>OW971895.1:4802500-7202500 GCA_943193645.1 Acentria ephemerella
TGTCTGCGGCCATGGGCTTGTTAACTCATTTAAATTCTGATGAGCTAAAAGAAATCTTAAACGACGAAAATAAATTTGATGCAGTTCTGAAGGATGTTGAGCAGGTATACATAAATTATGTTTAGACGCTTCGGCCTCAATCTTGTAAAGATTCCATTGTCGTTGTATAGCATGAGTATGTCTTGGTCTTCCAAAAACGCTACATCGAGATAGCAAGGTGTTGTTGGCCCTATTGTCGGTCTATCGTATTTAAAACTAAATATTTTGCACTTATTCAATACACACAAGTTAGGAGCTACTGGTTTACGTATTATGCACTGGTAGTGCATATTCATTGGTTTCTGAGAAACAAAATTGCTAAATGTTTCACCAAGTTGCAAGAATTTATATAGATATCTTTTATTAATTCAATTTTAGGCTCCCATTTATGCAAAAATACCTACCTATCTAATAATCTATCTTATACATATATCTTTTAAATATAAGTTTTGATGCTAGAAGCTGGTGTATAATGTACTTTAATTTATTTAAATATTATTATTTTATCAGGTGAAAGAATGGGAAGTTGAAAAAGAGATGATAATAGCAAGCAACAGATCTTTAGCAGAGTTTAATTTAACTAAAGAGCCTGAATTGGAAAAATTGAAACAACAGGTTTTAGAAAAGTCAGAGTCTGGAGAAAAACTGTGCTCACACATACGAGAACTCTTGGAAGAATATAGTAAGTGATTGGTGATGTCATTTCCTAAAAAAATTATAAAATTGAAACCTGTTACAATAAGAAGAACATAGTTTTTTACTTATGATATAAATATAATTCATGATTCTCTGGTACAAAGATTAAAATTGAATAAAACTCAGTGCAAAAACTAGTAAAAAACAGTTCTTTTAAGCATTTTGACCTTATAACATAGATATCGAGAAATGGGGACAGAATCAGTCTAGATTGGCACAGGTGCATTGGCATTATGAAAACAAGGTTTTAATTGCCTCCATGCCTTGTAATGACACTAGCTGACTTTCCCTTCCATTGAAATCTAAACAAGTAAACTTCTTCATAGCGGAAAAAGAGGTGGTATCTACTCAACAACCCTACAAGAGGTTTTCTTATTTTCAATAATAATACAATTTATGGAGAACTAAATGCCAGATATTTGTGATTTAAGTGATTAAAGTTAGGCCTTACTAATAGGGGTTTCGTTTTAAATTGCCATTTAAGGTACTTGTCACTTTGATTTTAAATTAAGATGCAGGTTTAGTTACAATCTGAAAGATATTATTTATCGGTGAATCAGTGAGATATTATCTCTCTCCATGCAGGATGCAGTGCCATTACATCAATTATTGAACTTCCAGTTCTTGTAATGACAAAATAGTATCTCATGAAGTGTTAGGTCTTTTGTTATTATGGATGAAGCAATAATGGTGAGGATCTATTGGCTGTTTCGCCTTTGTGATCATGGTTTGATTATGTCTCATGCTTACTATTAATCATTCTTAGATCGTACATAATAGACCATTTGGGCATTGACTTTGATTTCAAGAAAATGTCGTGCTTGCTGAACAGTTTTTAAACGTTTGAGGTAGACGGACCGTTACGCTATACTGAGCATACTTAATGCTTCATGAAACAGTTGTGTATGTCGCGTACGACGCACGGGTTCACAATACGAGTCACCAAAATCTAGTTATAAAAGTTCAAGCTACCATTAGCAATGTCGTGGAGGAAGCATATGTCTGCAGTCTTCTAGAGTCAAAAAGATATGTTTGCGTCATGCTTCCATTTGGAAGCATGACGCAAACATATCTTATTTAAGTATGGCGGAGTTACGAAAACGAATGTCGAGATGATCAGTAAACATTTTTCGTATGCGTTCTAAGCGGCCAATATAAACATAATATTTAGGTAACCAGATCGGATTCTCGTATTCAAATAAGCTACGAACGTAGGATCAAAACAAGTCGTTGCAAGGCTTGCATGCTCGTAAGAACGAAAACTAGATTTTCTTGAGCCTTAGCAGTAATACAATCTATGTCATTATCGTATAGCATTTTCTTATTGAGCATTACACCTAACTAATGAACAAGATCATTCTTATTTATTAAAATACTGTTGAAATTATAGTTTCATATTTTAAAAGAATTTGGCTTTGGACTAAGATTTATTCACATACTTTTATTTATATTGACAAAGATTCTATTACCCATATAATATTTACATCAATTATTCAGATCCAAAACGTTCATATACGTTTTCATAATCTTGTAGGGTATTCTATAATATATTTTTTTATAATCTGCACACATTTAAAACACACTTCCCTATATCGTAAATATACGCGTTGTACAATAACTGGCTAAGCTGTGGTACACTGCTGGTACACCTTAACCCAAATCTATAATAGCCTGGGAGCGATTGTAAAGATTATTGCAACCATCTTTGAAGATTGCCATATAAGTAAGTAAGTTGATTATGGCAATGGTTTTCTTAAAAAAAAACATTTTGCCAGCGTCACGTCAGCTCAGTCAAAAAGAAAATAACGAAAAATAAAGAGTAACCAGGCGCCCTTGCCTGAAACAAAGGAAAAATATTGTTGTTACAATCTAAACTACAGCTAAATGGGATTAATACACGTGAGAAATATAAACTATATACATGAGACACGAAAATACATGATACCTTATAGTACACACAGCTAATAATAATAACTAAATTTTTATATCGTTACTAGTAACAAAAGCAGTAATCAAATTAATAGAAGATAAATCTAGCCTAGATAATACAGCTTCAATACTAGTAGGTAATGGGAACTTACACATAATTAGAGTTTCAAAAAACTTATCATGGTTAAAATTTGGACAGGAAAAGAAAACGTGATTGACATCTGCCTCCCCCAGCCCAATTGCCATATATACTGAGTAATATTAGCTCATTTAGCACGATGATGTGATTGACACAGTCAAAATATTTTTCGAAATCATTGTCAATCGAACTAAAATATTATATATATTATTTGAATTTGGAATCGTGAGAACAATGTTTTATTTTGAAACATTACATCACCATACAAATTTATTTTAATACAAAGAAACCGGTGGTACGTTGAAACGGCAATTTTATAATTAAACCCCTATTATTTAAAATCGTAGGTTTAAAAAACATCGTTTTCGTACTTTTACACGTGATTGTACTTTTCTTACAAATATCTGCCTTTACCGGGATTCGAAACCGGGACATCTGTTTTAGTAGCCAGGGGCACTTGGCCTGTAAATATATTTTATGTAATGTACTAAAAATGTGGTGTGTGTATGAATATAAGAATGGTATGGAGTATAGAGTTATCAACATGCCAGTGGAGTATGGAGTGTGATTTTAGAGACACAATACTTACTTTGCTTTCTTTGAGGTACTATATATGTATAGACTCTTGGAATATCATTATAAAAATGATAAACTTGTCCTAATTTTTATATAATGACATTTTTCAGAAACAAAATCGGCAGGTATTTCAGCCGATACTACTCTAGCACTGCTGCAAACTTCAGCAGCAGAGACCGAAGAGCAGTCAGATGTCATAGTTCAGGACTTTCTCTCAGGAAAGATAGATGCCGAAAAATTCTTAGAAGATTTCGAACCAATCCGTAAAACGATGCACTTAAGAAAATTTAAAGCAGACAAAATGAATGATCTCATGAAAACTAACCAAACTTCATATGGGAATGGTTTTGCTAAACCATATTTACCATACCCTAGTTATGGGCCCCCGAGTGTGCCGAATGTGCCATATCCCGTTGGACCTCTCAACATGCCGATGCCAGGCATGTATGGTAATCATTTCTAATTTAATGAAAAACTAATAGTTTTCACATACTTTTTCTAATTCACATAGTCTTTATTGCCCAGGCCGCAACTGCGTAGTTCTGTTAGTTGTATGACGACCAATTATTTTTGATTTTATTAGAAATAACAGGTTTTTGTCACGTTTGTCTATTCAAAAATACTTTATATTACATCTAGTAAAAAATATATAATGAATATGAATTCATTATGTTCAAACAGCAACACTATTAAGTAAACACATCACGTGATTATAAGTTTAAGTAAGACAGAGAGTAAAAATATGATGTGAACATAGGTGTCATTTTTATTGTAGATATGTGTAAAACTAAACAATGTTTGAACCTTATAGCATGGTTTGAACCCAATAATTTTTTAACTGTAAGGCATAAACAAGTTTTGAATCAAAGAGTCGGGATTGCTTCAATGTCAACAATATAAAATATTTCGTTCTTTTTAATAGGAAAGTCGATCAATGTCAAATGTCAAACATTTTGCATTCTGAGCATCGGAGTTTATTTTAGGAGTTGATGAACAGAAAGTGACACGCAATCACAGTTTGACATAAAAACTCTTTTTTATGAAGTTGTCATGAGAGAAATAATTTGCCTCTTTCTTTTTGTCTGTTGCGTCTTGAATTGTCACTTTACAGTGTAGCTATTTGTATCAAATAAATGTACCTGAACTAGTATTAAAATTGGCAAATTATTGCTCGAGATTCACCAGTAGCTATTATTGCGGAAGGACCATTTGCAAGAGAATAAGAAGTTTTACAATACAAATAATTACACTTTATTAATTATGAAGAGTTTAGAATAACAAGAATATAATAGCAAATATTAGGAATGTCTATTAACTTTAATTTTGAATATATATACTAGACGATTTTAGATGGCGTAAAGGGGGTACTGGCTCTGACTCTGAAGTGCTACATACATACGCTTAAATCTAAATCTAAGTACAGTGCATCTAGTTCTCTCAATTGAATTGCAAACAGACAACTGTAATTTCACATGAGATTTAGAAAGGTGTATTCAATTTTCAATCATAATAGACACAAGTGTAGGTTCAATCAAGCATCTCTTTACATGCCGTCTAAAATTGTCTATTGTTTTTATAAAGCTGTCTAAATATTAAGCTATTCGACATTTCAACATTTTTGATATCCTTTATACGAAATTATAGATTGGGGACATACTGAACTTAAATTTAAATTTAGAATATGCCGTCAAAATCAGGCCCAGTATAACGTAAATTATAGTCTGAATATGAAACGCTTTTTTACTTATTTATTTAACATTTTTCTTTAGCTGGTTTCTGAGATTCATATGTAGATAAAAGTGGCCTTTTTCTTCCCCGTTAATTTTCTGCTATCACTTTGTCAATCAGATCGACGATAAAAATTTGGTTTCAATGAAATCAGCAGCCTTACTTTTAAAAGTTTAGTTAAACATTTTTGAGTTAGACATTGTTTTATTCTACAGCTAGTGTAACAAGTTTTACAATGTTTTAACTGAAATAAGTTGAAAATTTAATCAGGTTCTAGGTTCGACCATAGAGTATGTAATTTTTATGTCAATTTTATTAATTATTAAGTAGTATTGTTTATCTTTATTAAAATTGTAATGTATTTAAACAGTCCGCTTGATGTTGGTGCTTATGTAGAAAGGGATGTGATGATAAATTTTAATGTGTAAATTAATTTACTTAAAAATTATATTGACATAGTGATGATATGCACCAATAATAAAGCATTATATATTAAATCGTGTGTGAGATTATTTATCTAGATCTGTATACATATTAAACTGATTTTTATAATTTTTCAAAAGTCTTCTAATTGCCGCGGTTTATAAATTTCGTACCGCCGTATAAGGATTGAGAGACACTATTTAAATCGTTCCAGTTTATTTTTATTTCTTGTATTTGCGCCATGATTTGTTTTATAGGTTTTTTAACAATATTGATGATGGTACCTTTCTGATTATAAATAGGCCTCACTCATTACGAACATATACCTGTTTTCAGACAGTTGTTGCTTGTTTTCAAGGACACAAAACCGAACTAACAACTACATACACCTTGGTGCAATATTTGAGTATGTAGCTATTTTTTGTAACTGCATTTAATGGAGTAAAATTTAACATATATCAGTATCCAACTGTGACAGCGAAACTATATATAATAGTAACATACCAAAACTATGAATAAGAACTGTGCTGTTTCTTTGCCTATTGATTACATAGAATATAGTAAAATAATGAAAACATAGTTTTATAATGAATAAAAAATAAAGTATTCTGATTTATTACAGTTGCTAGATGCTTGTAAGATCTTAAGACAATAGTCTTAAATAATTTAGAAAAGGACTTTATAGGGCCCTATTCTAAATTTTCACAATTAATGCTGAAACACGTTTTGGCGACATTCTGCGTTTAATCGTAATCGCACTATCAAAAGCAAAGGTTTTGCGATGCTACGTCATGTTTTGGTGCAAGGTCAAAAGTAGCTCTTGCAATCAGCTTTCAAACGTGTATCGTTAAGTCTGTCTTTCATTGTGTCACTAAGACAATTTTAAAACACAAATCACAATGAACTATTCATCATGTGTTTTAAAATTATCTAATGTCATAATCAATTAATTGATAATTTCATGTGTTTTAAGTCTGTGGTGCAGTGTAGTACTTAGGCCTACCTAATGCGCATGGGCGTTTGTCGGTGAGTTCTTTCGAATCGGCCGGTACGATGACGGTTTTTTTTCACACTTTTTTGTATATCGTCTGCTTTGCAATGAAACAATTCCATACGTTTTATTGCTCATCTACTAGAAACCGGCAGATGTACTGCGCTGTATAAATTTACTTCATACTAAAGCATATTTAGGTTCTAATAAAATATTTAAATGTTTACTTTGAGAGTTATGTCTTGTCAGCATAAATAAAATAAGGCAGGCAAAGGCTAAGATATCCTTTCAAAAATATTTTATTTTTGAATGAATATCTTAACTTTTGCAATGAAATGTAAGAAGTCTTTACAGACATATTGATGGCAAAAACAGTTACAATGTACATTCTTAACATTTTTTTTTCAGATTTTCAAATTTGATTTGAATTCCTGATCATGAGCAATACTTTTATTTCTATTGTCAACATTGGGTATTTTTATAGAACAAAACATCTGTCATATTATGAAGGATATGGTTATTATATATACCATTACACTAATGAATGAATTATAAACAATATCATATTTACTATTTTCTTCTTTATTATCATAATTTAGCTAATCTAATTAGAGGTATATGAAATTATGTACAATATATACATAAATTACTATTAAAATTGCACTAGATTAAACATGATTTTTTTGATAACAATTATTTAAAATTTCAGATTTAGTTGTCTTTACTATTCAGTTGTGGTTCCATTGATGGCTCAGCAATGATACTTACAGGGTTATTTTTTTGAACCTGTATTGTATCATAATCGGACTGGCCAGTTACAACGAGAGCAATAAATAAAACTCCTAAACCAAATACTACATACAGGTACATCTCTTCATTAGTTGACTGTTTCATTTTTTTAACATTTGTATGTCGTTTTCTTAGACTTTCTTTCTCATATTGTGACTTTTTAAACAAGTCTCCATAGTGATTTTTCGACCTAAAAATGTGAAATATAACCTTGATTATAGATTACAGTAAATTGAATTGAATTTAAATATATTTTTCTATTACTCTTATGCAGTTATATAAAAAAGGACAGTGTGAATTTGTTAAATATACTTTCTTTGTCTATATCAAGAAAAGCAGTTTAAGATTTCAAAGTACCATGAATCAAAATCATAAATAGGTGTTCTTCCATCAATTGTGCGAGATATGTTATTTTGCATACGAGATTTGTAAAACTTTAGTTCAGGCTCAGTAGGCTCTGGTTCAGGATGGTACTCCATTCTTGTAGTGTTGTCACGGCCAGTTAATAAGCCTGAAAATTGTATTTATATTAACGAGTGGCTTATTATAATAAAGGCAGCCTCTAATGTATTAATGTTATATTTTATAACTACTATATAATTCATTTAAAATAGAACCAATAGGAAGGAAGCAGTTAAAATAAATACCTCTATCATACATTTTCTTCAATTTTATGTTGCCAAGTACTTTATAGGCTTCTGTTATTGCTCTAAACTTTATAGCAGATTCTTCATCCTGAAGTAGAAAATTATCATTAAAACATTGTAAGTCATTTCAGTACAGAAAATGTGGCGAAAGAAATATTAAGTTTATAGGTACTTTTGACTTATCTGGATGGTAAACCTTCGATAATTTGTAATATGCAGATTTAATATCGCCTTGGGTAGCCTTTGGGGTAATTCCAAGCACATCGTAATGGTTGGCGCAGCTTTTCGAAGATGTAATTAATGTACGAATCACGCAACAAAACCTTGATTTCCCTTGACATAACATCTAAAATGAATAAAATTATGATAGTATAAAAAAGACCTACAATAGAACTTGAAATTCAATAATATTCAAGCACCTTTACATTAAGCTCTGCATAAACATATATAAGGTCTCCATTCAGATAAATGGTACTATAAAATTTCCAAATACCAAGAGAAGAAATTACGTAGGTATTTTGGGCATTTTTCGGATTTTCATTTTTGAGAAAATGTCAATGCACAAATGACAACAGTATTTATTTTGTTAAATTTCTCCCTATAAAAGGGAAAGCAAAGGAAACTGAACCCCATACAGCCATATATGATGTAGTTTTGTTCCGCGATACCGAGGTAACTTATACCTTTACCCCATGGAGTTATTGGCGGCTAATGGTAAGCCCCGCTATTTAGTTATTGACTTACGATAGTTAAAAAAAAAAGCAATGTAATGTAAGCGATTACGATGAAATGATATGAAAATGGAATGATTACGACGAAATGATAAGTATGTACGAATGTTATTAAATAAATGAACTTACCCTACAAATGGATAAATGGAAATGAAAAATGTTACATATATATACGAAATAAAATATGCATCACTAAATCAACCTTACCATCACGCGCCAAAAACACTTTTACACGGATATTCTTTCTATTACTCTGAAGGTAAAGGAATCTGTAGCCCATACAGCCAAAAATGTTATTCTGGCGTGTAATGGCGGGGTCGATTAGGTGCAAGCAAGCTAGTAAATTTAACAAATATTCTTATCACAAGTTATTTTTTTAACATTGGCCTCAATTCCATAATGCTCTAACTAAATTAAATTTTATTTCAGTACGACTCTTTCATTAAAATACAACCAAAAAAGACGAACGACCAGTAACGTCATTTGACGTTTCTAAAATGACGACTCGTAAGCCTTTTCGCTTTGTTTTAATATGCATTATAAAATATGACAAATAAAATAAGTGAGAATTGTATGGATGACGATCCATACATACAATCTTAAGTCAGTCATAAGTGTCAAATAACTTGACATTCTTTTAGTCATCCCTTGAATTGGTTTGAAAAAGATGCATATAACTAAAATTTAAATTAGTCACGTAGTAACGTAATTTGAGCCATTATCGTTTCATACAATCATTAATATTACATTCTATTTTCGTATCATTTCGTAATTGTTATATTTCATTATTTGTTATCCATGTTACAACCTTTTTTACTACTTTTAGAATTTATGTTTTTTTTGACTAATCAACGTTTTTGAATAAAGATGTCATGTCAATTTCTATTGTAAATGTTGAATGTAAGTTTCCAGCAAATAAAATAGTTTTCCTAAGCGTTTCTAGTTTTCTGTGCTATCTGCATCGCTGATTCCATAACAATCCATATTCAATATTTTTTCATATCAATAAAAAGTTAATGGGGCATACGTTTTTCGGCGCCGTAAATAAGAAATAACTACTTAAGACATGGCTGTATGGGTTTTGGTTTCCTTAGCCTTCCCTGTAATAGGTAGAATTTGACAAAAATGACTTTTTTGTGACGATGCCTAATTGACTGTTTGACCAAACTGACGAAGTTTATCTGAAAACTTTGCAATAAAGAGCTTGATTCCGTTTGCAAACGGTTACTAGCGTTGTTTTCGTACTAAATTGAAAACTTAATTCATGTAAGTAAGTCTCAGTTTATATTGCCCTCTAAATTGGATAATGTTGAATCATGTGGAGTATGTTTAAAATATACAGCCATTTATGGAAATACCTTGGATCTTGTGACATCGAGTCATCGAATGCCCTGCCCTAGTTTAGAAAAGAAAAGCAGCAGACTTGCTTTGCTGTACATAAGTGACTCACTCGTTTTCACGCCCTCGAGATAATAACCTGCATGTCAACGAAGTCGATTCATTAATTTTATTTATAAACTTGCGTCTAATACAAAACTCCTGCTTTTTAGTTGTGCGTTGTGCATTTCCCTGCTCACCGTTTATTAATAAACTGGAGTGAGTATTTGGTTATTTGATTGAGTTTATTTGATTGAGAATTTAAACAACTAATCTGTGAATTATTTTATTGTATATTTTCGCCACAAAGGCATTTTTATTTATACATATTATAAATTAATATATATAATTATTTAAAAAAAAATTTGTATGAGTTTGATTTAAAATTAAGGTGTATAAGTTCTATTCTATCTATTAAATGTTACGAAATAGACACATGCAGTAGATGATATTTAAAAATATTTTATTTGAAAGTAATGTAAATTGGAGGTGCTAAAGTCTTATTTTCCTCCCTTAATAACATTATGCTGTTTTTAGTATTATGTCGTCTCGCAAGACAGCAGGCCGCCGCGGCACTAACAAGAAACGTGCACAACGTGCGACATCCAATGTGTTTGCAATGTTTGACCAGGCTCAAATTGCTGAGTTCAAAGAAGCTTTCAATATGATTGATCAGAATAGAGATGGATTTGTGGACAAAGATGATTTACATGACATGCTGGCTTCTCTTGGTACATATAAATTTATTTCATTATACATATTCAATTAATAAAGCTAAATACGATTTAGCTTTATTAATTGCATTATGAATCATCAACTTGAACATTTTTCAGGTAAAAATCCTACCGAGGACTACCTTGAAGGCATGATGAATGAGGCTCCAGGTCCCATCAACTTCACTATGTTTCTGACCCTATTTGGTGAGAGACTTCAGGGCACAGATCCAGAGGATGTTATCAAGAATGCATTTGGGTGAGAAATAGTTTATAACCTAAGTTTATATAACTTTGTTTTCTTGCCTCTTTTTGCTTTGAAATAATTAATTAAGAGATAATTATTAATAAGGAGTTTTCATTCCTTTTCATGAAATAGATTAACAAGGCTAAATAATAATACTTTGAAGACTCAAGAGATTAAACTTCCAACATTTTATCAAAATTATTTAAAAAAGTTATCATGAATTAGCTTACAGCTAATAAGCTTAATTGGCACAATTTGGACTCATAGGGCCTTAAAACAAGCTTTGTAACAGTGTTTTGTCATTTTCATTTGAATGAAATTTGAATTCAAATAAAAGAGATAAAACACTGTGTTCCTGGCAATTAGTAAGCTTATAAGGAAGGTCAATTGTGTTGAAGCAACAAGTTATGTTGTGTTAAGACATTAGAAAAAGTAGAAGATTAGATTTATTATTTACAGATGTTTTGATGAGGAGAACATGGGTGTTATAGGTGAAGAACGTTTACGTGAATTGCTTACTACTATGGGTGATCGCTTTACTGATGATGATGTTGATGAGATGCTTCGTGAGGCTCCGATTCGCGATGGTCTCTTTGACTATGTTGAGTTCACACGTATCTTGAAACATGGTGCTAAGGACAAGGATGAACAATAATTTATTATTATTGGCAGTTTGCAGGTAGAGGTTATCATTTTTTTAACATTACATTTATATTACTGCAGAGTTCAATAAAATAATTAATTTCTATATCTTAAGATGAATTTAAGAAAATTTAAAGTAGATTTTATTTACTGCTGTGCAATCTGCTAAGTATTGCAATTTTTGCATATATTTTAATGGTATTGTATTTCAGTAGATTGGTATAAGAGAAATTAATTTACAGCAACCTTTTTGTGATTTGTTACAGTTTTTATAATAATCTCATTTGGTAGGAGAGCTTATTTTGGATCCTAGTTAATAACATAATTGCATTTCAATGGTACCATGCATTTGCCAATATAATTCCATTTTATATAGGTGAACCAATTGATATCATATGTTTCTTTAAATAATTGATGGCTAAATGATTGCTTAAATAGTATTATTAATCATTCCCTAAATTGGTAATCTGATTTTTAGTAAGTTTTTAAAATGAAGTTTTAAGTTTAAGTTTAAAAATCACATGTTTATAAAATTATGAATTATGGTAAAATTCATTTATTTTCGATATTTTTGAATACTAACTATCCATATAAATTACGTCACACATTCAGTTAATCATTTTGAAATTTACATTTCAATTTGGTTTTATTTTCGAACTATCGAAAGTGAATGAACCATTCAATATTATATAAGTATAGTACTTATTATGCACCTGGTAAGTATATTATGATAGTCATATAATCATGTATGTATTTAATATATAATTTTACTACCAATCATATTTCTTTTATTTATCTCTGATCCAACAATCATATTTCAAATAAGTTATGTACAGTCAACTCTCCTATAACGCGGTGAGTGCGTACCGCGTTATAAGAAACTCGGATTTAAGCGTACAAACCATGCTAATTCGTAGCGCGTTCTATGGAAACCGTTTACCGCGTTGTATGGAAACCGCGTTATAAGAAACGCTAAATTAGTACAAATCACATCATTCGTACCTAGTTCTATGGAGACCAATAAGGACAAGATAAATTATATATGATTTTTATTTCAATTAAAGAGTTAATATAAAGAAATGATACCAAAAGTAAAAAAAAAATGTTTTCAAACAAAAACAAAAAAGACAAAATTTAATCTTTCAACACTCATCCTCGCTGTCAGATAATATGAATCGCCCAACTTGTCTTCTTTTAATAGGCAAAATGTCTTCCTCACTTGGCTCCACTAAAACCTCTCTATAGGGAGCTAAACAATTTCTTAACTCTCTTTTAAACTTTGCGCTACGCACCGTTGAATGATCAGTTTGAATGAAATGGAGTTCAAATTCTTTTTATTTTTTTTGGAGCCAAATTTAGCCCTTTTTTCACATTATAATTCAAAAAAGCCTTAACGAACTAAACATTCTTAGGCTACGTGGAAGGAACTTATGGGACGCTGTTTACAGAAACCGCGCTGTAAGAGTATCGTGTTATAGGAGGGCTGTCGCATTTTTAGCACCGCGTTATATGGAAACCGCGTTCTGAGAGTACCGCGTTATAGGAGGGTTGACTGTATGTCTAAATTTATCAATTTGCTATAATTTATAAGCTGGAATCAATTCAGCTTGCAATGATTGAAGTGTTTCCTAAAGTGATAAGAGTGGAACGTATAACTATAGTACGTTCTCGTTAAGAGTAGAGTGAGTCATCGGTGAAATTGCAGGGTAAAGATGTATTTACCGTGGTGTTCGTAATACAAACAAATTATATTTTTAAAATCCATTTATGTTATTCTTACGAAGACGCCCGCCACTGGTTAAGCGGCAGTTATGTCCGTAAACGGGGTTGGTATATTCAGTACCTCATCCAAGCGGTACTGATTATATCAACTAAAACCTCCATTGCTCTTTGGGAGAGTGATCTGGGTGCTGCCGAAAAAATACACCAGAATACTTAAATCTGCAAATAATCGCAGTGCTCATATGTAAAGCCCTCGGTTATAGAAATATTAGACCAAATTTTTATTGCACACTAAAATATAATTTATTATAATTTCAATATGTACCACTCTCCTATTATGGTATAGGAAAAAAATAGCAAGAATTAGAACTCAAATGATATGCCAGCATTTTTTTGTTATCATACTAATTAAACGAGATGCAACGCATTTAAGTTATGGAGTGTATTCTTCAGAATCAGGCACATAATGATAGCCTAATGACTGCGAACTACCAACGTTCATTTTTTTCAGGACCATAAATATTACTTATATTACCATAAATATTACTATAGACCATAAATAGGACTTAGTTTCATTATTTATTTTTACGCCCTTTCTCCCAGACAATACCGCTTGCATAAGAATCGAACTTAAAAGCGTAGACAAAGTAGGCTGCTCAGTAAAGTAAAAAAACAGATTTATCACCCTTGAATCTCGCTATTTATAATATGAGTACCGTTCTTAATATAAATTTAGCTATTGTCTTTAATGAGATTGGCGTGATGACGGAGTTACTGACGTCAATTTATTCTTATTAGGTTAATTATTAGGAAAATTTATAGATAAGGCGAGGCGCGGCCGCTACATTATGGTGAATTACTTATACACTATTCTACCAAACTATGAACAAGTTGAACCAGCCAAATTACGTCAAAGTTGTTTCGTATCACGCATAATTAATTTAATTGGAGCATCTTCTTATCTTACACTTTATTTCTATGAGTATGGTATGCCTACGTTAAGAAAATTAATAAACATATTGAATCAAACAGTCGTACTTTTATTCGAGAAAGCTTATGCTGGCGACAAAGAGAGAAATGAACAAAGGTGAGAGTGGACACGGATGAACGGAGTGAACTCGGCTCCTCGTCGTTCTTCGAAAAGAATGAATATCTGGCATTATAAGTTATTATGGAGCATGAAATTGTTTCTTTATTCCGTAAAGTCAACTCTTTGCTACAAATAAAGCCTTGGCCCTTGTCTTTCTTGAGTAATTTATTGATTTTGTAGTAAATGTATCTTGAAATATATCAAGATCAAAAATATTGACTTATAAGTTTATTAAAAACTTAAAAGTTACATATATGTTATATACCTTATTTTGAAAATTGTTTAACCTCTTACAAAGGAATTATAAATACGCTACACTCTTCAGAACATTATCTCCATATTATACCTACCATTCAAAAACCGACATTGGTACGTAGTGGTTCTTCCTAAAATTAAAGTTAAAAAGACAGGTACTTAGCCACGAATGAAACAGACAGTTTTTTTCACCAATATAGACAATTTTAATATATAATGATTATATATTATTAAAATAATAATAAAAAAATTGCTTCTATAATTTTATTATATAAGCAATTTTTCATCACTGGCGAAACCTAAACATAATGCGTATATGGATTTTTTCGTTGAGTACAATTTATTTTTAAAGTGTGCTTAATTTGAAAATGCTAAGAGCTCATTGTAAGGCTCTGATGTTCATTTTTTTTGTGACATAGTCAAAACATCCTTCCTCCTCTTGTCTTCCTCTTCTATTCAGTGGCAATAATGTAAATTGATTATGGGACTAAGGATGATATTTTAAAATCATGATGATTTGATAAGGTCTCATTTAAGAACATCTCTTTATATATCGGTTAAAATGTAATGCTTACTTCGAACAAGGATATAATTTAACCATGAACATAGCAACCATACTTTTTTTTTATTTACAATTAGTAGCCAAAATAATTGGTAACATTAGATCGGGTTTCTCGCGATGTCGATAGTAAAGCGAGTCATTTCCAACATTTTTTTATGAGAGCTGCACCTTTTTCTGCTACCAGCATAATGGCGCCCTGAGGATTGCCCGTCATCTGCGTCGGTATCGAAGAAGCATCTATTACTCGCAAACCTGTCAAAATAAATGTAGTTCGAAATTTATGTCTTTTAAGTATAGCACAATAAAAAGGAATCATTTTGTTATTATGAGTAATACATAAAGGATGTATTATTATTAAAATATGTATAATTCAATTTAAGTAATATGATCCTCACCTGCAATATTGTAGACCTTCAGATTATGATCTATGACTAGCCCCATGGCGGCTGTGCCTAACTGGTGGTTTTGGGGGTCGGTATTTACACGGGCCATGCATTCAATCCAAACATCCGACCATTCTTCGAATCTGTTGCATTTCTCAGTCGTTTTGCTGTCTAGTTGCAAGCCGTATTGGTTTTTGAGAGTCTGCCAAAAAATACAAAAGATTTCTAAATGGGTATTCTTACCTGTTCATAATGCTATGTTCATAAGTCAATTATTTCATCGACTTACATCGCTGTTGAAAATCTTTTGTAGGTATTTGGCGCCATCTCTAATCATGGTCAAGTCATCTGGGTGAGAAAAGTAGTTCGGGTAGAATAGTGGAGGGACCAAAGGATCTGCCGACTGCAAAGTTAAGTTCCCTACACTACGGGGTAGAAGTAGCGCTGCATTGGCTCTATACGATTCAAAAATTAATAAGCAATTAATACAATATTAAGTAAATAATTATACATGGCCTTTTTGGGGACGTAAGTCAAAAAGTTGTATAAAATAATATAAAGAAAAAACATGATTAAACTACGATTGGTATTGTTTAACATACTTACGATACGTTTCGCCCATCATAGCCGTCATTTCGATACTCATTGATAATGCCAGTTTTTGAACATTCCGCGTAGAAGCCGTTGAAGAAAAACTGGATATCAGGCTGCTTTAGTCTCTGGTCCGCTAAACTTGAGTACAGGAGACCCGTTAGCTTTTAGCAAGAAGGGGACATCGTCAGTTGATTAAATTAAATGCTATAATTAATGTTTGTTAGAAAAGGATTTATTATTAAATAAACAAAACTAAAAATCAAGCTTCAAAGTTTCAATCAAACCTTAAACTAGCCCTCCAAAATGTTTACTATAACTCAAAAATTGCTCAAATTTTAATATGAATTATTACTTTTCTAAGCATTAAATTGTTATTCATTCATTTCCTTTCGTTGATATATTTTTTCGCAAATGAAAATTTGAACTGACTGACAATAAAAAACGTCGTTCAATTCACGTGCGGAATCTTCATTTCCACTGGTCCCTGAAGATGACATGCGCCTTCGGCTTGGGTCAACAAACTAGGAGTCGTGAAGTAATGACATACTTTCCGCACTTGTATCGAAATGTACTATCAAATTAGATGTATTCTTAAATTGATAGATATAAAAACATACATTTATTTAAATGTGAGATTTTTAAATCTTAATAAGCAAATGCAATTTTTCATTCAAGGAATATCTAAACTATTCCAATATGCGTATAATCAGATAAATAAATAAAATTATGTTAACCAAATAAATTGAAATAAAATAAAGAATGATAACTTTGACATCATTACATTTGACGTGAATTTGATGAAAGTAATATGAAAATTAAAGGTTGATTATTTTATTTTATAATTCGTACATGAATTTACAAATTGACAGATATAAAAATAATAGTGTTGCCAAATATTAATGTATTTTATTAACTAATAATACAAACAATATAATAAACATTTATCTCTCTCCGATTTAGGCAGCATATTGATGGGAAAATCATAAAACGAAATAAATCAATTTCATTTCATTTAAAAAAATATGTTTTTTGAAGTTGAATTAAATCCACCTCTTTTTTAAAAGTTAATGATAAAAGGCAAATAATGTTAAGTTATTAGACCCCTGTTGTGTATAGGCTTATTTTCTATTGCTCCTAAATCCTTTGGTCATATGCTAGCCGCATCCAGGAATTAACTCAGCCACGATGGCCCCAATGCAAATGGTGTTATTCACAATCAAGTAGGGTACGCACTAACATTGTGTAATTTACAACTGTTTAAAAATCCTATTAATCAAATAAAACCGTTCTTTACATTCTTATATCAAAAACAACAATCAACTGGTGTCAAAAATTATTAAATGGGAAAAGTCGTAGCTACATTTTAAAATAAGAGGAGCTGCGGGTTTGATGATATATACTAATGGCAGCCATTAAAAATGCATTAAGAAATATTAGTGAGCCTCTAGTTTATTTACTAAATTTAATGATTCAAACAAGCGTCTTTCCTGACGACCGAAAGATAGTTTATGTTAAACCATTATTTAAAAAAGAGAGTAAAATTAATATTAGTTATTGCAGACTCATATCAACGAATTTCTCAAAAAAATTGAAAAAGTTTTATGCAATATCAACAAGTCACTTATTAAAAATCAATATGGCTTTCAAAAATAGAAATCTATTACTCTTGCTATCTATCAGATCCTAAAAGATGTGTGGGACTCTTTAAATTTAATAAATTTATGTGTGATGTTTGCTGATGATGCCACGTTTTTTGTATCAGACGTGTAAAGAAATAAAAACCTTTTCAAAAAATGGTAAATGACTATCGAGCAGGTGTTTCGTAGCATAATTTATAAATTTGACAGTTAACCCAAAAAAATGCAATTTATACAATTATAGAAATAAATTTATTTATGGTATTATTTTTTGAGTAACTGTCTATGTTAATTCGAATTCCATCCTACAAATCGGTGCTTCCGTATAATATATAATATTTATTCTGATGATACTTCCAAATTAAGTATTTGTTAAGCAGCACACAGTTATTTGACAAAAAAAATTTTGAACATTGTTCGGATAAAATATAAATCCAATATACTTATATCTAAAATAAATAATTACCTGTATTATAAGAGTGCATTTTACATTAGTATAAAAGTATTCATCTGACTCTTGAAATTAAATCCTTACATCTGCCTAAATTTGAAATTATACTGGCTTTTAATTTGAATATAAAAATGTCTTTTAATACTGGCATAATACTGGCTTTTAATTTTGTAGCTTGATTAAGTTTTTTTTTATAGAAAGAACATTACATTCCACCTGAATGGTAAGCAGAAGTTTGGACTCCAAATAAAAAGTTGGCTAAGTTTTTTAGTGTTTGTTTTAATTACGCATACATGATGAATTGCATGCCCGAAAATGGTTTAAACTGTTGTAACTTATTAAAGCACTAACCAGCAAATTGTACACAGTTTTAGTAATAAATTCTATTCCACCTACATTAAGATAAAAAAGAAGATAAAAAAATAATCGTCACATCCCAGAAACTAAATATACTGAAACAATATAAAAATATTTTTATAAAACATTGGTTTTCTTTATTTTTAAGAAAAATGTGTAATGTTCATTTACTAGTGGTGGTTCATTATTTGTTGAACGTAGGTATCAGGTATCGATTAGATAATAATAAAACTAAGCTATTAAAATACCTAAATATTTAAAATACCTGTGTAACTCCAGTTCCTGACATTGACCCCTCTCTTTTTAACAGATATTCGGTCAGCTTACTCCAATCCAGAGTTTCGGTATTATTTAGCTTCGTGAGCACAAAGTATAGTGTGATTCCGTAATGGTTTCTTAAATTTTGACCAACAGGAAGAGCTTCAATAATTGGTATTTTGTACTTCTCTAAAACATTTTTTGGTCCGATACCAGACAACATTAAGATCTGTGGACTATTTAGCGCTCCTGCACTCAATATCACCTAAAACATATCATTGGAGTTACATAGTAAGCCGACAAGTTTAACTTAGCCTAGGTATATCAGGTAACGACAAGTCTTTTCGCATAAATGTATGTATAAACTTGTAATAAAACATCTTTGGCTGTACTGTATTTGTATCTGGCTGGTTTTCATAATATTAAAAAGGTGACATTCCAAATAAGGAAAATTTTGTTTCCCACTATTTTTCATTTGTACTAAAATGAGACTTTTCATTTGCACTATTATGAGATATTTGAAAGAAACCTAATAAACCGTGTAACCATTTGCGACTCTTGATTGAGACGTAATGAAACCGAACCGTTTGTGAAGAAATTGATAACTGGTTATTAAAAGTGGATCACGTATGACAATAACGTGTGAAAAAGGTCGTGGTTAAAGGTCGGTCAGGCTTCACAAACAAAATGGCAAACCCTAGGTTAACTCGTAGTAAAGTGATGCAGTGTCTATGGTGAGATTGGAACAACATTGTTCATTATGAGCTTTTACTACCGGGCAGAACCATCGATTCGGATCTCTACTGCCAAAAACTGATGAGATTATAGCAAGAAGTGGAGGGAAAGCGGCCGGAATTGATTAATAGAATGCATCCGCCATATAACCCTGAACTTGCACCTACAGATTTCCACATGTTTCGGTCTCTTCAGAATTTTTAAGGCGGTGTCAGGTTAACATTAAGAGAGGACTGCCAAAATTACTTGTCGCGTTTTTTTAATCAGAAGTCTAGCCGTCCCACTTTCTACAGCAATGGGATCATGTCCCTACCTACAAGATGGCAGAAAGTCTACGAATAAAATAGCACTTATATATTGTAATTAAATGTAAAATAACTTTGAAAAAAAAATGTCTTGAATTTTCATATAAAATGCGAAGAAACATTTCCCCAACCTATTATAAGAATAAATAACTGTTCGTTAGTCTCGATAAAAGTTTTAAAAACCTAGGCCCTATTAAAACTAGAAAAATATGAAAAAAATGCCTATCTATATTCCTTGACTTAACAAAAGCTTTCTTCGCTGTTTCAGGCAATTGGCTTTCAAACGCTATGGAGTGTTTTGGAATCAGAGAGAATGCTTTACAGTTGTTCAATGCTACTTGGAATAGAATAGAATAGAAAATAAATAAATAGAAAGCAAAGCGTTAGAATAGGTAGGTAGGTATGTAGTTAGTGATATACATCGCATATCCTACAGTATTTCTGAAGGAAGTATATTAGGCCCTACCTTAATTCCAATATATGTAAACAACCTGTGCGATTATCAATTGGAATCAACTGTTAGCTTTTGCAGATGAAATTTTATTTGTTGTTCATGAATTTTATTACATCGCTGAATCGAAACTTACTAAGATTATGAAGGGGTTGATCAAATCTAGTTAGATTTAATGTAAATACATTACTCTTACTAAGAGCCTTTTAGCATACAACTAAAAGCACATAACTGTCAGTTATTGTCCATGTAGTAAATTAAAAAGAGTAAATGTTATAAAATATGAAGTTATTCATTTAGTCTGCTCTCTTTCCTGAAAGAACTATACTGAAGTGGTTATCAAAATAATCATTAAATTGGTATTTATTGATTGGTTATGATGTTTGAACGCTATACTCACCCAACCTCACAACTATATATAGACCTAAAAATTACTTATATTAAAGTGAATTGTTTTCAATCATGCTAAAACGACATATGATCCCCATTGGGTATCATATGTCGTTTTCTAGCCAAGTCTAGAAAAAAAGACATAATATAAAAAAATAATCTCTTGTTTGCACTCATCTGTACACAGATCATAAAGACAAAGTTTATCAGACTCTCATCTGAACTTTTCTACACAAACTCTAAATAACGCGAGCGCACACAAACGAGGTTCAATTCATAGCACACAATTCTTACCTCTTTAGCAGCGCGTACTGTCTTCTTTTCCCCCTTTTCGTCTATAAATTCAACACCTCTAGCTCTTTTGTCGTGCAATAAGATCTTCGTTACTTGAGAATTAAGTTTCACGCTAAGATTAGGCCTTTGGGACTTTGGTTTAAGATACGCTCTGGCTGTGGTATACCTTTGGCCATCACTGTAAATCAATGAAATGAATCAAAGTATTTAACCAAAAAATTAAATAAAAACTTGATTCATTTTATTTATGATATACTTGATCTATAAACTTGATCCATTTAAACTTGAAACCATTTAATTTGTGTGATAATTTTTATTGAAGTAACCATGGAAGTATAAATATTTAACATTTATATATAAAACAATTATGCAAAATAAAGCGGTAGAAAAACTATTCACACGTAGCAAACTAACAATGTAGAGATATCATAACTATAATATCCTCACTCTGAAAATGTTTGTGCAATCATAAATCCATCAGGTGTGTTGGGATCGTTCATATCAGTGATGATAGGAAAGCCAGTCTCATTGATAGCATCTAAAAGTTTGTGAACGGCGAGTGGTTGATATCTGAACTGAAATTCATTGAATAAATTAACAATTGTTATATACTTATGTGTTGAGTTTTTTACATGTGACTCTAATAGAAGTAAGTAAATAGTACGTTTTTTATTTACATACCTGTTGTACAGGCAAAGGTCCCGTGCTGGAGTGGTACTTTTCGCTGACGAGTGAACCGATTTGCTTATTGCCTTCAGTCATATCAAAGTAAGGTTTGTTCTCATCCCAAGTCCAACCTTTCGCTCCTGCTTTGACCCAATCGTTGTAATCAGCAGGATGACCTCTATGGTACATCATTCCGTTCAAAAGGCTTGATCCACCTGTTGAAATGTAACAAAAATTTTTGTTTTCTTTGTGATACATATGATTTTCCATGAATAAGAGAATATTATCTAAATCAACTGATATTGTAGTGAATTTATCTGGATTACTTTTTTAGATATCTGTTTCTATAAACTTACCTAGTACTTTTCCTCGGGGCCACAAGCATCCCTTGCCCTCCTGATCAAGACAGTAATCAGAAGGTACAGTGCGGTATCCCCAATCAAGTTTATCGTGATACCAAAACGTCCTGTAAAAAGATGGAGGTCGTGCACCTATTGGCTCATTATCCCCTGCTTCTATCAACAATACCTGAGAAGAAAATAGATAAAAGGAATAATTCCATTTATAGAAAAGATTCTCATTACTATCATTTGGTTTTGTTTGAGAATATGAAATGAAAATGTTTGAGTTAATTTGAGAATATGCCAGTTTAGGCCGATTGAGATGAAAAAGGTCTTAAAAGAACTTACGTGTATAAAATAGTTGTTATAGAGAATGGTATATCTAAAGCGCAATGTAAATCGCGTGGAACATGGAATCTAGATGACATATTTTTATACAAAGCTCAGCAACTCACTTCGTCTGTAGGTAGGTAGTCCACATGTGAACTGTATAGTGTGTAGTGACACTAGCTATAGTGCAGCATGCGACATACTGCCCTAGCCATCTCAATCTAGCCAGCACAAAACGTGTTGTTTCACGCCGCTCCTTTTGATAGAACCCATGTTGTACGAAGAAGGGAATACGTGTGACGGTAAGGAATTTCACGCTCTAACTGTGCTAAAGGAGTCACGAAATCTTCTTTCGCACAACTAAGACGCGTGCTCCTGCGTAGGATAGGAGAGGAAGGGATAAGGCTCCATGGTACAAATTATAATATGCACTAAACGACGCTATGTCACGACGCATTTGCAGAGTCTCTAGGGAGTTCATTGCCAATAATACGCATAGCGCGACGTTGCAATCTGTCAGGCGTAAATACCTACGCACCTTCTTCAGGACTCAGTTTCTGCGAGGCGATCTTGATAACGGTTTCGATGTAGTTCCTGGGGCTTAGATCAAAGCACAGCTCTATATGGAGCAAGGTGATTCTGAAAAGAAGGAAGGGGAAGGAACGGCGACTTTTGGTTGTAAACGCACACGCGTGTAAATGCGGTTGTTGGAGATTGATAAACTTCCTCGGAATTATATGCAAAAATTTATTAAAAATCTGTCCACATACTTGGTTCCTCTTTATGAGATATTAAAAATGAGCTGTGCATGGGGTAAAAAACAAATCAAAGCGTTTCACGAAGTTAAACAATTATTATGTAGTACGAATTTGCTTGTACATTATGATATAGCTTTACCTATTGTAGTGACATAAGATGCGAGTGCCCGCGGGCTCGGCGCCGTCCCGGCGCAGTACCGCTTTGTCCTTGCCTTCAACCTCCATTTATTCCATTTTGTGGGATTGAACGACGCCAGACAAGGCCCTTTATACGCTTTTGAGTAAAGTAAAAGTAATAAGTGGTACCCGGTGCATCTTGGAGATTTGGGTTTTTGTGGCAGAAGCGGATGGTGGAAAGCGTTTAAATAACTTGACCGCGCCTCTTTGGAGTTTCTTTTTTATATTAATATTCTACTGACGATTATCTTACGTCATTGTGGTTTAATTGTTTTATTGGCGAAACACACACAGGCTAATCAGCGGCTGGAGGCTGGAGAATCCATATGGTACCGCGACTACAGAGGACAGGATCGTTAGTTGACAGGAGAAGTAGGCGAGAGAGTAGGCAGTGTAAACTATAAAATTAGGTCAAGTGTTGGAACTGAGGTATATCGACATATTGATTAAGTAAAGCGTAGGGTTTCGGGTGTAACCAATAGTGGGAGCATAACACTGGAAGTAACAACAGCACAGAAACCTCGAAGCTCACTAGCCTTGTAGTTATCATCAGAGGAGATGGTGTCGGAGAGCCAGATCCCGAAAATGCAGTCTCCATTGGCTGAGAGCGTGGAGTGAGAGGATGATGTTATAAGCCGCCCGTGAACCGACCAAGAGACGATAATAGCAATAGTGCAATTAGTTTGAGCACTAAAAGAGCGCGTACACGGCCGGCAAGATATGGGCGTGACGAAAGATTATAAAATAATTACTTATATAAGATAAATAAATAAGTAATAAGCTATTGCGTATATATATTATATTTAGTAAGTAGAAAATAATTATTTTACCATAAGGAATGATATGTTGAGTAGGGTAGCCAGTCTATCAATTAATGAGTGATGTAAGCACGTGTTTTATTTATTAGTTATAAGGTAGGTAGTGGCAGCCGAGCGGAGTATTTGCGTCTGTGAAAGAAAAGCAATGCTCGCCGGGCCGTCTTGTGATGTTGGTGGACGGCATTGAAGTTAGCATGGAGGCCAAGAACAAAAAGAAAAATGGTCAAGGCATTATGACCTGTTTCCCCAGGGTAGAGCTGGAAGAGTAGTGCTGCTTCGTCGGATGGAAAGGATATCATACCCCTGATTCCTTGATCATTTGATCTAGTCAAAGAATTTAATGTTAGTCCTTACCTTAAACTTCTCATTTTCGCTTAGTCTACCAGCAACTATTGAACCCGCTGTCCCGGCTCCCACAACTATAAAGTCATACTTCCTCTCCATCATCTCAATCGACTCGATTCTATCACATGGAGACGCAATGCTGCATCGGCCTTTGAGGAACGCCTCCAAGAGGACCATGAAGAACATAGTGCCACTGCAGAAAGGGGAGTTAACAAGTGAGACCCCTTCGTCAATTAAAGGACATTGGCATCTCTGAAAAATACAATTACCTTCACTGGCAGTGCCATATCTTAAGAATGGAGCAAAGCTAAGATTAATATAAAAATCTTACCTCAGCTGATAAAATCATTTCAATAATAATATTTCAATGATAAAAAGACGTTACTTCCTAAAAAAAAAAATTCATACATTTTTTTAAAATCTTAGTAATAACGTGGAAAATCATGTTACAATAATTTAGTGTTGGGCGTATTATTTCTGATTACCCTTAACCGTTATGTTGACTATGTGCTTGTTGCTTTGCCACCCTTAAATCTCTATAAAATTAGAAATCTGCAACTATTAAATTGTGAAAGTTTTCGAAGATTTCAATTTATTGATATTTTATGAATATGTATTTATTTTTTGATTCAGCTGGCATTAGATTGGGAATTTTTTTGACCGTGCTCAATATTACCTTTTAATAACAATACTGCAATGTAAAGTCCCCGTAGAATGACTGACTTCTTTCCTTTGGTGCACGAAGCTTATCTTTACCTTATGTTCATGTATTTATATCGTCCTGAATATAATTATCCTTCATACATGTTGAACAGTTTTAATTTGTTTAATTACTGAACACTATGGTACTGTTGAAATTTTGTGCGAAGACTGACCATCATATTCGAAAAAATAATTCGAGAGAAACGTGCACATTAACGTGCCGTACTTCCGCTTCAATTTGATGTATTGGTTTGCCGTATAATAGCGTTTCTGTGTGTAACAAGCATTGGTTATGTTTAGGGTTTGACGAGTTTTGGAGACTGCTTATAAAAGGCGGTACTTGTCCACGTAAGGATAAATTAACTTTTCACTTGGAATATAAATTGTAGCCTAATCAAAGAATAAGCATAGATATGAGCACTACTAACTATTTATTCTTAGGATATAACTCATAAATTTATTCGTACACAGATATATGTGAATGTATATGTTAGACTTTATTATAGATATATGATATACGGAGAAACTTTAGATATTACAGAGAAAATTTATGAGAAGCAAGCGTGTTGTCGTGCTTGTTTATTATATCAACAACTTAAGAAAATAATTTAACAGACCTGGGGTCACGACGCCAACAACTTGAGGCTATAGTTTTATATGATATATGCCACAAAGAGTACGACTGCACTGAACTAGTTATTAAAGTCAGTTATGTAGTACCTACACGAACGCTATTGAGATCATTGCGCAAACATAAACTGTTTACAACATTTGAATGCCGATCAAACGCAGGTAAGAGATCTCCTTTGCATCGAGTAATTAGTATGTATAACAATACATTAACCGAGATAGATTTGTTTACTATTGATAAAACTAAGTTTTACAGTATTGGTATAGAAAAAAAATTGCTTCTCAAATAATTTCAATTATATTACAACTCAAGTGCTATTCAGTGTATACGTAAAATAACCCCTGATAATAATACATTTTTTTTTATATTCACTTATGAGTCACTCTCAACCAATATTACATAAGTAAACTGTGGCTAACGGTCTTACCAACAGATCAACAGGTCTTACAATAATCTAAATTATTATCCTATATTGTTTAAAAATATTGATTGTAATACTGTTTGTTGACCCTAACAAACAAATAACAAAAAATTAAAAACATATATTATGAATATTAGATAAGGGAGAGATATAGTATATAAAACATAATATAGTATATAAAACATCTCATGAACAATTATTCGTACTCATCATACAAATACCTATCCTTATCCCTACCGGGATTCCAACCCGGGACCTTTGCCTAAAAAAGAAAGGGGTGTTGACAACTGGACCAGACGCCCGACAAGAAAAATGCGGAAGCAGTAAGTACCACCTTACTCTGACAACCAAAAAACGAGTGTATTTTACGATCATTTCTAAATCAATGACTTATTATTGCCAATTAAGTTTACATTATATATAAAACTTGTTCCTTATGGTGCAATGAGCGATTATCTTTTATAATTATATTATATTATTCATTTAAATTCTACAATTCAAGTATGTACAAGATCACAAGAAACTAATCTACAATTTAAGTATTGTTATATTCATATAATAATCATCTGCGGTTCAACTACCAAAGGATGAATTTGCCCTTTCTTGGGGTTTTACTTCAACATATCAGCCGAGATGTTCGTTGCTGGACATGGGCCTTGCTCAAGAATCTACAAACCGATCAGTCGTGCGCTGTTCGCATCCAGTGGGTTCCTGCTACCTTCACCAGATTGTCTGTCCTCATTGTGGGAAACCTACCAAACTTTTTTTGAACTGACTAATGCTGTTGGCCGCAGATGGCCTTTACAGCGTTACCAGGGTTCTAAGTAGGTGAAAACCTTGGAATAGGTGATTTTGAAATTTTTTTTTGTGCGTCTACCAGCTTTGCAACAAGCTTAATATAACATTAATCTAAAATATTGACCGTATCTTGTAATATTATACCATTAGTATTCCTAAAAAATTTGGTCATCAAAAACCTTAAAGAAATTATAATAAGCTCAAGTATAATATATTATATTGGTGATTGAAATTTTAAAGGCTCAAACTTTCTAAATATAAAGGATATCTATATAGAAGTGTCACTTAGAAAACTATAAGACTTTTCTATAGTTTAGTTTTCGTATATAATCGATCCGAATAGAAAAATGTCGTGAAGTGTGTCGTGTTAAACCTACTTGATTTGCATAATAACTCATGTGAAATGACGTACCCTAATAAGTGTATCTTCTAACATCCGTCGCTTAGTGTAAAACCATATTACCTGGTATGTAGGCTATACATATATCTTGCACATGACAATATCGCAGTTTTTTATACACCATTGTATTAAAAAACGGCGATATTATTAATATTAATGGAAAAAATAAGTTCTTTGACTATCCGTATATTGTGCAATAAATCGAACAAATTCCGTTTACTTTAATAAAAATAAAACAAATCAATTTTATGTAATCGGTAAAACGACGACATCTCTCTTTGACGACCCACTGGCCGAGTGGTTCAAAGTATCACTAGTTTTTTCGGCGATGTACAACTTATTTCGACCGCGTAGTATTGTCGTAACTTCTTTAAGGCCAGCCAGGTTGCCCGGAAGAAATTGCTTCTTGCCAATAAGGCCTATTTTTGACGTTTCATCTTTTTTGTTGTACGTTGTGTGTGTATTTCATTAATTGATAGATTGTTAGTTGTTAAGTTACTCATCCCAAATATATGACAAACACGAAAATTTTTAGTCGGTATACTTGATCTGAATTTATTGTAGTATTGCCTGTGAAGTCTTCAAAACGGAATTATAACAGGTACAAACTACATTTCACATAAAGGTTTTCCTTCGTTTAGAAGCACGGCCCATTCTAAGACGTTATGAATTCTCGTGTGAGGATTTTCATTCTTTACTGTAACAAAGCAAAACAATCATATCGGATATTATACATATAAATGATTGAAAACGAAATCCATTTATTTCATTTATCGATAAAGTTCAAAGTCTGAAGTTTCTTGTTAGTGTCTCCAAAATAAAGTTTTACCTTGGACTCTCACATATTGCTTTGTTGGCACATCAATCAACTTCCATTTTGGCCGACCTAGACGAAAGTGGGTCGTTGACGGTATGCCCTTGTGCAGTTCCTATGAAAAATTTTGTTGACACCTATACTAAAATAGGTACTTGTTTCTACGTAAAATTTTTATATTACATAGATAATATTTCGGATATACATCGTTAAAAAGAAAAAGGCTAATCCGAAGTATAATAAAAATGTAGTTAGGTTTATTTATTTTTATTAGTTTTTATGAATAGTATTTTATAATGTATTTGTTTTCTACCATTAAAGTACTGCAATCTCATATTCTATTACCAACGTCTATTTAGTCAAAATCGTATTATCAAGCATCATCTTGGCAAAATATATTAATATAATATTATATTTAACCATATTAATATAAATATAATCAATCAAAATATTAGATAGTTATGCTGAACCAAGTTATTGCAATAGATTCAATAAATATTGATTGAAGCAATATAAGTGAAATTGAAAAAGTTCAATCAATTTTAATAAGCGCAGGAATACATTCAAAATCTTAAATCCTAATATACGGAGTATTCGAAAAAGCTTTAAGGATTTTCTCATTAACAGTGATGGCTCGGGTGTTAAATATGATGTTATTATTTTGGTAGAATGTCGCATCAATGACTCTTTGTTTATTCCGCTCATTCCTGTTTACTTCTCATACAGAACTAATCAAATTATAAACCAAAACAATGGAGTTATTATAGTATATGTTAATAATTAATGGATGCATTGGTTTAGGAGCCCTATTTTAGAAAGCAGACTGCCTATTTATAGAAATACCGAATATTGTTACAATATTTGGTATTTATATGTCACCATCATTCTGAAATATAGATTATTTCGTTTCTGAACTGGAGATACAATAATTAACTGACAACAATAGGACTGAGTTAGTGATTGCTGGAGACTGAAGATAATTCTCCCTATCCTAAATCTACGTCTTTCTTGAGAGTATGGATTGGTGCCCGCAATCACCCTGCCGACACAAGAAAATGCATGCCGTATGTTAGTGAGATAATTTATGCATAAAATTGGACCCATCACCGATCACCACATCATTATTATAGGTCTAGCTGTCCATGCTTCAAGGCGAAACCTATTTAAGCATCATTTCTATAGGCATGACTGATTCTATCGAGAGGGATCTCGCTCAAAATAACTGGGCAAGCGTCATAGCTGCAAATGATGTGGAGTCCGCTGCTGAGGCATTTACTGAGAAGTTGACATCAGTCATCAATTACATTCAAACCTAAATTTTGGACGGCTCACTTACTCAATCAATTTATCTTAAAATCCTGGATTTTCACGGCGTTAATAAAATGTATGAAGCTACGTGACAAACTGCATGCTAAATCAAAGAAATATCCAAGGAATTATATTATTCAGATATCATACTAACGCTACCGTAATTTTTCATCTTTTGCATAAATAAAAAAAACATAAACGAAGAAGCTGAATTACAAAAGAAACCCAACACGACTGTGGAAAGTAATTAAGGATATATGCCATCTATCCAATTCAAGTAAGGAGCCAGTAGACCTACTTTACAAAGACAAAAAAGAATCGCTATATATTTAATGAATACTTTGCAATAATAAGAAAGAAATAAACTTGCCAAAAATATTTTAACAAAATTACAAAAATACTAGAGTACATTAGCAAACTGGACTAAAACACAAACTATCTCACAGCACTCATTTTATATTATACAATTGATACTATACAACTTGAATAATCATCAAGTAAATTTCCTACTGTATGAAAATTGGCGGTAGCAGTATTCAAATGTGGACCCAAAAATGTACCTGGAAATTATCACCGTATCTTACTTCTAGGTGTGTTTTCCAAGGTTTTGGAAAAAATGATGAATAAAAGACACGTGGCTTAGTTGGACATTAGAATATACTTTTCACCCGCCAGTTTGACTTTAGGAGTAAATTCACAGAAAGCAAGTTATCCCTCTTAACGTCAGTCGTATCTAGCCAATTTGGTAATAATCGCAGTTGTATTGGCGTATTCCTAGATTTGGCGAAAGCTTTTGATACTGTCTCCATTCCTAAAAAAACTAAGTAACGACGCCGGAGTAAGAGGTATCGTATCGTCTTAGATTGAATTGATAGCTACCTAAAGGGAAGGTGTTGAAGGGTTGACTAATTTTGTGAGTGAGCCATATACTATATATTATGGTATTCTACAAGGAAGCATGCTCGGCCCAACACTGTTTATACCATATGTGAATGACATTAATGAACTTAAATCACCAAATACCGAAATCATTAATTACACTAATGATACTGCAGTTATATACCATGGTAAAACCTGGGATGAAGTATTTTACATCGAAAATGGTCCATCGCAAATGGCTATCTGGCTTCAATAGAACTAGCTCACTTTGAATGCCAATAAAACTAAGTTTCTTTGATTTTAAAAGACTCGAAAGACGATCAATCCAACGAATAAGTCCTAAAAGTGCTTGGATAACCAAAATAATTGAGCCTGTAATACTACCTACAACCTACCTACATACAAGGCACAAAATTTATCATATGTATATAATTATTTATGGTTTTTGTCTATTTTTAATCAAATTCTTGTTTTGTCTTTTTTACTTCTTTTTGTCATATTGCTATCTTTTTGTTATATACGTCTGTTTGTAAAATACATCCATTTTTTACTTTTTTCGCTCGCCTTTTCATTACTTAGGAGATACACACAGTCCACTTAGTTTTCCGCTTCACAGATAGATCAAAACCTTAACTTCAAACATAATGTTTCCTCGCTATCGGATAGAAATCGTAGAAAAGTGCATATAAAATGGAAATTAAGAGCTGCGGCATCCCTAGAAACCCTAAAACTGTTTATTACTCCCTTTGTCTATCATTGCTTGATTACTGTATTTCATGCTAGGGAGGTGCTGCCAAGAGAGTTATGATCGAGTTGGAACGAGCACAGCAATCGGTACTAAAGGTTACGGCGCAAAAACCATTGAGATATCCTACTGTGGATCTTTATAAAGAAAGTCAGGTTCTGAGTGTACGTCAACTATATCTATTAAAATTTTGAAACTTGTATGAATTTATTTAAGATGTTGTATGAATTTATTTAAGACCCTATTCAAAACCAGATAAGGGTCTTAAGAACTAATTTTAGACTTTGTATCTGTGGAATTGCAACGGAAACGTGTGTTCAAATTAATAATTATACCCTCAAGTGCGTCCGTGTTTGGAAATCGGTTTAGCCTTGTTGAGGAAAATCGTATTTTCAATAGTTATGAAACAGTGCAACATTATTAACTAATTTTTACCTTAAGCTAAGACAGTTCTGCGTGAAGTGTTGATGACTAGATGTTATGTTGATATAGAGGACTTATTCAAGAATATGTGCTTAATAATTTATTGTTAATATACATTATTTTATAAGTATAATTCATTCAATTTCATTAATTCATATTCAAATATAACATAGTTCATAGTTTCTACAATAAGTATAAGTAATATTCCATATCAGTATTTTATTTATCTTTATTACTATAAATTATAAATAATATATTTTAAAAGATCTAACTGTCACAAGGAAAATAGAATAGTACAGTTACATATATACATTATACATTTATTATAACAAACTAGAAATTGGATCTGGTTATCTATTAAATGCCCTCAAGATACAGATTATCCTGATCCAATGTCAGAAACGTTGTGTAAGTACAACCACTTCTTTTAAATTGTACAAATGGAAATTATGATTGAAGATCTGTATGTTGTTTTTGTGAATTGTGAATAAATAAATATTGAGGAGCTGTTGAAGTCTCCCAAAATCGTTCCATAGAAAATTGTCCTTGAATGTGGCGTCACACTGTAGGAAGTAGCTACCAATATGATTGTAATTTATGCATTTACATGCGTATAAAATTTGATACGCTTTGTCTTACCTGGGTCCAAATATTATTTCTAATAATCTTCGATTCTTGCCGGTCGGACCTTGCGGATTTAGGATTATAATCGGGTGGATGGTACAGCATATCATATGCGCAGAGCGGTGCTTCTTTTGGGGTCCATTTAGTGTTAAAATATGTCTCTTTTGAAACTGGGATCACCATTTGAGTCCTTAACCTGTCTTCGGGATTGCCTGCCATTATTTAATTTAAATATCACGAGAGATTACTTACATCGTTAACTTGGTTTAAAATATACTTGACATATTTATAATCAAAGCACTTGACAGAAAATAACCATAAAAAACTATACTATTATATCTATGAATAAATCTATAGAGCTTGTTTATTAATCCGTTACTTAAATCATAAAGCTAAAAATACATAAAAATTAATTGGATATTTTCTGTATTCGATATTTGTTCCTACTGCAACCCTAGATAAATTAGATATATATTATAACTAGTTTCAGAAATACATTTAAAACCTATTGTATCAAACTCTATCAGTCAGGACTCTATTTTTATATCAAAGATAATAACGAATGAATAGATCAAAGACAAACTATCATTGTCATCGATTAAATTTGGACAATTTATTTTTGTCGTCAGTATAATGCCGGTGTATTTTCCGGCGTCGCGGTTTTTTATTTTGTAAATATCTAAATTCGATATGGATAACAGCAGCGGCAACTCTGAACTGATAGGTTTGCATTAAACTTTACTATTTTAATAACAGTTTATTTTTCAGAATTATTTTATTTTTGTTTTGTTTTTGTGCCTGTAGGGTCGTTGGAATTTTTAAGACCAACAGTGAAGAGATTACATAAACACATAAACAATAACTTAAATTTAGATACTCGCACAAAAATTGTTAATGTGTTAAAAGGTTCGCGTGTGAATATATCGGAAGACATACAATATCCACAATTCGTCGAATCTTTGACGTCTTTAATATTGAAGAGAAACACGGAAAAGCAGGTAAATATGGGCTAAAATCATTTACTTTCATAAAAATAAGCTACAGTACTAATACCAACGTGATCTTCATATGAGTCCATTTGGAACGTTGAAGGAGTCTTTGATGACTTAATTTTATTTCTCAATTCGTATTCGTAAATTTAAACAGGTATATTCACAATTTCATCAGTTATCCGAATCCTATTCTTTGGCATGTTTTCATAATTAGTCTACTTGGTGCAACATTTTATTTAAATTACAGTTTTTAGAGAAATATGCAGCTCTAAGTTATACCAGTTTATTTGGTACTATGAGCAGTGCAAAAAATAATATAAATCAAATTATTGGCACTCAAGAGAAACCCTTTGTAAAAGTAACCGTAGTACCCAAATCTACACAGACACACGCACCAAAGGCATTTAGAAAAAGGAAACAAGTTGGAAAAAAAATTCATGCCACAGTTTCAGACCACGAGAAATCTATTTCAACAAGAAATTTATATCCGATTTCGACTAGTCGTAGAAAACATACAGTGTACAAAATCAAAGCTACAGGTAGCGTTAAGTTAGCCAATACTTATAATACGTGTCATTCGAGAGATGAAAGTTTACCAATAGAGCAGATATCCAGCCTGAAATTGGTGTTGGATTCGTTAAATATGGATCAGAAAGCAGAAAGAGATAGGAACAAAACGAGAAAACCCAGAAAAGTGGAGGACTTCCCAGATAATTCGTTAGAAAACAATAATATTCAGAACCAGACTTATAGAGAACGCACCTGTACAGATAGTGCGAAATATAATAATTTGGTCAACGAGAGTCCTAAAGATTGTGTTAGAATTATTGGCCGCTTAGGAATAACTGAAGGAGATCAGTATGTTCTCAGATATGCTGCAACTGTAAAAGACAGGCCAGGTTCGTTTTTAACTTTATTATCTATAAAATAGAATAAAAAGTTGACAAATTCACTAATAAGGTTAGTGATGTTTTCAGTAAAAACCGATTTCAACGAAGACTTTAATACTGTAGAGTCACTAATGGACAAAAATGGACACAGGTATAATTTGTTCGATGTCGATATAATATATGCTACATGCTGCATTTGAAAATAATACTTATTATTACTTATAGATATTTGGATAACTACTTTAACGACTGCGCAAAAAAATACAGGTATTATAATAATATATTTATAATTTCCCAATTGATATACAGGGTTACTTTGAAAGAATAATTTGCAAAATTTTAATAAAGAACTTCTAGTGGCTAATATAAAGGACTTTATCGTACATTTTAAAATTTTCGAGTTTCAATTTATTACAAAATTGTTTTAAAATTACTAATAAAAGAATACTTGGAGGGTTGCGATTTACTGATGAGATAAGCCGCCCGTGCCTCTCTTGGTGAAGTGCTACCGCTGGCTAACAATTGGTTATCCCCTTATGTATAATCTCATTTTCGCGTGACATAATAACTTTTATTTTTCTTAACTACGAATGATGTTATCTATGCATATGATTTTTTCATTGGACAGAAATAATATTCTGGAAAAAAGTATATTTTTTTATATTTTAGATCGGTGGTGTTGCTGATTCTGGTCTGTAACTCCAGAAAATTTGGCAAGTACTTTCAAATTAATCCTGTACAATAAATATAATTAATACTTATCTTTAATAGTCTGTAGTGAGTTTCAATCGAATTAAGCATCGCTTCCATTGCTACTAATGTAGTTATTTTCATGCATTCCCTGATTGCACAGAATGCTAGTCTCTGGAAATTTTGGAGTTAGGTACATAGTCTGTTGGCACAAGTCGAAAATTTTGTTCTCGGCCACCATACTATGTCGTCGTTACTCACCGTAGACCTTACGACAGTTTATTAAAGACACAAAGATGTTTGGTGCTTTTTTGGTTTTCTAGTCAAACGGTGGGGACTAGCAACAAATCGGCAAACAGCACTGCCAGAGTACAATTCCCGCAGATTTCAAATTTTGTTCCATGTGATTGGTCCAGTTTAACTTACAGATAGCAAGTCATACCCAAATATTTTACCTCTTTTGACAGCACAAGTGTTGTTTCAAACATGCTGGGCAGGCTATGATTGCCTAGATTCCGCTTGTTTGTGTAAATTACCAGTTCCGTTATGCCCAATCAATGCGTGATCAATGGACCAACGTTCCACTATCGTTGTGAAGTATTGGAAGCGATTTTTATACATGCGATTATCAGCTGAACGCAACTACGATCGAAACATTTAGATTACGATTGAAACTCACACTAGAGGTATTGAACGCTATAATAGCATATATGACAAACAGTCTGACTTGAGAGAGTAGAATATTTACTATTTTATTACACCTGAATGAATTTAGACTCAAATCGAGACCAAAAACGTGGTCTAAAGACAATTATATTTGACAATAACAACTATTCATTTATTGGCTTAGAAATCAAAAAGATTTCGTGATGCAAACTAATTTCTCTCGAGAAAGCCGCTGTGGTCAAGAGATAAATACCGATTTGATGGACATTAAGAACATCAGGTAGGTACCTAAATTATTGTTGAAGCTATGTATTGGCATTTGGGTTGTTAAAGGTCAAGTTATTAATGTATGTAACAGGAGTTTACGTTGTTTTGTTTGCTACCAAACTAACTCCAAACGCAGCACTACAGTTAATATTTCAATCCACAATTATTTTTTCGTATTTGGAAACTGGCTCAAATTCAATTGTAATAAATTTAAACATAATTATAAGTAATATCTTAATAACTCTATAATTGAATTTCAGCAAGGAAACACAAGGAACACAAGTTAATTTTGATATTGAATTTAAAAACCTCGATAATTTTATCGAAAACAACTCTCGTATCAAAGACAAAGTTGTCCAATGTCGGTGTACTAACACTATTAACAGGAACAAAAATAACAAACCTAAAGATAACATTGACATTGAAAACAAAAACTTAAAACGAAGTCAAAGTCCTTTAGTTGTTATATCGGTTTACCCAGTACAAGATGGGTGTGAAAATATTGAAGTTGTAACTAATCCACAGATTGATAACAACGGTTTCATATCACAAAAAGGTTTAAATTATATTGAAAATGCAAATAATGATCAAGTTAAAGTTAAAATTAATAATACAAACACAGACAAATTTAGCAGAAGTCCTAGATCTTTGAGTAGGTCACCACAAAGAACATACAAAAGTAAAACAAATATAGCTGATAAACTTCTGAAAAACAGTAATAGAAAAATAAGCCCGGCTCGAGAACAACGACCAACAATCATAACGAATAGAACAACTCGTCAAATCAGATTAAATCAAGAAAACCCTAACCCTAAAAGAAATGTTATTCAATCAAAGACTAAAAAAAATAAAGTATTTAAAACCGAACATAAAAGTACGAATACAGAACATAATGTAACTAAGAAACTCTTAATAGATGACTATACGAAACAGTTGACAGCTTTTTTAAACAATGAAAATGTTAAAAAAGATCAGAAAGCTCCATTACATGATTCTAAAGTAGCAATTAATATAGACGGTGACAATGAATACTATGACGTTCTGCTAAGCCAAGGACAAAGAACTACCGATTTAAAAGTAAGAAAAACACTGAAAGTTCCAGAGAAACCAAAAAATATAAACCAAAATTCATATAATTTTTCACCGACGTCAAAGAATTTGCTAATAAGACCCGATAGTTCGAAGAGGCAATCGAAACCTCAAGCTGTATACAAAAATGAGGTTGGTCGCTTAAGTTATTAGATGAAAATGATTATGATACAAGTAAAGCAGCTGAAGGTAATTTCATTTTATTTTCAGCTACAAAATGGAGCGGAAATAGATAGATTCTCAGTTTTGCGTTTGAGAGATAGTATAGAAATATCTCAAAGGTATTTTTTTTATATTTTTTAAAATGCCTAATTGAGATGAATGTGACAATATTATTCATTAAAATTATGACTGACGGGTTCATTGCAATGCATTTCAGGCGCAGAGAAACCCCAGAATTTTCAAAACAAAATCATAAAACCAATAGGCAGTTATTTGGTAAGTAATTTCAGTTTTATGTTAGTTACATTTGGAGTTAGGTACATAGATATTATTACGTGACTTTCACTACTGCAGCACAGAAAAGTAAATTTATTCCTTTATAATTCCTCATAACAAACTTCTTTCATCTCTAGGCAAACATTACAGGGGAGACAGTTGTACTATTCCAGACCCTATAAAAAGAGATCAAGAAATTAGAACACTTCTAGGGATTAATAATGGCAGACATAATACTGCTTCGGTATGTTGGAAAATTCTACTGAAACTACAGTAAATTCTACTGAATCTTCTAGAATATATTTTTTATGGTTTTTATTTTAGGGACTTCCAGTAAAACAAGACATTGATCGTTTCTTGAGGTGTAACTTCGACGAAAACTGGTTTTTTTCTTTTTTTTTCCTGAATATGTACTATATGTACTTTTTTAACGAATTGTTTTTTTTAAATTTTCCTTCTTTCAGTAATAATCTTATGTTGGCATGCAGCGAGAATGTAGTTGAAATACCGACATGCTGTGATATTAGAGGAAAACAGTGTGATGGGAATATCAACGCGGGTGGCAATTCAACTAGTATAAAAAATGTTAAATGTGAATGTAAGCTAACTTCTAGCAAACGTGATGTGCTTTGTGTATGTCCATTATATACTGGAAGTAATAATAACATGGATTGTGCCCCTAAACCCGTTACTGCTCAAGCTGCTGAAACTCATGTCATAACTAGCTTACAAGATTTACAGTGTGAATGTTACTTGAACAAAAAATCATCATCAAATACTGGCAATAAAATTATGCAATGGGAATGTCTTAAACCCACCCCTATCAATAGTAAGCAAACTATCAATTCATTATCAAAGAAATCAGATTCTGTTGATAGTGAACAAAGTATAACTAACATTGGCACGCAGTATGAAGTATCTCCGGTGCAGAGAACCTCCCTTTACCAGCAATTAATTTTCAATAGAAATCTACAAGTGTTCCTACAAATGGAACAGTTTTCGAAGCAAAAACCAATTATATTATCTCGAAAACAATACGACAAAGTGAAGGGGACAATAGAGAACAAATTATCTGCTAAGTCAAACAAACGGAAAAAGTTTATCTGTAAAACAAGCTGGATTTCTGAAGGTGAAGTTAGAAAAAAGACTAAACAACAAACGTTGGTACCAGATAAATATATGCTATATGATAAAGACACACAAACAAATTTGGCCTCTGATAATTCCGAAATCAGAATCAGTAGTAGTGTATCCAGTAGATATGACAATCGCACATTATTTTCTAAAGAATGTAAAGTTAATCATAAATATAACGTGACGCCAAGACAGGCTGCTTCTTCGGTAGAAATCCGATGCACGTCATTTACTAGACATGTGACATTTTCGTCAACCAACGTAGAGGCTGGTTCAATTGCTACTGACTTAAATCAAAAAGATTCTCTTTCTCTTCACACGATATTCAAAGGTTATTTATTTTTAATAAATTATCCGCTAATTTCTATTGTATTCGAGAATAAATGATTTGATATCATTTGCAGGTCGCAGACGATGTCGAACTCCTAATTTAGGCACATCAGTATACTCTTTAAATTCAGAACAAGACAACTATGTGCATTCTAATAAACTACAAGACCTAAATCCTGAAAATAAGCAGAAAAAACCTTTTCTAAGAAGACTCATGTCTTGTCTCGTTATGAGGGCAGCAAGAGTGAATGAGGCAAATCCTGTAACATTGCCACCGCTTAACCAACCATCTGAAAGTACCGTTGATTCCTACCACATTAGCACTTCCCTTGGTGTAAGTTGAATTTTTACTTGTTACCAGCCCGCCCTAAATAATAATAATAATAATTAATCGGGAAGACTTAAAGTTGATTTCGGAATAATAATTAGAATAAAATATATTAGATAACGGACAAATATAGATAGTGATATGTATATAAATATCAGAAATATAATAAAAAACATATAAACATTATGTAGTTATGTAAATGGATGCGGTTTGTTATTGTTTTGCTATACCTTCATTCTTGTTCGCGAATACTGTTAGTTCTTCTTAGTACATCAAATGAACAAAGAACAAATGAGTTCTTTGAACGAAATTGTATTCCGAACATTTGTGAATTTGTGTGAGTGTTTAAAATGAGTTTGTCACTAAGTTTACGAATGTTATTTTCTCAAGTAATGAAAATCAAAACAAAAGTTTTAATGAGCTTATTTGTTAACCTGCTAAGTATATAGACATGGTATTGAGAGTGTGCTAACATTGTGAAGACAATAGATATTATTGCCTATCAAACTTTTCATTTATATTGAAACTGAACGGTGAGACTGTGCTACATGGTGATATAAGAAATTAAATATATTGTTTAATTGCAGGCTGTTGAATTGACTTCCTCCATTTACGACACATCAGCTTCATTCTACACCAATCATAGCGTTTATCCAGTTAACAGTAAAATTAAGCGCGGCTTTTTTAGCTCAGTGCGAGAATTTTTGACAAGTCGCAAGAGTTAATTAAATTTTTTGTAAAATTAAACCGTAGTGTTCATGTGTGATGTCTCGTCGCCATTTTTGGTCATGTGAAAATTTTAAATAAAAAATTTAGATTTACCATCTGTCTTTCATTCACCAAAAATTTCCTAGTGTTGTTTTATTACAGATACGTTACGGTTAGGTAAAGGTGAGCTCTGTGCAGTTTTGTGTGTACATCATAATCTGCAAGAAATGTTTCCATGTCTCAAATACTAACAGGGACGTAGATATAGTTTTCACAATTTCCAAGTTAAAATAAAAGTAGTTGTGTACACAGATTAGAAAGAGTATGTGTACTAAGTGTGCGTTTTTTCAAAACTACACAAAAACGGTGAAACAAAGGGGCGTGGCCATATACATTTATGTCTTCAAAAGTACAGAATGTTTTAGTTTTCCATAACAGATGGAAAACATATCGCGTAGATAGAAAGGGGAAAAGATTGTTTCACTTTTTAATTAATGCCGAACCGCGCGCATCCTTTAGTTAGGGTTGTGCCTTATAATCTGTGACACACTAGCACGTACATTTTCTAGGTAATTATACTGGTGATGATCACGTTTTTATAAATTACATAATTCACGTTTTTATAGATTTTATAAATTACGTAATTCTGAATCTGTATTGGATAGGTGTAGAGATAATATTCTATACTTTTAAACTTAATCCGGGAAAGACCAGGAGAAACAAAAAAAATGTCGCTATGAAAGAAGTAACAATGTTGCTGGGTTGTTAGCGATTTATGCGTCTTTCCCTCGATCTGAGATCCATCAACGTCAGGAAAAGCCAATTACCAGTTGTATGCAGCAAACTGTTCCATCATTCACATATACGGTTTCGTCAACCTTCAGTTGGACTTAGGATTGCGACGAGAGTACAACTGGCAATTCGTTGTTGCTGATGTTAGCAAAGCAATCATTGGCATCGATTTCCTCTCATTCTACGGACTTGTGGTTGACTGCCGCAGCAAACGTCGAAGACGCTGTCTGGTGTTTCAGGATATGAAGACATACTCAGTGATTTTCCAGAAATAACAAGTCCTCCTGGCGTTCATCGCGTAGTGCATCATTTCATAATTCACCACATTCGAACAACTGATGGACTACCTTTACACTGCGCTCTGCGTCGATTGGCTATAGAGAAGCTCAAAATCGCTAAGGCTGAGTGTGAAGCAATGATCTATGATCAAGAGTGGCGCAGTGACACCAACAGAGAGTCCATGGTCATCTCTACTCCATCTCGTCCCAAAAAAGGACAGCAGCTGGCGTCCTTGTGGCGACTACCAGATGCTTAACGCGCTTTTCTATCGACACTGTGCACGGCTTCCCGTTGAGAAGGACCTGAAGTCTTTATGCCTCTCTGCAAAACTTGATGTGGACTGGAGTACGGAGGATGCAGTGCTCCACGAACAGCTCATTCGCGAATAAAAACAAGCTTTACGTTGCAAGCTTCTTAAAAACGAAAGGCAGGCTGAAGGTAATCAGCTTGGAATGAATATGCCTTGTGACCTTTGCACGTTGCTATTCCGTGCAGGCATGTGTCCAAATACGACAGTCCTTTCATACCGGGCAACACAAAACTTTCCGATACTAGCTTGACTGTAGCTTTGACACCAGAATGACTAAGGGAGTGCAGACATTTCAACACTTGTCTTCGGGACTCGGGTGTTACGTAAGGAGCTATTATCACAGTACAACTTTACACAAACTTTTACAAAGGTTAGTTTTGTTTAGAGAGCGGTACATCGGAATCGTCACAATTATCTCTTAGTCGCCGTAGTATATTATTGTTTAGTATCTTGGTATTCGTAATCTATTACTCTTGGCTCTTAGTAGTCTGTGCACATTACCCAAACGTAGTATCTACTGAGTTTTTTGGCGCGTAATGGCGGGGTCGGTTAGGTGCCGTATATTTTATTTCATATATTGGGTTGTAGTGTTGTTTTTGTCATGAAATTGGTGTAGTTTTATGACGAAAAGTATAATTAAATCGTGCAATATATGGAATACATCATACAACGTAGATTAGTGTCTTACGTGAGATTATTCAGTATTTCAGTTTCATTTATACATTTGTATGGTAAGTTCGTTTACTTAACAACATTTTATGATTTCATTCTGATTCATTTATCATTTTATCGTAATCATTATCATAACATTCCATTTTCGTATCATTTTATCATAATGGCTTACATTGCATTCCATCTTCAAAAATTTTCTCGTAAGTCGTTAAAAAAATAGCGGGGCCTACCGTTATACGTCAAAAACTCCATGAAGCAAAGGACTACATTGCACCAGTATCTTTGAATCATTAATAAAGATAAAATCTACATTAATTAAAGGCTTAAAGGTCTTAGTTACCAGGCCAAATAATTGGAAAAAAGTAGTATCTACTCAGTAGTCTGTGACATAACCTAACACTAAAACTATTTTAAATGACAAAACTTGTCAAATCAACTATTTTTCTTTCCGTTTGATTGGGAAATGGAAAAGAAATAGATTTTTTTCGTGAATTACTGTACCACAATGAACAAAATGTCTATAATTAGATGTCTTCTGACTATTGGCATAAAAACCGTAAAAGTTGTGCCGATAGCTGTGCAAAGTAAGAAAACGTTTTAAAATTAATATCTTATTAACTTTTCTTTGATATATTTTATTGAATTTTTATAACATTATAGGTCGAAATATACATCGATGGGTTGCTCCTACTTTAATGACATTAAAAAATAAAGAAAAAAAGTTAGGTGGAAAGAAAACAAACCTCAGGAACACATTTCTAGAATGGAATTTAGAAGCAGAACTTTATGCCTTTGGAAAACGTTTAAGCGAAGAATTTGATTCTGATCTTTTACTACAAGCTTTTACAGATAGATCTTATATCATTAAAGAGGAAATGAGACAAAAAGAAATGGATATTGATATAAAAATGAAAGACAACAGAGAATTAGCTGAAGAAGGTACCTATTATGATAAATTTTCAATTACTACTCAATTTTGTTACACTGGATTAGGCTTATATGTCTAAGGTTATCTTTTCGCATAATTTTCTTGTACTTTTATTTTGGTTGAATAATTTCATTAGGATAATAAACTAATTAGACTCACCAGTAGATCACATAAATATTCCATCTTAAAATAAATTAAATTTGGAATGCATATGTGTACTAAATATATATTGTAATATCTATTAATATTTATTTGGGCTTTCTAATGGTATTGCCAACATTTAGACAACTAGAAAATTGGACCACACAAAAGTACACATTATCAACACCAGAATATTTCAGATTATATTTTTTTTAATTTGTAGCTTCCATATATTTATGGTATATTTATAGTGAGCAGTTTTTCTTCGTTAACATAATTTCTGTCTACTCATCACTTGAGTGAGACAAATATATTTCATTACTTCTAATATATTTTTTATTTTATGGAAAACTGTTAATCAATTAAACATGTGAAAATCTAACAGGTGAAAAGTTTATGAAACAATATATTATGATGTACCTTGAGACTGTACTGCCTAAGTTTCCTCTGGAAGGTATCTCTTCCATAAAAAGCCACCTCTTGAGTGAAGAGTCACTAGCAAATATTTCCTTACATCTTGGTACAAAAGACATCATACTAGCAGCAGTAAGTACTAACAATGATTTATTTAAAAATATATTAGCTTCCACCATCAGTTGCGTCTGTGTGGAATTCAGTCTATCATAAATGTTAAAGCCTATACCTATAATCTTGTCTGATAAACAGACTATCAAAATCAAAAAGATTTATTTGTTCCAACCAGTAGTTCGAGATTACCCCCTACAACCTCATAAACATCTCTTCACAATATTAGAGTACAGACAAAAATATTTCTACTTTTACTGAATCTAGTTGCAAAAGAGTCATTTAACAATTTGATGTATTTTTGATCACCCTATTTCTACAGGTTTTGTCCATATTAAATTATATATAAATTATATATAAGACCATATTAAATTATTTGATTTTATTTGTATTAATATTACATAAGCCATGGAACAGTTAATACTGATATAATGTGTTATATCAGGTATACCCAGTGGACAAATCAATTTTGGCAAACACATTCAAAGCTATTGTGGGAGCTTTGTTGCAATCAACAGGAGATGAAAGAACTGGATATTTTGTGAGAGATTTTGTCATAACACAAATACAAGGTAAAGCTATTTTTGCTTTATGATATGAACAAGAGAATATTTACTTTATGTTTATATAAGTATATCTCTCTTTCCTAACAAACATGGCCAGGAACTGCTTTACTTTGATTTTTACTGCATTGTGTGTATAATTGGTATTATTTTATATTACAGGACAGGACATAAACAATTACTGGCTGATAGAAAACCCTTGGTCAATGTTAACAGATATTTTAAAGAAAAATGGTGCTACACTCGAAGCTCGCTTGATTGGTGAAGTTGGCAAGAACACATTGCTAGCCTGTTATAGAGTTGGTCTATATTTAGACAAACAGATTATTTCATCAGGTATTTGAAAATAAATGTAGTCACAACATTTCATACATAAACAGTAGTAGATTCAATCTTTATTATGCATACTAACTACAGTAGCAGCTGCTGCAGTTGTAGGTTTTTATTTATAAAGCATAAAAATTATATTGGTACATCCAAGTGTTGCAGTTATTGTACAAAAACGGCACCGGATATGTTTAAGCTTTTGGACTGTCGAGGACTTGAAATTAACATCAACCGCAACTATATGACTCACCTTCATTTTGCTGTTGATAGGCATGACCAAGACCCTGGAAGATTTAGGCACACTGGTTGACGACCTTTCTAGTTTCCCAACAAGTGGGCCTAAAGTGAACATCTGTTCATAAAAGGAAAATTTTGTAGGAATTCCAATGTCATACATTAAGATCTTGTAAAAAAAAATTTGTCCCAGGTGTTAACCTGTTAACAAATTGTTAAGTCCAATTTCCAGAAAGAGGTCAATCGACAAATTAATCTCGGCAGGCAAACGTTCTGACAGCTTCGCAACATATTCTCGGAGTGTCGCACTGGCTACCGCAGTATCGCTAAACGAAAGTCTAATACGCGTTGCCAGTGATGACGTATAAATCCGAAACGGGGCGTCTCATAAGAAGTCTCAAAGTCACCCAAAGAACAAAGGAGAGGGGAGGTGAGGAGGTTCATTTTCGGAGTACTCTGTGTGATCGAATCAGAAATTCTGAGTTTCGCAAGAGAAGTAGGGTCGTCGATCGACGCTCATGAAGTGGTAGTGGGAAGGTCACATAGGCAAGTCTGATGGTCGTTGGACTGAAAGGTCCTTAAGTGACTGTCGTGTACAGCGTTGGTAGACCTCCCAAAAGTTGATTTCCGAGCTGGTTAAGGTCGCGGGAAAACGATCGGAAACCGATGACCGATCTGTTAGGAGAAACTTGGGGGAGGCGTATGTCCAGCCATAATACTGCACTGACATACATTTTTAAAACGCTTCATTTATTATTGAGTTTTGTTTTAGGTTTTGGCGAAACAGTAGCAACAGCTAAAGAAATGGCTGCACGCGAAGCTCTTAAAAAAATATTTGGAACCGAAAATCATATGAAACCTGTCAACTTCCAGCTTGAAGGCATACCAAAATCAAATAACAATATACATTACCAAATTTCGACCAGCTAAGACGTAAAACTCAAACTTAGTAATAGATATGAAATAAATAAAATCATAATATAAATTTGTTTCCTTTAAATATTAATCAGTTATTTACAGATACTACATTACATTTTAAAGCATTCCTTAGAAAATAAACCCATAAAAATAATAAATCCTTACAATATTATAATCTTTAAAAAAAAAAAATTTTGCACTTTTAAATAGTAACATCTTAGCAGAAACCTTTTGGTCTCGTGACTGTCTACTAGTGTTCCTGGATACTAACCTTCACTCACACAAGCCACATAGATCAGACGCTTATTAAACAAGATTTTGTTAAAACATCTAAAAAATGTTTTGTTTCTCAATCATAATACTAATGAAAAAGGCAAACTAAGTTTAGAAGTGAGCAGTCAATAAGTTGGACCGTTATCATTTATCATTCTTTGTTTTAATTAGTTCCGTATTTTTAATCAACAATAATATCACAGTTATTTTCCTATACATAATTTTTTTAAAGTATGGCGAAAAGAATACTAGATACAAGATACGAAATTAACTTTGCCATTTGACCGCCAGACTAATCTCTTTCAAGTAAATAGGAGTATTACAATTAAAATTCCTGTTAGTTGGATTTTAGACTTGAGGACATTTACCATCATCAAAGTTATTAGTTCTACCACAACAAAAAGTTCTATCGATTGTATGCTTTCGCTAATATTTGTTCAATTTCAGCTTATTTACTAAATGCATTGCCAATTTATCATCTAGATGAAGAGTCCATGATTAAGTTTCCTTGTCTGTCCTTTATGCGAACGCGACCTGACGCGTATCGCGTCTCTGAAGTACCGTCATTGTAGACCAATTTTACTGTGCCATCAGGGAATTCTCGACGCTGAAAAAAATCAGTGAAAATTATAAAATATTCTTGAATTTTACCACGACAAACGAATCACCTGTGAACTATTTTTCTAAAACTAAAAGGTCACGGCGACAAACTTAAAATCAGCTTGATTCTTGAAAATTCATTAAAAATACCTTATGATCCTTAGCATGCACTTCCAATTGTCCATTACTAAAGACAATACGTTGTTCGCCATTAGCAGAGACTGTGAGCGCAGTCCCATCAGGAAACCGCCATTCTTCTCTGATATGTTCATTTTTTGGGTCGAAGTAGCGAATGCTTCCATTAGGTAGTCGGATCTCTGTCGAACCATCTTTGTAGCGTTTTTCAACTTGTCCGCTAAAAATTAGATTCTATAAAATAATTGTTTTTGATAACTACTAATTTTTTTTTTACTTTTGTTAGCAATTAAAGGATTTTTTATGGAAAAAAAATACTAATAAGGTCAAAAAACGTAAAGTAAAATCATACATACTCAGGAAACTCTAGCACTTCCAATCCATCAGGATGAGTAGTGTGAAATGTCTTTGTTTCTGCATAAAAATATTTGATTCTTCCCTCATCATAAAAGTTCTCTTTCACATCACCATTGTAATACACAAACTTACAATACCTTCCATCAGCAGAAAGAAACTTTACATTCCCATTAGGAAAACGGAGTTCTCTTGAGCCATCAGGTTTCTTAATTTCAGTTGGATTAAAATTTGTCTTTGTAACACTTGATATATTTGATGTTGGTTCAGGAGTTAAGTTTAAAGTATCCCTGCTATAGTTGTTATGAATAACTGTTGCTGGTTTTTGACTGCTAGATCTGTTTGTGAGAATAGAAATAGTTGATTTAGATATGATCGAATTATTAGAACCATGTACAGTATTATGCATTGGTTCAAAACTTTTACTAGTATGTTCTTCATTGAAATTTTGTGGTGATATTTGGTCATTTGATCTATTACTTAGTATTGAGGTGGGTGATTTAGACTTAAGAGAGTTAGATCCTGAAGAGTTATTCATTGGTGATAGGTTGTTGCTAGATGTGGAACTATAAGTTGAATTTGATTTTAATATGAAAAATTTGTCAGGATTCAAATGTCCATTTTGTGTTTGTATAGAAATAGGATCTACATTAGCATTTGAATTTGATACATTTGAGTTGATATTTTTTGGGGAAATTGAATGAAATCTCTCCATGTACAATTGTTCTAAATTATTTGCATCATCATTATCTGAGTCTTTACAGTTTATAGATTCATCTATAATATTTATCATTTCAGTGTCTGAATCATTATTATCAGATTGGTAATCGCATTTCACACTGACTGTTCTTTTTTTTTCCATATCACTAACAATATCTCTCTGACTAAAATATTTTGCATATCTTGATGTAACTTTAAGATTTGGAACACTTTTTGCCCTCATTATTGGCCTTTTGTCTGTTGGTTGTACTTTTCTAGGTCTGCATTGTCTTTCAATTTCAAATGCTTTAAATTTTGTATTACTGTCAATATTAGTTTCCGATTGTGTTTCTTTAGCAGTCATATTGGACAATTTTTTATTTATTTCTTCTAGATATTTTATATTAGTCATTCTTCTCGTGATATCATTACTATGTTGCATTCTTTTATTTTCTTTCTTCAGTTTCTCTATTTCATCTTGTAATTCTTTCTTCTCCTTTTCCATAATTTTCATTTGATTTCGTAATCTAGCAATTGTTGTAGTAGACTTTGCATCTTTCAAGCGTATCTCTTCTTTCAGACCATTTATGTCCTTCTTCAAATTCACAACTTCTTCTTTATCTTTTTTATTTAATCTACCTCTAATTTCTCTAACATATTTTTCATACATTTGTTTCTGTTTTGTTAATTTTTCTCTTTCTTCAGCTATGTAATATTCAGATAGTATTTTTTCTTCATTAAACTTTTGTTCAAACAGTGACTTTTCCTCATAGAATTTTTGTCTTTCTGCATCAATTTCTTCTCGTATTTTTGAAAGACTTGCATTCTCTTGTCTGAAAGTTTCTATTTCATCTTCTAATTCACGAAGCCTCTCTTTCAGAAGCTCACTTGTAGCAATTAATTTTGCATTCATTTCAACCATATTAGCTTTCATATTGTCATCACAACTGACACTGACACTGTTATCATTTTCTTTTACAACTATTCCAAGAACCTTCTTTTCTTTTGTAGGTGACATTTTGCCTTTATGGGCTGCATTATTTTTATTTTTATGTAAATTTATGTTTCTCTGAGTCTGCAGATGTCTGTCTTTATTTTCTTTTTTTAAACCTGTGTTACTGGTTTCATCTACAGTTTTACATGAACAATAAGAAGATTCAGATGAGCATATTTCACTACAACAATCTGTGCACTCACTGTTAAATGTCTCTTCATGACTTTTATGATCAGTGATTTTTCTATTTTTTATATCTGGAAAAATATGCATCAATTTAGGGTTTTTAGCTATACACTGCTGTAAAATATGAGGTGTACTCTCTCCAGAACATTCTAGTTGGTTCAATCTTATGAAACGATCAAAGAATGAGTTCTCTAAACTAAAACTTTCATGTGAGACTTTACGTTCTAGTAATTCAAACATTCTTTGTTCAGCAGTTTCTCTATCCTGCTGTAGTTTGGAAATATTTCCATCACAACTGGCATCTGATACTGCACTTTTGGCAGGCGATGAAAAGTTCTTATAGTACTCACTTTGTTTAAGTTGTTGAAGAAAATCATTCTGCTCTTTACTGAACACTGATGCCCATGTCTTTCCATTCATTGAAGACAAATGCTTTTTATTTTTAGGCAACTCTTTTTCATATTTTGGTTCAGGTCCTTTTGCAATATGTTCACTAATGTTAGTCATTTCAAGTTGTGATTCTCTTTTGGTATTATTGCTAGACTTTTCTAAATTGCTTTCATAATTTTCAGAAGTTAATTTGTTTATTTCGGGATCTGAAATAATCATGTCAATCGATTCTTTCTTGTTACTCATATTAGAATTATTTCTCATTTGTTTTATTACAGGTGATTGTGATTGATTCACACTTAATGATTTTTTACGCCATGGTAATGATTTTGTATTTTGAATTACAAAATCTTTTTTTTGCAAGCCAAAACGCGAAGTACCTTCACCTTTCCTTAAAAAATTTTTGCCATTTTGAATTTTAGAAGGCACAGCCATTGATCTTTTTACAACTTTTTTAGTCATTTCACCTTGTAACTTTTCTATTATTAATGTTTCAAAATCTGTCTTAGGAGATAAGATAGGCATTTCATCAATAGATATTTTTTTCTTGATTATAGGCTTTGTTTCAGTGTTTTCTTTACATGGAGAGTTAGTTACTAAATTTATAGGATATGATCGAGAACTATGTGTTGAAGAAGTTGTATTTAAGATGAACTCTGACTCTTGTGACAAATTTAGTACAGACACACCTTCCATTAAGTCATCTTCTACTTTTTGCATTATATTGCTGGTATTTATACGAGGCGTAGCATCAGTTGAATCAACTGGTGTTTCTAGTAAACTGCGAAATGTATTATAACTTGTAGTATTACTAAAATGACTAACAACTTCTGTAAGGCTTGAAGAGTTTTCTGTAACTTCTTGGTATTCTAAACGTTGCTTTTGTAGTTTCCCTTGTTGTAGCAGCTGAAGTTGCCGTAAAACATGTAATCTCTCCAGTATTTGAGAAGGCGAAAGTGAAACATCGTTTTCACTGTAAGAATGATCCATTTTTACGATATATTTAAGTAATATTAAAATAAATAAATAGAAATGAAAATTCAAGCGGTAAACAACAACTTTTAAATCTCACAAACAAAGAATATAATACTCCTCTACGAGGAGAAGAATGGTAACTCCATAGATATTTTTAGCAACCATACACATACACATATACGTGATACTAGCGCCATTGCGTAATAGCAACAAATTTAAATTACGGGCGGGAATTTTGAAATAGATTTTAAACATTTTGAAAAATTTTTAAGGTTACAAAGAAAACGAGTTAGAAACAAAAACCTACAATATTGGAGTTTCTAAATAATAATTACTTTTATTTATTTATTAAAGAAACTTAAATCTAGCTCCAATATATTGAGGTTATTGTTACAGACTCATTTTCTTCCAAATGTAATTGTACTTTGAAGAAAACAGCAGATTTAAATATTTTATTTATTCAATTTTCGTTAAAAAGATTTTAGTTGTTCTTCTTCCTCCAATTCATGGATTTTAAGTATATTATACCTTTTAATACAAATGAAAAATTATCAGTTTTATTTGCTTCTATAATCTCATTTCTGCAAATATAATATAATTTGATCTCTCTTTCCGTTAGTTCTTTTAATTTCAATGTATTAATTGCTTTTAAGATGGTAAAAGCTTTCTTCAATTTTTTCTGCACACCAGTTTCAATTGCACATGTTGCTGGACTATTTTGAGCAGACACTTGCTAAAATTGATCAAAAGAAATATTAAGTTAATTATAAAAATAAAACAAGATCATAACAACTACGTATATTTTATAACCCCTTCACATTCATTACAACAGATTATCTCTTGTATTTTAATTCAGAAAGAAACTGAAATTGTAAGCAAGACAAAACCACATTTGATTGGCCAATCAAAAGCAAGCACACTAACCTGTATATACCCTTTATGACTAAATTCAGTCATCTTGCCAATATAAAATATCACTATCTACCTATTTATTATTGTGTACCATGAGAGAAAAGCACTAGTCATCTATCTCATAAAATCATATAAATTAGAAAGCCAAAATATTACCTTTTCATTTTTTGAAAGATTTTCTCTCAGTATCTCTCTATGTTAATTTTATTTGTACACTGCAAACTACTAGTTGATGGTTCAACTGTAATATTATTAATTTGCATTACTGGTTTTCTCTACAGCATATTCTCTCTCATACTTGGTTGTTCTCGTTGGACTTGACTTGATAACCTCTGCAATTAAAGGAGTAAATTAAAATATAACACAATTACATTAATTGAATTTGAAATTTAAAAAATATTTATGTAGACAAAAAAGTGCTATAAACAATAATCATAAATAAACAATACATAATGGTATTGTTTCAAAATGATCCAGCTCCATAAAAAACAAATTTGACAAGCTTTATATTTATAGAATATATGGTTTTATTTTCACTTACTTTTTTATATTATTCTTTCCATGGTTGGGAAACCTATGGAAGGTAACCATTGGATCTTGAGCTTGTATTCTACGACACTTACTGCATTTTCTGTGATCGTTAACAGACATTTTTTCCCAGACTTAATACAATCGCTACTTAACCTTAATAGTCCAAATATAACTTATAGAATATGACAACTAAATGGATACGCGTTTTGCCGTGTGAAAACTATTATATTAAGCTACACAATTAAAGTATGCAACTAATCACACTTAAAATAGCCACCTTTATTGATAACAACTTATTACGCATTAAAACTCGATCAACACAAATAACAACAATGGAGGCCATTTGCCCGTGTTGTCAGTATTAAAATTTGTTAAATTTGAAAGCAATAATTTTTTGCTCTGGTATATATTATCAACAACTACAGTGATATAGTTTTATGCATGTGTGCCATAACATACCAAATCTCATTTAGTAAGACGAACGCCGGTGCTCACAAATCACAACGGCCTTTTGACATTACTTAGTTTTTTTATATTCTTTCAATTACAGGGAAAGTAAAGGGAACTGAAGATCATACATCTTGTATAGTTTATTCTTTATTTATGGCTCCGAGTTACCAGTGTAACGTATTCATTTACCTCCTGGAGGTAAGTACCAACATTATGTTAATAAAGTACGAGATTTTTTTGGCACTGGAATGATACGAAAATGGAATGTTATGTCAATGATTACGATGAAATAATACGGTTACGAAATGATACGATGATGTAAAATAAACTTACACTACAAATGAATGCATGGAAATTAAACTGAAAAACCTCACGTACGTCACTATTCAATGATGAATGACGTACTCTATATATATCGAACAACTATTTTTTAACACAATATACGAAATAAACTAACATAACACAGCAAAAACACTTTACAGCACTTTATAAGTTCTTCCTATTACAGGGAAAGCAAAGGGAACTTAAGCCCATACAGCCATATCGTAAGCAATTATTTCTTCTTTGTAACTACAAGTTACCGGTGTAACTATCTCTTTGCCTCCTGAAGTTTTTGACAAACAAGACAACACTGTTTTGTTGATAGTTTACTAGGATAACTCTATGTAAATGAAATTAAATATTATTGACATCGAGGTGGTAAGTTGATTAAACCGATAAAATAAATCATAAATCATAATGTAATGTATTGTAAGTGATACAAAATTAATTATTCTACAAATGAATTAATATAACTGAAACATAAGGAATATGTATTTAATAAATTGCGTGTTATAGCATTCCTTTTTGCCATAAAAATAAAACAACCACAGCACACAACAGAACGTAGTGTTTATATACTCAGTGCACACAACTAACCACTAAATTTTAGGCGATGACTTATGCTAGAAATGAAATGAAATGATACCATAATAATAATCAAATTTGTAATGTTGCTAGTGAATTTATTCTAGAAATGAAAGAATGTAAATAGGTCTCTGTAAAAATTCAAAGTAAAATACACGATGCAGCGATCCTTTTTAATATGTAACTATACTACATATACAACATAAACATATTCGAACATGATATGTGATGAAAATATGAAGCACACAACTGGCACTCACAAAATCACGCTAAAAACTCCCTATGGTTCTTTTTCGTATTAACTATGTGATGTTGCTTTAATGTCTTCTACATGCCTTCGATTTGGATTAACGAGGTAGGTAATTAACCTTTATTACATTCTCATTATGTATGAATATTACATGGTGTTATTGTATATATATATATATATATATATATATATATATGTAGTGAAGTGGTGTGCGTTTCTTAGCATTGTGTTTATTCACATCACGTTTACGATTTTAGCTATGGTGAGGAAATGTCTCTTTTATAGAGACACTGGTTTCGCAAAATTGTATCAATTTTACAGTACAATTTCCACTGTTGATATAATTTTACATTATTTTAAATCTTGATTAAATGGCGGCAAATAATCCCTTAACAAGAAACCAGTAATTTTTGATTGAACGATGTATCTATGGCAACACGGAATCATGCTCCGATAAATGTCAAAATTGCTGTCCAAATTTATTCAAAAAACATCTGGCTATTTGAAGACAAGTCTCTTTCCTTGCACAATGTCTAAAAGAATTGGTTTTCACAAAAGTCCTAAATTCAAACCTGAAATGAAAGTGTTAAGATCTAACAAGCAGTCTGTAACATTAATTACTAGGAAGGAGAAAGTGGACGTTCTGCCAGGACCTATCAAATCAGATGCTGATAAAAAGATATACAAGTAAGTTATTGCAATTTCTAAAATAGAAACTGATTATTGATTTATTAATCAGAATTACCTATTAGGTGATGAAATATTTGGAAATGATATTCGTCAGCCTTAACATAATCCTAAATGTTATAATACAAAATTGTATAATTTTCGTGAAAACAAAAATATTTTTTGATATTCTTTTTATATTATATTAAAATAATAGTAATATTTTTATTAAAAGTGCTTAATTATTTCAGAACAATTAGGTTAGAGAATGGACTTACTGCACTTCTCATATCAGATCCAAGCCGTCCTCCTGCTACAGATGAAAGTTCAAGTGAAGAAGAAAGTAGTGGTACTGATGAAGCATCGGGGCCAGAGAGTGATAGTGGCAGATCAGCACAATCAGCTTCTAGTGACAAGCATGGCAGTAAGAGAAGAGGAGAATTTGATGAGGAGAAACTGGTGAGTATATTAGATTTTCTTATGAACTATTATACTAAATTATTTATTCAATTATATTTAAAACTATCACAATTTTTTATTAATATTAGCCATATTTAAAGTCTATATTCTCAGTATATTTTATTTATAGTAAATTTGTCTTACTTAATATATAAATAAATTGTACAAAGTATTTCAATTTAAGATAGACTTAATATATAATATTTGCTTTAACATTGTAACTGCTTTGCCACACCCTAAATATTGCTCCAGTTTTAACATGTTCCATATCATTAAGTTCCTGCAAAAACAATTAATAAATATTTTTGACCAATAACCTCATCAACATAGAAGTGAACATGAAATATTTTTCACCTACATCAAATACTCCACCAATGCATTAAGAATTGTTTTATTGGTATTTCAAACTTTTTATTGCACTTATAATATATAATATAATAATAAACTATATTCTACTAACAGCTATTGTCTGGTCCAAATAAAGCATCATTAAGAGTTTGTGTTATAGATAACAGAAATATATATATATGTTAGTATATAGAAATAATGTATATATAGTATTTCTAGTATTTCTATACTGTATTTCTAGTATTTCTGATATATATATATATATCAGAAATATACTATTTAATTAAAACATAATGGCAATAAAACATACAGACTGTCGTGACTTGTGAATAAAAATTTTGTACTCATTTACTCAAATCCTTGGATTTGAGCTTGGAACCTCTGACTAATTAGACAGTATCGGCGTATCATCACCAAATGATCAGACCAGATGACAATTATAATGTAAATGTAATTTTTATAAGGAATAGAAATCAGGTTAACATTCTAGCAGTGATATGTCAAAACTTTATTGAATTTTAATAGGATATTATATTTTATTTCTAGGTAGTAACAGTAGTTTGAACAGAATTTTTGTCTTTGTTTTTATTTATGTTTGTTGACACATGAATTTCGCCTTCTTACTAGTCATTATTATGTTACCACTTTTATAATAATACTTTCTAGGTAAATACAAAATGACAAAGTTTTAATTATATTCAAGAAATTTATTTGGTGGAGAAGGCTGATTTCTAAAACAATACCATTTGAATACGTAAGCTGTAACTAATAATTTTTACTTATAAAGAAGAGGCAAATTAAATGGAAAACCCATATCCCCTATCAATATAGAATTACTGAATACTTCTGACCAAAGAAACACTACAAGTAGTTATGGCCAGTAGTAACAAGTAGTATGGTCCACTCTTGATGTTAACCTGACACTGCCTAAAGAATTCTTAAGAGACGAAACAACTATATGGCAGATGTATTTACACCTCCCAGCCTAATGTATGTATGTGATTTAGCATTATCGTGATGAAAGACCAGACCCTTTCTATTAATCAATTCCGGCCGCTTTCTCTCAACTTCTTGCTATAATCTCAACAGTTGGTGACAGTAGAGATCCGAATCGATGGTTCTGCCCGGCGGTAAAAGCTCATAATGAATAATGCTCTTCCAATGCCCCCATAGACACAGCATAACCTTATTGCGAGTTAACCCAGGTTTTGCCACAGTCTGTCAAACCTGACCGACCTTTTCCGCACGTCCTTGTCATTCATGATCGACTTTTCATCACCAGTTATAAATCTTTCCAAAAACGGTTCGGTTTCATTTCGTCTCAATAAAGAATCGTAAAGGAGTACACGGTTCATAAGTTTCTTTCAGTGAGCTCGTGTGGCACTCAAATATCGTACTTTTTTGTATACCCAGTTTTTTATCACATGGGTCAAAACTGTTTTGTGGTCAATTCCCAGATCTTTAGCTATGTTGTAGCTGATGATATGCCGATATTGTTTCACTTTATTATAACTGATATAAATTCCACATGTTTGTTACTAAGTAGTCTTCTGAATTCTAATGTAGGAGATGTATGACATTAAACATATGTTTCGCCAACATATACATTGTACCAATGATGATGATGAAAATACTAAGAAAGGTAACAAATGAACCGTAATAAATTCAAAAAATAGTACATTTGTACACAAGCGCGGAAAATGTCATTTTTTCAAGATTCCCAGTTTATTGACCAAAACCGAAGTGTGCAAAATAATTTTACAAATGTATTAAAAAATCTTTGTTTGGTGCTAATTGGTTTATTATATTATGTAACCAAAATGTATTGATTAATCGTTTCGATCTAATACACTTTCGGGTTGAGAATCTAAGACGGCGTGACTACACGCGTGGTTTTTCATCCATATAATAATATCATTTAAATAAGTTACTCTTGGATGAAAGTTTAATTATTAAATGAGCCTAAATTCATTACAAGATATAATTATTGATCTACTCAATTTTTGTTGTAGTTGTAATGAATTTTGTTAACATCGAATACAACAACAACAGCGTGTAAATACACGACTCGTCAGATGTTTTATGGCTATTTATTTATAGATGAACTTTACAGGATACTAGCTGTCGTGACGTTGTTTTGCCATATAAATCATAAAAAAACCTACAGAGGGCCACACTTATCAACTAGGCGAATAAAAATTGGCCTACGACCTATTCTCAGACTTACAAAATACACATATTTTTTATAATATACGTCAAGCCGTTTCCAAGACGAGATTTTTTTATTTTAGAAGTTATATTTATGCTCTAACAAGAGTATCTTATGTAGGCGCCTTTTGTGTAGGTAATTAGACATATATATATAGTGTTACAACTTGTGACTCAATTATCATTGAGTGGTAAATTTAGGAACAAGCGTCGGGAATTGCAGGGAACCTTCGTCAGTCTCTATTCTTCTTTGAGCGGAAAATAATACCGAGCAACAATACCGTAAAGGCATCAAGCGCTGGTGAGCTGGAGGTGGGGACTACTTATAAAATCGATCTTCCTGCACTTAAAATTTCAAAATTAAAACAGTAATAAAATTTATAAGAAGTAAAATTCTGCTGGGTTTCAATAATATATTTATTTAAACCTGTCGCCTGTATGAATGGTCTCATAATTAGTTAAAAAAAGACTAGAAGAAAAAGGGTTAAAATACGATTAACGAGATGTTAACTACTTGAGTTTCTCTCAAGTGAGTTATATATTACCAATAAATCTAATAACTAATATATTGTGTAAATCAAATTTAGATATCGCACCGTAACTGCGAAAAATAATGTTTACGTATAACATTAATAATTTTGTATTCACTCACTGTTTCATTCAGTTGTCTGTCAATACCTATGATGCATTCTTTTTTAAATTTCGGGAGACCTAACATCGGTGCGAGTACAACTTAAATACATAAGACTGCGTGTACCTGCATTTAAGAAAGAATAGGATCTTTTCACTAAGGATTCTTATTTCACAAGTTGATTGTGTGATGCCGAAAGTCTCGTGCAGTGGTAGATTACCAACCATCTCAGGTGGTCAGGGATATTGTTCTAATTATGAGAACATTATTCCGTACATAACCAAAAGCTTATTAAAATTTATTTCAATGAGTCTTAAATTTAGATTTTTTTCAATATATACTAGCTGTTGTCCGCTGTTGTCAATGTCGGTTAATGACTGGGAGCGTGTGACCTAAGGGAATTGTACCTTTTCCATCTATCCTTGTGCCTTATTTCATCTAATTCCGGTCAGCAGTTCTGTCGCGATTGAGTAACAAACATCCAACCATTATTTCGCATTTGAAATACGATTATAGATCACATTTTATTAAGAAGGTAATAAACTAAAATAAATTTATGATGTGTTAGATTTAAGTGCCATTCATAATATAAATGAAGTGATATGTTTAGTGTCGCACTTATTTTTCATGAAACGCCAAGCGAAAAGTAGTCAGTAATCACTCGATAGTGCTACTCATTAATGTTTAGAGATTTCTATTATAAATAATAATTGCTAACTGTTTTTATAATTAGCTACTTTCTATATCTTAGACATTTAGCTTCGTTTATATCGGACCCGGAATTGATAGCATGTGAAAGTTTTACTACGAGTAGGTTAATCGTTATGGAATATACATTCAATTTAAAAGAATTTATCCAAAATAAGGCTTGTAATGCACTTTGCATTCATGGTTTGGTACGAAGAAAGTATGTCTGTAGTACGTAGATGTGCGACAAGCTGGGATAAATATGATGTTTAACATAGCTCAGGCTTTGTATTATATATAAATGTGTCTCAATTTGAGTATGAGGTATTAGTATCCGGAAAGCTTGGTGGCGTAGAAATGATTTGCTAGATAATATTCGTAGATATACTCCGTTTATCGTCACAATGCTTGCCGCTGTCGTATAAGGTTCCTACCACAAGAACTGAACTATAGTTTATATTTAAGATCCTCTTCATAGTACGCTAAGTACGTAAGCTTCTGAACGAAAAGCCGAAGAGCAAAGTAAAGTAAATTTGCAAAGAAAAAAATTCTTTATAGTATCGTTCCTAATATGGTATTGTTACAATGATGAGTTTATGATAATGATTTTATTTAAAACATAGTTCCCCTACCTAGGGTACCTAGTTCAAAAATATTGGGTTACACCTTCCTTACAGCTGTAAGGAAGGTGTAATAAGATGATAGCAGTAATAGAGTTTGCCTTCAACAGGTATATCGCTACAAAAGAAATTTACTTAGGCTTGTGAAGATAGCATACGACAAAATGTCTAGAAAGCGATGCAAGCTGCTGAGAACAGAGCTTTCACTTGACACGGTATGCCTTACCGGTTTTTATTAGCTGTTTGGAACTTTTACGTATTCATGTATAGAGATTATATTAAATGTATTTTTAGTATAGAATTGTTAATTTGAATTTACATTCCAAAGATATCCAAACAAAGTACGTAGCATATGAAATAGGTCTGAGACATTATATTAATACCTAATAATTTTTATTTTTAAATAATGTATAATTGAGATTTTAATAGCGCAAGGATAAAGGTGACGGTGTTTGAAATACATAACACAAATACGATCAAATAGAGATGAAATAAGTTTTAAAACGTTTTTAGATAAGTTTCAATCGGCATCGCTTCGGTAATAAGAACTATTTTAAAATTGTGCGGTATTGCTACAGAACTAGTATCTCGTATTAATAGATATTATATATGCTAGATATAAGATATGACATTTTAATATTTGTATAGATTTAATTCTGATTTGTGCAAAAAATATTGACTGGTCTCTGAAGTGACACAGAAATACGAGGCCGTACGCATTGTAGTTTTTTTTATGATGACTACTAAGTGTGACATTTATATTGTATCGTAAGGTCAAACGTTAATTGTCTGACAAAGTATATAATTTCAACAAAATAAATCGACTTTCTCCATCGTTTCATTTACAGTGGCAAAACATAATGGTGTACAAAAATTATATATAAGGTCTATGCATTTGATTTGTCTATATTCTCCAACAAGTCTATCTGATAAATCTGATGGCGCATGTATGTGCTGAGAATGATGGGATTGAAGAACTAAGAAAAGTCCTGGAATGGGGTTGACCTATTTATATTGTTGTTTTTCTGTTTACACCAATGTGACATGCAATAAAGAATTTGAATTTGAATTATATGTCATTTATTTGAGTAGTATTTTACACGTATTGCACAAATAATTATTACGTCACGTACCGTTTACTATTTCCGTACAATTAAAATCTAAACTTTTATTTTGTTACAGGCTGCCTGTGCTCTGTGTGTAGGCGTCGGTAGCTACAGCGATCCTCCAGATATACAGGGCCTTGCGCACTTTGTCGAGCACATGGTGTTCATGGGCAGTGAGAAGTATCCTAAGGAAAATGAGTTTGACGCATTTATTAAGGTAATCAATATAATTTAAAACAATTTTTTCACCGACCCACTCGTTGCTTTATTACAGTGTAGTAGTCAAAATAGAGATTATATCCGAGATTCTATGGAGGAAAATTTTACTAATTGATAGGACCTGGTCAGGAGTTTTCTGTGTTGTTGGAATCATTATCACAATTGAAACTTGTGCTTTTTTAAATTATATTAACTTTATTCTAGAGGACTACCTCTAAAATTGAACATGAAATTACAGTCACTGTAGTAACTTTATTACAGTGACTGTAATTTTATGTTTCTATACTTTCTCTGGTCTTAACCCCATTATTCCAGATATGCCTGCCAGGTATTAACAGGCACATATTAATTTCGTTTACAATATATTTAAGCCTTGTTATTTCCACCACAATTATTATTGAAAGTTAACTTTATTATTTCTAAATTACAGTTATACAAAACCAAGTTTTTTAAAATATTGTTGTTACTTGAAATCTCGTTACATCGATATAGTTTTCTGTACTTACATGCTATTTTTTGTGAAGAAAAGAGGTTTTAAAACTGTTACGTGTGAAACACTCTGAAGAGAGGGCTTCGGTCTCAATTGAACACCTTATGATTACTTTTATGTGTCTTTAATTTCATAATGTTCGTTCATCGTAAATCACTTGCTTCATGTAATCAACGAAGTTGTGTAAAAAATTATACAATTGTTTGGTATCTAAGACCTTTGAGCCATACTATCATTTTGCAATGTCCATTCTCCTTTGTTGAATTCACTGAGTTGAATTTATTAAATAATAATTGCTAACTTTTTTTAATATATATAACCACTTGTAAAAATATGTACGAATAAAAGCTCGTGAATCAAAGTCAAAATTTAATTTAATTTAAATAGACTCAATTACTTAGTCTTTTAAATTGTCATAATAGGGAACATGTATAAGAAATATATATAAATAAATATATATAATATAAGATATGATAAACACTTGTAAAAGTGATACATTTAAGAGGTTAATAATACCCGGGTTGCAAATTGTCCCATATAATGAGTTAAGGTGCAAGTTGTCAAAATTTAATTCAATAATGTAAAGTTGCACCTGGCTATAATATGTATCTATTCTGACAATAATGAAGATTTGCAAACAACGTATGGTAAATATGTATAGACTTTTGAGCAGTTAAATATTAGGTTTTGCAAATTTTGATTATTGCCAGTACAAGTATACGCGAATAATAGACCTGTATGCACTTACTACACTTGTAATGACGCCACTCAATACCGATTACAATCTCTTTTTAAATGTTACACGTGTCCCTTCTTGTAGTTTATATCGGTCCAGCCTATATATAAAGCTTATTCAGTCTTTTCTTTTACCTAAGCCATTCCATTTACATTTCTACATTGACAAAACTTTTTTAAGTAAAGTTTTGTGCGTTCATTGTTAGTTTTATCCCAAATTCAATAAATATATTTATCGTATAGTCATTCATATAAATGGAAAAACTTGTTTCGAGTGCTGTATTTTTTTATGAATGGATTAGATTCAAACTGATTCTAGAGTTACACAGAAGGTTTTGTCGGGATTCACCGGTATCAATACAAATAAAGTTTATTTTGAGATTTCTTTATTTATAAAGTCATTATTTATTTGTTTTATGGCAATATTCAAGTTTTACAATATTATTTTTCGTAATTCTATGATGTAAGATCTTAGAATTGCGAACATGACATACCTATCCTTTTAACACGTTAACTTTGAAGGTATAGTTTTTTGTGGATTTTTATTGAAGTGGTCATAATAATAAATAGCCTTGAACTTACTATTCAAACAAATAGTCTTAGACGATGTGCCCAATTCCAACATCGACCTTCAATGTAAATAAAAGACAGCAATGATTAGTTTTTACAGCGTTACTTACCTTTTATATAACATCTGTGTCAATAATTATAAATTTAAGTATACTGTAAGTAGAATGACTTAAATATATTTCATTATTTATTTATTGAATTTTTATTTGTAGAAAAAAGGTGGTTCCGATAATGCTTCAACCGATTGCGAAGCAACGACATTTTACTTCGAGATCCAAGAAAAGCATCTCCCACAGGCTATGGATATGTTCAGTCAATTCTTCGTGAGTCCACTCATGCTCAAAGAAGCGATGCAACGGGAGCGGGAGGCTATTGAATCAGGTAAATCATTTGCACTCACTATTTACACATTGGACTGGTTCCACTATACTATGTATTTCTATATGTCTGTGGCTGAAGTTCATTACCAGTTGAGCGCCGTACTGGTTATATGTAATAGAGAACACGGCAATGTACAGAAATAAATATCCGAATGACAGTCACGAAATTTCGTCAACGGAAGTTAATATATAGACTAACAAATATCATATTCAAAAAGGTCTATACGTATTACGGTTTTTATATCAAAACTGCCATTCTGTCTGTCGTTAATTATGTTGTTGGATTTGGGGCTTCTAAAATAAAGTTTTTGATCCTATCTGGCCCAAAATAAATTATGTACAATGACATCGGATCTTATCTCGCCTAAAACTGTTAAATGTTTTATATTATTACTCTTCCTCTCAGTATTACACTAACCTTAACCATAACACATGTGTCAACAAATGAATAAATATGTTAAAGCAGTATATAAACGCTCCTTATGAAAATTCTTTCTCTCAAAACTCTATACATTTTTTTAAAGAAATATGTTCGTTGGTATTGAGATATATTATTAACGTTTGTATGCATTCCATTATAATAAATAACTCAAAACTTTCTACACGTACGTTATAATAATAGTCTGTTTCCATTTTAATTAAGCAACATACAATAGATATTATAAGTATTAAAAAAATAATGATGGGTGTCTTCATCGATTCTGAAAACATAAAATTAGGGAAAACTTGGCCTACTTTTTTTATTTCACTCTCAGTTGTAACCTTCCCTAAACAATTTTATTTAGTTACCTATATAAAATGATACCTAATTTAAAACAAAATTAAAGATTTTGACGAATTTTACATATGGATATTTCACTACTCGAAAGGCATACGGACTTTGTGAGACATGCAATGTGAATGATTGCTAATTATTCGTCATACTTACCTCTGGCTGTGTGGACGTGTTCTGATATTTCTTGGTATTTCTAAATTTGATGCATGTCTAATGTTGAAGCATGCGTGACGAAAAATTCATGGCGATTGTCTCGGGATGTCTGTATACGGCTCGGCGGAAATGCATCTTATGATGCAGTAATACGTAACATATAATTTTAATGGATGCGCTATGCGCACTATATTGTTAGTAAATTACTAAGCAATTATTATGCGTAATTATCTATTATGCGTAATTATAGTTTCTTCCGCTATCTCTATGGTTTTGTTGTTGATAAAATTATACGGGACTCATTCATTTTACGTTTTTATCTTTATGTAGGTTTTGTTTTAAAAGCTATACCTCTTTTAGAAGGCATTGACAGCTTGTTACAAACTTTCAGTTTCAATAAAACTGAAAGTTTGCATGATCGACCCCTATTAATCTCTCTTTAATACAAAACACTATTGATAACACTAGGTACTTTCTTTGACAGAATTTGCAATAGCGTCCCCCTCAGATTCCAACCGCAAAGACCAGCTATTGTCAAGTCTTTTCCCCAAGGGTCACCCCGCAAGGATTTTTACGTGGGGCAACTTGCGGAGCTTGAAAGACGAAATTGAAGATGACGAGAAACTGTACAGGGCTGCGCACGAGTTCAGGAAGAGACATTATAGTGCTAACAGGATGACTCTTGCTGTTCAGGTTCGTTGATATAGTGCCATAGGTAGTAGTGTTTAAGTAGCATACAAACTTATATCATACCTAATGAATTCTGTATTTTCTGTACAGTGTTTCTGAGGATACACATTTATTAATTTTATTACTAACTTTTTTTAAACAGATTTTTTAAAATTTCAATTCAAACTAAATACTTGGATGTATTTTACCTAATATTAATTACTCTTTAGATCAGCTGGCAACGACGCATTATGCATTAGGATTCACATGAAAATTTGATACACATAAACTTGTTAACCTGATGAATAGCAAGATAATTGTACGGCATTATCACAAGCACAAAACGAAGTAGGATTATTTTCTTCAAATTACCACTTAATGCTAGGTTTTTTTTATAAAAGTGTTTCAAAAACATCCAGTTTTTTTTCCTTTTATTTAAAGTTTATACATTTTTAAATATAAAAAATAACAATTTAAGAATAATAAATTTGTAAAAAGGTTAATAATTTAATTTAGACAACAACAGACAAACTCGCACTGCATTGCTAATAATTGACGAACGAAACACGTGTTGCCTAAAAATAGAACGCCGCGAGTCGTGATTGGCGAGCGTCACTCGGGCTACCGAAAATCGGAACGCATCCAGTGCGCGAGCGTGACTCGTTCAAAAGTATTAAGTGGTTAAGAATAAATCTACAAAACTGACAAGCCAATCGCATTAATAACTTGACCGTTAATAATAATAAGTTCGGTAACAATAACAACAATCGATCAAAAAAGTATCTATAATAGCCTGAAGTGCAAAAGGACTTGAGGGATGAAAATGTTGATCATCATAGGAGAAGCTGTTTAGAATTTTTCTATTTTTTCACAACACAAGCGTGGCTTTAACTTAGGTTATTTTGTTCACAAGTATACCATGTACTTTACGTTGTAGTAGATTTATTATAGGACTGCCATGTACAAAGAAACCTTGAATCCCATCCATCCATCTTTGTATTTTCTATTTGAATTTAGAGTTGTCTTTATGTATAACGTCTATAGCTTTGCTATTAGCCTAGTAGTGTTCGCAATCAACTGTAAAAAACGAACGTAGTAAATAGAAAACTACACCACAGACTCGCTCAATACCAAGTGCAAGAAGCTCATTTTTTGTTAGACTTTGTTAGCAAACCTTTCCCATCGAATGACGATTTTGCAAAATTGCACCGATTTTTGTTTGAAGAGTTCCCGTGTGTAGCTTCCTAAATAGATTACAAACTTAAGAAAGCCATAATTACAGTCTGCCTTTATATTATATACACTGTATCATAAAGATGACTATTGTCTGCAGGCTCGCATGGACTTAGAATCTTTAGAACAATTTGTGGTGAACACTTTTGGTCGCATCCCAACAAACAAACTGCCGCCTGATGACTTCTCTCCGTACGCCTATAGACCAAACACAATCACGCCAGAATTCAGCAGCATTTTCTATGTCAAACCAGTCAGTGATACAACAGAAGTGAGTTATTTTTTTATTTTGAATCTTATCCAAGCGTAATAAGAGCGGTTTTGCAATGAAGTTAAAATGAGCATTTTGTCGATTTTGTAATATAGTCCTAAGAATATAATAGAAAAGAACTATTTGATTGTTAAAGTGATATATTCTTTCTAAATAATAATTCAAGAATAATTATTTAAATGGACAGATAATATATAAATAAATGAGCACCATAACTTTACATATTATAAGCATAGTAAAGTCGATGAATTCTTTGTATTCTTTATATACTTTTTATTTCTTACAGGTACACTTAACTTGGTGCATGCGTTCATTGATATCAGAATATCAATCTAAGCCGCATCAGTATATTTCATACCTGCTGGGTCACGAGGGGAAAGGAAGCTTACTCTCTTACTTGAGGAAAAAGTATGTATCAACCTTATTCTATAGACTTACGAAATAATTTAATACATTATTTTACTGTGCAAATTTATCTTATGTTTTTATTTTAATTTGATATCTTGATTTTTTTGTATTGCCTTTTCTTGACTGTACATCAAGTGTTAAATAAATATTTTATAGGGTATGGGCATTAGGGATTTACACTGGCAACTCTGAAAGCGGCATAGACTACACATCAATGTATAGCCTTTTCTCAACTCAAATTGTACTGACAAAGGACGGATTGGACCACGTGGACGAAGTTAGTATTTTTTATACTGGAATCAAAAATGTATCTATGTATATACAGGTTAGCCGAGTAGTCTGTACCTCCACCTACGGGCTACTCGGCCAGAGTGATAAATACGAATCCGAAAAGATCCGAAAAAAAATATTCGTGTTTAGTAATCATCCGATATCTAGAATCCATAACACAAGCTCTTAATTATGCTTACTTTGGACTAGTAAACAGATGTGAGTGTAATAATATTAAAAAAAATGAAGAAAAATGATTGATTAGCCCAATATGTTTTCTCAGGTTCTAGAAGCAATATTTTCGTATCTCAATATGTTGAGGAAACTTGGTCCTTCGGAGAGAATATACAATGAAATAAAGGTTAGTTTTATTCTTTTCAATGTAATTTGAGTCTTAATTTAAAAATGAAAAATATTAATATCTCTTATTATTTTCAGGCTATAGAAGAGACGAGTTTCCGTTTTGAAGAAGAGTCGCAGCCAGCGGATTACGTGGAGACATTAGCGGAGAATATGCATTTCTATCCGCCGGAACATTATATCACTGGAGATCGGCTTTATTATAAATATGATCCCAAGGTTACATGATAATTTATATACTCAACTTTATATTTTATATTATGTTATGACGGCTGTCTGGTCGAGTAGTCAGTACCTATCTATTGAGGTTCCAGGTAGGAGCACAATTTTTATGATGATATTACTATCCATATTACACCTTATCCTTATTGATACACGAGCACTTAATGATGCTTAATTTGGGCTAGATAAAAGGTGAGAGTGTGATAAATATATGATAATTATTTATGTTCTTTTCAGGGTATAAATGACTTGCTGGATTCAATGCATGCTGACAAAGTCAACATTATGATTCTCTCCAACAAGCACTCGCAAACTATTAACTATGACAGCAAGGAAAAGTGGTTCGGGACAGAATACAAGCGGCAAGGTCGGTTAAATGATAACGTTTTATTTGTATGCAGCATAAAGTTAACAACAACATGGGAAGAACGCATACAGGTTTTCCTTGTATACTGATCGCCAGCTTGAAATGGAATCGTTAAAATGTGTGAACATCCGCTAAAACGGTCACTATTTAAATATAACTTTAACCAACAGATATACCTTCAAGCTGGCTGAACCGCTGGCTGAACGTAGACCCGTATTCCTCGTTTCACCTTCCCGAAGAGAACGTCTACATCACTACCAACTTTGACCTAATATCCCCAACGGAGCCGTATCTACAAGTGGCCCATAAACTAAATGTGGATCTGACTAACAGCTCCGCCAAAGATATATACAAGAAAGTCTCTGCCAATCCGCCTGAGACTCAGGTGCTTACAAAGGGTGATTTGGTCGCTACTGTTAACAACTTCAGGTAATCTAGACAAACCTAACATAGACTATAAGACACTATTAACAACTCAATATGAAAGCATTGTTATTATAAGTAAATAAATAATAGTTATTTATTTTTATTAATTTAATTTACTTACGTACACATGACAAAACGAACAATTAATAGAATTGAAAGTAAGCACAAAGGATCTGCTTATTTCGCAAAGAAAATTTGAACCCATTGTGGCAAATGTTCTTTAAAAATAAACAATACATTATGATGATGATGTAGAAAATGTGAATTTTGTTTATATATTTGGCAAGTTCTTACAAAGTTATTCACAGAGTTCTTCCGAGTCCACAATAGCTACGTAGTTAGAGCTGTCACTTGGATTCTGAAATCGATGGGTAGTCCTTTGATCAGCTACGAATGCATATCATAGGCTGATATAAGCTTAATTATCTATATAGTGTTAATCATATTGTATTTTTTTTAACCAGGCTTGACCAACCAAACCTACTCCGCAAGAACCGGCACATGGAACTTTGGTACAAACCAGATTTCAAGTTCCGCTTCCCGACTGCCCTTCTGTACTTTTACTTTATATCACCCCTCAGCCTCAAGTCACCCAAGGAGTGAGTATCTAATTGACTTCGGCAAAACTATAAGCAAAGTAGCTTTAAATAATTGAATTGTCTGTGTGTGGGGAGCATACTGAATAAATATAACACTTCCTGCGCAACTGTGATGCTCTTTCTAGTAAAAGAATGGGTCTCTTTGGCAAACCATTTTTTTTTCTTTTGCAAATCTTTTGCCAAGTAAGCACATCCTGGAAGTATTCCAGAACAAAACAAAAGATTCAACGGATTCTTTACTAAGATAAGATATGCTTTAAGTAGGTACTTATTGAGTCAAACTATCGCGATTACCGTATTCAGAAATAATTGATAAGATGTTAATAAAACAGCGGTTTACAGCTGATTATTTATTATAAATACTCACAGTATAAATGTACCTTACTATTATGTTAATACCCTACAATAATAATAAATAAAAAAAAGCAATTCGGTTTCCGAATAGCAAGTATTTAAATTGTACATGTCAAATAGTCACTAAAGTAAATAAAGTCGTCTAATGGATCACAGTAAAAGACACTTTCGGGCTGAGTGATTCGGTTAAAGTAGGGACGAATTTCCTTTCTCACATACACACAAATTGAAGCAGCGTGCGAGATGATTTCGCTTTATTACTTCGCAGCCAAAGTCTAAGTCTAAATACTATTTTTCTTTAGGTACATTTATTTTCTTTTCCAAAAGTACGTATCTCGTGATACCACTTTTTATTAATTTATATAATAGAATTTCGGTTTAGTGAACCATTTATTATTGTTATTGAATTATGTTGACAAAATTTTATACAATATATCTATATGATAAAACATTTAGATGGTCCATGACTCTAATTACGAATGCCTCAGAGTTATCAGCTGTCAAATGTCATTACTTAAAATTGATGTTGGTTGACTACATACACAAATAATAGCTATTCAGTTATTGAATTTCCAAAAACTTATTTTGATGGTGACTATGAGTAATGGTGTAATATTATCATAAATGTAACATCGTTTCCAGTGCATGCCTTATGGACCTATGGACCGATGTGCTACAACAAGGACTTAAAGTAAGTGTTTTGTTTTAAAGCTTGTTCAGTAAAGTACATTTTATATTCACATAAGAGCATTATAATTTTTTTAAACAAGTAAAATGACTTTTCTTATAATATATTTCAAGCAAACAAGCAGATAGACTTATTAAGAAGTTGTATAAATTAAAAATCTACGTTATTTAGTTTTTAGACCTGAATAAATGAGTTAAGAAATATTACCGAAACTACTTTACTTAATTAAACAACACACATACAAATATCGAAAAAAAAAACAAAAATAATATCATAAATTGTTCTGCTGTTTTTTGTAAAAATATATACTTAGATTGAATCAGATGACTTTTAACTAGTTATTAGTTAATACTGTATAGTTTATGTAAGATCTTTTACACAGGAAGAAGTTTATCCAGCCAACATGGCGGACTTGACACACTATTTGTATGTCTCGGACAAAGGGCTTACTCTCAAAGTGAATGGTTACAGTCAAAATCTACACGTGAGTAGAATTTTTTTTCTATTTACAAGAAAAAGTTTTTGGCACTTTTATGTTGAAACTTACTGAATAATGAATGTAATATAAAACATAAAAATACTGATTTGTCGTGAGCTAACAGAGGAATCACATAATCAGTATTCTGAAGGCTTTTCTAGTTTTCGTAAAACATTATTTTTATGGATCTTATAGCGTCCAGGCAAAGTCATGTCTAGATCGACTACGACTAGCTCTTAAAAAACTCTCATCATACTAAAACACATCAATATTCATACAAGTTCTAAGCGAAATTATTTATTCATAATTTTCTATTGACAATTTAACGTTTCCCATAGAAATACTTCAAATATTAAAGAAGGCATAAATTGGAAGCATTCGAGAACCTATCTGTAACAGTTATGATTGATACAGTTGTTGGTGGAATTAATAACGCGCGAGATGCGTGGTACGGCGGCGAGCCTGTCTCCAGCCATGTTCGAGGCCGTGCGGGATGTGCGCGCGCGCTCCTACCACAACGTGCTCATACGGCCGCACAAACTGGCCAAGTAAGCGTTCTCACATACACATACATGTTCGAGGCCGTGCGGGATGTGCGCGCGCGCTCCTACCACAACGTGCTCATACGGCCGCACAAACTGGCCAAGTAAGCGTTCTCACATACACATACATGTTCGAGGCCGTGCGGGATGTGCGCGCGCGCTCCTACCACAACGTGCTCATACGGCCGCACAAACTGGCCAAGTAAGCGTTCTCATATACACATACATGTTCGAGGCCGTGCGGGATGTGCGCGCGCGCTCCTACCACAACGTGCTCATACGGCCGCACAAACTGGCCAAGTAAGCGTTCTCACATACACATACATGTTCGAGGCCGTGCGGGATGTGCGCGCGCGCTCCTACCACAACGTGCTCATACGGCCGCACAAACTGGCCAAGTAAGCGTTCTCACATACACATACATGTTCGAGGCCGTGCGGGATGTGCGCGCGCGCTCCTACCACAACGTGCTCATACGGCCGCACAAACTGGCCAAGTAAGCGTTCTCACATACACATACATGTTCGTATTCTTCCACATTTTGGAATATCGTTAAAATAAAATCTGTGCTTTTCGAATACAGTCGACTAAAATTGTTTATTTTACTAAAACTTAGCAAATGACCCGACACCGATGGTAACAGTAGGAGTAGTACACATGCTAAGATAGCTCGTGTAGCACGCGACATACTGTCCTGGCCACCTCCACCATGCCGGCTAAACGGTGCCTCGTGAAGGAGTGAAGTGGAGACAATACATTTACTATCTGTATAAATTTTGTTAATAACAGGGACGTCCGCATGAACGTGTTGTTAGAGCCATACATATCGCCGCGAGACAAGGCAGCGCTCATACAGAATGTCACTTTGGAAGAGTTGAAGATGTTCAGTGATAAGTTGCTTGACAAAATGTATATGCAAGTAAGTCAAAAGAAATCCATAGACAATTTCAGTAGGCTTGAATATTTTTAGATATTAAAAATAATATATAATAATTAAAATTAAACAACTTCAAAACATCCAGCAATTCGTACTGTACATAGCGGTCAAATACGTTATGATTTAATATTACTACACATATTATTATAAAGAAGAACAATTTTACAGTCACTTATTTAATTAATTTTATTTGTTACTGTGCCATACAGCAGTCGATATAAATATAAATTAAATTTAAAACTTAATATAAATTAAAATTAAATAAAGCAAACAAGAGTGAACCAGAATCCACCGAAGCATTGTTAGTTCAAGTCCATATATGTAATTTTTCACTGTGTTATTCTTCTTTGAAAGTTTATTATTTAAGCAAAATATGGGTGAAAAGTATATAAAATGTTTCAGGTCCTAATACAAGGCAACATACCTTGGTATGAGGCTGTAGAGATAGCAGAAAATGTTAGGAAAAATATTGGCTTTGAGGGCCTGTTCCCCCACGAATTGCCCGAGGTAAGTTAGTGGTGATTTGCAATATGCTCATAGATGTAACCGTTCTGTGCATCGCCTAATATATTATTTTTTTTTATCTCTATCTATGAGCTATTAACACAGTACGTGTATTACTGTTTCAAGGTAAATTATGACTATAAGATTTCTTCTATGACTTACTTGTAAAGTTCAATATATGGAATAATAAGCCCTGAACTGAGTTGAGTAAGAGATTGTAATACACGCAGCGTTTAAAGAAGAGAAATGAACGCCATTCGGTGTCTCTCTAGGCTGTAGACGGCAAGCAGGCCGCATGCAATTTCATTCATAGAATTAAGGAATAAGCCCGAGTACCTGCACCCTTATTCACAATATGACGTTTTACTACAAGTAGAATTTTTGCTTTATCACATTTTTTTATAATCATAAAACAATTAAGTTTTACGAGGTTTTCTTTCGTCTAATTTCGGAATATGTGGTGTTCCAAAATCAATGTGGACTGTCGACGTGTCAGGGTACTGTCTGGACTACGGACGCTTGTATATAATAATAATGTACCTAATATGTACGAATTTATATAATTCCTTATGTAACTAATATTAGGAATACCCACCCGTCTTCATTTGAGGCGACGCAATGATAAATGATGGGTCTATTGTGTTCTAACACTTGGAAATGAGCTTTTCATTCACCAGGGTGGTCTTAAAAGATAACATGTTTATTTATTAGATAAAAGTGCACGAACTTCCTCTCGGTGAGCGCAAGATCCGCGTGCTGAACTTGAACCCTCAGTCTACAAATAGCATCATTACTAACTACTACCAGGGCGAAACGACCACCTCCAAGGACACGGCGACGCTCGAAGTACTCATGGTATGTATTACCTGTCTGTAATGGTGGGTAGGAATGTAGTTTAAGTAAAAACTGTTTTTTTGTTTTATATGTTACATAAAGTTCTTTGCATAAATAATGAAAATAATGTTTACGAACAGTAAATATTGTTTAGACAAGAACAAAGTAACATTTTCGCGTAGATAATATATATGAAGAGAATCACAAAAATTAATACAAATTAGCAGACCTTGGGGATCGAGAAATTAATATCGATCTACTTTGAGTTTCGTTAAAGTTTATTTCAATTTAAAATTTCTCAAACTAACTCATTAATAATACTTAAAATATGTTACTTGACCAAAAACAATAATTACGATTATAAGTGTTAAGAGAACATCTTTCAAAAGCCACACAACAAACATAGGTTTATTCGCGGGGATTTTAAAACTGATTTTAATAGACGACGTTCGTGATGGTTCATGTTCTTCCAAAACTGTATTTCATTAATTTTTGGAATATTTATTTGTCTTTATCTGTAAGTTTGTACACGCAAAAACTCATGGAATGGAATGCAGTTTTCACCGCTGTATTTGTGGTTAAACTTAAAATATACACTCAAATTTTATCACAGAAACCAAAATTTTATTCTTATTGTTTTGAATTTAATATTTCCCGAATCTTAGATTATTTAAAATTCCACGCATAAAAAGCCTCGGGTAAAAAGTGGTCCCTAATTAAACTTACTTATTTCGTTGTAATTCCAAAACAAAACGTATAATTCTAGGGCGAGTCTTGTTGATAAATAGATTGAAATTCCCAAAAAAATTTACAGTTATAAACTACTTTGTATGTCAGATGCTGATGGAGGAGCCCGTGTTCGATATGCTGCGAACAAAAGAACAGCTGGGGTACAGCGTCTTCAGCATGATGCGGTATACCTTCGGCGTGCTTGGGTTTTCGGTATCCGTCAATACGCAAGCAGATAAGTTCAGGTAATGTCGCAATCAAATACACAAATCACTCAGGCAGACTCATTCTCTCGCTTAAAATAAAATTAAAAATATATTTTATTTTCTCATCACAAAATTCCTTATGACTTTAATACTAAGTAACTAATTAAATTCTACTTTAATTGTGAATAAAAATCGGGAGCCTTTAACTTAAACCTCGATATACTGCCGCATGCCGGGAACCTCGACATTATTATTATTAATATTTAATTGAGTGTCTGGATTGTATGGCTTATCAGGTAAAAAGCCAATGTGAATCATATAATAGTGGGATAAGTCTCGTTACGGGGCTAACCGTGTTATATGTGGTGTCATTATGTTCGTGTTTTTAGTGTACGCACATAATACACGTTCCCTTTTTGTTTATATCAATGAAGTTATTCAAAAACCATTACAATTTGTGCGCAGCGTGTCACACGTAGACAGTCGCGTCGAAGCGTTCCTGAAGAAGTTCGCTCGAGACATGCGCAAGTTGAACGAGCGATCGCTCCAAGCTATTAAGAGCTCTCTCGTACAGCTCAAGCACACCATCGACTATGAGCTCAAGGAGGAGGTCGAAAGGAATTGGCGAGAGATTGTCAGCATGGAATACCAGTTCCATAGACTATATAATGAGGTACGTATCTTAACATTACGACCATCAAAATGATTTTTTTATCAAATAATGTCAAGAAATCAGAAGGTGGTTACCTGCAATATCAAGAGCCTGAATAGGAACGATGACAGGGTTGACAGTAATAATTATTTATTAACTTAACAAAATATAGATAAAAAAAACAACGAAAGATTTTGATAATTACTTTGATAGCTCATGTGTAATTTCTGTTTTTTTATAGTCAGTCAAAGTTTGGTGGGCAAGGCCTTTATGAAAAAAATTAATTCATTTAAAAACCAATATTATTGGATAATCCATACAATTTCTATAAACTTTTATTAAGAAACTATTCGCATTAACATAATATTATATGTGCTACTTTTTGCCACCCTTTATTAGCTTCGTCGGTTAAGATTTGTCCGAGTAGTATCCTTATCATTGTTTTGCAAAACAAGTATCTGTGTTGACGAACAATATCATGAGAATTCATTTAAACAAACATTTACATCAAAGTATTTAACATCAGTAAAAAAATTAAGAACTATTATGTATATGGTTATCTCTTCATGGAAGTAGCAACATTGAGGCTAATTAGATTGATGGATAAATAGAATATGCTGGACAGTTATACGGACCATATATTTTTAGCGGAACATTTTTACGAGATGCCTTAAGCCGCATTTCAATGTTGTATCTGAAGTAATAATAAAATATGTAGTATATGGCTGTATGGGTAAGATCCATTTCTTCCAAGCCTTTCCCTTCTTCAAAGAGAAAATATGGAATTCCTAAAAGGTGGTGATTCCACTAGGCTCATTCACTCATATGATGATTGTTGTCCCAGGCTGAAGCAATAGAACAAATCACCAAGTCAGATGTTAAAAACTGGGTGGACAACCATTTCTCTACGGGCAACAAGTTGCACTTCAGGAAACTCTCTATACAGGTATTTAGTAATCTTCTTAATAATCTTTTCTAAAAATTTCACTACAGATAAAAAACGCGCTTCTTAAAATTATTTGTCGAATAGTATAATTTTCGGCTATATATTTCTTCCAGATAATGGGTCACAAAGTGGACAATCAAAATGCTACCATCCCAGACTTAAAAGATTACAAACTCACCTACTTAGACGCTAGCCACCCGATAGGCGACTCTTCGGAAAACAACGCGGACTTCATCAAGGATATTGAAACATTTAAAAGCATTCTGCCAATCGTATCCGTACCTAAAATAGAGCTGGCCCAGTGCTAATAAATACAGTGTAAATTCGATTTTTTACACAGACTGTATTTAACAGGGAAATTATGCAGTAAGTTATATAAATAAAAAAAATGTGACAAAAATGTGTTAGCAAAATGTGACTTCCATTTAATTGCCTTCTAGCTTTTAGATCTATGCGGTAAATAGCACTTAATAATAGCATAAAGTAAAAATTATTATAGGACATTTTGTCAGCAATAACTATTTCCATATACCATATTGGTATTCAATATCAATTTTTTATTTTAAATTAATTTTGGATGATATGTTTCTAAATATTATTTATTATCAACCAAAGAGTATTTATTGTTTTCTAATTTATCACATTCTTTGTATCATACAACATCAGATACCATTTTAATATAAAAATTTAGTGCCGACCTTATACGAATTATGTTGTGATTGTATTTGAATAATTTATAAAAATATTTTCCGCAATATTTAGGCAAATAATACCTTTAATAACAATGCTTATATTAGCATACATTGTTTTTTATTTCAATGCTATTTATTATAGCTCTTCTATTTAGCAGATTTCCACCCTATTATTATAAACACTAAGATCTTTTCTTGAATTGAAAAATTTATTTTTGTAAATATTTGTTAACTTGAAATAGGTAATAATTAAACATTTTTGGTTTTTTACATTGTATTTATAATGTAAATATTTTTGTTTTATTGAGATGCACAATAACAAAAAAAAACTTTTGTGTAAAATTTTTATTACATTATATATAGATTTTAAATTATTGTGCGGAATTTCATGGTATTGTACATCTTAATAAATAAATCAGGATTTGGGTTTTATGTGTGAGAAATGCCAAAAGGAACAAATAAACTGTTTTAAAACATTACGGAGATTTGGTTTTCAGAAATAAAGTATTCAAATTAATATCTCAGAAGTTTTTGGTTCAGATGTTTATTTTTTCATCTTATTACAAACTAAAAAAAGAAAACAGCATGATTATGGTAGTATACAGTATTTTTAAATTAATTATTACCAGACAATACTTATTCTGCCGTCTAAGTCCTTCATGACCGTACCCTGACTACGCATATATCGTTGCAAGATCACGTAGTCCACGGAGACAGTTTGCAAGTTTTCACGATTTTCTGATAACATCTGTAACAACTCTCATAAATTAAGTGAATGGGCAAATAAAACAATATTTTAATGGAACTCATACACGCAACGAAATACATGCGCACATTCAGGCTTGCAAGTTGTTGCAGTATACAGAAACGTGTTAGGGAAATTTTGGCGCAAATTTCTATACTTTTACAAATTCACAAAAAACAAATTCTAAACTAGGGCTCGTTTTAACTAGAGCTAGTATACGCTAGGTTATTACTGCCACTGTATTTGCACTTATTGGACCACATTTCGAAATACAGTGCAGTAAATCTTAAAAAAGAAATAATGTTGGCTGATAAATATTTGCTCACGAGTTATGGATGTTTGTGTTTATATCTATATTTTTTCATTATCTAGTATCCATAAAACAAGCTCTTAATGTTTTATTGGTTTAATTAGAGTCTTCCCACATTACTTCTACAATTGTCTTATCGTATCTCTCTAAAACCTAGTTATCTAGTAAATAAAGTTAAAAACTCAACAAACTGTTCTAAATGTCGATCATCCGCCGTTCTCGCTGTCACGACTATGATAGAACGAAGTGACTGCACTTCAATTTCAATTTAAAGTGTACACTTCAGAATTTGGTCCAAACATCTTATTAAGCTTGCGAGCATAGCTCTCTTTATTGCCCTTTGGTTGACTTTAAGCCTTCTTATGAGCCCTATGTGTAAGTCACGGCCACGCTCGATCTTGATCGAGACTGTAGATGGACCGAAAATATGCTGCTAAGCTGGCCAATCGAGTTGAATTCGACAGTTGACCTTTTCTGGAAGTTAGTCCTTTGAAGTTGGATAATTTGTCACAGGCACGAGTATATAACTTCTTACGTTACTCGTCGATAACTTCCAGTTAGGGGTTTTCAACCATCTGGCAAATCATGAAAAACGAAAAACTCGAGAGATATTCTTGGGTGTTTTGTCTAAATCTTAAATGTTTGAGTCAAAGAATCGAAAATTACAATAAATTATTAGACAGTAAATTTTTCTTTGAGTGAGCTTTGTCTACCAGACGCCAGTCTCTCACATAGACTAAAAGTGTGTTAGGTTAAGATGCAATTATTTACTTTAATATTGTCTCATTAAAACAATGTGCTAATTTATGGATCCTCAGGTCACAGACCGATATATTGAGGTAATACTGCTTCAGTTCTTGCGAGCATCGTTTTTTTTGTTGTTAAGCCAATATTTACCGTATATCCGCCGCCACCATCGCCGATGTAGTTCTGGGTAACAACACGGTAGGTGGCCTCCTCGTCGAGCGGCTCGTAGCGCGGTACGTCGCAGTCGATGCAGCGCACTGTCGCGGATACTACGCGCGATCCGATTGGTGCAGACGCGTTGTATACTACGCGCATACCTTTAAAAACATATTCAAAGTCAAAATATCAAGATCACTATACATATCATATACATTCAATGTACTGATCTGATGTGTTTTTAGGTTGTTGACATACTTTGAATTAATATCACATCCAACCGACAGCTTTTGCTTCGTACTAATTTTGAGTATGCACTTATCAAAAATTCTGTATAGCTTACCGCCAATCTGAAGCATTCTCCCGCTGTAAAATTCCCCAGGAGATTGTGTGGTGCCTACCGAGAATTCCAGCGCTGCAAGCAAGTACTCCCCCTTCAGGTCGTAAACCTGCACGTAGTTCTCGAACGGCATCGACATTAGCAAAGCTTGCGTAGTCACTTCTACGAACAAGATATTATAAATATTTACAATTTATTATAAAATAATCAATTCATAAAGACAGAGTTTTCCTTAATGATATAATACTTAGTAGTCTGTGATTAAATGTATTTTAGTACATATATATTAATTTAATTATGTATTATGTAGTGTATAAGTAAGTACTTATGTATGTATATATTTTGTATTTTTATGTAATATTATTAGTGATGTATGTATTCGTTATACATCTCCATATTCCCTCGAGTACTTTTTTTATTTCTGTCAATCCAAGGCCCTTTGTACAAAATTGGTAAATTATACTCTATGTATTTCTTTTTGAATTAGTTGATGTACAATAAAAATATATTCTATTAAAGCTACATCCACTTTGCTGAAAAATTAATGATTGGGTGAACAGAGCGAGCGTGATTCACCAACTTACGTGCTAACTAATACTTGCGAACTAATTTTGGCAACTTCTAGGTAAGTATCACAATAGAACACGCAATGAATTTGACTTTGATCGCCTTGAGCCTTGTAACGTTAGGAGAAATGTAGTCGAAGTGTGTGATCGTAGATCGTGCGAAGGTATAAAGTTCGCACACGGGAACGTAGCACTGTTAGATCCACCTTAGTCTAAGGGATGCCAGGCCATGCTCATATATGTTATACTAACCTCCAGGGTTGATCTGTACGCGCAAGCCTCCGGCATTGATCATACACACATGCGCATAGTGCCAGCTAGTACCCGTTGCATTCCCCATCAACTGCGGAATTCATCATATTTAGTCAGACTCGAGGTTGACACACATTTTAAGTAAAGAAAACGGTTCAAATCACTGCCTGCTATTTTAAATCAGGCTCAGAATTTAGTAACAAAGGTCACACGGTTAAAAAGATGTATACATCTAGTACCAAAAAATATGTATACGACATCCTATAGTTACTATAATACAGTTTATATTTCTATAGTATGAAGATTTGAGTGTTTACGTATTTTCCGACGTGACTGTACTATGCTGCACGAGCTATTTTAAAATTACAACATTTTATTTTTCTTGAAAGTCGTTTGCTTAAAATTTTATTCTTATTTTGACGTGATATATAAGGTTTAGTTAAGTTTATAAGTGTTACGTCTTCAAGGAAGCCGTCGCAAGCCCAGCTGCCCATGTTGCACTCGCGGCTGTAACACCACGAACGGTTGAGGGTCACCTTCGAGGAGCCGAGCACCTCTTTACCAACAGCGTCCACTTCTTGCTTCCAAGGCTCCAACTCCTTCAATATGTCTGGATCTATGAAATATATTAGGTACAGACGGTACATAAAGTGTTAATTATGCACTACAAAAGCCGACTTTAATACGAACGAAAAAAAAGTCGACTGAGAGAAATTGTAGCAATTTACTAGGCATTTGTACTGTATTAACGCAATAAAGAATAAATAAAAAAGGCGATCAAGATCTAACAGTTTGATAACGAGGCAGTACGGAGTACTAGTAAACTTATCTATGTGTAAAACATGACGCATTTTAATTTTACATTTCTTTAATCATGGTTATAAAGTTTGACCAAAGCTAAAAAATTGGAATAAGTATATTTTAATAATGTAAGGTCAGTAACAAAAATTGGTAAGGTTAGGTTAGACTGAAATTGTGAAGGACGGTCTCCCACGCGGCCATTATTCCGAAAATAATCGAAATCGATCTTAAAGACATCCGGGATTGTTCCGAGATGGATCTATCCAAATTTGTTGACAATGGCGAAAGATGTTTTTTTTACGTCATCGAAACCGATGTTTCACGACAGAGTCAAGAACGATATGCAAGTACTTATGAAAATAATGTAATTATTCATTACCTTGCACGATGCTAGAGCCGAGGTATATAGGCTGACCTTCCCAATGCTCGATGATACCGTTATCGTCGATGAACAACCTGATATTGCCCAAATAACGGGTGTAGCACGAAGCTTGCACTATCAGAATCTAGAATTAGTATTAAAGTGCTACACACATCATCATTATCATAACACTCTGTATATGTCCCATACGTCATAACATAACCACGCTAGCCCAATGAGGTTTGATGTCTGAAGCTGTTCATTACATATGGGACCAAGGACAGTTCCAAAGCACGGAGCTCGAGGTGACCAATTTTTGATTGAACCATTCAGGGACCAACCATGGCAAAAGTTGCTTTAATTTAGTAATCGAAACCTCTTCGCCAACAAGGTCCTCACACATACTTACTATTTCTACAGACATTCACTTTTTGTTAATTTTACATATTATTTATCAAAACCAAGATCAAACTTTGTGCTGAGGCAATTCTGTAATTTTACTAAAAAACGTCTTTATTATTATTATTATTATTAGGTATGTTTTTAAAAGACAAAGAAATTTAAGCAACTTGAATGCAAGACTTATTTATAAGTAGATGCAGAAAAATCGCTTGTCTATAATCATTTAAAGGTAACTTCATTATCGTACTAGGTAGGTCTGGCTCGTCAAGTTACACACACAATTTAAACGAAAAATTCATATGCACATCTTACCCTGTGTCCATCGTCACGTATCTGCACAGTAGGGTATGCACTGGCAGCATTATCTCCACTTGGAGTTTCGCCGGTATACAGCAAAGTGTGTGAATGTGCTCCTACGATTATATCAACGTCACTCGATACTCTGGCGGCTAAATTTCTATGGTAAGGAATAAAAGATACCAAAGTAAAAAATATAATCGTCTAGTATCAAAAAAAGAAAGAGTAATGTACTCACAAATCATTGGTGAATCCAACGTGTGAGAGCACGATGATAATATCCACGCCGGCCTCTGTCAAGATGGCTGCCTCGCGGTTGATGGCTTCCAACTCATCTTCCATGATTACTTTTCCAATGGGCGCGGAAAACTAAACATGTTTCTTATGTTAAATTATATGTCGCCTTTACTTTTTGTGTTCGGAATGTAAAACATGCATAGATATTTTACTAAAAGCATAGCAATTTTTGATCATACGCAAGATGCGTTATTAACAATCCTCGTAATATAAGTAACACTTAGTCGTCAGTGCCAAACATTTTAGTTAAATATGTTTCTGTTCTCAAAACAACACCCCAGTCACTTCTGGTGACTTCCCAAGCAATTAAACACAATGAAGTTATGTTGTATGTCCCAATCTTTTGTAATGTAGGTGTTACCCTACTTGAACACTAATTTCGAATGAAAAATTCTACAATATTCTACTGCATTTAAAAACTCTTGTAATATTAAGAGTTTGCTATATGTTGTGTATTCTGTCATATTTTCATGTATGTTATAAAGTATATTTGATTGATTTAATTATAAGTAGCAGTAGAAAGAACACTTACGACTCTAAGCAAGACACCTATGATGCCAATCTTACGCCCACGCCTTTCAATAATGATGTGGTTTTTTATGTATTGTCCTAATTGCGGTTCGTAAGTAGTATTAACATTGGCTCCAAGCATAGGGGCATCTAACCGTTCTAGGTAGGGCAAAAGTCCCTCCACACCATGGTCAAACTCGTGGTTACCCAGCACCTGATTAGGGGATAAAATTAAAAACATTAATGCTTGCTTTGATTTACTGCACCGGTTCTACTATCAAGAGTCGAATCTTAACAGCCCGGCATTTATTTCCGCCAGTGAAATTAGGAACGAAAAGATTTGATGTCACGACGGCCGTCTGGTCGAGACATCAAATTAAATCAAACGGTCAGTATCCCTGACTTAGCCAGAGGTACCGTTAATAACTACCTATGTAACTTATTCTTATTTAAAAAATATACGGGACAGCTATTAATTACCCAAATACAAAATTAACCAATGACATGATATATCGTTAATGGTACTAACATGAGCATCGTGGGGTAGCCGATTCATGAAGTGATAACTGACGTTCCACCTCAGGAAATTGTACCAGATTGTCCCCTGGAAAGTGTCTCCGCCATTCAGCAGCAGGGAGTCAGGCTCCGCCTCCTTGGCCTCTTTGATAGCAGTAAAGAGGCGTGCGTAGCCACCGACACATGTCGCAGATTCGTCTGGGACACAAACTGTACCCATGGGGCTGACTTGGTCAAAACTGGATCATGAAACGAGTTAGTTTAATTATACCATGAGTACGTAATCTAAATGTTTTGAAGAATCAGGTACTTATTTGTTTACATTTAAAATTTTGTTGTTAATAACAACAGTTTATTAAAAACTTACTGTGCGTGGAAGTCATTGAAGTGAAGAATATTCAGTTCGTACAGTCCATCGTCTCCTTGTGCAGACACTAACCCTGCCAAAGCTAGCCACAACACATACATTGCCATCACTATTAAAAGGCAAACTTACAGATTCTACCCCCTACTAGATCTACGTCCAACGCCTAAGCGTGGAAATACGGTAGTGAAGTTACAATTATCTAAAAAGAAATCTAATCGTACGATAAGCGTATTATTAAATAGCGTATTAGTTGATAAGTTCTATAAAATAATCCATTCCAGAGATGTACTAGGGACTACAAAATTTATCGGTATGACAAGTTTAACAATGATATAATTTCTTCCTAACTCAACAGTTCATTCTTTGCTGTGTAATTTATGGAAAGTGGGGTTAAATATGTTGAAAAGGGTAGAGATAACAAATAAAATAAATGTTTGGTTTTGCAACAACCAAAATTATAACGACCCAAAGTGACCATATATTAGTCTGCGTTAATGCATACCTATCAAAAACTTTAGATAAGTATACAATTACGCAGATTTCTTACAGATATTTTTACCTTTATACCTTTCCATGATATCTAGTGGCGAAAAGACGGATGTAGTTGAATCGGTCAAAGCTCAACCGAATTCCAATTATTGGAACTATTAAGTTGTACGTGGTCAACCATTCTTCAACATCCCCGTGTTTTGCGTGGGATGAGCTAGCTTTTTGTGGCAAATCTTCATCAATTAAATTAATAAATAACCCTACTCGGAACCTGTATTGTTTTATCATGGAAAATTGGGTTTCAGAAAAGATAATAATTATGATACTTACCTACTGTTATTATCTCTAATCTAATCGTTGCAATTAATTGTTTAATTTACAACATTGACTTAATAGGCAACTTGGACAACATAATCTTTTGTCACTATATTATTCTGAAAAATGTGATGCTTTAGTATTTGAATGAAATCTTCATAATAAAGAAAAAGATATATATTATTAATGAACTTAACACCGTATTTGAAGCATAATACCGAACGACGATGCCTTACCTTTATTAATGCGCCTGCGCAGTAATGTACAATATATGCCCCTAGCATATTTGTATGATGAACACGAATTGTATGTTTTTTAGTTTATTTCAAATATTTATATACATATTATTATCTATTTTTCTCTATTATCTAGTTTCCATAACACAGGTTCTTACTGATGTTTAATGCGGGCTAGATAATAAGTGTTTTTTTTTTATACAAGGTGTACCAAAACAAATTTTATATTTAGTGGATCGATTTAAAAAAAGTAAATCGTATATAGAAAAAATGTTATTAATAAATAATTTAAAAAAATTTGAAGATTTATTTCTTAAAAATAATATCGTCTAAATGTAGACCCTCGCGTTTTCGGCACTCATTTAATCGAACAGTAAAATTACTCATGCAATCTCGGCAGGTGGACTCAGGGATGGCTGCCATTTCATAGGGAAAAGTCCATAGGGGTTAAATCTGGACTTCGTGGACGCCAATTTATGTCACCACTCCGGGAGATCAATTTGCCTGAGAAAATTTCACGAACACGTGGCAGAGACATATTGGACGTGCGTGAAGTTGCTCCGTCCTGTTGGAACCATGTTTTTCGGTTATAGCGAGGAAAGTTTTGCAATTCAGGTACCAAGAAGTTGTCTAACATCTCCACATAACGCTCTGAATTCACTGTAACTGCACGCCCCCTTTCGTCTTCAAAAAAGTAAGGGCCGATAATTCCTCGCGCCGACATCGCAGCCAATACGGTCACTTTAGGCGAATGTAGGGGTTTCTGATGTTTGCGTTTCGGATTCGTTGCACTCCAGTAGCGGCAGTTCTGCTTATTTACGTAGCCATTAAGATGAAAATGAGCTTCATCCGAAAACACAATGTTGGTAAACGTTGAAAATCGATCAATCACCTGACTTACGAAATTAAGCCTCTGACTGGCATCTTGGGGATTTAATTCTTGCACCAATGGAATTTTGTAGGGGTGCAGCTTTAGGTTTTTGTGCATAATGCGATGTAATGATGATCTACTTGCGCGGTTCCGAATTGAAAGTAAGCTAAATAAATATAAAATATCTTTTGAGACACCTTGTATATAAAGCTCAGCAAATGACTCGACACCACCTGATGATAAGCAGTAGAGGAGTCCACATGTGAAGAAAGTGTGTGTGTCCAAGTGTGAGTGTGATATATAATTATTTATCCATTGGACAAACATTGATAATAGTAACTCCCATATTATAAGCTAAAATTATCTTTGTTTTCTTGCAAATTAAATTCAACGAAATGACATGTGCTTATAAATATATCAATCTGACAATTACTATTATTAATGATTGTCAAGTGGAGAAATATTATTTTTGTTATTTCATTATGTATATGACGCTTTCAGTGTTACAATTCTAACTTCCAGATATTTCAAGAGGCTAAAAAATAGAGTCAACAGAATAACAAAACAAATCAGCAATAAAATAAATTAGTCAAATATATTTCAAAATGATAACACGATATTAATTTAAAACATTTATTTAAAACAAAGTAATTATATATATTACATTTGCATTACTATAATTATAATGAAATATGACCCATAGTAAATGCCATTTATATTATGTGTAATAGTTAATAATAAAATAAAAAAACAACATCACACATTTGCTCTAGTTTAAAACTAAAAGGCTTTTTTAAACATAATAAATACCTACTTGAAATAAATTATTGTTTTGTATACTTTTAATATCTACGCTTACCGGAAACTATTTATTGTAGAGGTAGATGCAGTTGCTTCTGTCCGAGTTAATTATTTATAAATGTATTGTTTGCGTTTTATTTTGAATCATTGTTCTTATATTTTTTATTAAATTATTAAAGATGTTATCATAATGTGTTTAATAACTTTGAAAATTTAATCTATGAATTTTCTTTTTATTTTTGGAATATATATAATAAAAATAATATGCATTCCATACATAATAATGAATAATATATATTACAATAAATACTGAAGAGTATCGGTATGGTAAAGTATTTTGGATACTTACTTGTTTACATGTTTATTCGCCATATTTTAATCGAAAATAACAATGGTTCAAAATAAAAGCCAAACGACACATTCATAATTACCTAATTAACTGGAGAGAAGCAAACGCATATCTACATCCTAAATTACATACAAATCAAAATCTACTTCTAGAGAAAATTTTGAGGTTATTAAGAATACTTTTGTCATTACAATAAATTATATCGACAAGGCACTTTTTGATAGACGTCTATTCATAGTATATTTAATGGAATTAAATACTAAAACTAGTAAAATATACATTTAAAGTCGATTACAATACTTATTACAAATATATAAAAAAATGTGTAAGCATAATAATTTTAGTGTAATATTTTAAGTACCTACATAACTAAACAATTAATATGACTTCGTATTATGAAGACTTATCAGAATTATTTTAAAGGCCAATTAATAGAACACCAAACGTCAATAGCCCTACTGCTGGGGATTGGCATTCACAGCTGGCGATTGGCATTCCTACAAGGGAGAAACAAATGAAAATTTTGGGCGGTAACATCGGAAACCAACGGCTTAAGCACCGAGAAGCTCGGTTACAAATTTTAACTGACACGTCTGTGATTAACCATGGCGAAAGTTACTTTACTGAAAGTATTCCTCGGAGTCAAACTTTGGTTAATTTTGAGTAATGATAAAAAGGCTGAAATGAATCTTAGAAAAAAATTACATGACATCACTTTTATGATTCTGAATAGATTCTCCAAAACTATAATAGCCTTTCTCTCCACAACAAGAAATAATCAAATTATACAATTTTGACGTCATCTAGGTGGCTTATCTACTGTAAAGTTCATACTTTATATACGTATCGAATGTGCAAATCCGATACATTGGAAAAATGTCTGTATTAAAATTAAGACGCAGCCCATTTTTTTATTTGGAAATGCTTTTACAACTCCAGGTAACTCTTTTAACACTGATTTAAAGAAACATTTTATGATTATTTTAGAGGTTTAAATTATTTTTCGACGTTATCGATAATTATCTCCTGTCTGTTGTCTTATCTCTCTCTATTCGCGTGTTTTCGCTTATCATAGAAACAAAAACTCGATTAGTTTTTTAAAAAACAAACTATGTGACAACATATCATAAATTACTGACAAAAAATGATGGTGTAAAGGTTTTTTTTTAATTCGATTCCGTAAATGCCAAGTAGGAGTTTCAGATAGCTAATATAGAGCTAATAATTGTAAGAAGTCAAGAGGCGGATTTATTTCAAAAAGAATTTTCGATAAGTTGATTGTTTAAATAAATAATATAATTAATTGTTATTAATGATATATTTATAACACGACCATATTGAAATATAATAACTAAGTTGTGAAACAGCAGGTTGATAATATCGATCAGAAAATCGATAGGTAGAAGAGTGAATAAAATGTTACCATAGTAGGTACCTATACCTATGTATCACCAGACATCGAGTGCTTGCAAACTTATCGACTAATAAAAGCTTATTTAATTTAAAAGAAAAAATCTGTAGCGTCCGTAAAAAAAGCTTTTTTAGTAAATGTACTACTGAAATTGTCAGCTAAGATTATACGTCTGTTGTGTCATACAACGCAAAAATTCCATAAATATTTAAATATCAAGTTAATTATTGATTTTATAAAAAGAATACTAAAGCGGACACTATAAAACTATCAAATATCCAACGAGCTCGTGTTTGTAACTACATTTATTAATAAAATATTGGTGTCTATCATATAATTACTTAAAATTCAATATAACGAAAAGAGAATAAACAATTTCCATTAAGATATTTTCATTTAAACTTTTAGATACACTTTTCTTATATAATAAAGATGCTTAGAAATATATTACAACGAAAAACATTTCCTGAAGAAGTGAATTTAAACTTATTTTCAATATTTTAAAATGCTGGGCTCAGGGCTATACAGGAGAAACACATGATGAGCTTTGGGATATAACACTGTGGGAGCACTGGCCCAATGCGGGTTGGTGGGTGAAAAGCGGTTGGTAAAACATCAGTGATCAATGGCTTAAGATTCCTTCCGAAGCACGGTGGTGCGTTATAACAAATTAAGATTGAACCCTAGTGCGAACCATGTAAGTAAGCACCTACATACAACAAAGTAATATCAAGCTTAAAAGGGCCTGGTACAGATTTCGCGTACGAAAACGCAAGAGTCCAAGAAATAAATCAGTAAAGGTACTACTAAAAGTATAGGCCATATTTTAATCGAAAATAACAATGGTTCAAAATAAAAGCCAAACGACACATTCATAATTACTTAATTAACTCGGAGAGAAGCAAACGCATATCTACATCCTAAATTACATACAAATCAAAATCTACTTCTAGAGAAAAATTTTGAGGTTATTAAGAATACTTGTGTCATTACAATAAATTATATCGACAAGGCACTTTTTGATAGACGTCTATTCATAGTATATTTAATGGAATTAAATACTAAAACTAGTAAAATATACATTTAAAGTCGATTACAATACTTATTACAAATATATAAAAAAATGTGTAAGCATAATAATTTTAGTGTAATATTTTAAGTACCTACATAACTAAACAATTAATATGACTTCGTATTATGAAGACTTATCAGAATTATTTTAAAGGCCAATTAATAGAACACCAAACGTCAATAGCCCTACTGCTGGGGATTGGCATTCACAGCTGGCGATTGGCATTCCTACAAGGGAGAAACAAATGAAAATTTTGGGCGGTAACATCGGAAACCAACGGCTTAAGCACCGAGAAGCTCGGTTACAAATTTTAACTGACACGTCTGTGATTAACCATGGCGAAAGTTACTTTACTGAAAGTATTCCTCGGAGTCAAACTTTGGTTAATTTTGAGTAATGATAAAAAGGCTGAAATGAATCTTAGAAAAAAATTACATGACATCACTTTTATGATTCTGAATAGATTCTCCAAAACTATAATAGCCTTTCTCTCCACAACAAGAAATAATCAAATTATACAATTTTGACGTCATCTAGGTGGCTTATCTACTGTAAAGTTCATACTTTATATACGTATCGAATGTGCAAATCCGATACATTGGAAAAATGTCTGTATTAAAATTAAGACGCAGCCCATTTTTTTATTTGGAAATGCTTTTACAACTCCAGGTAACTCTTTTAACACTGATTTAAAGAAACATTTTATGATTATTTTAGAGGTTTAAATTATTTTTCGACGTTATCGATAATTATCTCCTGTCTGTTGTCTTATCTCTCTCTATTCGCGTGTTTTCGCTTATCATAGAAACAAAAACTCGATTAGTTTTTTAAAAAACAAACTATGTGACAACATATCATAAATTACTGACAAAAAATGATGGTGTAAAGGTTTTTTTTTAATTCGATTCCGTAAATGCCAAGTAGGAGTTTCAGATAGGTAATATAGAGCTAATAATTGTAAGAAGTCAAGAGGCGGTTTTTATTTCAAAAAGAATTTTCGATAAGTTGATTGTTTAAATAAATAATATAATTAATTGTTATTAATGATATATTTATAACACGACCATATTGAAATATAATAACTAAGTTGTGAAACAGCAGGTTGATAATATCGATCAGAAAATCGATAGGTAGAAGAGTGAATAAAATGTTACCATAGTAGGTACCTATACCTATGTATCACCAGACATCGAGTGCTTGCAAACTTATCAACTACACCTAAGTCTGTTTTTACACGGTCTTTTTGTACACGGTTTTGATATAACACGGTTTGAAAATTGAATATTATATAATTTCAAATCGTGCTAAATGGAATAAAATCGTGTAAAAAAATTAAAAATATTCAATTTTCAAACCGTGTTATATCAAAACCGTGTACAAAAAGACCGTGTAAAAACAGACTTAGGTGTAATAAAAGCTTATTTAATTTAAAAGAAAAAATCTGTAGCGTCCGTAAAAAAAGCTTTTTTAGTAAATGTAACACTCGGTTGTGTATTCAAATAGTAGGTTAATCTGCTTTACTGCTGAAATTGTCAGCTAAGATTATACGTCTGTTGTGTCATACAACGCAAAAATTCCATAAATATTTAAATATTAAGTTAATTATTGATTTTATAAAAAGAATACTAAAGCGGACACTATAAAACTATCAACTATCCAACGAGCTCGTGTTTGTAACATTTATTAATAAAATATTGGTGTCTATCACATAATTACTTAAAATTCAATATAACGAAAATAGAATAAACAATTTCCATTAAGATATTTTCATTTAAACTTTTAGATACACTTTTCTTATATAATAAAGATGCTTAGAAATATATTACAACGAAAAATCATTTCCTGAAGTAGTGAATTTAAACTTATTTTCAATATTTTAAAATGCTGGGCTCAGGGCTATACAGGAGAAACACATGATGAGTTTTGGGATATAACACTGTGGGAGCGCTGGCCCAATGCGGGTTGGTGGGTGAAAAGCGGTTGGTAAAACATCAGTGATCAATGGCTTAAGATTCCTTCCGAAGCACGGTGGTGCGTTATAACAAATTAAGATTGAACCCTAATGCGAGCCATGTAAGTAAGCACCTACATACAACAAAGTAATATCAAGCTTAAAAGGGCCTGGTACAGATTTCGCATACGAAAACGCAAGAGTCCAAGAAATAAATCAGTACATGTTGTCATATAAGGTACTACTAAAAGTATAGGTGGGCGCGTATATTTGCTAGTAAAATTTTCAACATAGAAAGATTATTTTTTAAATATTGATATTATACCCCAATTACAATGCAGGACTAGGAGATTCGACAAGCACTGTGACGTCGTCGTAATAAATTCCTGTTTCCATTTTTTTACACATTCCATTCCATTCCATTTTCATTTTTTAATTTATGATTTAGACTAGAGATATTTCCCAAAACAGTGCATAAATCTAAAAAAATCTGTTTAACATTAATAGGACATATTATATATGTTTATCTAACTTTTCAACTTACTACCAAAACATACTAGCAATAATAGAAACATTAAGTAATTAAGACTGATAATTTTTTTTGTAAAATGACCATATTTACGACATTTATCGTTGAGTCCACCATATGTACTTTAGTTTCAACGTTTAAGTTAAAAAAAATAATGAATTAAATATGCCGACATAAGAAAATACCATAAATTGGTGCCGCTAGCGGCCGAGTACTTTTGTTTGAGACGTTAAAGAGAACTACACAAATGTTTCTCAACATTGCTCACAATATTTGCCCATACAATATTTTTGTCTTTAACAATCCTTAAATATTTAAAACTGTTACAAATTTAAGAAACCTTTAATTATTCGACATTAGGTGATGTTGTAATTTCCCTTAATAATGCTTCTATAGTAAATTTTACTAAAACTAAAAAATCATCTCTTTAATTAAAATCTTTAATTGTAATGCAAGCGACGTGTTTTACTAGACCTATGTATAATAATAGTGTACCTTATAATAAAATGTTAGTCAATGCGCCTTACTTGAGTTCTATTTAAGAGTACGGAGTGCGCGGGTTCACGTTGATCATCTCGGTAGTGCTGAAAGTAAAATACCAATTTAAAACAGTCTAAGATGCTTTGAAACTGAGGCAAATTTTTGATGATGCTTTTCACAAAGATCGCAAACAAGAAGTATAAACGAACTTTCAAGATGGCCTCTCTTAAATGTCTAATTTAATAAATCGGATTCTTTAAATTCAGTTAACGCATAGACGACATGATTAACAGTTTGGATCTAAACTACTCAGCCCTAAACACAAATTATGTAGCAGTGAACTTGTTATATACTGAGCTGCCAATCGTCCAGTCATGAACATTACTTGGGACCCATTTTCATGAAATGTTACATACCTACTTAATATGCAATTAGGTTGAAAGTCAAATGTATGAAAGTCAAGACCTAATGATTTTATTATACACGTTTACGTAAATTTAATTATGATAACCTCTTTTCACGTTTTTTAACACCAATTGTTTTACATACATTACAATTACTTTACTATAAACTTTACTGTAGCCTTATGGCTACAAGATCTAATTTTCTACATTATGTTTAAAAATTCAAACTCACAAGCTAACAGCAGCACTGTGTGTAGGTGGTTCGTCCACGAGGAAATAGGAAGGGATGATAGGAGGAGGGTATCTGTTGAGCCATTATCAATTTTAAGACAATCAAATATGGTTCAATTTAAACTTTAACATGGCTGTGTTCTGAAACTTTGAGCTACGGGAGTGTAACGGACTTTTTGTTCACTGCAAATTATGAGATAACATGGGCAGTGAAAGAAAGAATTCAACATTCAACAATCAATAAGAGAGACTTAGTATATTTACCTTTTCGAGCACCTGACGTGTATCACTAAGAGAACTATGCCGAGTAGCAGGCAAAGCGTGCCAACGACCACATAGGCCACGCCAAGGAAAGGGTTTTTGCCTCCGAGGAGCGAAGTCGTCGATATAATGAAGGACTTTGTGCCATCAAAGTCGGTCACAGGGTAATCTGTACATAGAATTTTTTATTTATTTTTAAAAGAATAATTCAAAGTGATTCTGAATTGATAAAAACTTTTTTGCAATGATCATGTTCACATCACATTACAAGTCTTGTTATATTTTTTTTATTATTTCCTAAGAGATATATAAAATAAGATTATTTCGATGGTCGAATGTTATTTATAAACTGGAAATGAAATAATTATCAACAATTTTTGTTTTTAATTTTTGTTTTTGTTTATGTGAACGTAATATACTGACTGTACTGTATGGTGAGCACATATGGTCCTTCCACAAGCCCTTTGCTGAAGCCCATTTTGCTGTGGTCAACTCTTCGGTACAACTTGCGGAACGTTGGCAATGCTGCTGTCCTCATCCAGACTATGAGATCTTCATTCTGGGCGAAAAAAATAATAAAACCTCTTTTGATGAAAAAAACGAATATATGAAACAACAAATTATTCCAAAGAATATTAATAGAACTGCCATATTCTTTAGATAAAAAATAAAGAGAAAAAGCCTCATGGTTATTAAATTTTTAAATTAAGAATTATATGAATTTGTACAAGGTCAAAGACAAAACTTATCTGAACCACTGTCTAGCAGCAATATTAAAAAGAGAGCTCGGACTACGGTACACATAAGACAGAGAGAGATGCAAGAGACAATTTCTGCTTCAAATAAGTATTTGTATACGTACATATATTTAGCCAGCGGCTTATTTTGCCGGTGAAATTGAGGAACGTGAAAGAGACTGCGCTTGTAAAAATTGACGAGTAAGAAAGAGACAGGCACTCCGGAATGAAGTGTTTGTACAAAGGCAAGTATGGAACTTTTAACCGGAATATTTTCGCTTACGCGTAAGTCGAATAGAGAACTTTAAGATGATGAGATGCGCAAACAAAAACAACGGCCTGCGATGAACATTATTAAGTGTAATAAAATTAAATCATTGTAATGAATAAATTTACCATAGGTAGGTGACTACTTAAAATAAAAAATAAACCCCACGCTACTGATATATATAAAGCTTATATATAGTGATATATTTTACCGGTAGCTTGTACATAGAGGGAAGAAGCTACCGGTAGAATTTTGATACCAATGTAACTACCTGAAAACCGTTATTTTCTGGATTCTTCGTGTCTAACTCCCATACATTTACTCGCCAATTTACAGGTTTGGAGAAATTCGCGAATGCTGGAAATAAATAAAAATTATAAAGAAATTTGTGGTTACTCTGTTCATTTTTTCAAATTAGATTCAAAATTGTATATATATAAAGACATGTGATATGCCAACTGTCCTTTCTATAATCATAATGATAGAAAGAGATGCATTACAATTCATTTAGGATTTAGAGTGTGGGCACGGGAGACATTGACTAAGCGACCCATTTGCTTATTTCCTTACTATATTAAATAAAATTCTTATTATTCTTACCAACTTTAAGATCTCCTTCAGGGTTCCGGAACTTTATATCTCTGTCAGAATTCCAAGCTATACCAGTTCTGAACACACGCACATCTTCATTTAGATCAACAGAGTGCACAGTTAAACTGTCTGAAATAATAATATGATTGAAAAATTTTTGGGCATACTAGTGGTACAAGTTAATTAAAAATAAATGAGACCTAGAGAAGAAATTTAAGTGTATAAGTAACAACACAAAAGCATATTACAAACCCTATTAATGTAATTTGTGATGACATCCCAAAAAATTAAGTTCAAGGAACAAACAGATGTTTGTTAAATGACCGAATCATTCATTACTTCTCTTACCATCAGTCATTACTTATCTTAATAAAATGTATAAAGATATGATTTAGGATTTGGTCACTGAAGTATTAATTCTTTAGCTAAATACATACCATTAAACAACGAGTTGGCTATAGCTCCACAGGGCGCTACAGGTTTTTGTTTTCCATCCTCCTCAACATAAGCAAAAGGCAGGCAGTCAGTGGATGGAGTCATTGATAGGCGGCCAAGTAGTTGATTGTCATCTCTACAAGTAATTTCATTTATAGTTTAATGGAAATTTAATGAGCATTGTAATCAGGTAAATTTTGACAGTTAAAACCCATACAAGAAGCCTTCTTATTACTATCGGATGTAATTTGATGTTTATTTGCAAATATGCTGCTTCTGGGCTTTAACATTACTTTTATATGTTACTTTATAACATAGCTATTGATAGGCATTTATTAATTAGGATTAAGCTAATTTCCATCTGAAGTTCATTTTTAGGGAGCTGATTTATAACTGGTGTTAATATCATTCTAGTAAGACTCAATTACAATATAAAATAGAACACCATTTACCATACAAATAAGTGGGCTGGGCTGGGCCCTCATTTCATATGAATTATAATTTATTAAATAACATACCTAGACTTTACATAGCGACGATGATTCTGGTAGTAGTTGCTAAGACCATAGTAAAAGTAAACATCTCCCTTAAAGTCTTCAGTCAGGTTAAATTTTATTTGGCAGGTGCAGGGTTCCATAAAATTTTGTTTTATGTATTCAGCACATGTTATATTCTCATCTTCTTTGAGGCAAAATGTGTAGTCTATTACATGCTCTTTGACCTGTAGTTTGCAGTTAAATATATTTAACAAGTGTAAATTCAGTTTGTTTTTATTCTTTATGAATTAAATTATTAAGTAGAATGAAAGAGGCTTTTAGAAACACATAACTAGTTCAAATTTAGTCATATCATACACTTTTGTGGTTGTAACAGCAAACTCTTTAACAGCAGTAAGACATATATAGGCTGTAGATGATGATGACACACTTTTGGCTTTTTTATTTATTTACACATGCTGGTATTAAAGAAGAGTGCATCCAACCCACCATGTTTGTCCACAATATACTTCAATTACATTAATTATTTATACTTATCTGAGAGAAATAGAAAAAAATATAGCTCATACAAATTTGCAATTGTGTTGCATTAAACATTTAAACAGTAAAAATTTATAAGAAATTATGAACAATAATGGCATATATTTATCAACAGCCTATGTCAATAATAATGAAAAACCAATAATAATTATTATTATTATATACAATGTGAACTCAATGCATGCATTATGCTACTGACATCAAAACAGGCTTACTTATCTATAAGGATAAATTAATGCTATTCAATTGCAAATTTAAAACAGCAGACAATGAGACTTATTCTCACCTGATTGTAATGTATTGTGGCACTGATATATTTAGATTTAGTAAGGGTATACTACAATGAAGTTCACAAATTTATAAAATATAATATGATATCTTAATTATAAGTCATTATTAAATTATTAAAGGCTTTACATTCTCCACAATGTACTATGCATTTATGATTAATGCAGTTTTCAATTTTTTGTTTGAAGAATATATGTAAATAATATATTCTTAATTAAGAATATATGTAAATAAAATTACCTCATCAGAAAAGTATAGCAAGCCTATTCCAACGGGTATAAATGCTATACCAATCACGAAAAATGTTGGGAGCACAGTACCAGCTGTAAGAATTGGTTGCCAAGCAGGTAGTCGCTGCTGCTTGAACGCAGATTCTGAAAGAGCACAATTTGTGTGAATTGTGTAGTAAATCAATATTAGTAACAAGGTCGTCAGAGGCAGAAAAAATTTACCAGCTGGGCGACGGGATTTCACGTTTTGGTCCGAGTTATCACTCGAAGTCGCCATATTTTTTTGAGATTTTAATATTAGCAGTTAATTAGGTTTTAATCATATTCCCACAATTAAAATAAGCAAATTCTGCGAGCTCAGCAACTATTCGGAACCACAGATTAGAGAGTCAAAAGCATAAAAAAAAAACTAAACATAGATTAGAAAGAATTACAGATTGGAAAGTATATGTCTTAGACTCAAATGACACACAGGGCATGGGCAGGCCTGACAGATTTGACAATTTGTGTTATAATGCAAATTCCGCAGTTTTGTAGTAGTGTATAATTAAAATGTAATTTTAATGTTTGTAACAATCGTTTGGTTGAGTCATACGTTTGTTAAATTCGAAGTATTGTAATGAATGAATAGCGCAACAGATGCGGGGCCATTTTCAGATAAAATCGGTTCCCCTTGCCTTCAAGTCTGATTAGAAAATAAGCCAAAAGTGTATGGCTCATCTATCAACTAACTTGTCGTTTTTTTAGTCATTCTACCCCTAGCATATTGAATTAAAAAATAACTTAATCTTAGTTTAAAAGAATGTCAGTCGAATCTCCATCATTATGTGTATTAAAAAAGGGATATCCGATTCCGTTAAAATAATACTAAATAAATAATTTTAATGATATTTTAATAACAGATTCTTCTTCTTCTTCTTTGGGGTTTTATGGCGCTTTCTTAATAGATTTCGCCAGTATCGAGTTTTCTGCTTAGGTATATATTTTATAAAAACTATCTGGGCAAAGTGATATGATTGCACAAGGTATATTAATTGTGTATGAGAGGTTAAATGTAGAACTGTTGAATTATCTGAAAAAAAAGACACACACAAATATATATAGTAAATTTGTTAATAGATTAATGAGGACAAACGACTTATAATCTAATTTTATTGGTGGTTAGATAGTCACACAGAACTGTAACAAATGGAGAATTGACATGTACAAGTAGGGATTTGAAGTTAATTGGTCTGGGGATGTATGGAGGGAGCAGATCATAAAGAGAGATGGCGTATCTAGAGCATTCAAAGAAAATATGTTCTGTAGTTCCTTCGTCCAATCCACATTCACATAAGGAAGAGTCCTTGACCCTTATTTTGGCCAAATGTACCGGTGTGCATGCATGTCCTAACCTTAGTCGACAGATTGTAGAGGTGCAAGTTTTGGAGATGTTTTTATACTTAAAGAACCAGGGTTTACTTGGAATTAATTGTTGGATGTCGGAATAAAATTTTCCCACAACACAGCGGGACTCATTCCACTTAGTATTCCAAGCAGAAATCATCTGATGTTTGGACATTAATTTAAGGTCATGAGAGAACACTTTAAGATGTGAGGTACAACCACTGGTAATAGACTCCTTCGCCATACAATCGACTAATTCATTCCCCTCTATGCCTGAATGACTGGGGATCCAAGCCAAGCAAACTAAAAGACCTTGCTGTACGCATCTATGAAGAACACTCCTAATATTGAGGATGAGTGGGAAATTATTTTTAGATCGGAAGGGATTAGATGATATAGCCTGGAGGCAGCTTTTGGAATCTGAAAAGATGATAGTTTTATTCAGTTTATGAGATTCCACATATAAGAGAGCTTCCAACAGGGCAGTAGCTTCTCCAGTAAATATAGATGAGGCAGGAGGCAATTTGAAATTTAATATAATTTTGTATCTGGGAATCCATACAGCCGCGCCCACACATTTATCTTCATTAATCTTTGAAGCATCGGTATACATAACCAGCCAGTTATTCCAGAGGGTGTTTATGTGAAACTGTAACTGGGAGTTAGCAGTGGGGCTGCCTTTATTTATATCGAGATCAAGGATTATTTTAGGCTGAAAGGTTAAAGAATGGAAAGAGTTCTCATATAGAGGATTTAGTAAATACTGATAAACAGGGCTGGGAAGTCGGATGAATTTAACAAAACTGTTGAACAGGCACGGATTACTTTTATGATTCCAATATTTATCAAATGAAATGTATTCAGAGAGTTGATGAAGTTTTTCTATGAGAGGGTGTCTGGAATTTTGAACAATTTTAAGGAAGAAATTATCTGAGAGGTATTGCCTTCTTATTGAAAGAGGAGCTTCACAGCATTCCACCTGAAGAGCATTGATGGGTGAGGATTTCATAGCCCCCAGTATAATACGTAAGCATTTGGACTGGATTCTGTCCAGGGAGTGCAGGGATGATTTGAGACATGGTTCAAGTAAAAAGGACCCATAATCAAGGTGGCTGCGTATCAGTGCATTGTAAATCAGTTTCTGTGAGAACGGGTGTGCGCCCCACCATGAGCCTGATACAGACCGGAGGATGTTAATATTTTTTTCACACTTTTTCGTAATATGCGCAACCTGCTGAACTCCTGTCATCCTGGCGTCAAGCATCACTCCCAAGAATTTGACAGTATCTTTCTGTGGGATGGATTCACCGTCATACATAATATTCACATCAGGAGAGGTCTTCAAACGAGTAAAGTTAACCACACTTGATTTGGAAACGGATAGAGACAATCCGTGGTCGTGAAGCCAATCCCCAAGGTATGACATGGCGGTGTTGAGTCGTGTAGAGGCAGTCATAACATCCTTTGCAGATATGTAAAGAGCAAGATCGTCAGCATATTGTAATATATTGCAAAATGAGTTCACTGTTAAATCAAGGTCATATGTGTACAGGCTATATAAAAGTGGACTGAGGACTGAACCCTGAGGCAAACCCTTCCAGGTGGTTCTCGATGTGAGAAGTCTATTGTTAACACTCACTTGGATGGTACGAGTCGAAAGTAAATTAGAGATAAGATTTACAAGCCTCACAGGTATACTCAGATTGAGCAGTTTTTGCCTGAGTATTGGAAGCAAAACATTATCATAGGCAGATAAAACATCCAGAAATACTCCGACCACAGACTCGCGCTTGGAGAGGCCTATCCAAATGTCCGTGACAATAATACTGAGACTGTCCATAGTGCACCTGCCTTTGCGAAACCCAAATTGGGTTTTGGTTAGAATACTTCTGTGCTCAACTATCCATTCAAGACGGTTTTTGATTAAATGTTCTAATATTTTTGCCATTGTGCAAGATAGTGCGATAGGTCTATGTCCGTTTGGGTCATTGCAAAGTTTACCGGGCTTCAGAATGGGTATAATAATCTGAGACTTCCACTCTTCTGGGGGAATCCCAGACAGAAAGATGTTATTTAGGATACAGAGGAACTTGTCTTTAGTGCTGGGACTGCTATTAACAAGAAAGGAGTATGGGATTCCGTCAATTCCTGGGGATGTATCTTTCAGACCATTGAGTGCTGATGATAGCTCTTCGGGAGAAAATGGGGCATCAAACTCACATAGAGGAATGCCAAAAGTATCTTGATATAAAGTTACCTCTGGAAGGGTGGGGACAGATGTGGGGGCCAACTTAAGACAAAAGGGTTCAAGCCACTCTCTTATATCATTGGATGTGATGTTGCCAATGCTAGACACAGAGCCTCGGAATCTTCTTATATTGTTCCAAACCATTGAAGGGGGGGAGCTTGGAGAGAGTGCTTCGCAAAATTTCAGCCAGCCAGCTCTTTTCTTTTCAGACAGGAGTTTTACTGCTTTAGCTGAAACTGCACGGAACTGTAAATAGTTGGACTCTGTCATTGATTTGGCATACTTTAACTCTGCTGTTTTCCTGTCTTTACAAATTTTAGAGCACTCAGAGTCCCACCAAGGCAGAGAAGGGGTTTTTTGTCTGAAGATATTTTTTGTGGGTACTGAACATCTGGCTGCCAATAATACCGCATCTCTGAACTTAACATACATAGCATGGACATTGGTCAAGTTACTTTCTGGTATTTTGGTTAGTTCTTGGTCCAGTGTGGAGCGGAATAGACTCCAATCTGCTTTAGCAAGATTGTACTTTAAATGGGGGCGTGGGATGCCACTTATGTCAGGACGGGATGAGCCCAACGTTTCTATTTCAATCACTATGGGGAAATGATCACTTCCATGTGAATTGGGGATAATTGACCACTGAATGCGGGAAGATACTGAAGGAGAGCACAAAGATAAATCTACCGCACTTTTCTGGTTTTGGGAAGGGGGAACCCTACGGGTAGGAGAGCCGTCGTTCAAGAGGCATAAGTTAAAGTTATCACACAGGTCTAAGAAAGCAGAAGACAGGTAGTCACAATGATGAGAGCCCCATGCAGTGTGATGTATATTAAAATCTCCCATCATAATAATTGGAGGAGGAATTGAAGCAAGGATGGACTGTAGCTCTGTGAGACATGAATTATTAGGATGAGGAATATATACTGAGAGGAAGGATATATTTGTAGTCCTCAATGCTACTGCATTGATGGATTCACTGTGAAAAGGTAAATTTATTTGTGTAAAGATATTTTTTCGAGAAATAAGGAGGGCCGAACCTGCATGCCCATCACTCCTGTCATCACGGAGACATGAATATCCTGGAACTCGAAAATGAGAACCAGGCTTGAGTCGCATCTCCTGGATGGCAAAAATAATGGGAGAGTATTTATTTATTAAATATAAAATTTCATTTTTTTTATTCTTGCTGCTGCGACAGTTCCATTGAAGTATAGGAGCCATTGGGACCGGTAATAGAGAGGAGCTGGGACAACTGATCACGGACATTGTTCGGTAAACTGGAGTCATTAAATCTACTGAGTATATTAATGGCAGTTGATAGTAATAGGTCTATAAGGTTATCATTGGTAGTTGGAGTCTCAGATAAGAGGGCACATCCATTTTCAAGTTGGGATCTGGGTGTTGCTATAATTTCTCTGTGTGCATCTCGATCATACCCAGGGGAGGAGGCTGGCATATGTGGTTGTCTAGGAATAAACATAGTTTTACGGTATGATGAGTTATTTAAATGAGTATTAGGTGGAGTGGTGGTAAGAGGTGGAGTGGTGGTAAGAGGTGGAAGGGAGGATATTTGATTGCAAGTTGTAGATCTGACTGCGTCAGCAAATGATCTCCTGACCTGAGGGAACCTAGCTGAAGCTTCTGAATATGAGACACTTTCCTGAGACATTACAAGTTTTATTTGCTTTTGTCTAGACTGCTCTAGGCAGGATGGATCATTTGACCTATGTGGGCCGGTACAGTAAAGGCATGTTGGGATATCTTTATTACATGAAATTCCTTCATGAGGTTGGGTACATATAAAACAACGAGCCTGTGATCTGCACTGTGCTTGAGTATGTCCAAATCTACAACACTTATTACACTGAATTGTAGGAAGTATATATGTTTCGAGCGGTAATGAAGCAAAGAAACAGTATACATGAGGTGGTAACTTTTGGCCAGAAAATGTAAGCACAACAGTTTGAGTAGGGGTCCATTTGGGTGTGCCATCGACTATGCTCTTTCTGTTGAGTCTACGAGCCTTTATAACTTCACCGAAACCAGTAGGAACTTCTATCGACTGTACTAGTTCCTCAAGGGTCCATTCTACAGGTATTTGACGGACAATAGCCATTCTGGTGATACTGTAGCTTGGGATAATTGCTTCATACTTGGATCTGGGTAGGGCTGGGTGGTCTAAGACTATTAGCATCTAGATAAGATTTAAATTCAACCGAGACTCTATTCCGACCTATTAACTTGACACCATCACATACAACATTTTTAATATTATTATGGAATAAAAAGTGCCCAAATTTAATTGGTCGCAATGCGGTGCCAGAGGCAGGATCTGAAATAAGCTTATTAACATGGACAATAAAGGGTGCTTTATCTTCAGCTGTGAACTTACTTTTATTATTTAAAAATTCAGGTTTGGTGTAAGAGGACTGTATTGATGGGGAAGCTTGGGACGTATTTGTCTTTTTAGGTGGTTGTGATGCAATTGATTCGATAGGAGCACGCTTTCGAGTGCCTTGAATGCTCTGATCTACTTCCATTTGTGAAGATTGAGAGAATAATGTAGGAGAGGTTGAACAAATGGTCCATTGTCACCTCCGACATATCTAAACTACGAATAAATTAACAATTACTTACATCCACTAAACGAATAATACCGCCACCAACTTAAATAAGTAATAATAATAAGTCAACAGAGGGTTTAAACTCGAAAATCACTGAAAAAAAAGGAAAAACTGTGAAAACACCTTGTGTCAAACACTCAACTTTTCCCAATCCATCTAATAACAGATTAAATATTACCTCCGATTGACATATGCCAACGTAAATATGTCAATATGACAACTGATTGTGTTCTCTTTTGTATAAAATTATCGCTTTCGCCGTTGATGGTCATCTTGACTAACTCAATTAAACTCATAAAAAAGATTTTAAGATTTGTGACTGCAAAAATTAATAATTACGATTAGAGGAACAAGCTTTCAAGCCGAGAACTAAATGTAATCTGTGAACTAAATTATTGACGTGACCAACAATCAGAAAGGCATTCGTTTGTGTTTTTTTTGTTGTTGGGTTCTGTAAAAAGTCGTTGCCTACCGCTAATGGTTCCTAAATCAATGATCATTATTTTGTGATTGTATAGTGGATATATTACTAGCGTATTTGTAAAGACGAAGCAATTAATTGCAAAAGTTTACGTTGTAATTATACAACGCAGCTAAATATGTCTAGCGACACGTCCAACAAAAATGTAAGTTTACCTTTATCACACAAGTGTCCATAAAAATACTTGTACTCCTTAATTACTCTGAACTTTGATTTGAATTGATATTTATATATATATATCTTCTGTTGGTGAGTCATCAAAGTTTATGTAGGTAGGTAGTCGTCAGCTATAACTATTTAGTTGTTATATATTCATGTCGGTGAAATGGCTCTCGATACAGTTAACGGCGGATGTGTGTCACTGTTTGTGCGTGCCTATTGAATATTTTACGCGTGAGTGTTTAATGTTTCACTTTTACATTAAAAAGTGTATTGCTCTCTGTTGTATGTCTGCCTTAGCTTGTTAAGACTGTTATATTTCTGTGTGATCATTAGTAACATACTCATTATCAATGGCTCTTGATAAATAGGAAACATGTTGGTAGGCATTGATTATCAGTAATTCATTACTTAACAGGACTTTTATCCTTATTGTTATTATTTATCTCTATATTGGATTTAGAAAAATTATTAACTTTATGATTGCATATTTTTGATCAATAAAAATAGTTTGAATTTTTTACTTCAAGATAAAATGTTTTAATTGCACCCTTTATTTGCATTATCTTTATAGTTTTCCAACTTGGAAACTCCAGGTTATGTTGGTTTTGCCAACTTACCAAACCAGGTGCACCGTAAATCTGTAAAAAAAGGTTTTGAATTTACTCTCATGGTAGTGGGAGAGAGTGGGCTTGGCAAGTCAACACTTGTCAACTCATTGTTCCTGACTGACCTGTACCCAGAACGAGTAATTCCTGATGCTATTGGTTAGTATGCTGATTGTATTTCTTCATGTAGCAACATTGTTAAAATATAATGTTTCTTGTAAAAAGAATATCTATTAGAGCACTATTACAATATTGCTTGACTAGTAATTGCAGTGACTGTTATTTATAAATCTATATTTAATATGTATATTTTTTTAGAAAAAACAAACCAGACTGTTAAACTAGATGCATCAACTGTCGAGATTGAAGAAAGAGGTGTAAAGCTTCGTTTGACTGTGGTGGACACTCCTGGCTATGGCGATGCTATTGACAATACAGATTGTTTCCGTGTAAGGATGTCCTGATTTAAATATCTACTTTTTCTTAAACTATAACTAAACAACTACAACTATAACTATAACTTTGTTTAATAGCATTCTTATAATAAATACAAAATAAATCTATGCAGTTGCATCTATGCAATGGACGACTTATCTCTAAAAATGATACATCCAGTCAAACCACCATGTGAGTTGTAATGTTCATTTTGATGTGACACAAGGGCATTTATTCAACTTAAATCAAATAATATTTAAAACTACGATACATCTTTGAAATAATGCAGAATATAAACATAATATACTTATGAATATCTAAATACATAAACAAAATTGTAAATATAAATCTACTTACTGTAGAAAATTATGTTTATGTCAATAAATTCTGTTTAAGTGAAGAGGAATCAGTAATTATGGGTGCTAGAAAATGATTTATTAAATTAGTTTTTAAGGAGCAAATAAAACAATACTTTGAAGCAACAATAAAAATGTTGGACTGTCCTGAATGATTGTGGGGAGGCAGTTTCTCAATATACCAGCACAAACAAAAACAGTGCAAAAGAAATTGGTATTATGTGGCTGAGGAAACTTCTATCTTTCCAACATAGCTATTTTCAATGGCTGGGACAAGTTGGAGGTGGTAATAATTGAAAACATAAACAGAGATAATGGGTTTTATACAAAGTTAAAAGAATGTGCATTTTGCGTCTTCACTATAGACTATTCTTTGGATCTAGAATTACTAATTTGTATTGGAGCAGAATTTAAAAAAGGGGGAACAAAATTGCGAAATTTAGTCAAAATTAACGAATTTATAATAAAAGTGTATGTTGGGCTTAGATAACCTATGTATGGATGGATGCTTACAAGGTATTGAATTTGACAAATAAAAACATAAAATATATCAAAAACCAGCATTAATAAGTACACATTCATAATAAATTTGTTTAAAAAAATCTTCATAAATGTTAATGTCTTTTATACTTAGGTTAGCCAACCCAGTGCCAATAATGTAAGGTTAAGAATAAATTAATTACTATTAGTGTTAACTGTTAAGACCTTCAAATGATAATGAAGCATTCCCTTCCTCAAGATATCTTGCGTGGGTAACTTATTGAAGGGTACAGTTTGATTGAGAAGAAGTTTGAAAAGAAGAAAAATTATTATAAAACGCAATTTTATTAAAAATATTACCTCATTACTGAATATACAATAAACAGTTGCATTTTTATGCATCTAAGGTATCAAAGTCTCGATACACAAGCTAGTTAACATTCTGTTACTGTATTAGATCCCATTTGGCATAAGCATTTAATCATCATTAAAATCCTCTATTCTTTGAATAATATTCTCATTAAAAATCCTTATGATTTAATTTGCAGTCAATCATCCAATATATTGATGAGCAATTCGAGCGATTTTTGCGTGACGAGAGTGGACTCAATCGCCGCAATATTGTCGACAACCGCATACATTGCTGCTTCTACTTCATATCACCATTTGGACATGGGTATAGCTGTATATTAATTTATTTAGTCTTAATGGATTCTTTGTTTTCCTTGAACCAAGCATTAGAACAGCAGTTAGAATTGAGACTGTATAAATATGTTAACCTGTCTGTCGGTACGCCATTTCATATTATTTCAGTGTTATAATTAATTAATCTGGTGATAACATTATTGATCTTGTAAACATTTTATAACAGATTAAGTTATAGTATTCTTCTAGTGTGTACTTCGAAATTGTCGAAAATGGTTTGCTTTCAAAAGCGTACAATTAAAATTAAAATGTAGCCTTAATATTTACTTTAACAGATTGTCATTATTGACCAAACAATACCTTTTAGGTTGAAACCTCTAGATATTGAGTTCATGAAACAACTCCACAACAAAGTGAACATTGTCCCAGTCATTGCTAAGGCAGATTGTCTCACCAAAAAGGAGGTGCAGCGACTGAAAAGCAGAGTCATGGAGGAAATTGAGAGAGAAGGTATTAAGATCTACCCTTTGCCTGATTGTGATAGCGACGAGGATGAAGATTACAAAGAACAGGTAAAGTTATGATATTAAAATTTTCGTCAAATATATAATTAGTACTATATCAGAGGTAATTTCAATAATGGTTAAATGTTGTATAATATTCACTTAAACCTTTTTTCTTTAGTTAGTTCTATCATATCATACCTATGTTTATATGTTATGATTTAGTATTTTGATGGGTTTTATTTTGAATTAAAGCAAATTAAAATTTGAGTACCATCATCCTTTCCTCTGTATGTAAATTGGGTAATACCAATTTACTTGAAATTTAAAGATTTATATGTGTGACACATTGTGAAAATTACGGAACACATAGTTAAGAAAAATCTTTCTTAATAGTTTCTAAAATATCTAATTATAATAATGCAAAGGCAGTTCTATTTTCTATTTTTCTCTATTTATATTGAGTGAACGAGATGTACTTAAATTAAATTTCAGTACGTGTACCCGGCATTTCTCTTGGTCATAATTCAATTGTAAATATAGGTTCGCCAGCTAAAAGCCGCAGTTCCATTCGCGGTATGCGGCGCCGGCCAACAGCTTGAAGTTCGTGGCAGACGCGTTAGAGGTCGTCTCTACCCATGGGGCGTCGTCGAGGTCGAGAACCCAGACCACTGCGATTTTATCAAGTTGCGGACTATGCTCATGTGAGAATTATGTACTGAAATACACAGTGTTACTACAAAACGAGGTCGAAACTAATATTGTACAGACAACAGCTTATATTGTAACAGTATCACTACAAAAGCCTGTTATGTATAAGGGCGTTCTGAAGGTCAAACTGTTATGCTCAATGCGTACTGGACTGTACTGAAATGTCATTCCTATATCTTAATTTAGTACCTAAACATAACTATGGATTGGCAATAGATCATTAGGGAACTGATTAGTAATAAGTAAGGTGACACAGATTAATAAATATATTGTAATATGGTAGAGCATGATTTTAAAAACACAATTACTACCACTCTCGCCTGCAAAGTGTTCCAATTGAAGCCAAGCATAAGTAGCAACGGTACCCAAATTTAGTACCGTTGCTACTTATGCTTGGCCAAGAGCAACACCGTTACGAATTTAAAAAAAATTAACAAGCTAACATTATTTATTAGTACACAAAACTAGATTGTTATTTTACTTATATTCCAATTATATTCCAGTACACACATGCAAGACTTGCAAGAAGTGACCCAAGAGGTGCACTACGAAAACTATCGCTCGGAACGACTCGCGCGCAGTGGGCAAGTACCTAAGCGACATACGTGAGTACTTACAACATTGTTGAATTGTTTATTTGATAATTAAAATTGATGGCTTATTGTTCTGTGTACGTCGGTTTCCTCATATAATCTATTTTATTTATACTGAAAAATCGAAAGTTAATATAAAATAAACTATATATTTGGTTTAATTTCTAAAATAAAGACTACTAATATGAATCCATACTTTATCTGGCTTATAATGTTTAAATGGGTATAATAGATCTACTGAGAGCGGTTTAAGCGAGGCCGAAACCAATGGAATAAGTAATGGATCCTCCGAGGACCCAACAGAACGCGAGCGAGCTCTACGCGAGAAGGTAAGAATTCTTTTAAATTTTATATACCCAAATGCAGCTATTTAAATAATTTGGTATTTTGTTCAAGTAAGTTGCTTAGATATATCGATTCAAACAATTAATATTTTTTAAAGGAAGCGGAACTGCGTCGTATGCAAGAGATGTTGGAGCAAATGCAGCGCCAGATGCAGCTTCAGGCCGCTGGGACTACCACCACTGCATAGTGCTTAACTGACGCACAGGTACTGCTACCTACATTACTTTAGGAAACTTTTTGTCGGCAACAAGTAATTAATATTTTATTAGTTTGACATTTAAAATGTGGAATACAATACAAATATTTCAATGTCGTCCAGAATTCTTTTGACTTTCTCAATCACAACTAACACTGTCAATTTGACGTGTAACAGATAACTTGACTTGTGGCGAAATTTCTTCGCCTCAGGAAAATAATACTAGAAAATGGGAAATGATTCCTCAATTAATTAAACATGTATTTATCTAATAATTGGTTCCAGTTAAAAACAAGGACGGCTGTCCAGTTGCCAGACGCTTGCGAAGTCGTCAACTCAATACTGCGCGTCATACCCTACTGTGTCACCTCCGACTAAACTAACAGACGATACACACCCAGACTCGATTCAATTAATATTCTAATAACATACGAATTGAGATGTGCAGTGTAATGTGAAATTTTGAAATAACAGTTGTAGAGATAGCAAGCTAAACAAGTCGCACAAACGTCGTTGAATAAAATGTAATATCATGTATAAAGTTAGTGAAACTTTACTACAAATACAAACTATTAATTGCATTGCGATATTAATAAGTAGGTGATACAACTATTAAAGATTAATAAATATATACTTGGTTAACGAAATATAATTTATTTCATCTATAATCATTCATTAGTCAGTGTTTATTTATGAATTCAAAAAATCATGAAAGGGTTCTGGGTGTGATATTTAGCATTTGATGAAGTATTATTTTACTCGTTTTGTATTACATTATTTACGTACGTAATTACGTTCATTTTATCATGAATACTAAAAAATATAGATATATCACTAGTTAGATCTTATAAAATAAAAATTTACTCATCTAATTTGTAGAATTAAGGAGATGCAATATTGTTGTAATGATCTAGCAAAATGTTTCTAATTATAAAGAAGTTATTTATAAATTCCGCATTAGAAGTCTCATTGCAAGAAGTCGTCTATCTGTGTCATTAATAAAAATTAGACAACTCGTACTTTTTAATCCTCTTTCTATAAATAATAGATACTTAATAATTAGGAAGCATTTTGATGATTATGTAGAATAATCGGACCTGACAACCGACGTTCCTAACACTACTGTAATGTTGTTTTCTTTTTAACAAACTGAAAAAATAAATATCATGTTTCTTCGAAATCTCAAAATATAATATGAAACATTTTAAAAATATTGCGCGGAGTTTGTGTTTTATCATGATTTTTTGTTGTTAAAATGGAAAACAATATTAGTTCATTTGAGGGTCGAATATATAAAAAAGAGAATGATAACGGTAGGTTGTACCAAGTGGCCTCTCGTAATATTGATATAAATGTATGTGTATGTTGTGCCATTCTTATTAATTGTATTATTTTATTCGCCTCTTTTATACGGGGCTTTTTTCCGTATCAACTTATTAAAATCTAAGTAACTAATTCTGACGACTGACTTAAATTTAAATTATGTTCAGTATATCCCGCTGTCTCTATATGTTATAGGAAAGGATAGCAGTAATAGAACCTCTCAAATAACCTAAATTTAGACTGTTTTAAAGAACCATAGATGATTTAAGAAGGCATGTACCGAGGCGCTTCCTGTAATCTTCATTTTAGGACGTTTTTAAGATAGAAAATTGAAATAATCTTTCTTAATGTCACGTGACATGCCAGCTGTCTTTTTTCTCATTGTATTGATAGAATAAGTTTGCGAGTCACTTAAAGTAAGTTTTTAGATGTGTACATCAGAATCGAGCACATTATATCTACATACAGAAAGAGATACAATGTAGTAAAATTTAAATTTAGCAAGTGTAATTAGGATCGAGCCCAGTTTTCAGATCGTACGAACGTTATTAATTTTATTTGTCATACATAAAACTACTCACACGTATTTAAAAAATAAATAAATATCTCCATAGTTAAATTAAAAACTTTTTAGCCTACGAACTATACATTCCCATTCTCTTACTTCTAACTTCAACCTCGAATAAGTTCATATGGTTAGAATAAGTTCGTATTATTAAGTTCTTATGTTACAGGTGGCATTACCATTAAGCAAATAACCTGCATGCAACTTGGTAATGCGGGTAGTTTTAGTGGAAACGTGGTAATGCAGGTAGTTTTGAACAATAGAAACGTTGCTTTAACGTTCGTACTTTCGTGGATATAAAATGTATGTATGTCTAATTAGAACTTGACTGATTTTACGTATTCTAGTAATCTTGTATTAATTGTCTATATTTAGTTTTCATTTTAATACCAAGATTAAAACGGATGAATCAAATGCAAATCGGAAAATGTTAACGGATGCAAAGTTTTAAGCTAGCATAAATAGGTAGATAGATGGACATTAGATATATCATTATTCCAATATTGGTGCATTTATTTAATACATTATAATTAGCTAAAGATTTTGTTACTAATACATTAATTACTTCTGGGTTTTCTGTAATATGTTCAATAAATCTTAATTAACTTCACTGCCTCCCCTTCAAGATAGGAAGCGGCCCTCTACAAACAAACTGACGGAATTTTTGTGATTTGATAGATATAATTTTTGCTGTCCTTTTATATTTCAGAAAATATACCCTTAGTGTATTTCTTAAGATTATGGAATATTCTGTATGGTTTGAGTATTTAAGATCGACAAATCGATTAGTTTAGAATGAAAAGAAATAACATTTTAGGAATGTATTACAGAATCATCAAAGAAGGTATTACTAGTTTACCATGACATAAATTTCAGAATTTTTAAGCCTTCAGATTTTAAATTGATCTCCTTCAAGACTTGATCGATGATTAAGATCAAGTATTGATATAATCTAAAGGTGGAACTTTAATAAAGTGCTGTAGAAATGTATATTGAAATCAAATCAATTAATATTGTTATTGAATATAATTAATAAAAAATATAATTCTTAGAAATTTTCGAATTCTTAGACATAAATTGGTGCCAAAGTTATGACATATTTCCTCGAATAAAATACTAATCCAAATAACATCGAATGGTAAAAGTTAAGATTAGCAAACCTATGATAAAAACTATGTACTCACTATATTTTTATATAATAAAGAAAATTAAAGTAAAATATTTTTTTTGTTTTAGTTTTAGGTAACCTTCCTTTTTTTTGTTCAAGTATATTAATGTACAAACAAAGTTCATATATATAACAACAAATGTCGTCTACATATTATAATGCTTAAGTACCGAACAAAAATAAATACATAATACCTACCAATAACAGTAATTACTACAAACAGACACATTACATTTACTTTACTTATAACTGATACATAACACAATTATTAATATTCATTGCTATATACAATATACAGCGCGACCCACGGGTATGCCACATGGTGGAAAGTAACTTAAATATTGCAGATAGACAATTTTATACTGAAAGGAGACTTCATTATTATTTGTTTTAATTTTTTCAAACATATTTGATTAATAGCCTGTCTGGATTGGGAATCTAGCCCGCCAAATGGTAAAAAATGGCCGTAGTTTTTATCAAATAACAAAGCATCTTAAATAAAAGGTAGACCATAATGATTACATTTACAATTTAAGGAAAATTAAAACTTATCCTTCCTTGATCATTTGAAAGTCTCGTGTATAACCAAACGAAAGCTGACCACAATATAGTAGTATATTACGAAAACAAAACTCAACAATATGTCAATTCTAAAATAATTATGAAAAAAAAGTATAAAGTATCAAGGGATGCCATTATGGATAGGAGAGATAATGAATTCAAATGTGAAGAGCTAAACTCGATAAATATGAACGGAGAGATGTTTAATGATCCACAGAAAATAGCAGAAACTAATTTATTTTTTATAACTCTACTGTTATTATATACCATGAACTGTGGACTAACATTATTAGTGCTATCAAATCCCCTAAAAACATCAAATCAGAAGTTGAACTTCTTTCAACAAAGTCATATAAATTATGTGCCAAATATATAGAACCAGTACTAACGGACTTAATTAATCAATCCTATTTTCATGGTATTTTTCCTGAGTTCAATAGTTTAGCCACTATATAAAAAGAATAAACGAGATATTACCAACAATTACCGACCTATCACTACCATGAAATGGCAAAAAAGCCATGAAAGATGGAAAAATGAGTTTTTTGAGTAAACAAAATACAATAGTAATTGGACAATGGCTTTCAAAAGTGTAAGTCCATATCTTCATATTGATGTGCTATATTACAACTAATATAAATGGTACGATTCCGGTAACTATTGTATTTTTTGACATGAGCAAGCTTTTGATCGTGTTGACCACATGATCTTGCTCGGGAAATGTGACGGGTATGGAATCACAGGAGTAACATTAAACTGGATGAAAAATTACCTCACTAATAAAATACAATGCGTACAAATTTCTAAAGTTGAAATACAAATAATTAAGCTTTAGACTACAAATCTTCGTTCTTTCTTAATATATCAGTAGTTTCCTAGGGGAGCGTTTTAGGACCGTTACTGTTTTTACTTTACATAAATAATAAAATACATACATAAAAAACCTAGAGACACTCGTCTTGGGCCAGTTCTCTATGCGGATGAAGTCTTACTTGTTATACCCAATTATGATCCAGTGATTCCGTTTGATTTTAACATCAACCAATCTATTGAAAACGTTAGAGTATGGTTGTATCCAAATAATCTGGCCATGAACCCATGTAAGACCAATTTCAATAAATTTTCGAGTTACTGAGATATGGTGTAATGTTGTGGGGAAATTCTTCAAAAGCAACATACAAAAATTTTTTTAGTTCAGTAGTATTAAAGATTCAAAATTTATTTAATGGAACAAAATAAGCATTCATCAAAGAAAACTCGAACGATGTTTACATTAGTTTAAAATAAAAATGAGACCCAGCCATTAATGCCCACCTCCAGAAAAGAATACAGCGTCTCATTATTAAAGTTTACACAATTAATAAACACAAATAACAAAAAAAAGTTAGTCGCACCTATGTGAAAGACTAACTTTTCAGAGTGTAGACAGTTGTAGACCAATTTTTAAGAAATAGGGCTTGGTCCTCCTCATTGACGTCACTTTATATATTTGTCATAGGAAGTTTTATTAGGAACCATATAGGATTCTTTAACAAACGTGTTCAAAATCAAAGACTACGTCCGAGAGATACAGTTGTAATTTAATCCCTTAATAAGTTTTGAATGCCAACATTCTGGCAGAACACACTTTTTCATCAATGTTCATATTTGTAACTATATAACAACCTGAATACCGTATGACTAAGCTAATAAATTATTGTATTGGTATTTGAAAAATCTAGGAAGTTTTGATCATCGTTTACAGCAACCAGAGTTTTAATTGAGCCTTAACGATGACTAATTAATAGACCTTTTGATTTATTTTTAGGCAAACCCGAACAGTTCAGTGAGCTAAGGTGGAACAGTAATTAGGATTTCAAAAAGTAGGTATGTGTATAGGCGATATTTGAAAATGTTTTCAATGCATTTAAGTTTCTTTTCGGATTATACAATACTGATAATATTTGACATACTTACAATACAAAAAAAAATTAACTGCTGCTATAGGACGACTTTAAATTCTTACGCGAGGACTTAGTTTTTAGCGAATTGTATCATCTAAAATAAAAACGACAAAAGTGCATATGTTATGAAGAATTTGTTTTAAAACATAGATTTGGCATAAATACAGTTAGAGTCAATTAAAACCACAATATAAAAAAAAATCCAATTAATTAAAATATATTTTCAATTGCTATCTTTTTTGTTAAGTTCTTCCTATTACAAGGAAGACAAGTGGAATTAAAATTATACAACTATATGACTGTATAGACTTTAATTCCACTTACGACACGAACTAAATTAAATTATGTCATCAATTTTATTAGTTAACAAGGGATAAAATAACTTAAAGAATGTCGAGTTAGTTGACACTCCTCGTAGAGGAGTATTATATTCTTTGCTCATAAACTTATTCGTTTTAATCGAATTAAAACGAATAAGTTATTCGTATTGCGATCCATACATTATTGACTTACTTTAATCGGCATGTTTTTAGAACGTAGTGTTTATATGCTCAGTGCATGTTTTATGATGTGCATTAAAATAAGGCAAAAATGCTAAAGAATCGCTATTTAGGAAACGTCAAATAAGGTTACCGGTCTTCTGTGTTTTATGGTTGTATTGTACTGAAAGAGAAGTACTGAACTAGAGTACTATTCTCCACGTTCCGTAAGTAGGTGCCGCCATTTTGTCGATAACTTTAAAGCTATAAGTATAGTATAGTAATCTGTGGGAAAAGTTATATGTAATTGATATGTAATGTTAATATAATCTATTAAATAATTCGATTTTGTTAATAAATTAAATTTTGTTAAATATAAATTAGATTTTGTTTTGAATTTTGAATATTTTACTTACTAACTAAAACACGTAATTATTTACAAAAGTCAAAAAGTCAAAGGTCAAAAATAACTTTATTTAAATAGACTTATTTACTAAGCTCTTTTAAATCATCAATCGTACAAATACAAAGAGCCTAGATACGATGCATTTCGATTATGTTAATCGAGTCGATAAATGTATGGGATTTGACATAAGCTCTCGCTTAGCGATCAACATAGTTGTCAAGCCCATACATTTTTATTTAGTGATTTCATTATCTATATATTATAACCGCAATCCTTATTATAATATGGATTGTATATTAGACCCTCAACCCATGAAAAATCACTCGATATATAAATTACTTTTATCACATTCTTATACTCTGACACCACACCCCTATTTTTCATGTTGACAGGTTTGGGATTTTGACTGATTTTTATTCCGCCATCAAGAAAACGTATTTATGTCTGAATATTGTTATTAAACACGGGGTTTGCTAGAAATTGCTTGTTTTATTTGATTCCTATCAAATATGGCTATTGTAGAAGATGAGGTGAGAAATGAGTCTGAGGAAGAAAATGAGATAGAAGTTGTTGTGGAGGAAGACGATGGCGATCGAGAATCTGACGATTCTGAGGTGCGTGCTACCTACCACGGTGTTGTTTTTGTATTTCCATAAATCATACTTAATTCTTAACGCATTTTTACAAAACTAATAGTAACTTACATAGGGTTTTATTAGAAACCGTGAAAATAATTTGTAAATTGAACAGATTTTTAGCAAACATAACTTTTGAATTTGAGAATTTTTATCTAAGAATATAGTTATCACTTTGATAATGTATGCATTATATGTTATTCTATATGCATATCTCTATTCTTATTTATTTTTAACAAAAGTTAGCTATGAAACTCACAAATGTCAGTTTTAAGGTTAGTAATGTTAAAATTATTGTTCAAGGATGATGATGATGAAGTTTTGGAGAATAAGGTTGCAGAGTTAGAACAGCGGATTTCAAAATATTTATATAATTATGATGAACACATTGAACTGATACAGGGTTTATGGTAAGTCTAGGCCCTATATTCCACTAAAAGGTTCTTAAACAAAATGTTCCAAACAGAAACTTTGTTAAGCTTTTGAAAATAAAGATAAAAATTTCAGGGCTCTTTAGTTCGTTTAATGTGACTTTGTGGGCAACTTATATTTAATAAATGGAAAAATTAATTATAACCATTTTTTATATTATTTAATAGGAGTTTATCTGAATTAGACCGCTGGCGTGCTGCATTTGAACGCCTCGCACAGGAGTTTCTTTTGCAGCCTGAACATTGGCTACTGTGGCTGTCCACTGAAGTGACACTTGCACATACTACACCAGAAAAAAACAAAGTTAACCAATTGTTTTATAAGTCTACTTTGGATTGTTATTGTAAGTACACTAAGGTGATAATGGTTTTTTTTTTCATTTAGTTTATATCAAGAAAATACATAAGTATAAGTTTTCATACTTTGAGCCAAGTATACCTAAAATGATGCACATCTGAATTAGAATCCAATCATTAGAGAAAATAATTAGAAACAACAAATATTCTTTGACAAAATTATATACTTTGATATTCATACTTTTTTTATAATATTTAAAATAAAATTGTACATTTATTGGACTTAAATTGCAACTGGGTACAAAATATTTACTGAAATCTAAGAAAATTCAATAAGGTTCCTGTTATTTTTATTGGACTAGAAAACTACTTTTGTATGACCAATTATTGGTCTGTTTCAATCACAAATGAGTAGACACTGTTAGGTTTTTTGTAAAGGTTCATAAATTGTATTGATTTAATACTACAATTGACACCTATTATATTAGAATTATCTACAGGATACTTACAATGAACTTTGTTTTTAACCATGAAGACTGAATAAAAGAGAATAATGATTGATGTTAATAATTCTGAAAGTTTAAATTGCTAGTATAATTTATTTAACTACTTCCTTTCCTAGATATGCCAATTTTGACTGAATGGTGCACATGGTCTATTAGCTTCACTGAGCCAGAAGAAGCAAGAAAGCAGATTAATGAAGTAATTAAACGTGCTGGAGCAGACCCACTATCTGGAAAAGTGTTTTGGGATGCTAAGTTGGAACTGGAAAAATCACAGTTGGAGCCTATGAGGTAATATTATTAATAAAGTTAATAGAACAACTAGAAAAAAGTTCATTAAAGCATGGATAAACTCAGGTCAGGGATAGAGGAAGTCTGCATAACTAGCTAGTACTAGTTACCATGTACATTGTTATATGGTACTCTACCCACAGTTGTCATTAATAATGCACAGATCTGGATAGGTCTTATGAATACATTTACAAAAAACGAAAAAGTTTATGTGTGTAACATCAATGGCCTTATTACATAAACCAAGTCAAAGTCAGCAGGATACTACAGACTTACATAATTTTGCTCTCTCAACCCAGATGGTGATGTGTTAAATATGGTAAAAGTACATGTCTCTTTGCAGTAAAGACAGTCCCGAGTATAAAGCGCAACAAGAACGTGTGTTGTTTTGTCTGGAAGAAACAGTATCAAGGCCTCTGCTGCATGGTGAGGATGCTTGGCAGTCCTTGGAGGAGCTAGCAACTAGTATGCATGGAGAGGCTTATGTTGAAAAGGTATTTTGGTGCTACCATCTACTTAAGGTTTAAGAGAGAGAGGGCATGGCATTGGTACGGTATTTAACAGGCTTTGAAAATAGGAGGCCGTGTGTTTGACACATATGAGCATAAATGTACAAGATATTTCAAAATCTATCCAATTTGGATGGAATTTTCGTTATTTTATTTTTCAGGGAAGGATCTTGAATGTATTATATAAGAATCTGATGAATATCTTTGGACAAAGACAAATGGAACAATTCAAGAACTAACAGAAAAAGTCCCACGATTGCAGCAATTGTATGTCTATGTATTGTTTACACTTTTTTACAACATAACATCACTTTGAGGAGATTTTTGATGAGCTTGTTGACGTATTTGACGCTCTGGTTTCGATTACAAAAAACAACAATTTTCCTCGTAACTCGAGCTCTTCTGTGTGGTGTTGGTCCTAGTTGTAACGGCAGCTACTTTCACCCAACAAGCCGCATGCGGTTAGCGATGTGATATAACATCACATCTCAAACCCTTTATGTGTATCTACTATGTACAAAATCCTGTGCCCAGCTGTGGGACGTATGTTAATTGAATGTATGAATCATGTTAGCTGTGTAGACATAAGCACATTTATAAAACACCCTTATATTGCCAAAAGCGGTGCTCCGATTTGGGGTCTTGTCTCTTTTGATCTACATTTTTCTTATTGTCTTTTTACTTTGGTTTAGAGTATTACCTCAAGTGGGTGATATACGCGTTATTAAGTTCGCAAACTTATACGACTCGACAATGACACACGTTAAACTTGCTTATACTGAATCACAATGTTGTCAAAGAAAGCTTTGAGATATTTGGATTTTATATCATATTAAATTTTGAAAACCATTTAAAGGTTCTTGGTTCGTGGCGATGATAGCAAATGTGGGCTACATACAAAATTTTAATCAGGTTCCATCGAAAACCAACTAACTCGGCGGTTTTAATGTACGCGAACACCCAAGTTAAATATAACTCGCGCATGCCTCTATCATCCACTTTACAGATGATTACAGTCAAACAACTTGGTGTGTAGTGAGTAAAACTCGTAGGTGGCTCTACACCAGTTGCAAGTCTTAATTTTTGGCAATAGTGCTGGCAATACTAAGTTGTACCTTTGCCCATATTGCTACGAGGTTCTATAGGCGCCTAACAATAAGTAACATTTATAGTTACTGCAAAAAATGCTTAAAATAAATATTTTATATATTTGAGAATTGATTTAATTTAATTACTTTTAAGGTTAAGAAACAACATGAAGCTGCTGTTGAATACTTGAAAAAAATATCACCATTTGAGGATAAGCTTCTTACAGCTGAGTAAGTTATCATATTTTATTATTTTTCTACACCAAACCGCTGAAAAGAAAGGAATACCACTATACACAGGATAGGGCGCTATCCCTTTCTTGTCACTTACGCCATAGTCGTGAATGAGCGGTAACCTAGGTACACTTAAAATCAAAAGTAAATCACATAAGTACATTACAATCGAAAGTGATCACTCTTATTATTACTAAAGTAATAAACCAATAATAGTAACCATCTTTATTGTCAGTATTTATAATTTATGGTGTACAATCAAACAAATTTCTTATCTACCTAAATATCATGAACTGCGAAATATGATCATTTACTTTTGCGGGAGACAGTACATACTAATATCAATATGTACAATACAATACCGTGTATATCTTTTTTAAATCTGATGAGGATATTCTTTCGTTAAATTGACAATTTTACCATGTAATATTTATAAAATGAACTTTATAAAGAAAATTGTCTTATATGTTAATTTTGTGCTTACTAATAATTTAGAATTTTTATTTTACTCTAGAAATGTAGACGAAAAATGCAAGTTGTACCAGGATTACATAGATGCAGTGAAGGATCTATCTAAAGACCAGAAATATGCCGAGTGTGATAGTGATGGTATTCTCAAGGTAGGTTCTTTATAATGGATAGTTTAAGAGGCTTTTAAGATTAAGAACTATTTTGAAAATTCTAAATTTGAAATTGAAACTGAAAAATAATTTATTTCACACAAGGTAACAAAATACACACGCAATCAGAAATAGTAAAACACAAGTTATACTAGTAAATAAAATAAAATAAAGTAATGTGAGCACCGGTACAGTAGTGAAAAAGTCCCTGGTTCAGCATATGCGGCGAATATGTTTGAACTGTCACCTTTTCACCTTGTCACTGATGGAGGCCAGTATATGAATATACTCATACATAAACGCAGAATAGTTACGCGTGGACACATACTACATATTTTTATTTTCGACTCATCCGTATAGCTTTAATTTATGTATAATTTTGAATAGACAATTGTTAAGTTTGTAAAATTATTATTTTAATTTAATAGGTTCTGTACGATCGTGCTACCACGGAATGCATGTCTTCACACGGCGGACATGCGCTCCTTCTGGAGTTCGCGCGACACTTGCGACGTGTTTCGTCGCGTACGACGTATGGCAGCATGTTGGAAGGGTTCGTGCGACGTTGCCCAAGGCGACATACCTTCTGGACGTTGATATTAGAGCAAGCAGAACATGAAGGAAAGGACTTTGCTGCGGTAAGAATTTACAACATTATGGATATTAATGAAAATAAATTATAATTCGATGTACTAAGGTACATTTATTATTATTATTAATTTATTTCGGTAAGTTTCAACTCTATTGCCATTTACAAAAACTCATTTAATTTCGGAGTTTATCATATAGATGACAAATAAAAAACATAGCGCATAACTGAAGAGAGCTGCAATAAGTCATAGCAATGCTTTTTTGTTACCAGCGTATTTAAAAAATAAGAACTCGAGAAAAAAAGAATTAGTTTTTTTTCTCTTTCCAATATAACTGAAATATTAATGTTTAATGTACGGTCTACGCGGTAAAATCCGATTTAAGCGACCGCGCTAACGTGTGACGTCAAGCTGCGAGCTGCGTGTCGCCACCTACACCTAGTACTATATACTTTAGTTTGCTACACTCTCGCGGTTTCTATCTTATAGTATAGTAAAAAGTAACATATTGTGGTTATCTGTCATCATATCTGCCCATCAACTTCAGTGGAAAACACTACAAAAATCTAAATCAAAAAGCTCTTTATTTAAATGTAATTACATTTACAAATTATTTATGCTATTACGTGTAAGTTTAATAGTAGTTATTAACACTAAAAGAATTACAACTAAAAAACGTTTGTTTTCGTTTTTTGAACTTATTTATATCTTTGTAGATCAAAACAATATTCGAGAAGGCTTTATCCAAAGATATGGAGACGTATAAAGACGCGGAGTCTCTCTGGATGAGTTACTTACAGTATCTTCGGAGGCAAACCGCCTTTGACTCTCATCAAGACATAGATATACTCAGGCGAAACTTCAGGCTCGCATGGGACTCACTTGCTGAGGTAAATATGTAATAACATTGGTAATACTGCTTTCTAGAATACCTTTCTATAATCACTATTGAATTCGCTAAACGAAATAATCACACTCGGGTGTCAAGGCTTATGTCAAGTTTTCAGACATTTCCATCCAGCTAATGCGATAGCTATTATCAAAAACTATGTCTACGGGGATGAAACATCTTATGATTTGTTTTTGTTCGTACAGGCTTGGGGCGAAGAAGCGGATGACTGTGAGATACCGCTATACTGGGCTCGACTAGAGTATAGGCGCATGAACGATCCAGGCCAAGGCAAGCTGATCTTCGAAGAGATATTCAGTGAGTCATAATGTGGACAAACATTTTTATTTTTTAATAACCTACAAAAGCAAGTAATATTGTCGAAATTGTATTTCTTTTGTGGGACTAACTTTGTTGTGGTGATTATATTATTATTAGATTAATATTAGTCATAAATGTAAGATTACATAAATATTAAATTAATTACCTAAATTTGGGGGTAAGAAATCAAATAAATTTATACTAAAAGACAGAAAAAATAAATTTCACGCCCAGCTTATTGATAAGAGATTAATTTGCGCTTGAATTAGATAGATTATTAGATATAGTTTATTTTGTACATATTTTTTTCCTATTGCATGTTGGTAGGTTTTATTTATATGTGCAATAAAGAATATAAAGGTATAGTCAAGTCGGGTACTAAAATATTCCCATATTTTGCATCTATCAAATCATATAGCTAATGTTGTATATTAATGTCGTATTTTCGTCTCCACACTATAAATAATAATGTAATATACTTAAGTTTGCTTAACAGAAAAACCATTTCTCGTTTTAGAGTATGGCGATAACAAAATGTTGTCTAAATATTGGGAGGCGTTTATTGAGTTGGAGACAAGCCGCCAGCCGCCGCTGTCTGATAACAAACGGCGCGATTTGTACCGTAGAGCGCTGCGGTTTGTAGACGACTTCCCGCCAGCCGTAGCGCGACTTTGGACCGACTTCGAGCACGAACACGGCACGCTCGAGACCAGCATCGAGTGTTACGATACCTGCGAGGTAAGCATAATCAAGTCGAAATTTTAACTCGACGCACCAGTTTGACAGTAAGATATACATAATGTTACCAGCCAGGATAAGGCTAGTGCTATTGGTGTCAAAGAAACGAATGACATTTATTTTTTCGAGAAAATAATCTTGCTGAAAGAAAGATGTAAGGATAATTTCTGTTAGCTATACAGTTTTATATTATTGATTTATTTTTCATTACTTTCATTGTAATTATTAAAATTGTAGTTATATCTATTTCCCAATAATCTAATTAAGTTAAGATATCTTTTAAATTATTGTATCTTTCTCAATTTATTTAATTAAAATTCATCTTTAATGTTGTGGAAGTTGATTTGCGTATTAAAATGCTACAACTATCAGTGAAGTTCGAAAATTTTACCCTGAGTGCACCATGTGGATAAAAGTTATATGCGATCATACCACATCAGGATTTTGGGATCCTATGCATTTCTTAAATGGGGAGATTAGTGCGATTAATGTGTTTATTTTCCTCTCCAAAATAATTTTAAAAAAATTATTCAAGGAAATTAAATGCTGTATTTTCATTTGTAACAATCCAGTTGTCATGAGAACACAAATAGGTAGAACAAATTTTCTAATAACGAATAATAAAATTTGTTTTCTATTGAGGCTGCATGAAGAAACTTGATGAAAGGCCGCAAGTTATTCTGCCATCAATATATTTATCATTAAAACCTCTTGTATTATTCTGTTTTTACATTGTCTACCGATTTCCTTTTCTTTGGACTATATGAATGGGTATATAAATCATAAAATGATTTGTATGTTCATAACTTTAGATAGAATTAAAATAATATTTATAACTACGTTTTGCGTAGTAATAATTGAATTCATATTTTTAGTATGAGTGAAAACGAAATACTCGAATTAATTTTAGTTTTAAACAAAGTTTAGTTTTCATCTTCTCATGTGTTTCTCTTATCTAAGATTCTATTTATGTAGAATTATGTAGGATGAAACATTTTTTTATAGCCTGAACATCCTCTATTCCAAAAAAGGATCGTCTATGTATTATAGTTTTGTATGATAAGAAAAATATTTTTTTTTTTGGGATTTCATATAAAGAAAATAAATTATTTTATATACCAGATTTAAAATTTTATTTCAGACGAAAGTGAAAGAATGGAAAGAGGTTTATCATGTTATGAAATTCAAAATGATGGGTAAGAAACAAAAAGCCAAACAGATGAACAAAAAACCAAAGTTAGACAAAAAGAAGAAAAAAGATGAAGAACAAAAGAACCCAAATAAAAGGAAGGCAGATGAGACTGGTGAAAGCTCAGCAAAAAGGAAAAGGGACAAAGATATGTACCAAGAGGGCGAGAAAGAGCCAGAAGCTAGTACTAGTACGGCTCACAAACGGACACACGATGAAGATAATGATGGGGAAGGTAAAATCAATTTCATTATTAAAATACATCACTCCATAATATACAGCTGTTAAAACTAGAGCGGAATTTACCATAATATTACTATATTCCGCTCTTCATCATCAATTCTCTGCATACATCCGATTGTTAGCCGCAGGCCTTTGTACATGGGAATAACGTAGCAGTTAAGAGCGACTGAAAATATTAATTTAAGAATAAGGTCGGATATGTATGAATTTAGTTACTAGCTATTTGCTTATTTAAGTTTTACCATTCATAAATTAAAGGAAATAAAATAGAATTCTCATATATAGATTTATCATTTATTATTGATAGCTTCAGGAAGTAAACGACAGAAAACTGAGGAAGAAGAATCAAGCTCACGGTTGGCATCTCGCGAGGCTTGCACACTGTTCGTCAGCAATTTGGAGTTTAAGTGAGTCTATTTAATGGTGCAAATGTCAAACCACTTGACATTTGACAAAAACATAATAAAATGAAAATTCTATTAATTTTTAAAATCGATTATAAAATTGATTAAAAATATAGTTCATTAGTTAATGTTAAACATGCATTCATTTTCAGAGTGGACGAGCAGAAGCTTCGCGACAATCTATCTAAGTACGGCGATATTGTGTCGCTGCGAGTCAGAGCTGGTGTCAAAGCTTTCGGCGGGTCCATATGCTACTGCCAGTACAAGTCACCGGTATAATTGCAATATTGATTTTTTCAAAATCTCGAGTAAATTTAATAAGGATCCTAACTTTGAAAAATAAATATCAATATCAGTTCCTGCTATTTGTGAGTTACAAGATTCATATTTTTTTTCCAGACATCTGTAGACGAAGCACTAAAGTATGACCGGACTCCCCTTGAAGGTCGGCCTATGTTCTTGTCACGGTACTCGGCCAAGAAAAGCAAGGCCAACTTCAAGTATTCTGTAGGTGCAGAGAAGAACAAACTGTTCGTGAAGAACCTGCCCTACTCGCATTGCACGAAGGAAGCCCTCACTGATGTTTTTGACAAGTACGGCAAGCTGAAGGATGTTAGGATTGTCACATTCAAGTGAGTTTATGTCATATACTGGTGCTGATAATGTGGTCAACCTCTAAAACTAAATTTATATTATATGTCATTCCTACATTTAAAACTTTTGAGTTGGTTGATGTTTAGTAGATCTATAGCAGGGACCCAAATACCGGTAAAATTTTGATAACCACAGCTAAAAATAACATTATAAATAATGTGACTAAAAATACCATAAAAAACTAATAACATATATAATACATAATACCCTAACATATATAAATATACAAATACATACAATATATTTAGATCCTCTGTAAAGAGAAATAATGTGCTTTTACTTGTGTCCACCACTGCACCAATGTTTGCGAATCACGAATGAAGGAGGATAGTGAGTTCCACAATCTCACTGCATGAACTGTGAAGCAATAGGAATAAAATTCGGTTTTATAGGGTATTAATATGATATATATGTATTATATTAGTATTGGTACACACCCCTCTACCTTCCGATGTCACTTTTCCCGTATATGGGGCTGCTGGAAGAGATTTCTTATAGAAATAAGCAGTACCTTTGTACAATTCTCTGATTTTCTGTTGTGTCCTATTAATTGTCTTTGTGTGTACATAAATTGTTAAAAGAATAAATAAATAAATACTGTTACTTTCTATAATAACGAATTCGAATTCAGTCATGTGCTTGTTAACCATTGTTTTTATAACAAAACAGCCATAAGAAACAAAAGTTTTATTCAACTTTTATTTTCTTTTCTAGAGACGGGAAACCAAAAGGTTTAGCGTACATTGAATATGAAGAAGAATCATCTGCATCGCAAGCGATCGATAAATGTAATGGAATGATGTTAGCAGATCGACGGCTCGAAGTACTTATGAGTGCGCCGCCGCCTAAAGATAACGCAGGCTCTAGTCTAGCGGGAACGAGCACGCTCGGCCAGCCTAAGAGAGATATCACTAGTGGCATGTGAGTGAATTTATTTAATTTAAATAAAACTCAATTGCGAAATGCAGTTACTTTATCAATAGTTTAACAAGACTAGCATATTTTTATACTTTTAACACTATTTCTTATGGCATTTTAATTATTAAAAAAGAAGTTAAAAAAAGAGATTAACTAATAATTGCTTTCAGACATCTTTATGACAATAGAAGCAGTGTTAATATTTATGTAATTTATATAGTTTGATTTGTTACTAAGAATGATAAATAAGCATATTTTTTTGAAGAATTCAATCACATACATTGTTTTATTGCTAAATTTATATTTTTTAATAATGTAATACCCAGGCGGCGGACACAACTCAGCAGTTTCATCCCACGTGTACTCCAAACACCAACAACGAGCACGTCCACGGCGAATGGCGATGGCAAAAAATCTTTAAGCAACTCTGAGTTCAGAGATATGCTGCTAAAAAAATAAAAGATCTTTAAGTGTAAGAAGTGAATTATTATATGAACAATTTTTAAAATTTTGTGCAGTGCATACATTTTATACGGTTGGTAAATAGTGTTTATGAAGAGTTTGCAAAGTGATCCAATTATATTTATGCCAGTAAATAGGTAAAATGTAATAGATTTATAATTATTTGTTTTTAGTATTCACTTATTCATATATCTTTTTTCACATTTGTTTTTAGTTGATAATGGTTTAAATTGTGTATGTATTAGTAAAACGGTTTTATTGATCTTCTAATTTATGATTAGAATTCACAGTGCTCATGAAAAGTTTTATTTCGCCATTCACACATTTGATCATGTATTATACTTCAATATAAATACTGAAATATATCTTTCCAAATGGTCCTATAATACAAAATCCCTGTTTTACATATTGGGTAGTATATACATTTTTGATTCGACATTGGACAATATGCAGCAGAAAGTGGATCCTTTCATAATTACTTAGTAAGACTACATGTCGCATACGGTAGCTGACCAACACAGAAAGTTTTGACCAAATTTCCTAAAAAGACTGTTCATTATTTTTTGTCAAATTGGAGTGTAATAGGTTATTTTGTCTAATTATTTGTTCAGTTACTAGCATACAATGTTAAAAGAATTGAAATTTAAAGTATTTCATCGGACAATATTTAACTGTCATGTTCTGCTTCATGTGCAGTTAACTGATCCGTCATTATCTGCACAATAACTCATTGAAATGTAATATAATTTAAATCATATTAAATGTTGAACATAGCATGCTATACTGTGATTTACAAAGAAAAATATTAATTTATATACCAGCATACAAAAGTAATGTACTCATGAATAGTGCAGTAGGTTAAGCTCAATGTCCACACAAGTGGCTCAGTCATTTTTGTTTGTATAACAGATACTGTATTTATTTTGTTTCATGTTTGGATTTTTATGCTTGTGGTTAGTGATGAGTTTTTGTAATAAATGATTATTTTTAAAAGGTAACTAAACAACTTTGTTAAAAATAGCATTAAGATTAGATTTTATGGTCTTAAAATATGAATGTATTGTATATCTGTCTAAGACAGTATATACCTAAGTTTATAAGCCATGATACACAGCTCGTATTACAATTCTTTGGGCAAATGGCCAATAAAATAAATGTCATAAAAGCGACTAAAAGCCATTTAATTCCTATTTTTACCTTTTAGAATACTATTAGAAGTGACTTAGTCAGGTACTTTTAAATCTTTTTGCTGCCCCTATGGATCAAAAAACATAAAAAATACATACCAAAATACATCTTTACTATAATTCGCTGAACAATAAACAAAGATCCTTACATATAATCCGCCTTATTACAAAACGCGGTCTAAATTTAAACCTGGTTTTAACCTTATGCTGTCTTTATCTACCTTAAATAACAATATGAGATGGCCTCAGTTCTCAACCTCGACTACCTTTAAACCACGTTTTGTAATAAAGCGGATAAGTTTCGTACTCAATTATAACATGTAAAACGTGTTAATATGCTCAGTAGTACAAGTCGTCTACTATATAAACCGAAATTAAGCAATTCATTTTTCGTCACGGCAACACTAAAGTAATCTGTTAATGCCAGTTTAAACAAAAAACCACATTTAACAAAGTCAACATTTATTTATAAAAATATTATTCTATACATACGTCCTCAATAGAGAATAAAATCTTATATACAGGCCAGTACTATAATAAATATCATCTAAAAGCAAATCACGGCAAATGTCTACGAACAATATACACTTGAAAACAAAACTTTGTACTTCATATAGTCACTCAACATCACGTTGCTAGTCATTTGTTTATCAATATTCGCGCTTCAAGCTTATTTAAAGTATGTATATTCGTCAATGTTAATATAGTTTACAGCAATGGCAGTGATTAAAAAAATGTTTGCGTCTTATATTTCAATAACGGTATAAAATAACAGTATTTAAAATATTGATTTTTATACCATTTAAAAGTTCCGTTTTTGTATAACGTATAAATCATATTTCTAAATATATATTAAAGAATATTTGAAAAATAATAATATTTGTAACAAAAATATATTAACAGTAATATGGCTGTATGATAAGACTAGTAACTTCAATTATATAAATGTATAAGTTGACATATCCTATAGGTATAATTCTTTTGAAATAAATGGTACATACATTAAACACAACAAATGGTACAATACATTGTAGTAAGATTTGACAGTGTGTATATATGTGTATTTCTATTATTGTTTGTTATTATAGTTCTATTTCGAAGATCACACTTTTATTGCAATATACTTAAGTATGAAAGGTACCAATAAAATTAAGTAGCTTATTATTCCAATCGCTGGGGCTGTTCATTGTTATTGTTGACATGCTAAAAATTAATTGAATAATCTCAAAATTCTATATTAAAAATACCAGGATGTAGCACGAAAAAGCAAATAATTATTTACAATTAAGATAGATACAGATTTATGCCATAATTTGTGAGCACTGAACAAGAAAATATACATTAATGATATTATCACAACTTCATTGGTACGTACAGTTTATAACTCAAGAATAGTAACGCCTAGGATTAAGAAACGAGCACATTCAATACAATTTGAACCCAATGGAACTAAGCTATATTTTTAATAACTCCATTGTAAAATGTAGACTATAATAATAATAATATTTTTATTTATAATAATATATAGTTTATCAAAAGGCGTAAAAAACTACCTACATTGATACAAAATTTTATGTAAAGTTCCTAGAATTTAATTAAATTCGACAAACGTATTGTGGATTTGATAAAGCTTTTCGATATGTTATGTCACGTTTGTAGTGACGGCTCATTTCTGTTGTAAAGTGACACAAAAAATTAGGCTATTTAAAATGCTTGCCAATTTCAAAATCGATAATTAAAGACTATTTTGAGTGAGTAATATTAAAAAATTTTTATCTTACACTCACACCTATTATTTAGGCTCTCTGGCCGAGCTGCTGTAGTGTACTATATTTTATGGATAAAAGATGGCTGAGATTGACGTTAAATAAATGTACATATATGTACTAAAGTTGAACAAATATTTTGATTTTATGATATTGATACTTATAGTTGATATGTGTCAATCACTAGGCGTTATAATTCTAAGTTCATACTGATATTTCAGCAATGTAGCGCGAATGAAGACAGGAACAATACTCTATAATTAGCTATATTGTAGCATTAACTAAAATTAATCAACTGTCAATCAATATGTTTGCCGTCTTTCCATTTCTTTTTTGACCGCTCGAATGCTTCTTTGATACAAGCTCTGAAAGAGACAGAAATATATATTTTATCTATGATCAACTTGTCTACACTAATGATATTATAAAGAATGTAGTATCGATCTGTTGGCACGGTAAAACTAAAATTAGCAAGTTTATTACTCTATAAGTTACTTTAAACTTATAATACTTTTGACTTCATTATGTGTCTTAAATAAAATAATGCAGCATATTAAAATAAAATATATTAAATATATTTTAAGGATATTTCTAACAGCATTACGATACTTATTACTAAACTAATAATTAGAATCGAAGCGGAGGGTAACGGTGATATGTGACACAGTTACACTAGTTATAGTTTTTTAGCAAGTTAAATTATTTCCGTTAGTTTAGAAAAGCTCCGTTGCGCTCGTAGTAGACACATAACCTTAGTGTAGACAGCTCTTTATATTGAGCCCTAGCGTAGATAGTTTAAATAGCAAGGATATTATCCAGTTGTTACCTGAAGAGCGACTGATGCAGTATGTAGGCGGATACGTGTCCTGCGTCGACGTAGCGCACCTCCGCTCCAGGCCAGATCTCCTCCAAAGTGCCGACGTCATCGCGCGGCACGTATGCGTCGTGTTTTGCGCACACCGCTAAGTAAAACAGCAGCGTTCACTTTTGGGGGATTTTTATTATAAAACTTGGTAATGGCCACAATAATTGACGGAAGTAAACCTATTATCCTCAATATTTAATAGAAAAAAGATAATTAAAGTTGTCAATTGACAAGCTCTTAGTATTTGAGCTAGATAATTGGTGAGTGTGCCAAGTAATTTGAAATTTAGAAGATGAAAAGTATTTATGGCTATAAATATTATATTACATAAAGTATATATAGTAAATACAGCCATATCAGTCAGCATCTGCTCTAACCTGGAAGACCATAGCGGTGCTCTTCTCGCTTGCAGCGAGCAGTTTTCTATCATGTTTTATAAATATAATAAATTCGATCCAAATATTTAACGCTTTTCTATAGAATTTGAGGGAAACACTACTTCAACTAAATCTAAAATCAAAAACCAAATCGCGAAGATTTTTTGATTTTAGATTGTTTAATATACATAGTTTTAGTTGATTTAGGACAGAAATAAATCTATTTATTGGATGGTGTAATACTTACCAATTATCAAAGAAGTGTCAAAAGGCACGGAGAAATTACTCAAATGTGTGCATTCGTCCATGATTCCCCTCATAAACTGCAACGCCTCTCTGTCCCTCCAGTGGATCTTGCTAATGTCTATCTTTCTCCCACTCGACTTTATGAACGGCAGATTCGTCCACAAGTCAGATGTTAGCTCAGACATTTTCCAACTCTTCGTTTCTTTTTTCTGTCTTTCAATTTTTAATGCTTCAACCTCTTCTGTTACCGTTTCTACTGTGTTAGTAATTTCTTTTTTTGTTTCATCGATGGCATTTTGTTCTACTTTGGTTGATTGTATTTTATTCTCTTTGGTTGTGTTTGTTGTCAAAATTTCAATTGTAGAATTTTGAATATAAGCTAAAAAAAAGCACATACATCATCATTATAGACATGACTGTGAACAATATATAAACAAGAAACAATTTGTGTAAACTTACCAACTTTAAATTTTAATAATAATTCTTTGACATGGTCTTCAGTTAACTTGTTGATATCGGCGATGTCTTGCGAATCTAATTGGAATTTTTCATTTGAAATTAGTTTTTCATACAATTCCCTATTTATTTTGTTTTCAAGTAATAATCTTTCCAGCTCTTTATTTAATGTCGCTAGCTGCTCAGAAGACCCACCTGTGGTTTTATTTTGAGGCACGTTTTCATCTAACTCTAAGTTCTTAGTTACATCTATCACATCAGAACTTTTGGCACCGTTCTGTTCACTATATGTTACATCTACTTTCTTTTCTTGTTTTGGATTGACTACTGTTTCAGGTTTTATATCAGTTTTTGCATCTTTGTCCCATTTTTGCGAGTAAGTGCGTGCAAATTTCTTGCCCGCTAGGAACGCTTCGTCGACTATTGTAACCATTTTGTGAAGCTTCTCTCTGTACACACCATCTGAAAGGTACTGGTCTTCTAAGAGGTCCCAGTTGATTGACTGTGACATCACCCCCTTAAAAATATTGTTGATGTTATATTTACTAGTGCTGACTAACTGAATAGCTTATAAGGGTCAAATAGCTTTTGATTAATTAAGGTTACTGTTACATACAGTGAGTCTGGTTCTGACGGCCCATCCTTATTTATATTTAAGTTTAGTATATCCCTTTATCTCATTCTTAATAGGATAAGGATAGATAACAAAAATTAGAACTGTCAAATAAATTAAGACAGCTTTAAAGAAACTATAGAATTAGGTCGAATGTGGTATTCAACAACTTTTACTATTTCATAAATGAAAAGTTTGTCAATTATAATGAAATATTACAGCAACCGTATATTTGTAATCAAGTAAAGGAGAACCCTCCGTTAAAAATTGCAAGGAGAATTGGTGCGTAACTACCAAAATGTATAGGCACATGGTCGTATGGATTGTAATAAACTTTATTTATAATTTATACGATAAATTTAATTACACCAACCATTGGTGTAGTTAAATTTATAAGTTAACGTGCGTATACGAATACTGAAAATGTTTTTAGCAAATTGATGAATTACTTTTCGTTCCTGTTTCCAAAAACTTATTGCATAATTTCGGAAACCTATGTCTCCGAAATTATGCGATTATTTCGTTCCTATGAACGAAATATAATTTGCTAAGCTTGAAATAGATGCGTAAAATCAAAATTTTTAATTGTAGTCCACATCTCTATTATATCAAAATCCTACCGCACAGGTAGGATTTTGCATTGACGACTTAATCTAACAAGAGCATCATAATCAAGAATTGTATCATAATACAATTAGGATTCATAAGTTTTTAATTTTAAAAAAGATGTTCACATCAGTATCTGCATAAAAATACTGATCATCGCAATCATCAACTATACACACCCGCTGTTAGATACACACTTAAATACAAGCTATAAAGTTAATACATGCAAGAATATATGTGGATCACGAACACTCTTAAAATCGTAATTATTTAAATAAATCATGGGTGTGACATTGATGATACCTGCAAGAAAACTGCGGATGCAGTGGACCAGGATAGACAGGGAACTAAAACTAACGGCTTCGGCCAATTCGTAGCGGCCAATGACGCCATCTGAAATATTAAAGACAAGTTCTTCTTTGAAGATGGTGGTACTTTTCGTCGTTGTTCTATGAAAGATGCCTATAAATATTAAGCACACTGGATTTTCTTAAATGGATTTTTCTACGGGTAATACAAAATGACAGATAAGATGAAGTTTATAGTAGTAAAGAGAGAAATGTATTGAAGATATTTTAACCTTCTAAATATAGATACGCTAAATATATAACAGAAAGTAAGTATTATGAGTTGCCAATAAAAATTGCACTATAAAAAGCAGCGCATTACATATAAAACATTAACTGCGTAATGAGTGCTGTTTTACTTAGCCTGCGCATGCGCATAAACTTTACTGATAATAATAATAATATAAAGTTGGTTATAAGTTATCTATGCACACTTATTTGAATGTTCAAAGGGTATAGAAAGGCAGATTAACTAATGATCATGTAGGTAGTATAAGATATTATTGCCAGTAATATATTACTTACATGACCTCCCATAGAAAGACCAGTAACGCCGAGTGGTCCGAGGCCATTCTTCTCGCACCAGTGGAACAATACTAGGGACTCCAGAATAAGGCATCCGCCCATGACGAATATGTCTGACACGTTATGTAGTGAGGATCGGCTGCAATGTTCAACGAACATATATTATCAATTAACAACGAATGCTACAAAGAACATTTTCACTATAGCATTATCACCTAAATTATTTCTTTGATTTGGCTTTACACCATCGATATTTGGTGTTACCTTTGACGGATTTTTCTTATCTGCGTATTCTAAGTTTCACTTAGAATTCTTATGAGTAAGATCCACTTCAGCAATACTTATGACACGTTGTATGTCATAGATATAGTCATAAGTAAGGAAAATGTATAATAGTTTATCATTATTATAGCCTCCTACAAGTGTGACGATCTGTTTAAAGTCGCGGGAAGCCGCTGGATGCTGGTAGCGTAGGACCGATCAGTTTAGAGAACCTATTTCCAGTAGTGGGTACCTCTCGGCTGATTGAAGATAATGTCATAAATAAAGTCAAAATCTTTACTCAACGTTATCTAAGTACTTAAAAGTTAAACTATTTCAATGCTAAATTGAGTGCCTACACATTTATCTAACAACTGATTTGATTCATGTATTATCTGTATTGTTTATATTGTTTAATGACAAATGGATATTACGTACTTATTTGTATACTCTAAAAATAAAGTTCTAGTTTGAATGTCCTAATACAATAGTGATAATTATTCGTAGAAGCTACACACTAATTATTACGTACCTACTCTTTGTTTTGTATATTTCAAGGTCATTGTTTTCAGTCGTTCAGTATTATTTTATGATGCTAGTTGTAGATTTTATTAACAATAAATATATGTAATTGTCATTTTCAAAAATTATCGACGCTTTTAAAAGCTGCAGCAAGAAAAACGGTAAGTACTCATTTTGGGAACTAAAGTTATCATTCAATTGTGACATTATCAAATTATACTTGACAATTTTAGTGATAAATGAGTTTCTCTCCAAGAACCGTATAATAAACCTGAGACTGTATTACTGAGACTATATTAACTAGATTAGGTGGCGAAATAGGTAAACTTAACGAGATGCAGAACCAGCTTTCATTTCGATTGTTGGATTACAACTTATTTTCAGTAATTATTAGTTAAACGAGTAGAAAGTAATGAAAAAAGGGCCGTTTATGTTTATGGACAACTTACTGAAGAGGTTTCAAAGAGCATACGTACTAACTACACTTTGGAGTCATCCATAACCTGCCTGCCACCGCATCGACTTTATGAACAAAGAAATACGGCGCTTAGTGCCTTTTATCTGTTTTACCATGTCGAGTGCTCTGAAGAGTATTGTCCTTATCCCTCCCTATCCTTTGCTACTTGCTGAGTACTCGTGCTTGTCTTACGGGGTTACTGAATCACTGTTTCTACCACTACTTTACGGAAATCTTTCTTTGTCGTACAACCAGAATGTGGAATTTTTGACATACAAAAGTATTCCTAGTTCCTCTAAAAATTGGCATTCTGCACTAGCTATAATTGCAAATAGACTCCGAACGATTAGACGGCATAGTCATTTGCTGTGCTTTTAATAATAAAAACAATCAGAGATTTTTTTTTATCATACTTTAAAGTATGGAACTCTTTATTAAATCTCTTTCGTTTAATTTGCTTTCTTCTATATGTGTTTTTTCAAACGAGGCCTGAACCATCAGCACCTTACAAGATGGCAAGGCGTTCCATATTGTGGTATTCTATAGGGAAACAAATGACCCCTGTATGACCAAAACCTAATTTCTATCTATATGTTCATTTTGTATTTTCCTACTAGGTAATAAGGTAACCTAGTATACTGATGCTGTTTGATGCATACTCAACTTATTTGCCTATATTAATTAATAATTTACTTACACTTGGTCAGTGGGTTTTCGGAGGCCATAGAATGGGTTTTCTAGAATAATGCCACCAATGCCAGCTTCTTTTAGTAAAGGTTTCACCATCAAATTCCGGCGCCGCCAGAAAAACTGTAATAATTTAAAATAAATATCAGTATTCTTATTTTCAATAACTGTTTATGCCTTGTAAAATATTTCGAGGTCGAAAAACGTCCAAATGCGGGCAGCAACTGCGCACTCAGGTGAGGGTTTTCTTCAAAATGTGCTTCGGGAATCTCGAAGATTTTCCTGCTTTTCCCGAAGTAAGTTAAGTTCTTCTACATTATCAATCGCAAAACGTACTTGCTAAATTGAATGATTCTGGGTCTAAGTCGAGTTGTAGTTATATAGGTATTTATTTTACTACATATATATTAGGTTTTTATTTTAATACACTAACAATTGATTGGCGACTACGACTTCTGCCTACGATGATATCCATCATAGTATTTCAAGTCCAATATGTTGCAGTTTTTTATTAGGAATGTATTTATAGATAACTACGACACATACATATCTAACAATAACGATTTGACGCATGAATAGTATGTTAATGTTCAAAAATTCGTATAGCAGTTGTATAACGCTATGACATATCATTTTTTATCAACATTACAACTTTTAACTAATAAAATATCTTATAATCATAAAATTTGATTATGATTGATTGCTCTAACACCTTTTATGTTTAACTGTTCCACCCGCCATAAAATTCTCAAAATTAATTTTTATGGAGTATACTCCCGAGGTGATCCCATTACCATCAAGTCAGGATCTGATGATGAGGACCCATAGAAACCGAGGGCAACCCTAAAATGTTTTACAAAATAATATACACATATTTTAACCAACTTTAGCACAAATTTTTGTAAATAAAGCATTAACAAAATTACTGCCAAACACTAAAAAGGGAAAATTATCCTCATATGTACTCAGTTTTAACAAAAACAAAAATCAGGAACAATTGGATGTAAAGTAAGTAGTAATATTTCACACACACACAACTAATAGCCCAAATTAAGTTTGTAAATTAGTATGTATATTCAATTTAAAGTAATTTTTTAGTATTATTTTTGCAATTGTCACCTATTCTGTCAAGTAAGGCCTAATGCCTTACTTTTATATCAGTTGTTGACATTTCAATAAATATCTGAACAATAAATATTTAGATAAAATAAGCTATGGAAGGATATTTTTATTATTCTACTAATAAGAAATAATATTACTTTCGCCTTTTAGCTAGATATGATACTCACATTATTTGTCGAGTTTGGAGTGCCGCCAAAGAACTGAATAAATATTTATATCTCTTGTTATTTTTGTTTACAATGTCACTCTTAGATTAATAACTATGGATTGAGTTTATAAAGGCAATGAGAATTTTAAATTAGTATTCTGAAAATTAATTCATTTGGTTCAAGTTTTTCTACAAATTGATTACAATTAGTACATTTAATATATTAATTTATGTTCTAATTTTTACTATTTTTCTATTGTTGCATTTTAAATATATATTATTATTTACTCAGAATTTATTTATTAATCTGACAAGACTTAATTGGAGCTATTGTAAAGAAACTATTTTTATTTTCTTCCATATTTTCAGAAACAGTGACATGTTTGTGTGTGCAATTCAATAAATGTTTCTTTCTTTTTCTTCTATAGTTTTATTTCATTTGAGAATGTGTTACATGTAATATTACTTACATGGTCTCCAGTACCAGCTAAATGCAGACATACAGGTTTACATGTTGGCTCTGGCCAGTGTAGAGGAAGTAGGACTTGGAAGTGAGCTTTCTGAGCTATTTCAGGCACAATCCCAGGCAGACATCGCTCCAGTGGGCTGATGAAATAACCTTCAAGTAGTCGACAATCTGAAAGGTTTTGTTCCTGTTCAAGACAGGGCAGATTTAGTCGTGAAAATCTTTAATTAAATAGAGAACTAGATTTTTGTTGTGTTAAACTAGATGACATTAGTAAAAGCGTGAAGTATCCAACTAAATTATTATGTAACAACAATAATTATTTTTAATTTTAACTAAGTATTACTACATGTTATTCAAGAAAGTTACTAATTAAATGTAACTTTTTAGAAAATATGTACTTGCGACTTTTTATAGGACACAGAATTTTTTAAAATAGTAATATACTTACCTTTGTAATAGAAATAGGATAATCTTTCTCTACCAATTCGAAGCATTTATCACGATTAGACACAACTTTTCTGAATTCAAATAACCTAAAAATGTTAATACTTTGAAAATATTTCTATTGACAGCTGTTTAATTTAATTCTTTTATAAAATTTTGAGTTTTCAGTAGTTAATTCATAAGAAATATTATATTTACCGCCGCAAATTTTCCGGTTTACCCCAACCTTTGGTAAAAAATTTCGTAAGTAAAATACTTCTGTAGACTGCATCTAATTTACTAGCTGACATTTTACATGGAACAGGACTGTGCGCTATTGTAATATAGGTGTTTAATATGTAATTTTGTAACTATTTACGTCGTTTTTAGCACTTTTAATACATTTTGAGGAATAAAAATGTCATTGTCATATGTCAACAAAAATTTTCTCAGTGCGGTCAGCTGTTGGTTACGGTTTTCTGTTAAAATTTCTCTCTATTACGGGGACGGCAAATAAAACTAAGGCCCATACAGCCATGTCTTATGTATTTCATTATTTATGGCTTCGGGATACCGGTGTAACACTACCCTTAACTCCGTGGAGCTTATGGCGCCTAATGACAGGTCCCGCCATATTATTAATGACTTACGAGAAATTTTGCTTAAAATGGAATGCAATGTAATAGATGACGATGAAATGATACGATGAGTTAAAAAAAATGAACTTATTGTACAAATGAATGTAAGGAATTGAAACAACGACAAGAAACATAATCTTGAGATATTTTACGCAATCGGTTTATTGTAAAAATATGATATTAAAAGAAAACAAAATACACTTTTATCTTGCGAGAAACAATCTAATTGTTATTATAATTTTATCAACAGTATCAAAACTATATTATTTCTGCTGTCGATCGTTAGCAAATATTCATGACAGCCGCTGAAATTAAATGGCGCGAACACTCATATCAACGCAATACATCATTCTATTCCATATATTGCAGGATAAAACAATCCTTTTGGCTTGAAAATTTCTCTACAACGCAACAAACGAAATAAAATATAAAGTATTAATAAAAAAAACTCCTTTTGTTTTTGTTAATTTCTCGCTACAATAGCGCGGCTGCGTGTGTGGGTGGCTCCCACGCACGCATTGTACAGGCCGCCACGTCTGGGATTGCCCAAGTAACTCTGGGCAATCTCCATAGACGCGAAGCCCAATTATAAGGCTGGGCTGCCTGGAGGTGACCTGGTGAAATGCTCCGCAGAACCCAGGCTACCCCCGTGAAGGGCAACGGAGTTACCGGGGAGTTTTACTGGGTATTCTCAGTGCCGCTCTATTGAGGTACTGAGTGAGCCCCACACACGCCCGTCGCTTAGCCAGTGGCGGGTAGGTCCGTAAATGGATTCCTCCTCGTAAAAAAAAAATCTTGCTATAATAAGGAAGGCAAAGGTAACTGATTTTTCTTTTATATTAGTGTCAGGACCCGCGATAACAGTGTAACGTATCTTTTGGCTTCATAAAGTTTTGGGCACTAATGGCTGGAACCATAATTTTGAAAGCGAGTAAGTCACTAATCAATGCTGAATTATATATATTATATTGTGTCCTGTAATTATATATATTACACGATATACCGATAAATTTTGCTATGAAACTATCCCATTTCCACATCCTAACTCACGACACAAAATAAGAATTAAAATCTATATTAAATGAAATCGCTATTACGAGCGAAATAACACCCACTGTTATTTGGTTAGGTTCCACTCCACTATTATAGGGAAGGCATGGGCAAATAAAGTCCACCCAGCTATGTTTACTGGCCACTTTATAGAGGCTTTTTTCTTTAGTTATTATGACTTTTGTTAATTACCACCAATTTGTCCAAGTCACCAATCTTTTCTGAATACGGATGTTGATTATAAGTAAAATAAAGGACTTACACATTTATTTAAAAAATACTTGCTATTATTCTATTGAGAAATGCCTCTTTTACTTCTATTAATAGAATAATATTAGTAATAAAATATTTTTATGGACCTTGTAAATAAGCCGTTTTTTGTATAATTTCAGTATTAAATTAGGAATATATGTAGAAGAATAATATAAAATATTATTGTTGGCATAATTAGCAGTTAACAATTAAATACAAGATACACCTGCTGTTAAATTATATATTTATGTTATGTACCTACAGTGATACGGAACTATCGAAAACGAAATCTAAATATGGATACAGTTTCTTGACGACAGTGAGTCATGTCAATGTAAATTTTTGCGTAGGCAGTGAGCCCATATTGTTGTTTTGAAGAGTTTATTCTCTTTAGAGTACCCCAGTTGATAATGCATTGGTAAAGATTTGATTAATATTAAATCTTTGTTACTTATGTTTATGTCGAGCCTCAGACAAAGAACCTTTTGATTTAATTGCTTTTCTAAAAAAATATATTTTTTTTTTCTTTTACTTTAACTCCTGGACATATATGCATGGACTCCTCTGCTGCTACTTGCTGAGCTTAACGATTAATGTATCTTCATTCAAAAGCATATGAAAATTTTATGCAAAAAGTCTATAGTTTACATATGACGATTAACTGTTTCATAGTACAATACAACATATGTACATAAATATTATATTACGTGATAATTATACAACGTGACCAACTAAGTTAAAAAAATTGAGTTCTTTATTTATAAGGAACCACCGGAAATATTCGTACGAATAACGTGTGATTTATGAAATCAATGAGTATTAAGATTTTTCTATATTTTATAAATTATGAAAAAGATCCGCCGGCCTTGTACGTAAACGACATGGACGATTCTCATCTCAGAATGTATTCGATATTTTAGGTATTTCGTTTGCTTATAGTTCATATTATATAACATGATAAATTATAGACACTCTGACTTTTACCAACTCATAGTTGGAAATAGTACATTTCGACACATGTGCTGCAAGTAAGTCATTTCTTCACTAGTCGATAGGGACGAGTGGAAATGACAATTCCGTGCTTCGAAGGACTTTTTTTTTTAAATACAGGACTTTTATTTAAAAAAAAGTCCTTCGAAGCACGGAGTTCATGTAAGACGTGACTGTTAATTTACTTGAATCTTGTTGTTATTGTTGTATGTAGTTGTTATTTATCATTATAAAATTTTTATTTTATAAATTAATATAAAAAAAATACACTATGTTAAGTTTTCAATCTTTCTACTTTATTTTTTGAGAGCTATATTTTTTATTTAAGTCGTCTGAATACCGTGGGATGATAAAAAATATAGATCAATTCGATATCCAAATACCTATGCTAAAATCGGTATTTTAGATGCAGATGTGTTTATTTATTGCAACTTGTACGTCCTAAAAATATATTAGGGTGATTTGATGAAAAAATACGTTGATCTGTTAAGTTGTTGCATTTAAGTTTAGATAATTCATGTGTTGCTTTAAAGTTTTTCTCACTAACAACATTACTAAAGGTTAATAATTACTTTAAGAGTCTGTTAGACTATAAAAAACGAAGTACGTTCTCTTTACGTACATTTGTAAAAATACGATAAATTAAATTAATCTAATCGCTCCATGTTTTCCATGTTATATCAACGTTTCCAGCTTAGTTTCATCTAGTTATTATAACTTTAATTGTTCCCATAACGTTGTCTATATACTTTCCACAGACATATAGCTCTTATAATGATATAATTAAAAAGCTCAGTAAATGATTCGACACAACCTAATGATAGTAGAGGAGTCTTTTTGTGAAGATAGCTAGTGCTGCATGCGACAAACTGCCCTAGCCACCCTCACCTTGCAGGCCCAAAAGTGCTTTTTCAAGCCTCTTGTAAAGGAACCCATGTTGTTTGAAGGAATACGTGTGTCGGTAAGGGATTCCACGCTCTAGCTGTCCGACAGAGAAAGGAGTTACGAATATATAAGCTCTGCGATTCTTCCATATAAAAATCCGTGTTTTATACCTATTACTGATCAGCAACCTTTTAATTTTATAAGCTAAGAGCATGGGGACTAAAGTCTGATTTTTTATAAATCTCTCTGGACAAAATGTCCAAATTGTTATATTTTGTTCTTTATTTTTTTGATCCCAGTCGACAAAAAATCTTAATCCAGGAGACCAAATAAATTCCCCATGGGATTGCGACCTGCCAGGGATAATAATAAATTTCTGAAATGGATTCAAAAAAATAAACGGAAGGAGTAAACTCTGTGTGGCATTCGATACATACACGTGAAATGGCTTCAAAATTTCTTACGTGTGCCAATTCTGGCACATATTAATAAATATTATTTCCAAGTGCTCAACAGAGACAAGAACCTTCAAATTTGCAAATATAATAATTATTACGTCACTAATACAGGAAGTTGGAACTTGACACGAACTTAAGTACTTTTACGTATCTGACAGCGCGTAGGTCTCGCACTACACAGCTGAAAAAAAATGAGAAATTCGCAATACCTACCTTCAGGCAAAAGAATCCATGGCCCAACCTATCTAAGCATTAAATATTTTTTATGTATAGTTGGTAACTGGTTTATAGTTAAGTAAATTTTGTTATCATAATATAACTATTAAACAATTCTTTTTTTTATTTGCCGACCAGCTGGCCGATTTATGAGTACTCATTGCTGAGCGAATCCTGGCCGTAGCATATTTTTGTGTGATAACCATGGATATTTGTTTAGGTTGTAGAGGAGATAGATTTTTTATATATTGTGTATGTATGCGTTTATCTAAAATTCTAATATAAAAATATTTACAAAAATTAGTATAATTAACTTAATAATTAGTAAATTACGTAGTTTCAATTACCGTTGCAGGGTGTTATTTTGATTAAGCAGTTAGCCCGTGGAACTTAATTTTACTTATATTTGACGGCCGTCTTGAGGAGTGGTCAGTACTTCTGTCTACTTAGACGATTAGTATGATGAGTACAAATATTATTTCACGAGTTATGAATGCTTGTAGGTTTAACAAGGATATTTCTGATATTTTTGATTTTTTAGAATTTATATTCTCTGTTATCTAGTATCCGTTATATAGTATCCATAACACAAGCTCTTCTTAATGTGAGTGTGAGAAATATAATTATATTACTATCACTTATATTTACTATTTGAATACAATTATACCTTAAAATTGTTAAAATAACCTTTTTTTCCTTGTAATTATAATAAGATAAATGACTAACTGTCTTATAATAAAAGTAAAATTTCTTTGTTTTAATTATTTATAAAATCTTATCCATCATTTTGTCTACAAAGATGGGACCCATCGCCATTATTCATATTTAAAAAAGGTTAATATTAAAACTGGTTCAAAAGATTAACAAAATTCGCGCAAGACCGCGCAGTAAGAAGCGTAGGCGCTACAAGTAGTATAAGGAGGCTGTACGCTCTTTAGAATTGTTTTCCTCCTAGTAAACACACAGAAGAACAGACGTAAGTGTCCAGTGTTGTGTCATAATTTTAAGAATAAGAAAAATGTTTAGTGTTATTAATCTGTGCAGTGATACTTTACTTAACGCGCCAATTTCATGAAAAGTTTTGATTCCTTTTTTCAGACGGTAGTATTATATAATATTTCATTGTTTATGAAATAATAATAATTTCAAAAATAATTATGAGGGCTTGAAGATTAATTAATTCCATAAAATTTAAATATATTTTATGACTTTTGAATTATTTCATAAAGATTGATAAGTAAGTAATTTATAAGTTTAAATATTTGCGAAAACGTGATTACTAATTAAAATTAATTTAAATAAACTACTTAGTTTAGCTACTTATAGAATGTGATTGAAAGCGCAAACAATTTTTTTTTCGAAATTAAAATTTATTGTAGGTTATGAAAATAATTGCGTAAAGGACAAAATACTAAGTTACAGTACCATAACTGATGGTCATTCGTGTATGCCTACCTACTGATTCCTTATATAGAGCTGAAGTGACGCATATTATAATCATTTGCTAAAAGTTAACATTCAAATCGCACAGTGCTAACATGATTCATTGAAGCTACATGATAATTGCCATTTATGTTATACGAAGGTATATACTGTAATTACTACAATTAATATTGTGTAGTAATTAAAACCTGTTTTATGTCTAATCATTAAGTACTTTTCTAAAACACCCAACGAAACTAAATTTTCACGTCTGTATGGAATAACATTACTGTATTTATTTAACTTGCATTAATTATTTATTACTTAAAGAGGTAATGAAGAACCTCAAAGTATTATTAAAATTATAAACGTTACGTTGTTTGCATACTGCTGCATCGGGCAATGGTAAGCAAATCAATAACTAATACAGCTCAAATAATATTAGCTTCATAAAAAACCATTTTCATTTGAATTTATATAAAATAAATCAATATAAAAAATAGAGTAGAATATAATTGAAAGGATTCTAAACTTTTACGTAAATCCTTGGTCCTGACCTTCTAAAGGTTAACGACACGACCAAATTATGCTATTGTTGAGTTCTACTATATTCTAATTGAAGGTGTGAAGCCACTAGAAACTATTAGTTGCCAATATATGTATTAGCTTGCGTTCTACAATCAGTCTTATCTTATATCATACATTGTTGGTATTGTCAAGACTTTAAAATAAAAGTAGGTAATAGGTAAAAAAATGAAAATAATTAATAAGTTATAATTAGTAAAGTACATATATTAGTAAAGTATTATTATTAATTAGTTAATTATAAAGTAATTGATAATTCTAATTTAGAATTGTTTTACCGGCATGTACGGTGTGTGGAATATAATTCGACATTCAATTAGTGGCTACATGGGGATGATGTTTTGAAAGATTTAAATTATTAGTATAGATTTGTTGCTTTCTCATAATTTTATTAAATTAAGGTAGTCAATGTTTTAATTGTCGTGTTCACACTGTACGTTATTACTCGCTGTTACGTTATCCTGTTAGTTAGATAAAAAAATTATAGAATGTTCATTTTTTTATCAGATGGGCGAGAAGCTGTTGCTTTTGGCGCCAGTGGTGCTACTCGCCTTTTTGGGGCTTGGAGTGGAAGGTGAGTAAATTGACTGGTATCTTATGTTGGAGAACCCTTGCTTATTATAAAGCCAAGCCCCTGAAAATGGCTCTAAGCTAAAAGCCAAAGATTACTCCATTAGCCAAAATTCAAAGCAAATTAAATCAATTAAATAAAATGAGTATTGGTATAAGGGAGCAAATACACTATTTCGTTTGAGTTAACTTTCCGTTCCCTTAAATAATCTCAATGAGCTTGCAGTGACATGTTTAGATACATTTTTTATGATGTAGAAAGACTAAATTCTAGAAATAGATGCACATAATTTATTAATTATTCACTCAGAAGACCATATTGGTAAATTATGTGGGCGTCGAGTGGCGAGATGTCACATAAATTAATTATATACATATGTATTTATATTACTAACTACGTTTAATTATAGTTCACTATATTTTTATTAAAATCGTATAATATGTTATGAATAAAAACAAATGAAATCCTTAAAATTTGTACTCGGTATATTTAACCACCCTGTACTTAAATTGGTTTTTTAAGAGTTCTCAATATTTCGGCGCAGTTATATGGATATTGACCAAATATGGTATCCATTTGGTCAATATCTCTTGCCTCATGATGAAATCAATTTTAAAATGTCAATCTCAATGGTATCGAGACATTTCGATAGTAGTTTCGTTTAGCTGATAAATGGAAATATAAAAAGTGCTTATCAATACTTAACAACAGAAGCGCTGTTGTAGTTTTTTGAAAAAATGACTATTGAAGGCAAACATGATCAAGACGGTTTAATTCTACGGAGACTATTGAAAACCTTTTATATGAACAAGAATTTTGTTGTGAAGAAATAGTCGTAATTAAGACATTGATATAAAGAGATACCGATATAAAAATTGACCACGCGGAATCGTCCCGCGTCCCACACGACCATGCATTATTTATTTATAACAAACAATTACAAACTAGAAGGTTAATTAGTTCCATAGATTGATGGATATTTTGAAGGACATTATGTTAGTATTTTTCGTGTAGGTGTAGTATTGTTTACAAATAATAACGATAAGTATAGTAAAGTGAGTAATATTAATATTTAATAATATTATTATTTTTTAATTGAAATGAAAAAGGTGCAATTTATGTTGTCAAATTGAAAATATTGATGTTATTCGAAAGGAATACAAACGTAATAAGCTACGTTTAAAAGATATCTTAATATTGGAGGGTTCTTAGCATTTTAAAGCGTTCATTTAATTTATGAATATTCTTATTTTTGTTACGTTTTATGAGAAGTAAACAAGCCTAAAATATTATTTCTTCATCATGTATAAAAATGTAATGTATGTTCCCACAAACTTTTTACGAAATTTGATATTGCCAAAAAACTAGTTATCGCGAATCATTATAGGATATTGGATTAGCGTAGGTGGTATATTCCAAACCCGTTGTCAAGGTTACCTTCATTGTTTTGGATTTACTGATGGTAACATTTTTTTATCTTGAGATAATTATGTATTTAGATCGTGTGTCATTTTTGGTGTTGTATTAGTTTAAATTGTGTAAATTGATTCATTTGTTATAATGTGTTCTGAAAGCTTATTTAAAGTAATGTATTATTTCTAGTTTATTTAATTTTAATCCTACGCGCGATCCGAATATAGATTGTTAACTAATGATTTGCTGATAGCTGATGTCAAGAGTGATTGTTAATATTTCAATGAGGAGGAATTGAATGCACAACTTGTATTCAGTTGGAATTTAAATTTACTGGACATACTTCGGTGCATATTAATAAAAATAAATAAATAATTGGTTACGGATTAAACAGCAGTCTGCCTTTCTCAACTTACACCTCTCATTCTTCAAAATCGGTCAAGTCGTTTAGGCCCCAGAGATCATAATGCAACAGACATACAAATCCATGTAGACCCGCGAAAACATTACGCTTCTTTTAGGCCAGCTGGTTGAAATATAACTTTCTTAGTTAGGTGAATAATAACGGCGCTCCTTTTACTAAGATTTTGTTTATGCATGTAACATGCAAGCAGCATATTCTATTGAGCGTTTTAACAAAATAGTAACTGCACATAAACTATAAGTTCTACAATATTTCTTTATTATTAATATGCAATTTAAACATGTAATAAAAATGTCAAAATATGTAAATACAATTTTGAGTTATTCCATGAATTTATTCCGAGTCAATTAATGTATCATCAGATTTTTAAATCGATGGTACGGACTTATTATTTATTTTATTGTCAGCTCAAGTACGCTACTACAACTACTACCCACGAAACGCCTACTACGGGCGTAATTTATACGAGCATGGCCGCTCTATCTCCGATAACACTGTGACGTGTGGACCCCACACCTGTGGTGTAGGCGCCCATTGTATCCACGGTAGCGTGAGGCCAGTGTGCGCGTGCTTGGCTGGACATTCTGGAGATCCGCTGTCACAGTGCATCAGAATCGAATGTGTTGGTAAGATCCACATCAAAACTTCACTATACTTATTTATTTTTTAAATTTTAAAAGCTTTATGACTTAAAAAATAAAAAAAATGTAAGATACTATTTATTTTTTGTTTTGTGTGTATTATTGTTTTTACCCGAAATACATTTATTTAAATGATTTCCGTTAACCTTTTGATTTCCTTTTCTGATGTTTGATAATTATTAGCATTTTTGCGGTTACCAAAGTTTAAGGTTGTACATTCGATTCATTGACAACTTCTTCATTATTTCAGATAACAGCGAATGTCGTAGCCACCAGACTTGTGTGAACCAACATTGCGTTAACCCCTGCGAGGGAACCTGTGGAATAAACGCGAACTGTGATGTGAGTGTAAATACTGTTAATTTCTCTACTATAATAATTTGTGCTAAGATATTCATGGCCTCTGAATTAAAATATAAAGTATATAAGTAGTGTGATAATATATACTTTATATTCCTTTAAAAATCTATATAATTTTTGAAATCGATTTTCAGGTACGTAATCACATTCCTGTATGTACCTGTCCCGCTGGATATACAGGAAATCCCTTCTCCTCTTGTAGAATAGCCGATCCAGGTAAATTATTTCATATCATGTTCCAATTTATTTTTCCTTAGTAAAATTGGCATATAACAACACATTCAATAATCTTTACAGAGGAAGCTTGCCACCCATCTCCTTGTGGTCCCAATACAAAGTGTCACGTCGCTAATAATCAAGCTATCTGTACTTGCTTGCCGGGATACAGGGTAAGGAAATATTAAACTCACAACTGCAAGATTATGGAATAAAATCTCTGATGTGAAAATTGACCTAATGATACTCAAGAGTGCCTTTCTAGCTTATATTCGTAAGAGCTTATAGAAAAACATTTTGTAAGAAGTTAGGCTTTTTTTCTACGTCATTAACGCATGAATGACAATACATGACACAATTACTAGGATTAAACTACGGGAGAACCTTCGCTTGTTTTGATTTCAATACAAGTACTCGCACCAAAAAGCCATTACTGGAGCCATCTTATAACAAATAACTATTTTTAAACTGAAACAAAAGCATTGTCCAATGAAGTACTCCCTTAGTAACGTAATGCTTGAAATTGTCAATGCGTGGAAATTTTAAAGACAAAAATTGTTAATGCTTACCATGTCCTACAACTTATTATATTCGCTACATTTTCGCTCACACTGAAACTCTACGATAGCAGTTAAAATGCACTTTTATCTTCGATTTCGAATGATAACCAGTATCTTATATGAGGTATATTTGCCCATCAGATATTTCGCCATATTATTTAAAATGATGATGCTTAGAATTCTCTTTACTCTTCTTAATATATTCTTTCGGTGTACGGTTTATTAGGTGGGCAATCTATTCTTTTGGCATTATTTAACATAAAAATAATAATAATTCCATGCGTGTTTAGGGAAGCCCACTAACTGGCTGCCACCATGAGTGCGAGTCAGATGGCGAGTGCGGGGCGCAGCAGTCGTGCCGCGACTTCAAGTGCACGAGTCCGTGCAGCGACTGCGGCGTCAACGCTGACTGCGAGACCGTGGCCGCTCACAGAGCTGTCTGCAAATGTCCGAGGGTAAGTTCTAACATAGACCAAGTTAATGCTCTATGATTCAAGTTAATTCTAAAAACAACTATTATTGAATTGTTTTTTCTTGGAAAGAAGAACGTATCAAATTCTTTTAATAAGTCACAGGTAAACAACCTAATATATATATCCCCTGAAATTGTTCATACACTTCTCGACATTTTTCACCAATAATATATTATAAAATAATGATTTGCACTTTTTTTTTATTTTTGTGTAATTCACATGCTTCATAATAAATCTCGAATGAATTTTTTCCATTTTTCCCACTCAATGTCACAGAATTTTCCATGTTTTTTTTTCTAACTTTAAAACAAAGAGAAAAGATACAAAAGCGACGCGTGTAACAGGTTGCGTTTTATTAAAATAAGCAGTTAACTTAGTGATTATTACTAGTCAAATAAAACGTAAGCTATATCTCCTTTAATTGCAAATTTTTATTTATTAAAGCTTATTTTAAACAAAATTCTTAATATCTTTGAGTCGTTGGCAAACTGCAAATTGAGAACTCCTTGTGCAGTTGTAACAAATTAAAAGAGACATTTGAGTTAGCGTTAGCATCTTTACGTCCAACTCTGATTGATGACATTATCTTAATTGTATTTCAGGGTTACTTTGGCGATCCCTACAGGATCTGTACACCTGAGTGCTCGTCTGACACCGAGTGTCCCAGCTACAAGCCCGCGTGTGTGTTCAACGCCTGCATCGACCCTTGCATCAACGCCTGCGGAGTCAACGCTGAGTGCCACCTCCGAGGATTGACGCCCGTCTGCTCCTGCCCTAGGAATATGACTGGAGATCCTTTCACATTCTGCAGACCTTTTGAAGCTCGTAAGTGTGCTTCTTATTGAAGATTTCACAATCTTTTTGGTGCAGCCGATACGGTTTTCTCTGCTCCTAGCTATGGTTATACATATTTTTAAAATTTGAACTCCTTTATTTTATGTCGTTCACCCATGCCCTAGTAATTTTATTTTATTTTATTGATTCCCGAGTACTTTAACATAGCTCTTAGAATCTTCTAAGTTTTGATATTATTCTTATGGATCTATTATTCTGAAATTTGCCTATAATAATTACAAAACTCCAATTCATTTGAACTGTAGAGCAAATTCATTGTTATTATACAATAAGTATTAATTAATTTACTTTACGGTTTTATTAAATATAAAGTATCGAAACAAAAGAAGCGCTTATTATCTCAGGCAAGTGGAATTTAAACTACAATTCCTTCTAAAAACAGTAGCTTCTCTAAACGGTTATTTTTTAATAGGTGACCTTTGCGAACCAAACCCTTGTGGTACAAACGCCAAATGTATTCCCGGCCACGACCGCACCGGCGCCGAGCGTCCCGTCTGCAACTGTCCTGTTGGATACATCGGCAATGCTCTCGTTGCTTGTGAGAAGGTAATTCTGGATAAAATGTAAATTGTATAATGTTCTGTAAAATGTAGTGTAAATTTAATGTTGTTGTGTAAAATAGTTTCAAATACTATCTTATCGTTAAACGTAATGTTGTGTAAAATAGTTTCAAATACTTTACAATATGGGAGACAGCAGTCTTTGTTTTAATACGGCAACTGACGAGATATAAGATCAAGATGGTTGAATTCAATTATAACAGGGGTACAGGACCACGAGCTATGGACAGTAGTGGTAGAGGAGCTATTTGGTTCAAACGCTCTAGTTTCAATCACGAAAACAAAGCAAGTTTCGCTATGGGAAGTCCCTGAATAGCTCAATCAAAATTTGTATACATCCTACAAACAGGCTTAATTGAACCAATTATTTCGGATTTATTTGATGGACAATATATTTTATGCTTCTAGGGTGAATGCGAGCTGGACTCTCAATGTGGCGACCACCTTGCGTGCGTGGGCTACCAGTGCGTGGATCCGTGCCTCGGCAACACGCAGTGCGGCTCCGGGGCCGTCTGTATGGCGCGCAGGCATCTGGCCGTATGCACGTGTCCCACAGGTGAGAAACACTCTTCAACATGGTTCACGGACTCGCAGGCACATCGCTCTGCACGTGTAGGCGAGTGAAAGACATTAATAAGGTACACGGGCATCTAGGCATATCACCATCTGTGTATGTCCCACCGGTAAGTTACACTTATTAATATGGTATACGCGCACGCAGGTACTACGCCTTCTGCACGTGCCCCATCGGTTAATCACACTCATCAACGTAGTTAGGGAGTTAGTCATGGTGCCATCCTATTCTTATTTTGTCGGGATCATACGGCACACAGGGCTACGCAGCGTTGTCAGTCAGTACCTCTATAGTTTAAATCGAATCGAGTAATTTCGACCGTTATTGCGTTCAGCTGGCAAATCCATATATAAAAATAATTTCCAATGCTTCAAAACAGAGTCGCTGCTGTCATTTTCATATGTTATGACATCTGACAAACACAATCGAAATGTTTCAATTACATTGAAACTTACACTAGCTTTGACAATTTGTCGTGATCGTGACTTGATTGTTATAATATCTTTATCTAGTTTGATTAGGTATTGTGTATGCTGCAACATATGCTGAGGAAGCCTTTTTATTTTCATTTTTATCTAATTTCTAGTTTATATTTATGTACCTTGTAATTGATTGTGAAGTTTGAAATTTTATTTGATGTGATTTGATTAGAAATACTGCCACTGCCTTATTATTTTTCCTTTGAGATATCGTACAGGCGATGGAACAAACAATTCAATGTAACTGATAATCGATCTTCCTACAATTAGTAGAAAGTTGAATTCTTCCAGATTGGTGCAGACAAAATAACAAAAATAAAAAATGTTAAGTTAGTTGTTTTATTTAAAAAGGAAAGTTGAGCAAATTATTAAGTTGAATGCGTAATAGTGATAACAAATTTTATAATTACAGGCCGGAATGGTGATGCGTTGGTGAATTGTTATGAATCTCGGTCGGTAGCCGCATCCACTCGCTACTACAGATATAAGAGAAACGGGAAATTCACCGCTGAAGTTACCCAAGCTACTGAAGTAAATGTGGACAACGAAGAAACAAAACCGAAAGAACCTCCAGTAGCTGTAGTCGTAGACAAACCAGACGAAAAGAAAGAATAAAGTCTCATTACTACGCTATGTAACTTTGTGGTCGTAAAGTCGGAATGGTGTAGCAGTCGTAACATCCTCGTAGCAGTCGTAGCGTAAACGTAACAGTCATAGTAGCAATAGTAAAGATACCTGTATAGGAGTACCTTTATTATTTTTGCTATTTACACTACTTTCCTGCGTAGAAATATTTTACTACTCAAAGTTACGGTCATACTTTCACAGCATTGTTCGATTTTTAAAGTTTTATTTGTACACTTGCTCTGTCTGATCTGAAATAATATAAATCGAAGTAACGAACACGATCAATGTAATATAAATTAAAACTGATAATACTAATGAGAATTGAATGTGAAAACCTGCCTTAATAAGCAATAGTTGAAAATGGATAAAAAAAGTTAAGTATTGTTTTCTTTTTGTTTATTTTTGTGTGAATAATAAATAATAAACTGTTTTTTTATGATTTATAATGTATGTTTCATTGTCCTTGTTGACATTTTCCTATTTAGGTGATTCCCATGAAAAAAGTGACAGAGGGTTACAGTCGTTCACTTAGTTCATTCATTTGAATGATAAAGTCAGTGAATTTGGGTTTTTGGTGAGTTTTATGAAGCGAGATATGACGACATCGCCTATAATACGAATAGCGTGGCGTATTATAGGCGACGCGAAACTCTAAATGGCAATCTTTCCAGAGCATCGAGGAGATACTGAGCGGAGCCATCCCAATTGTGCGAGCAATACTACACAGAACACCGGACCTGGGTTTTGTACAGCAGGCATAACTTGTCAGGCGTGAAATACCTACGTAACATGTTCAGGACTCCCGAGTTTCCGCGAATTTATGCGATAATCATTTGAACTCGACTATGATCGAAATGTCTCGAAACTCACACTAAGGCGATCGTCTCGATCGTGTTGGTCGTTAAATCGTATGAAAATGACAGTAGGCCACTGTTGTGATGAATTTGAAACTACAATTCATATAATATTATTTTCCCAGTTGACCGCAACTATAATTGAATCGATTTGCTAAGATTGAAAGTACGCAGCTGTTAAGGACTGGCACAAGACAATTTGTTTATAAACATCATGTACTAAGGAACCTTAATGCTAGAACTGTTCACGGGTTGTAGCACACAGGATCTAGTAAGCATACAAAGAAAACGATTTAAAATTATCAGTGGATATAACGGATAAGTACATAGATACATCATAAACTTTGCCTACGAAAATATTTTGATACTGGTTTTTTATTTTTTTTCAACCTTGCTCACGGACGAATGACATCAGTCGAGGTCAATTTTCTAGTAGAACTTTGGTTTAGTAGATTGGCACGATTGGCAATCGATTAACAGGGTATATAAACAGATACATTGTAATAAAAAATCTATTTTAAAATAGTGCGAACAATTATTACATACAGTGCGAATTTTAGATATTTTAATAATCTATATGGGAATTTAACTACTGGTTCTCTTTTGTAGTAGTAAGTACTTAATTTCATTAAAATTATTGTCAATAGACTCTACAAGGTGTCTGATTTAGGCCTTTATTAATTTGAATATTTATTATGTTTAAATGAATAACAAAATTCTGTTTCCTTAACAAGATATCATTCGGTAAGCGTTCAGTTAATGTTAGAGGTCAATTATTAGATACACTGTTAGTTTCATTTGATAGTATAATGAGATATAATGAGAGTGCGTTTACACTAGACATAAGTCGAAGCGCCTTTACTTGTCAGAGTGCGCGCGGTATGTTTTTCCATACTATGTTCTTAGCACTTCTTTTCGTTTATGTAAGTATGTGGTTTAGAGGTACATTTCAAACACTGACATAGAGCTGATCCTGGACATTTTTAAGTGAAAAATTAAACGCTTGCGTCACTTTTTGGTCTGTGAATGTGATAGAAAGCCATTGATCTAGCTAGGCACACTATTTTCAGATTTACATAAGACGATGGACCCATGGTGGACCTCACCAAATGATTAAAGAAACAATTATTTTTGAGTATTAAAGTTTTTAAATTTATTATATTTCGCAATCTATATTAGCTTTGAGTTTCTTTAACCAGAGGTAAATTTTAAATATTTAACCCTAAATATTTAAAATTTACCCCCCGAAAGTACCTTATTCAAGTAGTTTCAACTTAGCATGAATTATGAAAGAGCTTTCGTTTATCAAATACGTTCGGCGCGTGTTTGTTAATGTAGACGTAGGTTTATGAGTTCTCTGAACATTGAGCAAAATATAATTGAGACGTATTTATTCTTCGTTATTCCTAAGAAGTGGTAAGATTACCATGAAATTATTTTCCTCATTGCAATTTAAAAAAAATATTTGTTCTAGGAAAATGGGCGAGACATTATATCTTGTAATAGCAATAACGGCGCTCATATTTGTTGGGCCATATTTTGGAGTAAAAGGTAAATTAACATATTTTATAAATTTCGTTTACAAGGCCATAATAAGTTGATCTCAAGGCGGCATAACTCGGTGCTACTTTGCAACCGAGTTTCATGTCGAATTGTCTAGTATAGGTGACTTGGGTAAACTCAGCAAAGACATCTCACCATTATAGTTAATGCAGTGTATAAAATACCATCCACCTCCATCTTCCTAGCCCGAAAGGTGTTTTTCGCTACTCTATTGAAAGGGGAACGTTATATAAATAATGGGAAACGAGTAATGAAAACCTGTGGCCCTGGCACTTGTACAAGTTGTTGATGTTGATGGTTATAATGATTCATATCAAATCAAAAACCAAAATCAGTAATCATCTATTTTTAGTCTATAAGATGGTTTCAACTATAAACAGATTAAAATGTGTCTGTGTGTTTGAGTGAGTGGATTTAATTCAATTGTCTTGTTATGTTTTTAGCTGAAAACAGTACAAAGATCGAGTGTGGCACTGTAAAAGGTGTGGCTCAATTCTGTGGCGAAGGTGCGTTTTGCATCCCAGGCCGCGTAAGGTCGATATGCGTATGTGAGCGGGGTCATAGCGGCGACCCTCTAGTACAGTGCGTGAAAAGGAGTAATGTGGAATGCTTTGGTAAGTTCTTGATTGACTAAGCATGATCAAGGGATAATATAGAACTTGAACGGTTTTTGTTTCAATGAGTCGACCAATCGAAGTGGGTCTAGACCAGGAGTACTATTGGGTTGTACCATCTTTGTTAATATTGCTACTAATATGTACTAGTACGCTAGGCTAAGTACTGTTGATGGTAGTAGATGGTAGTTGTAGATGGTAGATGGTAATCTTTAAGTTGTTGGCGTTGGTGTTAAAATTAAGATTTTAAAAATATAAACAAACCTTTGTCTTCTATCTAATGAAATTAGATATAATATTTATTCAAATCATACTTTTTTCAATTACGTTTATTGTTTTAAAATATTTTATCTTTTGATTAAATTTAAATGTTTATATTAAAATGAAAATTTTGTCTCACTTTTTAAGTTATATTCTTAGTAATATTTAATCACAAATATTACTGCTACTGGTCAAACCTTCGATAGGCCGGCAAATAACCAATACAATAATGTAATTTTTTACTTTGATATTTCTATTTTGAGGGTGTGTACAATAAATAATACAAACAAATCCCAGTAGACAAATTTATTAAAACTAAATCAAAATATCTCAGGGCCGAAAAGGTCTACCGCTGATTGTATCTTTGCTATCCGAAATTCCGCATGCAGTTTGAATTAGGAATAATACTGTCCTCGGTAATGGTGGTAGTGATCCAGAAGGAACTATTCTGGAATCAAGGGCGTTGACGGTGGTGTTGTGTTTCTCGGTGTCCCCACTTGAGAAGTTGCCGTGGTAAATTTTCTCATTCTGGAAGTCAAGTCGCACTTAAAACCCTGGATTTACATCTATACGTTACGATACGATATGAATCTCAAAAAAAAAACATCTCTATTGATCACCACGTAAGCGTAGGTGGGCGAAGTGATAATACAAACAAATCGGAGTTAACAAATGCATGGTTAAAAGGATATTGCAAGAAAGCAGTACAAAAATGTTAACTACGAAGGTAATTAATTATTTTAATTACGATACTACATGAAGATATTGATCAAGAAATTATTATTCGCTAATATTTGTTACAATTACAAATGTATAAGGCAGTAATGTCAAATCTGTAAGTAAAATATTGTTCAAAATTCACTGAAATCGGGATTCAGATTGTTATTAAAAAATAATTCACTTTTGAACGCTTTTATACACATTGTATATAAAGGAATTGCTATCAGACTGTGCATGAAGCCACGTACGAATACATCTATCAGATGATGAAAATGCTGCTTGCGTGCAAGCAATCTCAGCTGTACTAGCGGGAGCGTAGTTCCAAGCTGCGGCCTTTGCGAGGGCTCTCACCTGCCCTCGATGGCGACGATGACGCAAAGGCCGGTCGCACCGCAATGGCGTAGCTACCGTAGATGTATCAATTGATAGAGGCAGCTACAGATACAGTTTGATTCCGGCCGTATTGATTAACAAAATCTAAGTTGTTGTTTTTTAAAAGTTGTTTTTAAAATTAATATGTACGTAATTAGTTATAATACTTAATTTTGAAGTTGTATATAGTTATTGGCGTAGTTCTTCTGTCTTCAATCCAGAGGGAACTAGCAACCATGAAAATGAAATGGGGACTGTATTTTACTGGTATAATTATCAATATGTAGCAAATAATAGCCGGACAATTAATTTGCGTGTGTGACAATTGACAAGCACAGCTGTATAGTGCCGTACGCATCACTATGAGTTATATTTATATTTATTTATTTTTACATATATTTAATACTTTAGTAACCTTAAATACTTGTAACGATTTTACGCTACAGTATATATGTATATGCATTCCAGAAAGCAGTCAGTGTAGTGTTAATCAGGCATGTGTTCAAGAAAAATGTATCGACCCTTGCCTTGGGACATGCGGGGAAAATGCAGCCTGTAGGGTGAGCATAACACATGCTTATAAGCACAGATTAATGATATACTCGTATCTATCTATGATAAGTGACAAATTCTTGGTTGCGATTACTTACAAAATTAAAAAAATTAAGCTAATTTTATATATTTTTGTTGATTAAGGAGCGTTTCCTTAAATACAGCTTAGCTATCTAAAGGTACTAACTCCCTAAAAAGCTATGACTAACCATAGAACTTTATAAAGCGACTTAAAGGTTCAATATTCCGTACTCCGCTTCAAGACAATATACGTAGCACAAAATTAATGCTAGGAATAAGATGAAAGACGTTCTGTCTAAAAGAACTATTTTTAAAAATAAAGTATCGTACATAATATAATATACTATGCTTTTGTTTAAGTCAAATATACAAAGAACCGTATAATTAAATTTCATATGTTTAGTGTGCGAAATTGAGTATTGAGTTCACATCATTTAACCAACTCGTATTTAGGGAGCCAACTATAAGTTTTAGGACTACATGGAGCATGATTCTGAAGTACCCACTCTAAATTTTAATTAAAGTTCAATACATCTCATTTTCTTAATATTATTGTAAAAAGGACAGCATACTTCATAACTTTTTAAAATTAAGAATTGAAGACCTTATTGAATGTATTGAACTGCAGGTTAACGAGCGTAGATAACGAAAATTGCTTATGGTTTCTTATCATTAAGGATGGGATATTCTGAATATAAATTTAGATTTAGAAAGTATGCCATCAAATTCATGTCTATTTGTCTAATTGTATGAATGATTATTCGTCTCTGGAGGATTTCTAATCGGAAGGCATAACCTCCAGGGGAGGTGTCCCGCTGTCTCTTAGTCTGCCGGGCGCTCGAGCCACGAGAGATCTTTTAGCGCGCGAATAGAAGGTTTATTCGATGAATTGCACCGTATGTTCATTCTGTAAGATCCTTGCTTACTCGCTCTCCGTATAAGTACACATAAAGAGATCGGTTTCTACTTAAAACACTTTTATATGTTAACTTACAGATCTCTCTTATTGTAATGGTTACAATTAAATGCTTATTATTATCATTACGATGGAGTTACCTATACAATTATAGATTTATTTTACAGGTGACTAATCACAGTCCAATTTGTTCATGTCCTTCTGGTTACTCTGGGGATCCATTTATATCTTGCAGCAGGGTTGACAGTGGTAAGATTAAGAATTATTATATATATATATAAGCTAAATATACCGATATGAGTAGATACTCAGTAGTCTATTTTTAATCGTTTAATATTAAAAATTGGTGTAAATTACAGGAAATGTGACTTGCGAACCATCTTCCTGTGGAAATAACACTAGATGTCAAATTGTAGACAACAAGGTTCTCTGCTCATGCTTGTCTGGATACCAGGTAAATAACTAGCGTCCATATGAAACATACAATAATACTTATTGAATTGTTTATTTCTTTTACTGTTTTGTCTTATCTATATTTATTTTTAAATATGCTTCTTAGTGTCTTATCTTACTTTTATTGTGTATATTTTTTCCGTGTTTTTCGGTTGTTATTCTTAAAAAATTTGTTTTCATTTTCTTTTTAAATTTAGAACAAAGTGGTCAAAACAAAGATTAAAATATTTTAATTTGAGGCTACAAAGCATCAGAAATCTATACAATTATATACCGCCGGAGATAGTTCAAATTTGCGTCATTAGATACAAATAAATTGACCAAACATGGTGAAAGTTGCTATGTTTTCGAAATTAAGATCATTGCGCTCGAATAACTATGACAATAAACATTTTATTATTATAATTGCAGGGTAACCCGTTGCAAGTATGTCTAAAAGTATGCAAATCAAATAGCGAGTGTGCGGCATCAACGCCTTCATGTGAGAAGGGGATCTGCAGAAACCCTTGCGAGAATGCGTGTGGGGTGAACGCCAAATGTATACTGATAGATTTGGCACCAGTTTGTAGCTGTCCTGAGGGTACAACAGGAGACCCGTTCATTCGTTGTTTAGGATTGGGTAATTAAATTAAATTAATTCTTAACAGCAGGTATCGTGACCCATATATTATATCGATAATAAATTAATCCTTAGAAGTGGGACCATATTCTGTAACTTCATATCTATGCGATAGCTTTCGTCTTTAAAACCATTACTGCGTACAAAAGCGAAACGTCTCAATGAGAAACAGTTAAGTGGCAATAGAAATATGGGGTACGTAAAAATGAAAGCCATAACGATAGATTTAGAAGTATTAAGATAGTGTTAAGATTGGACAATAAATGAGAAGTTCAGTCACAAAGTCAGTGATTTGCAAACCCTGTAAAAACGTTTTTATATCTGTTTTAACTACTCCTTTGATAAATTCTCAGCGGAGTTCATTCCGCAACATGTACGTACATTGGAGAATGTTCCTCTGAAACCGCATACAATTAGACCATTTTGATTCATATACTTATGTGAGGATAGATTTCCTGCCGATAGCGATCGTAGAAACAGTAAAAGACACCCCAAGGAAGATACAAATCACTAATATGAAAATTACAGGCAAAAATACCCGTTTTCATTGTATTTATAATAGATACACATAATTTTAATATATATTATTAAAGTATGATAATTTCAGATTTCTACAAGATCTAATAGAACGGGCTGAGTAGACGAGTTTGTCAGATAGTAAAAAAGAGTTTTTTAGGGTGCGATTAGAACAGAAAATTTCATTACTTAATTGTTTTATTTTATTAAAAATAGAGAATCCCTGTGAACCAACACCCTGTGGAGCTAACAGCGCGTGCCGAGTTATTAAGAACCAACCAGACTGCTCATGTTTGACGGGATATGAGGTACTATGATAAAAATGACTAAATTAACACACTTGTACAAAATTATTAAGAAAGGATATATTTCAAAAATTTGAGTTAATTCTGAAAAAGTCAACAATTATTTAATTACTTCTCCTCCAGACAATGAGCAATAAAGCGTCGATAAATATTTAAATATTTGAACACTCTGTAAAACCCGTATTTGCGATATCACTTCGCAAGTCCCCAAATTGTCATGCTAGAATAGAGAACTGAACAAAGGAGAGAGTGTAGACGTATACTTCTTTGCGTTACTTCTGTACGCATTCGGCGGGAGCCTGATTATCGCGGGCGAGCGCACACCATCTACACAATCGATATATGAATTGAACTCTGGAAATCCACCATACTGCTGGACCTAGCGATTGCTGCTGTTTTTTTCTTTGCGTTTTCTTTGACATATATCACGTAAAAAAATCATAAAGCCTTGACGAAAACGAAAATGGTGAATGGTTACAACACGGCATCGTTGTCACGCAAACATAGTTTGGCGGGTAACACCCAAGAGATAACGAGATCTTATATTGAGATCAAGAGTCATTCAGAAAAACCTTCAAGCCATCGCAGGTATCGGTAGGAGACGAGATATAGGAGACTAGAAGAGAACACCATGTACATATTCGTCATCGGATGTCTCAGGGTGCTTCGACGAGAGTGAAAAGCTTCACCTTGCGTTAATGCACTACCGATGTAGCCGCGAAGCGAAGTGGTGTTTTCCCCTAAAATGATGGATTATATCTAAATGTGAATTATCTTAGTTCTCTGACACTTATTTATCTCGACCTATCTATATGGTTATATTTTGATTTATGTACAGGGTGACCCATTAGTTCATTGCAACAAGTATTTGTGCAACTCGGACAGCGACTGCGGCGAGAATGCGATTTGTATTGATAACAAGTCGCTTCGTGTTCATAAAAATTGCAAGTGTCGAGAGGTGAGTATCAAATCGCCAGCCATATTATTTATGATTCTCTTTATCCTATATATTTTCGAAAATTAAGTACCTAATTTTAAATAATAGTTTGCATCATTGAGTCAAAAATAATATTTATAGCTAATTTAATAAAGATTTCAGATACAATTTAATAAAAGAATAATAAGAACATTTAAGATGGGTTATTCATCAGCCATTGTTCTCAAACCTTTACCGTCTATACATTGTTTCTTCTTCGCTACAAAATGAATAAATTAAATATTTTAAAAACTGGAAGGCATTAGATTTCTGTGGTACGTATATCAAACCACTTAAAAATTCTACACCCTAAGGAAACGGATTTTTTTGTATAGGTAACAATAGTTAGATTTCGTGCAGCTGAGACAGCGATGAAAGGTCTCTCTTGACCTGTTCGCTGATTTATTTTTGACAGATAATATTAAAAAAACCAAGCAAATTACTTTTCCTCTATCCCTCTTACGAATAAGTGTCCATGTACTATTGTTTAATAATGCGCAATAGTTCTAAGGTAAGGCAATAAGTGTTAGGTTATCAGTTAAGTCAACGCTTAGACAGAATGAGAAAGAGATTGATAAGATCTTCCCTTGTTAATTTTTGTTTTTTTTCTCTAGGGATATTACGGCGACCCATTTGAAGTCTGCTTCAAAGGGCAGACCTGTAGCCAGCATTCAGATTGTCCATCTTCTAAGCCCACTTGTAAGGAGTCTACGTGTACTGACGCTTGTAACAATGTGTGTGGTGCGAACGCCGTATGTGATTATAAGGAAGGGTCACTTCCAGTCTGCATTTGTCCTGATGGCTGGGCTGGCAACCCTTTTATTAAATGCCTCCCTTTTCAGTTAGGCAACCTTTGAATTTTTGTTAGTGTTTGAGCTTAAACTTCATCGTTTACGGTATCACAATTTAAAATATGAGTATTTAATATAATAAAAAACATTTTGTAAAATATTCAAATATAAAACTATGAAAATTCACTTTGGAATATAAATAAAATTAAATCTTAATTAAACTTAGTACCAAATTGTATCAATAGATAGAGATAAGTATTTCTACATCATGGTATTAAGTTTTTCCACCTCTCGTTTATATACTCTATAATATTTTTTTAATAAAAAAATCCAACTACTGCATCTATGTTTCGTTTCAGTCTATCATTAAGAACGTGAGAGCTGTACAGCTAGAAATAAATACGTACCTTCAGATGTTTGTGGGTACATCAAAATAAACAAATATAAAATTACTTTATATAACTACACAAATTTCTCTTAGGAATCGATAATATTTTAAAATAGAAGTACAAGTGCCGACGTAATTGGAACGCTACTACACGGAAAATAGTTGCATACTTAAATGAACTTCCGTACTTCGGCACGTCTTCTAGTTTGACGAATTGAGCACCTTCTACATTTTTTGAAGTCGGTTAATAAGTTTCTTATATAATTATTTAGTTTGAGGAACCTATAATTATTTTCGCTCTAGTCTCTTAACTTCTTATCTTTGTAGAAATTAATATAAAAAAATTCTTTTGTTTAAAAAATAATATTTTATGGTTTTGAATTATACCTGGAACCCCCGAAAGAAAATACTCACTTTGCAGCGAATACATAGATCTCTGATTAGGCCAAGTTAAATGAGTTTAAGGATTCAGAATCTTAAGCGTTACCAAAAGCCTGCTTATGACAAAAAACCTATATTCACTTTAAACATGCTTCACTAGTGTGGTGCAGTGTGGTTTTTCTTTCAGATGGAATAACAAATTACATGAGATTACAGGCTGTATGAGCTTAAACCCTTTGCCAAATACTATAATAAGTTAAAGGTTACATTCTCAAATAGCTCTTAAGTATACGTTAGTAACGCTATATAGTTTGCGGTCATAAGCGCTCACAGCGCTATACGCGCAATAAAAGTAGTTCTATTTGGTACTTTAAGAGCACTCACAGTGCTCTAAAAGCAGCTATGTGAGTGATTTAGAATGTATGTACCCAAAATTTGTCTTAGTATAGCCATTAGTCACATCACAGTGACATAATATCAATGCATAAAAAACCAAACATTAAGATTTAGTAATGATCGACTGGTTAAAGATATTTTTATTGAAAATAATTATAAACGCTAGAAAAGTAAACGAAACGTAGAATAACATTTTTCATATTCACAAGTAGAAACAAAACGTAAATATGCTAATTTTGACATTTGAGTTTGATGGGTTGATACGTCCTGTCGTTCGGTTATCGAAGGATGAGTGAGCCTAAGTTTTTATTATTAATTACCTGTTAAAACTGTAAATATTTAATCGAAAGAATGTCAGATATTAACATGGAAAAGTTTGCTGTGCCCGACTTTGTACCCGATCGTTACGTGAAGGAGTTAGCTCGATCGTGTGTCGGGGGGGAGGAGTTACAACTTCAGAAGGAGAATATTCAAACTTTAGCTGAAGAAACCGCAAGTGCCCTCAAAAAAAATGTCTATGAAAACTATATGCAGTTTATCGAGACGGCGACCGAAATATCCCACTTAGAAGCTGAAATGTACAAGCTGTCTCATTTGCTAAGCGAACAACGTACGGTGCTCACTACTTTATCTCACGCGTCAATTCTAGGTAATGAAAACGCAATATCTCGCGAATCTCTTGATAACCATGACGTAGAGGCTGAGAGAGCAGAAGAGCAGAGAAAAAATAAGCTCAATTTGATCACAGAAAAAGTCGAAGGTTGTATGAACTTATTAGATGTGCCAGATAGGAGTTTACTACACGAAGGTGATCTATTAGAGATAGATGCAGAGGAAAACACTGCCTTACAGAGAATGCATGTATACTTATTTAATGACTGCCTTATGTTAACTTCCTGGATATCAAATCGCCGTGGTCCAATGAGATATAAATTTCAGTCCAGTTATCCTATTAGTACTTTGGCCGTAGTAAATGTAAGAGACTTGGGGACCGTGAAACAAGCATTTAAAGTTCTGGCATTTCCTGATACAAGGGTGTTTCAATGCAATAGTATTGCTGTTAAAAAGGATTGGCTAGACAAGTTTGATGTAGCCAAGAAAATGTACATTGAAAAAGAAAATTCTAAACAGAAGAAAAAAGAAAATCCAGAGAAGGCCAAGGCTGATTTATTGGAATCCCCAAGCCTTTCAGTTGAAGAGTTACCTTCACCACAGATAACACCTTTGCCGGAATGGCTGGCAGATGTGACAGAGGAATTGGATGTTCTTATTGTAGAGAGACATTTTCAGAAAACATTTGAATTGATGGTGTCTGCTCAGAAAACATTGAATTCTGAAGAATTTAAAGACCATCCACAACGATCAGATATATTTAAAAGAATTGAACAAAAACAAAAGGCTCTAATAGAAATATTGTTGAAAGAACTTGATGTCACACATAATTGGAGTCCGAGAGGAGGATTACGCTCATCGCGTCAGCCTGTTATGATTCTCAACAAGTTTAATATGACAAGCCAAGCTTGCGAATTATTCTTAGCTATATGTAGTCACACAGTGAAGGTGCATGTGAAAGGAGTCCAGTTAGAAGGATCTATCAATAGTTATGTGACTCAAGTGGGTGAGGTGTTTTTTTGTTCACTAAGTGATGCCTTAACAGAGTTTATTACATTATTTCCCAAAAATAAAATTAGTGCTTTTGTTGTTTGGGCTAGCATGCAGCTTAGAATACTCATGAGTCAAATAATTAAACAAGTTTTCACGCCCCAGTGTGCTCTTGAGTTGGTGCTTGAATGTGTTGAAAGTCTCAGGGAACAGTGCACACTTTTCTGTGAATTTGGTCTAGATTTAAGATTTCAGATGAACAGTTGCTTAAGGTCTCCAGTTACTAAAGCTCTAAGGGAATACAAGGAGAAAATTGTGGACTCAATGAAATCAAAGGTGTCTGATGACAAGTGGACTCCTGTCAATATGCACACTAAAGCAGGTGTCACAAAATTTCTATCCCTGATGGAAAATTTAGGCCTTATCTTAGCTAAGTATGTTATAAATGAAACCTGGGTGGATTTATCTAGCAGTACAATTTGGTTCGCTCAATCAGTGATTTTGGTGCAGAAGGCAGGGTTAAAACTTGTCACTAAAGATATGATGGATGTTTTAGATGAGTGTATCTATGCTATTTTCAACTCTCGCCTTACACTGTCTATAGCAAAGGATTCAAATTATGCACAGAAAAATATAAAGTTTATGCTAGATACAGTAATGCCTCTGATGTTGAGATGTTATAAAGAAGAAGTTGGTTATGATAACGAAAAACTTGTTGCTCTAGCTAAGAAGTTTGGTGTCAATTTTGCACCACCAAAGAAATCAAATATCACAAAATACACTAGTAATGAATATTTATGAAAGTAGTCATTATTAGTTGAATTTTGGTGTACGAAATTATTTTTATTATGCTGAAGCTTTAAAATTGTAATATATAGGATGTAAGCATGCAGGATTTTTGTAAGTTTATTTAAAAACTGATCAAAGTAAAATCTATATTATATGCAAGTTATCGAAGTGAAATTTTAATAAACCAAAATTTATGGTTCACTGTGTATATTATTTTGAATATCCTCTAATGAAAATGCTGCATTTAAATATAATAATTATAATTTATTAAAAAAAATATAGATCTGTACATACAAGGAATGAATGACATTATTAAAGTACCTATTTTATATGCTTAGTTATTCTTTGGTAGTCTAGACTTACATCAAAAATATAAACTTTAAATGAATGCTTGTAAATGTGGACTACATCTATACAAAGGAATGACTTCTCTCATGAATAATTTATTATTCAGTTTCCATTAGAGATTCAATGAATGTTGTTCCGTTGATCAACTTTGTGGTTAGTATGACGAATTCTACACTGGAGTCTTCTTGCTGACTGATCGTTCTGAGGGCGGATATTTCTTGGTATGTGCAGCCTCCAATGAAGAAGACTAGGATAACACGAGGGTTTTCGAGTGTGGAATTTTCACTGGATATGGAGTTACGTCTGACCATGCGCGGTTGTAGGGTTTGTAGTACGTCGACAGTTGGCCCTGGGAGAGATCCCAATACGTCCTGGATTCCTATGAAATAAATTGAAATGTTAATTATATTACACTCCGAATGTTATGTAGGTCAACTATTTCGGTCTCGCTAATTGGAATAGCCTGTGATGGTGGTTAGTAATTTATTTTGAAGCTAAAAAGGCGGCCCAATTTGATAAAATTGATTGCCTGGTATATTAAATCAACTAATAAAAATACGTAATTTAAAAAAATAATTTTACAATGTTGAGTTAGTTAGATCATTTTTAATTCAACAATGGTTCGGCCTATTTTAATAAATTCTTATTTGATAGATTCCCTTTGACTTAGCAATAAAAAAATAAATATATATCTTTTATTAGGTTTGAACATCCGTCTTATCTGGCATATCTCAATTTTAATCGAATTATTTTGAAGTGATTTCTATTATTCATGATAAGGAAGGTATGTTGTATTATTAATACTATCGCAGGGCATAGTTCGTCCTATGATTCGCTTGTGATATACATAATGTGTCGTTCCACATCGAAAATTTTAATGTAAATGATTTTGGATTGGTTTTCAATATTCTTAGTTTTCTATAATTAAAAATGTATTTATTTATTGACCAAATAATATATACACGAATTTCCGGAAAACAGGTGTATGAGGATAAATTTTACTCTACCAATCTCTTCCAGCAGTCCTACCATAAATAATAATATATAATATTGTACTTTCTGGCAGTTTCTGTTATTTAAACATTATTTTCGGGAATATATCAGCAATATCAAATCATATAAACATACCAGTTTTTGGACAATTAACAGACAAGTTCAACCGACATTATGAGCATGATAGAGAAACGTCAGCTGAAGTTCGATCCACCCGCACTTGGCCAGCTTGGTAAGGCCTGATCGCCCTAATTTAGTGTAGGCTTGTAGGCTTGCGCCCCACGGGGACGTACATGAACTGTTGGTGATGATGAGAAGAAGTTACCGACTTTTTTTTACAGATGGAGTCTTATTTGTTGTACAAGTGATATTTTATGTCCGATATTATTATTCTCTGTCCAGAATGTAGCTAATCACTAACTCACTATAACTGGAAGAGAGAGCCTTCTGATCGGTAGTCTTCAGTTTTTGCATATGTCACTTCCAAAAGAAGCACTCAAATTCGGAAACAATGACAGTTAAGTACAAAAGGTGTGGTGCACGATGGTAAAACCATCCACCAACCAAACCACCTTTAGTCATAGGGTTAACAAACATAGCTTTAAATATTTTGAAGAAACGTTTACTTTATAATAAAAACCTAGAACATGACCTCTTTATTACTAAGCAAAACCTATAAATATTCTTCAGTTTTTTGAAGTCGGTTTTTAGTTGTTCAAAACCTTGTTTTCACTACTTTAATTACAATAAAAAAAAACAAACACATAAAAACAACACATTTTAAACACTAATTTAACACATTTCAAATACTAATTTTGAGTACTTTCGATTTCTCATGAAATTGCCCATGATCAGACTTTAATAATAATGGGACCAAATTGGAAGTATGTAATATCAAATATCGAAACTTCACAGCTATCTTCACATATGGACGCCTCTACTGCTTATCACCAGGTGGCGTCGAGTCATTTGCTGAACTTTTTATATAAAAAAACGTATTTTAGAAATGGGTCTACTAATGATAGAGTCCTGAGGAAACATACATAAAAATCATTTCACGGACTGGATCGAATAAAATTTTTGTTGTGTGCGCAGTTACTTTAGTTATAAGCGTGCCAAAAAACACAGATAAGCAGGAGCGCCTATATAATCTATACTCGTAACCTTCGGTTGACAACCTAGACATTAGGTCATTGATCCTATTAAATTTAAATTAGATGGTTGAAACCACTGAAGTTACTTGTACATTAGCATCTATTCAGTGGTTCTAAATAACAAAATTAAAGATCTATCTTTATAACATAAGAACGCTATTTTGTTTTAGTAAACTTTTCATTTAATTTTGAGTCCATAAGTAAGCCTGATGATACAAAACAACAAAGTTGTTTCATCCAATCGAAGGAGTTCAAATAACCAATCAACTCCGAGTGTTACAATGCGACCCAGACATTTTATATTAAGTGCATATACAGAAAGTTAGCAACCCTAAGTTACAATACAACTCACCGCTCCATCCTTTATTCTTCGCGATGTGTTCGCTCAAACGTACTGTCAGAGATGTGAATTTACTTGCCATATAACTTTTGTCTTTCGCATTCACTTCGGCTTCGTCCATGGTAAGGTGTAGTGCCTGTTACATAATGGTCTATATAATAACTTAAGATACAGTTAACAATGCAGCTTTCGATATACCCCACAGAACGCGAAAAACGCAACTTTTTTTATTTACATTTATTATACGCGAGTAGGTCAGGCACATTTCGAAAAAAACTTATATCATTCAAAAGAAAAAAATGACCAAAGTTGTTTCATACTAAAAATAACGTAAAAGATAGAATATTATGGTTCAAAGCTAGAGTAAAAGGTAACGTTGCTTTGTAAGTTTAGTCGTAGGTAATTGCGAATCTACTGTTCCGATTGCAAAAAATTAGAAACAACTCTGGTTTAATATATGCGTAATATATGATGATAATTTTATGACTTCACGAAATATTTGAGATTTTTGGGATCAATAAAATGAACCACTACGTATGGAAGCAAATAGCAAAGGTCGAGGATGCCTTATTTGATACAAAGAAATACTCTTATATATTGTGACTAAGGTATACGAACTGAAGAACTGATATAACTCAGCGGGAGTTACAGAAGTGTTTTCGTGAAACACTGCAAGCTTAAACAGTTATTCTATCCAAAATAATTTGGTATAATAATTGTAATGTGGATAAGAGCGTGTAATATTGGAAAGACATATAATTGATCCATATAAAATTAAGTTCTTCGAGGTTTGAAAGACCATATAATTTATCTAAAGAGCTTAAATCAAACGTCTATAATAATCAAACACAAGCAAATTTGAAATCGCAAAAAGTTCGATACAAATAGGTCTTCTAAGTAAGATACAAAACACAATACAGTATATCAGTTTCGCATGAAACAGCTGACAACATTGCTCTCATTGACAAAATTTTTATTTTAATGGCCATAAACACAATAACAGTTTGCGCGATAAAAAAATCATTATGTATATAAATTTCTTCACTTCTAAAATAAAACTACTTAGCTTTTGAACAAATGGTTTTACCTTTCTCAATACAGTGTACTGTCTTGTTCCCGTCTGGTTCTTGAGTATTCCGCACTTCTCCAAATTACATAGAGTGAGCCAGGTTTTAAGGCCATACACCTGGACCAGCTCACGCTTGTAATATTCCAATACCTTTGGCTTCAGGCCTGAGCCAGTAGCACATTGAAGGCAGATTAGGCGTAATACCTGGTGGGAAAATGATTGATATCAGACTAGCAAATGGTCCATCTAGGCTTATTTATTAAACATAACAAATTCGCACCTTATACTTTCATGATTACTCACTTTAAAACTTATCATGTGATTTGTTACGTAGTGGATACTGTACTGTTCGTAGTATTAGTGAGAATGATTCTGATACAATCGATATTCTTATTGAATATCGATTGTAGCAAGTGCAATGAAAGTGGGTAGATATTTACCATGTAATGGCTCTATATGCGCATAGAATTCAGCTCGTTCGACTAACAACGTTCGAATTTCAACTGCCTAAAGGCACATATATCATTCTATCATTACATGGTAAATGTTAATCAAATCATTAATTGCGGTTATAGGTGAAAACACTTTAATGACCACAACAGTATTTAAAAGTTTAAATAAGTTTGGAGGGTTTACCGTTTTTTATTGTCAAATGTGTGTGATTGAATAATTTCAGTATTATAGGGTATAGTCAAACATACTTAACACATTATATATATTCAACAAATATTAAAATTACTTGTATATTTAGATTTCTTAACTCATGTGTATGATTAAGAAACATATAAATTACTTTTGTGAGTGGTTCCTTCTTAGCTATGAGGTCTTCGATGAACGGGCAAATTTTTTCATTGTCAATACAGTTTAGGAAATCTTCTTCACATTGTATAGTGTCTTGGAAGTCAAAACCATCTGTAGTCTGAAAAAAAAGTAAATGAAAAATAGAATAGAAATTTCAAAACTGGACTTTGCCTTTCTCCAAGACCACTTTTTTGCGATTTGGTAAATTTTCTGCAAGAAGTAACCATTCTCTCTACAGGAAGCATGACAAATTGCTTTCCCACAGTTTAATGAGTCTGAGTCCAGGTATCCAGAGTTCTATCTCAGATACATAACTGACCTTCCATGGGATGGTAGGAATTTAAAGACAATGAGGTAAATACTTTGATCAAATAGATATATTTAATTGGTAAAAAATAAGAATCGTTAATTGTTTAGTACTAAACTGCAATTTTATATTTAAAACTAATACCCTTTACACTTAAAAATACCAAAAGAAGTGTTATAGATTATCTTTGTGAATTATTAATATAAACAATTGGTATCAAAATTTTAAATCTTTACTTATGTATTTAATTCTGTGCTATGCCGTATTAACAGATTTTATGGATAATTTAGAACTGTTCAATAGTTCATTGTACTAAGAGATCTTAAATGTTGACAGGATGGAAACACAACTATCGTCATAATTTCAATAGTCTTTAAAGTAATCATATTTTACCTCTTTAATGTACTCGGCGATGGCGGTGTGAGTGGCAAGCGACTGCTTGTTGGCCAGCATCTGCGGCAGACGCGACACGAACTGCTTGATCTCTTGAACTGACTTGTCGTTGTGTCGCTCGTCCAGTTGCGTTTTGATTACGCGAGCTTTCTTAGATAGTGCTGCACCGACCTGTGTTATAATAACCATATTTTAAAGTTTATCAAATAATCGATATTACAACTTCAACAACACGATTCGTTGCGTTTGAACCCAAATATGCGTCATTAAGTGCTTATGTCATGGATAATAGAGAAATATTATCTATATTTCAAAGCTTGCCTCAATCTTGCTAACTCTCTAACATAAAGCTTGCTATCTAATAAAATTTGCTCAAGGTCAGAGTCAAAATAGTTTTATAATTATTTAATATTTTTAAAATGCTTTAATATTTTTTACCGGAAGAACTAACTGATAAATTTTGCTAACCATTGTAAAATTGCAGTCTCGTATTTCAGCAAAGAGTTCTTCGCTGGAGTTGAGTATGATTCGTTTCTTTTCTCTAGCGGTGACCTCGGGGCTCGCGTCATCAGGACTCACGAATTTGTCTCCGGGGAAAGTCGCCGTTGAGTTTTTAATGCCGAATATTTCGTCTGTTGTCAAAGGAGATAGAATTAGTTTTAAGTCATGTCACTGGTACAGTACATCTAGTATAAATTTTATTCTAAATGAACTGCTTCGATCGTGTTTTTAGTCAACTGTCAATTTCAAACCACTTAAAATGTCATTGGAAGAATATATTAATTACATACAGTTGGTTCTTGTTTTTACAGCAGCCACATTCACCCACTAAGCTACATTAAGCTACTGAGATGGTCTTATGTCTTGGGCCATAGCCCGAACTCCAAATTAGTTTTTCTATGAAGGAAGATCTTTGCCCAATAATGGCTCATATATGTTGATGATGATGCTGAATAAATACACACCAATAAGTCCTTCATATGTCAGCTGTGTAGTCATGACGCTGGTGAAATCAATGGCCCTGTCTAATAGCAGCAAGTGATCAATACAAGATGTTGTGGAGCCTTTAGGACCCGTCCCTTGCTCCTCTTTGTTGAGACGACATAGCAAATCCCATACCTAGAATGAAAATGTTTTGCTTTTTTTATACATTTGAATGTTGTCTGTTTTGGTATCTCTAACTAAAATTAGGGAATACCTTTACACCATCTCCCATAGTTTTTTAAATAAACATATTTTTGAGGTGTTTTATTCGGTCTAATGCTTACGTTGTGTTATTGTTGTTAAAATAATTTGACTCAGCTAGTTAAATTACGGGTTCACTTACAATCTTGTTTTGCTTTGGTTTAATCATATTAAAATCCAACAAAATTAGTTTGACTGAATTAGCTTTTTGCAATTTATTTAGCTATCAAAAATCAGGATGGTTTAAATTGCTTTGAAATACAGCTAATATGATTATAAGTACCTGTTTAGCAGCAGTTCCTTTGCCAAAAACGCGTGGTATAATTCCATAGAGTTTTTGTATAGTTCTTAATGCTTGTGCTGAATTGTAAATGCAAGTGGGATCACCTTCTAAATAATTTTCTCTGTAAAAATAAGGCTTTACAGTTATTATTTATTTATATTTCTATATCAATATTTCACAGAAATTGTCATCTAAACTTTTACCACCACATAAAAATACAGCTGGTTTAAACTTGGTGCTGATGATTTATATTAAAGAAGAGAAATAGAGATTATGCTAATGGTTTCATGATTATATTTTATAGTAAGGCCTTAAATATTTTTGGGAACAATTAGAAAAGACTCTCCCTTTCATTAATTTAGCTATTAGGAAATCAGAAACGCAGAATAAAATTACAGGTTGATTATAGATTTGTTCTTTAATTATATTTTTTTTATTATGCTAGTAATATACTAATATCCTCTTTTGAATAGTTATTTAATAAATACAGTTATTTAATTAATATATTTCAATTAGTATGCGAGAAAGACAATTTCATCACCTATTTTATTATTTCTTGGTCTGATAGCAGTTTTAAAGTAAGAAGTTTTATGTAAACAATCTCCATACCTAAAGTCATTTTGCAATTCCAATGACATGACATCGCTTTCAAAAGGGAAGATGTCACATCTGAACTCTTGAATGTTGAGATTAAAGAGGATACCACGGTTAGTAAGGTGTTTCTCACAGAGCTCACTTTTACGTGGCACAAAGAAAAGGTGGAACTCCACACCTGTGTTCTGTTTAGTTCTGTGAATACAAATTTTTATTGATAAGTAAAAGTATTATCATAATAATATTACGAAAATAAAGGAACTATGCAGTCAAAATAAGAAAAGATTGGCTCCACTGATTAAGTGCATGTTTGTATAATAAATAAAAAAATTAAAGTTTAAAAATATTTTTTTTAAATAAAGGGAATTTTTATTGGACCATTTTGGTGAACCATATGCAGTCATAGAAGTGAAATTTTATGTTGAAAATTGTTTTTTTTTCTATTAATATTTTGGTCTACATAACTTCTTAATCCAGACACAATTACTTTTAAACTGTCATGATGTTTCCATGAGTAAACTGTAGAATAAAAGAAATAAAGTAAATTATAAAACTACAAATATAATACTGATGATTAGTTAAAAAGCAATAAATAGGTGTAATTACATATTCCTTTTATAGCTCAATCAAAAGGCATAGAAACATTAAAAAATAGTGTCATTAGATATTATAATAATACCTCAAAGAATCAATATAGTCAGCAACCAAATCCATAAGAAATAATTTAGGTCTTGCAATAAACACAATGTGTTTAACTGATATAGTGGGGAGGCTACCAGGACGGAGAGGGAACATGTCAGCCACTTCATGCTCTTTCAGTAAAGAGTATTGTGCTACCAAACCTACAGGACCAGCTAACCACTCATCCCAAATGGTAACCTGAAAGAAATAAGCTGTATTACTATTTTATTCATTTTTAGGCTGTATCACAAAGTTATCATTGAGAAAAATTACTTTAGGCCCCTCGCATAGTTGTAAAAGATTTAGCAGTTCTTTCCTCATAGTTTCCTGTACTAGAGCAACGTTTAAACGACCGCCAGTGAGGTGAGTGCTCATTTTAGTCTCTTTCATAATTGAATACTTCTTATATTTTTATAACAATATCTTACACAAGAATGAGGAAAATAAGAAAATTTAACAACAACTAATAATGAAGTCAATTTGACACTGACAGTGACAGTTTTTATTTTTTATTTTATTATACAGAAAGGCAAGCTAACACGCAGCCATTCACTGAACAGCTTTGATCATGCTCTTTCTGGATTGGATACAAAATTAAATTAACTTTATACTTGTAGCAGGTATGTATTGGAATGTGAGCTAGTGGGATGATGTTTAAAAATAAACTAGTGTTTTGTAAGAAAAAACTTCGTGGTACCATTCTGTTTGTGTTTATCTTAATAAAGAACATTCTTAATTTGCTTCAAAATTATACTATTCTTTTGTTACACACAGTGCACTATTAGCTATCTATTATACTACTTTCCCTGACCTATAGAAGAAAGCTAATCTCATCCCATACACAAATAAGAATCAATTTATAATAACACAAGAACAAGTCTATAATTCCCAATTATCTACCAATTTCAATTCTTAATTATAATAGCTAAGGTATTTGAGACTAAGGTACCTGACAGCATGCATTTTTGAAAGGAGAGCGTCCTTTGTTAACCTAGCTGTATGTACTGGTTATGCATTGGACTATATGAAAAACGGAGGATAAGTTGATGGGATCTACACTGACTTAAAAAAAGCCTTTGACCTTGTGGATCACATCATTCTACTCCATTGCTGAGGTGGATACCATCATATCTCCCGAACCGTTTTCAAGCAGTCGTACTTGGAGGATACAAATCAAATTTCATCACCGTTCCCTCTGGTGTTCATCACAGCTTACATCTTAGCATATTATTCTATAATGCCTATATATTAGATATTAATAGTTGTAAAAAATACTCCAAATATATTTTATATAAAGATGATAAACATATTTATACATGCTTACATTCCCTTAGAGACTGTGAGTTGTTACAAAAAGACCTCAACAATCTTATGTCATATTACAACAAAAATAAAATCAACATCAGCATTTCTAAATGCACTTGATTTAGTTTTATCCGTAAGGAAAATCCAGTCCTTTTCAACTACAGGTCCACAAGTGTTGTAATTGAATAAGTTCAATTGTTACGTAACTTAAGAGTGCGGCTTGATTCACAAATGGCGTTTGCAAGTCATGTGGACAATATAGTTAGTAGGTAATATCGCAACTTAGGGTTGATCATGCACAGGAGAAAATCTTTTACAAGTCTTTTAAATTATAAAATTATTTATTACGTATACGTTCGTATTATCCTTTAATATGCAAGTTCAATATGGTCTCCAATCGACATACAAAAAACCGGATAAAAAATGTGCAAAGGAAATGTACAAGACATTTAAAATTAAAAATTATCTTTAATTCAGTACACTACAAAGAATGTTGCCTGCATTTCAAACTGCTGATAATAGAGGACAACTTCTTAGTAATAAATTCTCCGTAATCGACTCATTTATTGGTAGTGTAAAACCTTTCTATGTAAAGTTAGTAAGGTTTATTATTTATTAATTAACTATTTTATATTTGTATTTGTGTGTATGTATATATGTTTGTATTTATTTTTTTATAATTGTAATTCGATCTGTAATATTTAATGTACTGGAATTCGAACATTTAATTAATAATAGTAATTAATATCTTCGGTCAATATTTATACATTACATATAAACATAACTTAATTTTCCAATAAGGTTTGTTTGCAACAAATTTGATGATCATTTGGTTGAATTTGTTTTGATCTGTTCTTATATAATGTAAAGTTGAGGCAAGCTTAGTGTTATATTGATAAAAATAAGAGGAATTTATGGATAAAATATTTGGTCGAAAAAACAAAGGTAAAACCAAACATGGTAAAACCTTATGAATAAAATAAAATAAATAAAAATTAAACTGTCGTCAGCCTCTTCTGTAGTTTTGCATTGGGACTACAGAAAAAACTTATTACAAAATTATTTCTTCTCTCCGCGAGTCGCAGTCGTAAGACACCCGAATTGACGTGGCTCATGCGCAAAGCAAAACACAAAACAAGGCCTGGGAGAATTCTGAAACAGCATTAATATCTTCGGCTGTGTCCAAAATTTCTACGCACCTGTAATATTCAGTGATATTTCCGATATTGCAGGTGTATGGGTGGTGTTTCCATTATTCATCTGCTTGTTTGGCGTTCTTTGATATGAAAAAGAACTTTAAAGTTACAAAACATTAGCATTATATTATTGAGAGTCATATTTAAATATTCCATGCCGAGCTCTAGACAATATGTCGCCATGTGCCTACGTGGTAGATAATAATTATTTCAAAAGTGTATTCAATTTGATCTACGACAAAATTATAAAACGCTTTGCAGAAAATTAATTGTTCCTTTTTTGAACCTCCTCAGTTGATGACATTTTTTTGTAGATCTTTGTCGTTTGGAGAAGACAAACAATCCAGACACACTTCGAGTTTAATAGTCCATAGATTCCCGAGAGTGTATACCTCAATAAATAATATGTTTATTAGTCCGCCGATGCGCACACTCAAAGTAAATCTTTTTAACAATTCACTTGGGGATCTCTATTATATGAATACACCATTTAGGTATTCTTTATTTTAAAGGCAATATAGCCTTAAGAGGGAAAGTAAATATATTCTTTCTTTCATAAACAAATAGCTTAGAAAGTTATATAAACTGTATTTTATGGATCACATAAACGTATCATATTAATTACGCAATTAGCTCTTTTTCGCAAGTTCTAAACATAGTCCAGTAAAAAAGAGAGAATCTCCTCTTTTTTTAAACTGGGGTGAAAATTATAGCCCTTTTTGAAAATTATATTTCAAAGACATTTTATTTTCAACAATAAATGAACATCGATCGTAATTCGTTGAATTCCAGTTAATGATAAGACAGTTGACCTTGGACTTATTTGGTTGTTGCTTTCATCAAAGAGAAAACGAAGAAAACCTAAAAGATGCTACATCACAGTAACAAATACCTACCAGTCAACAATCAATCGTAGTTCACGGTTACCACCCTACATAAATATGAAGTACCTACTATGTAACATCGCGATGTCGCTCCACAAGCTACGAACATAAACTTGCGTAGAGCGGACGGGTGCGCGCGGCGTCCGATCGATTTTTCCACAAAACAACTCATTTTCATCCGCCACTGTCATTATAAACACGTTTTAAACAAACAGACGGTGGTCTGTGCGCCTTATATTACGGTACAGTGGAAAATGTGAGTGTTTTCCCGCGAAAATAATGTGCCACTCCCCGTGGGCAGAAAAATATTATGGCCGCCCACAATAGAGGTAACTAATTCTTTTCTTATGAATTTGGTTGCGCTGTAAAGACGTTGTGTGAAATTTTGCAAATGTAAACGCGTTGATAATATGGAAGGTTGGTGTTTTTAGGGCACGCTAGTAGCAGTTGAGCGTTTGACACGATAACAGCGGGCGTGGGTGAGCTTGTACATGTGAGCGGTGTTTGTAATCTTGTTTTCATGGCAAACAGATAACAGGGATGAAATTCGTAGAAAATAATTGGCTTAAGTGGAAAAGTACTGATTTGTGTAAGAAACTATTTTAAGTTTGTTTGCTTATAAAAGTTATATTTTATTTTTATCGACTTAAGTTTCATTTTAAATAATTATTATTGTTAGCAAGAGTTAATCCCTATATATAAGTATAACATTTTGTAAAGGAATAATTATTTGTTACATTAAATCGACAAAATTAAGGATAAAGTTACTCATCACAGCAGTGAATTCTATATACTTGTTGCGCAGCGCTTAGTATGTAAATGGGTATATTTACTACGTGTCAGGCAGGGTGTTTGGTAAGTACTTGTTAAAACCTTTAGTTTAAGTTTTGTTTTATTTTTGTGAAAGTAATTATTGTTTTTTAAACAGCTGTATTTATACTACTATTTTTTAATTCAATCAATATTTCGGGCAGTAATGCCCTCCGGCGCTAACATACTATTGGAAATCTATTGTGGGTAATCCACAGATAAAGTGTTCTTTTCTGCCCCCTGAATACAAATGGTATTAATTAAATTTATTTGTATTTCTAATAAGTTTTGAATTATGAATTGAGCTATAAGCAAGAACTTAATTAATTAGTTTAATAATTTTTATTGCTTTTAATCTTATCTTATTATAACGAAACTATTCTAGGCGTATAAATAAGGCATGTACATGTGTTCCATAATTCTAAAATAACAATCGATGTTGCTATTACCTATAATAAATTCCCGTTATTTTTCGTCATGTGCCAATATTCCACAGACGGCGTGCAAAAAACGTCGTGAATGAACCAGGGAGCAAATTTGACGGTATAGACGAAACGGATCACTCGATACTTATAAATTTACTTATCAATTATGTGGACTCCATGGGAAATGAAAAACAAAATATAAATATTGGGACTTGTGTTAATTGTTAAGTATGTCTCATTATATCCATTGAAGACGGTCAAAAGTAAATAGAAAAGGAAACAGTGGTTTTATATTTAGAGGGATAATATTATTCTTTATCTGCTAAAACTGTTGAAGCTTTTACGTTTTGACAAACATGAATAATTTACTTGATCCAATAATGATGATCCAATTGGCCCAACGTTTGCCGGTTCGTTTTCCTGGGTTCCTAGAAAGGCACCGTTTGAGACAGCAAGGTCGAAGTGGCTATGGTATTATATCGCATGATACAAGAGCTATTTTCACTATCTTTCCTAAGTCTGCCGTTATGACAATAATGTTAACAGCATTGTTGTCTTCCGTCAGTTGGAGTTGCCAGTTCATCTATGGTTTAAGAATCCGAATATAGTTTGCTTCCATTTTAACTAAACTTACTATCAGATGAGATAAAGGCCAAGAGCTTATGAATAAAAAACTGCTTAAAAGTTGCCATCTTAGAAAAGTCAAATGACGTCACTGTCTTGTCCTTTTCTAGGCGGACTGTAATTAAAGAATAGTCCTGAACTTATATTTAATTTTACAATCGAGGCGATATCGATCCTGGGAGCGTATTGTATTTAAAAAAAATAAAATGCACGCCAAACAATACGACCCCGCCTGATAATAAGCTAGCTAGCTAGTGCAGCATGTGACATACTGCCCTAGCCACATGCACCTAGCTGCTCTAAAATGTGCCTTTCCACGCCTCGTGTTGTTATAGTGGTAATACCTGTACTTTACTATAGAGTCGTAATACCTTGCTTCGTAGCAGAAAAGGCACTTTACACCACAACACTAAAGAAAATCCTGCATATACACACCGTAAGAGTAACTTTGTTCTATAAACGATAGGGATAATAAGAGCTTCGCCAAGAAATTCTCCCTCAGCAAAAGATGAATATCTACCTTTTTCAACAGGCAGATATTGCTATAATAAGTTTCCAATCAAAATAAAATTCGAATAAAATCTAAAATGCAATAATCAATTCCGAATAAATTTAACGCAATCGTAAAAAAGTTTTATCCCTAGAAATATTCTACTAGAATTATCAAATGAAATTACATTAAAACATGACAAGTGCGTGAATAAATAACAAAAAGATTTATGCGAGTACATGGATTGCATTAATATAGATTTCTATTTCACTTTTTTAATTGTACACAGTTTTGGTCATGATCAAGGGTTTTGCTTCAAGGGTAAGGCGTGATAATAAATAAATAATGTTCCTCATGAATAATCAAATTGTAAAGGACTCCTCCTCGATTTCTAAGAATGATACTACAATAGATACCCACAGTAGTACATTTCGTATAATTTGAGGGAAAGATGTTAGCAATATTGATAATTACCAGAGCGCACTTAATACAGTGGTTACTGAGATATAAGCACCATTAAAGTTATGTACGAATTGGGATATAAATATATTTCGTATATTAGGTACTAAGTATTATGTCAGTTTCACAGAATAGGAAAGACAGAAGACACTGAGACAGAATGAGACACATAAACAATGATGACAATATGCAATAAAAACGTCCAAGGTTTTCTTATATTACAACTTAAATGGTTATGATCTAAAAGATCGGTAACTGAATTAAAGAATTTTTTCAATAATATGTTTAGGAAATTTAGTTAACACAGATGAGTGTGTGATTTGAAATAACGAATCAATAATAATGTTCTAATTAATTTACATTCTTGTGAACTGATAGTTATTTATCACTGAGCGACAAGGTTAATCTTAAGCAAACTCCGTGGATCTCTTTTAAATTTCATTTTTATTTAAAATGTTTTATTACAAACTAGCTTCCACCCGCGGCAGCGTCCGCGTAGAGTCTATTACATTCTATTACAAATTTTATATATTTTTCCCCGATAAACGACTATCCAACACAAAAAAAAAATCATAATCTTTTCAGTGAATCCAGAAATTAACCCCTGCCACCTTTATCAAACTTTACCTTTTTATAATATTAGTTTTCATTGTCATATGTAAGTCACAACAAATTTATGTAAAAAGAAATTTGAATAAATATCTTATTTCTGGCCGTAAGTTGAGGATCTAAAATAAGTGAAAGGATTACCCTTTTTCCAAGATAATTTGAATGAACACCGTGGGTTTTTCATGGAATTAAAGAGATTTATCGCGTGTATCACAAATATTTACCAGAAATAATTCCTCCGTACTGGAATTGAAGTTATAAGATAGTTTTTTTTGTATGTTTGCAATTCATGCATTACCAAACTTCTGTATAATTTGTGAAAAAAAGCTTGTCACTACAAAAATACCTAAATATTTCAATAATAAAAATAAATAATTTAATAATTAAATAATAAAGTCCCAATACATATTTTTTTATTACCGTTATTATTATATTATCGACATGTACGAGCATGTCTGTTAGCTGGTTCCAATATAAAACTGCTTTTTAACATCACTTGACTGTTGTTTGTTGAGGATTTGTAATGATAAATACGTATTTGGTGTTTATTTAAATTAAGTAACTTATTCAAATTAAAAGTAAAAATAATTTACTTGACTAGTTAGTTATTATTATCACGGAGATATCATAATTGTGTATAAAATATACAGTAGAAATAAGAATATCCTTTTTTGTCTGTAATCGTAATCTGCCTAGCACTTTCTAACTCTCTGAACTCAAGTGGTAAACTTAAAGTGATCGATGGTGCCTGCAAAATCTTCGTTCCTCAACATTTTTAGTGGAAACGCCTGCTTGGGGACGTCAGTTAAGCAATTAATCTTGGTTTTTTGAGGTTCAGCTTTTCCTTAAGATTAACGTGTTACGAGCTTATGACCCAAAATATAATATAGGTGTGTTTTAGTAATATAGGTTGGGCGGAGATTGAGATATTTCATTGGTTGTTTTAGTGTTGAAATGGATTTTGACGTGACTTCTTAGTTATTAGATAAAGAATTTAAGAAATCATTCAGTACCTATATTTGTTAGGAGAAGAGTAATTAGATATTGTGCCCGTATAATAAAATCTTATCTACTTCATCATATACTCTTGTTTGTATCTAGTCAACCCTAACATAGACTTTAATGTACTATTAACATATCAATATGAGAATACAATAATTATAAATAACTTAATAATTAACTAAATAATTCAAATAAAAAAAATAGAACAATAATAACAAGGGAAAACGTAAAGATATACCATGAAAAAATATACTGGAAATTCTTACTGTACTAAAACATTAACTACTATCGAGATACAAATGAAAATGAAATATAAGTGCGAAGTCGCGGGCATAACTAGTCTCCGACAATTACAAGGTATCGAATCTTTCGGACTCTTTCATTTCGTAATGCTTTTTGGGAGAAGACAATAAATATGTAATTATATCACATTAATAGGTAAGAAGTAAATATTTACATTCATTTTTTGTATAACATGTTATAATTTAGAACGTTGTTTTTCTTCTGAAGTTTAACTTGTCAGCGTAATAAGCCTCGGAAGAAAATTCTAAGTAACATTTGCACATGAAGTTCGGTATCATTAATGGTATTTCTTCACAACAAGGGGAATAAATAAGCCTGCATAATATTTTAATTTTAAGTTTAATACCGTTAGCAAAGTTAGGCGACTGTGTTTTGACTGTCTACTTTCAATAAAAGCGAAACAAAAGTATTTGTATAAACAAACGAAGGTATACTGTTTTTAGGTACTATTAATCAAAAGAGATATTTTAATTATATATATATATATATTGACATATTTTTTAATATATAAATAACTAGCCGAACACTACGGTCGGCTATAGTAAAATATAATAAAAAGAATGTTCGTTATTTTTTTTCTTTAAATCTATGTGTTGTTTTTTAGAGCAAATTAAATAAATCAGAAAGATAGAAAACATAGTTTATAGAGAAGTTTCAAAGAATTTCAAATCGCAAGAAATCTTGTAACGTGTTTAATTCTTAAAATAACCCAAGCAAAAAGGATGAAAATAATTAGGTTTTTTAGGGTTGCTGCGCGACAAGATTGATGTGTTTTTCTGAGTTAAATTTACTCACAATATAAAAGCTTTTAATATTCCTTACGATATTTTTCGTATATACCTACTTATTTTTTATAGTTCGAAATATACAAGTATGTATATTTAATATACAATTTATTCTTACAATGTTGAACATCATCTATGACCTCTAAGAAAGTCAACTGACTTTCTTAGTACTTAGTACTTCTGTAACTAGGTAAAGGTTTTTCTATATATTCACTATGACATATTAATTAGAAATAAGATATTGCATATTTGCATAGTCAACATTCTATGGCATGCATTTTTGTTTTGTATAAACATTTTTAATTTTAATTAATCAATTTTTTTTAATTTATCTTATCATATCTATCTTATCAATAAAAATTAATCGAATTTTCAGGACTAGGATGTGTAATTTTTTTAATTGGTGACACTTTCCGTGATGCCATGTGATATTATTTTGAAGCTGAGATTTGAATAGCTTGTATATATCGTATATATTTTATTGAATTAAAAATGCTATTTGATTTGGTAGCCCAAAAAACACTTATTGGTTTTGTTCCGCTGTTTACAACAATCATTCTTTTTATCTATTTCGATAATTGGTGGTTTTTGTGAAGCTTACTTTAAGGTAATAAATAGTAAAGTAATTTAAGGTAATATAAGAGTAGACACCAATTATAAGAAAGATATCTTCACTTAAATAGGTAGTATCACTTAGACACAGTTGGTCCGTTGTACTTACGGATGATAATGAAAGCTCACACTACTTTGGGTGCCAAAATTATAGTTTTTTGAGAGGCTACTTTCTAAAACTTTTTTATTGTAATGATCAAAATTTAAATTTGTTATAAACAAGTAATCTTTAATTTATTGTATCCCTTAACACATTATGATACAACATAATAGGAATGTTGACTGCGTAGAAATTTAGGTGTTTACACTTATTTCAGAACTGTGATATATTCTTAATGAAATAAGCTTTGCAAAGTATATATATTTAGAAATTATACTGCTGGTGTTGAAATTGTTAAAATTGGCGAAATTAATTTAAAATCATTTCGTTGTAAACATGCATACTATTACTTTACCCATATTAATCAGTAATTTTGTATATCGTCCATACATTCTGGTGGCGACTTCTACGCTTGTGACATCACATGCAAGGAGCATTTTCTATGGACTTTTTTTGGGCAACTTGCTCATTAATAGTAAATATTGATTGCAGATGGTGTCTTCTTCAATATTATTTAAAAAAATATTTAATAGACATGGAGTTTATTTATGAGATAAAATAATGTTGCCAAATTCCTTATTTTGTTAAATAATTGTCCTTATTAATTATTAAAAGTTTTATACTTTTTGAATAACACTTGAATCAATAATCTACAGTAAAGTTTTAATTTAGCACTGTACGAAACCAAACATTGTATTGACTTGCCACTGAACAGTAAAAAGCTAAGCAGCTGGTAGCTTATGAGCGAGGTCAATCATTTATTTCGTCAATTTTTTCTTAGCTGAGAGCGGATCGGAAGAGATGCCGACCGCCATGGCGGTCACCGATCCTAATGCCGAACAAAAGGAGCGGCTCATCGCCTCTGTCAAAAAGGAGGTCAAACAGTTGATGGAAGAGGTAAGAAAGAAACAGTCCTTGAATGTTTCAGCGTTAGTTACATACTGAATCTGTATGCTTGAAAACGTACTTATTTAATATACATAAATTGAAATAGTTCTAAACACTCTTAGTACATTCAAACATGTGTATGAAACTAAAATTAACAAGCAGTTTTGTTATTGGAGTTTAAATATCACAATTTTCTTTTGTAGCGAATCTATCATCTTCCCAATGCATACCGTTGGGCGCCAATATTATGTTTGCTTTAGTTTTTATTTTTAAAAACAATGTTTTTTTCAATGATAAGCTTATATAAAATGTAGCTACAATAAGCTTACTGCAGAAACATTATACAATACATACAAACATTATAAAACTTGTAGTATAATATGGCGCCTACAAGAATATAATAAAAATAATATTTAAATATTATAAGCAATTATATAATGAAATAGAGGTTGGGCCGGAAACTTAATTCATGTACTTCTCCAGGCCGTGACCCGAAAATTCGTGCATGAAGACAGCGGTGGAGTGACAGCTCTGTGTGGATCTGTAGAATCTTGTTTGGGTCAGGGCTTAAGGAGGCGCGCTTTAGGACTTTTCAAGACCAGCTCCACTACTGCATTACTCCATAAAATTGCGAAGGTAAGTGACCTTATAAGAATTGTTGATTTCAAAAAAGCAAAATTTTGTATTAGTGATGTTAACCGGGATAGGAAGACCTCGTTGGCAAAGTAGTTCAAACATCTGGTTTTTTTACGAAAATGCAACTCTCGTCATGGTTGGTCTCTGGATGGGTCAATCCCACCGTCATACCATGATTGATGATAATACGGATAGAGAGAACCAGTCAAAATCTGATCAATATTATCAAGGCCTTCTAGTGTGAAATTTGTACATACTGCTTATCAGTAAGTACTGAACTCACAATAAGAGGTTAATTTATAAATCACCATATTTGGAGACAGACATGAACACTTAAACTTACAATTATTACCTGCTATTTAAATTAAAAGTAATTGTATATAGGCTTAAGTAATTGTATATATGTATTGTACTACTGTATAATAAAGGACTTAGCAAAATTTGGTGAAATAATTTACAGCACGAAGTTTATTGGAAAAGTAGTTTAAATGTCAAAGTTAGGCAATAGGTACCTTGGAGGCACAATTACAGGGACTTGGGAACTTGTTCTGCTCCATAAGTTATTCAAGTTTCCAATACTTGAGCCGTTATTACAATGTTAGTAATGTTCTACTCGATATAGAATTCCTGCGTTATTGAATATTGGGGTTTTAAATACTCAGATATATTTAAATATATCTCTGGCATTATAGTTTTAGCTTTATGATGTCAATTACGAAACCTCACTATCAACAGCCTATCTCTCTATACTCTATACTCAACCTTGCGAAAGACGTTTTGTATTTGTAATAGGCACTCGAACCTCTACGCCAACGAGCGTCGAAACTTTTTAATATATTTTCTCAAGCTAGCGATTTCTTAATTTTAAATAAATTTTGGGCTATAAGATCTTGTCGTATAAAGTTTCAGAGATGAAAAAAATCGATAAGCTAATTGATGTCGTTTATTTAACGAACTAAGGATTTTAATTACTTTGACACTGGATAAATAAAGAAAAAAGCTTTTTAAAGCTAGAACAAGATATAAAAGACATAAATAAATATAGAAAGATAAGTATATAAGCCTTGAGATATAAACCAGATTCAACGAAAACAGAATAAGTAAAATATTAACAAAGTCGATCACAGCTGGGGTCTAAAAGCTTATGCATGTATCATTAGTTCCATATCATAGTGCAAGTTTTATGTATATCAAAAATGTATACCAAAAAATAGACAACAAACGCGTGATACATGGGAATGTAAATAATATATATATTTTTTAATAATTTAATAAGTAGCATACATTTTTAGTTGTACTTTTTTTGAGCTAAAGAGATGTTGCTAGCTTTTACAGTTCGAATTCTTCATAGAAAAAGCTCATAGAAAAATACGAAATTGAGATTGGGCGCGGAACGTAGCCAAATTGAAAAAGTCTTGTTAAAGAAACCCCTGTCTTTCTCTCTCTTTGTAGAAATTTTTAAGTCAGTTTTAGTAAGTAGGATCTCATTACTCCGAAATAGAGATATTTTGCAAGAACTGAGCTTTTCTGGGCTCAGATCTTTCGTATTTCAAACTTTCATTAGAAAAAACCGTTTTAATAAAGATTTTTCCACCAACACTCAAGGTCTATACGGTCCAAAACAGATTATAACTTCTTAACACGTCTAAGAAATTATAAGATCTATTTCAAACTTCAGCATCACGTTTCAGTGGTTAAACATTTACACAAGTAGTTTGGCTATTACGTGGTTACACACCACTATATCGAGGGCCGGATGGATAAGACGCGTGACACAAAGACCGATATAGAAATGTATGTATTAAAATTATTTTGATCATAGAAAAATATATTTTGATATTCTGAGATTTAGGGTCAGTTTCGCTCGAGGAATACCCCTTGCGTTATAAGCTTACACATGGTACAGTACTGGTTATCATTATGTGTACCATTAGCTTGATAGCTAACTAGTGTGTTATAAAAAAATAATAGAAAAATACAATTTTGTAGTTTAAATGGGTAATAATTGTAAACTCATCACGTTTTTCAAAATAAATATAAAAATTTAAAGTCAAAAAAATTCACGTAAAATATGAAATATTAATTGATAATTCGTCACAGGTATTGTAAAGTCCACATGATTATTGATTTTATATCATACTACAAACTTTGTTTTACCGACAAACTACCACTAACGTCATCTATTAAAAGAAACCAGAAGTAGCTATGGAAGAAATGACAGATTTACTTGTTGCTTAGTGATAATCCTTCATAAGCTTTCTCTTCGCCAAAGTTCTCTTGATCACAATCAAAAATAATAAGTGACAGTCTAGGTAAATTTTACTTCGCAAAAGTTACTGGCATTTTTGCTCAAAAATATTGTTAAATTTTTAACCAGTATCAGTGCCACATCACATCCGGCTTGTCCGCATCGCATCTATGTAACGCGTCCCTTTGGTGTTTCTCAAAGTGTGGATCTTCTAGGGTCAATGGTCTGTTCTTATGCTAGTTCTGTTTGTATAGGATAGGACTGATCTAAAGATGAGGGCAAAAAATGTTAATGCAAGTATACAATATTATACTCATATAGATATAACTACCCAATATATTTAGCTAAGGCGTGTGGATCGCTAATACCTAAATTATTTCTCACATTCATTCACATTCTCCTCCTACGTTATATTTATATAATTAGGAGTTGTCTCAAATATGGACTTTTTATAAAACCCTGAATATTTCTAATAGCGCGTGATTGCCGGAATAAAAGTGTTCATAATAATATGAATGACTTTTAGTAGTACTTACGTGGATTTTATTTTTTAAATAATGGCGAGAATCAAAAAGTCATAGACAAAGATTTCAATAACAGTTACAAAAGCATTTTAAAATTATATTATATAGTTATAGAATATTTCACAACAAAAGCGTACGAACATAAAATACTCACATTCACTTGATATGAACACTGTTACATCTTTTTTGTTTTTTATTTGACATCTGAGAAAAATAAACAAAGACAGTAAAATATTGTTAAAACTAAACTAGGGTTGTTTATTACTAACACCGAAATGAAATTACTTTTAAATGTTTATGACTTTTTTAAATTAATATTTGTGGGGGGTTCCTAAAAGTACAGCTATTATAACAAAGATATGGAACGTAAACTATAATATATATTTTGTTTTAATATCACTACACATACTTGAGTCCTCTTGAAATCGTGTTTCAGAGTGTACTTAAGTTCTGGTAAACTTGTTGAGTCGGCGGATAGGGCTTAGGCTAAGTTAATATACCAACTTGCTTGGGAGGAAATTGAATTGAATATTTTCAGCGTTTACATAAGTTGGAAGAGACCAGAATCTTTGTGGAACATTGAAATACTTTGTGCAATAAAGTAATGAAAGTCGAAACTTATATATATGATATTATTGGATTCAATATTATGTCAAGTTAAAAAAATAGAATTTAATATTATTATTAAAATTACTAAATACTTTATTAATTTATTTAAAGCCCTTCCTGCATGGCAGAACCTATATTCATTATTACCCCTACTATCAGCTTCATTCTTAATATTAAATTTTAACAATAACAATATTTGAGACTGCCTCGCGTTCAAACTAGAAGGTACAAAGTCTCTTTTTTTAAAAAAGCAAAACTCGAGAATTCTACAAGGTCCTAGCTGGATTCAAATAAAAACAAAGAAACTGTTTACTGGTTGGTTTATATATTCAAACTAATTATGTCTAAATATCTCAATTCGATATAATATATCTCATTTTTCCCAGCATTGCCCAGAAGCGGCGCTAGTGTCAGCGCGTGTGCTGGCAGCTGAAGGTGCACCTGCGACTCGCTCTGCATCAGGCGTCGAGAGGCGACCGTCTGTGCCAAGACCGCCACTCTGTAAGAGAGGCTCAGGGTCTTTGCTCTCCCAGGCTCCTCCACAATCCAGGTCAGAACTTCGCATATATTATTTTTTATTGTTCACAATTAAAAACACGTTGTGCCCAGGTTTCATAATGAGCTCACGCGATATTTCTTTGATTCATTCCTTCGCGTAAAGTATAAGGTTTTTCAAAAGGTCGAGAGATTTTTCAGGATTGGGGCATCGCTCTAGTAATTTTAATTCCACTTAGCTACTTATTTATTTCAAATGCTTATCTAATTAATTTTAATGTGAAGGGTTTTGGTTTTATCATGAATCAATTGATAAAAATAGCAGTTAACTATGTATAATATCAAATAAATAAAATGAAACGGTATGAGGCTTTGACATTTTTAATGACGTAACAAGTAATATACTTCCATATTAGTAGAAACTGTGTTATAATAAGGTAAGATTCTCACTTGATTTGTAAATATCGTCACTTTACTGTAAGTTCCCAAGGTGTGATGTGTGTCCATTAGGCTATGGTTAACAATAACAATTAGATGCGTCGTCTGCTTTATTGACACCTTAGTTGTAGAATCTAAAACGACATAGACAAGATGCTTCTAGCGACCTTTCAGCTATCATGATGTTCTTTGTGGGTAGTAATTTCAAAGGTTTATAAAAATTGAGGTACGTGATTGTCGTATTAAATAAGTCAAATATATACGTTCACGATTTCCTAAGAATTATGGTAGCACTATTTTGTAGCAGTTCAACAAAAATAACTCCAAATTATTTACTCGAGTACAACCACTGTTGGTAGAGAAGTTGTGGTCGTCGATGTATGGATCACGCATCACAATCAATGCTATTTTTATCATGTCCTTGCTTTTTTATTGTAATAAATTTTAAAAAGATAAGTTTAAAGGATCGAATTCGTATCGCAGCTTGTACATATAACGTTACATCACACGAACTAAAATTCTACCTACGTAGCGTAGATAGGAGCCTGATGTGGTCAACAAACCCTAATCTTCAAATAAAATGTTTCTTATATCATCAAAGCAAAAGGGTACAAAAGGTTTCAATGGCATTTTATTCAAAGTTATTGAGTAAGTTATTTTTACTAAGGTTCGTATTCATGTCGAGTGAAATACGGCTTTGACTTATTATTATAATTTGTGTTTATACTGATCATTAATTTTAACAAATATGAAATGGCTACAGTTACAAACACATTTAAAATTACTACTCCGCATGTATCTAATGGTAAATGAAGACGTTGCAATTCTACAAATTCCTATCTTTTGCTAAAAGAATATCTTATTAACCGAATTCAAAAAGGATCTTTTTATTTTTATTATTTTACTATGTATGTACACGTTGATTTGTAATTCAATTAACGTCATTCTTTTCTTGTTCGTTGTGAAATTTTGCCATTTGATGTCATATAAAATCAATTCAGTTTGTCCCAGTAGATTTTGTTTCATGAGTATTTGCAACTTTTACGATGTAATTTTCACGATACTTTGTTTTAAAAACTATTCGACTATTTTCATCCAACGATAAACAGACAGGCATGTAGACAATACTGACGGTCATACCTCTAACAGTAACCTCAGAAACTGACTACACAAAATAGTGAAAAAAAGTTTTAAACAGAGTTCAAAACACGAAAAAGAATAAATAAATTATTTTTTGGAGTTACGTTATTTTCAGAAACAATTGAAAGTGAAGCAAATCAATTAATGCAAAAATCAGCCGTCTCCAAAAAATAATTTTAAATTGGATAACTTCTTAAATTGATTTATTTTTTACTTTTTAGTATTTTGAGGTCGGTTATTTGATGAGTCCTCTCATGAGCGAATGGTGTGAATAGCGCGTAGCTTCTCCGAGATATAATAACTCCATTGTTCTTGACTTGATGTTCAGTATTACGAACACATGTGTATAATAGTGACATTTTATATAGATATAAACCTTTCTGCTCTTAGATTTCTTCACTCAAATAGAAAATAATTTTCACAAGTTATATAGTTCATAAACAGAGATCCTGCAGGCTTAAATATACTTTTATGTTTCGATTTGTTTTGTATCTTCCACGTTAACCTCCCAACTTAAGAAAGCGATTGAGCATCATAATAAACTCTCGGTAATTTCAATGATTTGTAGAATTTTTGCAGTTTGGTTAATTCTTTTAGTGAGTATATGAGCGTATATAATGATGTTTTAAAAAAACATCTTAATTATACACCATCAATAAAGGCATATTTTGTTCCGAGATAGAAGAAAAATAATATTGTGATAATTAACTTTAATTTATTTTCAAGAATCTTTAACTTCTTACCCTTAGTATTTAATAAAAATAGATTTGCTTAATATTATTAATTATAGTAATAATTAATTTGTTAATAAGAAACTACTTTATTGTTATAGCATTTTTTACAATTTGATTCGAATATATAATAATTACTTATTAGTAAAAAGATTCTTAATTTTTGATATTACATTGTTTCTGCATGATTAGAGTGATCAATAATTTTGGAGTTTAGGGAAAGTTTCATGTAGAGAAGATAATATCTGTATAATCTATTATATTGTATTTATAAACATTGAAATTAATTAGTTCTGATTCATAAATTAATGTTAAGAAAGTAGCAAAAGTTTTATGATTATATTAGTGACCACATACTGTGGTCATCTTTATCACTAACGGAATAATATTTTTGCTCTAAGGGCGGAGGGATGTGCCGTGTCCAGTATATGCTTTCAATATGACATATTGAAGTGAACAAACCTTTTTATTTACCGACTCTTCTAATAAATACATACACAATCAACAATATCTTTTTTACCCGACTGCGTGATACATAGAAGGGTTGTATGTATCAGCCTATGGAAGTATGTACCTATAATTGTTCCTTTTTAATTATTACTTCGCCCCTCGGCTATGCACGGGAGGGTGGTTTATTATTTGTTATTAAAATGTTTTCTCTAAATATTAAAGATCGCTCTTTCATCTTTTCACTAAATCAAGAAAGTTTTAGATTAGAATTTTAAGATTTTTTTAGGATACAAACCTTGACCTGAGATAAGAATGTAGAAAAATAAACAATTAATTTGTATAAATTTTTGCTGATTTATTAATAAAAAATAAAAGATCATTGAAAGTCAAATTAAATTATGCATGATTTTTTAATAAATATTTTTTACAGGCTAGTGCTTTGTAGACGGGAAATAATTAGATTAATAAAAAGGACGGGAGTTAGAAGCCCAGCCACAAAGACATGGCCCAGATTTATTTTTCTAGTCTAAATATTTTTTAAGTATGAAAACAATTCAATTAATTTAATAACCTTAGGCTTCGTAGAAAATTTTGTACCTACACGCTAAGAGAAAAATTATTTGCGATGAAATTTTGTTAGCAAAATAAGATTGTCGGCAGAGGCGTTAACTCTCGTAATACTGCTGGATTCCTGTTATACCTCCGTTTGAGATTAACTTTGATTTAAATTTGCTTAAGTGTTTCAAAGTTAGCTACATCCTTTAAATTTTAGATAGATGACAAACATGAAAAAAAGTGGACAAATAATTAATCATATGAAGCTAAATAAATAATTACTTACATACCTATCTAAGTCTTTTGGTATATTATTAATGTATGCTTTTTTTAAGAAGATATTTCGAAATACGTGAACTAAAATATTAAATTAAACATGTATGAAATTTTGTGTGAAGTTTGGAGATTCCATTTGAAATTGATGAAGTATTTCTTCTTGTGTTAAGTTAGTTCTATTATTCTAGTGGAATTTAAAGGTACATTGTCTATTCTCTATTTATATAATGTGTAATACTGTGGTAGGCGGAGGAGCTACTCCGAAAACGAAACACCTAAACTGAGTATCTCATTTGGTCAGTTCTTAAATAATTTACTTCCAAAACTGACATAGCCCGTCTTTACGTAGTTCCGAGTGTGCTCTCTGTTATTATTGTATGTAATTTCATGCTAAACTGAGGTAAAGTTACAAATAGTCGTTTTGTTGTTTTAATAAGCTAAAAAGTGTAAGAACAGTTCATATTTTTCATTAGATTGAACGTATTTACACTTCTGATTTTAGTCACACCTGTTCCAGTTAGACATATGTAATATCTAAATATTACAACTGAAATAATAATTTTGATAAAAATATTCCGTAATCAAACTTTGTAGTCATGAAAGTATACTCTTTTACTGACATGAGGGTTAGTATAAAATATACCACATGAAAGGTTTCAATGTAACCTAATTTGTTATTGTAATCTAAAGGTAGCCCGTCTATTGGTCATCTAGTACAACAATGCCTTAATACGAATCCAATAATATCAGTTCAACTTTAATTAATAACACGTACGTTGGATATCTCGTTCAATCAAATGATCCGATATCAAATAAATATTGGCGGCAAAAGAAAACGATAGTCCACATTTGTTTAATGGAGTATCATCTTTCATTTGTTTTATTGTTGGACAAAATAAATGAAATATTTACGAATGTTTTCTGTACAAACTGTGACACAGCTAAGGTACTCATAAAATTGAGCAGGTGCTGTGTTAGGCTAATTACTTTGCTGACAGTTTAAATAACTTTATTTATAAGAATTAAATTACAAAAATATTGTTATAAATAACTGACAAAAATGTACAATCTTACAAGCTTTTTATTTAAATTTACTCAAAAATTAATTTTTCAAATCGTATTAATTCGTTTAAAAACATTTCTTTTGCGTGATTCAATTTTGAATCAAAGTTTCTGTACCAAATACCATCTCGGATTAACCCTCGTTTATTTTGTAACATATTCGCCTTTATATCGTAATAGTTGATCCGGCAAACGTTACTATGCCATATATTTTCTTTTAAAAGAGAGGAGAGAGAGGGTTTAGAAAGGGTCACCATTGTTTACCTTACTTTTTTATTGTTGGAAAACCTTCATATCGGGCTTGAGGGGTTAACTGATTTTTTATTATTATTGACATTTTATTTTATTCGATATCTCCTTGTATTTTATTATATTAAAAACCAATTTAAACGGTTACTAGAAAATAGATATTTCCCTTTTTCTTGTAAATAATGGCAAATTGAGGAAAACATGGCATAAACAATTTTTTTTGAGTTTACGCTTAGTTTTTTAATAGTTGTTGAATTAGATTTACTGTGGTTGATACAACTCAAATGACGCCGTTAAATAATAGAATGCGCCCAATAATGAATTATTTAAACAGGTGGATGTTACAATAGATTATAATTTTATGATAGTCGGTTTAGTTAATGGATAGTTCAAAACACAAGCGTTGTAAGGCTTTAGAATTAATTAGCCGTGAGTGACATCGTATTAAAGTGTGAATAGAATATTTATTATTGGCAAAGCTGCAGTGTGAGAATGCAGAACTTTTCTTTTGATAACTAAAATTATACAATATACATCTTTTAATAAGAGACAATTAATTAACAAGAGAATGAATCATCTCACGGGAGTAGGATAATACTTTAAAACTGGACGTAAAATTGCGATATGTAGGTGATACCTATTACGAACGAACGTGTCAATGTAACTATAAAAGGCTTATACACTTGTTATTAGTAAAACCCTTACTTAAGAGTAAGTAAAGAACAAAAAGAGTATAATGTGTAGAATAATAAGTCTTCAAAAAGAAGCTTAAGGCTTTTCCTACAAAACCTAAAAATGTAGTTATATTATTTTCTGTTTAACGTTTATTATCTACTTACATATTACAGTCTATATTTAATGTTATTTATCCTGTTTTGCTACGAATTGTGTAATTTTTGGGTCGGTTTAATCTAGCAAATGTAATCTTATTTAATACAACGTTAGGCAGGCAAGTATAAAACACATTATCCCGATTAAATAAATAAGTCTACACGAATAAACTTCTGAAATATATTGTGGAGATAAAAGCACTTTGCTGTTAACAAATGTTATGGTTGCACAGTAACTGATTATTTAGACAGATTTAGTTACTGGAGAATTTAACCATAGTACATTGGTTTAACCTAGTCCATTCAAAACCTTTAAGAAATTAAATTCTTAAAGCGGGTTGTAAAACATATTTAAAAAAATCCATGTGTGTAGGCCTGCTGTACAAAATCAGTCGTAAGAAAATACTGTAAATATTCGTTACTTTATCCTAAAATATGAAATTAGAGTTTTGAGATTAGTAGATAAGATTTGTAAAGCGACATTGTGCAAACATTAAAATTTACCTTTATCATTTAATACAGGTATTCAAGTGGTTTCAGTTTAGTATTAATTATTAACCTTTCAAATAATTTGCTACGAAAAAGGAAATCCTATTCCATTAGAAATATTTTCTCAAATGAAAAGCATTTGAAATGAAGGAAATTATTGGCATAAGTGAAGTCAATTAGATGAATTTAGGACAATCATAAATCCAAGCAAAGAAATGTTGAATAATTATCCGACGAAAACATGACAACTGATTAAGCCTTTACTCACAAACTGTTTCCTTGTATTACTCGCTTATAAAGTTTAGATGACGTATTTCATCACCCGAAAGATTGTTTGTAATATTATATTGATATCAAAGCCTGTCATAAAATACTATTATACAAAATACGCAATTGGACATCTTAAATTGGGCATTATTAAATCAATATTACTTCGTTTGTTTATTCATCACTGCCTATTTTAATCAACGACAACTTTTGAAACGATTGTTGTGGTTATTTTATAATAAAACGACCAATTTATGATATTGATTGATATAGAGTTGGTTTAATTTTCAATTTCAATAATTACGAACGTTCGTACAAATATTGTTTATTAAGTAATGCTTCAATTGACTATACTACAAGGACAAATTATAACGCAGTTCAAAGCATAACACTTGGTTACTACAATATTATTCTTTACTACAACAATAAAAATACAACAATACACTACAATATAATTTTTTCTTTATTCATTTCTTTGTATACTCTGCTGTTAAGTCCCGTCTCTATTATTTTTTAATATAATTCGTTGCTATGCTATATTTAAATACGATCTCGAAAATCTTTTTGTAATTGAAACATCAGAAAGGATGAACACTAGAAAATTAATCGAAAGTTTTCGAAAGATTTAAAATTCCAAATTGAGAACTATCAGGTCAAAATTCGTATTATTTTGTTACAAATCTTTTTTCCAAGAAAGGTGAATATCTTTTTACTTAGGAGACAGATGCGATGTCAGAGTAATATTGTGACAGTAACATATAAGCCGCTTAGCTCCTTAATCCTTATACATCGTGACTTTGAACGTAGAATTAAATTTGAAAGGAAAATGCTTTTAAGGAAGATTTTAGCTACAGCATTTGTATATACATATGTAAATAAGGCTTTTACATACTACTTAATGATATTCGATAATTTTGGGTTATTGCTTTTTGTGTTAAATATAAAAATTAAATACTTAATTCAAATTGTAAAAATTAAAATTAGTTTGTTTTTTTAGTGAGATTTCAAATATTTTTCACAGTATGTTTTTGTTGTTAATTTTGTTCTCTTTTCGTTGAGCTTGGCTTCTGCACTTTTCGTTTTATTACAGAGAAACTCTAATTATCTATATATAGTATTAAAATAAAATTGCTTACTACCTGTACTTCTGACACTTAGACATTTTAAATCACACAAATTTTGATGCAGTATTTATTAATGAATAAAGTGATGCGAGAGGATAGTTTATACGTAGGTTTTAAAATGAATATATAAAAAAGGTCCTGTGCGAGGCACCATTGCACCAGTGCGTGTCGCTATTAAATATATACCTTAATCATTTCTTTAAATGTACACGATATGTATATATAGACTAATATAGCTTCTAATACATATAATATTTCATTGTTTATTTGTTACAATTTTCGTTTCTCGCGATAGTAGTATGTGTTTATGCTATAAAATATTAAAGAGTATTAAAAATAAGTTCATTGTTAGTATTTTAGGGTTTTACGAATATTTATTATTATTATTGTTTTAAAATATACGTAGCAATTACATAATTACATATAAGGATGTAAACAAATATATTTTTTTACTTTTGAGGAGTACCTACTAAAGAAACTACAATACGTATATTGTAAAAAAAAATTATGAAAATAAGTATTGCATGCATTCTCTCGTAGCAATTAACATTTGGACTTCAAAAATTGCCAGAAAAATCTATGATCATTTTTTATAAGAGTCCTTGTTAACGGAGCGCAACCGGCAAATTAGAAGGCTGACGGGATTAAAGGCTACGATCCGTTTAGGGTTCACAATTCATTCGCTTAATGATATAATTTTGCTGGATTTCTTAAAATCTCGTAAAATCTACGGTTATTGTGCTGCTAAGGTACATGAATTATTTGAGTCTTTAAAGCTTCACCAAATTCATTTATATTATTTATTTTCATTCTATCTATTCTATTCTCTTCTATTCTATCACCTACATATTGAAACCAATCAATTTATAAATGAAGCATGGAATATGGTAGTATGCTAAGCACAAATTTAATTATAAGTGATAAGTACATGAATCAGAGACAACAATTAAATTTGAAAATTATATATGAATATAATACAAAATCAGTTCGAATAAATTGAAAGTTTGTTTGTGAAGAGAAGTTAATCTGTGGTGTAGCTATTCTTATTTTGTGCTCATAAACAGATTACATTAAAACAAACTTTCTTATTCAAATAAGTACTGTCAGTAAATGCTTTCCTATCCTCGCTATATTCTTATTTACTGTTGTTACATTTGTTTATTTCTCGTGTAAGTATATCACCGAGTTAAGTAATAAGAAAATAGGGCAGCATTGGGAAAATCTTTTTATTAGTTTGCGGCCGTGACTATCTGGAAATATCGGTTTCCCTTTAGGAAACTGAATTTGTTATTGAAGATATACCTCTAAGAAATTTATCGTGTGAAATTATCTTGGGACCAAGTTTTTTTTATTTGCGAGTGTAGATTTAACTCTAGTAAGAGTTATATTGTAACTTGGTTACGACTATTGATTTCTTATAAGCTAAAGTTCAGTTACTTGAATAAGTTTCTACTCTTCGACAGTGGTAAGTTCTAACAAATCCTTTTTGATTAGATCAGGTGACATAATTCACACACACTCCAAATTATTTTAGTAGTGTAGTTAGATGTTTTGTAACCTATTTCGTGCCCGTGAATAATTAAAAATTAATTAAGGTTTTCATTATTCCGGTTGCAAAGATTTCGATTGTAGAAAAAGGTTTTTATGTATTCAAAACTGATTTTGAAGGGATAAAAAATGTTATTTCAAATACCTTGTTGGGTACCTTATTAACACTAAATTTACCAAACCAGTCATTTAGACTGGTCATGCAATTTCAATTCAAAATTCCTACTATATTACACATATTTTTTTTCAGAAATGATGTTATGACTTTTGTAGCTATAATTAGAGAGTACGTTTTATAAACTTAATGTAATTTTATATACATTAGTAACAAATATAATTTTTGTTGTTGACATATATTCAAATCGCTGGTATATCTAGTGTTAACTTTATAAGAAAATAAATAAACAACATTAAAAATTATTCTCCAATAAAATTAGAAACGGGTTAACCAAAATATTCACAAAATTTTATCTCCGATATAGAATTCTGTTCAGTAAATAATGAGATCACTAGCTTACTTCTTGGCTAAGCTTTTCCTAGCTTTATGTATAGAAATAGGACAGTATTTATTAGACAGTTCTAAGACTGATTAATACGCAGATGGCCTTTACAGCGTTACCGGGATTTTAAGGAGGAGAAATCCTAAGGGCCTATGTTGGAGTTCTAATCGACAGGGTACACCTCCCCTATCGATCCGCTGTCTCTTTCTTTCCAGGGAACTCGACAGAGATCTGTCCGTTTCATTTTTGTACATTATTTACCAATTAATTATTCCACAAATGAATAATAAATAAAGGTTTTCATATGTAACAAGGTATCGTCGGACTCACGGAAGAAAACGTGTAGTCATTTGTAGTATAAAATAATATTATTTTAAAACATCTTGTTCAGACTAAGTGGTACCTGTAATTTTACGAACTGATCAAAATTCCATTGTGAAGACGATTCTTGTGGTCGTTGACGTTATCTCGGTTGAAGAACTTTCTTACTCCATCACTCATTGTTCCTGTGTGTGAGAGATGTGGCTGGCGCCCTGCAGATTTATTAATGTACTACGCGGTTTGAAATCTATCATTTTGTGACGTCATTTGTAGCAGTTAGATAATTATATAAATTTGTCATATTCATTTAGCTCTACACTAAAATGTCTTCATAATTTCAATTTATGAGTTTATTGCGTAATATCACGTAGAATTCATTCAACCAGAGCTAGAATAATTGAATCTTAAATGAACAGCATAAAGTACTATTTTCAATGTTCTAAAAAGTGGGCTTCCTTTAATACCGTTTTCTTTATGGCCAGTTTATGCTAGATCGTAACGGAGTAACTTTGTGATTCACTAGATTTTATCTATTGTCATATAGACGCTGGGGAAGTTAATACCCTTAGCTATTAACTAGACTAAGCGTAATACAGTACAGCTTTAATCGCCATTAACCTGTGTTATTGTCTTGTGCTAGGTTCATAATAAAACCGCTCATACGCCTTCATTCTTAAACTAGATTTCAGTCGTAATGGTATGTATTGTGGTATGTACCTACTCCTTCTGTGAATATGATAGGAACAGAATTTTAAATTTAAATCGACTGTGGGCTATTGCTTACGTATTATTATAAAAAGGACGCTTTTATCACTTTGTTAAGGTAAACGGAGCCATCGTACAACGGTTTTAATTACCAGAGAAATCTCTTTAACACGATATCGCCTACATATTTTAATTTAAATAATGTCAATTTCCCGAAAGAAATTTTCAAGTCATCCCACGTTAAGTTCTAATTTTGCTAATCAAAATTGTATTTAAAATCAAAATTGCTGGATTTTAGGGCAAAATAAAAAAAACCGTTTAAAAATAATTATTGGTTTATTAATGCTTTGATAACGAAGTGATTAGTTATCGGTACTCCAAATACTAAAATAATAATAATATCATGACTTTATTACGTGTGTTGCCTGTGATAACGTTCAGCATGAAAACGTAGTCATTTATTATAGGCCTCATAAGAAGGCTCTAAGTTACTGAAAGTAAAACGGAATCCGCAAGATAATTGGTGTCTCCTTCGCAGCCCAAAGAATTTTCTCAATCCAATTTTTAAAAGTATCAATACTGTCAATGCCTGTCACTGCAAATATTTTTTGAGCTATATTGCACCTAATTCCGTTCGTTGGTCAATAAACGGTGCAGCAATAATGAACTATGTCGCAAACGTATGAAATGAGTAGCCAGTTATCGGGACACTCGTAACTTGCATAGAACTATTTCAATTCTTATTAACCTTGAAAGTAACCTTTGGTTTACGATAATAATAGTTCGATGAATGAAATTCTACTCATTATTATTCGATAATATATTTTAATATCAATAGTTTGTCCTGCTGTGTGTCTTCTTTTTGTGTCCATATTAATATTATTTGATTAGCATTGAAAGTGTGTGTGTGTGTGTGCGTGCGCGTGTGCGTGTGTGCGTGTGCGTGTGTGTTTGTGTGTAAATAACATTGATACTAATAATTTAAATATTCAAACCTGAACGTGGTTTCAATATTACTGAATTAGCCATAACAGTAACAGTATCTACTTAAAGTTTAAGAAAAGTAACAATTTCCATTATTAATTCTCTCACGCATTTATAAGTGATTTAGGATAATAAAAGCAATTTAGAACGCAATATCTGAACAGTCGTATTTCAAGCATTTTTATAAAGCCATTTATAAATTGATATTGCGAACTGGGATTTGAAAATTTCAGGCTTTTGAATATCTCAGACATATTTTGCTTTCATAATCCCATTATAGACACTCGAAGGAATTCCTTTCAGTATTCGGAAAGACGAAATAAGTCACAAAATTTTACTTGAAATTGAGACAAAATTTGATCCTATTTCTCAGGAGTTTGTAAGGTATTGATCGGGCTCATGAGAGAGGAAATTGGAATGATAGCGTTAAGTAAAGGATTGGAAGAGTGCGGGACGAGTTTTCTACGAATTGTATAAATAGGTTGACATAATAGATGAATAATAGATGCACCACATAAGTAGTTGAAACCAGAGCGTGCGAAATACCACGCCAACTTACTCCAAAATAATATAAATTTAATTTAAAAAAAATCATATTTTTTTTATAGGTATCTTTGGATCCGGATAGCGCTCTTCGAGAAACAATTGGCGAAGATTATCGAACATTTAGTTAACAATGCGACCAGATACTACGAGAGAGATGCCTTAGTTGCAGACCCTGACTACGGCAGCATCCTCAGTTCCTTGCTGGTGGGGCCATGTGCACTAGAATACTCAAAGGCTAAAGCGCCAGCGTGCTTCTGGACTGATCCGCCAGCTGATGAATTGGTAAATATAATTTTGCATAATACATCTAACGATCGTCTAGTTGAATGGTTGGAAACCAGCCCCCTTTCGCCTAACTGTGAATCTATCGCTGTCGTTTTAATTTTTACGTTCATTATATTTTCATTGTTGCTTAACTGCTTATCATTGTGACATTTCGTTTTAGTACGCAGTAATGATTTTAAAGACATACAAAACTATTACAATAGATATGAAGTTAGAGCTGTTGGGTTTTAACCCAAGTAGTAGAAGGTGTGTAGAAGCTGGTGTTTGTGTCATCAGTTTAGTAGTAAAAAGAAATAATGTACCTAGATTATGATAAATATAGTGGACGATACAACTGTCTATTATATGAAGTGCAATTTTCATGTAACTTAGCCATGTGATATTTTGGAAATACTATTAATGTATTCATTTTAATAGGAACAGACGACCGTGAGTCACCTTAGTATGAAAATAAGTCTTATTTCATTGGATAATAAATAGTATCAAAATAAAGATTTTGGATTACATTGTACACCAAAACCTATTTAAATGAGTCGTGTTGCCATAAAGTGTAGTGTCCCAGAAATTGAGTTACGTTTTATGTCGCAACATACGTGGTCTAAAAAAACAAATTCAAAATATCACGCAAGGATATAACGAAGCGTCTGTTAAAACATTTCCATTAAAACAAGCGTGATAAACATCTTTATAAATGCCTGAATATCTCTGTAAAAGCTCAGCGACACAAGCAAAATGTCATTATAATTTCTTTATTGTAGCGTAAACAATGCCTTTCATTTTGAGTGTCGCTTTGTTCTTGAATGCTACTTATCTTGTTCTCTTCCGGAAAATTGTCTCTTTTTTCATTCCTTACTCCATATACAATACTCCATTTACCTCTCCATTTACCAAGAATAAAAGGGTCGTAATTAAGTTTGGAAATGTTGGAATTAAGTAGGCTTACAATATATATTGAAGGGAATGTATGAGATTAGTGTATTTTTCGCAAGTTACAAAGCAAACGTTTTGAAATTCGACTATTGCTGTGGCTACATGTGACATTTACATGTTAATCATTAATTAGGTTTTCATGTCTGATAGGTTTTTTGCCTCTGTTTAGTAGATTTTTTATTAACAAGCATTACCTGGGAGAGGTAACAAAGGCAAGGCAATCAAATACATCTTGACTAGAGGCAGGGATGGTAACTGCAACCTTACATTACCCTAACTAAGTTAACCTCCATCCCCCTCTTCATCCTTTGTATGGTTATCTTCTGTGTTGTCAGAGAAAACTATGTAACCTTTCAATTGTAAAATTGATCGTATTGCAGTGGAATAAGGTTAGAGTAACATTAGTATTGATGATTTATTTTACATCAAAGGTACAAAGACATCGGATGTCAGCTGGTACAACAACGCCACCGTCTGTTCGAAGACCGATTCTCAACTTTAGGAGGAGTTTGAACGCATCCTCTGATGACAGCGGGTCTGTGACCACAGGTACATGATGATTTTTATCGATATTTATAATTTATTCTAGCTTCCGCCTGCGGCCGCACCCACGTGGAGTTCCGTTTGTCACAAATATTAAGCCTTCCTCGATAAATAGACTATCCAACATAAAAATTTTTTTTATAAGTACATAGTTCCCAAGATTAGTGCGTTCAACCAAACAAACTCTACAGCTTCATAATATTAATATAGACGATGCGATAGTTGTTTGACAAAGGTATTCCCTTACGCTATATTCAGCGTAATTTTTTATATTTGTCTTATCAATTAACAATAAACTGTAAATAAAAATTATTAAATATATACTTACGAAGTCATTACAGATTTACATATATATAACATTTCTTTTATTTTAGGTACTGGAAAGGCAGGAGGATCTACTGCTAAAGATTACGTGGAGAGTCTTCACCAGAATTCTACAGCTACGCTATTGTATGGGAAAAATAACGTTAGAGTTCAACCTGTAAGTTCAAAGCTTCATGAAGTCCAAACTAGTAAAAACGTTTTCATGTACCTAATTGATAATACTATTCAAAGTGCAAATAGTACAAACACCTTAGTACAAGTTATTACATAAAATTTCACGTAGTATATCAAAATAAAGCATTCTGTTTTTGGACACAATTTCAACGGATGTTAATGGTCTGATCTTTGTCTATTTTAATATTCCATACCTTGTTTACTGTGTAAAAAACTGTCTCGTAAGGCACAATATGTTTCCCATTATCTTTAACATTATATTCATGATTGAAGATCCAAAAAATTGGATTAAAGAGATTAAAGTTCAATAATTCTGGGAACATATTATCAGATTTTTATTATTTCTAAATCTTAATGGGAAGAGTGGAATAAGTATAAAGAAAAAAATATTGGCTTTCAGAAAGACGTTGAAGAACTAATGCCAGGCTACTTGAGTCTCCATCAGACAGCTGCAGGCCTCGTCATTAAGTGGACACCAAACCAACTAATGAATGGTTATGCAGAGAGTGAAGGCATCGATAAAAGGTAATATCGAATTGATCCTCATGATCATATCATCAACAGATTGGTTATCGACTATATTAATTGTTTTTACACATTATATTATCTTAATTATTTTATCTTGTCCTAGTAATTACTAATTAGCTTGTAACTTTGTATTATTTGCGTGTTTTGTTTCATTTTATTTGATATATTTTAAGTAGCAGCTGCCCAAATTTAAATGTAAATAAAATGTTGTTGCGCCCGGCCTAAAAGTTTAAGGCCTTAATGTATCTCTTTCATTATTAACAAATTGAGCAATTCAGAAGTTTTTAGTGTTAAAAACAGTCTGAAATTAATAACAAATGAAATGGAGGAAGGCAACTTAAATTTGGTTTTGGACAAATGTAGTTTCAGAGACGATCAACATGATTAAATAAGCCACGCTAAAGTTATTTTATCTGCTTATATAAAATTATTATATCCTCGTAACTCTAGAAATTTTTATTCTAATCGAACGTCTCGTGGACTGTTGTGTAATATTGGAAACCACTCCATTCTTACACTAAGTATGTATTACTGTTGTGTTCATATTGAATAAGAATAAAAAAGAGGTAAATAGCTTTATTTTAAGTCAAATTAACAAAAGTTATTTAAATATAAAACAGAAATATTATAAAAATAAAAATTATTTAAATAAAATATAGAACGAACATATAAAGAAGAAAACTGCACTGTTTGTGTCTATTGGTTAATTAAATTTTTTTATATAATAAACAATCTCCCGAGAGACAATAAGATCTTGTTATATTGGTTATATATAAGCAGTACTTAGTTTTACCTAGCTTATTGTGTGTAGAAAGCATAGTTGTTGTCTCGTGTGTAGTTCAATCCGCTGTCACCTAGTGCATGTGTCCGCCTGCCAAAACACGTGTGTTCTGTGCAGCATTACCCCCTGTACTGTCTACAGGCGCCATTGTAGAGGGCCTCTTTGCATTGATTGGTATGTTTTTCTTTTCTTAATTATTTATATTGTTACCAACATTTTAATTTAATTTATTTTTTTTCACATTATATACACATATTTCTTACCAAATGCTCCTCATTTCTCATTATGTATATGTAATAAAATCTAATTAATAAAATGTTACTAATGAAAAGATCAATTTAGTAATCTCTCTATCGTCGTAGACAGTATTAATTGTAATATTGAAAAATTCTAATAAATTTTTTGATGCATTTTAATTGATTCGTCACAATATCAGTTAAATTTAAATTGTTAAATAGAATCCGGATTATATAGCATTGATAGCAGAATACGTACGTACTTGGTTTACAATTTCTTGCTTTGCCTAATCAGTTTTGTTGTTAAACCTTAGATAAATATGCTGATCACTTAAATACGACCTCTTTATATTTTTCACATATAAGTTTGTAATAAAAATTTCTTATAGTAAGATAATGTATACGTTTTTTCAGCGTGTATTGGGCTATGTCTCTACAAGTGTGCGTTTGGGAAGTGGTATATGTTCACGTCCATCGATCACAAGCAAGTGACGCTCTTATTTTAGTTGGACAAGATGGCGTCCAACGTCCTCCTATACAATTTCCAAAAGGCTAGTATAAAGCATGATTTTTTATACGAAACTGCAGACTTGATAACTGTTTAATTTTTGAGATCATTGCACGGCGAGTGCTACAGAACATAAGGATAGACCTTTGTTAACTCTCATAAATGAGATATTACGGAATACTGTCATAAAAAATGACTAATTGATGAATTTTTCAAGATGTCCTTTATAACCCTGTGATTATATTCTGGGCTCTTATCATTAATTAGCTTAGGATCTATTTCTTATTTTGAAACAATGAATTCTATTAAAATAAATCATGGTTCGGTCATAGTACAGTTTTTGATTTTAAGAAGTAAAATGTAAGATAAAAAAATGTTTTTATTTAAATATGTGAAACAAATATGGTGTCAGATGTGTCGAGCAAAAATAAACATGCTGTCAACTGAATGTCTATGAGGTTTCATAATTTACAAACAAGGTTTAAATAGTCTATGGCATTGTATATGCTGTATAAATGTATAATTGTTCCTACTTCTGGTTTTTAGGAGGACACCTGCTATCATTTTTAAGCAATTTAGAAACTGGATTGCTACCACAAGGTCAACTTGATCCTCCGCTATGGTCTCAGAGAGGCACGGGAAAAGTAAGTTTCAAATTTCGAACTGACGATTCTGGAAAGATTTTTTAGTATTATATATTTAAATTCACAAAACAGGTGTAGTCAGTTGATGTTTTTAAAATAGTATTTTTGAAGGTGTCTTATATCTGATAACTGGGCAGTTATCATAATATTTAGATATCAGCCATCATCCATGCACACCAGGAGACGTAGCGTTAATGAGACTCCCATAAGGTGAATCGACGATCTGGAAATAGTCATGGAGGCATCCAAGTGAATGCCGCGTATCCAGCGCATCCATACAGTGCATCCAGCTACATGGAGATTATAGGGGCATACTCAATGGAGATCCTAGGGGGAGACCAATGCCCTGTTGCTGCTGGGCAACATCTCTTTCTATCTCCAGTGTCTTTCGGCTGATGACGATAATGTTTTTTTAGAATTTTTATAACTAATTTACAAAAAAAAGGTGTATATTTGTGGGCTTATTTGTATTTTATTGATTTTTTTTAGGTTTTTGGCAGAGGTAAAACTCGCCGACGTCCTTTACCAAGCCTATGCGAGAGTGGAGAAACTGAGGAGGCTGAGTGGGAGGAGGCAGCTGGAGACTATGTATTTAGGATCGTCAACAACGCTATTACAGATAGAGAAGGTAAAATTATTTTCAATAAACGATTAGGATATTATCATCAGTATTTTATCTTGGTCTTATTTTCTATCTTTACTTATAACAATTTTTTCTGCTGTGTAATGCTTATTTTTGCTGATTGCTGGCTTTAATATTTTGATATTAGATATAGAAAGTTGCATGTCTATAGATTATGAAGAGATTTTAAAAGAAAATATACTTCAAATAACGTGACTTTATCTTAATAATTCATAAATTATGTATTCGTTTTGCACAGCTATGCGACATTCATTACTTGAGCGAGCATTGTCATCCCCACCACGGACGCCGCGACGACCGCTTGCGTCCACATCGACGACGTCTTCCGATTCATCCACGATGTCCGTGGATTGTCCGCCGTCCGCCGGCCACAATAGTGCGCCCACACAGGTTTTGTTGCCACCACAATCCGCTGAAGAGGTGAGTCAAAACGAAATATTCATATAATAGCAGTAGCGTCTATGCCATTCTAACGAATGGAATAATAACTTTCATAGAGATTAAAATAAAAGTCCCATGACGGGCGCCAATTTAGAATTGCTTAATATTTTTGATGAACTTCCTACTCATAGCATAGGTGTTCGAAATTATCACCACTAATATTACTGTTTTCTTTTCAGCCGGCATCTATTGAATTGGTGTGCAGTACGATGAGACGTCAGATAATCTCAAGAGCCTTTTACGGATGGCTTGCCTATTGCCGCCATTTGTCCACAGTAAGAACGCATCTAAGTGGTCTTGTTCATCCCAACATAGTTCCAAGAGGTAAGTTCTACGATTCTTCTTTTGAAATCTCAAATCCGCGTTATTGAACAGAAGTATCCAGGAAATTTTTTATGTTATCGTCCGAGGCTACCCTATAATCCTAGTAACTATTTAGATCTTTGTTCGATATACCCCATCTTTCATTACATAAGCCATGCGAAATCCCGGATATATTTTATGTTGAAAATTATTTTAAATAAGATTAGTTTTACTAATCCAAAATTAACTTTGATGTTCCTTCGAGAGCATTAAGCCACTACTCTCCAATTAATCTACCACGGGTGACAACAAATTATCGACAAAATTCATTCCTCTGGCGAGCGATCAAGTACTTAAACGAGTAGTATTTCAAAATTATCAGATTTACTTTGAGCTTGACATACTCCACTCAAGAATAGCAACGGCAAGACGAAAGATTTTTTTTGTAATTTAAATTAGATAAGTTGTTTGGTTTTATATTTTGTTCACACGTCTTCAAATCTTTAGTTTTAGTAAGTTTTAACCGCGGTGACCCATTGTTAACTGTCACTATAGTAAAATTGTTTATATAATTCAAGAACTGCTCATCTTCGAAATAAAATAAAATAGCCTCAGAAAAAAAAATGACTTTTTACCACTTCTTGAATATTTTACCTCTTATATAATTTTAATGTTGCTTATCTAATAACTAACATAGATGGTTATTATCTTCACAAATTCTTCTAAAATCAATACGTATTAATTATTTCAGAAGGACCAGAGACGGGACTAACTGAAGAACTATGGCGTTCCTTGACAGACGAACGTGGAGCGGTAACGGATAAAGACGAGGTGTACCGGCAGGTGTATTACTATGGAGTACAGCATGAGATCAGAAGAGAAGTGTGGCCTTATCTGCTTGGATACTACGAGTTAGTGATGATGTTCAAAAATTTTATCTTTTAAATAATTTGGGTAACTTGTTCTTGAGAGGCATTTACATCGGCAAGTCAAAAATCAAATGATGCCAAATACTACAAATACATACTACTTAATAAACAAAAACAAGAGCTAAATGATAAAAAAAATTATTAATAATTGAAGGAATATATTAATATCATTAGAATTATACTATCGCAATAATATAAGCTAAATATATAAAATTCTATACATAGCTATAACATATAGCTATATGACTGTTATAACTTATATATTTAGCTAAATACGAAAAAGGTTTTATAAATAATTTTTAAGACATACCAGCTACTCTTTTAGCTTTGTAATAAATAACTAATGTTATTAAAAGATTTCGATTGAAATACAAACCTACATCTATTTTTTTTAATTGTAGTATCCTATGTTGAGTAAGATAATCTTTTGTCTATTTTATCTATAAGATTCGGCTCAACCGCGGAGGAACGGGCTGACCAAGACGTAGTATGTCGTCGTCAATACGAGACCACGATGTCAGAATGGTTGTGTGTAGAGGCAATAGTGCGTCAAAGAGATCGAGAGGCGACCGCGGCATCAATAGCACGACTATCCGAGGCCTCAGGAAAGTTGAAACAGGTCGAACCTGTGGAACCAGAGGTAAATAGAATAAAGTCTTTTCATATAAAGTATGTATAATCTTTGACTGTACTAATTGTATCTGGCTTGTTTTCATGACATTAAAAAGGTGACATTTCAAAGAAAGAATTAAATTAGGAAAATTTTATCCACTATTTTTATTTGTTTTTGCCAAAATGAACACATTGAATGAAGAAATTAGATATAATAAAATAAGAATTAGCGAAAAAGGTCGGTCATGCTTCACAGACTATGTCAAAACATGGCCTGATGCTGTGTCTATGATGGGATTGGAAGGGCATTGTTCATTATAAGCTTTTACCGCCGGGCAGACCCATCGATTTGGATCTCTACTGCCAATTACTGATGCAATTAAAGCAAGAAGTTGCGGGAAAGGTGTTGTCTTTCATCACGATAACGCTAGTTCACATACATCTCTAGCAACTTAAGAAAAATTAAGAGAGTTTGGCTGGGGGATGTTAATGCATCCGTCATATATCTCTAACCTGGCACCTTCAGATTTCCACCTGTTTCGGTCTCTTCAGAATTCTTTAGGCAATGTCAGGTTAACATCAAGAGAAGACTGCCAAAACTACTTGTTGCGTTTTTTTGATCAGAAGTCTCAAAACTTCTGCAGCAACGGGATCATGTCTCTATCTATAATTTGCAGAAAGTCTAGAAAGAAAATGGCACATATGTACTGTAATTAAATGTAAATCAACATTGAAAAAACGTTTTGAATTTTCATACAAAATGTGAAGAAACTTTTTCCCCGACGTATTTATTTTTTAATTTATATTTATAATTTATATTTTTTAATTTATTAAACATTGTATTATAAAAATAATAAACTTTTCTGGTTATATTCTCAGGTCTTTGAAGATGACTGCAGCGTGATATCAGATAATCCACCAGTAGTTTCACCAGAACCGAGTGACAATGAACAGAAGAGGCCTGAAATAAAACCAGTACTATCAAGAGCTCCAAGCATAGATGAAGTGGATAACATTGAAATGGACTCAGAGAGTAAAGATAAAGAAGAAATGAAACTGAACGGAGAGACTGAGACGGGTGATAGTAGGGATCTAGATATAGACAGTCTAAAAGACTTAGATGATGATGAAGGTATACAAATTAAGAGTATTATAGAGAATCCAGATTTGAGAAGAGAAAGTATAGCGGAAATTAAAAGACTAGCTGAAGGCATAGTTCAAAAAGGTGATGGAAGAGGCTTGCTTTGCAGCGTAGACAGTGGGAATATGAATCTTAACGGCAATGACTTAAGGTCATCGTTAGATGAAAACCAACCACAACAGTCATCACATCAGCAGCATAGCGTTATTATAACTAACCCTTCAGTCGATTTGGCTCCTACTGGATCACCTGTGTCCGGAGGAACAACTGGTAAGTAAAAAGTGTCTGTATATTTAATTGCGATTACTCTTACTAGAAATATCAGAACTACTTACTAAATATGGTTAAAAAATATTTACATAGCAAACGCGAGTCCTGCTCGGAGTCCTTTGGGAGTAGTTCGAGAGGAATCTCATTCAGCAGGTGCTTCCTTTGATACTTTGGAGCCTTCAGGAGGAGATCAGCGGCCAGAAGTGAGATCGAACTGCGTCTCACCAGCCAGCTCTAATGGTGGAGTTTATTCGGTAACTTAATCAAAATCATATTATTTTTGTTAAGTAGATTCTTTGTATATCTCTAATTCAATAAACGACCAATAAGTAATGGTGTACATTATGAATGATGTACAGTAAGTATCTACTTTAAATGTTTCAGAATGAGTTAGTGGAGAGTTTCGCATTGAACTTACATCGCATTGAGAAGGATGTTCAGCGATGTGACAGAAACTACCCTTTTTTCAACGATGAAAATCTTGACAAGCTCAGGAATATTATGTGCACGTATGTTTTTTTCATTCTTAACGGAGGAGTTTTTTTCCTTCATCTCAAATGATGTTAGCTGAAGACGAGGCCAAAAATGGAATCGAACTTCACCCGGATTCGTCAACCACAGGGGAACTGGCTACCTTACCTCCATTTACCAAACACTATAATGCCGTTAACATGATTGTTATGGCGCCAGGCGGATGTAAAAATCCCTACCACCAACTAAACCGAACAGAAAATGTCTTTAATCTGAAGTATTTAATTTTACCCATTAGACCACAGATGATGTTAAAAGTATGTCGATAACATTATCGTTTGATATCAATATCGGTAATAATTACATATTACAAAAATTTATGACTTTTACGAAGTAGTTACTTTGACATTAGTAGAAATGTATTAAACTGTACGGAGTAGTTATACGACTAAAATAATTTAATATTTTTTTTATTACGATAACTTTCGTACCTAGAAAGTGATAGAAATATATAAATTTGTTTAAAATTTTATTTATAAGTAGAGATAACATAGTAATGTTTGAATTGTAAATAACTAAAGGTAATTGCTATTAACCAAAACTTCATGATGAATTACAGAAAATTCATCGGCTTGGATTAATATTGGATTTCAATGATTACTCTCCTTTGTCTTTCAATCAAAGCTCTTAGTGTTGGAGACTTTTCGAGATTAAAGTGGACTGTATAGTTTTTAAATAATAAAATAGAGTAAAATACTATATTATATACAATGTTACAAACGCGAATGCACAGATTAATGAATATGAATCTACGATACGTGAACAGGAGCGTAGACAAGGAAAAAAACTAAAGCTAAAAGCTATTAGCCGTATTCAATTTAGAACGTTCGAACAAAATTTTTTTTAAATAATAACTTTACAGTGTCCATAGTGTAATATCTAAAATATAGGCTATTTTATTTTTGTTGAAATTAAACAGTTGCTTAAAAGCTTAACAGAAACGAATTAATTTTAGCTACGTTTGGGAACATCTGGATATCGGCTACATGCAAGGCATGTGTGATCTTGCTGCACCATTACTGGTAATGATGAGAGAGGAAGCTGCTGCGCACGCTTTGTTTTCTCGCCTGATGGACAGAGCTAGAGACAATTTCCCGTCCGGACAAGCAATGGATGCTCATTTTGCTGATATGAGGTTTGTGTCCATTAAAGTTAATGCTGTTTTTTTATCAAAGTCAAAGACAAAGTCAAAATAACTTTATTAAAAAAGACTCATTTACTATGTTCTTTTAAATCGTCACAACAGGGAATATGTATGAGTGTGTGTCACGATACGTAAATAAATTTAGATTAAGACTGTGTAGTTTTATAACGGGTCATAAATATTACAATAAGACTCCTATATCAAAAAGATATTTGTGTAAATGTTTACAGACTTTATTTAGAGCTTTCCTTTAAACTTCCAAACTAGACTTAATTTATAAATAATCCAAAATCGCTGGTTTGTTAAATAACTAAGTTTTTGTATATTCAGGTCGCTAATACAGATCCTTGACTGTGAGCTGTACGAGTTAATGCATGCTCATGGAGACTACACGCATTTCTATTTCTGCTATCGGTGGTTTTTGCTCGACTTTAAGCGTGAGCTACTCTATCAGGACGTAAGTAAAAATTTTGTTCATTTAAATTTGTTATTTTGTTAAGTCTGCAAATAGGGTAAGAATATCGTGCCTCATTGATTTTATCTTTATTTATATTTAGGAACAGGCTTGCTTTCCCTTATGCCACGTCCCATATTGATCTTAATTAAAGCTGGATACGACTTTTAGAAAAAACGCCTGGTTTTTTGGTCATGTGTAAAATAAAAAGTTTTTGTCTTAGTTAATAGGGTATTTGACATTTTTTATTTCATAAATGTATAGTATGACAATACAAAAAATTATTGCAAAAGCAACCATAGATCAATCAATCTATATTTCTGCAATCTATATTTTCTGATGATGAGTTAATGCATCCGCCATATAGTCCCGCCTTACCTTCAGATTTCCACCTGTCTTGGTCTCTTCAGAATTCTTTAGGCAATGTCAGGTTAACATCAAGAGAAGACTGCCAAAACTACTTGTTGCGTATTTGTGGCCAGAAGTCCCAAAATTTCCACAGATCTGTATCTACAAGATGCCAGAAGGTCTTCGAACAAATAGCCACGTATATACTGTAAATTAACTTTGAAAAAAATGTCTTGAAATTTCATATAAAATGCGAAGAAACTTTTTCCCCTACTATAAATGTTTTCAAAGTAGTGATACTTATATTGCCGTTTTTGGAACATTTGTTCACCATATAATTTCAAACATCATACGAAAGGAATAAAGTTTGCATAGCTTATTTCATTTATAATGTCTCAATTTTGTGCAAAGAAGTGGCAGAAAAAAGTTTTTTAAAATTTTTGAACTCTATTTTTGGTATTAAAACTCCTTAAAGATTTCTTCCTTTCTGATGGTTTTTTTTCATCTATTTTTAGAGAAAGACACACACCATGTTTTCCTTACAATGGTCCCTACCATTGTAAGGGAATGATGGAGTGTGGTTGAAGTATTATCAAAAAAACATGTGATTTTCTTTTGTGAATTCGTGTTTCTCTTTACCTTAACTTTACTTTGTCTATAAACCATGAATAGTATAGTTTAATAGTCTTCTAAAATTAATACCTTTTACCTCTTTGTTTAGGTGTTTGCAGCATGGGAATTAATATGGGCAGCTCGACACGTCGCTTCTGAGCACATGGTATTATTCATGGCGCTCGCCCTATTGGAGACTTATAGGGACGTTATACTCGCCAACACCATGGACTTTACTGATATTATCAAGTTCTTCAATGGTAAGGCGTAGATATACTTAGACATCTTTATCTTTATATCTATATCTATATTTCTTTCTTCATCAATTATATTCTTTTTATTTCCTATTATTCATCATATACTTGACCAATGTATTTTTATTAATTCATAGAAAATTACAAAAAAACAGCAATATCTCATTTATTTCAGAGATGGCCGAACGTCACGACGCAGCAGCTGTTCTATCTCTAGCCAGGGACCTCGTGTTACAAGTTCAAACTCTAATTGAGAACAAATAAGGTTTATATTAGCTGTAAAGTTTAACAGGTGTTGATACGAAACAGGTCATTGGCATATCGTGATTATAATTGACCTCACATCGATGTTGCTATTTAAAATAAGTATATTAATAAAACTTATCAAAAAATCTTATTTTAAACATTTTTAAACTGAAAATGATTTTTGGTAAGCCAATTTTTATTATTCTAAAACAACTTTTTTTTTATAGATTAAAGCAAAAATACTAATTCTCAGAATTAAGACATGCAAAAAATTACGTAATAAATTAATGAACAATATAGGTATATGGTATATAATAATTATACACGATAGTTCCCAAAATCTTACAAGATGTTACGTACTTGAATGTTAGGAATTATAAAAATAAATCCATTTAAATAATAATATATTATTGGATGACTACCTCTCAATAATTAGAAGACTATAATAAAAAGTAGTCGTTATTCCTGTTGTTCAGTTGAGCAAATGAATTTATATTCAGCTATTTATTATTTTTAATTTTTAAAATTGAATTGAGGCGCCTAAATATTGCCTAAAAATTCACGTGCTCAACTGTATATTTGTAGATATTTTATAACGAATATTAAATATTACATATTTAATTGTTTATGTCGGTGTTGATGTAGTTTGTCATAAAAATAAAATATTTTCATTCTACATTATTATATAACTTTAATAAAGCATCTTTATATGTATTTTATCGTAGGTGTATATTAGGAAGATTTATTTCAATTTGTAGTATATGTTATAAAATTTCTATAAATTAGAAAGGACTAATACATATTCATAATAAAATCATAATATTTACGCACACCAACTCTTCCTTATTAAATTTAACCTGTAAAAACACAATTTGTCGTGATAATCTTATCTCGTACTTACAAACGCTTATTTAATTCTATTTTACTTCATTTTTGTTTTTGTCATGTCACATTTATGTTGAATTAAAAAGGTAAACAAAGGTAAACATTTTACAGTTTTGTAGCAAATATGGTGGGACCACACAATTTTGTGTGGTATTATTGCCCAGACAAATTTATCAGTACAATCAAAATTAAATGACTAGTGTCAGAATAGTGGTAAATTGGCATGTGTGTATTTGTCAAAGTCAAATATTATTATATTGTTTCGTGGGACCCACTATAATATACCTATTTAATATTAGTTAGTCTGGCGAAGATATAACAATCATTGATTTAAAAAGACGTATAAAATAAAGAGTAGCTATATTATCATTCTTAAATTAAAAAAAACATGAACATATCGTCAAGTATACAGGAGTCACAAAAATACGATATTAAAGTCTAAATGTTTTAAACCAATCAATACTTTATTTTTAGTTTCATTATAGAAAATGAACTTTATTTACACCATTTAACTAGTCCTGCTTCCTCCGTGCCTTGACTCAAATGAAATTAAATATAATTATTTACCTCCAATTACCTATATGCTACATTAGTAATAACAAATTATTTATTTTAATATATACTATCTAGTTATTGCTAATCAGATATTTTTAGACACTTTCCAGTTATTCTATTATCGATAATTAATTAATTATTAATAAACATTATTTATTTGATTTAGCCTGAAATAATAAATTATTCCTCCTATACCATATTTTTATAAAACTGACCTGTACTCTGAGATCGTAACAATTGTCAATCATATATTTCTTCATGTATTTAAATCCAGCGAAATATTGAAAATACATTTTCAAAACAATCGTGTTGTATAAATTAAATTTTATCAAACATACTGAGGAATTTTAGCTATATTTCAACAACTTTCTTCAAGATAGATAGTAGTCTGTGAGCAGCGGCCGGCAAAAGTTGTATAAATATCCATATTCCATATCTGTCGTATGTTAGCGGCCAAATAAATCCCTATAGAAACTCATATCTGCCGTGCAATTTCAAAACATGTTTATTGAAGTTAATTAATCAGAGGTTTTATTTAAATTTTGAACTGGCTTGCAGAAAGAAAGCTGTTTATTAAAGAAAAAAAATAAATGGAACAGTTTTCTGCGTGGAAAATTATTGATGTTCGATTTTGAAATGTAATTGCATTTTCAAATTAAAAGTTCTACTAAGTTTTAATTTCCGCGCATTATGTAAGAAAAGTATTATAAAGGCCTTAGCTAGGTGTTGATGTACTTATGTCTTTTTAATTATATATTTTACACTTTCGTCCATCAATACCTATTTTGCTGGCCGCTGCAGTAATGTACTATAATTATTTGTTATGATATGTGTTTGAGCAAAGTATTACTTATTTATTAACATAAAAACGGTAGATGCAAATAAGTGACTACAATATTCAAAATTGTGCTGCATAGATTATAAGTTTAAAAATATTTAATTTAAATTTAATGTTTCTGTCAAGAAGACTAAAATTATAATTTAAGCTCGTAAGTAAAAAAAAATATACTAACATTATATTTATCGAAATTCTATATCTTTATAAAACAAAATTATTTTTAGGCTGTTTAGATAATTGTGTGCTGTCGTAAGGTCATTGTCCATTTGAGAATCGGTAAATGTTATACGCTTATTTAGATATTTTTTACACAAAACTGGCCTAAGAGACACTTAAGCAAAGCTTTACTTAGTCAGATCTGTGTTAAACACACATTGGTGTCAAATTTAAAGGAAATAGAAAAACTATTTAAATAAATGTATTATAAAATTTAAGGTTATAAACAAATTTAAGTACTTAAGTTGTTAAAATAATAGTCGTAATCTACAATTGTAATAAATGTATGCAATTTGTTTAATAATTTGCACTTGTTATATTAAAAATTAAACTAAAGTTTTATCAAATTATATTTGTGTAGTTTAGTTAGTCATTAGACATTAAAAATAAAATTAAACGTATTCATAACCAAATTCTAGCTCCGGAATTAAAGAAAATACAATGTTCTATGTATTCCCTACCGCTTAAATAATTTTTATGAAGTAAGAAAAGAAAACATCAAATTCGAGAGCTTTATCTCTTACTGCATTAGTAATAAGATTTATAACTGTCAAAAGTGATCATTACTTTTCCTCGTGACTTTACCTAATATTTGTGATATTTTTTATATTATAAGAACTGACACATCTAGGTTTGCATGACTGCATTGCTGAAATTAATAATGATAAATATTTTAATAAATATTTTATACAAATCAATCTTGCACTTTTGCAATTCATGCTCATTAATTTTATCATCATCGATACTGTAATTAAATAATATGTCAGTAGTTCGTGCAACCTTAACGTCAGTATTATTCTTTTCAATTACGTTGACATCACGAATCTCAACCAAATGGTTACCGAAAATACAAGAAAGCTGTTCACTTATTTTCCCGACCAAAGATTCTGGATATAAATATGCATGTATTCATTCTAGTGTAGTTCTAACCTTATAGTGTTTTTTTTAACGAAAAAGGATTGAAGAGGTCATTAAAAAAATTTAATACTAACTTTACTTAAGTCGTATTAATGTGCAGAAATAAAATATTATGTACCTATTTCCTGTATGAAAACAAATTACATGTTATATATTTTATTGTATTGTAATTGTATTTTCATTTGTTAAATGTAATAAAATTTATAAAACACGTATGTGTTTTATAAAAAAATAAATCTTTTGTTTACTTTTAGGTTACTAAATCTTGCATCTAAGCGTACTATGGTACTAAATGCCGGCGGACTGGTATTGGATGATAGGTGCAACAAATTTTGGATATGTTTATAGGATACGCTTACATAAATTTGAGAAATCTGAAACATTTCAAAACTTTACGCAATTTTAAACCTAATATTAAATATTAATAATCCAATAATCCTAATAATAGGTATTAGACATCTATTATTAGGATTATTTGAGGTTCCTCTCTTCATAATAAAAAGACGTAAGTTAAATGAAGTGTTGTCATATTGGTATGGGAAAGTAAAATAATTTTTAATGATTTTCGATTTAGAAAGGACTGAAAAAAAATAAACAAAAGCATATTATTTTTGGAATATCTACGATGCGTATTTTTTCCAGAGAGTTGCATTTTTATGAGAATACTTTAAATAGATTATTAAGATAATTTACACCTGGCACATAGTAAAATTTTAATAAAAAAAACTTGGCTGCAAAGAGGAAAGTCAAGGAACATTCAATCACTGTATAATAACATGAACATTTTCATAGTTAAAAAAAATTAAGTGTATCTTAATTATCTTGCAATGTTTTTGTCAAACCATATTCAGTCACTGAAATGAAGTTAGTAACATGTAAATGACGTCACAGTTCTCTTACCTGTTCTTACAATATAACTTAAAATCGGACGATCGATAAGAGCTGAACACATCACTGTCTTCATAAACTTGTAACCGTCTATTTCTTCCCTTCAGGGAAAGTATGGTAGCTACTACCTTAAGTCATAGGTAGAACAACATTAGATATAGAAGAAACTTAATTCTTTTACGCAATCATATTGTACTCAACTTATTAAGTGTTCGTATAGTAACTGTTGCATTTAACTATGTAATACTTAGTTGGTAAAATATTGCTAACATTTATTTTTGTGAAAGTCATGTTGTCCTTTCAATAATATGCTTCCATTAAATTTAGTGTTTTATCTATTAAATGAGAGAGAGAGAGAGACAGTGAGAAATATAATTAAAATTATTACGTTAAACCGTTTGAATACTATGTGAAAAAGTAAAAATATGAAATAAATCTGTTGGCGGAATGTTTAAAAAACATACATATAGGAACAATTCCTTTGTTACAACATGCAGGTTCTCTCAAGATATACAGTAGAAGTAATGAGTATTTTTGGTAGTTATACGATTTTTTGTATTAGGAAACAAAAGGACTACCGTTATAGTTTCTATTTTCACGTTCTCTATATTTTATCTATGTATATTTTATGTATTTTATGTGGTAGAATTAATGGGAATTTTAATTCTCACAAGCAGTATTTTTGTATACTTATATACGCAGTATTTTTGTATACGGGAACTAATAAAGCATTTGTACCTGTAGTTCTACTGCAAAAATAGTCAGGTTTAATTGAATTTCTAACAATTTGGACAAATAATTACAACAGTTGTTTCATGGACAAATTTTCAACTTAAAGTAGGAATACTTAAGTCTACAGTTTGCATTTGTTAACTTTTCTCTTCTCTAACTTTGTTCTTTGTTTTTTAACTGTTTGTCCTTTGTTGTTTGTAAAATGAAATAAAAAAACAACAATTTAAAGTTGTTAAAGTTTGCGACCGCCTATATATTTTAAAATATTAAATTTTTTAATCGTAGTGTTGCTTAAATGCATTATGACCTATCTTATTGCGATTAGGAACAGGTAATACCAATCATTTAGATAATGAAATAGAGATAAAAATTGCCCTTGCCATGTCTTGGTATGGTGAAATGACTTATTTGTACTTAATTTTTGGTTATAATGGTACACTTACAACACGGAACGATATTGAAGTGAAGTCGATCTTTTCAGACTATATATAGAATTCTTTATAAAAGAAAAACGATATTGTAGTGTTAATCTGTGGTTGCTCTCATAAAGAAAGTTTTTTCTGTAGTTGTTTTGGTCGAAAGATTAAAATTATTTCAATCAATGATCCTTTTAGATACTTATGCAATTATAATAAATAAATACTTAAGAGACCTAGGAAATTATTTATCCTGAAAAGCGATAGCCTGGGCGAAGCACCACAGAAAACCGCGGCACAAAAAGAGTGCTTAATTTGTATAGTGTGATAATTCTGTGTTCCAATAAATATAATGCTTATACTCTACGGCGAGTTCGCTAGAGTCAGAGCCAAGTAGTTGATCCTTATGCTGACCGTTGTTAATATCTAGTCACCAACACAAATTCTAACAAGGAACCCATTTTATGCTGTCAAAATAGGAAGGTCACTAAACATTCAATTAATTCTTCTTCAACCTATATACGTCCCACAGATTGTCACAGGCCTTCCAAGATGGGAGGAACACATGAGCAGGGTCCAACGGCTTAACTTACGCTTAAAATATATGAATTCACTGAATTGAAGTTTGTTTCATGCCCAAGACACCAGAGTGTATAAATAACTCCAACCTTTTTGACCTCGTAATACGTACGCCGCTTGTCCTTTAAGGCGAGTCTGGTTACGTTGACTCTCGCTGCTCACGCGCACAGACTACATTATCATTAATCTTATATGTACGAATGTTCATTATTACCTTTTGTCTGTGTGTTGGTATCTAATCTGTGATAACTTATTCTCTTCAACTTTAATTATTTCTATTTCATTTTTCCTTTTTTTTAAAATATATTTATTTTGATTTTTTACAACTCGTCCCAAATGGTCAGCTATGTAGGATGAGTTAATGAATTAATGTTAAGTTACCCCACGGCCGATATATTTAATATCTAACTACACGACCTGGTCAGTGGGTATATCAGCTAGTAAAAAATTATAATGAAAACAGAATGGTTCATTTTACGGGTTATAAAAAAAATTACATCAATAAAAACATACTAACACGTTAAAAAGAAAAGTTGAAATAAAACCTAAAATAAAATGGAAACTATGACAAAGGATTGTTCAAACATTAAATTAGTAAAAAATGATTTCAAACAACTTTTAAATTAAATAATTTAATTTTCAAATTCGTACATAGCCTTTATTCTTAACATAGGTGAAAAGTGTAATAAATAGATCTTTCATCACGGGTAGGTACTCTTTCCCGCTTGAAATATAATAGAACGATCTTATAATATTATTTATAAAATTGTATTACTATTGTACTTAGATATTAAATTAGCTATAAGTAATATAAACCTCGAAATCCATCTAGATAAATACAGTGCTATAATGTGAATCAAATATAATTACACTCAGATAAGATACACCACATAATCGTAAATACCTAGATATAGGTTAGTTATAAAATATTATTGTCACCTTCATCTTTAATAAAAAAAATGATGAAGATAAAATATTGTAAGGAATTTTATTTCAAAACCATCATTTTTCTGCAAATGCAAATTTATAATAGAATAAAATTGATGCCTAATTGATATAATAATATTCTATAAAATAAAAAAAATATTGCACTTCAAAATAGAGATTAAACCCTGATAATAATTGTACTTAGTTATAAAAAATACACTAAACTAACGCTAACATTTTTGTATAAATATGATTAATTAATAACAACGCATCACTTACTTTATATTCACTTTATGTACGTCCTGTTACAAGGTTTCCAATCGAATGGAACGTGGTTTTATTGACGGAATTAAGTTGCCATACCGAAGAGGCAACTTAACTTGTATACGGCGCAAGTCGTCGTATCTAGTGATTAATTGAAAGATATGATTTCTATTAATTTACGTGTATGTGCCGTTCTCGCGTATAACATTTTTTACAAATTCCGGTATCTCAGGCAGTGAAACAAGGTCGTCTTTGGATGCGGGGTAACCAGAATAATGGTCCCATGTCTTAATTTCGTTGTATAAAGCTTCTCCAGGGCATTCTGTTGCTCTGACTTGTCTATGACCAACAAGTTTGTAGTCGGACTTAATGTAACCAAGCTCCACGCCTGCTGCTATCAACGATTGTGCTGTTTTAATTTGATTATTCGGGGGAACTTCAACTGTAAAAAATTATAAGTCAAATGTATAACAATCATAATGCGTGAACACGAGCTAGCTGGAGAGAAATGAAGAAATTAACTAGTGCACGTAGAATGTTAGTATTCGTGACTGGGTCTTTGAAAAAGAAAAGACATAACTTTTTGTTTTTTGATGCAAGGTAATTATTTTTGGATCGAAAAAATTGTCATGCAGACCTCCCGAGGTTCTATGTACTTTTAGACAAAATGATATTACAAATATCATTAAAACTCAACATTTAAATATTAAGTTCGATAAAACGTATTCCCAGCAAAAACAACAATAATTGTGAGATACTTACATCTCCAATCACCAATTAGGCAAATTCCAACACTGACGCTGTTGAAGTGCAATGCGTGCGCACCCAATATCTCCCAGCCACGGCCCTCGTACGCCACTCCGTCGCTGCCTACAGCGAAACTGGAAGAAAAAGAATTTGAAATTTTTACTGTGTACAAAATTTAATCACAATTTATTGAATATTTCCATATCCATATAAAACATAATTTCCATAAAATGAAATCATTTCTATGTTTGTTACATAGTAATAAATGTGAAAGAAAATAAAAACTATACATAGCCTTGATTAAAACCTACTGACTAGAGACGAATGATGAATGTTCATCGGATCACAATCCCCGACCACAAAGGGGCCTAGAGGTCTCACCAACCACAGCAATAAAGCCACAAAATTTATTCTCCTAGCCAACTCCGCAGTTCGGCGAAGTGCTTGGAGACGCACCAGGTGGCCCTGAAAAGAGCTTGCCTGTTCGGTGGAGATTCGCCGACCACCAAACCACTACCTATTCCAGTAGTTGTTTCGTTGGTGAACCATTACATTGAATGGGGAGGTAATCAAGTGCATTAAGCGGTCCTCCAACGATTCCACCACGCGAGGAGGCTCCCCAGCCTATACTCCACTACTTTGTAACCTGATTTTTTATTTTAAGTTTTCACAATGCTTCAATGCAACTCGATGTTTCTGTTCCATATAACCAGCTATAAAAGGGGCACACACGCAGAAATACGTTCCAGTCCATAGCGATTTCAAATCGAAACGTATAATTTTTTAAAGGCATTTTAGGTATTGAGAATTCACTCTTGTCGAAACAACAGCAAGAAAGCAAAAGCAAAAAATAGAGCATTTTCCGCCTGATTCGCCAAACTGGACGTAAGTCCGTTGGAAACCATGCTAAGCTGCATCAAAGTTACTGCACACGTCGCAGAACAGAACGGAATGCGTTGCAGTGAGAGATCCGTCTAAGAGTTTTTTCCGTTTTATTTAATTCGTCATAGATAGACTTTATTTTCATTTCTTTATCACACACAAAAATAATTAGATGTAATCAGCGCATTATTTAACAATATTTGTTTTACAACAATTTAACTATATTTGTCACTGAGGTCGCAACTCAGTGACTAAAAATTAGTCACTGAGTTGCGACCCTTGTGTAGAAGTGCAAAAGGGTCGCAACTCAGTGACTAATTTTGTTCACATCAGAATGCGAACAAAGCACTGGTAGTTTGCTATAAATTTAATGCTTTGATTAATTTGATTTATATACGTCTAGATGTCATGTATGTGTCCAGTTTGTTATGATTTGTTGTATATTTATTACATGGCACAAACCTGTATCCAATATCCCACCAGCCTCGATCATCCATATGGAAGTCTTGCATCTCTCTCATGGCCTTTTTGCATTCATCCCCGGTCTTGCAGGCCTTTGGCGTGTACGAGTGATGGATCACCACATATGGAACTGGCGTGGTCAAAGGTACCGTCTGTTTTGCAGGTCTTGCATTCCATTCCGCTCTGGGCGTAAACGGAAAGTCATAAGGTTGTATTTCGTTATCTGATGAATGATCTGAAAAATATCAGAGTAATTCGATTATAAAAGAGCTGGAAGTACGTATTCTTTGTTTTATAATCAAAATTCATAACTACAAATATTTTTTGGACTGACTAATACTGTTGGCCGCAGATGGCCTTTACAGCGTTACCGGGGTTTTAAGGAGGCGAGAACCTTGGAGAGTCCTCAAGCCTTAAGGGGCGATTCGCCTCTGGAGGAGTTCTAATCGACAGGCATCACCTCCGGGGAGGTGTCCCGCTGTCTCTTAGATTCTCCAGGGCACTCGAGCCATGAGGGAACGACAAACCTGAGGGTGCCTCTAAAGGCTCGGACCTCGGCTCAGGTGAGTCGTATCGTGGAGGAGAGAAGCGCCCATGTACGTATCTGTACCTGGTATAGCGCGACGAATGTAGACCGGGTCTTCGCACCCTTGTACGACGGGTGCGGTGTATAGGAAAAGTGTACCTAGTGCGTGATGTGTGTGTGTGCAGGAGCGCGTTTGCACTCGTAATTGGATCGTCCGGATCATGAAGGACATTCCTTGGTCTGCGTAAGCGGGTCGGGGCGTTAGGGTCAGGAGAGTAGTTGGATGCTCTTACAATGAGCGGATTGGAATGGTGGGGTGCTTTGTCAAAGTAACGCCTGGAGGCGTCTTTAATGACTTGAACTACAAATATTACAACCATGCCTCAAAAGGCCTCTTAATTCTTAGGTCTAAGTTCAGGCATGGTGGGAAACACCAGGCCTGAACTGAAACTGATGCAAATCATGAAGTTTTCCCCTAGAGTATTGGAAATTGTTCAGACAAGCTCAACGAGTATGCGGCGTGAGACGGAGGCAGAAAGTGTGTCAACCTTCATTACAGAAATAATGGAAATCAAAGAAGCCCTATGCATTGCTCCGTAAAAAAGGAAAAGCAAAATCGGCTGAAGGTATCTTGGGGCCAAATTAGTACCCCCAATGTGAGTTACAATTGAATTGAACCATTTCGATCGTGTTTGCCCTCAGCTGCCAAATTGTATGCAAACGATATCAACGTTTCTCTTGGGAAGTATTGGAAACGACTTTTTATATAAGTGATTGTCACTTGAACGCAACTACTATCGAAAGGTCTAGATGAGATTGAAACTTACACAAGACTTCGTGATTAAATCATTCGGTGTCGAAGCTCTCATCGCACATTTCCTATTACGCGAGACAATCACGGAGCTACAGAATACGACATTATGCTGTTTCGTGCGAATGTATTTTGCTACAGTCGAGAGGCGGCATGAACATTCAAGGTGTATGGTTTAACGTCTATTACGATGCGAATATAAGTAATAAGCAAATTGTGTGGATTTTACCATGCCTAAAAAAGTTCTAATACATCTTGTAACCCGTTATAACGTTATGTAATATAAGAAAACTAGAACTATTTGCAGCTAAGTACTGTTACGATTAATGCTTAGTGTGTAGCGTTTTCGTTATTAAATTTTGTTATGAAAATAAAACAATATAATTAATATAACTCGCAAGATTGTGGACTATGGACATATTTACAATAATTTGCGCATTATTTTCTGATAGCGGACGCTGCAAGCTCATCAGGGCCTTACAGCGTCCGCTATCAGAAAATAATCATAATCAAACGTCAAAAAGGTTTTTTAGTCTATAGTTTTTTTGTATATAGTTTATGGCTATAGTTTGTTTTCTACACGACAGTTGCAAAGTCAAAGCAAAATATTTAAATATGCTAAATGTCAATATTGATTAAGTAAATTTACAACTAATCCACACGTATTACAACAGATAATTGAACAAGCCGTGATATTTATTAAACAAAATAGCACACTATTTTCGATCTATAAAATATAAATTGAAACAACTAAATATTTTTAAATAAATATTTATCATCAACAATTTTTATTTTAATAAAAAACTAAAACTTTTCCTTTTGAACACAAACAATAAACAAGTTAAGTGTTATTAAAAATGGTAAAACACAATTACTTATTATTAGTTTTTGCTTTACAAAAAACTATATACCTATAATAATATTTTTCTCACTATTATCCATTTTTCTCGTTTCTGCATTCAGAGAGCACTGTACACAAAACGATGGCCGCGATGAAATCAGAATGTCCACTGAGTATCGAGTATTGAGCTGAGATTTCAAGTTTACACGAAGCAAGCAGTGTGGTTCAAAAGTGAGTTATCTTTTCTCGCTTTATAAAAGAGATAAGTAAGTAATATTTAAATTGATTAAACAAATCAATATCTTATTAAAACAACAGTTAACAAAACAAAGCTAGAAATTGAAACTATACATTTATAGTTACGTTAAGTTACGTTTTATACGTTTGAAAAAATTTGTATAACTGAACATTGTTATTTGAAATGATAAATGAATCTCGCAATCAAGATTTATTCCAGATTTCTTAATATTTACCTATTCTTCATAAAGTGTAATATCTAAATTAATTGGCTTAAACATATTTATCTTAAATAAGTACCTGCTTTAGATACGGTTTATCAAATAATGATAAAATAATGGGAAAATTACGACAGATATATCTTTTATTCGGAATATACTTAAATAAATAAAATGTAATAGCAAATGGTGTTTCTCTTGGGAAATTTTAATTTCAATAGTCAATTTCAAAGATAACTAGCATGACAACACGTAAATAGCTGAAATATAACAATAAATACAAATTACCGGGATAAATATCAACAATTGATTAAGTATATTTTAAAAAACCGTCTACAAGTACGAGTATAGTCATGTTGTACACGCAAGATTTCATTTAAATCACGTTTATGATTATTTTACACTATTTATGAAATTTATAGCATAACACTGAACACTGATAAAAATGTGAAACTTTTATTCGGAGTAAACAATACAATAACCAATAAACTGTTCGGCTTGTTAAATAATATTTGTCAATACAACTCAAGTCTCAAGAACTCACCGATTAAGACAGCAGGCACTCCAACTGTAGCGGACAGTAGATTCACAAACGACATGATCAACAGAAAGACCATTCTGAGTCACATAAAAGCCAGCTTAAGCTGAAACAAGAAAAAATATATTATCAATAATCGTTATGCAAATTGATTTGTAAATTAATTATTCTGTATTTGGATTGTTGCGATCTAGAGCAACCTCATCATCTGATAAAGATGAGGCTAGGCTGTCTTGGATTTAGGCTATTGATACTTGAAAAACCTACATATAGAGATATGTAGGCTTTTCAATCCTGTAACATATAAGGAGTTTGGGCTTCGAGTTAGTGGGACACTGCCCCGCTAAAGCTGGTTGGTCATCAATAAATCTGTATTACGCTCATATATTAAAACCTGGACTACACACTTGATTACTTTTAGACAGTGTATAAAAGTGTAATACAGATTCTAGATTTGGAAGATCGCTTAAGCGTCCTTATCATCTTTAACAAGGCGGTCTGGGCTAGGTGTTGATGATATAAAAGCCTATAATTTGGTATATAACACCACCACGCTGAGCCAACGCGAGTGAGCATTAAGTTATATACAAGATTGAAAAACCATTCTCATTTTTAGCAAAAATCTTACTGGCAAAACCTCTCATTGTAGCAACAATATTTGAAAGAGAGGACAGTTGTGGTCCGCCTCGTTCTCATTAATCAGAGTGAGATAGCAACAGTGTAAGCTCCACCTTAAAACACGTAATTACAGGGCATCAGAGGCTCTGATATTGAACTTAATTGAAAAAAAGCAACTATGATTAAAATTCGCCATTTTAGAAATCTCCAATGTCGTCACCAGTAATTTATCTTTTTATGGTCAGATTGTAACGCAATAATTATACTGAATTTAAATAGAATTTATCCCCAAGGGAACCAGGGCCATTCACTAATTTAAATACCTAAATAATTAACATTTTTCTCGTACTTACATGGTGATAAAGCCCGCTGTTTTTTAGTGTAACTATTTACTTCACTTAGTCTACAGATAAAATAAAAATACTCGTAGAAACTTCTTTATACTCTATAATATCTCTTGATATGTAAACAACAAGTACATTATAATATAGTATACTTTGTTTAAATATATCGGCCGATTTTATCGGAGGCCTTATCAAGTTATTGATCGAAACTAAAATAAGTAAGATTAAGTTTCATTTATCAATTAGTAGAATGATACGTATACTCACTCACTTGTTTTACTACATACTTAGCATACTTTAGAAATATTACATACATAACGGCGGATATATTACGGCGGAGTAGCCCGTACCTAGGCGTACTGACCGGTACTGTCGTAAAACAGACTGATTACTGTCGTACTGACGGCGGATTAAAAAAATTTTTTGAAGTATTAAGTATGGGTCTAAACTTTTTTACCAGTTTTCTCAGATCAATAATTCAAGGAGATATATGTAAGGCATAAAATTCACATAGAATATATTAGTCACTTTAAATTTAGCATAGTATATTACGCAAATAGATAATACCTACTTCATATCTTTTACAATAATACACGATAACATTGATAAAATAAGCGTTAATTCAATAAAAAACTTACCTCTTTATATAAATAAATAACAACGCAAACAAAACAGTACAGTGTTAGAACTTCCGCCGTTCCGCGCTATATTATATAAAGATTTCCTTAATATTCATGATTGTTGAAGGTCCACATTAAAAGGAAAATGATTTTACTTACAATAAATATAGGGAACGATTTTTTCAAGTGTGCTTAAATGACCAAATTCAATAAAAATTGGTAATGCTTCAAATATTCAATTTAGTCCCAGACCCGATCTGAATATTTTAATAAAACGGCCGGATCGGAAATCGAGCACGTTGATTTTGGTGAAATAAACGAAAGAGGTAATCTTTTGATAAATGCAATTTTAATTTTCTTTTCTTTGTTCATAAAAACAGATGGCAATTTGCCATTGAAGGTAGCTTAAAAGAAGAAGAAGAGGGAAACACATCCTGGACTTTTTGTACTACTGTCTATTCGACCAGTCGTCAAACATATCTGAACCTAGATAAGTTTCCTGTAACTAAAATACTCAAATGATGTAAATGTAAATACCGAATAAAACATTGTTCCGTTCTGATCCAAAAACACACTGACAAACTAGTTTTTACGCACAAATATTTCAAAAATAAAAGTGGTTTTATGTTTTATCGTATACTAAATAAACAAGTGCCTGATGTTGGCGCTTTAAACCAAATGATCGGCACAATTACGTGGCGTCATATTTAGACGTAACAACCTTCATCCGGTGTAAGGTCGCATCAATGTGTATGAAATTGGCGAAGTTTTACAATGTTTGACCGCTGCAGAAAACTTAAGCAGATGTTCCCAAAAATTTTCAGTTTACGAACGAAATTTACGAAAAGCATATTGTTTTTTATTATGTAGAATATCAAACAAACAAATATCTCTTCTGGTGGTTAGGGATAACCATCGCCTATGCACACCAGAAATATTAAGAGAGGCCTCACTCTTCTATTAAAAAGGGCGTGAAAAGGCACTTTTTATGCCGGCAGGACTGAGGTTAAATTCTTGATCAATAATTTTAAGCCAGTAAATTTGCAATCGGTGTTTAATTTACAAAGTCAAAGTCAAAATAACTTTATTTAAATAGACAGATTTACTAAATTCTTTTAAATCGTCATAACAGGGAATATGTATGAGAAAAACAAATAAATGTAATTAAAGGCAATAGTGATAACTTTAAGTGGGTATCAACGGGGCATTTACAAATTGTTCCAGTTATAGAATTTAAATATGTACTAAATAAATTTTTAGTTTTAATTATAAATAATATTTATTTTATAATTAAAACTAACACTAGTAAGCATTTTCCCAATTAACCCTACTACCGCTTCGACGAATTAGTAACTGCAGAGAACAAACGACGCAAGAAACTTTCAGCCTTTATTATTTATAATGACATTAATTAATCACTTATGTCATTATGTATTAGTATTACAAATATATACATGTTTTGTTTTACAGTGCAATCAAAAATCTATTTTTAAATATTGAAAAATATAATAAATAAGTGCAGAGAACCAAATTATAGTGGCCACAAATTTTTATCTTTAAAATAATCTTCCACCTTGTAATACCCCTTTTTCATCAAACAACTTTTAATAGTTGACTTAAATTTATGCAGAGGCAAGTCAATAAAACTTTGTGGTAGCATATTGTACATTTTTATACTTATTTCTATAAAAGAATTACCGGTCTTGTGCAGCCTGTGGCTTGGAAAGGCGAGCTTATGCTTATTTCTGGTGTTGATTACGATTGACTATAACACGTCTTCAAAAAAACGTGTTTTATATCTGAAATTACTCAATTAAATATTTGTTTTTTCTCTAATGAGAACGGCAAAATTTATCGCTAAACAAGTTTAATGGTAAATACATTTAATCAGGCGGCAACATTTTTTTTTCCGGCACACTCCTTGTATTTGAAGGCTTAAAAACCATGTTAGTTTTTATCCAATAAATATTGTTAACAATGGTAAAATTAGTATTTAACCCCATCAGCCTAGTTGACAGTAATTTACTGAGTCATTTAAAATAATATTTTAAGTGCAATCATAATATAACAGCTGTTTTTCAAATAATAGTGGGAGAGTTTTGCCGCTAAATTTAAATTGAGAGCGTATGCTCCAGAATTAGGCTCATTGCTTTTGTATTGCTGTATTACATGTCAACATTACCATAATGACGTTTAATATAACTAACGTTGGACTGAAAATAATATTCAGAAGTGGCCCTGTGTGATTAATTAATTTTAACTCTATTTGAGTTAAAATAAATGTCAATATACATAAAGTATGATATGAAGATAACTCTTATGATAGATTACTGATTTTGATATATTATAAACTTTATTAACAAGGGAAATAAGATTTCATAATATACGCCTGTTTTATGTATATAAGTACACTTCCTATGTTATTAATCAGTTTAATTAGAAATATGATATTTCAATATTCTGTACTTTTGGAACCCTCTGGGTACTAAGTCTTCTTCATCATTAAAAATTATGAATCCTTTTTAACATGAAATTAATAAATAGCTGAAGTCTTAAATTGTGAGGTATAACTTTCTATTGTAGTACCGTACCTACTTTTAAATTGGTGATTAAGAATTTATATACAATAAGTGCTCGCGAACATTAAAAACAGCCTTCAAAACGAAATTATTGTAAATTTAAGGATCTTACTTTAATCAGATAATAAAAATTAATGTTTATGTCACTAATCTTGACGTTATTAGACGTAAATTAGTAAGTGTTATTATTAGACTTGATCATTTTAAGACTTTACTAACATAACATTAAATTCAATTTGTTAAGAAGCTATTCAGATTGTCCACAGTTGTTAACTAATTTTTACTTCCGTACTTCTGTGCATTTACCACGACCCTACAGGAACTTATGGTAATTATATAAATATATTTCCAATAATATTTCAGTAGATTAGTAATTAAAACAACGCACACACAGAACTCACAAATTATAGCAAACATTCCGTATTAGTTCTAAGAAAAAAAAATCGTACTGTAGAGTACGGTGCCAACTGCAGCGGTATGTGGGACTTGGCATAAAGGCATTCCCCCAAAAATTCGATAAAATTAATTAGTTACGAGTAATTTGGAGTCACCGTGTTTCATTACTTAATGTTAATTAGATTACTCATGAAAAGTGTAGGGAAAAATGTAGCTAGCTACATAGCCACGAATTAAATATGGGTAACTTATGTTACCCATATTTAATTCGTGGCATACGGTTGACGTTTTAAACTGAATTCAAATAAAGGAAGAAGTTCTCAATTTAGGTCACTTTATTGATATCTTAAATTACTGGTACTATATATTTGACTTTGTTTTCAATCTGTGAAAAACGCATTAAAAAAGACACTTTTTTTATTTATAATATATCGGATATAAGAAATAAATTAATTATCTTATTTATTTTAATTTAAATGTTTCATTGCATTTTTCACTCTATAAAAATACCAAGAACATACCAGACAACAACTATTAAACTTAATATTCTCGTGTAAATTTAATTTTGTTAGCCGCCTATTACCATGATGAAACAAAAGACAGCTATTAGTGAAACTACAAGGATTTTTAAAATAATTAGACGAACAATGCTCTATGGAATTTAAAAATAATCCCCAACGTGTTACTTTCGATAATCTATTCAACCTTTACAAATTATTGACGTGGAAACCAGAAAAAACGTATTAAAACATATTATTTTTGTAAAACTTACATCAACACTTTTTGCTGTTACGTACAATTACGACGCACCAAGAGCACTCAAAATTCGGACAAGAAATTGTTTTTCATAGACTTTACTGAACTGTTACCTCTGGGTACGGTTTAGGAACTTGTTCACTGGTCCAGCATACAGTTGTATATATAACGTCCGCGTCGTCGAGGTAATCCCCCGTGGAGAGTAATCTCAACAAAAAAAATCTTAGCGCAAAAGAAATTGATTGAACACTCAACTGATTAACTTAAGAAAGTAAAAATAGTAATGTACTTTATTTTAAGTATTTAACTTTATGGCACTAAACTCTGTAGCAAAATTTTAAACAATATTGAAAATTGACTTCATAGTATACTACAATCCCAAAACCGAATAAAATTTAATTACTTCGTATCTAATGAAAACGTTTTGTTTTTATTCGATAAATCATTTTCTATTTATTGTTTAAGCAACCTGGCACAAATACCAACCTTTCGTATCCATTATATTTGAGAATGATAACTGAGCAATGAAATTTCTCTATTGGATAAGTATTTTAAGGTCGGTTTTTAAAAATTTAATTCTTTCTCAAAATCACTTTGATTATAATATAATACAATATGAGATTGATTTTGAACGGACTTCAAAAAAAGAGAAGATCGAGCACAATAAATTGTGAAAAGATAAAAGTTTAAATATAATAATAAAATAATTAAAATTCTTCAGTTAAATTATTTTTTATAAATCATGAACTTTTAAAAAACTAACTAGTAAACTACAAAGTAGGGTTTACTTTGTAAATTAAACCTAAAGTTGAGCTTGACAACACACATGTGGTCTCGTTTCTTTGCGACAAATTATAATGATCAGCACTAGCCCCCGCTGCTGGGCATGAGTTTGGGCCATAAGACTACCAAGCCGGCCCTACGCGGGTTGATAGGTGAAAGCGGTTGCCTTAACAGCTAGGACCTAGACTTATCGTGGTATAGAGGCTCCTAAATCCGTATTCCACTATACTTAGCCGAAGTATGGAGATTACAAATTAAGACTCATCCTCCCATTAGCCTTTGCGCCGTCTTACGCGGCAAATAATTTTCGTATTTTTTATTATCTTTTAATTAATTAATATTTTTCTACTAACAATTTACTATAAATCTCACAGATTAATGATAGATATATATTTAAGGTTCATCTTATACATATTTATGCATTATTTATAAGGTAAATGCGATTTGATTAATTATATATTAATCATTCAACAAGTTATTGCTAACAATGTCTGAGGGACAGTCCCTGCGTGAATGAAAGCAAACGTGCGTATGTGATTTGGTATTTAATCTATGTCAAGGGTTAGGTTCCGGTTATTCATAGAATTTTCGTCATATGTTTTGGTTTACAGTGCTAGATTGCAAATGTCTACTGAGAAGGCGTAAAAACCACAATAGATTCCTCTAATTAGGCACAAGAATTTTTTATAAGATAATTAAATGAGATTAATAAATATTGAAATTGAGATTAGATTATCCTAAAGGAGAAGTAGATTATCCTAAAATTAGAGAACATATCACGAAAAGGAACTTTGAACCCTACACAGCCAAGATTATTATAAGAAAATCGTGATGTTAAATAAATATTCAGCAAAGAATTGTAATAAGAAATTCCTTCATTATAAAAAGATTGAATAAATACGAGCATACAAGACCGCCCAATTGGTCACTATGTGAAGAAATCTACAGCAGAGATACAAGCCTTAAAAATTACGGGCTTGAGAATTTTTTGTTAAAAATATATAATAATTAAACCGAGATTTTGGGGGTAGTCTGCGAAAATTTGTTTGAGTTCCTATTGAATATGACACACAGAAACTGCCTGTCGGTGGTCTTACCACTGATGGTTTCAGTGTGATGTGGTCTATAGTAAGTACCTGACAAAAATTTCCGTTGACGGAACGCTTCCAGCACCGCCAAAGTGGGTTCTGCACTTTAATCTGTACTAATATTATAAACAGGTACAACTTTGTCCGGTCGTAGGGATAATCTCTGGTTGTAAAAAACCTTTTTGTGTTGGGTAGTCCATTTATCGTAGAGGGTTTTTGGCTATATAGTATTTGTGAGAGAGCGAACTCCACTTAGACGTTACCGTGGGCAAAAGCTAGTGCTAAATACGGATGTAAAATTTTTTGTTGGAACAAATTAGGGTTCATTTATGATAAAATATCTTTAAATTGAAACGTCTTTATAATACTGGTTTAACTGGGTTCTTCGCTTAATAGTTTTATAATTTTTAACATTTTTACCGAATTTAACGAGTTAAAAAAGGAAATAGTTTTTATTTATATGTAACAATGTTGAATATAAATAAAAGAAATGATTATTCTATTTTCGTTTAAGAAAATATAATGTTTCCTAAGCCCCTTTGACTTATTTAGAATGGATGAGACATATAATATTATTTATTACACTTTAAAATTATTTTTCTGTCAGGCTATAAACGACATTCTCTCATACAATAATTGTCAAGTTGTTCAGATCATCTATGCCCAAGACATTTAGTTGCAACCCTTAACGTATACGTGCAGCTTCAATGGTTAGTATCCTATGAAATACTATGTAACATGGCTGCACCAGATGGAATTCAACCGTACCGTATATGGCGTATGTCCGTCGAGCAAAACTAAATGCTGGAAGGCCTGTGAGAACTATTATTTTTATTTCATCATGAAGTCAATAAAATAATTCAAACAGATCAAGAGTTTGGTACTAAATGAGAATTTTCTTGAAAAAAATCTTACATTTTACTGATTTTCAACAAAAGCCTTGTTACTTTGCCTTGTCACTCATTTTAACTTCTTTTTATTTGGTAACTAAGCATACTAAATTCTTTTTTTCTAGCATACTAAAATCTTAAAATCTTTTTTTTACCAGCTAAGAGATTTATTTATGTGATTTCATTCATATGACATGTTTGTTTATTATTTGTTGGGCACCATTACATACATATCTTACCAAAAACAGTCATAAATTTCTCCTTGCAATAAAATCAGTTCTTAAGTTGTAACTAAGAAACACCATCAGGGCAGCACACTCAGTATTTTATGTTTGTAAAGATAGTATTGATATATTTGACGATTGCCAGTGCCCCTGTGTACTTAGCCTAAGATCCCAGGTTCGTATCCTGGTAGGGACAGATCACGAGTAATGATGTTTGTATGTTTATTTAGTAAATTTCTGATATTTATTCGCATATTGCTATCTATATTTCTCCTTTATCAAGTATCCATAACACAAGCTCATAATGATGCTTAATTTGGGCTAGATAATGGGTGTAATTGTAATGAGAAATATTCTTATTATTATTTAAACATACTATCGCAGAACGTCATTGCATGGTGTGAGTATAGTTAAATAATTATAATTATTGTACACCTTCGCGGACTCAAAGTTCAGTGACACGTCATGATGACTATGCAGAATGACTGTAACCAGTTATTGAGGAAGTGTCAATATGTAATACATTTTTAACGTTACGTTGTTACGTTATTTTTACTCATAGGGGAGAAAATTTAGGTGACAGACACTCAATTTTTATATTGATTCTCAATTAGGACGGGATCGCTGTTACATAAAAACGAATAAGATTCTTATGTCTGACAAAGATTTATTGAATTTTATTATAGATCCTAAGAATACCATTTAAATTATTCTAACATCAACTAAAAACATTGTCTTCAGTTACATACAGATTTATTTTTAACTTATTATAAATACATTTTTTTAATTTTTAACACAAACAAACTTTTAGCAGATAACTATATACCTAAGACTTTCATCAATTACAGCGATTATTTTATTTATGTATTATTTATCTTACACACACATAATATATATAAATTAATCGGAAAATAAACACTACAAGGCGATTCTGCCAATATTACATTCAGCGATTTACAACATACGCTAATTCTCAAAATGATCAGTGAAGTTAATTATTTCTGATTTTCACAAATAATTACTTCGTATTTGTGACAATTTTTTATATCAATTATAGGTAAGACACTTTTTTACGAGGAGTAATCCGTTTACGGACTTACCCGCCGCTGGTTAAGCCGCATTAGTGTTTAGGGCTGTCCAGTGCCTGATCAATGTGACATTGAGAATACTCACTAAAACCTACGACGACATAGGTTTACGCCCATACCTACTTATTATAATATCATTCTATTTTCGTTGCTAATGAAGATACTCAAAGACGTCGTGGAGTATGATAAAAAAGGGTCATCTGGCTATTCTGATTTAACAGACTGCGGAAATTCACAGTAACATCGTAGAGTAGAGATGATATACAATAAAATTTTATTTTTTATTTCTCATACAAACATTAACCGGCGTTTAGCACATTCAAATTAATAAACAACCCAATTATTTAATTTTAATTAAACTTTTCTAATTATAAATGGGTACTGGGTACTCGTTGTTCTTATCAATAAATATATTGCAATTTTTTTTCTTTCCTTAATTTCGAAATGAAAGAGAGTGTTTGACACTGATAAAAGTCATCAATTCCTATCGGGCTATAGTCGCACTCGCTGCGTTCCGAAATTAATTTCTTTTCATCCTTGTATAACAATCTCCTATTTCGTATCTATTTTAATACTATAACTACTTCGTTGTGCTATTCTTTGGTAATTCAAATGTTGGCTCGAAGTGGTCCCATGTTGATATAAGGTTGTACAGCGCCTGTCCAGGGCACTCGGTAGCCATTACTTGCTTGTGACCGACTAGCTTGTAGCCAGGACTTATATAGCCTTTAGCTACACCAAGTTCAATAAGAGCCTTGGTAGTCTCTATTTGAGCTGGTGGTGGTAGTTCAGCTGTGAAAAAATTATACAATGTAAGTATTTATGTGTGATACATTGGAAAATATATATGTAAGAGTATATGTGAAGTTCTAATATTCATTAGTTCGTAATATTTAATGTGATTTTATGGAAAACTAAAATGTTGAAGGTTTCTTTTCGACGTCTAATTAATAAAGTAGGTATTCATATCCCGGCGAACTTTAATACGACCTAAAATTTGTTTATAACTCTTCATAAGCGAGAAACGGTTAAAATTACGGTAAAAAATTATTTCTGTTCTGGGGAGACTATGCTTACCTATCGATTTTTTCAACGTGTTTGATACTACAATAATATAAAAATATCTACATTGTAATATTAGCTAGTGATAACACTTTAACAGTATTAATATGACTGATGATGTAAACATGAGTAGATTTCTGCTTGATAGTTAATGTACGAAAATGTTGTTTACTCTTTGGACCTTATTAATAATCATTGTAAAAAGGGTTCTATGTCAATACAGTGTATTGTCACATTCGTTTAAATATCATTTAAAATTCGAAAAAAAGAGATAAAATTATATTACGTACATAACAACAGTTATTAGAAATGCCCTTAGATTATACGTGAAAAATTAGTAATATTAACGTAACTTACTTCGCCAATCCCCAATCAAGCAAATACCGACACTAATGTCGTTGGCCCTCCCCGCGTGGATGCCCATCACTTCCCAGCCGCGTCCTTCATACGCTCCACCTTCTCCTCCCACGCAGAAACTACAATTAAATAAGGTTATTAATACTGAATTAGGTCAATGACTGAATTATACGTCAGCAATATTTAAGTCAATCAATCTTCTAATAACGTTTGCCCAAATGGGGCTGTAGTACTTAAAACTAAAAAATTCTTCTTCTCCAACGCAGTGGTGAATTATATTGCTTTTTATAGGACTAACTTATTCGTAGTTTAACTACTTTTAGGAAAGTCGCCTTATTCCTCAATTACTTAACTAAAATAACTGTAAAGAAGAAAGAGAAAGAATAATCTGAAGTATATTGCAAATACCTACAGGGCTTTTTATACAAATACATTTTAATAAAAAATAACATATAATGTCACGAGTTAAATAGTCGAGTGTAATAGTTTACACGTGTAAGAATAATTTAAAACACTCTAAAACTAACCATTGTTTCTATTTTTAGCAAAGAAAAATAACAAGTTAATGCGAAGTGAACCACAAACATAAATTATCCTGCTTCCTACAGTATTGTGTCCGTTCAGTAGTCATTTCCACATATTTCCGTATGAATAACCTTTAACAGTCGGACGCATACGAAAATATTACGACAATAAAGACTTTAAAAAAATTAAGTAATGATCATTTCGCATCCAAATGCCGAAAATAACAAAACGGTGTTTCCCCTAAAGACAGTAGCATAATTTTATGACGAATTAAAATAACTGAAATACTTATAGTCTACATGTTTTAAAGTATCGACATGGAAATAAGAGCTATTTGAATTTTTTTGAATTAAACCTTAAGTAGGTTTAATTCAAAAAAATTCATAATCATAATCTAAATGGCCAGAAAGGAGAATAAATAAAAGATAACGGGGTCTTACAAAATAATTTAAATCTATCGTCAATTGTCGAACCACATTTTGGTCTATAGGTAGGATCAAGTAATTTTTTGATTTTTTTTAAACCCATTACTTTAATCTAGCTGAAAAATAAGCATCATTTAGAGCTTGTGTTATGAATATTAGATAAAGGAAAATATTACATAGTATACACTTTTACATATTAGAATATTAAAATATAGGTAGTATATAAATATATAAAGAAAGCAATATCAAAAAGTAGTTTTTTTATATATATAAAGCACAGCAAATGACTCGACACCGCCTGATGATAAGCAGTAGGGGAGTCCACACGTGAAGATAGCTAGTGAAGCATGCGACATACTGCCCTAGCCACCCTCACCTTGCCGGCCCAAATATACAGTGTTAAAAAGTATACCTTATGTACGATTTACCGACTTACCCAACTAACAAGAATACATTAATAATCGTAATTGTGTTTTCCTACTTATAAATTGAAATTTTAGCACATGCGCTAAATAAAATAAAAAGTCTCACTTGTATCCAATATCACCCCAGTCCAAGCTTTGGTGGTATCTCTGCATAGACCGCATGCTTTTCTTGCATTCTTCAAAGGTGTTGCAGGCTCCAGGAATGTACGTGTGGTGGATCACGACGTAAGGTACAGGTGTGGTCAGAGGCTTTACTTCAGTGGCGGGTTCGGCGAGCCATTCGTTTCGATTGTATAGTCTGAATGCGATATCGGCATCTGTGATTAAAATGATAAATAATACTCTTACACTCACTTTATTATTTAGCTCAAAGTAAGCGTTAATACGAGCTAGTGTTATAGATATATATACATAACGCAAAACAATTTTAATGTATCATAATATATCCATTTCAGTTAATTTCATATATACAAAATATCGACAAATATTCGTGTTTATCACACAAATTAGTTAGCTTAAAGCTATGGGTATTGACCTCTCTTTGAGCCGGTTGTCAATTGGTAAGAAAAATATAAACATTATATCTGCGCATGTGAGAACAGCAACACACCATGAAAAAATTTAATGTGGAAAACTAAACCAGATGAGAGCTTGCCAGAGCGTTCGTCTATAAAGACGAACATTACCTTTGACTTTGTATGGAGTAGTACTATAAATACAATAGCAAAAATAACGAGGTGCGGAATTGCAGTTAATCAACATTAACCTCATTCAATGATAGAATACATTAATCATAATTATTTCCTTATACCAGTAAAGTTTCAACTAATTGGCTACAATAACGATTTTTGATGACCTGCTGATTGAGTGGCAAGTGCCCATACCTACAGGCTACTTACTCTGGGATAACGGGTTCGCATCCGGGGTAGATGTTTGTGTGATAAATGAATACGAATACAAATAATATATAATAAAACCATGACTGAAAACAAAGGGTCATATTTTTTTATATATTTATCTGTTATATTCTTAATATTCTATTATTAAATAAAAGTTTAATATTAAATTTGACCGTTTCTATGTTTTAGTGGCTGAAATCATATACATCTTCGGATTTGGAGTCAGATCCCAGTGGGGGTAGAATATTTCTAAGTCCGCCTAGCCGCCACTATCTTATCTAAGTCTGCCGCTTTTATGGTGGTTGAGGAATCTGGATGTAGTTGAAGCGAACTACATCCAGATTCCTCAAACACAGAGGAACTGGCTATCTTACTTTCAATAGTCTTATTTTCGTCTTTATCTTCGGTCTTATTTTAAGTAAGTGAGTAACTTTTGGCCTTCATCTTACTTTTCTGTTTAGGAAAAAGTATGTTTTCCGTTATCTAATATCTATAACACAAGCTCGTAATGATGCTCAATTGAGTTTCGTAGTTACAACGTTCTATAGAATATGTTTAATACAAGTTACATATTTTATTTGGTGTACCTATCTATTTTATATCGTCACTATTGTTTACAATGATATGAGTGTTAATTGACCTGACCTACGGTATTTTGATTGATATAACTCTAATGGAGATAAACTATAAAAACAAAGTAATATTATAAAAACACTAATATTGTGCAATAAGCAGATTTTAAAATGACTTGGTTTTATTAAAATTTTGCAGAAGTGAGAAAGATTTTGATTATAATGAATGCTGTTGAAACAATGTCAAATTAATTAAATAAAAATAATTGATTTAATTCCCTCTGCAAGGGTAATCTTTCAGACTAGACCCAGATCATAACGAGCTACCTAGCTATACGACGAATATAGAAAGTATCTTTTACTTGATAATATATGCAATGGGAGCTGCTCAGATTAATAGTAGAATAGAATAGAATAGAATTATACTTTATTGCAAATCAATATACTTATATAAAAATACAGCGCAAACATTTTTTTGACATGAACATTTTTGAATGAATTGTATTTTATTAATAAATTAATAAATAATTCACAATGCCTTTGGAGTTCTTATCACAATTAGTCTCAGATCTAACCTACTCTGTTAATAGTGCCTGCCTTAAAGTTACAAAATTGGAATGAATAAATGAATACGAATAATTTTACTATTAACTATTTTTTATACTATTTCTACTATTGCCATTTCAGCTTTCAATATTTCATTTGGAATTGAGGCCCTCTTTCGAATTGAAAATTAAATATTTCCAATTAATAGTTAACCAATAGTCTACATACCTTTCGAGTAAAGCTTTTCAGGAAATGCATTCGCGATGAAACCCATTGTCACAAACACAATTAGTATTGATTTTATCATATTAACTCATCACACCAATGTTTGTAATTTTCACGATGGAAGTTTACAATCAATTGAGCTGCGTTTTGTTTACGAATGCTTTATATTGCTTTCCCAACCCATGTCTGGTAATTTCCCTGTAAATCTTGATAAGTGCGGTCGCTTCTCAGACCCGAGTAAATACGTTGGCTGTTTTTGAGTATCGTTACTGGTTGTATAGCAATATTAGATTGTAGCTTCAAATACTACTTTTGTAATTTAACATATAGGTAATTGTATTATATTAATTAGTTACTAAGTATATATTTTTACATTATTAAATATTCACTTATCTGGTTACTTTTTAATATGAAATTTACTCGTATAATAATTCGAAAAATAGTGTAATTTTTTTGGTAACTTTCAGTAAAATTATGTACATATGTTGTAAATATGTATTAAATAAGTAGATAAATATGTTGCAAACAAAGTTTGTTCTAGAACAATGTCGGATAACTACGTGCAGAATAAATTTATTGAATATTGTTTTTGAATAATCAGAAAAGGTTATTAAAAACTAATTTTCCTAAAAATTTCTTCACATCTTCGATTTATTTGGAATTTTTGATGACTCCAGGACGCGTGCACATAAAGAGGTCCTACTACCAAATCGCAATCTGCTTGTAAGTCCTGTTAAATGTTATCTATTTTTCTTGCTGTCTAATGGATCAAATATTCAATAAATTAAACATTTAAGTAAAATGCTTAAGATTTAATTATGTGTGAGAGACTATTTCTTGGCAATTTACATTTAAATAGATGAGATTCAACCGGTTTTGATAGATTTGAAATTTGTTGATCGAAATTTCAAATCAATGTTGCTGTTTGTTTGTTACTGTGTCACGAGACTTAATAATAATAGTAGTTACGTTTTCTTTACACACTTTATATATAAAAAATATAAGATGAGTGTGTTCCTGAACAATAAAGTGCAGATACAATAAAGGGTCACCAGGAACTCTCCGGGAGTGGCATGTTAGAGGCCGCGGTTGCGGCGTGGCGTTTTTTTTTTTGTTACAAAATGTATACTTATCACAAAAACATAAATAAACTATCTCCGTAAGATCTAAAATCATTGATTCTACCATAATGCTAATAATAACATTATTAACGCGGACTAACGTAAAAGGATTACTAACAACTGTCAGAGCTAAATTAATCTTTTACTCAAATCATTCTTATTACTTCGACTATCAAAGCTTGCCGAACACACAATAGACAATCTATTGTGTCCAATATATGAACACTTCGTAGATAGTTCTAGAGTAGGTATAAATCTGCCAGTGTTTACTTTACTGTGTTATACTTGAAGCTACTGCTATTAGAATCTGCAATTGCATTATTATGACTAAAAAGTATATAGGTACCTAAGATGCAAGTTATTCCCCTGACAGTTTATCTTTTTAATTCTTGTTTTTTTATCTCTTTATATCTTTTATATAGGCTGCAACCAAATTACAGAGCAGTTGTAAACTTATGATTTCACAAATTTCAATGCTACCTGTACCTATCTACTTAGGTATATGGAAAGAGAAGGAAAGAGAGATCTAGAGTTATTAGAGATCGCTTTAAGCGATAAGGCCACCTCCTTTGTACAAAATGTGTATTTCTTTTTGAATTGGTTGATGTACAATAAAGATATATTATATTCTATTCTATATGGGTATATTGAATATTCTTTGAACCGGTTTCTCAATTGTCAGATACTAGATATAATAGTATAGAATAGAATAGAATATATCTTTATTGTACATCAGCCATTTCAAGAAGAGAAATACACAAAAAATATTTAACTAATTTTGTACAAAGACCGACCTTATCGCTAAAAGCGATCTCTTCTAGGTAACCTTAGGATGGACCGGATTAATGGGAAGTTGACGACGTATATCGAATACATACAAGATAAAACTTATTACAATAAAAATTAAATATACATAGGTAATCCTTATCCGCCTTATCGAAAGCAGCAGGAGGTGTTCTTATGCGAAGATAGCTCGTGAAGCATGCAATAAACTACTCTAGTCAGTATTAGTTTTTTTTCAAGGAACCAAGGTTCCATGAAGGTGTTCCACATTCGTGTGCTGGTAAGGAATTACGTACTCGGACTCTGTGACAAAAAAAAACTAGACACAAAATTGTCATATGCGTTAAGTTGAAGTGGATACAGTGAGCGAGTGACTCCGTGTACTCACTTTTTTTGGACTGACTAATGCTGTTGGCCGCAGATGGAAGCGAAGGAAAGGCATCTTTTAGATTTAGAAACAAGGCCCTTTCTTTGGGCAAGTAATTTTTACATTATGACTTATTTATAAAATTTGTTCCTAAAGTTATGCATTAACCTGCTAATTTTTTATCTTATTCATGCGGACTAAATTCTGGATAGTTCATTCAACGTTCTCTCTAGGACTAAAAACAAAATCGCGGAAAATTCAGCTGTTCCATTCAAAGAATCAATACTTACTCGACACAAATGTATGAGACTGCAGATATTTCTGATTTGAATTGAAGTTTATATCCATAAAACATTTTATTTCTTTCCTTTTTCTGAATATTTTTATGGCCAAACTAACATTATGTTATAATAATCATTGATGTGATAATTGGGCGCTTATTTATATAAACTTTAAGAAAGTACTGAGCTAGAGCAGATGCCACCACTTTCCTGATAAATTTAATGTATAAATTTTATGATTTCATGCTTTGCTATAGTATCGTCCTAGGCGTTAGAACTAGGTAGGTGACAATGGGATATTTTTTTCGTTTATTCTGGCAATTAACAATCCGATAAAAAAATTTATTTATTGTACATGTTATAATATATTGTAACATACATAGATTAAATACAAAACAGAACCAAAATACAGATGTATAAGTAAAAAAAGAAAAAGAAAATTTAGTTGCGGTTTCTTCGCTTCAAAGCTTTCAAAGGTTATTTGACTAATCTAGATGTTTAATTTGCTTATAGTACGTGTTGTATATGTGTATATAAATATAAGTGTTACAAGTATATATATTTGTAAAAAATAATATAATGATAATTTATTATCACTGTATTATTATTAGAGATACAGTACGCGGGGAGCGCAAACGAAATATTTTGATATTTAATTTGTATAACTTTATTTTCCTACCAGGAAAAAAGTGTTTCTTTTTCAAAATCAACATTATAAGCGTTTTAACTCCATCATAATAATAAATAAACATGAATCATCATCTTCATCATCGTTATATCAGGAACGCTTATTTCTGAATATAGGATTTACCAAGATTCTCCAAACTGATCAGTCTTGCGGTGCCCGTATCCTGCGGCTTCCCATTATGTCCTGGGCTACATGGGCAATCATAGTTCTTTATACATTAGTAGTTCAAACATAACATGCAAATCTTAGTAATGTCTTAAATTATGGGTTTAACAGAATTAAAGCGTGCGAAAAAGATGTGCTTGCATCAGAAGACAGTAGTCGATTCTAACTCCTCTTTTTCGCGTGTTAACTTACAAATTCTTAACTTAAAAAATAGTCCATTGCAATGTTAACTAAATTAACATACAGATACAACTACATCAGAAAAATTCTACCCGCTTGGTGGACCGTGTTTGGGCTGTGTAAGAGTTTTGGAGCTCTATTTGACTCTGTTACAGGCAAGCGTCGCATAATTTCAATTGAAGAGTATTTGTAATAAATTTCAAGTATGTTCATCCTTTTAAAACAATGGAAATAAAGAAAAATTGTTTCTTAGTATCTACTTGAAATTACCCTACATACAGCCTCCATAAAGAACACAATCTTCAAGTTTTATGTTTATCTAGGACCAGCGGTTAAGGCTGTCCATTGTTATATCTGTCAGTACTTTTATTTTTATATCAACAGAAGTTACACAGACACACATACCTATTTTAAAAGTAAAATGCAAGTAATATTGTCTATTTGAAGAAAACAATCATTAACTATATCAATTTCCTCTAAAATATGTACCGCATCTTTTTCATAGTACTTTGGCATTTTTAGAGTCTTTCTAAACGTATATTTTTAATTTCATCCGTCCCAGCATATAGTTTTTAGTTGCGAAACTCGAGAACGATTTCTACTTATAACAAAATTCCATAAAGCGTAACTATTTTTCGCGATATCTGATTTTGATGAAACAAAGTCGTTATGTTGCTGAGTGAAAAGTTACATCTGCCAGTGAAAACTGCATCAATAGGTTCTTTCAGTAGTTTCGGAGATTTCGCGTACAAACTGACAGACAGAACATAATTTTAAAAATTGGTTTTTGCGTTCTATTTCACTTATTTTAAGGCCCTGACTAAATATTTGGTCATTATATTCAATGTACACAATCATGATTTATACAGTTTTATTTTATGTATAGATATAGATTGAATATCAAAACAATTTATCAAGTTGTATAAACGCTATGACAGTAGTCAGGAATTTGTTGAAGGTATGTTAAAATTATTCAATCACTGTTTTTAAATATAATACACAAGCAAACACTACGGACTTTATCATGAAGCAAACTTAAAATTCAGTAATTATACTTTTGGTTATGAAATAATTCTACTTTCGATAATAAAACAACGTATAAATACTTAAAAGTACAGTCATTTAATTAAAAATAAATATCTAAGTTATTTAATACTATGGCGGTTAGTTATCAAGTATCACCAGCTGAAGTTGTTCCACGATCTGATTTCCCTGAAGAGTGCGTCACCTGGACACTCGGTGGCAGAGGCTTGTCTGTGACCAATCAGCTTGTAGTCGCGAGCAATGAAGCCTAATCTCACTCCATCGTCGATCAGTTTTTGAGCATTTTGCATTTGTATTGCTGGAGGCGTGCTTGCTGGAAGAAGAATAATGTTTTTCGTTAGCTTCGCAACATCTAAATCACTGTATCGATACGAAATCTTTAATACTCGTGTGCTGAACGAAATGTGACCGCTTACAATAATCCTCATAAGAATTTTCAAAGGCAATGGAGATTATCTGCGCGATCGAATCAGAAATTATGAGATCAGCAAGACAACTTGGGTCACCTTTATTACCCACTACCGACTACTTGGTCGGTCGTTTTGGTCCCCGGATTACTGCCGTCTTACAAGGTGACTGACGAACAGACAAAGGTTGCGGAACACTGCTGGATGCAGGCAGCGCAGGACCGATCAGTTTCTGAGATCCGTGGGGGACGTTTCTCGTCTGATGATGATGATGATGATTGAGTTAAACGAGCAGCTTACGGTTTACAATTATTTTTGTTATATGTATCTTGTGTATATGTATTATATAAATTTTTTACAAGTTATTACGTTGTTATGTATATGTATATGTAATTGTGAAATATATACAACCTTCAAAACATAAATTAAAAATATAATAGAAAATCAAAACAAATAATTGTAAAGGGCACCTTGATTCACCTGTCTTTCCTCAGTATACATAGAAATGTGATTTAGCGGGAATAACTTACTTATGTGAATTTATTCAACGTCATTATCATCACCCAACAATTTTTTCTCACGTGATAAAAAAGTAAAAGGAGTGTGGGACCATAAAAATATTGTCGTATTAAGCCAAATTGTATATACCAAAATCAAAAGTTCGTTTTAAAGTGTCACTGGCCGGGAATCCCCATTTAATTTCTTGTTTCCGAGTTAATGTACAAAAATATTTATTGCACTTAGGTAACATTATGAGTCATCTTTTACAATTAGCTGTTACAAAGTTCCATCTATATCCTGATACAGGTACAGTCCCGGCCGTTTACACTGTGATGTTACTGTTAATGTATACTTGCTGAATTGCATGCTCGTTTAAACTGTAAACCCATATACACCATGGAGTAATTTATAATTCATTGAATTATTGTTACCGCCAAGAGTATCCGTCAGTAATTGACTCAATCTTAAATAAGTTTTGTCTTAATATATGGCAAATGTTAAACTGGAGACTCATTATTTGAGGAGTTCTTAAATGAGACGTTTATTCGGCCAAAACAGGTGATTTCAATAAAATCTTAATTGACGATGTGAAGTTCTCACAAACCAGACACAATAAATACATATGAGGGTGAGATCTAAGTATTAAGAGGCTAAATATGATTGCAAATTGATTTAATAATTTTGAATTTTAGTTATTTTTTATTTTAATTTGATATCTACCGAAGTTAGTTAATTTTCATATTATTAGTTTACTATTTAGATGAAAATTAACTTCGGTCTGAATGGTAAGCATGTATCAACCAGTGTAAGTATGTACTACCAAAGCGTGTGAGTGCTACATCATTTTTTTTTTAATTTTCTTGTCCTGTTTAATCTTATGTATATTTTATTTTAAAACTGCTTCTTACTGTAAGATAAGTCGATCTTACTGTTATTGTTTAATTTTTTCTCTGTGTCTCTTCTGTTGTTAATCAAAATAAATTTATTTTCCTTTCATTTATTATATTGTAATACTTACAAACAAAGTCGCCGATGAGTGCAATGCCTATACTCTTCGAATTATGGCTAACAGCATGAGCACCTACTGTAGTCCACCCTCGGCCTTCGTAGACATTTCCCTCGCCACCAACAGCAAAACTTGAAAAATAAGGTTTTTTTAATACAATAAATTTGTTGATTTTAAGTTAAAGATGTCAAACAAGCAAATGATCTTTCTGATGTGATTTATGGCCTTCATGACCTTCTCGACGCGAAGTTAAGTCACCAAGTCATATGATCCTGTCTGAGTTTCAATAATCTATCTAAGGTTAGGGATAGTTTTGCTTTGTAATTCTAAATAATTCATCCATCATATTATGCTGCATAGAGACGACAACTTTAACGTCATTATGTCAGTAGAAATTTCGTTACCATCGTTTTTAAACCTTTAAAAAAAAGCGGCCCGTTGTTCTGTTTGAGCTAGCTAACTATTAACAAGCAATTAAAATTCTATTATGTATACACGAGTAGTTACATCAGTGGTTGTCTGGTTAAGGCTAATTTAGATTGAAACTACAACATACCTCTCGGTTATCACCGTCGCTAAATGATAATTTGTCATGTTTTGATTAAGTATTATAGCAAATTTTAATGCTTATAATACATTTTTCGACAGCGATAGTGATGATGATTATATTGTTATAATCACCGAGATTGTGAGCATATTTTAGTAGTGAGAAATAAATTATTGACCAGCAAATTATGAATAAACTCCCTATAGATATTAAGACCGTATACACACACTCGGTTTTCGCTGGCCTCGGGCACCTCTCATGAAATGATAGCACCTATCACAATAAATTTCCATTATGGGTAACATAAATTTGCAGGTACAACAAAGAGTAGTCAAAATGGAAAGAGTTAAGAAAATAAAAAGAGGAAACAAGAGTTATAAGGGTTGTCAAAATATTTATAGGACAGCACCAGTGACGAACGTCACTCCACAAAGGAAGGTCAACAAATTCCATTATTTATTACAGTATGTTTATTAAGAATAATTGAATACCTTAAAAGATATTAACAGATATATATTTATAAAATGAAGATCACTATCGCTGCTACGTTTTTGGCAAACGATACGTAAAATCTCCGAAGTGAAGTGAGTTTCACGTCTTTGACGTCACAATATGCTGATAACTCAATATTATTGTTATTTGCCTGCATCGTATTGTATTTCATTAGGTACCTAATTGATATCTAAATCAAAATACGGACTTAAGTCTAATCCTTAATTACTTCAAATTATATTGTTTTATTAGTCCGATCGTTTGTCAATTGGTTCTTAAAATAAATACAAACTGCGATGTTATGATAACTTTTTATGATTAAAAGGAATACTTCATGTTAAACATTTTTTTTTACTTAATAATAGAACACACTTACAAGTAGGTGAAAGCAGATGAAGTAACGACTTTGACCAACGGTTTAACGTTCTTTCTTAAGCACGGAGGAGCTTGAGATAACAAATTTGATTGACGTACCTACCAAGTCGCAGCATTGGTCCAGCGTGGTAATGTTATGGCCTAAGCTTGTCATGTGTTTCTACCATGTAGGAAGGTCTGTGCTCAGCAGTACCCACTGCTTTATGACTGACTGTATATTGACTCTCGATGATTAATGATGATATGACAATATTTATTACATGTCTACCCCAAAATATAAGTATTCCGCCATAATTTCTAAGCGCTTCTCTGTGTGTCCTATTATTAAGTATCAAAATATGAGGATCTCCTTTCAGTCATCCACCGAAAGCGAACGTTGTTTGTTTTCGTTATCGAATGACTACGCTAACAACACAACCTGTCATTCGCTACCAGACCAAAAAATGTCATTAATTATTTATGTGCTTATTTTTTAAAATAGTATATAAACTTTTATAAAACTGAAATAAACCTTTCAGTTTTATATTTTATGACTTTAAATCAAAAAGGAAATAGCTCTGTTTGTGAATTTCATAGAAGCAATCTTTACCTTTCCTAGTTTCGAATGTAAAGCGTGCTTTTGCATTAATTAGTATATATCCTGGTGTATATTTTAGCTGTCTACCTGGGTAGACAGCTAAAATATTTACCACATTTCATATTGTTTAATATCGATTGCTATTGTCATTATTTATGTCAGTAAATATAAAAATAGCACTTTACATAGCAAGTGCTTCCGCTTCAAAATTTATTTTAATTAGCACTCTTTCAAAACAGATTTGCAAATGCGAATGCGATTTGCATTTGCAATTTGTAAATAACTTATAATTATACCAATTATAAACCAGGATTAAACGTATAAATAACTTACTTGTAACCAATATCGGACCAACCATTAGTCAATTGGTGAAAATTTTGCATGCTTCGCATGGCAGTCATGCAAGCGCTCTCTGTCATGCATATCTTAGGCTCATAAGTGTGGTGGATCACGACATATGGTGCTGGGCTATCCAGCTTGGAAACAGGCCCAGACGGCCTCGCTCCCCATTGAGCTCGACTCACGAATGGTACTGTTAAAGCTGAAATTGGAGAATTTCATTTCTTTAAATAAACATGAGCTTACAATTATGCTGACCGTTAAAGCTGTGTGAAATACTTTAGATATGTAAACAGAGACCATATCATACGGAAATTGAATGACGATTCTCTTAGATTCAGGGCCCACCTACTTGCAATACATAAGAATATACACGCTTGAATTAATCACACAAGTGATATAAAACTGAAGTGGTTACATAGATATAGGAAGGTTTTCTTAAAGTAAGAAATGGTTATAATAGACTGTGATTGAATGTATAACTGGGTTGCTAGAAACGAAGCATATTTATGTATCAATTTCAGACAAGGAAATGTGCACTGCTTATTTCTAAAGACAATATGTAAGCTTTCCCTTTTGCTTTTTGCTTTTTGTTTAGCTTTATTATTTGAAGAAATATTGATCATTATTCCTGTGATCTACTGAAATGCATTTTTTTATTACTAGTGTTTCATGCGTACAGTGTGTCATGAACGAAAATCAAACCCACTTGATTATGTTCTCTGTTTTTCATAGAATTCAAATTAAGCTGGGAAAAGTAATTTAATCGAACTTCGGTATTCTACTGACATACTTACATTGAGGCTGAGGATATAGTTCAACATACGAGATGCTTGCGAACAGAACTGCAAGTGTAATGAAATGCGTGCTCACCATTTTTCTGAAAAAAAAAATTATTATGTTTTTGGTTTGGAAAATTTTATTAAAAATAGTCTGGCACGGGCAAAAAGGTAGTAATATCAAAATTCTTAAATCTAAGAGAAATGTAGAAGGCAATATCGTTATAAACTCTTTTATATGTATATATATTTCTTAAATTTTGTATCAATAGAAAGATAATTAAAAAGATAATGTAATGGTATATAATTTATTGAAATAATCAAGAAACATAATTTACATTTTTAATTTTGAAAGCTTTTGTTTGCAATAAGCTGAACCTTTCTATTATTGCTACCTTTCTGTTCTTATATGATAAGAATTTCAACTAAAAAATTCAAAAAATCATTGATACTATTTCCACCTTTTCGACTGTAAAATTAATGTTTCATAATATTTTTAAGATACCAATCCCAACGGTTCTATTCAGATTTTTAATTTCGTAAATTCTTTTAAGAAGTTTTACTCGAAATAATTCGAATGATGAGTGATACGTCAGTTTGGTACCTGTATTTTTACCAATATTTTTTTAATTAAAATTACATGTTGGTCATTGTTTACATGTGTAAATTTAGTTTATGTGATAAAATTTATATTTTTAATCGAGTAATGTATAAGTTATAAATAATCAAATGAAGATAATTTGATAAAGTAATGATATGAATAATAAAACTTAATAATACATATTAATTGGTTTTAAATTCTTATAATTAAATAATTACGAATCGTTGATATTAGTTATATTTGATATTATATATATTAAAAATTCGGCGCCTGGTAAAGAAAACTATCCGTAGATAGATTATCGAAATCCAAATTCCATATATTGGTAAATTAACCTAAGACGTTTGTGACACCTTTGATATGACTCACGAAAATGAAGAGAAAGCATATAAATTACGTTAACAATATAGGAAACTCCCAAAATAACGCTTTCTCAAATCTCTGTTAGAGTATATCTCTGCGTATATCTTTGTGATATTTTTGTGATGCACCATAATCTATCGAAATACTAATAAAGAGATGACATGAGCAATATGTTGTGACGTCACAGGTGGTGCGTCAAAGGAGCCATATATAATAAGTACAGATGTAGTGTTTACTCAGATAGTATGCCGCGTACATTTATTAGGCAAGGTTGCAAAATATATGATAAAAATCGCTGCTTTATCAAACTTCTTTATTCTGACGTCAGCGTTATCGTTATATCTATTACTTGATTCGCACTATGAGGTAAGTAGCTGCTTACTTACGTGGTCTTTGATAGATATTTATACTGACACTGAGAAGTAATAGTTGTTATCTATACCTAACCAGCTACTAACTTAGTTATTACCGAATTAACTTTTATCGATATTTTTTTTGCTACTGTAGGTACTGTAGACATGTAGGTATCACTACAGATAATACGTTAATTAGAATAACATTCTATTTCCAGACCCTGACACAGTGTCCTTCTTATTCAACTACTTTATGCCAATCAAAAATAGTAATAATAGCTGATAAAATAATTTCATAGAGCATCTACTTCGATGCAGTAACAGCCATTTCAGGACAGCTTTTAACACAAGTCTTTACAGATCAATATGAAATACTCCGACATTCGTGATAAGTACTTTCATGGTCGTTAAAGATAAATGGGAGATAATGATTATTTCATATAATCTAATATCAAAATATATACAATTTAAATATATTTTTTTTTGTTATCTATTTATATTACAAGTCTGTATTAATTTGAGTTAGATAATTAGTGAAGCTTGTATTAAAAAATGTTCAGAATAGAGTTATACAGAACAAAATAAATAATATAGTGAATAATGATTTTAGAGGATAGTATCTTCGATATAAATTGCAATTTTGTACAAATTTGTATTTAAGATACGCAACAATTGGTTTATAAGGTTTATATATATAATAATGGTTTATATTCCTATTACAAACTATTAAAAACCCTTAGATGAAATATATGTTGTATGATCGTAACCGTATAAATAAATACCATGTCAGTATGTGTATGTGTGTGTGTGTCAAGAATTAGTAATCAGTTACTATATAAGAGTGTCGCTGATGTGAGCTCTTAAGCTTTATGGTTTAGCGCTCTTTTACAATTACACAAACAAAGCAACTTTTACCCCGGTTAGTTGGATGGGTGAAACAATTTTTTCCTCTTTATGTTTTGTTTTGTTTCAGAAAGTCCATTGAGTCTTTGTCCTGGGTTTACATAATAAGCTAGCTTAGGCTAGGGATCGTACGCTGTGACGCTTGAGATAATAATAATTAGAATGGGTTTGTAAGCAAATTCTGACGTCATAAGAATGAAACTAGCTTCAATTTACTGACCATCAACAAAAAATTATTAATTTATTTAAATCCATTTACATTAATCAATATCTAATACAGTCTTCTAAAATTTAATGTAATACTTTACGTTACGAAATACCTATTTAAGGATCAAAGTGGGCATAAGAGTGCAGAGAAATCCGCCAATGTATCTTTCAATGGATTTTACTAAAAAATAACGGAAAAAATCCTCCAAAACGTGCGTCGTGGGCAGAAACTAGTAAGCATATGGAAGAAAAATATAAACAATCCTTTTATAATCCGCCACCGGGTCATCGACTTATTTGATAGATATCGATTTATTTTAATACAAAAAAAAACGATTAAAACCAAATTAATTGTTTTTCTTTAGCAAAAGTAAAGTTATTTTATTATTCCAAAAACACTACTTATTTAAGATTATTTAAAGGTGCATCCCCTTACTATGAACTTAATTAACTTAATGTTATATTAATTATCAACTTAGTGAGTATAAAATAAGATTTTAAATGTTTATTTCTAATTGAAGTTTACAATGTGAACCCTATAACGTCACAGGTGCCAAATTTCTCTGCATATAATTTATCTGTGACCAATGCGCAAAATTAATTGCTTAGGAGAGCAAACACCTTTGTGTTGAATATCAATATAATAAAGAGTAGTATGAATATGATATCTTAATGATAGGGTGTTTATTATTTTGTTTATTAGTGTTAATTATATTTATACTAGCGTAAATTATACTATTGCCATTACTTTGTGTATATATATTTTGATTTTTATTTTTTAATGGATTAGCTCTTAGCCTTCGTCTCACCTGACGGTATGTGATGTCCGCCCGAATATCGAACTGTGCTACACCCGAATTCCACAAAATATATAACAGATATGACTGATTGCAATATTATATTATTTCATCATCACTGAGATGTTATGAATACAAATTGACATGACGTTTTATCAGCTTCACTATGTTAAATTCTCAGATCAATAATCTAATTGTTAATCACACTCTTGTTTTTGAAAATATTTTTTGTAAATCGACCATTAAAAGAAACACTTTAAATAAATTATTAAAAGTTATTTAGAAACCGGATTGAAAATACGAGAATACCGTGTACACTTTTTAAAATAACTAGTTTGTTTTAAAATATATGGAAAATTATTAGCATACGTTTAAATTGGAAGAAATTATTAAAGATACTTTAAGTTCCAGTTAACTTTATCAAATTTCTATCGTAAAATACGACATATGTTGAGATAACATAACTTCTTAAAATAATTTGAACTCAATATTTTTGTGAACATGTTATAAATGTGTTATGAATGCTTTTTAATCTAAGTTAAAAACGATCTTAACTATATTTAAATACAATTAAACACTGCAACTAAAATTAATTTTAAGCGTACCTTAAATCCTTACGTAAAGTTTTTAAACTATATTTTAATTGAATTCACAACCCGTCTATATCAACAGAAGTACAACGAAATAATGTTTAAGTACCAATCAGTCAAGGGTATAAATATGTTATGCGAATACTCTGCTTTAGATAAGATGTCTGATTGGGATTATTTCAATCATGCAAATCACTGTACTAAATTTATGAAATTAGGAGGAGATAATTTGAATTATTATTCTTGATTAAAATTTGAGCACAACTAAGAGTTTTAACAAATTATTTTAGTTTCGTAACGTTATCTGTACGTCTATCGGTGTGTATCAACCGGGGCCTTACCTGAGAAGGCAGATCTTATCCGTTCCGGACCTAGTTGCTACTTACTCATCCAATAATTTTCTTTTAAGTTTCGGCCATGATGTCCAGTTTCTGTCTGGATTATTGTGTGATTAAATAAAGATATAAAAAAGTTAATTATACTAAGGAAAATGGGTATATTCTTCATAAAACTACTCATAATGAAAAAATTAATAAGGTAGTTTTTCTGTTTCAATGAAAACCATCACAAAAGATACAAGAAATAAATTTTACCAGGAAGTGATTGTGAGGGACGAAAGATTTGTTGTCGACTTTGAATAATGGAGAAGCATCATAACAACAAGAAATATACTCAAAATGGTCAATAATCAAAACTAAAATTTGGTTTTTTGAAAGAAGGATAAAGGTTTCCAACGGAATTTCAAGTAGAAGTTGTAAAAAGTGGATCTACAGATCCATTTAATCAGGTAATTCTATTATTGCAGCAACAATAGATGTTAAATTGGGTTAGTGAACTCGCCGTATGTAAAACTAGCTACAGCTTAAATTTTTACAATCTCAGTTTCTTTAATTCACTATTAATCATTCTAAACCAACCTAACTAACTCCGATAAGTGTGTTTTTAAATAATATAAGATCACTAAATAATATTGGTTAGATTGATAGAACTGTGGCGCTGAATAAGCTATATTTGACATTATCTCTCTCTTAGCTGTAATTGTCAAATCCAATACTTAATATGTAATTATAGGTACAACACTAAATAAAATTATTTATGTCATTCTGAGATACACACGAAGAGTTTGGGTTATAACACCACCACGTGATCCAATATGGCTTAGTGGGTGAAGAGGTTACCAACTTAAGGTACCCTCTCAAGGGACGTTAAATTGTGGATGTTGCACGGAGGCTCGATAACATATTTTGATAGACCAACCATGTTGAAGAAAGCTTAGTTTCCATAATCGAAGCCAGCGGGTATACGACTTACTCCTCCTCCTGGTTTTACTTAAGTACATACATGCATACTTAAATGCATACATACATAAGTACCTAAACACTTCTTGAAAAATTGTTTCAGATTTTTGGTGTAGATTGATTTAATCTGTTTACATTATGAAGCTTTTATCAGACAAAAGTAATTATTGATATTACAAATTTAGCACTTTATTATCTGATTTAAAATCTTAATTAAGGAAACGAACTTAATAAGAATATTCTTATTATTATGTTATAAAATTTTAAACAAATTTTAAGAATAAAAAATTATAAGAGGATCCTTAAATGAAAACATGTACTGTCAATAACTGGCCCGTTTTTGTTCAACACTTGATAAGATTGTAACCACATGTTTAAATGTAATAAAAACATATTCGATTTCATCTGCCTCATACTTCGTATGTGGATAAAGGTTTCGTAGTCGCATAACAGATGCACAGGGGATCTCCGTACCTCTGCGCAACAATTATATATCTACGTCAGAGTAACTATGTATGATTAAAATCAATAGTCTATTCAGTTTGCGGTTAAATTTCTAGTGATTTTCTTAACTATTATTAACATTACAGGAAGTAATTAAGTTATGTTTTGATGAGTGAAATAACGTGGATTAAAGATGACAATTAAATAATATGTAAAGAGAATTGTCATCGAATTTTATTTCCAAATAAGTCCAATTGAAATGACATATATACTTGCCATATAGATCAAAGATCATATCATAGTATGATCTAATATAATGGTTTAATGTACTAAACTTGTGTTCAGTATAATTGATGAGTAAAGTCACCAGTTGATATTCTGGATACGAACAATACGAATGTTTGCCACATGAATTTATCATGAATTTTGACCAGGCAAGTCATTTACTTGTTTGACATGCTTTGACGAAATTATTTACCTTTTACTTTTGAAAATATTTATCATTATTAGTATAAAGTAAAGAAGTTACTGCAGATACCTTCATACAATATAGGCCTCAATGGACTGACTCCTTTAAAAGAGACGTGACAAGGCACCTTTTAGTCTGTAGGAACTGGTACCATTATACCTCTTATATTTTTAAGATAAGATTAACCTAAATAACAAGAGGAAAAGATTCAATACATATCAGGGGACTCACAGGCATCTTATTATTCAGAGAATCAGGGACTTTCGAAATGCTATGACGCAATTAGATTTCATTTAACCTACTTTCAGGTCCTATTAAAACTATTATAAAAGCACGCTTTCTACTTACTACAAAATCCGTAATTTAGGTTGAACTAACTATTAATAATATGTACTTAAAAATCAAGTGGTGGACGTGGCTCTCTCGCATTTGTCCGGTTTTTATTATGAATGCCAATTTACAATAGCATAATATTGCATCAGCTTAATTAGGTGATTATTCACATAAAAAAAAGCAAAGCTGGCTACATAACATAGCTTGGGTGCTGCGAGTTTTATCAATAAGTAAGTGTAAGATTAATTGTAAGAACATTTTATTGTATTCTTACCGGGGTAAGCTCATCATCTCACCTGATATTAAGCTAAGATAAGGCTGAAGTTGGAAGCGAACTATACTTATTTCTCAACTACAGAGTAACTAGCTATCTTACCTACAACTGCAAGAACACATCAATTAACGTAACCGCTATAGCGGCAGACTTATGTGAGATGGTAGTAGATAGCCGGGCGGACTTAAAAAAGCCCTACCACCAACTAAACCAAGCAGAAAATTTCCCAGGAATTGAACCCCAGACCTCCAGATCTCAAATAGATGGGTACTTACAGTCACTAGACTACAGAGGTGTTTTATATTACTGTCAAAAGATAATATAGTGAGTTATAATATGGAAAATCAAATAAATATAAATCAATATGTTCAATTAAGTTTTTATTCGTATACTTACAAACCTAACTGCGTTTGCTTCAACAATAGAATTTAAGATTTATGATCCCAAATTACATCCTTTTTTTTACAATAAATACCTGTAGGACAATAGTACAGATAGCGAGATATAAGTAATTGAAACTAATTAATTATACGTGTAATGACAACTTTGTGGTTTCTGGAAAAACCGATCAGCTGATGCTATTGTATTTACTGGATTTTATTGTATTCTGGTAAATAGTCTATAATAGTAAATTATACCGACAGCGAAAGTTAGATAAATACTTATTTATTTGGATTATGTTTTGTAGCACCCAATCAAAAAATTTTGTTTTTTAGTTTCTACAATTTTTCTCGGTCTGCAATTTAAGTAACGCTGACTAATGCACTCACACCGCACGGGCACCTTCCTGCCAGCTATCAATATGTGTCTCATAAATATCGCTGCTAGGCTGTTTCGGAGAGTAATTTTTCTGAATAAAAACTATTCAAACAATAGATGGGTATTGGTAATTCACAGATTTTAATTAATTACGTTATTATACCTTATTATGAATAAGTTTCCTATTTATAAGGAAAGAATTCACGTTTCTGCAGATCGAGGGACTCCCTAAATTTCAGCTTATCTTACATGCTTTTGTGCTATTGATGATTCATGACTGATTTCTAATAAAAATGTATTGCTAATACTATTTGCGGTATTATATAGAATAGAATAGAAATAGAACTTTTTTATATATATTTTAATTTTTTAATTTTATAGAATAATATCCTTATTGCAAATCAACCACATCAAAAAGAGAAATAAATAGGGAACAGTTCACGAATTTTGTAGAAAGGGGAACTTTGTAGCTAAATAGCGATCTTTTCCAGGATTCTAATAGGATTCCAGGATTTTCATTTTATTTCAATAATGCATTAATATCATATTGATATCTTACTTCTAAGGGAATAAATAAACGAATATATACCTATTCAAGGTCATGGTCAATCAAATCAATCAATTGTTATTTTTTCTGTCCCACTGAATCATTTTCAACATATTTTTATGATTTTAAAATAATGAAGTAAAGTGTTAAACTTTCTAAAGACTTCCAAATAATCTTTTTTATTTTTTTGTGTGTATTTTACATCGTACATTTTTATACGTAGAAAAACCTAATATAATTAATTCAATGTCATGGGCATACATTAATTCAGAAGATTCATCAGAAATATTTCGATCCGCAAGAGAACTTCTCAAACGAAGCCTAAAGAATTGCGATTCAAGGTGATTCTCAACTGGGGCAACTTAAACACAACTTTTATAAAAATCATTAAAGATATTTTACATGTCTAAATTTTAGATAATAGCTTGAAATAATTGTCTCTTGAAAAGTTATCGATGCGTAAAGCAATTAACTGCACAGCTCTATCCGATAAGCGCAGGAGTGCCGGGACTTACGTCAGGCCGCAGGCGTGCACCGGAAGTGAGGCCCCGACCAATAAATCACCAGATGCTCGATATTATTGAGTTATTGCTTATGAGAAGCATTGTTTCGATTTCGGTCTTCGTGTATAGTACCTGCGATGTAATTCTATTGTTCCCGATAGTACAGTCAATGAATAAAGACTGCTACGAATAGAAAAAATTATGTTATTTATTGGAAAATAAAAAACTAATAATTAAAAAGATATTTCGTGACACTTCCAATAGTCCAACAAGTAAGATAGTGAAGTCCTAATCGACATACGTATACCGGCTTCATATAACATGAGCTCTTTTTAAAGAGACGTGTGAATGCAACTTTTGGGCCGGCAAGATGGAAGCGGATAGAGCTGCGTCGAATATTGTACAGCTAGTACATCTTCGCATATAGATTACATCTACCGCTTACCACCAGGTAGTGTCCTGTCATTAGCTATGCTTTGTATTTTTTTAAATATTCAATTCAGTGAAATCGGTTTATGAGTTTTAGCAAGAATAAGGAGCTCATTATATAAGGTGCTACTATACTATTAAAACCAAAAGAATAAGATTAAGGTACAAAATAGTTGTATCAACTTATGTTGTTGATGATACAAAACAATAATAGGTGAACATATTGTTCGTCAATGTCATTCCGTGGAACAACTCCGTTTCGTCACTGTATATGTCTATATTTTATGAAACAACTCGCACATATTTATAAGCATTACGAGCTCGTGTAACGAATACTAGATAACGGAAAAATATGTTTAACAATATACTTTATATACATACTTTATATTCGAATGAAAGAAAATTAATATTAACTTATAAGTATAACTTTCAATGGCCATACATTACACTTTCAATTGGTTAACTTGTAGAAAAAATCATGGGCATATAATCCGCCCATTGTTTTTATTTGCAAAAAAATAACAATTTCCTAAATAAATATGGCTCCATCGTCGATGCTACTGTCCCCGGCGCTGAAGGGGATATCCCAATGTGTTACCGGGATATCCTCTACCCTATGTAGGGGCGTTCAGTGTGTGCTGTATGTCCATACGGACGCCTACAAAGTTTCTTACGTGGCCGTATTCAGTACAGCAAGGAGAAAAGCGTCAGTTTTAGCCGGTAGACTGCAAAGCAAGTATTCGATATAACGCAATTGTAGCCCATATCACATCTTGGCAGTTCTCTAATTTATTGACGAAAAAATGGGTGCGTTGACTACTCTGCAAGCTGGTTGGTTTCTGAACGGGTTTAAAACTCTGACTCTATCTGTGTTTTATTTGTAAACACTGTAGCACTGTTTTCTTTCTACCATTGATGACAAAAAGAATTGATTAATGTGTGTGAACGACAGGTTCCTTAAAACAAGTTTGACCACTATTATTGGGTACTCTGGTTTGAATATATTTATTTATGTTCATTATAAATTTGCAATAATATGTTTACATTTTGAATAATACATTAAAAAGTAAGCAACTTCTTCAATTTTTGCTACATATTAAACTTTACATGGCCTTTTAAATTGTCAAATTATACATCACCAATAATAAAATTCATGTATATATCACACCGGAATATAAAAAGATAACACCTAAGCCAAAGTTTATTATAGGTAAAAATCAAAGTATTGTTACTTTGTTGTGTCTTCCATGTGATGGGATCTATCCACCATAGAAATCCAATACTTGAGTCCAGCAGTAAGACATAATGACCAGTCAAAAAGGAGTTAATGCTGATAATATATAGTTAAAAAGTTTGCGAGTAAAGTAAATTACCGCACACGCATTCTCACGATTTCGCCTTCATTGCTGCAAGGTTGGCATAACCGTGGAACAGGACTAACCAATACCTCAGTTAAAGGTACTTACCTTAACTGGGGTATTAAAACAGCCTTAAACGTAATAATCCTGTAAATGTATTAATTGATTTAATTAAAGTCAATTAATTTGATACATAGCATCATGAACAAATAACTTACTCTAAATACTGCTATAGGGTGCGCAGAACTAGGGCGTGGAAATTGTTTAAAATAGAATCACTGATGCTAGATATTCGGTTTTATTTAAAACTAGCTCAGATCATCTTGTAATGCGCGTGAGCTCGAGGAAGTCACGTCTTAGATTTTGATAATCCAAGCAATTATTGAAAAAATAAGGATAGATTAAAAATATAAAGTTGCCAAATTATTAACTTATTAGAATTTCATTTTTAACATGGTTTATCCTAAAATTGATATTCTATCATACGCAATATTACTAAGTGATGTATTTATTATACTTACGTTCTGTACTTATGTAAAATATTTAAGAAAAAGATGTGTATATGTCGAAATTCATAAATACAGGTGTTAATAAAAAAAACTGCAAAATCTGAGGTCAAATAATGATATACACCTAAGTCTGTTTTTACACGGTCTTTTTGTACACGGTTTTGATATAACACGGTTTGAAAATTGAATATTTTTAATTTTTTTACACGATTTTATTCCATTTAGCACGATTTGAAATTATATAATATTCAATTTTCAAACCGTGTTATATCAAAACCGTGTACAAAAAGACCGTGTAAAAACAGACTTAGGTGTACGTATAATAGCAAGTAGATATTCAATTTTGACATTTTATACCCACATGTGGAATAGGCTAAAATTCAACGCCACATAGCAAAACTATCCATAGGAAGTGTATTGCAAGGTGCTCTGCCCTGTAAATATGTGAACATTCGAAGACAACATTTTGTCTATGATCTCTGACGACTTTAAGAAGGCGATTCCCCACGCGGACACAATATCTCTTTTTTCTCATAGACAATATTATTCTTCCATTCCTTCATTATTATTATTCCTTGATATTAAGCAAGGATACGTTATGTAAGGACACCTTTTATCATAAAGATAATCTATTCTGCAACGCGAGGTCGCAGTCTAATCGTATCGACGTAATCGATGTATTATGACGGTCATGGTCGAAAGTACAAGCTGAGACTTTAAACTGTGTAACTTTTAACCAGTGAGTAAAGCATACTTTAGATAAAAAAGTAAAAAATATGTTTTAGCGAATAAATGATTCACGATATTATCGGGGGCATTTATATACATTGGAGGCTGGGCCGCGGTGATTCATTGGAAGATGTTTATGTTTAATATGACATGACAAATACGTCATCGAGATCGAAATTCTATTCTATCCAGTTATGGTAATCCTCAAGAAATTATTCTTAAATCTCCGTAATTAACTATCAATATTTTATTTAAAAAATCGGTAGGTATTTAACATCATGAATAGTAAGTGTTAATTAACTTATTATGTGTTAAGTTTGAGGATTTGATAAAATCTAACATAAAAGTTAAGGTAATAATTTCTTACGCATTACCGACGATCTCAACGATACGATCCATTCTTCTTTGTCATCAACTGCTGGACACACGCCTTCCTAAGTGGGCGAAAATTGGGATATCGATATTGGGATATAAGCCGCATGAATACCACATAATACCACCACGCTGAACCAATGCGGCTTACTAAGTAAAAGTAACCTTTACAATCGAGACCAGCAGTATGTATGGGTGACTGCAAGTATCCAGATCACTACACTCTGTGGCCATATATATTGTCCATTGACGTTGTAACCGTATAAGATAATAAGGTAATAAGTAATAAAGTTAGGATAAGCCGCGATAAGGATCTGGTTAAGTCAAAAGGGGACTCAAGAAGGCTGCGGTAGATTGCGTACCCATGGCACAAAAATCGAAAAGGTAATATATCAGAGAGAGTTTCGCAGAAGCGGGTGGAAAGTAAGGAGCTCGCCACCGTTGGTGTAATGTTATGATTGTCTCCTTGACTCTTCGTCTTGTCCAAATAAAATTTGTAGACAGTCTAGTAATGTATTCCGTTGAGTGCAAAATCATCATAAGAGCTAAGATAACTAGATCGGATTTTTAATGGAAATTAAATTTTACATGATGCTGATGAATAAATTTAAGTTAATGGTTATATTTTCAATGTTATCTTATCTAAGTATATAGTATATATAGTTAGTCTCTATCTGTTTTCATATCGTCGGACAAGTTATTGAAAGATTCTATTAGCCCAAAGATATAAAAACAATAAAAGGCACCATATTGGGGTTTTACTGCTCCTTCATGGCTCGAATGCCCCGAAAACTAAGCGATACAAGGATATCTCTGGACGTATTACCTATCAATTAGAAATTCTTCAGAGGCGATTCGCTCAAAAAATATCATTGGCATTATAAAATGTATACCAATCGCATTACCTATACATTGTAATATTACGAATCAATAGTTCCAAATTCAAATTATTTAGAAATATTAAACCGACCTTCATCCGGCTGTAACTATTGTGTAAAGAAAGATGTACTTAAATAAAACTGTAATTACAATTCCTACACCTACGGATTCAGAAAACGGTGATACTTACTTCCCTATACATTTTTTATTAATTACATAACGATCGATATGTGTAGAAATATAGATAGATGTCATATTATTGAAGGGCCTTGATACCACACTTCACGCCTGAAAAACTCTTCCGAGAGTCTCACGCGAATCCAGTGAGATTTAAGCGTATACTAACCCAACTCCCGTGGTATAATATTAGGTTCTCGTTCATACGGGACGTGCTGCGACGCACCTATTTATAAGTTCCAGAGATTGTTCTCAGACAAAATTCCTGTGTTAGTGCGGTGCTTGCGCGTACGCCGACGCGTCACTATCCATCGCTCCACAGTCTCCCAGTTTTAGTGCAAAATATGACAAGTTGAGCAATCAGTGACGAATTGATGTGTTTATAAAACTGTGATATTGTATGTGAATGCGGAAACACTGCACACATATACACCTAAGTGTAAGAAGGGCTTCAGTGTCCCCGGTATAATCTTCACTCTCTTAGCTAATTTATATTTTAAATTAATTTTTGCCTTGTTCTTAGTTCGTAAATTTACTTACAATATTTATATTTACATAGCTCAAAAGTAAAATACTATTACATTTGTAGGTATATAAATAATATTTACTCAGCAAAGATACAGAAATAAAAAACACAAGAAACATAAAATAAATTTGAAATCTGAAATACAGTTCATAATTTACTCTTGATTCGTTTCTTCATTAAAATTATGTATGTACTTAAATTTTGCAGTTAACATAGAACACATTCTTATCTGTAGTGTAGTAGAATAGATTTTAGGTTAAAACCTATACAAACAATTAAATCACACTGCACTTTATGACAGGCAAATATAATTTTAAAAATAGTCCCCTATTAATTATAATTAATACTATGGTAACTAGATGTACAAATATAGAAAGCTATGAGTGATTATGTAGTCAAGGTTAATGTATAATTATCATGCTACTCGTAATATCTTTCAGTCAATATTTTAACTATATAACTAATGCTAATTATAACCTACTTTGTAATTTTTTATTCTTTCTTCTAAAGTATTTCACGTTGTCCGCTAATCCACTGTAGTATGTCGCACTCACTTATTTGTTGGCTTTAAAATTGCTTATAAGGATAAGTTTACCTTTACTTACTTTAGGGTATAGAAGGAATATTGAATACTTCTTAAAATAGGAAAAGTAATTAAAGTCGTATTTTGAATTGTAATGAATTGATAATACGATTCTCAAAAATAATATTGCCTCCACAATGCATAAAATAATCCATAGAAATCTCTGGAATATATGTATCAGATACGTATAAAGCTTGATTTAATTTTAGTGTAATGAACTTAATAAGTTCAATACATCATGTTTTTAATCCAATCTTTATCTGAAAGTCCGATTACTGCATCATATCGGAAAATAGATACGTTGACCGATAAGATTCATAAAGAAATGAGATATAATAAGATTGATTCAGATTTATGTTTACATGATAAAAGTTTTGGGTTATCTAGCCTCAAGCAAGCATAATTAAATATTGCTTTATGTACTAGATAACTGAAAAAAGTACTTTTTGTTATTTATGTTTTTTATATATAAGAAATATTATTTAATTTAAAACCTGTCTAATACAAAAATAAATATATATTGTACATATAAAAATAACATATTTTTATAACGATGAGGATTTTATCCTACTACAACAGTGTAAACGCGTCTTACATTTGGTTTAACTTGTTAAAATATCACAAGATAGATATATCACAGATAAGGGGAAATACATTTCCCCTTAAGTACATTAGTACCCATTTATTTATAACAATATAGTGGTAATGTTGTTTATCACACGTAACGTGACGTTACTCTTTAATATCTATTGTAAAATACGTCACGCACTGCATTTTTAAAGAAATTTAATTACCTAATTTTCTTTGTTATTACATATTGTTTAAGACATAAGACTACTGCAGTCGTCTGTAAAAAGATTTGATACCTAATGATAATGATAGTGTTTTCACAAAAAATTTCTTTAAATCTAGACAAAAGTTTTTTCCCATGGGCTCCAGAAAATGGGTTTGAAGAAAAGGGTTACCTACAAAAAATGCATGTCTAATTCACTTTATAATTCATAGCAGTAACGCTTAAAATATATAAAGCTACAAACTGAAGTGCCTCAGAACCTAATGCTAAGTGCGACACACTATTGACAGGATTTATTTACTGATTAACTTAATTAAGCCGGTCCTTATCCTTATAGTGATAATTAACAGTCTGATGACCAAATCTTTAATAAAAAATACTTATACAATAGACTACTCTACTTCTATAGTATTAATAAAACAAATAAATTATTTATTTAAAAATATATTTAAAGGATACAAGTTTTTACCCTGGACCTTATCCGCGTAGAACAGTTACTTTAGGCAGATTTTTTCCAAGCAACACACAAGCTTTGGTACTTACTTGTAAATTACTTGTATTTTGAAGAACTACTGTTTTTTTCTACGTACGTAAAAATATTAAAATAAAATTTAGAAAAGGTCATATGCTAGACCTTGCCTAAATTTCGTTCGTTAAAATCGGTTTGGAGAGTTAAGCGTCAAAACGTAACAGATAGACATGCAAACAGAGATACTTTCGTATGTGTAATATTATTAAGACATAGAAATAATGCTTTTTACTGCAAAGCTTTTTTAATTATAACGAGAATACTTCTCAATCTAGCTGGATAAATTTCGTTCAGCTACACGAACACAGGCTGCTTGTAAGAGGTGTAGGCAAATCTAATAATAACTCTGTTGAATGAATGCTTTGCGATTGTTTTGCCAAATAGCTTCACGCGCTATTAATTTTTTGTTAGTTTGGATTGAGATTTCTTTTTAAACTTTTTGGAGGAAATGACGACAGAATTTTTTGAATAACCTTGTTGACCCACAATTCATGATCTTATATCCTGAAATACCTACTCAATTGAATATTTCTCACAATATTAATATATGGTCGTAGTATATGTAACCTTTACCTTAGAGTGTGTACATTTTTAAAGTTCCATTCCATCGTATCTTTTAAATACTAAAGTCATACATACATATAGTCATACATGCAACCACCTTCATAGAAACTCCACACATCTTTTTTTATATTTTATATCACCATCACAGACATAGACACCACAATCTCGAATCAGAATCAAAATGCCGATTGGTAACGTGAGTAAGGAGGCACCGAGGAGGGAGTCCTACCGACCTCCTTGGGTGAAGGATAAGGACACTGAGACACCTCCACCTTGGACCCAGAGGAAGCTCAAGCCAGTGGAAACAAATAAAACTGTGGAGACAGCTGAAGAGCCCGTGGCAAGACAGCTAAAGCGTGAGTTGATTTTGTTTTTATTTAAAAGATAAGCCATTTTTCAATCTAAATCTAATTTCTATCAAGAAATTAAAATTAAAATATTAATTAAATGAAAACTGATGTATAATGGAACTTCTCAAAAGGAAGCACAATAGAAAATATACGTTATCCAATTTAACTTAATAACACGTAACAGCCACAGTGGTAGAGTTTGATTGAGCAATGGTTTGCACAGTTATGTGCCTATTCCAAATTTTATAGATCATCATTTTATAGATCATATAATAAATCTCAAGAGAGAAAATACGAACTTAAAAACAGCATCAAATTAATTTCTTTTGAATCGATACTTAGTTTCATTGAAAAACCTAAAATTTATTAATTAAAATTATATTGTCTTGTTACATAGGTAATAAAATGTTTTTGTTCAGTATTTTAATAAAGTTTAAACAAAAGTTGATAAGTAGGTAGATATCCATAACTTTGTCAAACATTTTATATGGAAGTTTCGCAGCGTGATATAATATATTATCTAACGTTCTTTAAAATACAAATATATTGTGTTATGTGCGTAGGCTGGATGTCATCATATTAGTAGATAGTGGTGAATTCAATCGAATTCACTCAGATATGAATTACGTCAATTTTGTTTTTAGATCCAAAAAAAACGCATGCTATAATAAATATTATATGATATAATTTCTTTATAAGAAACTATTCGTAAGGTGTAGCGTAATTTATAGATAAACATAGACATAACTTTATTTGTCACTTCGACACTCAAAATGTTTCATATTGTTGTTTATTATTGAGTATAGCTGATATACTACCTAAACAGAAAAATCTTCGTCTATGCGGACTTAAATTGTTTAATTTTCTTTGTAACTTACTTGATAGTTTTATTTTATTTTTAATTTTCATTAGACATAATGAGAGGAAGGGACAATTGGATTATTTTTATGACAAAAAGAGTTGACGGATATTTTTTCATTTAAAATTTTCCAAAGTCATACATAAACAGTATGCACTTAAATATCTTATTTCCATACGCGATTACCAGTGATTATAATGAAACCAAATAACCTAAAATTCTTGGAAACATTAACTAATAAACCACTTATTTATTTTTGTAAGAACGTATTTACAAACGAGAATTGGAAACGATTCAAATATTGAAAGCTCGTTTTTTGATATTTGAATATTCCAATTTGATTGAGACTATATTCAAAATGTACTATTTGAGGCTCTCTCGAATATTTTAAGCATTGTCAAAAATTTGATTTAAATTCTGCACTCCTTAAAATTGAAAAAAAGTTTAGTTTCTTGTCGCTTTCACAGACTAAAATGTATTACAGAGACTACTAAGAAGGTCGTGTTTTGTTCAAATGCTTTTATTTGTTTTTTTATGTCAAACTCAAAGAGATGTTACTTCTGGTATGTAGCAATCATTGCTTGTGTGGACCTGTAATATCAAGGAATCACTTAAAAACAGCGGTAAGCGGCAGTATTACCTATATATAATAAAACCTATTTTGCTTGTTTGATATGTGGATGATTCACTCATTAAATGACAATTTAATTTATCTACCTTACTTTATTTAAGTGTTTGGATGATTTTCAAGATCAGACACTGACATTGTAAAGACGACCAGATAAACTTCGAGAACCGAAATCATACGATATATTTCTTTTAATTTGGCGGTCTAGAAATACGTCACGTCCGTGACAGTGTGGGAGTGTAGCGTAAGCAGATAAATTTATCATATGTAAATAACTTTGACATTTTATTTTTAGTTTTGAATGTTTCATTTTAGAGGTTATCATAGATCATAGTTGCAATCCTGATCCTTACATTTTATTCTCTGATACCGTCAATACCCTAGAACAGATTATTCTAGGGTATTAGGACGGCACTGATAGATTATCAGTTGCGTTACCGAGCGACACTAGATTAATTAAAATTTATTAGATGAAATCAAATCCTTTATTCAAAAATTTTATGTATTTGTGATAAAAATATTGAAATTAGCATGTATTACAACTTATGACACCACGATAAAAATTGAAATTTGGTGATTACCAAAGTATTTTACTATAAAAGATATGTACAACAAATTAAAGTTAGAATTGTACTATTAAGTAATAATAAGTGATTCAGTCCTAGTAAAAGAATTGAGGACAAATCTGTTATTTTTCTACTAAATACAGAAAAAATGCCAAAGACCACTAAAATACTCATTAGAGCTGTATTTTGTAAATATTCAACATTAAACGGTTTGCGCACAATGGGTTTTAAGGCATTTTTATCTTGTTTTAATCCAAAACAATTCCTTGATTTTTTATTAACCCTGATATACAGTGTCTACTTTTGGCTCACCCCTATAAAACAATACTTCCGAAACTTCGAAGAAGAATGACGTCAAGAAAAATGAAAGAAATAGCTACGGTAAAATGTGTTTTGATGTTACCTTACCTTTTTGTTTATTTAAACTAATTATTGATAAACATTTGTGTGGAAAATTAATAATAAGGGATAATAATGTGTGGAAAATTAATAATAGAATAAGGGGTCTTAATAAACGTATGATGTCATGAAACGTTTTGGAAAACATTTCATGGTAGGATTATACTATATTTAATTTTCCACAAAAAATCCAGATTTTAATTAAACAAAAATATGCAGAATATTTTTGACCTTTTATACATTATTAATAATGTACGCAAGCCAAGAGCGATCATTAGTTAAGTTTATCTAGCGTTGAGAAGGTTATTTTAACATGGCTATAAATGAATATTTTTACTTAATGCAATAATCATTTAAAAAATCTGACATTATGAGCATAGTGACCATGGAAGAATTAATATATATCACCTATATGTTTCCTAAGTGGAACCTTCGAACTACCAATATTTTATATCAAAGCTTTACTTATATCCTTTTCATATGTTATAATTTTCATTAGTAAAACACAACAACCTCCAAGTATCTGAGGTGTAAGGGAAATCCCTTCCAGTAGAACCAGTGTGCTTCAGTTTATTTGTATTTTTTTTACGAACGCTACACCAAAAGCGATATATTATGTGTATTATATTCGGGACTGTTAGGTACGTTGATATTTGTATGTATATGTGACGTAAACACCTGAAACTTTGGCAGGAGACACAACCCAAATAATTGACTCTCCGAAAGCGTTCAAAAGTTTTCAGTCTGGAACTCGGTGGCGTCTTACGCTGCAGTGTTCCTTGTGAGGTGGTTTAGTAGTAATCATGAAACCCTTTCAAGAATCAGTGTGAACTTACCTTTGAATAGAGTGAAACAAAGGATTACGATTTTTAAAAAGGATTCTTTAAAAAGAAGTTTCAAGTGACCCGTTTTAAACTGTTCTTTGACTTAGAGTAACGCTGCTATCATATTTATTACACCAGGTGGGCCATTCTATTCGATGTTGGCACTCATTTACTATTCATGACATGAGCAAATCTTGTGAGTTACGCATAGCCAGATACCATTGTTGTTATTCGGGACGCATTGTACAAATGCCGATGTATGAAATGTAAATAAAAAAATGCTTTTATATAATTTTAACATAATACATTACATTACATTTATACTTTTTACATAATTTTAAGAATATCATTTCGTGCTACAAATATAAGAGGGTCTTCTGTGATATTTTTCTACACAAATTTATAAAACAATATAGTTTATACTATGATACTACGGCGTACTTTTTAGCTATATAAGTCTTCATTGCTAGTTGAAGTAGGAACAGGGTCTACTATTTATCTTTTTAACTTTGAAAAGCTCCGTAATCTATGCTGTGATAAAATGTCGGACACAATTAGTTTTATACTATGTATGAACGTCACCGCTACATCAAAAACTCCTCTACTAATTTCCAAAGCTATGTAAAAGTTGATTAATAGTAGTTAGTTATTACTAGTAATATTTAAATTTAGTATACTTTTAGAGCCAGTAGGTACCTAATACATAATTATAAGAATAACAAGGTATTGCGAGTACTAAAATCTTTCGTTCGTATCATGTCATGTTCTTATAAACTTGAGTTTTGTTGCGATATTTCGAGCAACGACGCCGGCGCGCGATATTTTTAGACAGGACACGCTTTTTACAAAATAAACGGGGAAGTGGGATTACACGTTGATTTACGAGTCACGAGTCATTTCATAAAATTATTATAGTTATATTTGTTGTAAATATTATATGTAAATTATATAAGGATTTGCGTTATTGTAACGAACTTAAGGGTATTTGCAAAAGTGGTTATAAAAACACAAATTGAATAGTATTTAACATACATTATCATATATGTACACCAGTATCAGTCTATTGCAGCCCACTGCAGGATAGAGGTTTCTCAGGGACATACCTATCTAGATTTGTAAATTAAATCATTCATTTTCGATTACAGACTTCTTATTCCGCTGTCATTTAAAAACATACTGTAATATTGTTTTCGTTAGTAGCTTCCTACTTATTCACTTTAAAAACTTTTTCTATTTTACATTTTGAGAGTTATTTAATTGAAAAAATGTTGTTAATAAATTGTCCTACAATCTATCCGTTTCAAATTGTTATTCCATTTCAACCATTTGGAATATATGGATGACATATTAATATTACCTACTAATATAAATCCATTAATGATATTAATTATTTCATAAATTATCTTTATGACTATCTTTACTAGTAATTAAAAAGTCAATAAGTAATATACCACGTCCCTTGGCCATATAAAAGGGGAATTTCGTGATGGCTACGCTAAAATAGCGAAGGTCAGCCATCTTGGCAACCGCCATGTTTATTTACGAACGTATGAGATGCAACACTGACTCCACTAAACACGTGCTTCTATCAATTTCACTGTTTTAATCATACCTAACCCTAAATTCGGAAAGTAAATAACTTTTGAGGCTTTGACTTTTAATGATAGAATTTTTTAGAAAATATGTAGTAAGAAGACTAATAAAATAAATAAAGATATTTTTGATATAGAAAGTTTATTCAAAATACCATCAATAAATATAAACCTTATCTAACCATATTAATTAATTGAATCTTTTTCAACATTTACAAACGTATATAGGCTTTATTTAGAGAAAATAGAATAGCAAGTTTCAAAATCTAAATAATTATCGTATGAAAAGTATGTCATATGATAATTATTTTATAATTTAAAAATAACATAAACACGTACCAAAATGCATATATATATTTATTATTAATTTAAAATTCTCGTCATTACTAGTAGTAAAGTAACGCGTTCGATGAACTACATTTGTTAAGAAGTAACATTTATTGAACAGATAAGAAAACAATAATAAAAGATTTCTATCGTAGATAAAACTTGACTTTATAAAGAAATAGATATATCGCAGAAAAACAGCAGAAATATCTATACATAGAATTCAATAGAAATCTAATCACCTTAATCACGATTATGACGTAGTTAAACAAATTTTGGCTTAAATTTAAACTAATATCGTAATTTTTTATTTACAGCCGTTTTGAAAAAGCAGTCGACGATAAAGGAAAAATCAGAGAATGGTGTCTCAGAAACTGTTGAAGACAAATTGGTAAAGCCTTCAGCAGCAAAATTAGCAGATAAAAATTCAAGACCCGCAGATGAAAAGCCAAGATTTACAAAATCCAGTCTAAGATCAGCTGATAAGTCAAAAACTGAAGAAAAAGCAAACGAAAAAGTAATTGAAAAACCCGCACTCAAAACAGTAAGAACTATAGATGACAAAGCAAAAGATAAGTCTGTTACTATAGTCGACAAAAAGAGTGCAGATAAAAATGGTAGTATTAAAACAAATAATTTGATGAACGATAAGGCAAATGTTAATAGTAAAGTCGTTAACAATAAAGAAGTAAAACCAGCCGCTAAGTCATCTGAGTCAGTTAAAACTGAAGTTACGAAACCCACAAAAACAGAAGCTTCTAAAATTGATACAAAAGTAGAAGAAAATACCAAAATGGCAACTAAACCTCCGACGCCTCTCGAAAAGACGCCTTCTAAGGTAACTATATTGATAAGAGTATATGCAGTGTGGTCCCCGCAATATTACATTACAATCAGAAAATTCCTTTAAACTCATAATGTACAAGTTGACTGTTTATTTTGCAATTATCAAATTAATCCAATTAATTTTAATATTTCAACATTTCTATGAAATGCTTAACTAGCTATCTTCACATATGGACTCCTCTACTGCTTATTATCAGGTGGCGTCGAGTCATTTGCTGAGCTTAATATTAAAAAATAATAATACAGTCAATGTTCTAATTAAATGCCACTTTTTCGTATACATAAGGAAAGACGATCTCAGCAAATCGCTCTATATACGTCTATCCTTCGAATTATAATAATTATTCAACCAATTTTATTGAAAGCAAGCAGAAAATTTTATTATATTCCCTTGAATGAAATTTCTTCTTTAACCTACCAATGTTTTTAAAGCTATAAATTCCTTTGCCGATGCTGTCATATGATCTTCTTAAACAAACTACGGACGAATGGTTTTCCTTGCGAGCAATTTTATCGATAAAAACCGTTTTAATAACATTTTGGGAGCTAAATTTCTAGGTGCTAATTATTATATTTTAATTGTAGTTGTTCACGATGTATTCATAACGTAGTTGCTCTTATATTCTAGCTACCACCTAGGAAGCCTCCTTTACAAAAGCAACCTTCTAAAGATGAACCTGTTAAGAAATGGAGAGACCCCTTACACGAGAGGGTGAAGGAAAATATTGATAAGACACTCGCCAATGAGGTTCCGAAGGGACACACGCTCACCAAGAACGAAAGCCTGAGAAGTAAGTTATTCACTTATTTTATCATACACTCAAAACCAAATAGTTTGAAAAACCAAAAGAAAGAAAAGAAACAAAAATAACCATAAATAATAAGTACCTTTTTTAACAAAGTATAGGTATGCACGGTGTTATCCTGTTTATTTTAAACACTTTTTGATATATTCTAGCAATTTTAATAGAAACTCGTTTAAAATTCTTAGAATAATTATATATAGATAAAATACATATACAGATATAAAAAAATCAGTACTATTTGAAGTAGTAAAACAATAACTCAATTACTAACAGTATTTACAGGTGCAATTAATACGATGTACAGGCACATATATTTTATCAATACATATATAGGGCACGAACATAAAAAGTAAAATTTCATGTATGTGCATAAAAATTGTATTTCACCCTTTTACCACAAATAAATTTAAAGCAAATAAATTAAAAAATTTAGTATTTCTTTCATAATTATCGTATTTTAAAGAAGTTCGCGAGAAACTTGATGTGATTATCAAACATCGATTACAATGCATAGTATACGTATGTAAAACTGTTGTGTAAAAATTGCACGTAAAAGGGATTTGGACTAAATAATACAGTGTCTGACTCAAAGCAGATAAGGAGTAGATGAGTGAAGTTGGTTTCTCTCACAACATGGACCAACAGCGTAACATGTGTTAAAATACTTGGAGAACAAGACTGATTATTTATCTGGGAACAGTTAAATTATCATTAAAGCGAGCTCTTCACAAATGGAATAAGCTACAAGGAACCAACACAACAATTAAAATTTTAGAAAAGTGAATCAAAGTCTAGAATAGATGCAGCAGTTGAAGATACATTTTCTTGTGACACAAACATTGACACAGTGACACTTTCTAACTTCATATAATTAGATTCACATACATTAACGATCACGTTAAAGAGGTCAGTTTGATCGAACCGATTTTGGCAGACGTCTCTGAGTACAATGGGATAATTATTGCATGAGATTAAATATTCAATGTATATCAATTTTATAAGGGGAAATATTTATAGTTATTGAAATGATAATTGTATCAAAATCGATTTTTGTATTCAGACAACTAGTAACCTTTACCTATGATCTTACTCAAATCATATGTATATTATTTGTAAAACTCGGATTTTGGGTTAATATACGTTTGCCATTTAACCCCTGAAGGAAAAGAATTGATTTAAAATTATTTGTAAATCTAAAATTTTACATATTTTTGAAATAATTATATACAATCTAAACTACCATAGGAATAATGTCCTCCAGTATGTCCTACTCAGTACACAGATATAGACTGTTACCTTTTGATCTCTTGTGCGGCAGACTAGCTTTTGGTCTAAATTTGGTTCAAAATAGTCTTCAGTTCCGCATACGTCTCGTCCACATCAGGTGCAAATGTTTCAGTTTGAAGTTCTGCGTCGATGTGATTATTGAACTGTGCTGTTATTTTGTTTTTGAACTTTGTGATAAAACATCTTTAGTTGAACTTGTGTAAATTGTGAAGTGTGAAGTTACAAACATGGATGACAATGATAGTGAGATTAATGAACACGGAAATTTATTTAAAGGTAGGTTTCTATACATATTGGAGAAAATATAACGTTTAACATCGGAGGTGCTCCTCAGCAAAGGTTCTCCAAAATTTCCAAAAACAATCGATAGAGATTATGTAATTATTGACATCAACAAGTATTTTCAAAGTTCTTGGTGTTTAAAAAGTTGATTTTATTTAATATTTTCTATCATAGTCAGATATCCAGTAACAAACGTACACTATTGCACTTGAGTTCCTAGTGAAAATAATACAGTAAAATATAAAATAAAATACAGTATTAGTTAGTTATAGAATAACGTACAAGTACAATTTTAAGAATTAAAATTCATCAATATAAACCAAAATATTCTTTGCAAATAGAACTTTGAATAAAATTCATCTGAGCTTTTATTATAATGGTGACGAATAGAACACTGACTAAGCAGTAATATAAATCACCAAATGAACATAATTACATTAAGCAACGAAAATCTGTTTCAATATAGGTAAAAAAATTAAATTACGAATTAAATTTAAACAGGAAGTGGTACTACGACTATTCGTATGCGAAATATGTAGCAGATTAGTTGTCATTTATAAGGTATCCAATCTGTAACTACCCTAAACACGACCTTTCTAGACTAGTTTATCAAAATTCGGGTATTGTATAATTTAAAGAGAAATAGTTTTCTAAAAAGTTTTAGTGTTACTTTTTCTTTGTTTAAGGCTTACTCAAACCAACTCCTCCACCGATGCCACCTCCGCTGCCTCCGAAGCTACCACCGCCACCAGAGTTCAAAAAGGCTCCTCTAGACCCCACAAAGTTGAAGAAGCTGGATTCACTCCGCAGTCGACCAAGAAGGAGGCCTGACTGGAGCGACATGATGAAAGAAGTGGAGCAAGGGAAGAAATTGAAACATGTAGTTTGTAATGACAGGTGAGAGTGCTGAATTTCAAAAATTAAATGTTGTTTCAAATTTCCCTGTTGTTACGGCAACAGCTTTCATTCACCAAGCCGCATTGAGCCAGAGTCGTGGTGTTGTTATTGTTTAAACTCATGTGTTTCTCCCATATAGGAAGGTCAGTGCCTATTCAAAATTACAATCGTCATTCAAAATAAATATTTTTTTTTCAATTCAAGCACGAGGATATTTTATTATGTGGTGAAGATTTAATTATGTAGAGACGAACTTCATGATCTATTATTGTACTATTTTTGGTAATGATTCTATAACTTGTCCCTAATTTCTCCAATTATTACAGATCAAGCCCAGTCATCACAAGATCGTCGGTCGTGAAAAACAAAGATCAATTTATCTTTGAGTCTGAAAAACCAAACTCTCATAATGAACTCCTCAAAGAAATCAACAAAGGTATCAAACTAAAGAAAACAAAAACTAATGACAGAAGTAAACCAAATTTGGAGGGTCTAAGAAAATTCAGACGCCAGATGACAATAGAAGAACAAGTTCAGAAGTCGATGTCACAAGCAAATATTGCAGCTTCACCTTCGGGCGTTTCTGTCGCTGAGGTTTGTATGGTCATAAAAATAATAAATGCTGCTCAAAAACTAAATAAAAACTATATTTTTTAAAATTTTTACAGTGTAAAACTACTAGCCACATTTATAACACAAAAAATAATATATTTAAAGACCATGTAGGTACATCAGCACGTTGCGCAATATTTAAAATACATCAATCCAATAAAATAAATTATTGCGTTTGATAGTTAAGATATAAGTTTAGTACATACAGTGCCCAATATTGATGCAATAATTATAGAACTATCTTGTATAATATAACAGATACCAGCAGCAGAAGAGGAGGAAATTGATGAAATGGATGACATTGATAAGGTCAGAGATGATCTCCAATCTACAAAGCAACTCTTAGCTATTGAACTAAGGTAAGCAAGAAAAGGATTACACCTTAAAATATTATCCTGGTTAATTAAAGATTTTATAACAAAAATGGCAATTCACAGAAATAAGGAAGCACAAGAAAGAGAAAACAAACGCCTACTAACAAGAATACATAATTTAGAAGCAGAGTTAGCTAGAGAACGAGCTATCATCAAACAGGAGCAACATAAAACAGTAATATCAGTTACAGACGCATATGATGAACGACTCGTTAATAATCTAAAACTGGAAGTGGAAAAAACTAAAGAAAACGCTGATAGCTTGGAAAAGCGATACTTAGAAGCGGCAGAAGAAAGAGATACAGCTCTAACAGACTTAGAAGAGATGAAGAGAAGGAATGCTGAACTTGAGAAAAAATTGGAACAAGCTTTATCGGTACGTAAAAATACAAACTTAAGTAATTAATGAATTTTTTTTAATTTAACTGCTTCTACTAACGCATTTACAGAATAAACTGGAAGAGGTTTATATATCTGAAGAACCTTTATCTTTCTATCACAAGAGGCAACTTGAATTTGAAAAGCAATGTAGGTTACTGAATATTGATGTGAATTCTGACGAAGCGCAAGAATTGAGAAAACATGCTTCTGACAATAATAATAACGCAGCTTATGCTTATACTAACAGTGAGGTAAATATCTAATCACTAAAACCGTAAATTAAGAGATCTAACACTTAACTTAGAGTGCAACTAATTTTAAAGTCGTTAAAACCTCGAATAAATTATAAATCATAACTTTCTTTACTACCTTTGATTCATGTGCAACTAACCTGGTCGTATCTTTGTTCCTTAAAACTCAACTACACTTTTTCCCATTATTATGCCACTGTTTCTACATAATATATATTTTTTATTTTGATGAAGTATCGTATCAAAATGATGTCCTAACTGAATGAATGAATTATTTGTCAGTGTAATCTTCTTTCGCAGGTAATGTTTCGAAGTTATGATTTAGTATCTCTTTCGCTTGGTGTACACTTGGTTTATATATTAATATACATCATTTCCATAAACCCTTTCATAGTAATTAAGTAATCATTAAATTGGAAAAAAAAAATCACTTCCAACTGAAATAAATTCTTTAATACTAATTCTGTTCAATTTTTAAAAAAGACCATCAATTATTATTGAGAGATTACTAATATTATCTAAAACCTTTACTTACTTAAATTTAATGATCTAAACCTCTTATTTTTTATGAGAATAATTACTTTTTGTTTAAAAATTAAACTTTAATTTCAGGGCATAATACCTTCGAATATGGGCTCAAGAAGGTCAAGTCACGCAATCAAACAGTTGTCCGTTACCAAAGATGACAGTTTTGAGGAAGAAGAAGAGTCTGAAGAAGAAGAGGCAAGTACTAGTAACAAGCACATCCCTACAATAATAACAATAGTGGATACGTAAAAAAAATATTATGTTTTAATCACTTCAGTATTCAATCTAATTTCTGTATTTAAGCTCGACCATCATAGGACTTTACAAAAACATTCCTACTTCATAATGCATATTTTACAAAATCTTCCAACCGATGTCATTTTTAAAAGTTGATACCGTTAGACGAATAGTAAAAAAATCCTTATTACAACATTCCTATAAGAACAACCAATTAAGTAACAACGCCTAGTGTTTGTAAAGTTCTAGTTTGTTTACGGATAAATGACGTCGGGACAGTTTTCTCAACTCATTATCACTAACGAAAGTCACGTAACTAAGACAAAGCATGGGTATTGTTTCTCTGCCCTGGCTTTTACACCTTTATTTAATGAAAAAAAATTACAAATATGTTTCTAGGAGGAGACCGAAGAAAGGAAACAAAAGCGAATGGAGAAAGAGATTCGCAATATGAGAAACAAGATGAGGCACTTAAAAGAGAAACAAGACAACATGAAGAGAGAACGAATGGCCTTCAAGATGTCCCTTAAGAACCAACAAGCAGCTTTAAAGTGCGTGTTCTATTTTCACTCTATTATTTTACTGAGTAAAGTTTATCCACAGTTCCATGCATAGTTTCTGGAAACCTTTTGAAGAAAATCGGTATTTTAATAATTTATTCGATAATTCGAAACTTATATCCATCTCGTCAAAAAAGTTGTTGGATGATTATGTTATTTTTTTTATTCCATGTTTCTCCATTATCTAGTATCCATAACACAAGCTTTTATGCTGTTTAATTATTTCAAACATAAAATTTTAAAAATCGAATTTAATTCACTTTCAGGGAAGAAAAACGAAAATACAAAGAATTAAAGCGGGAAGTAGACAAAATGGCAGCAATGATGAAAGAAGTAGGATCTGACGAAGATGAAGAGGAAGAAGACGAGGAATCTGAAGAAGAAGAGAAGAAGAGTGATACTGAAGAAGAAGAATCTGAAACAGAGACAGAACAAGACACAGAAAGTGAGACAGAAAGCGAGAGTGAGCCTGAGGTAAATTTAATATAATAACTATCGTATCTATCCTCATAATTTAAAAATACGCAGTTAAATCACTGCAGTATTTCATTTAAGCTTATTATTCTTTTAGATTCGAACCTAGAGTTTCACATGCGTAATTTTAATAATCTTTTGTTTAAATTGTAATAATCTTCAATTTTTTGGTCGATCCGTGTATGTTGATGTATAATTTTCAAATTTCAAATTTCACAGTAAAAATCACAATCAGTGTTTTCTATTCTAAGCGTTGTCGTAAACTTGTTACCAAAACAATTTAACAATTAAAATCGACTTTTTTAGAATAAATACATTTAGGAAGCTGATATTAGTAGTAGTTCCAACTTTCTTATTTCGATTAAGTATGAAATTTTACTAAGATGAATCCCAGACAAATCATTACTAAGTTGTAGTCTCGAGCCTTGCTTCGTATGACAGGCCGTTGGTACTGAATGTTCCCAAAGATGGAACAAATCAAATGGCCAGTGTATTTGTGTTGTATATGATCCAAAACATGTCACATGTTACTTATGTAGATACTTATAATTCTTATGATTAAGGTTTCGCTGGTTAATTTACAGGATGCACCTTTACCCAATAAAAAAGAAAACCTGACAAAACGCCTGAAGCGACATGAAACTCGCGTCCACGCCCTGAAGAAGGGCAATGCACTACTGATGGCCAACGTAGACAGGTTAAAAGATGACGTGCTCAAACAGAGGGAGGAATCGGTAGCACTACAAAAGGAACTGGACTCCCTTATAGATGATCTAGAGTAAATACAACAGAAGACAGTAGCTCCTTTATGTTCTGCATTTTGAATCATTTTATTAAATAACTTAAAATATTATATAAGAACTTAAACAGTTCGAAGGAACATGCATTAAATGAGGAGGAAAAGTGTTATTAATTAATACTTTGAATATGAAAGATGCTTCTGTTTTCTGAATCTGGCAGTAGATTTTATATCAGCAAATTATAACTTGATGTAATTTCTAAATAATGTTAGAATACTTTACATATACATACATACCTAATTTTAAGAAAATTATACTTATTTGTTCACAAAAAAGCACTTTTTCTCTTTAGCTACTTTTTACCACATTAATGAATAAGATAACTCAAGCAATTGTCATACCTACCTATATAATCTCCCTTTAAGTTATTATTTTCCCTGTAAAAATTAGATAACTTCATTATTATATTATTTATGTACTTCATTATTATTATTATATTTGATATTATTATTATATTCGATTATTTCCTCCACGAATATTGTTAAGGATTATGCTCTATCTCCTTTCAATACGATTAACTCAGTATCTTGTCATAATAATTATAATCTTACTATAATGAAACAGAAAAATTAGAAATGTATTCATAAAGGAATCAGTAAATTTAAAGCCCCATTGTTATTTTATAACATAATAATAACAACATTTTTATGTGTTATTAATACTATCATTTTATTTTTTCATGTGATTTGTACATAAATATTACGTAAGTTTAATTTAGATATATAATTAACATAATTTAATAAACGATAAGTTAATTCAGCACAATAAATATTTGAATAAATTCGTGATTTTTTATACACCTACTATACTATATTTTTGTGAAATCTAATAATTTTATTTTTGAATTTATTAACCCTTATTTTTAGATGGTTATAATTTTGAAGAAAAAAATTTGAGTTTTCAAAAAAAACATAATTATTAAATTTATTAAATGTTGTCAGAAAATTTACCTACTAATTAAAATACTGAAGTTAAGTTTTATGCAACAAGTATCAGTGTAATAAAAATATATGTGGCATAATCTAATTTTAAATAAATATTTACTTTGCTAGAACTACCCAATTTGCAGGTTGAGCAGTAGGCGGTCATATTGTCATTAACAAAAATGATCACCAAAGGCAAACTAGTAGTAGACACTAGTCACCATCACGAGTCCTCGTCAAAGTTGGTAAGGACAGCAGCTTAGCAAAAGCGTGTGGGCCATCTTTATGCTTGGTGATATGATGATTTTCACAAACTGCATGAAGCTTATCAAGAACGTTAGCGGCATGTAAATGGAACAGTGGTCTTTTGTGGGTCAAAAATGATGATTATTAGATATCAAGACTTTTCAGCATTATGATGTGGGTTCGGTAAACAAGAGTGGCAATCATTTCATCGAAGTATATTATTTAGTCTTAACACCTTAATATTTTTGAAATTACAAATCCCTTGAAGCGTTACTAACCCCTTTAAAAAAAAAACATTTTTTTTTCTCTCTATTTTGGAAGAGTAGTAGACAAGGAGTGCATTGTTTAAATAAAAAAGTTCATTATAGAGACATGAACAAATAAAATTCATAAAAATGGAATTATACCTGACATGGCTGTATAGCTTCAGTAACTTTGGCATTGTCTGTTAGAGAAAATTAAAAAAAGGTGTTAGTGTTGTACGTACCTAATATATATTAATTTAATCGAAAAGTTTAATATAAATATCTCAATTTAAGAAACTATTACTTATATTAGTTCTCAGTAAATTAAGACTTGTCAACAGCAAATTAGAATTATTAATTCGTATATAACATCATTATTAGTTCTAAACGAATTAGCACTTTTAAATGGCAAATATCGCAAATACTTACGTAGATTAAAATAACCATAAAGTTATTCCTAAACATCACAATAAACACATTTTTCTCAAACAATTTGTAATGTAATCTGTGGTTAATTTTGTTGGTGCTGCAATGAAACATATTCTATATCATTCAGTATCGTTGTATAATCGTGCTCACTGTTCCTATACCCAAATAAAGAGAAAAACAATTCTTACGAAAGGAGAGAGTGAGAGGCAGCTAAGGTAAAAAAGTATTTTAAGGTTGTACCAATACTACTAATAGCGCTGACCCTATCTTATCTTATCTAAGTATATGGCCAGGATTCATTTACGGAGCATTCATTTTAGTAAATATTTGTTAGGATTGCGAATGATGGTTTTGTATTATCCGCAGAAAGATTTGTCTTGTGCTGACACGACAATATTTCACTTGATTTTCAATATGCAAGCAACGTATTGGAAAAATAATATCTAAGTATGTTCTTTGCTGTTTATTATTATTAATTTAATTTAATAATTAAATTTGAATCTATACTTGTTATATCAGATAGCCGTTACAATAGCGATAATTACCTACATGTAGAACGTCACTATTGAAGATTGTCAATGTCAACCGTCAGATTCAAATATTTCGTAGACCATGAACCGCCAAACGTAGCGTTGGGTAGCCTTAATTTATTTGTTTTGATTCTCTTTTTATTGGCTCACCTTATTTAATTCCAGATCGAAGTATTTAAAGATATTTTTAGAATAAACAGTAAATATGCCAACCAAAGAAGCTGATAAAACCATAGCGGTTTCAACGAAACCTAATCCACGTAATAATCCGACTATGTTCAAAATATTTCAAAACGTTCAATACAATGTTGTTCAGCACAAGAAATATGTGAAGGAAATGATAAAATTGTATAAAAAGGTAGGCAAGTAATATAATATGTCTAGATAAAGTTTGTGGTATTCAGAATATAATTAACTGCTACAATAATATTTGTTTCTCAAATCATTGAACTAATTGGATATATCATTTATATATCCACTAAATGATTGTTTACAGACAAACGAAAATTCCTTCAAGGACAGTTTCAAGAATGCATTACAGTATTTGTTCACATTTGGAGATACAAGTGCCAATGTTGATAGAGTAATCCAATTTATTGCTACATTCTGCACTTCACTTGACGATGAAGAGGAGTTTTTAATGTTCATATGTGATATTATTTTTGAGGTAAGTGTCCTAATTTAAAAAGGTTCTTATATGAAATAAATTGGTAAGATTGATAGATTGGGGTACTGGGAAACACCTGATCTTTGGTATGACAGTTAATGTGTGAAAACTACAAATTAGCTATCATTGGTCACCTACAGTTATACTTAAGAATAAATGAAGTAGCAAAAATACTAACAGTCCATTTGACTTTGATGTTATCAATATTTATCTAGTTTTATATGAGTTAAAATACCATATACATATACAATTTATAATCATATTGACTGTGGGCAGTTGCATATTTGATTATGCATTATCCCGCATGTCATATGCAAATTTAAGCCTTGTTTAAATAATTAAAGTAGCCTGCGTATAATTTGCAAACTACTTGAAAAAAAGAAATATAAACATGCTTTACAAAATGGAGATATTTTGACTTTGCAAACTGCAAATGTTTGCATAATGGATTGGGCTCAATGAAAAAGCATCTGCAATGCTATAACAAAGTAATATTACTAATGCTATATTTTGTTTTGTATATTAGTGTCAATGTGTGTCTGGTCAATCTGTGAGGTACCGTGCAAGTCAGCTGCTGGCAGCTGTTCTGTCTGCTCTTGGTGAAGATGCATCACTGGATGATGACCTATGTGATAAACTTCTTGCATCTCAAGTAAGTTTATGGGAAACAATATTTGCATTGCAATATTTTTGAACTATGAAGTCAGTAGTCAGTTTTGGTATAATTTTTGAACTAAATCTTAGTTATTAGTTATCATTTTCTGAATAAAAATGACTTTGGTTTACTGTCTCCAATAATTTAAATTTAATTTACTTTTACTGCTATTGTCTTGCCCACCATATAATTATATTATCTTACAATAGTATTCTGAAACTATCTCTTCTTTTAAATACCGTGTAAAAGAATTTCCTTTTATGTAAGATAGGACATTACTAAAAGAAACTAATTTAATTTTTTGTATCCAGTCTTATTTTTTGTTTATTTAGTGTTTAAGTAAAAGATATTTTTATTTTTATTTCAATGTTAAAGTATATATCTATGTAGATGTAAATTATATGTGCACTGCATCCATTATTTAATTTACAAATTCCTGTCGCAGGTCTGCTGGTAGAAATTTCGTTAGAAATAAGCAGTATATTTTACTCAATTGTTCTATATCAGTTTTGTTTTTACCATTTATGTGTAAGAAGATGGTTGTATACACAGACTACCTAACTTTATAATATCAAAGGTTTGCTTGTAAAAAGCTTATAATATCTAACTCAGATGCAGCGTTTGCAAGATACAAGAGGGGCTGTACGTTGTCGCGCCGCTCTAGCTCTGCAGCGGCTACAGAATCCAATGGAACCTGATGATGAAGTCACACGTGCTTACCGATTTCACATGAGCTGTGATCCAAGCTCCTCAGTTAGGAGGTAGGTATAATAATAATATGATGAAACATTGTAGGTGAAGGCCTTGTTCCTAAATATTACTAATGGCATTATACAGTTTAAACCATAACTTTTATATATATATATATATATAGTAGTGTTATTAAAGTAATACGAAAAAATCTAGCATTAATATTAATAAATTTTTTTTTGCAGAGCCGTTGTTATGTCCATAGCCAAATGTACACGGAATGTTCCATATGTGTTAGAGCGACTTTGTGATGTTGATGAAGCAGTGAGACGTGCCGCATTTCTGTATATTGCTGGTGTCAATGTTACTCAATTGAGAGTCAGACAGAGAGTGCTCACACTAAAGGTTAGTTCTCATCAAATTAATACTTGTATTTAAAAAAGAAAAATATTTTGATGTCATAATATACAAGATATATAAAAACGAAGACTACATCTGGGGAGAAACATGAATAGATTATTTACCTCCTTGGAAAAAACACTTGACGTTGGATACTTACTATTGTGTAAGCAATATTTACATTATTATCAAACCAATATACAAATAATAAAACAAAATTGGAAAACTCTTCAATATTCAACTTTAGCTTTCCTGAGGAAATGAGTAACTTTCATTTCGGAGTTTATTAATAAGGCTAGGCTCTGTAGTACACATAAGACTTTTTTAGGTTGGGCTCACAGAACGGAGTACACGTGTAAAAAGAGTTGTTGAAGAGATACTTATACCAGGGTGGTTGAGTGCTTTTAGCGGCAACATAGTACACTTACTGAAAGCCATCCGTTTAGATAACGCACAGGATGCCAAAGATTCCCAGTATGTAGCTGGGAAGCTTCTAGAGTCTTTGTTCAAGTAAGTAAATAAATATAACTCTATATATATTTATTTTATTTGGAACACATACTGCTGAAATAATTAAATAGATACACAAAACAACAGTTATGAAACCAATAAAGTATTCACAGATTAAAAATAAATTTATACAGTTTGATGAAACTATTCCAAAAATGTTATCATATGAGCGGATCACAATATCTGTTAGCATTGTGTAATGTATCCATATTTTAATCGGGTTATAGACAACTGACGCGGTAGTTACGTTTGACATTGAGTTAAGAGAAATACATATTTAGTTAACTTTACAAATACAGAAATTTTTATTTACAGACGTTTACCAATATCCGAATTATTGGAATGGCTACCATCTGACAAAAACCTTCGTCTCATACCAGCTGATAAGTTAAACAAGGAGACAGCTTGGTACTGGCGACATCTCGCGGAACATTTACAGAAAATTGAAGATGATGAAACACTGGAAGTAGTGTTGCCAGATCTGGTTATCCTTACTGGTTATATAAGAGCGTGAGTATCATGTTGAAAGTTATAATAATTGCATCATCATTCAATTCAACGATCTGAAAAGTATCTAATCTTATTTTTCAGTATCGTTGAATCTCCCTGTCCTTCAGAGAGTGAGGATCCTGCAGGCTTTAGTACCAGACAGTACGTATTGCACGAATTAGGTAGCCTATTGCGGGTCTATGATGCCACTGATCCCACTGGCCGGACTTCTCTGCAGGCTCTAATTACTGACGTACTTACTGGTAAGATGCGTGGTAAAACATGTTTCGTATGATTATTATTATTGTTCAGTTTCATTTGACGTCACGCTCATCATTTTATATGGTGTGCGTTTAGATAAAACAGCTCTTCAAACGTATCTCAATATCTAAAAAGCTTTGATATATTTACCTATATTTCGTCAACATTTCATAATATTGTGGGCTATTTATATATGAAATAAAAAAAGTTTTCACCTACCCTATTCGACGAATATTAAAGCGTAACCGCTCAAAGTTGTCAGGGCAATAAATATGATCATTTAATAATTTAACTAAAAACAAGAATCTTTAGTTTTAAATTGTATAAGCCGTCTTGAATTATGTTATATGGCAGTTTATACTTACCTGCTATATGTATTGAGATATTTTTCTAATATTTATACTGCTATTCGTAGCGAATCCAATAAGTAAGAGATCATTAAAAACTGTTTACCTTTTCTACAATTAATTATAATTAACTCGGCAATTCAGATTCTTCAATATTAAATTCATTTCGTTTAAGGTGATTATGGTCCATTAAACTCCGACGTTATACGGGCGTTCGTAGAAGCTCTAGAACTAGTAGTTCCTGAAGTATCGCCTCGTGTAGAAGTAATTAGTGGCGTTATATCAGCTCTACGGGATCCGCCTGATGCTGACATACCATCACCACCGCCACCGCCTGTTGACTCCGATGAAGTCAAATTACAGGTACGAATGTGAGCTTTAAGAATACAATATAAGATTTCCTTTTTAATCGACATTGTAAGGGACTAGTTTAGCTAGAGTACACTATAAACATGTTTTTATTGTTTTAGCGTGCCCGTTTACGTGTTTCTTTGAATGTGGCAATTGAAGCACAAGAAGAGGCGGTTAAGGATCAAAACTATGCCCTTGCTGCTGAATGCAAAGCTAAGGTAACGAAGAAAAATAGTCTGTGGGTATCCAAAAGAATTTAAAAGCACTTGAAAATTAGTTTATAGACAATAGATTTTAAGTATGGTTGACCCAAGTTGGTTTGTTAGTCCTTTGAAATAAATTTATTTATAGGCATTTTTTAGGTATATAGTATAGTTGTTAAATTTTACTTTGACATACAATAAAATGTCTATTGAAAGATATTTGGATATTTGTATAAATTATATATGTTTATATAAGATATTTTTGAATATAAGATATTATTTGCTATTTTTAGGTTAAAGATATTCAAAAGAAATTAGAAGACTTAAATGTTCAACCAACGCCACCACCGCCTCCGATACCTGTGAGTATACGTGAAATACACAACAAGAAACACTAGCATATGTATAGCTACCTACTTTTATATGACAAAAAATAAAGCTTCCTACTTCTTAATTTCATATTGATAAAAAAATGGTCTGATGTTTGTATAAAAAAATTTTAACGAACCATTTTTTGGTATGTTATTAAATATTTTGTTTGTTTTTTTTATCAGACGATAAAAGAAAAGATATCTGACACGGAGACTCTAAAAAAATGTCTTACGATACTAAACTGCGCGCTTGACACACCGCAGCTCCAATCTGTCACACCGATGCTGCAAATGATATTTAATGAATTAGAGGTACGTTCTTGCCTTTTATATAAAAGCTTAAGTTGTTTATTTATTTTCTGTTTCGTGAAGAAACTACTTGATTTTACTGACACAATTCAATAAATTTTTAATCGGTAATCGGTCCTTCGGGATAGATCTTGTTGTAATATCTTTCTATATGGTATTAGCATGCGATATAATATTTCTCAACTGAATCAAAAATATCCGTATTATCACACTAGTTTTATTTTAGGTAGAAATATTCCAAAATCCGGAAGTTCTTGAAAATGCACTGGAAACTGTTGCATTATTTGGAATGTTGGATAAGGAGTTCGCTAAGGAGAACAAAGCCTTTTTCTTTGCTAACGTAAGTAAGCGTTGTTTTTCTTTGCTATTGGAAGTGAGTGGATATATTTACATCAGTCAAATATACTATTTTATTGATCATACTAAAATTTGCTTTTTCTCGTAATTGCATATGTAACATTATATATCATATTGTAGCTTATAGATACGTCTAATGAGCCAATAGTTACGACAGTATTGAAGTGCATTGTCGATTTGTTATGCGTGCACGGAGCACGCGTCTTTGAAGACGAAGCGACAGACGCAACGCAGCGAGATGAGTCCAAAACATCGAAGAAAAGAAGCACTTACCATTCTATAGATGCTATTGATGAAAATGGTAGGATTTGAAGTATATGTGGATGATTTTATGAAAAAGATTAACGTGTAAGATATGTTTAAATGTATCTCTTTACATTATTTATTTACAGGCAGTATATCAGAGTCTGTGATTTCCTTATCGCCTGCCCACAGTACTGTAATTGAACTGCTCTTGAAGATTATGGACAGTACGGTGAGACTTTAAATTAGTATTGATTGTTGAATGATTGTTGATTGTTTAATGAAAAATAGAAAAAAATTGTAAAGACATGACAGGTAACATGACAGACATGACGAATTTTTTTTAAAGACAATCTATTTTGGTTCTTTTTATTAGTTTTATTAGTTAAACTTTTTGTTGATTATAATCTTCATTTATCTTAATTAGATAATCTATATTTATAGTATGAAACATTAATAGTTTGTGTGTCAAATTTACAAATAAAGGTATGTTTGTATCTAAAGCTATGTAACAAAAGTTGTATTTATAACTCTTTTGCTTGTATTTCAGTGCGCTACATACCGCCTGATAATAGTGGAAGGCCTTTGTAGATTGCTTCACTTAGGTCATTTAGAATCGCCAGCGATACTAAGTCGCCTTCTGCTGCTCTGGTTCAACCCGGCCACAGGTAAATTACTTTTTCATAATATATGAAATTCTTAAAAATCGATTTGTATCTATTTGATTGGTGGCACCGATAATAACAATTCTTCTCTATTTTTTTTACGTTTGCTTCAATGCTCAATAGAACTATTAATACTATATCATTTTAATTAATAAATCAACATTTGCAGTGGAGGAAGATATGTTACGGCAAACAATTGGTGTATTTTTCCAAACGTTTCCAACGAACGTCGAAGGAGCACAAGAACAAATACAGGTAATCCTAACGTTCTTGCGTCACTTAATATTACTGATATAAAAATCTGGAAACACCAAATTCAAATAAATTTAAACAGGAATTTAGAAAATTTATAGAGTGATGCAATAAAGATATGACCGAAAATAATTGATAAAATAATACAAATTTTAGTTTCACCAAAACTGGAATAATTTCATTCCTTATTCAACAAAATGTCAAAAATTGGCTGAGCTATGCTTTTTTTAAATAATCTCGTCTGTTTTATGGATTTATGAAATATTTCTTAAGTTTTATAAAACTTGTGTTTTAATAATTAATGTATGCGTATAATTTATCTAAAACGAAAACAAAGGGATAAAATATATTGTTCTAGTCGCATTATCCTGGGAGGATATAGGGGACTACGTTTGTATGAAAAGAATGCGCTCTTATTTTTCTCTTAACTGCCGTTGTAAATGAATTGATGAGTTCTATATTTTACAGAAAGCTACGTTGCCAACGTTGCGTGCTTTAGCGAACGCCCCGTCCAATTCTCCGTTGTCCGAGATAGATCAAGAAGCTGTTGTTAGATTCATCGTTTCTCTCACAAGAGTGAATCATGAAGTAAGTATAATAATAATAATAGTATTTCTCACTCACACCATTTATCTGGTCCAAATTACAAATTATATTAATTTTATTATTTACAAATATTACGAGTACGTCAAACAGATACGTGCCCCTACCGGGATTCGAACCCAGGACCTCTAGTTAAGAAGACCGAGGTACTAACCACACGACCAGATGACTGTCTAATCGGCTGATTTAATACCATAATTTCATATCTAGAACTGTCTGGTCAATTTTTACCTGAAAAGTTTTTCTAAAGCCATTAAAATGGTATATGTTTCATTTAAAAGACGGCTCCGTAAATATAATGCTATCTAACGGTATTCCCTTCAGAAACTCCAGCTGTCAATAGAACTCTATCGTGCATCGTCATGGTTCAATATCGCGTACCCTGATTCACAGAAGTCAATACTGATTTCCGTTAATAATTTTGTTTATAAATAAAGTATAATACTAATAATAATTTATTTTAAATAATACTACTTTATAATACTCTGACATAGGTTGACATTTACATTATACTTACTTATATTTACTATCATATTTTGTTACTGTTGGAACCAAAACTAGGTATTTACTTATTTAAATGTATTTTTATGCATATAGATCGATATAGTAAAGAGAAATATATAATACTCTCACATATGTATCATACTTTTATTTTTATGATAATGGTGCGTCATTATCATAAAAATAAAAGTACGTAAGATACATTAAGCAATAAATTGTGTTACTCTTTTAGACAAATACATAAAGAGTCGCCTCTGAAAGCTGTATAAATTTGAATTATTTGAACGATCTTCTTTTCCCTCACCTATTGAGAGAGTTCTAAAATTTATATGTCTATAATTTATAAGCACGAAGTTAACAGCATTATAATATGGGTAGTGAAATAATGTTCTAAGCTTAAGTTTTAATTTTCTATATATGTATAATCAGGATTATAATGACAGGTCATTGACTTGCTGTATATTAAAAAATTCCATTGTGTAAAACCAACTGTTACAAAGCATCTTAGGATAATTTGCCATAATTACTATAAAAATTGTTTCAGCTAACAGACAGTCAAGGCGCAATGGCAATGATTTTATGTAACTACATTGTGAGGAGATCTTCGTCCACTGAAGTGGGCCTCGCTTGTCGTATGCTAGCTCTGCTATCTCCGCCGAGAGATGGCCACTTAGCCACCGAGTTAGCTACCATGCTTAGAGATTTGTGTCAGGTGATGTTTTTAAATCATATCAAAGTATTTTTAGAGTAAAAGGAACTGAACCAGACGTGAATATAATTAGTACTAATTATTTTATTAATTAGTACTAATACAGCTAGAGAATTGAATAAGTAGAGGAGTCTGTAAAAGTTTGAAATCTATAAAAATGTAAAAATACATGCGTATTGCAATGGATCTTAATTTGTTAATTTTAGCAATAAGCAGTGCATATGTACACATTTTTCTGCATATTTGGAAATGTAACTAGTTCTCTTTTTTATTTGCTTAATATCGCTTTCTCAACGATCATAGTATTGAAGAGTTTTGTAATTGTTACAGAAACTGCAAGACAAACAATCGTCTAGAAATCTAACTCGCTACTTGGGTTCATTAGAAGCAATGGAGCGAGCGTCTCTCAATAAAATGTCAAATACAGGTAAATAATTACCTATCTTTATATTTTAATTTTAATTACTTTTAGACTTTGCTGCCACATTGATTATGCACAAACATAATTAAATTAACATATTTATTCATTAAATTGTTGATTATTTTAGGTATTACTGAAGGAACAATGCAAGATGAAGATACTATAGGTCAATTAACTGGTCGAGCTACGACGTCTTTGCGTAAGTTTCTTGTTACTAAATGAATGACGTTTCATTTCCTTACACTGTTTTCTTCAATTAGACTCGTCACTAAATGTACCACTATTTTATTTGTAATCTCTACATACCACTAAATTACTTAATATTAATTGCTCTATTAACATGGACAGTAAAAAAATAATAATGGATATCCATAAAGAAAGATAATGGTATACATACAAGGGGTGACTTCAAAATAAACATGTCTAGTATTTATACACATAAATATTTTTGCGTTTATGTGTGTATGCATACACATACTAGCTCCAAGATCCCCGCCGTTGTTGGGCCGGGGACTTTGTCCTTGTTTCTTAATTTCTATAGATTGATTTCGCACAAATCAATTATAATTCAATTTCTATTTCTTTTTTATTCTTGACGAAAAGATCCAATTTTTTTCCACATTGATTTATTTTATATGTATATGTACATTGAACGTCAATTTTAATAAGCTATCTGTTGGTCAATCTACCGGGAGGACTAGATTTGAAAAAAGAAACTGACAAAAAACATTGGCTGGCTTTGCTTTACATAAAAAATCGAAAAATTAAAACAAACATTAAAACAACCCACCACTATTCGAGATTTATTTGTGATATTTTTATTTTATTTGAGATGATTTTATCAATAGTAAAATTTAAGATGCAGTTAACCAATCTTAGGTTTTTTACTATTCAATGAACAGGATTATTCTACAACTTACGATTCAGTCGTCCGTCCAGTGGATGCTTCAACAAGCTATTTTTATGTAATGTTTTCATTAATTATTTTATAATTCACTTATCAAACTCAGTAATATAATCTCGCAAATCATAGAATAGATACATGTATTTATAGAAACGCTTGTAGGTTACTAAAGCGATATGTATCGCATCTTGTACACTAGTAATTGTCCTAATCTACCTCATATCATTGGTTTTCATTTTGTACAAAAAATCGCTATTAGTTAATCACATCATGCAATCAAACTTTTAGTGCATATTGTAATGTAGTGTATTTTTTAGCTCAACCAATAGCCCGAAGTACCCATGTGGTTATCAACGAAACAGTAGAAGAAGAGGTGGAAATAGATGACACATCTCCTTCTGAAATTGTCAGTAGAGTCTCAGAAGGTAAGAATAAATATTGTAACTCTCTGTCTTTCACACACACACACGCAAGCACGCACACATGAAGATAATCTAGTCTAGAACAACTCATAGCATTTCGTATGTCATGGCAACTCCTTCACTTGTCGTACCCGATAACGGCTTTAAGCTTCTTGCCATTTCTTTCGTAATGTTCTATGATACTTCATTATTAAAGCATTCAAGGAGTTTTTTGTTATTGAAAAAATTTACAATCCACTTAAATTCCATTTAATTTTGCAAAGGCTCTAATGTGCATATTAATAATTAATATACACACAACAGGAACTACAAACATCTATAATAAAATTTTCTTATCGCCTGCACATCACTACGTAAATATGTTATTATACCTCTTTTTTCGGTTCTGTGGAGATGCTATTCCAGAATATATTACTAATATAAAAATATTTAAAAAACTAATTTGGATATTTCGGTTCTCCTGTTGCAATTATGATATTGATCTTACAGAACAACCAACTACAGCTACGATTGAAGCGACCGGCTCTAAATCAGATAAGCAATTATCTGACATGGACACTACAATAGGGCCTGAACCCGCAGAGGAACAATCAGACTCCAGCGGCGTTTCTCCAGTCAAGAAAGCTAAGACCACTAAAGGTGAGTAACATTCAAACCATTTCTGATATTAAATTTATTTATTTATTTTATGTATGTTAGATATACTAATTCTAAATAAATACTTATAATTATATTATAAAATCAGCTAAAGAGCTTTTTAAATATACTTTTTCATTACCTAATCCATAATTATCATTTCCCTTATATTCTATACATCAGACACGTTCTGGACGTTTAATTCTAGAAAACCACAGTACAAACATACAGCAAGCAAGCAAATAATAAAGCATTATTTATAAAATATTAATGAAACTAAATGATGCTACAATAGTATTCCAATCAATCATCGTCAACAGCATATGAACGTACATATATACAGACTTCCTAAGACTTCCTACTTAGCTGAAAGCGGTTGCCTTAACAACTGCGACTATCTGCTTAGCATGCAAAATAATCTAAAAAAATCGATATCGGAATCAAACGTTATATCCTTATAATATCTTATTGAAAATACTTATATATATCATTTTAGCTAAGAAAAAGAAGTTATCACTCAGCAAACAGTCATCTGAGTCAAGTAAAACTAGAAAAACAGTAGCTAAGAAAAATGAAGGCAAATCAGTTAAGAAACCACAAGAAGAGCCTGAAAAAGGAATCAAGAGAAGTCGCTCGCAGAGATCTTTGGTGGATATTGAAAGAGGTATTTACTGTATTTTCGATGAGAATGTAATCTTCGCCTTTTTTATGTACGGCCCACTGCTGGGCATAGGCTGTGTTTGAACGCTGTTGATTGACATTACAAATTTTTTATTGACTCCTATGGATAACGTTTTTTGGATTTTACCTATTGTTAGTTTTCATTCACAGCTTAATCTAATCTTACAGCTCAAATCGCAAAAGCCGTAGCTCCTCAAACCAAGAAAAATACTTCACCAAACGATTCTTTATCATCTTCACCTCTGCAAGACATGGACACATCTAATGTGACCATCAGAAAATCTACCAGAGGTTTACAGTTAGAGTCTGGTTCAGAGTCAAATAATTCTGGCAAAAAGGGAAAGAAAGAAGAGCCAAAGAAGAAAACTAAAGGTATCTTGTTATTCTATTACTCACCGATTTTAAGATCCTTACTTGAATTTTGACATCTGATCTTCTTATCTAGGTTTTGTATGGAAAAGTGAAAAATAACTGTTACTGAAACGCTGTTTTTTAATACGTTTCAATTCGAATTTTTATTGCGAGTATAGGTATTCATTTTACAAATAACTTAGGTGCAGCTATATCCAGTGTTTAGGACATGAAATAAAATAACAATGTCAAATTCTTAACATTACTGAATGCAGTTCTCAAATCTAAAACTTTATATTAATGTCAAAATAAGACAAATTTGTCTGTATGCTGTTTCTATCAACATTCATTTTGAGATTTGATACAATCAATATATGACTACTGACGCCATCCATAAAAGTAATCTGAAGGAGGTATATAAAGTTTATATTCTTTAAAAAATGTTATTAATATGATAAGGTATATGCTAAAATGAAAAAAAAACCAGATCACTCACTCAATTGAATTTATCAAAAATAAAATCAATAATATAGAACTATGGCTTTATGAAATTTGCTTTCTTGTAACGAAATTTTTTATTACAAATTACAGCGTTTAGTATTTATTTTGTACTAACCATTCCAATCCAAGATACTAACGGCACTAGCCCTTAATCTGGCGACATTTGGAAATATTGGAAATTTGGCCATATTGGAAATACACAAATGTTGCCAGATTAGCCAAATTGATCGGACCATTTTGAGTGCCTGCTATTATAGTCTTTGATTTTAACTGTTAGTGACTGATCTCATGAACCGTAATGGATTACCTTTGCCTATCAAATCTTAATAAAAACGTTATCTACCCTGACAAAATTAAAGAGAAGCATTGTCTAGACAGCATTGGTATAGGTATCCCAACATAGGCAATTTTTTTTTCATGTAAGCATGTAAATTAATCTATACAATTTAACATGTGGTGAACCTTAGTTTGAAACGTGTATCAGTATAATTTAGAATAAAGATCTGAACTTTTATTTGCAGAAATGCCAACCTCGCGACGAGTTACTCGGTCCTCCCAAGGTTCCAGCCGAGGCAGCGTTGACTCGCGTAACTCCTTGTTTGACAACTCTTCTGACGAGACACAGTTACACACGATTGTTTATGATAAAGAAATTGTGAGTATAAAGTACTTGCTATAAAATATTAACAGGTTGATCATTCAATATTGTCCGATTACGGATTCGATTTGAGTCACGCCCATCTCGCTATAACGCGCCGCAAATATAAGTGTAACATGGTATATTTGCGGCACGTCAAGATAAGCAACAATGACCGTATCAGACATAAATAATACCATGTGCTCACGAATTTGGTCGATTAATGAGAAAAGTTGCTTAATATTTGTACCGTTACTTTGGAGGTATTATTTAAATTACTTTCCAATGTTTTTTAAAGTGTTTTAATTAACTGAATATCGGACCAATATATCCTAACCAGCAATTAAGCTGCAGTATAGGCACTTAACTCTTATCTTACATCAAAATGCTTATTTCTTGTGGAATCACTGTCTTTAATACGAAAATAAGTATTTGTATTAAAAATTTTCCTAGTTTTAATATACACTTTAAAAATATGTCGTTTATAAATTCATTATACTTTCTATAACCAGGAACAATCATTACTGAACGATTCCAGTGAGGTGGAAGATAGCAAACAAACTTCTAAAGCCAACGTTACCATTCCTGAGACGCCAGATGCGAGTGATGAGTAAGTGGCCCCTATTTCCCAAATGATTCTAGAGTTAAAGAAATCCCCCCCTTATAATAAAGTAACCTGCATCTTTATTTTCTAATTTAAGTCATTATTTTGCCAGAGGTCCCTGATTCGAATCCTTGTAGGGGCAGTTAATTGTACGCTGTGTACGATCTATGTATAAATATTTCTAATATTTATATACATAATACTATATAGTATCCATAACTTAATGATGCTTACTTTGGGCTAGATAAAAATGTGAGTGTGAGAAATATTATTATTATAATTGTCGTGTCGTTATAAGTGATGATATGGCAATGATTTTTATTAAACCCACCAACCATGGTCTTCAATTATTGTCAAATTTGACAGATTCATTGGTAAATTACATAATATTCCTGCGCGTGTTTTAAGGACACTAAAGCATCGCCGATAGCCTCTTAAATGATCGCATACACTAAGATAGATAAGAAATGCCACTATGACAGTTGACCATAGTGGAATAGATATTCTAATACCAGTGTGATATCCTTTTCCATCAATTTTTTTTAGATCTGAGGTAGAACCAGAACCAGTGGTAACAAAAACGAAAAACAAGAGAACCGGTAAAAAGAAGTAGTATAAATATGCATGTAGTTGTAAGTTTATTTGTAATAAATTTCATGAATATTTTTAGTTACTTTTTTTTCTTCTAACAATAATGACTATAGTCAACATTGTATCTTATTCTGAAATCTAACTAAATCTATCCTATTCACATATTATGGTAAAAAAAAGTATATGTGTAGTGTGTACTCTTGGTGCTTCCTCGAACCTTTATTTTAGGACAATTTAACACCCCTTTTTAAATTTTACGTGTTAAGTTAGCTATCGAGAACGAGATGCGATGCGATTTACGTACAAAAATACATATTTATAAGCCATAATCGGGGTGTGTTATGATCATTTATATCCAGTAATGACTGTTTATTTTATGCTACATGTTGAACTCTACTGCTTTGCTTATTGAGGCCGCTGTGTAACAATATTAGCTGTTAGCCTTAAATGAGACTAAAGTGTTCATAAGACTCCGCTTGTGCCTGACAAGGATCGACAAAATTTATCAAGTGACTAAAATTGATTTGTCTTCAAAAATAACTGATCTAAATCAAATGAGGTTATTTTGGTCAAACAGTCCTAATACCGATTATTAAAAACAACCTTTGGCTTTTAAAAAGTTTTTATTTTATTATTACAAGTTCTTAACCTACCTATAATGTTGTTCTAATGGGTTATTGTGTTTCTTATGCCAGTCTGGGTTATGCTGGAAGCCGGGTTTGCTCCAGGTCTTGTCCCATGGCTTCCACCGGTGGTCCCATCTGTCCTGACCTTGTCCTCTGTTTGTTTGAATTTCTGTCAGTTTAGCTTCATTGCTTGTAGAGTCGCCGTAAGTCCATCTGTAAAATTATTAACATTATATATCTTATAAAAAACTTATCGTTACTTAAAAATTATGACAAACTATAATTAGAACATTTTGATAGGGACTGTAAGTTTCTTTTTGTCAATTTCACGATTTTACGGGGGTTCCTGGTGCAACTGATTTAAAATGTATTTTGTTTGCTGATGACACAACTTTTATTATTAGATCGAAAACCAACACGGGTATAAAAGAGATAGCAAATAACAACTTACTACGTATTATTGAATGGCCTGAATAGTCTTTACATAAATAAATAAGACTAAGTATATTTCATTCATAACTCAATAGTAGAGAACAACTTATTCTATTTTGAGCAAAGTTTAAGTTGAAAAGCCACCAAAGTCAAAGAAATTTTTGCAAAATTTCGCTGCAGTACTTATTGACCTACAAACTTGAAATTTGGTAATAATGTTTATTATTACTTATAATTTTTTTAAAGTACCAACCTGTCTCCCTCATTGCTACCCTGTTCACTCGCGTTTTCGCCAAACCTGTTCTCAAGGCTGCCTTGATTACCCTTTAGAAGCTGATGCCTTGTGATTATGAATTCTGATGCACGTTCTGCAATCATTACTGTAGGCGCTGCAGTGTTGCCTAGACAGTGAAACAAAATTGTACAATTGATGATGAAAACTGTTTCGTATTGTTATTAATACGGCGACGGCATTATTACGGCAACTACTTTCACCCACCTGCCCGCTTTGGGCTAGCATGGTAGTTTTATAGCCAAAACTCCTCGTGTTTCCCATGTAAGATGGCCTGAGACCAACAGTAGGAGGTGATTGATAATTATGCATTAATCGTCTCTCAGTATTAAAGAAATATTACAAAAGCAACAATGCATAAGTATTTGTAATCAATCGTTTCATGAGGAGCGCCCTAAAACTCCTAATAGAAAACGATGCCTAGAAAAGTCGTCACGTCTAAGTGAACGGCCCTCCCAAATGTTCCCAAATGAGGACACGTTGACATCTTTGTCACTTAGGCTTTTACATGCATAGTTGTCAATAAAATTTGTTATAAGTTCGTTGTGACTAACATTTTAATATAATAGTTTTATTATTTGATTATTTCACCACTGTTGATATTTTAAACTTCATTTTAATATTACGCATTTAAAAAAGACTTTAAAAACTTTTTTTTATTAAAAACTACTAATATTTTCGAAATATGTCAAAATCTACATTTTCACTCCTAGAATGCATCCCTATTAATGCGTTTATTAACAAAATAAAACAACCTTAATACTTACCTGTCACAATGGTTGGTATGATCGATGCGTCTGCTACTCGTAGGCCTGCAATTAAATTTGTGTATTGATTTGAGTGGTGATTTTCTGATAAAAAATGACAAACACCCAAGAAACAGTTAATATACACAGTAAGCCACAATTGTAGAACGAGGTCATTCTATAAAACTGTCATTGTTCTTAGTCCCATACAGAAATGCATGTGCCTAGCAGACGGACCTATACAGAGATTATTTGTTTATTCAGAAGGCTAGCTATTTTACAAATTTTTGGATTACAAATTATCTCCTCATATATAGATCTATATATGATATATAATATATCAATTTTAAAAAAATGATATATTATATTGATTTTTGGAACCTTCAAAGCAGGTTGACACCTGCTTTGAAGTTGTAAGTCGTTGAAGTACTATTCACTCACAAAAGAGAGTTGACAGGGCGATGCATTGAACTTATGTTTAAGTTTAGTTCGTGCATAACAGAATAAGCGCCATGGCAATAATTGAGAATTCATTACCACCGATTAAACTACTTTTATCCATTACAAACCAGCTAGCTCAGTACGATTGCAATGGAGAGGAATAAACGTCAAGTAAAGCTCCATTATCAGTTACGTAATAAGCTGAAGTTGATCAGTTAAAAGACTAATCTTAAAGAGTTACAGTGCACACAAATTATTAAATCTGAAACATATGTACCATACCTTCAATTCCATGCACTCTCAATTGCATGTCTACAACAGCCATCGGGTCTTCAACGGGCCCCATCTTGCATGTCCCCACCTGATGGTTCTCAGGTGCCGTCCGGTGCATCGCCAGGCACTTGAAGAACTCGTCTGATGGAGTCTCACCTCCCTCACCACACTCTGAGCCATAACCTTCAGTCGGCTTCATGCCATACTTCTCGCGCAGTATCTGAAATAGGCAACGCTTATGAAAAGTATAGCACCGCTAAATGGCCGAATACTTGTCTGTCAAGAGTTTCTCAAATAAGAAGTAGTGCTCAGTAGACTTTATCCTTATAAAATTTCAACTTTAACAATACTTAAACTCAATTTCAGCCGTTCGCAATTGCGAACTACTTTACGGCCGTATTAAGATGAAAATAACATTGAAACAAAACTGAAAACCTTGAAAATAATTATATTTTTCTATTACTTAATTATTTTTTAATTATTTTTTATATTCTTTATACAAATATTGTGAGTATTCATTATTTATTTGTTGACCTTCCTTTGTGAAGTGAAGTAAGTGTTGCGATCCTGTTCTTATTGTGACCTCATAATAAGCGCAGCTGGTTCCGATGTCGTTGGTCCTGTTTGTCATTAAGTCGGCAAGGTGTTATGACCCAAATTTCTCATGAGTTTCGCAATGTAGTAAGACCTGTGCCCAGTAGTGGAACGTATATACGCTGTAGGTGATAATAGATGCAAAAGTGCCATACTTCACACCACCCTTCACACCGGAACTGCGAACTGCTTTAAGAAATGTGAAAACTGCAAACCCTGACGACCCCTACAAACAGAAAAACTACTCTTACCGTAGTATTGGCTAGCCTGTAAGCTATCTTGGCGGCGTCCACGATGACGTTCAGCTCATGCTCGTCAAGAAAGTAGTTTGGCTGCAACAGGGGCTTCGATAATGGATCCACTGACTGGATAGTTAAGTAACCTCGACTCCGAGGTTGCAGGGCTATGGCTGAGATGCTGTGGATGTTAACATTGAGTAATATAGTCTGTGTGTGTGATCCTAGTTGATTCCTGGCTACAAGAGATCTTCTCTGTCCCGTTTACTCAGGTGTGTGATATCAACAAAATTTGTTTGGGATAATTATTCTATGCATACATTTATTGGATGTTTACTTGAGCTAAATTAAAAGCGTAAGTATATGAAAATAAATAAAACAAACAAATACACTTCGGTCTTATTATTAAACTTTATATGTTTGTATGTTTTTGTGTTGTTTTTTTTAATCTTACTGAAATTGAATGAACATTTTTTAGTAAAGTCATACCTACTTTAGGTCATTTAAAATGCAAACCTGAAATTCAGTAAAATGAAGATGGTTTTGAAATGAACCAAATTTTAAAGCATTATGAATTTAGCAATTATACTATTAGAATTCGCTGTAACTTTCAAACTTTCACTTTAAGTGAACTAATTTATTTATTTTCTTTTTTATATATAAAAACACAGCAAATGAACAAGGAAATACGTGTTAATTATTATTTTTATCATTTTGGCTTACAAAAAACGTTGATGAAAAGCCTTATCGGGTCAGGTAAAAAAAGGGATAGGTGCAAATAATAAGTAAAAATATATAACATCTCGTTCTGGTTCTTGTTTGACTAGAAAAACTTACAAAACTTCTCGTTTCTCCTGAACATCTTCTCGCATGTGAACTTCGCCAGAGCTACATGTAGCGTAGTACCCTCCAAAGAAAAACTGCACGTCTGGTTGCCGCCCACCAGCGGGAGCGTACCGGGAATTCACTATTCCGGTCAACTGAGGACAGTGTAATTCTCATTTGATTCAAAATCCGTAGTCTTCACGTACTGACGAACTTTAGAATGAGAAATTCTATTCTATAAGTAAATACCTATAGACACACGCAGTAACTTTTTACGTTTGTCTAAGCGAGCAAGATGTGACTTCTAGGATCAAAGCCGTTCCGTGTCCAATATTTGGACAAAAACAGTATTTCTAAATTGGTTTTCTTTTATAATTTGTTTCACAAAACTGTCAAATTGACAAGAATAGCTAAGTAATTAATTTGTGATATTTTACGATTATCTAACATAATATAATTGAGATTTGTTTAAAGCACGTAATACATAATACTATACCCCTAGTGTAAGTTCCAATTGGAAACGATCTATTTGTCCTTAGCTGACAAATTGTATGCAAACTACGGACGATGTTGTGAAGTATTGGAAACGATTTATTACATATGCAATTATTGAGCTGAGCGCAACTACTATCGAAACGTCTCGATACGTTTAAAACTCACATGAGGTAGATCTTAATTTTGTTGATCTTAATCGTTTGTTGATTGCTAACAGACAACATGGTACGCGTTAAAAAGTAAGTGATAACGCAGTCTATTCACAGATAGCAAAAACAACTGATAAAAGCCGCTATATTAGGAACTGCCATTTTCAAACATATATCTACCTGAGAAAGGCCAGTAGCAGATAAAGGCCCATCTCTCTCTAGCATATACTGCGTGGCTGTTGCCCAGTCCAGCTCTGGGACATCAGGCTCCTTCGTGAGGGTAAAGCTGAGATGTGCTCCCACATGATTGTGCAGATTCTGACCCACCCCGGGGAGGTTCTTGATCACTGGGATGTTGAATTTGTCTAACGTTTCTTTTGGTCCAATTCCTGAGAGCATCAGAATTTGGGGAGAGTTGATAGTGCCTCCAGAGATAACGGCCTGGAAATAATAATAATAATAATTTTATTAATATATTTCTTTGGAAAGTTTTACCGTATGTTGGACACAACAAATTATGATTTTTATAGTCATGTAGGTACTATTATTTTTTGTATTCTTTTATATACAAAAACTACACTATGAAAAAATTGTTTACCTCTTTCTTAACGCCCACAACTTTCGTCTTTCCGTCCTTGATGTACTCCACGCCTGTGACCTTCTTGGTGGCTGGGTTGACGATGACTCTGGACACGTGAGCGTTGAGCAGAACGTGTAGGTTCTGCCTGTGCTGGGCTGGTCGGATGTAAGCGCGTGCTGTGCTGAAGCGTGTGCCTCCACTGTGGATAAACAGATTAATTTGTGAGATAACCAAAAACCATAAATAATAGATTTTCTATTGATAAGGATACTCATAGTTATTGAAGCAGCTCTTAAAAGAGTTTCTACACACAGTCACACTATAATTATGGGTGTATTTAAAACCGCGTTGTGATACATCGCATGCTACAAGTGAGTATTTGTCAATTAGGTAGTATTAGTTCTTTTTTTGTCTAGTGAAATATCTTTGTAAGGTATTATAATTTCAAATCGTAATAGTAATATAATGATAAACCATGTCTAAATGTTTAAACCATTTTGTTTGCATGGACATCACAGAGTACTTGTATTATTTATTAAACATGTGAAGCCGTAAAAGCTTGATAAAGTTACTTTTTAAATGTCTTGAGGATCCCGGGAATATTTCTATATTGCACAACAAATAAGTAATTCACCTGTTATTTAACAGGTTGTTTACCCAGTGTGGTCCCACCAACTTTAACATGGCGAATAAGTGAGTCGTGAAAACAAAAAAAATAACTAGATGGTCGGGTCGACTTGGCTTGGGATAAATTAACATCCCTTGTCTTGAGAATATTGACGCAAATGTCAATAATGAATCAAGTGATTGGTTGGTAGTTGTTTGTTATGAATGGTATTGTTGCTCATTTGTATTAGGTCGAATAATACTCGGGGTTCTACCAGTAGGTAAACCCATAGGTAGTGTCAGGGGTAGTAACAGGAAAAAGGTTTTTAATATTAAAATTCATATTAAATTTGTTCTTACTCATTCTGGGTTTGAGCGATGGTGAAGCCTGTGATGGACTCTCCATTGAGGTCGCTGGTTGGTGGGTAACCGAGCTCTATAGCTGCTGAGACAACATCGTGGGCAAATTGAGGCGCGTAACGGAACTGTGAAGATTGTTAGAAAACTTAAAAAAGCATCGAACTGATGAAAAATAAAGTTTTTGCCACATAATGGGTGCACCAGTTTAATTTATTTCATTGCAAAAACGGATCGTGACATCGTGTAATACATGAGTAACATACTGCAGCATTGATTTTTTGGTTAAGTTATTTTTGAGCTATAAATATTTAAAATTCGGCTGTATCAATTAAAAACCATCAGTAGATATCAATTTATACCTTCTGCACGGGAATGGGCCCACCAGTTGAATGGTACTGCCCTGAGACCCCGTTGCCAATTTCCTTATTATCCTCGCTTCTCAGGAAATAGGGCATCACTTCGTACCAGGACCAGCCCTTAGCCCCGTTGATAGCCCATCCATCGTAGTCTGCAGCGTGACCTCTCATGTACATCATGCCGTTAATCACTGAGCAACCACCTACGATTTTAGAAGTAATAATATTTAAATCAATCATGATAATAGTAACCTTTTTCAGGTTACAATTACAAAAACAGAATTTATCTTTAACTATAACCTTCCCTACTAAAATCAAGTTCAGTTCGGTTCAGTTATTTAAATTTTCAATTTCAAATTATTAAAAACAAAAGAGTAGCATTAACTGACTTAAATCTACTGATATAGTACCGTATAGACCGTGCACAACAGACCGGACATGTAAAATATTTTCTTAGATTTACCTAACATTTTTGCTCTTGCCCAAGAGCACTTTCCACCGTCAGAGAGACATGCCTTTTCCTGTGGCTCTGTTTTGTACATCCAATCAGTGTCCTCTCTGTTCCAATAGGCTGTGACCCATGCCGGCACAGAGGATTGAGTCGGCTCATCACCGCCCGCTTCTATTAATAATACCTGGAAGCAAAATGTCGCTGTAGGGTATTCTTAATTATATTTATACTTTATTGCACAAAAATGTCCAAATTGCGGACTTAACAATTAAATAATATTGTCACACTTTAATCAAATCTTCCATTTAAGTATGCATGTTTTTTGAAATCAAAAAAGTTCTTTTAGAGCAATGATCCTTGTTCTCGTTAAGACATAAGTCAATTACATGAGGACTATTGAAACAATCTAGTAATGTAGTATTTGAGGACATACTATAATACATTACTAAACAGCTCTTTATTTACATGGACCAATTACTATATTCTTTTAAATCGTCTAAACTTCTTATTTCACATAGAAGCTCATAACGTCTTCCTAAATCGCTGTGTTTTACATTTTAATTTACTTTTTGAAAGTTTTGTATGTACCTACAAAAGTACCTAGATACAATTATTTATCTATTTGTTATCTTTAACGAGAATGCTTTTACCCTTCATATCACCTAATGGTAAGTGATAAGGCCGAAAATGGTGGTGGTGGTTCTAGCCATAGGCGATAGAGACGGTAATTTGAGATTTTCGAATATTTACCATCTCACACATTGACTGGACTGACCGTCAGGTATCGTAAACTATAGGTCAGGTATAGTCATTGTATTTTAAGTTGCTTAACGTAATGACAGTCCAATGGACAATTATACATTATGTCTGAAGGTTTAACGGCGCATCTGCAGGACAATAGACAAGTAACAATGTGCGGATTCTCGCTTCGACGACCCGGATGACCGATCGCGCAAAATAGGGGACCGATAGGCAAATGACACTAATAAGATTGATTTAGGAACTACTGCTCATCGACTCCTTCCTAGTACACATCAATGATCTGTCTGCACACTCCTGTGAATGGTAAGATCTTTACTGCTATGATGACACTGCTCTTGTATATTATGGACACACACGGAGTAAGATTCGTAATCATACTGAGTATGGTGATAACGTTGCTGAATAAAAACTTGGTCTCGCTTAATATCGAGAAAACTAGATATGTTACTTTTTCTATCAAAGGTGAAAACACCCAACTTGATTAAAATTTGAGTGCTCAGGCACATATATGTGGATTTTCATCTGAATGTTGTTCATTTATTAATTTTGTAGCACGCATATCCGATATCTAGATGTCGAGATAGACAGCCACCTTTCCTGAACACGAAAGATTGAAAATTTAAATTGCATAGTAAGAAGGTTATTTAGGTAATGAAGAATCTGCTTCATTTTGCTACCATTAATATACTGAAAAACATACGCACTATGTAGTCCATTTTGTCATACTGTATTGAGACTACTATAAAAAGTAAAAACTTGTCATTTATAAATAAAAGGTTCACATGTTTTAATTAATATGAAAAACACAAAATTTTAGAAATATACAAGCTATAAAAATCTTTATATAAAATTAAATTAGGAGATTGGCTACAACAGATGGACTATGATGAGATTAAAAATCTTTTACATTAAAATACTATCTTAAAATAATGAATAATTTAAAAAAAACTAAACTTATAAGAACGCACCTTTTCACTTAAACACAAACTCACGCGCGTGCGCGTGTATCAAAACGTGCGTAGAAATTTATTTATATTTGTAGTTAAGATTTTGTAAGACAAGTACGAGTACTATAATTTACCTTAAGAGGGTGGATCTGTTACCTAGAACACAGGTAAACCCAAACTAAGCGGCAGAGAAAAGGTATTCGCTCTAAGCGTTATACCATAACTTAACCAATGTACTCTCTATGGGCAAATATAATATATCATACATTGTATTTAGAAATTATATGCTATTTGGTACCTATTGCAAAGGAAATAAGGCACACGAGAATTAAAATTATAAGTATACAAAAGTAGGTACATTGGTACAATGACGCGTGCGTGGGTGGCTCCCACGCATGCATTGCACAGGCCGCCACGTCTGGGATTGCCCAAGTAGCTCTGGGTAATCTTCATTAGCGCGAAGCCCGGCCATAAGGCGGGGCTGCCTGGGGATGACCTGGTGGATTGCGTCAGCAGAACCCGGGTCACCCCCCCCGATGGGCAATGGAGTTACCGGGGAGTTTTAGTGGGTATTCTCAGTGCCGGCCTTGAGGCGGAATCCGTAAAGGGATTTTTTTTTCGAGGAGGAATCCGTAAAGGGATTCCTCCTCGAAAAAAAAGGTACATTGGTACAATAAATACCTTCCATTGCGGATTTTCTGATAATCTCGCGGCCACCACTGATCCTGCCGTGCCACCTCCGGCTACAATAAAATCGTAGCTCTCCTCCAGGTTCTCAACACTGTTTACCCTGTGGAGAAGAATAAAACAGATGTCACGACAGTGTTAAAAATAATTCAGTGACATCACAAGCCCGAATAACAACTCTAACAACTTTTATTTATTACTTAAATTTCAATATGACACGTCATCGCATCATCGAACATTGTAATTAAAAAAAGGAAATAAACCAGAAGAGGTATTCGCATGAATCTAATGCAGAAATAACAATTAAACTAATGAGGGATATCTTAGAATTTATATCTTGATCAGAAATTATATTTAATTGTCGTCCAAATGAAGCCAGACGCTTATTGCGCGGCTTTTTATTGCAAACATATCAACAAATCTTTGTACATAATATAAATGCATACAAAATAAAATATTGGCTTTGATAAATAGTTAGCAAAGGTGTAGTGTTACCTATTACAAGGATCCGCCATGTCGCACCTCCCATTAATATACGCCTCAAGAATGGTCATGAACAGCATAAACTGGCTTGGGCAAGACCCCACCATAGACGGACCCACCTCTTTTACAGGACACGCACATTCCTAGAAAGAACGAAAATTATATTGAAATATAAAAACATTTAATTAATGGTTTTGGACTAATTAGAGTGACAGCGGGGCCGTAACCCGATATGCTGGAGATACCAGATCCACACCACTCTTTGGTTCAATACGCTACACTATATCCTCGGCACACTACCAAAGGTAAGTGGAAATCGTACAAGTCTGTCATAATGAAGATACTACCAAAAGGGAAGTCATGATCATCATGTCTGAATACCTTGCGAGGTGGAAGAATACAATTTTGCTAAGACACAAGAAAAGTTACATCAATTCTATACGAGTATAAATCATTTTGCAAAATCTTTATAAACGAGTATTTGTTTAGCCATGATTATAAATAATTAGCAAAACCTTTGCTCCTAACATCTACTGTTACCAAATTATCCACAAAGATATTACAGTTACAGTAATCAATTCGTTATCCTTTGTTTACATTACAATAACATTATTCTTCCTTAAAAAGGACTTTTAAAGGCTCAATAATAATGTCTTTTTCATTGGCTCAGCTCACAATTACTGTGTGCTATATAGTACAATACAATATATATTATAAAGTTATTAACCAGTGCATATTTAATAGCACAAACTCCTCATACATTTCCTTTCTAAGAAATGGATGTACTGTGATCAGCAGTGGGTCATATTAAACCTGTTGACAATGATTTATCAACAGCCTCAATATAGAGGGTAAGATATGCAAACATACTATGTCTTCATCGTAATACAAAATTATTAATCCAAAAGGATTAATAAGATAAGTATGATAAGAATGATGATAAGTATTTTTATACTTACTTGTGGTGAACGAATCATCATCGCCTCGTGATTTGCTTATAATTGTCTGAAAATAATGAAAAAATTAGAGACAAATTATTTTAAGCGAAAAATTAAATTACTTACTTAATTTTACATCATATCTACTTAACTATGTATCGCTCTTTAATATTAATGTTTTTAAAGACGCGCGTATCATTATATGTGATGGTTTTTCTTAAATCAAAATAATTTTGTTCTCAGGTTAAGACTTCGACTCCCGGTTTAGACCGGGAAAAATATATTTCTATGTAAGCAAACCTTTGTTGGTTTCTTTCAAAAAAATTATTTTCAAATTTAGTAAAATTTGAAATTACACCACTTTTTTATATAACGTGTATAGGATCCCACGATACTTATCGCAACTAATATCCAGAATAATCAAATTGAAAATGTTGGTGATAGCTGGTAGCTTATTTGTCACGTTTTTGCAACTTGGCACTTTTTTCGCGTTGGTAGAGGTGGAGGTATGAATAAATTAAAACTATAGTACATTATTAAAATTATAATAACAGAGTTTTAGATTAATTCCAACTAGCTGTCATTGTAAAAAGTAGTAATAAAAAAGTCTTTACTATTAATCTACGTTAATTATCTATAATTGGTGGGTTTCCCATACATTTTTGATCACTAATTTAAGATAATAGTTAGATACACAATCCGTAGTTACACATCCTCTGACTAATAATATGGTGGTTTATCCTGTATTTTTTGCGACAACACATCATGTTGTTATCGATCCTAGATGGCTTGACGGGCTTAAAATTTTTTGTGTATATTTGGTAGGTCTGACAATAGGTCGTCGTAGGCTATTTTTATACACCAAGAAGATAAGTATCTCTCACCAGATTATAGATAATTTATAATTATTAAATATTTAACCAGGCAACCCAGCAAAACAACTTTTGGCGATTCAGCTAGTTATATATAAAATGTAGATATATTTATCAAACACACTTTAAAGAAAATTTCAATCGGATGTTAGATCATAGCTGCGTTCTTCTTTCAAATCTATAAAAAAAAGTAATTTCCAATATCTCACATCACAGAAGATTCTGTCGCTTTCATACGATTTAACAGCTGACGACAAACATGATCGAACAGGTTGAAAATCACACTAGAAGCACTGGACTCCTAGGCAAGTCTCAAACGAATTGAACCGTTTCGGTCATGTTCGTTGCCGCATAAAAATGAAAGCAGCGCCTCCGTAGTGAAGTCAAATATTATAGACCTCTTTAAATATATACAATTGTCAGACGAACGCAACTAAAATCGTAAATATTTAATACGATTGAAACTTTTACAACGGCTGTTTCTAAGTAAATATTACTAGAAAACTGTTACTTAATTGTGAAAGCTTAATTTGTTTATTTAATAATTGTATTGAATATCTCATAATTAGTGACCGGAAAGAAAGTACAAGGGTTCTTTTAAGGAAGGAGAGCAAGAAGATCGGATAAAATATTAATACTTATAATACAATTCTAAGATAGACATTATTAGTTTAACCGTCTTCTCGATATAAAGTGTAGTTTAGCTGCGATTCTTTTTCGATTTTGGCACATTTAAAGTCGAACTATTTTAGTTTAGTTAAAATAACCGGTAAAATGGTTAGCCCGGTTATGTTGCATACTAAACATATAGCTGTTTATGAGGACATTAGTAGATATATCCATCGGTAATCTTCTTCCAGTATTGGAGTGTTTACGATATTTTATATCCACAACCTATATTATTATGCGCCTTTACCGCAATCATTATTCAGTGCACATTGTATGGACAGTATGTATAGTACGCGTTGACAATGTTCTCTGGAAAGCGAAAACTTTCGAATATTGTACCTATCTAGTACACAGAACGCTTTCCATTCAATTTCTTGAGGATATAAGACTTAAAATTATAACTACAGTCACAATCTAGTACTAGTAGAAAAATATTTACGAAATAATATTTATGAAAAAAAATGAATTAAAAAGATAGTGTACCTAGTCGTATAAAAAGGTTAACGTGTGTTTTAATGTCAAAGAAAGAGGAGAACAATACTGAGAATGAAAATTGAGAAGTAGAACCTAATGGTATTATTTTCTTGAAGTCAGATTGTTAAGAACTGGCTATCAGGCAGTTTTACAAACAGAGGTTTTAATGTTTTTTTACTTTTCTGTGTTTTGACATAAGGTTGTCGTTGTTATTCTGTTTTTTCTTCTTGTTACCTTGTCTTCTTATTAAGCTACATTTTATATTGGTTTTCCTTTTATTTTAATATAATATATTACTCTGAGCTGTCCACCCTTTTATTTACTCCGCTACACAGATAGTGCAAGATGAATGATATTGTATGTGTGTGCGATGTTTTAGACAAAAAAATACCAGTCTTTATAGTTAAGTTTTTACGTTGTGGAAATACAGCGATAGAAATATGACAAAAAAGCGGTTTTACCAATAAGCGCGATCTCTACCATGCAAATTTAAGTTAAGGAAGGTGTGGCAATATAATATTACAATAAAAGTGGTACATAAAGAATAATAAAACATCAAAATTAAACACAACTAAAATTTAATTACCATAATGATATTGACATTATTGTAAGTGTACAAAGAATTTTCATAAAGTAATATATAGTTTTTAAAATTGCACAAAATACCGTTAAATTTACATGTAAGGCTATTACAGTAATAAAACAGTCATATAAAACATAATTAAATAGTATCTTACCTATGGTGCTTCTAAGAAAGGTCTTTTTATAATGGACGAAGTCAAAAGGATTTATGAAACATCACTATCGTATACGGCGCTAACTGTAGGGGTATGGGTGATTTGGCTAAAAGGATTCCACCACAACAACATGAATCGACAATAGACCGCCGATCTTTGACACAAGCCACAAACAACACAATACTTCGCTAGCACTAAAAAGGCTCTTTTAAGTGCCTAGACACCAACTTTGGGGATTAGCTGACCAAGAAACCACTACTGGTTCTATTTCGGTTGTTATTTTGTGGCCGCTCAAGGTACGTTATCTGGAACCGTTGCTGAACCGCGTCATACACCGGATGGGAAAGCCGTCAAATGAGCAGTCCTCCGACAGTTCCAGCACGAGAGGAGGCTCCTAAGCACGTATCTCTTATAAGAAAGGCCCAGGACTTTCTTTGACACAAAACGCCTTAGAATGGATACTTACTTATCAGTAGAAATATATATCATATATAAAATTCAAGAATTCCATCCCAATAAATAGAATTAGTAATTGATTATAATTATTAATGTGTTAATAAGTTGATATTTATCTTTTTTTTAAGTCTATTTGAAGATCCACTGGTCTATGAAGAGTGATATGTAACAAGCGATTAGTAAGATAATAATTATAAATGTCGTAACACAACGGAAATTGAGAATGCAATTCACATTAATAATTACAATCAATTACTAATTACTAATTCTATTTATTGGGATGGAATTCTTGAATCTTATTTATGTTATATATTTCTACTGATAAGTAGGTACCCATTCTAAGGTGATTTGGGAAATGTTTACTAATAATTCCTATTCAACAGGAAGGTCAATCGTTTCAAATCAACACTAAACTCCGATTAGATTCGATCATTTTTTATTCGGGACTAAGTTTAACAAACAGATAGATAGTACATACGCCAAAATTCTCACCGCCTTAAAGCCATGGAGGCTATATGAAGCTATATCTATCAACAATCAAGAGTAATATTCATGCGGAAAAAGGAGTATTGCTTTCTCAAAATTTTTCGAAAAAGTTTTTTTTTACTTTTTACCTCGAAGGTATATTTTAATAGAAACCTGCGATCTATGGAGGCCGTAAATTGTTGCTATATACTATTGCTAGTTATCTCAGCATTAACAGAAAAAATACATGATTATTTATTATTATTTTATATTATAATTTAATGTACTAACCTTACTAAATTATGATGATTACAACTTAAAACACAAGCAACACTGATCACAGAAAAAATCACAGTTTCAACGCGTTCGTACGCTTGATGCGCACGATTCCGCGCAGAGATGACACTGGCTGCGCGCGCGCACGTTTTGTTTATAAATGAAGATGGCCAGATCTTTGCAGGCATTTTGTGGTCCAATGAATGAACAAAACCTTTTGCCTCCTCTGTTCATTTATCCTGTATATAAAACATAAATAGCATCCTTGTTTTATTAATATCGTTATTTAATATATAATATAAGAACATTACCTGTCCTCTCTTACATAAAATCGGTGATTACTAAAGAAAACTTTAATTCATCTAATTAAGTCTTATTTATATATAAGTTTATATAATAGTATAATAGTAATCTTCACTGTTAATTTAAAATTTAAGTAATAGGTATTTTTTTATTATTTAAATGTTATAGTATAAGCAAATGCGCACTGCATCCACTATTTAATTTATAAATTCGTGTCGCACGTCTTCTAGTATAAATTTAGTTAGAAATAAGCAGTACTTTTGTACTCAATTGTTGATTGTCAGATTCATTTTAACTATTTATGTGTCCATAAAGAAATAAATAAATATTATAATATCACCTTATCTGTGAAATATTTATTAACAATATTTAACGCGTCGTAAGTTAAACCATCCGTTATTCAGTTTATTAAAACGCATTAACCTTATTCTATTTCAAAATCGTCAAGCCGTACAATCTAGAAAAAATATATTTAAATTGTCTCGAGGTTCCCGGGAGTATGTTGCGGGTTGACAAATAAAGAATGTAAAGTTGGTAAAAGAATGATATTTGTGTACTCACTCGTAGTTATACTTAGTTAATTATTCGGTTTTCACTTAAAGTTATTAATTTATTATTTAGATAACATCAAATAATTGTAAGCGCTGCGTGTTTCTTGTGACATCAACATTTATTATTCCTAGATCAATCGTTTGTATACAATTGTAATTTTTTGCCTTTAACGAGAACTTGAACTATTCTCCTAAAAACTAAAATAATACTCAAGGATCACTTCTTAGACCATTTATCTACAGTTATTCACATTGGCAACTGAAATTAAATTGAAAAATAATACAAGTTTAAAAATATATTAAAATTATGACAAAAGAATAAAAAAAGAACTTATCATAATACTGTCAGCAACACATAATTTTTTTAGCTAAACTATCGTGAGTAATTTATCTTCTTGAGTTATGTCTTTTACTTCCTATGCCAAAAATCATTAAGTACAAACACTTCTTAATATAAAATCTATTTTGTTTTCAAAATATAATAATAACTTCATTAGCAAGAAGGTGTTATTACCAAGGTCACAGAAATATTACGAGATGTTCCACCGCTTATCTAGAATTTAAAATCAACTCATGAGTTAGGGCTCCCTAAATATGAGTTTTTAAAAAAGAAGTGAACGCAAACCTGTACAAATTATATTAGTGAAATTTAATATATGTGGCTCTTTGTATATTTAGTATTTTTTTAAATTACCAATTTAGTTTAATATATTTTTTTTATACTTTAAGCTGTATACAGCGAGGACAAATAAAAAATTTATAAGTAAAAAAATCAAATTATAAGTATTTACTTGTAATAGATTATTAAGATAACTAATTAGTAAACGACTTAAGTAAGCCGGAGTTTTTGTAGCGATTTATCACCCTTATATAGGTGGATTGTATTTAGGGAACCGCCACTTAACGTTAACTACTATAGTAGACGGCTATATAGAAATACAAATATTTTATATAGCACATAATAAATAAAATAACACTGAGATAAAAAAAAAACTATCCGGTCTCATCGCTAGAAACGATCTCTGCCAGATAACTCTGACGTAGGGACTAGGTTATTATTCTAAGAAATACACTTTAGTAGATTAGTATGCATTTAAAACTGGATTTTGTGTGCTAAACACGTTTCAGTTTTTATTTAGTCCAGATAAATGAAATCAAAACCACAATAAAGAATACAAAAAATTTTAGAAATGATAAGTTCCAATTAAAATTATTTGTTAGAGCCAGAGTTTTAGTATCTATTTTTTGTGGAAACAACTTAACCCCAACTTCAAAAAAAATTGTAATATTTAATTATTTTTACCTTTTTAGTGTTTGAAGTTATGGGTGATGGGTATGATAAGGGTAACAGTCATTATTGTCGACAGGCTTGTTAGTTTATCGTTGGTAAAATTATTCAAATGGCTTTACAAAAAAAATATGAAATATATAATACGTGTCTAGAAATTTTGAAGGTTGACCTCGATTTCCCTTCATCAGATCCTTCCTGACTATGTAACAATGGGACTACTTCGCAAGTATTCTCTATCGAATAAAAAAAGAAAATTTCTTTACAATTGGGTGACAAAGAAATCGGTGAACATAGTACAAAAAATACATACATTGGAACATAGAATCACCCTTTTTTGGAAGTCGTATTAAAACTATGACAACTAGTAACATTTAGGAAATAAATCATTATTAATCTATTCACAAAATACGCGTAAGTATGCGTAACAGTATTAAACATAATTAGGCATTATTATATAAGCCTACAGGTATTTTGGCACGTTCAATCCAATGTCATTTTGATTTCATACGTTGTGATCGTTGCCACATTCAATCCAGTAACTGTACCTAATAACTATACAAAGGTCTTTTACAACGGTCTTTCTACCAAATGGAATTTTCAGTATATTTTTTAATTTTTAGATATTCTAGAATTCTATGTTTACCGAAATTTTGTTACTTTTTAACCCACTTAAAAAAGGAGGAGTTCACCAATTTTGCTGTCGATTGTTAACCGATTAGATAAACTATACTTCTGAGGTGGTCCCATTAATACCAAGTCAAGATTTGATAATTGGTTTTCAGGAAAATCGCGGGCAACCTTTAAATTTTAATGGTAAGTATTACGTGTTTCATATTTTAATCAAAAGCTAAAGTTACCCATCTTACTTTGATATTAGAAACTTACCACTCATAATTGTGAAAAAAGTTTTAAGCCAAACTAAAAACTGACTTCAAAACACAAAAATGCTAAAATAACGCAATATAAGAGGTTATCCAATTTTAAATTTTATTTTGGAGTTTATGCTAAATGTTTCCAGAAAAAATAGAAAGTGACATACCAACTTCAAAATGTTCATTTATAATCTATTTTAAATTGGATAACTTATTAAATTGTGTTATCTTTCTCTTTTTTGTATTATGAAGTCGGTGTTTAGTTTTGGCCAAAACTTTTTTCCAAGCTGACAGTTAACAAGAGCTAAAGGAAAAAAACCAACAATTTGTATGTTCAATTATGATTATTAACGGAACATTTAAGTAAAACTTATTCAAACAATAACATGGCTAATTATAAGGGTTTTGAACAAAATTATGTAGGTATATGCTGTACTTAATACACGGAAATAGAGTATTCCCATGGAACAAATAACCATTACTAATTCATTTTTACGTTTTTTGTTAACATCAATCCTTTATTTACTTTTAATGTGTTATCTATTTTTGCTGTTTCAGCAATGACATGTCAAATAAAGATTTGTTTGCAGTGTCATGTTATTTAATTCTAATAGATATTGGTAATGCGGAATGATTTTGTCAATAAAGTTCCTATTCGAATCGATGTAAGGACATAGTGACAGATGATATTGTAATAAACAAAATATTTGGTCGAATCAGAATTGTCTTTAATTTATTTCATTGTCATTATCACCATCATTAGCTTATATATATATTCCAATGCTGGGCCAGCACCTTTACGCTGGTCTATTGCATCTTGATGCGTGAAAACGGTTACTATAACAACTGGGACCAACTATTTAACGTATCTTCCGAAGAAGCTCGAAATATATTTTATTGACCTATCCGGTCAATTTTAACAGACACCTTTTTAATCTAGGTATCACAGACAGTCCCCTGTGTAGAGCCTGCATGGAGACAGAAGAAACAGCCGCGCACGTACTGCTGGAAAGCAATGGCCAATTACCGGACAACCTACCTGGGATCCCAAGGTAGACTCCGGGAGGCAGTTGGTGACGTCAAGGCACAATGTCACTTCCTGGAGGAATTAGGATGGGTGGAGTGAACCAGCCCCACACCCTCAAACGCAAAACAGACGCAACAGACGTTGATTCGCGGAGACCGCCCATACGAAAGAAGAAGACCAACCACAGGGAAAATTGTTTAAAATTTATTACGTATGCATTTTTATCCGTTATTTTAAGTATCATTAACAACAACACTTTGGTACGAGTAGCGCCAGTATACATTTTATATGGGTATCGACACGCTTCCAAGTTTATCTGGGTCTTTCCTATTGCCGTAAAGAATTTCGCTGTTTTGGTAAGAATTGATAGAATTGATAGTTAGCCATGCATATTACAGTACAAGGCAGGCATCGTCATCTTCAGTTACCAGAACAACAAAGCCATAGAAACATGAAGTTATGGCTCATATATTGTATTGCTGGTGTCTATGGTCATTTACATGATTGCATCTGCTTATATGACATCCATGGGAATAGAAAAATTTTCTTCCTTCAGCAACGATAACAGTATATTTATCATTGCTGGGGGCTGGTTGACGTATTTGAGAGAAACTTACCAAGAGGGCTAAAAACCACCACCGGCCCAATGCAAGTTTATAGATTAAAAGGTGCTTAAACATCTGGGATGAATGGGAAAACTCGGGCTTGCAACCAGGGAGAAAGTTCCTCTGTTTTCGTAATCGATACCAGAGCGCTCAAAACACTACACCACCGAGATCCACTTAAAAAGGATACATCCACGAGACACAGATTTCTCGTGGATGTGTCCGTGGAGGATTAATATTGGTTTAATTTTAGTTTAATAATTGGTATGAGGTTAAATATAAAATCATATAGCATGCAGTATATCTATATACTATATGAACATCATAGATATAGCTTCAAAGAATTCAGACACTTTAATAACATTTTATGTTAAAAGTTGCACAGACAAATAAGAGAAATAACTAATTTCTTGTGAATTCTCAACTCTCGAGGAAATGAGAAATATAAAACAAATCGTTCTCACACACTGTACATAATAAAACCCTTAATTATAATGTATATTAATTACTTTAATTATTGTAACACAACTCATATAAAACGTACACGATTCAATCAGCCATAGTTACCACAGATTAATGTTATCATAGATAAATATTTAACTCACATAGACTACTCCCAACTCACATTACCTTATGAATTTAACTCATTAAAATGCTACACTCTCATTATTATCCGACCAGAAAAAAGGCTATTGTTATTTTTTTACGTCTGTTGATGAAGTAACAATATGAAAATACTTATTTAAACCAAAAACTGAATTTCAGCATGATTTCAACGGCGATATCGCAACTAGTTGGAAGATTCTACAAGTTAATTTCGCTCTTTAATATGTATAAGTATAATGAAGGAGAGATAGGTAACGTAAATTTCAGACAATTCCTACAAAATAGGCGTCAATAGAGATAATTGCAGAGCAGAAATGTCTCTCAACTCAAAGAGTCCAGCAAAGAGATGCCCATACTGCCTCAAAAACATTTTAAAGTAAGAATTTAGCAATAAGGAAAAAAGGTGAAACGCCGTTATCGTTATTGTCAAACAGGAATGGCACGATTCACGGTTTTAGCGAAACATTGACCTTCCGATACTGTGGTAATCGACTGGTATACGTGCGGGATTACGACACGCTTTACTATTATTATTACGAAATTAAGCTCATTTAAATTTATGAGCTTTTTAATAAAACGTCTCTTTGAATGTAAAAAACAAGAACCAGATTTTCTACACTGACTTTTTACTTATCTAGTGATAGATAATTGTCATACCAATATTTATTATATTAAAAGAATAACGATATCTTTGTTATTTATGCGTTTACATTAGATATTTTAATAGTTGGCATAATTAAAATTGTTACTTTTATTGCGAGTAAACGAAATCATTAATTTCGTCATTTTTGTCAAAATTTCTTAATTACATATTTTCAGTATTATAGTAGATAGCTTTACACAATTTTTTGATCTAAAAGTGGTAATCACGTGTCTGGTCTTCGCCATATTTTCGTATAAATATCGATAAATTTGTATATCGTTGTTAGCGATAAAAATGTTGACTCTATAAATGGTATTTAAATAATAATATCTTGGTTCGGACATATATAATAGATTTTAATTGTAAATTTAGCGCATAATAAGATGAATATAAAAAACAGGTAAGCCGGCTACCTTAGCCAAGAGCGAATAGAATAATAGAAAAAAAGCTAGAAGTTAATCCTCAAGACTCTCATGGCACATATAAATATTACCTATTTACTAGTAAAAATACAGCTCAATACAAAATACTACAGTTAAATTACCAAAAAGCCGACTGGTAACCGAATTGATTTTGTACCTAGCCGCTTGAGAATGTCTGTCGCAGTTTATCAGCTCGCGACACATAGCAAAATTGTCTGATTTTAAAGAACTCTGTATTAATATATGGGTCTTAAGGTAACATAATAAATCAGGTACAATCAATAAGGTACAATAATTGACAAAATCGACAGCTTTAGTCCCTCTACTAGAGAGGCCATTTATTACCCATCCTAAGGCCGTAAAACAACCGACAAGCTTAGACTGCCTACTTTTATTAAACATTTCAAGCTGCAGAATCCTCATAATTGATATAAACATCTAGAAGACTTACACATCTTCGCTGTAAAGGTTATAATAGTGTGGGGCTGACAATATGACATTCAAGAATAAAATCGGCTGCATAAGTTTATGAAAATATTATTAAATTATCAAAGTGAATAGGATTAATTTGAAAATTAAAAAACATATCTGTGGACTGATATATCAAATGCTTCAATATAAAGTCATATTATATACAAAGTATTGCAAACATATCCCTTTATGTTTTTCTACATTGTAGGTATCAAAGAAACAAATAAATAAATATTTTTTTCTGAAAACGTAATCACTTCAAAGACTTAAGTAGATTTGTAAAATTTTTCCGTAATAAAATTAGTTACACATCATAAAGAAGTGTCTATAAAGATAAGTGAGCGTGACGGTCTTCACGTTTATTTAAACGAAATTACAAATAAAATTTTATTAAATTACGGGAATATGTATGTTAAATTTAATAGCCTTAAAACCGTAAATGACTACTTATGGTTCTACATAAACGGTGGCCCTCATTATCTATGAATTATTATATTTGAGTGGAGGAGTTTTAGTGGAGAGCATAGTTTAAAAATATGATTTACTTCAATTGTAAACCAAAACATCATATTTTTATAATTCTTAGTAACCTATTTTAGGACTAACTTGTGCTGTTGGATGCATACACAACTTTAACAGGGTTGGGAGATTCCCCTGTGAAGGATGTCTTACATACAACAACACGTTGTCTCGCTATCATTTAATCTCCAGCCCCTAGTGTAAATTAAAACCTAGTTTAACCGTCTCGATCGTGTTTGTCGCCAACTGTCTAATCCTATAAAAACAATACACCAGCGCCTCTTGCGAAGTTTTGGAATATGCCTTTTCTGTATGGATTTGCCGGTTCAACGTAACTATGATCTAAATGCTTCGATTCGATTAAAACCTACTAGGGCTAAAGTCCGTTCGAACCATGAGGGCGTACAATGAACCTTTAATTTTATGACGACCGTCTGGTCAACTGGCCAGTGTTAAATCTGTCTACTTAAATAGAGCTCCCGGGTTCCAATCCCGGTGGGATATTTGAATAATGCGTACGAATATTTGCATGTATATTTATCATGTATCATGGATGTTTGTTTATATAAATATTTGAAATATACTTAATAAACTTTTATTTAGTATATTTCTGATATTTAAATAAACAAATATCATTTTTTTTATTGTTGGGATTTCGCGTAACATACATTTAAAAAGATATCCTCCTTTTTTGAGCCAGTAAAAATGCATTGTTTTATAAATTACTAAAATGACTTTTTTTCTTTATACACATCACATGATTTTTAACGCTCGAGGTAATTATTTTCACTCAAGGTTATATTGACTACTCCAAAAGATAGATAACATTACTGTGCTAAAACATTGGGAAATCCCAATCAAACGCTAACTCGCTAAGCAAATTTTTATTATACGGAGTATATTATTCATGTTCTGGGTTTTTAAAACCACAAAACGTTGAAAACTTGATTTGAAATAGATACATAACGAAAAGGCATTAATTAAGTACCGATACATTTCCTTTAACGTATGAACGCACTTTAATTTTATTAGGCATCAAGCCAGACACTTACAGTTTTAAATGTCGCAATCGAGATTTCAACAGATTCAAATGCAGTATTGCTGATAAGTAACTCCGCTTATTCTCGTCATCATCAACAGCCCGTGTACGTCTCACTACTGGGCTCAGGGCTTCCTACATGGGAGAGACGTATGAGGAGGTTAGGCCATAATAACACAACTTAACCAATGGCTTAACGTGCATTCCGAAGCACTTACTAGCTCAAAATGATAAATTTGATTGACCCATTCAGGTACCAACCATAGCGAAAGTTGTTTTGTTTTCGCTATCGAAACCTAAGCGTTCGCGCCACTACCCCAACGAGCTCAACTTGTGACTTGCTGTAATTATTAACAAAGTCAACGACAAACTTCCAAACTCATTCTTATTTGAGTGTTCTAAGAACTGATATAAATAAGTACATAATTTCTTATGAACTAAAGCAGGTAATAAAGTAGTAATATAAAGCTAATGGCTAAGAAGATTTTTGGAGCAAAATTTTTTATTGCACAATATAATACTTCTGAGAAAATTATAAGCATGTATTGATAACATCAGAACATAGTTGTGTACCGGCGCTGATTCATTAATTACTTTGTATATTACCTTATATATCTAGGTACTAGTTTCGTAAAATCAAATGATAGATAATTTCTAAATAATATCAATTGAAATCGAGGCCTGCTTGTTAATAATAATAGGCTATTAAAAATCTATTAATAGAAATAAGAAATAAAATTTATTGGAATATTAATACGTAATTTTTTAAAATCTCATGTCACAGTTTGCTAACGAATTCATCCGAAATGGCTTGACAGATCAATGATAAAATACATATAAAGATATGCATTTGATAAGTCTGAGAATAGGTCTAGATATCTCTAGATTCTTTAGAAGTCTTAATGTATAAAAGGCAAAATCAATAATGCACAGCTCTAAACTACTGGACGAATCAAGCTGTAATTTTGCCACTTATGAATTAGTAAAATAAGGGTTAATAGTAATTTGTAAGGGTTAATAGTAAACTATCTGAAATTTCCAAGGGGGCTAAAAAGGTAATTTAGAATCATGAATTTTGACAGCTGTTGTGACGATCAAAGTGGTCACTAAGAATATTTTTAAATTTAACCTCTAAGAGAATGCAACAGGGGTTGAAATATCTACTAAATTTTCGTGAAATCATAATTAGTCACAAACATAATAAATATCGTTCTGTTCCAATTCAGGTCAGCAAATGGCGTAACAAATGAGGTTTTAAAACGCGCTATCGTGGTTTTTTCGCTGAGTAACATCAAACCATGTATTCCAAGCGGGCGAAGTCCAGGGCAAAGCGTTTGTCGGGTTAGCCAGTACCTGAGATCATCATTAATGATACTTTAGTAAACATCTTCTAAAGTAATAATATTTTAAACAATATTATCAGGTAAATCCGTTTGTTATAATGTAGATAAATTATGCCACACCTAAGAATCGTGTGTGTGGTAGACAACTATGCGAATTAAGATTATCTATAAAACCTACAGGAAAATATGTTTTTTTTTTATACTAGACACGACAAATAACTCAACACTAACTGATGGTAAGCGGGAAGTTCCATCCAAATAATGAAACAGCTAATCCATTGTGTATCATTGAAGGCCCAGAACTCAACAGAGAAACGAGACAACCTATTTCTTTCTCAGTAGGTGGAGATAGTGTATGGATGGATGGCGATATATTTTTTAACATAACCTGTTAATTTTTTATTTTATAATGATATAGATAATTTTCACAATCTACTTGATGAAATAAAATTCTTTTTTGTATATTTTAGTAATTATAACCTACTCTCTAATTTCCTTTTTCAATTCTTTGTACCGAAGATTAGTAATACAGGTCCCTTACGCCTTGACTACAAGCCTTGACTGTTGACTACAATCAAAACTTAGGATTTACGCAGAATGCCTTTGGATGATGTCGAACACAATCGTTTAATGAAAACCCTCAGTTACCAATCGAGCGTAATCATCAAATGCCCGTAATTTTTTTATTTAGAGATTCGAGAGCTTAATTGTTTATAAACACGGAATTGACAGATATTTTCATATCAAAGAAAAAACCCCTCCTGTAGGATGAAAACTATACGATTAAAATTATTGGATTACAATCATGCTCTGCATGAATATTTTCATGAACACAAATATTAATCACATATGTATAAAACCCTGATGCTTAATGTCCGTCTGACTACGACCTCGACGAGAGTGCGGGCGATCTAGCCCACATGTGTGCAAACGCAATATTAATGTCAATGTAATTGATAGTTCCATAATAGACGTCATAATGAGGTTTTCCCATGTACCAATTTATTGGAATACAAGATTTCACCTGTAATAACGATGTTTTATGTATTTAATATTAAGAAATTCTATATCTTGATACATGTCGTTAAGCAAAGCTCATGTGCAAACTAAGCAATACTGTTGAATTTACAATAAAAAAGAAGGGGTTGTTTGCTTTTGTTGCATCGATCACCGTCACCTATCTTGCAATAACCTGAGAAAGTGCAAGTTGTGCAAAGTGTATAAAAAAAATCAAAAACGGACTTGAAAATACTAAAATACAAAAAAAAATATATAAACTTTTTAAAGTCGTCAATTATCCAACAAAAAGTTAGTGCACGGCGAAAGTTTTGAAAAAGCAAAAGAATATTGAATTACCTACTACCAAAAAATCGGATCCGGAGTTCTATTCTCCGTGAGGACAGACATTTTCGGATTTCTCAGGTATTTTACAGTACAAGATTTTTTTCAATAGCTTATAAGTTTGCCACTTCAATAATATAAACTGACACCTAATATCTTAATCAAACCAAGCATGTACTAATGATATGGATACTAGACAACGGAAAAGCTTAATTAAGAAATAATACATAATAATAAAATAATAATAATTAAACAAAATGTAACAAACATAATTTTTGTTTTTTATTTATCTTTTCATGATATTTAATAGCAATATAAAAACAAAATAAATATAAACAACCATGAAGTATAAATACTCGTATTTATTGCACAAGCATCTGCCCAGGCCGGGAATATTGATGTTGATATGAATGTTCATTTGTGTTCGTTAGTTGGAGCTAAAAATTATAATAGCCAAGTTCCTCTATAGTCGAAAATAGGGGTGTAGCTCGTTTCCATCCAGTATTGTCATTAAATTACTACTAGGTTATTTTAATAATGCATAAATAAAAAAGGCCGAGATATTTTTTACCTTTTCATTACGTGTCCTATTATAATTTAAAAAATATATAGGATACAAATGTCTCTTATTAAGAAGAGAATATGAGAAAAGAAGAAGAAGAATATGAGAATATAACTACAACACTACTTGTTACTACTACTCTCCACTACGTCGTCGTACTACGTCTACTTATTTTACGTACCTATATCTAGTATAGGTACGTAAAATAAATTATACGCTATACCTAGTACATAATGTGGTTTGGTGGGTGAAAGCGGTTTCTGTAATAACCGGAACCAATGACTTAACGCGCCTTCCAAACAAACTACGGAGGAACTAGAAATAGCACAAAAAGGGGCGACGTCGTGGTGGTTTTATGACCAAAACTCCTCGAATGTGTCTCCCATAAATGCCAATGCCCAGTAGTGGGACATATATTGGCTGTAGATGATGATACCTATTTACCTACTTACAGTTTGCTTGATGCATCATATTCAATTCTTGGAGCATAGCAAGAAGCGGGCACAGCCAGTAGGAAGATGTATCCTAAAATTTTAATTCTCCTGCATAAATAATACGACTAATGTTGCTGATATACGTTAATGCTGGTGGAATTGTCTTTAGTAAACCGTTGTACGAATCAAAAAGCTCATGTGGCACCCAAATATTGAGCTTTTTGTGTACCCAGCATTTTTCAAATGGCGAAGAACTGGGATTTGACCACATAAAAGATTTTGTGCTCAATTCTCAGTTCTTCATCTATGTCTTAGCTGCTGATATGCCGTCCTTGCTCCACTTTTTCAAAAATTGCGTCCTTTTTATCCATAACAGGGCGATCAAAGTGAGGTGCATATTTGACATCAAAATTAGGTCCATACAATCACAATTTTTTTTCGCGGCTTGCATTGAATTTTTCACTTTTTTGATCTAATTTCTTCATACGATTCGCTCATTTTGAGAAATAAAAACAAATGAAAAATAGTGGGAAACAGAGTTTTTTTAATTTGATTCTTTTTTGAAATTACACCTTATATTTTTAAAGTCATGAAAACCAGCCAGATACAAATAGTACAGCGAAAGATATTTTATTACAAGTTTTACATACTATATGAGAAAAGACTTTTCCCCGACCTAATATTATAAAAGTATCATTAAAGAAAATGAAAGAGGATTTAAAAAAGCAAATAATTACGATGAAATGTTCTTCTGGTATTCTCTGCCGGAAAATTGTAATCATATTTTTCACACTCGCACCTTTTATCTAGTACAAATTAAGTAACATTAAGAGCTTGTAATATGGATATATAATGGAGAAATGTAGATTGTAATATGAACATAAATATATCATTATTTTTCTGATATTATATATAAATAGATTGAATAAACATACAAGCATCCACGATTCGTAAACAAAGATTCGTACTCATAATACAGATATCTGCCCCTATCGGAATTCGAACCCGGAACCTTAGGAACAGACACCACACCACCACCACCATTCACCACTCGACCAGACAGCCATTAAACCATAAGCACGCATACTGGAGTTCTTGAAAAACTATTTGAAATTCCTCTCCTTACCTATTGTTAATTGTTTAATTATAACTTAATTGAATACCTACATATATAAACTATTCATGTTTAACACTATAATATCTGCCCATATTTCGAACCCGGGATACCATATCGAGTAGCATATAGCTGTACGCATTAATCTAATCGTGACCAACAAGCTTTGTTAGTCAAAATGTTTAATTAGAATCTCGGTCCTTACCAAACAATTTAATTTTTAATAAATAATCAGAATTATGCCTGCCGTTCACAAATAGCAAACATTCTGATCTACATAATTAATGTTTAATACTAAACTTTACCAAGTTTTAGTCAACACTAAATCACGTTTTACTAACGCATTGTCTTACCAACTACCCGTCTTAACAAAATAAACAATTCTTTTATGAGGCAATCAATACGCTTAGTGACTTTTATTCATCATAAAATAATAAGTAAGAATTTTAAGAATAAAAATGTAATAGAGGAGTTTCTTGCGCCGCTTCTTCTCTAATCAAAGCAAAGTATTATTCGAAGCGTTTGCTTTTTTAGGACATAACTGTGACGATTGAAAAATTTAGTAATTTAGTCCATTTAAATAAAGAATTTCTGAATACGACTTTTAGAGCCAATTTGAATAATTAAATTTATTCATAAAAAATTGAAATGTATCATAGAATTATTTCATGAGTGTTTATGATTTATATTGATTATACGTATTCTGCAATAGTAATTCAATACATTTGTTTAGAAATAAAAAAACGTTGGTCTCTGTTACATCCATACACCTATTTTTGCATGTTCCTGATTTTTACATTCAGATTTTTCAATACTCTGTTAGATATAGTGTTAACAGTTGAGCAACAATTTCGCGTATAATATATTCTCGAAATAAACTGGATCTATGGACTGTATAGAAAGAATATATAGAGAATGAATATAGAAGAATGAAAAAAAATACAGAATAATGTATATAACCATAAATCATAGAACCATTGGAAGCGTCGTGCAGCGGAGATCTAACCCTACCTGCTGCAGCTACCTGTTCGGAAATTTATGACTTATATTTTTGTTACATAGGGCCTAAGCAACTAATAATTGTGTTATAAATGAAAATGTTACGAATGTAAGACTGTGTACATGTGTACCGTGTACTGTGTAATTTCTCGCTTGATAAAATTTTAAATGTGTTAAAAATATAATCTTTAAACAATATATGGGTTCATGTATGTTTAGGTATTTGCCAAAATACCGTCAAGATATTTTTTAATTAGTTATATCCCCATTTATCTCCATCAAAACTAATTTTAACCTGTAGTTAAAATAATATGTTTAATTTTTAAATAATTTGTTGTTGTTTTACAGCTAACATTATTTAGGTACAGTTTGATCTGCATACTCAACTATTACTAAGAATTACTAAGAACGAGATTTTTGCGATTTTATTACTTAAAATATTTATTGCTTTATAAATAATCTTGTAATAATAGTGTTGTTAGTACTATTAATAATACCTATGTTGTTACTATTAGTTATGGCTATTAGGTACGTATCTACACTAGCAATTAGTGTTTATGTTTTTCAATGGTTGTATTACCTAAGGTAGACACTAGAAAAGTGAAAGAAAAGTCATTACATAATATTATTAGATTTTTTTATTTTACATTTTCAAGTTCGCTCATCAAGAGTTGCAGTTTGCAGTACACAGTCATTCATTTATAAACAATATTTTTTTAAAGTTTTTATGTACATTTTGTATAAAAGTAGTCAAGGGTGCGGAGTCAGAGGTAGGGTTCAGTGCCAGCCATGTCCATGGCCCCAAGGCTCCTCGGGGGAAGCGGCAGCGGCGTGTGCGGCGTGAGCGTACTGAGCAAGGTGAGCGGCACGAGCGTGCTGCACTTCAGGGGTGTCTACTACGAACTGACCGTCGTGCGTCAGCTGGATGTGAGCCTGTAGACAAAATACACCATGAATTGCTTATTCTGTTTCGGTAGTAATACAGGATTGCTTTTTAAGTGCCGGCGGAATGATTAGGAACCAATGCTTAAAATGTAGAATGAAACGACATTATCTGGAAAACATCCAAAATTGTATACTCTAATATACTCTAAAATAATAAATAGACTTTGAACGGCTCTTTAATAAAATAGGGAATTCTCATCTACGATTATTATGGACTTTCTTAATACGCAAATTCCTAATCAAATGGAAATACTTGTGCATGAAAAACCCCTTATGGACGAACTGGCTTAGTAAAAGAGACAATGCTCTAGCTGTCATCGCATATTAGACGCTTCTTCTTAAAACCTGTAGTATGTCTTGTTCTGTATTATGTACAAAAACATGTTTACCTGAGGGCCAGTCCATTTGCCGTAACCAGCGGCGTAACCACCATGGGCAATGGGCGCGGCGTAAGCGAGAGGAGCGCTGTGAGCGATGGGAGCGAGCGCGCCGTGAGCACCATGAGCAGAGGCGTGGGCGGCAGCATGAGCGGCCTTAAGGTGGGCGACCTCGGGGGTGTCAATCACACGACCATCATGGGCCAGAGGTGCGGGACCGTATTTGATGAGACCTGTAACAAATGATGATTAGATTAAAAAATACGTGGAATGTGGGAGCAAAGTAAACAATTTCATTTACATTTTTGTCGAATCTTTAAGAACGTTAATACATTCAGCCCTCTAATCGGGTTCCTATGCAATTTCTGCTCACCTCGTTGAATTGCCATATCGTCTTCCCCTAACTGAATAGGACTCTAAGGTGAGATTGGGCAGATGGACTTCTAAGGAAAAATCCAACACATTCCCAACTACCCCGAGCAAAAGAATAGTTCAATAGTTATTTTTCACCCTTGTTAACTATACGCAGCTAACTATCCTTGTCCATCGCATACTAAAAATAGGATAATGGTATAAAGATCGTAAAAACTTTATTTCAATATCAAGATCCCATGAGTAATCAAAGAGCGTGTGCTTAAATAATATATGCCCTGCGCCGACTTTGAATTCAGGGTAAGAGAAGTGTTCTTCATCTCAAAATCATGAATAGGACTGACTAGTTTATCAAAATATTATTTTCTTACCAGCAGCAGGAGCGCCGTAATGTCCAGCGGCGTACGCGCCGGGAGCACCAAGGTATCCAGCAGCCGGTGCCCACGCGCCATGCACGGAGGAAGCCTGCGCATGAGCAGCCAGATGTGCAGCTTTGGCGTGGGCAACCTCAGGTGTGTCCAGCACGTACTTGCCGTCCGAGCTCAACTGAATGTGAGCTGGGGCGCTGGCGTAGAAAGAGGCCTTGGCCAGGCAGAGGGTAGCGGCGAAGATAATCTGAAATTACGAAGTTTTTTACACTAGCTGACCCGGTGAACTTAAAATCGCCTAACAAAATTTTCAGATGAACCTCCTATTATATATAAATCCATTTATATAAGCGTAAGGCCACGGGAATTACTTCTGTTTTATATTGATAAAAAAGCTTATTTCGGTACGATTTTTGTTACATATTTTATTGGTAAAAATTTTCAAATGATGACCTTTATTTGGATAAATTTACCAATACAGTGGGTAATTTGTGTCCCTTAGAATTTACAATTAATTTAAACTTTACAAAACTTTAAAAAAATTAACACAATATTCAAGTACTAAAGCAAATATTTTCCACGTTGCTTCCTTAAAAAATATATAAACCATGTTTCAGATTATTTCAACTAAAATACTTTTTTTTTTAATTAACAATCGTTTGTAATATAGACCCTATATTGTGTAAGTGTAAAGGTTTGTCAACAAGAACAAAAGACAAACAAAGGCTATATTATTATGTAACGGTCACTGTATAGAACAAAATAAGATCTTTCTTGACATTGGCCGCTATGGAGTTACTAGAGCAAGACCGATTGCATAGCACCATGCGGTTCAAAATGTCTTTTGAATAGGACAGTAACACATTAATTTAATAAATAAAAAAAGGTTAATCAAACTGAAATAGGTAGATACTAAGTAATGAGCTCCATGGTACAGGCGCTAAATGTTATTAATTATATAAACTTTATTCAATTTTATGGAAAATAAATTATTCTGAAAAAACAATGTTTTATTTAATATTACAGAAAGGTACTGAGGAATTCTTGTATATTTATCTCAGAAAAGAATATCTTAATTAAAAATCCAAGTAATTTCAATATCAATCTATCGCGTTATCTTTTCTAGCAATTCATGCTAATTGAAGGTGTAATTTCTTCCGCGAATTTTGATAGTTGTTGCCTATTAAGCATTTTACACTTCATCGATTTCGCATTCTGGTGCACAATTGCCAATAATTGCTTTTGAAATAATGCTAATAGCTATCACGCGCGTGACTAAATAAGCACATAATCAATCAGAATAATGCTTTTATTATTCAGCCATACATTTGTCGAGTTAAGTAAACAGCGCGATGGGTTGGTGAATAAGAAACAAAACAATGTTCATTTTGAGCGTTTATATATTATAAGATGCTTTTATATTATTTCGTACTAAAAAAGGGACTTTCCCTTCATCCTTTATTTTTTTCTTCAGTGACATTAATGAACATGTAACTCACTTGACTTACTTTACTTACATTAATTTCAGTTTAATGCATATAATCCGATCTAAAATTAAATTATATCACGCTCTGATTTAATCAATTACACACTAAGTAAGGGTAATGTTGCATGATAAACAAATCTCGTACATATAGCTTTTAATTAGGTTAGCATTTCACATGACAATGAGGAACAACATCACCTGAGGCTGAGTTTCGGTTCTCACGTGTCGTACTATCTTTAAATATTATCCAAATTCTATGATACAAGACGTTATTATAAAAACGCGTGCGAAGCTAGCTCAATTTAAAACCTAGCGCAACTTTGTTGTAACTGCACTTAGTATAATGAATGTTCCTACGATTTTAACTAATTTCTCAACATTTTTAATACGAGCTATTAGTATGTAACAAAAGACAGAGAATAAATCTGCGGTATCTGGATTCTGTATTCTTGGGGACAAATTTAGAATCCTATAACGTTTGATCACATCAAACCAGTTATTGATTATTAAAATTATGGTCAATATTACGTCAACAACCCTGACGAGGAATTAAAATTATATTTAAAAGTTACCTTAAGCTCTAAGGAGTGGTTGTGGCATAGCTGCACGCAACGAGATATCAGATATAGAGAACCCAGTCTAGGAAATCAATCGCAGCGGAACCATAAATTCTAATTCTAGACGAGGAAGTTTATTTAAGCTATAACCGTCCATAGATAAGATAAATAAATTGTTAGTTATTAAAGAAAGTTGGGAGGATTTTTTTGATATTAGAACTAGATAAATTGAAAAGAGTTTAATTTTAAAATCCGCATATAGTGTAGTAGTTTTCCTTCGTATTTTTAATGATAATTCTTACATGTCTATCAAATTACAACTCTAAAAGGATGTACCGCAAAGGTGAAACGGCTTCCTACTGCTGTCTATTGTTTGTTCTTCGACCTGTCTAATCAGAAAGGTCACTAACTCATCACCTATTGTATTAGAAGAACGTATCAATGTTATTTTTGTTGCATTGTCTTATTTATAGGAAGTAAGTAGGCGCCTTTCAAGGAAATTGACTAATTACATCTTAAGATATAGTGTAATACGTAAGCGTTAATAGATAAAAAGCCTTTGATTTTCTTTTAAAATAATGACAAGCCATAATGAAAATGATATTCGGTAGTAGAGATTGTATCTTAAATATGCGTAAATACACAGGTGTGTGTTTAGCCGGTACCCGAACAAATTTATTGATACTTAATACCTCACCGCAAGCTCAGATTTACAAACCAAAGTAATATAGTCCTTTTACCACACTGAATTATGTATCATTGATTTAAACTAAGTATCAAATGTTTAAGAAACTTAAAAGGGTTTTCTGTGGAAACTATTATGTTAGAGTTAGAGTGTGTGTGAATAATGGGACATAAAAGAACTGTAAAGTAATTGACTGGATTTCTGCAGAAGAAAATGAAGGATCAACAGTGAGATGTAGCTTTCAGAAGACAAACATGCTGCAATCGAAGCATTGTATTTAAACAATACAGCAATGAACTTCAAAAAGTAAAAATTCTTTTTTTATATATTCTACAAACTGTTATATATATATTTTTTTAATTAGTAAGTTTTAACACAAAGAATAAAGATTAAATAACATGTGATTTTGAAATAAGCTTCTAAAAGCACTATTATATTAAATCTACGCAAGATGTACTATTAAATAAAATTTAGTTTCTAATATTAAGTCAGTGAAATATTTAATTCGAGTGGGCAGCTGGGTGCTTTCAGTCAGGATGATGATTTTATGCATTAAATATAATAAGATAGATCAGATTTAATATTAATAATGTTGAAACGTACTATTTCCCAAGATTAATACTTGATTTAGAAAATTTGTAGGTGATGTTGTGGGTTTAAATATAATTAAGTCTCTATGTCTATGCAAGTATTAGGAGATAATAAAAGATAAATGATTGAAATTAAAATTGCAAATTAACTTTATGTAACTTAAGGAGCGCCTAATACTAATTAAAATGATGTATTGAACAATGACTGTTATATTTCAGTTCATTAAATGTCTTATCTGCAATAATGTTAGGATATTAATTTAACTTATTTCCTCTCTTTCTCTCTCACTCTATCGCACATTAAGAAAATATTTTGAAATATGTCACGTAAGTAGTTAGAAACTATTACATTAGCAATTTGGTCTTTTTCATGCTATAGTTCATTTTCGTGTAGTAAAAAATAAACCGTGTTATTACTAAAGCAATAACTATGTAGACCCAATTTTCTAAACAGTTTCTATAGCAGCGCACTTGTCTGCGCAAACGCAACACCGGACAATCGATCTCAACTTAAGAGCAAATAACTCACGTCATTTTATAAACAATCGACAGTTGGGCAATGATAAATCACCATAGACATAGAAAGGTTTAGTCTGAATTTGTTATTAATGTTGCCACTGTAATTTTGTTTATAATCGAAGAAAATTGCTAGTAAAAGAACAAAATTGAAGTAATTTATATATTTAAAACTATATATCTATTGTTCATTTAAATTAAAATATTAAACTTAAAAAATATATCCCGCTTATTTTTATTTAGTTCAATTATTGGTACTTCGTTTTAATCTACTTAGAAAATGTCTGAGGCTATATCATTTGCTACGGTAACTTGATTTCTTGTCAATCTTTAATCAGGGGAAAAGAAAAGACGTCAAACAAAGCGGTTCACTGTAATTTGTGGGCGTGGACCTCATATCAGGCCTTTGCATTCTGTTGCAAGACTCATTTTGCAAGAGATCGGAATTATCATTCTACGAACTGGTGCACAACCAGTATTGCAATTTAGTTGCCCAAGTTCCTGGTCGGCGTGAGGAAGTGTTATGGTTATGCGAAGGTCATAAGAAAAGTTTTCAATAAAATGGAAATCGACTTTTCGCGGTTGACCTGTCTCGTTTTTTTATTCATTAAGGTTAAGTAGGTATGATTATTTTATTTTAAACCTTTATACGATAAACGTTATAAAAAGTTTTACAGCTGAGGTTTTACATGCTCGTAAGAAAAAAATAGTTTTTTATCTGGGAAAATTAATAATTGACTCTAATGACATTATGACCCTTGAAGTCAAATCTACTTGTTGTTGACTCCATAGTTTTGAGAAAATTAAAATATATGCCAGTACACGTGAGTAATTTGTAAGCATTTTACGTATTTCTGATCTATTAGTATTATTATGCGTATTTCTGTCTATTAGTGAAATATGCAAAATTCATAACATGAAATCACATACTAACAAACGTTTGCGAACTTTTTAAAACGAAATCACATTTCCGCCCACACCCGCGAAGCACATGTAAAGATGCGCGCCCTTTGTTGGTGCCCGCCCAAGACGGCGTACAGTTGATTTAGCGCGGAAACAATAGTTGCTCTTGACATGTTAATTGTTATTAAGAGATTGAGAGGTATGGAAATTACTTAGTAGGCGATACCGGATGAATAATATCAATCATCATTTATATTGTTCAAGACAGGACCTTGACATGATATGCACTCGGCAAACTTAACCAAGTTTTAGTAATGATTTATGCAAAGAACAAATTGTGGGCAGGATTAGGTGTCTTGTGGAGTTGTATGTATTTGAATATATTATGCACGTAATTTTAATATACGATTGAGAGTAATAGCTTTATGAAATAAGACATTGCTTCACACTAACTAGTTTATTCAGAGTTAAATTAAACATGAAAAAAAATGGATTATAATTTTTTTAAATTGTGTTATTAAAAAGTACAAAACTTACCATAGACTGCATGATTACTGTGTTATTCTAAGTTTATGGAGATCTCAAACGAACTAACGTAGGCGCTGCTGGGATCCAGTACTCGCCTAGAAATTTCCGCCTAAGCGACGTGTACACTCAACTACCTTCGGAGTCGGAATGTCGATTGGTCACAGCTCACGCCTTTATATATGTAACACCCCGCTCGAGGTAGTAATTGGAAACAATTAGCTAGTCAACAAGTGCACTGCTGTAATTTTTAATTGTGAGATGGACGAATTTCCACCGGAACGCTATAGGGATGATATATTAGAGTTATTTGATCATTTAAGCAACTCTGAGAGATGAAATTAAATAAAAATCGTACCTAACTGTTAAAACTTTTACTTTATATATTAATTAAACTATATTATATATTTCATACGATCGTTTATCTTTTTGATAGTTATTGACTAAACAAAGAGTATAACAGTGCACTCTATATACGTACGATATTATTGGGCGTATATTATTGTAAATTTAAGGCTCGTTCATGAGTAGTATATTAAATCGATCATTTTTATTACTATGTAATTAATATGATTTGTCTTTTTGACGCCAAGGATACCACTTATATTAGTATCGGCATTAATTTTGTTGACAGCACGTATGACCCGGTACTAAAACATTATTCATCGATTTGTATTAAAGTAAGGCAATTCAAAACTACATAATTGTCTGGAGAAATAATGTATTGGTATTGTAGATAGTACTAGGAAAGAACATAGAAAAATAAAGTTTTGATACTAAGTAAACTAAAACAGCACTACTTTTAGCGTTGTCTGTGATGAGTGTTTTAAGACCTTTTGTTTAACGAAGTTGTTAACCCTGAGAGCGACGCCCTTTCGGAATCAATTGGTACAAGTAGGTATAAAATCGTAGGGGATCGAATCAGGAATACATGACTCTACGACAACTTGTTGAATTGAAGCCACAGCATAAGCGACCTCCTTATTAAACCAATTTAAAGTAAAAATATGTTTTTATAGTGTTTAGATATACCAGACAAAAGGTTGCTGAGAAGAAAAATACATAAGACAACTACCTACTACTTACTCTTGAGAACATTTGATCTTATGCGTACCTATTACTCGTGCCTTAATTGTATAAATAACAAGCTATATTCAGAGGCATATAGTTTGTATAGGAATATTACTTTTTCCGGGTGCTGTATCTAAAGTATAAATTAAAACAAAATGTTTCATACAGACCTGACAATAATGAAAAACAAAAGAATTCTCCAATTTCAGACAGTCGTTCGAATGTTATGCACGGACATACATTTCAGCATTTATTTAATTTTCATTTAAACAGATCAGTTTCATTTTAACAGTGTACCTTTTTAAAAGTTAAATGTAAAAAGAAAGTTATATCACATTTTAATCGCAATCGCTGGGGCTGGTGTATGAGTTTCTTACCTATTGACAAGCACAGTGATTTCATGTTTAATTGAATTTGTATTTTTACATACGTGCCTAATTAAGTAACATTGACATTAATTTTGAGTGCCTGCTATACACCGCCTATCTGGTTTTCGTCCATCAACCAAGGACAGCCGAATTTGATAGCAAATTTAATAAAAAAAACATTATTAAAACGTGCTTAAAACGATATCTTACTATATTCAATTATATCTTGTTCACATTGAATAAAATGGATACTTTTCCGAAGGTGGTTTAATTTATTGATTAGCATAGTTATGACCAAATAATCTACTTAGTACGAATATACTACGTAATCCGATTAAATTTATCAACTTCTTTAAGTTGTTATTATATATATCATAGGTATTTGAATAGTTCCTTTAAATATGCAAACCAGCATACCATCGTTTGCAGTAGTAGGCCGTCAGTTCAAGTGATACGACTGTTGATAGCAATTTCACGTACCCTACTGATCTCCCAGTCTAATCAGTCTAATTGACGAGAAGAGAGGGCTGACGACTGGTCGACCTATAACCTACATGATTATTTTTAGCTTCTTTTATATAATCTAAATAATTTTAGTAAGATTTATATTAGTTAATGTGCTTAAAGATTTAGTAAGTGTATTGAGGAAGAGCAGGATAATCCTTTTCTTGTTGGAGAGTTAGAGTGCTTTAATTCATCATCCTTACAGTAATGGCGTTCCCCTATTACCCCCTAAAGGTCATGTCGGTGACGACTTGGGCTAGCCTGAAATTATTTCACCGGGTCGCCGCCTGCGCCTGCCCTTACGCACACTATCTTGCACCATTTAAAGTTAGTCTATAATCGGAATCGACATCGACCTAAAGTATTGACACCAGTCACCACCGAGTGCACTCCGCTGGCTCTAAAAGCGCCTTTACTCTGCACAAAATTTTAGCCTACGTGACTCCGCTTTGTAAGACGCAAAGGACAAAGCCACCCAGACACGCCGCAAGCTCCTTGTCTTAGGTGAATGTTCACGTTGGAGACCCAACGTAAGGGCACCAGGATCTAGCATCGTCACCGCTACGCATTCCTCCAACCTGTCCAGCACCCCAGAACGGGATCCCTTAAATCTCGTAATACAAGTATAGTTTATACTAATAAGGACTGCTTCTTTCATAATTTGATAATCCCATTGTTAAGAAATAAATGTTTTTGTTTTGCTTTCATCTTTATTTTTAACAAATTTTATTTAGTATATACATCCATCTCGGATAATTGGTCCATAAAATTTTATTTTAATTCCAACCAGTAGTTCCAGAAAATAGGGCGTTCAACCATACAAACTGTTCAACTATGTAATATTAGTATAGATAAAACCATTTAACTAAAAAAAAATAACTTAATATTTTTTTAATTTTTAAAAATATAAGATAAAAACTCTTTAATAAAAAAGGTTTATCTAAATCAAAATGTATTTTCTTGAATTGTGATTTTAACTTACTTTAGTATAGTTTCTAAAAATGTTAAATGTAATTTAATGACAGGTTTAATGGCAAATGAAATGTATAATAGTTAATGCCATTAACTATTACAAGTATCGATTATCATTAATTATGTGATCATTAATGATTAATAACCATAATAAGTTACTTAAGTGAAGCTACATTGCAATTTTGACAATTTATACTAATAATTTTAATGATTAGGTAATATACTGTTTCTATTTACATTATACATTTTAATACTTGCTTAAATTTTAAGGACTAACTCGTTTATATAATTTTTATTTCAGAAATAAATAACAATGGAAGTCCGCCCGGTTTATTTTATTCATTGCTTTTACTCCAAATTGACTTTAAAATGTCCTTAAAAGAAATACACCATTAATATTTCTCTATAACATGGAATACTCTCACTATTAGGTAAAGATAAAGTCAATCCGTATTGATAGATTATTAGATTTTATTTGAAGTATTATAGAACGATTTTATGTAAATGTAATCAAGTATTATTTCCGCATAACAACACAACCGTGGATTCGAATCGGATTTACGATTACTTTATTAACAAGAATAATTTAACATTGATTTAACAGTAATTTTACATACTCATTAAAATTTTACATTTGCTTCAACTACAAAGTTTAATAAGTATATTTAAAATTACTGTTTCGTTGGACCAACTTTATTGCATTCTCTTAAGTCTATTGGCATCATCAAATTAAAATTATGATTATGAATAAGAAAATTAAATAACCTTAAAATGTATCCTATTTGTGTTCTATTCTACAGATTATAACAATACTAAGTTCATGAAAATTATAGATTTATTAAGAAAAATTTACCTTGTCTTTAGTACGTCTAATTTCAGCCATGAATTTCACAATCAATACTGGGGACTAGGACTAGCTCTACATAACGAGCAAGTAAGTAATTCGTTAAGCTATAGACATTTTCCCCAACTCCCAAAGTACATATAAATAAAAAAATTAAAATTGAAACTATGACAAGAAATAAATGTTTTCGAAACTAAACATCGCTCAGATTTTGAACATTTTCATCACAATCACACACGTAGAGAATAGGAGCCTTTGTTTTTCTTTTCTTTAGTGTGTTGTTTTTTTTTAATTTTGTTTACACAACAAAATCTTGATAAAAATAGAGAAATTTATTTATCTTTTTAAAATTGCCAGTTATGAATTATTCATACATAACAAATAAACAAAACAAAAAAAACATCACAAAAGGTGCGACTTATTCATTTCTGCCTTAATTTAATAAATTATCTATTAGAAATATTTTTGTATAATTTGAGGATAAATACGTAATGTTCTCACAAAAATGAACCATTATGAGAAAAATAAGAATTGGACTCTTCTTTAAAACTATATTACCAAGAGGGGGTTTTCAAAACCATATTTTAGGAATCAGTATTTATTCTCGATGCGGAGAAGTGCTCTGACCAAGACACTACTAGATACTTTAACAGGTAAAGTTTTTTACTTTACGTGTAAGAGTATCTAAATTGAAGTATATATTTAATTTCAATCAATTAACGTATCGACACAATACAATAATTAATAAAATATCAAAATTATTTAAAGTAGGATTTGGCTTAGTAACAAATAATGATAAAACTCATATTAATTTTGTCTGTGTATCCCATTTTTTATTAAATAAGAAATTTAAGACAGATCAAACAAAAAATTATATTTATAATGTAAAGCAATAACCGCTAACTTTAAATAAAAGTGTACGTGTTAAAAACTTGCGTGTATGCTCTCTGAAGAAAATAATGAGTTTTACTATTTTTCAGATATATCAAAGACATTTTCAAGACAAATAAATCTATGTCGCAATATTAAAAACAGGCATTGAACTATTCAAATTTTGAAATACAATGTTTAATCGAAAAGTCAATTACTAATTCCATTTCAACATTTTTGGATTTATTTTTATTAATAGAAATAGATAGCTATGATAGAAATAGAGATAATAAAATGAATATTTATAAAAAATTATGATGTTTGTTTAATAAAAAACAACGTTGAATGTATGTATGCAATATGTAATGTATTTATAACATATCGATTCACTTTATTTCTGGCAACATCCGTTTAAGTACGTGCTACTATTATTGCAAAGTTATAAGGTACAATATATTTGATAAAACCTCTTTAGGTACCTATTCACTTTTCAATAAAATTGTAACACACAATAAGCCTCAATTAAAATGAGAACGTGCGATAATTTAGTGCCCAAATTAATATCATTGGTACATTCGACAACACATTAAGTATTATAGTTTAACCATGAGTTCGCCGTTACTCTATTCATAATTGTTGTGACTTTTTGTAATGTAATTAAAATATGTAATGTGCTCTCTTAAGTACATTTACGGTTTTTACCAAGCAGAAAATAGGTAAACCCGATTCAGATTTGGAGACGCTGGACTAAAATAATCTGGAGATTTTTGAGAGTCCAGTAGCTCAACATCAAAATTTGCTTTAATTTGATATCTAGTATTTCGAGATAAAAAAATGCATAGACATAAAGTAGTTTATAATACGTTACAAAAAGGCGGATTTAGCTGAATGCAAACAAAAATCGAGACAGCTCAATTCTATTGAAACACCGGGGGTCAATAGTCATACTATACTTCTTGATGCTCAGCAGTTAATTATGTGATGCAATGCTTTTCTCTTTGATTTAATGACCTTCGTAACCGAACTTCTTCTTCTTTAACAGATGTTCCTTTTCGTTCAAAATCTAAATTACTGGAAAAATTAAATTATGGATAGACAACTTTTAAATTGTGTAACTTAAATTTAGTCTTACATGTTTTGCAATCGGTACGTGCCAAATGTTCGATTCCATGCCGAAAGATAAACGCAATTCAAAGTGTCGTATATTTACGTGAAAGTTCTTTATAAGTTTGTGGTTAGGTGAATTAGAATTGAATAGAGCGAACAAATGCGGTACGAACTCTATCAGTGTGTACCGAGCCTGAATTATCTAATTATTCTCTTATATATCTCTTGACTTATTTGGCTACTTTTTGTCTACTTTGAACCCAAATGTCTCACACTGTCTACATTTTTCCTAATATCGCGTGAGATTGTTGCTTAGAAAGTGAATTTATTAACTCCAATGAAATATAGCGTAGACATATTGTAACGCGATCATAATAAAATTCATGCACATTTTACAAAATCTTTATTATTACAAGGCGATAAAAAATCATACCTACAGTCTTTCTGATTTTCTGAGAATACATTGCAATATGGCACCTTGTAGAAAATCTAAAGATAAAAAGTAATTCAGAGTCGGATATATCTCGAGGTAGAATTTAGGACATTTACAGTCCTGTGCCTATATAAATAGCTTTTAAAATGAATTGACTAGCCTTTGGCATTATTCGCTGAAGACGAGAAAGTTTATTGCATGGTTAGATAAGAATGACTTAATAATAAATTCATGTGCAAAGGAAACTAAATTATTTTAGTTTTCGAGAATATACTCCAATGCCAAGTATCATGAAGAATCAATTGTGATTGAACACTGTCTCTCATACAGGATTTCTTGGGCTAATAACAAGCACAATGGAAATACTACGAACGGATGGAATACTGAAAGTCTGCGCAAAAAGTTTCTATATCTCTCTCTGCGGTATTGCATGCATCACATTCTGGGGTCATTCATTAACTAAAACTATTGTATTTTTATTGCAAAGCGATATTTTCGAGCCATGAAGGGACTACAGTCGACTCACAGTTGACCTGGACAGGCATCACCTTCGGGGAAGCTTTTCTGTTGTCTCTTTCTTTCTAAGGCTCTCGAACCATTAGGAATTCGTTATTTTACAATAAGCTCTTTTTCGATTTTTAAAAGGTATGTACTATAAATGTTTTCACATTTATTCATCTTATGACTTGTTAACAGATAAATAGAACCAATTAACACTATAATCAAGACGTAGCCTACTAGAGACAAATGTTCTAATATAACCTGTGTCATTCTAGATACACTCAAGTTAATAAGAAAATATGTGGATACCTTATGGAACACACGTTAGAAAGACAGGAATGGAAAATGTTTTTTTTATCATTAGTTTGCGATAAAGGAAAAATATCTAGTACTAAACGATATTATCTGGGACTAGACCAAATAATAATAAATTCAATAACTTTAACACAAGAGACCTACGATCAGGTACTAGATGAAATTAATTATATTTTGATATTATCAGATATAAATGAGGTAATCAAATTGATGGATGTTGGGTTTAAACTAAATAAAATAATATCGATATTATTTCTATAAGGATTGGCACTTTAAAAAGTCAAATGTCAAATACATAGATTAAAGTAGTCATAAAGTTCTTAAAAATCATCAACATCATGTTATATGTTATCTGTGGGTAATAATACTGTTGGTGTTGCAATGAAACATATGCTATATGTACATTTATTGATAATTATAAGATTGTACTCACTGTTTTTTAACCCAAATAAAGAGAAAAAAAATGATATTGCATGTATCTATAGCTGCACTCACTACTTACGATCAGGTGGCATTCGCTGACACAAAATAATAGCGTCTATCTGGTCTACTGTTTAGGCGATCCTTTCTAATAAAACTGAGGGCCCAGGATTGAATCCCGGTAGGCGAAAATTATTTGTATGAAAAAGGTGTACAAAAATTTATAAATGATACATAGTTGTGAATGTTAATTTTAATCTAAAGTTAACTTTATTCTAAAAAATATATAAAAAATAATGATGCTGACTCTGACCAATTTGAAGACAGAAGTTAAAAATGGAGGATAGTTAAAATGAAAACGATAGGGTAAAGCCTAAAGAAAATTGTTTTCTTGTGTGTTAGTTTGTATGAAAGCTTTTTTTCTTTAAGTACCTGCCTACTGTGGGAAACGAGGAAGAGCGGCTAGTTAGATATTTAAAATAAACTTATAATAACAATTCTAAAATCAATCCATTTAAAAATCCTAAAATCCTTTTCCATCAATTAATTACCTCTGAAACCCAAAAAATCATCAAAAACATGACCAATACGTTGTTAAGCAGTAACACTTTAAAAATCTTGAAGAAGATCAGGTGAGTAAAATAATAATTATAATATCAAAGTCAAAGAAACATAATTGGAGTATTATATACATGTAACGAACCTCAGATGGACACGAGTTACATTCTTTGGTAGTCAGTATGTTAAATTAAGTGGCATAATTTGTAAAAACAGTAGTTCAGTAGTACAGTATCGTATTGTTAACATTACAAACGGTAGAATCCAGATAGAATTAAATTATAAAGTGTCGAGATTGCCGGGAGTAAAACACGGCTTAACAAATTAAATTAAACTCGATACTCGTTCATGCGATGCGATAGTAAAGTCTCTCTCTCACGTCTCATATATGAGAATTTGGACAGATAAATATTTTCTTTGTATACAAATTGTTTTAACAATATAAAGCAAAATAAAGGAAATCCGGTTTTAAATTTTAAAACATTGGTAATTAAATTTTAGATAGGCAGATTAGCCTCTAATTAGTGTGTGTGTTTTATTAGATTTCAATCTCAGCATAACATAAACTCTAGATATTATTACATTCGTTCTTTGTTTGATGTATCAGTGAGTTTTTTATGTGTAATGTTTTTTGAATGTGAAATCTCATTCAATTTGTTTCAGGTCTTTAGTCATGTAAGCTTAACAAATAGTCTCGTTTGTGAAAATAAAACATTGTGAAAATTTTCAATGTCTTCGTTTTGTATATCTCAATAGCATCTAATTGTGTTATGACTTCACGGCACGTTAAAGATGATTTATACAGCTTTGTTCAACACCGAACTGGTGTTACGTATTGTAATTGTACTTAAATTATACGCTGCCGTAAAACAAATAACAACATAAGCAAAGTTTGCCAGTAAATGGAATGTTATAAATTTACGCCGCGCCGTATTTTCAAATAAAAACTTTAAAGAAGCGAGTCTTTGAGCCCTATTTTTAAGCAAGTTCGAAGACTAAAGTAATTTAGTTCTTTAGTTCGAAGACTAAATATAAGTCTAGAAGCTGAAGTCTCTTTTTACGCTCGAGTATTTTTTTCCCGGCGATTCGCGCTTATACCCTTTTTCACTTTTTGTTTCGGGCAGTACCGTCGATTCATATCTCTACTGCCAACAATTGATGCCTTTCATCACGTTAACGCTAGACCACATCTTTAGCCACTCCACAAAAATTAACTTTGAAAAAACATGTATTGAATTTTCATATAAATGCGAAGTTTTTCTCCAATCTATTATATCAGTCTAATACTTAACCAGTTGACAGTTTTGCCCGAGCGTGACTCGGGCACAGATTTAATTCACGCACTTACTAGCCCGAGTTCGCTCGGGCAAATCTTGTTTCGACTTGCTGGGAATGTTTTCCCCGAATCCCGTTCATTCAGATCCTGTTTAAACTTGTCAAAATATACCATACCAAAAAACCTATTAAATTATTCATATTTATAACTTTTTATTAATATTATTTTGTTTTAATCTAATTGTAATAAAAAAATAATTGTGAAAAATGTTTTTTTTCTAAAAAACACAATTTTTAGAAATTCTGAAGCATCAAAATCCAACTGGTAAGTGGTTAATAATAGATGTAAAATTTTACAAACGTAATGTTTCTAATAAATATATATAATATAGACTGTATATAGACAATTGTGTTAATTTTGTCAATCATCGGCAACATTCATCTTTGTAGGAGAATGCACTTGTTCACCGCTTTTTCTATTTCAACCCTAGTGTATCAGTGTGGAGGTAAAGGATTCTAATCGAAGTACAGATTATGTCCAATACTGCGTCTATAATGAATGTTCATTCGGAATACAAGCCTTGAATAATGGTAGTTAGCTACAACCATTATTAAAGGCTTATATTACTACCAGTAACATTGTGAATAATTGAAAATTTAAATAAGAAAATATATCATTTTATATAATTGATCGACTTGAAATAGAAGTCAGTTTAATTCACTTAGCATTTAATACACTGATTTATGGTAATTGACGAATTCATTTAGGTGCGAGACCTAATTTTTCATTTATAAAGTTGTAATTACGACTTAGTAGAAAGCAAAGTTATGCTACGATATTAGTATGAACTATTTAAATATATTAGGTTGAGGGGGAAAAGTCTTCGCATAAAGAATGTCTTGAAACTTGTCTTCGTTCTTTGGCTGTACTAATTGTATCTGGCTGGTTTTCATGACATTAAAATGGTGACATTTCAAAGAAAGAATCAAATTAGGAAAATTTTGTTTCTTGCTATTTTTCATTTGTTTTTCTTTCTGTCAAAATATCACATTTTAAAATCTTATTAGAAAAAAGGAAAAATGGCAACGCTGGCATCGAAAAATTTTGTGACGTTTATAGACCTAATGCAGTGTCAGTAAGATGATGTCGCTCAGACCAGCGACCAGACTCGCTGTGTACACGCAAAACCCTCGATATTTGGGAGCTACACTACCTCACTGAAAGAAACCTAATGAACCGTGTACTTATTTACGATTATTTATTGAGACGTAATGAAACCGAACCGTTATTGAAGAGATAACAACTGGTGATGAAAAGTGGATCACGTATGACAAGGACGTGCGAAAAAGGTCGTAGTGAAAAGTCGGTCAGGCTTCAAAAACTGTGGCAAAACCCGGGCTAATGTTTTAGGGTTAATGTCTATAGTGGAATTGGAAGGGCATTGTTCATTATGAGCTTTTACCGCCGGGCAGAACTGCCAAAAACCAATGAGATTAAAGCAAGAAGTTGAGACAAAGTGTTTACTATCAAATTCAATAGAATAATAGTACCTGTTTGTAGAGATAATGAAAAAATATTATCACATTTATTATACTATATATTATTTTTGAAGATCAGACATGCGTTGATGTCTATTCTAGTCGACTTTAGATATTGACCTACGCAGACCAACACATCGAACATGTCACTGATGGTGCGATGGTGCGTGCAAACAACTATAGTGTGTTCATTAATGCCAATATTATAGAATATATACATATTTATAAATAATAATAATATTTATTTAAATAGTAATGTATACGCAATAAAGTTTCAGGAAAACAGGCGTTAGAGGATAAATTGAAGGTACTGCTGATTTAGTTTCTCTGAAATTCATTTACTTACGCAAATATGTATTACGTAACCTTTTTTACTTATATTTTATTTTATATTATAATCTTTCTTAATTTATTTTTTTTAATTCATAACTTTCGTTATAGTTTTTCACTGCAGCATCGAAAAAATGGGATTTATAATAGCTAATATAACGCAAGATTTATTCGCGTTTTAGTCAATTTAAGGTAACTGAACAGTTATTGCTAACTAAGTTATAATGAAGAAAGTATTTGTTTGCGTAACCGTTTAACGACCCTTTAATGACCTTGTTTAAACCATTATGCTGCGACTGGAATTATCAAACTGGCTTAGAGCGTCGTCTCATTTGCCATTAGTTATGTGCATTAAAGAAAACAGCATTATATTTCCTGCGTAAGTTAGAGACATGTGTAACTCAATCTAGTATCAGGTTAATACAATATTTAGCCAAATGAGACAGCGCCCCAAAAGATTCATAAATTTCTAAATGCGCCCAGAAATATTTGATCCGAGCGCTTAGATATTATTCGATCGAATGAAAAATGTGAGAGATTAAGTAATTATTAAATTATTTGCTATAAATTTTCAAATGTTTTTACACATGTAATACATTCGAAAATTGCTCGGTCCGCCTCATATTTTTACTTCTAAGCTTAACTACTAAAATTTGTATACGCATTTAAAGCGTTGTTACTGACAACGTCGATTAATTACATTATTTACCTATATTCATCATCGTTTCAAGTTTGTAAACTTTTTCTCCATATAAACCTAGCTTAGAATAATTCTGCAACTAAGTCTATATTGATTCTCACACCAATGCAAGTGTTGACGACTTGTAATAACATTATACTGTCATTATGTTCTGGTTCGCAGTGACCAACATCCTATATTTCAAACTAATACAACTACTCCCCGGCATAAATTTGAATTTATTATAACATTTTGTTGGTTAATAATTTAGAAAATATATCAGATCAATATATTTGCTATCATTTTTGTTATTAATATGTGGCACGTTAGTTAAAATATGCATCATTGTTTATACAGAATAATCATTTAGATTCTTTTTATCGGGTAATTTAAAAATGTAACTTCAATACAGATTAAAATACTTCCACGCAACTTATAACCAATTCTTAAAATATTTAATGTTTATTCTTTTCACATAAACAAGTAAAGAACCCTTCACCAAATGAAGTTAACGCATAACACATTTGTTTATATAAAAAATTATATATTCATAGATATTCTTGGTGAATATTGTGCTGACTCAAATATAGCTCAATGATGACAAATCTGTTTTCATAGAAAATGACACAGTGACATTGTTAATAGTTAAGTAATTTGAGTGCCGCTTTATGTAAGTAAAAGAAGTCATAAAAAAAACTAGTCTAGTTAATAAAAAACTAGTTTTAAATTAAGAAATACCGCTTTGAATTCTAAATATGAAAATCAGACGTTTATTTATTGATATCGAAATGGTATCCAAATACCGACATGTTAATAACTTCAATTAAATGGTGTCCCTCGGTGGCGTGATATCCTCATTCGTTCACAATTTTAATATTTATTCATGAATATATATCCTATATAATGACTACATAATATCTTTACAGTTCCATTAGTCTGTATGCCATTACAGTGGTATTCCGTTATTTTCGTACAGAGCTTTATTACTACAGAAGGCAAGAAAAGTGTTCTTAATGCGTATTATTGATGAATCTACAGATGTAAAACTTCTTTTTATTTCTGAGAAGCCGGTGTTGTGACTTTTTGATATGAGAAAACAATTACTAGGTACTTTCTTAAAATATAAAGATTATCGCTGTTTCATAAACTGACTACATAAAAACAAAAAAAAATCTAAGTGTATTTATTTACATTGCTATCATTTTACGAAATAAATCAGGATTGATCATAAGTAAATTTTTAAAATAATTAAAAATCATAATTACAGTAGTACATTAAAATAACCAGTTCTGAATTTTGGTGATCGTTTTTAGTTAAAGCTATATGATACAAATTTGACAAACAGTCTGTAGCACTTAACCACAGTACCTTCTCTAAAGGTCAGAAGTTCTGAGCTCGTGACTCCAAACCTCATAGCGATTGCCTTCATGATAAATCTGTAATCTCACAATACAAGCAAAACATAAACGAATAAGCACTAATTTAGAATCTATTTATGAATGTCTTTTTAATACAAATTAATAAATAGTATACAAATTGAGCTGAAGAAATACGATGGACCATAGCGTAATGGTTATATGGTAACCTTATTATACTTAAACACTATGTACACTTATACGCCTATATATATTTATGTGAAATATCACTTGCGCGTTACCGTTCTTGTTTTGAAATACTCTTACATAAGTACAAGCACTCTTGATACATTCAGGCTATGAATTCCATACCTGGACAAAATGTAGCATTAATATTGCAAGCTAAGTATTCATTAAATATGATTTAATAAATGAAATTATTTTAAAATATTTCTTGCAAAATTTACAGGAAAGTTATATTATTAGATTGTTACGTACATAATTAGACTTGGGGTAGATGGTACATACACAGAGTTACAAAGCACATAATTTTAGAGGAAGCAAACCCCATACACAACTAGTAATTGCATATTTTAATTTAATATTTATTCTATTTATTTGCTGGTCGAGATTTTGTTTTCATTTTCGATAAGTTTAATATTTTAATTTAGGTACTTAAAAGCATTTATTTAGAATTTACGTATTTTAATACCAACATGAAAGCACTATTAACCAAACAATGTTACTTAAGTGCTATAAAAGGCATTTATATAAATCGACTTCTCATTGAATAAGAACGTGGTTGAATGCATTTACGTATCGTCCCTACAGTACGGTACCAACTCTACGGTATGCGGGAAACGGGGCAGAGGTGTTCCCCACACTCGCTAAATATCATTTCCGAGCTGCCCGTCATAGTCGGTGACGACTCGGGCTCGCTCAAAAAATGTCACCGGGTCGCCGCCTGCGCCTGCCCTTGCGTGTCCCACCGTGCACCGTTTATAATCTGACTGTCATCGGAATCGACAACAGTCTTGGAGACCGGCCACCACCGTGTATTTCAAAAGAATATAAGTATATACATTTTAAATATAGTGTCAACTTAAGATTAAGGGCAAGGTCATGACAAAAGCTACCCTGTAAAGAATTTAAAAAAATTATATGAAACAAAACTTCATTAGTTTTCGATCAACATAAAATGGCAAATTTATTAATGTACATGCTTAGAGATAATTATGTATGTATTAGTTCCTGTTACCGGTAACAAGCTAATGGTAGCTTGTTCAATATTAAGTACAATGATTATTTATCATTTACAAGATTTGCCTTGCAATAAATGGATCGTCTATAGTTCGTGTCAGAAATGAGTGGCATTAATACATATTTTACTATGGGAAATATGTAACGACCGCACATAGGATGCCCCCTATTTATTTCTTTCGAATAAAAACGTCAAGTGTATTTTGGAAACTAGACTAATTTTTTTGATTATGTAAGATACTTTCATTTTTCAATATGGTGCATTTCTATGAGATATTGTGTATTTTTTTTTTCTCGGGTATAAAATACTTCTACAGGATAATTAAATATAATGTTAAAATATAATACTTAATTCGTTACTGACTAGGCGGAATTCCAATAAAACATTTATTAAACATGAAAATGGTTTTGTGAATTTCATCATTTACTTTAACGACATACTGCGTTAAAATAGGCTACGCGATATTGAATCTTAAACTTGCCATAGACGCATTTTACTTTAGGAAATTTATAGATAGATAAAGAGCTTTTTCCCTCTTGCTCGCCTTTTAACATTATCAACTGATTTGTTTTATATTCTATACGCAGTGGTAACTACTTACTATCAGGAGAGAAATAAGTTTTACAAGCACATTACATGCGCTAATTATCATTTACGCCCAAAAGATTAACTTAAAATAAACGTAGTCGTTACGTTTGACGTTACAATCACACATGAAGAACTTGCTGTAATATCGCATCTAACACTGGCAAAAATAATTGATTTCCACAAAGAGTAACAAAAGTTGAATTTTCATTTACATTCTTTACAGTACTAAAAAACGAATAACGACTCCTGATAGCATCAAAAATAAGTAAGTAACTTACTTTTGATGCTATCAGGAGGATTTTACGGTTGTTGAACAAAACAAAACTTAAACAGTTCGAGTAAGACATTCACTTTAAGATTTCATGAAATTGCAGTCGAATGAAACTACATAAATATACTAAATAGTTGTTTGTTTCAAATTAAATGAAAATGAAATTTATTTCAGTAAAGTAAAAGCAGAATATTTGAGTGATTAAATACATATAATGATGTGTGTGACATATGTTGACACGCATATGTATGATTATATGTATATAATTACTCACATATTGTTGGAGCCTCTTGAATAATTAAAAGTGAACTGTTGTGTTTGTTATTACACAACACTTGAGTCTTGAGTAATAACAAAGATAGAAAATATATAAATATAAGAAAAAATGTCATATATACGAACAGGAAAAGAAAAAGAAGGTGAAAAAACAAGCGCGAAGCGCTACAAGCTACTTTCGCATAGATAGAGTATTCGAAGGAGTTCCGAATAAATTTAAGAGTCAATGACTCTCATAGCATAGAGAATTAGACCCAAGGTGCTTCTGACAGTACACAAAGCTAATTTATTAAAAATATATTTATGCATATATTTCGATCACATCAGAAAAACATTCTCACAAAAAAGTAGAATTTTGTGATAAGAATCTGTGTGTGCAGGATTAAGAACAATTCCTTTAAATCTAACTCATATATTCTTAAATGCGTTTGATTTAAATTTTATTGTTTTGCAATCATATTGAGTTAATGAGATACACTCACTATACTTAAATTTAAATTCATTGTGTTGTTCATAATTAGGCCCAATGATAACTTATAATAATGATACAAATAGTATAATATTATCATAACGAGGTAATACACCTATAATATATCTCTTACTCGTGCAAACAAAACCCATTGACAACATTCATTGAGCTAAAATTTTAGTTGATAATTCTAATAACTTAAATGAATCGTGACTTCTTGCAACAATGTCTTAATTAAATGTAGCTTAGTGTAAAATTTTGACAGTTTTAGTATTAACACAGGAATTGATATTATTGAGTTGTCAAACACAATATTAGCTAAGCTTGAAATTTTTGACCACAATAAATTCATTAATAAAACACACAATAAATTCATTCATAAACGAAGTAATGTATGATGTGATATACTAATATTGTAAAGAGGAACGATTTGATTGCTTTTTTGAATTGAATAAGCTCCGAAACTATTGGATCTGTTTAAAAAATCTTATATCGCATAAATGCGGAAATTATTTTCAAAAGAGTAAAGTTACATACAACAGTTTTATAGAGGGCATCAATATATATAATAAAATTCTCGATTCCATATGTCTTACCAGTACAGTTGTCACAATAACAACTTTTCATGTTAAAATATGCAATAGATAATATCCAAACTTTCTTTATACTTCACTTTTTAGCAACTATTTATTAACTTCTTTTAAGTAACGCTATAAGAAAAGTATATTTATGTGTTAAAGACCTATGTGAATCCGGGACGAGGCGCTAGTTTTTAATAGATATTATTGACTTTAATTTGTTTTCATAAATTATATAGTTAGATAATTACAGTGTAGTCGTACTTGCTCCGGCTTTATAAAAAACAAATAGAAAAGTGAGAGTGACATCAAGGGATTCCAAAGAAAATACGAATTCATGGACGCACTATTTAGCTGCTAACTCTAGAACAACAAATTAAATGTTACTTTGACAATTTATTTAACTGTATCTGTAAATATGATTATGCTCTACAGGTCCTCTGAAACTCTTACCAACCCGACTTCGTAATTTTTTATATGTCGTCTCATAAAATATACTTCGTATCCTATTCCTTTTCTGTTCATGCGGTCTAATTGTGGAATGCACTTCTATTTCTATTCATTATTCTCAGAGGATATCCCAATTCAAGACGTATAAAATACAAATGTAGTATATCAATAAAAATTCAATCATTTATATTAAATATAATTTCAATTATAAATTTTTAATAGCAATATAATTATAAACTTATTTCGAAACTTTAACAAATTTATAGAAATAATAGTTTTCGATAGTGCCTGCATTAGTTTGTACAACTGTGTCGCAGTCATTAACGCCCACGGCGTATAGAAGTTAACGTTGCAAAACTTTACACAAAAAGCCTAATTTAAATGTAGTACTATTAACAAAACTTTAAAAAATACAATTTAAATAATCAAATATATTTTATTATGTGTGTGAATTTGAAAATATGTAGTTTTAGGTAGTGAAACATAAAGATTTTAATGCAACCTTCTCCCTCAATTATTATATTACGGCTCACTCACGACGAGTACATTAGCTTCTGTATAATTCTGTATAATCCACTAATACAAATACTAATAAATACTAATACTAATAAAAACTAATAGTAATAAATGAAAAGTTAGCACATTTCTCATAAATCGTTATCCATTGTTTATTCGAATGTTGCAATTATATCAAATTTACAATATTTAAAAATTCTTTTCCAATAATGTATCAAGTAAAGCAACTAAGTGTGCTGTTGCCACTCCTTTTGTTTGAAAGGTTATTCTGAAATTCGAACAAATAGTTTACGTCCGATCGGTCAACCTATTAATAGATGGTATTTCACTTCAATCTCACATTAATAGGTCAAATTGCAAAATATGATTTATCTAATAACCTTGATTTGCGAAACCCGACCTTATGAACTTGAATACCAACTTCGATTGGCTTTAGAAGTAAATAGATTAAAATATCGATCATTTTCGATCTCAAAATGTAAACGCGTAGTGAACAGTACAGAGGAAACAGTAGTGAAGAACTTATTATATATTTAAATGGAAAAACATAAACATTCTGGTTCCAATATAGTGACGATTACGTGACATGACAGATACAATATATCTACGCACAGCAGTCACATTGACCCTTAAGCCTCATTTACATGGAGAGAGTTTCTCGCCTCGAAGATACGATTATCGAAAGGAAGAAAAATAATATTATCATGTAAACTATATGTACGATATCGTACGTCGAAGGGCGATAATCGCATCGTCCTTGAATATTGGATGTCTCTGTGTAAACAAAATTTGAAAGCACGAATCGTATTTCGAGTTTAGTCAGTCGCTATAATGCGTGTGCAGTGCATAGCATGCTTAGATGAGCAGAAATAATTAAAACACCCTCTGTTTTAATTATTTCTGCTCATCTAAGACAAGAATTAAATAAAAGAAAGTGTAAAAAAAGATGTTCGGTTAAAAAATGGATAGAAAGAAGAAACATTTTAGGAGCATCTAATACTTTGTGCCTTGAATTACAACTACAAGATGAAGAGACATTTAAAGTTATGTTTCGTATCACATAATCACAGTTTTCATATTTACTTGAAAAAGTTGGACCTTCTATACGAAAAAGACACATGCGTCAAGCTATAGCTGCTCGTACAAAATTGGAAATAACATTTTAAAGTCATCAGAAATATTGTCGGCAGATCCAAATTTAAATGTCTTTGGTGTCAAAATTACCGCGCTAATCACTGAACTCGAATGGCAATTGTCGCCTTCAAATCAGTTCAACCCGATTTGTACGATACTCGCATGGACTTGAAAAAATGTCATACGAGATCGTGTTTAGACATGTCGAGAAATCGTAGGCGAATATCTCATTGCAATTTCTGCCGTAGTGTAAACAGAACGCTTGGCGATAATTGCCTTACGATTATCGTATGACATACTCGTATGCGAGTTTTTGTTTTTTTGGGTGAATGTAAACTATTTGAATGCGATAATCGCCTGGAGATTATCGCTTACGATAATAACATACGATTCTCGCCTTAAAACGTGCGATAAACTCTCTCCGTGTAAATGGCGCTTTAAAGTATTCTGTACTTATATGAGATTTATTAACACAATAAGTCATTGAGTACTTTGTTCAAGTAGCAATAAATATCTTTGATGTGCTTCTTTCGCGATAAAAACAAGGTGATGTCTTGTGGCGAAAGGAAATGCAATTATTATCATCTTATTGCACCATTAACCTTCAAGATCAATTGTAAAAAATTGCAATATTTTGTTCAAGTTGAGAATATGTAAAATTGTATTACCAATATACTCTTATAAAAAAAGTATCTTGGTAATCAATCTGATACAATAAAATATATATAATATCAAATAAAATAGATTTTATATTGGGCCCCTTAATAGACCACCGGGAGTGGATCTTGGATTCAAGATTTCATGAGTACAGAATTTCGTAGAAATAATAAATGAATAAATACAATTTACACTCTAAATGTCAAATATATGTGATATTATAGCAGAATATTTACTTAAAATATTTCAAGTAAAATAATTATTAATTGACATGTTTTTCAAAGAATCTACAACATTGTAATTATATATATATTGTAATTATACTAATAATTTTCCTAATCAATCAATCACAATTACAAATTTGGCAGTAATATTTTCATTAGTTTGTACTGATGGAATATAATAAAAATGTAATATAATACTCTATTCTATTCTCATGAACAAACTTTTTTTTTTCAAATCACTGCTCATAGACCATTGCATACTGTCTTGCATACAAGATTGTGGCAACCGTGGGATTGCACTCGTCGGCTCATCAGCAAACTTATTTGGAAATAAAATGTCTAAATTTCACCTCTATTCCCTGGAGCTAACGTCGATAGGTTGTATGTAAAGTAAAATTGCTGCTAATCGCATGTGGTGAATGACGCTTTGATTACTCGCTCTATTAATTTTAAGCCAATTTGACAATTGACGTTACAAAATATTTATTACGCACATTATAAATGCATTCTTACTTATTTTTTCGTGGATGGTAAAGTATGAAGGTTCATTATATTAAACCAGTCATAAATTTAACATTTCTATGGTTATCAACCCCAAACACATAAGGCTGGTAAGCAATCGGGTTGACAAATAGAAACGTTTGTTATTATTACAGTGCTGGTTTAATTTTATCTGTGGTTTTGTAATGCTAATTATATAAAAAAATCTGAATAGAATAAAATGGAATAGAAAATTTTTATTTAGTACAAAGAAAATACGTGCACATTTAAATCATACTTAAAACTAAAGAAATGAAACAAAAAGGCCTCCGCTATACATGATATTGCAACTGAGATTGCCACGACGCTGGTATTCTGCAGATGCCTTGGATGGCTCTGCACACACATTTTAAATTAATATTCAAATATAATGAAACAAAAGTTGAACCAATTTGATAATTGGTACGGAAAAAATAAAAGAGCTACCCAAGCTTTATACAACGCTACTGATTTTTTTGTATGTTCAATGCATCTTGAGACGAAACCTAAAACTTCAACATTTGTGGATTTTTTGAGAGGTTGAGGAATGTTACTCCAACTCTTCGTTACAAGGAAGCTAAAATGCTGCTGTGCTATTATTATGTTACATATATTATATCTGCCATTGTCTGTAGCATTTTAAGTATTATAGTTCGTGCGATAAATACAATACAATACAAATATTCTTCAATATACACAAATTATATAAATACAACCAAACTACAAGAAAACGTATATATAAAATAAGCGGTCTCTTTTTTTTACGAGGAGGAATCCATTTACGGACCTACCCGCCACTGGGTAAGCGACGGGCGTGTGTGGGGCTCATTTAGTACCTAATAGAGCGTCACTGAGAATACCCACTAAAACTCCCCGGTAACTCCATTGCCCTTCACAGGGGTAACCTAGGTTCTGCGGAGCATTTCACCAGGTCAAAAATAAGCAGTCTCTAAAATTATATTTGATTCGTATATAACAAAATTTTACTTTAGTAGTTGTGGTTTCCAATGAAATAAGAAGGCGGATAAATGTATAAATCTAATATTTATATTTATATGAAGAGAAAAAGTAATACGACAATAACTAAGGAAATCAACAAACATCAAAGTTATAAAGAAATATAGATCAATCAAAAATATATTTTTATAATAAGAGAAAGCAAAGAGTCCGGGACATTTGTAATAATTATCTATGGACGAATTAATTATTACAATCCTGAACAAATAAATTAAAAAGAAAATACAAAAGTTTCTTCATCAGTCAAACATACATGATATATATATATATATATATATATATTGCTACGACGCTTGCTATATATATATATATATATATATATATATATATGTGTGTGTGTGTGTGTGTGTGTGTGTGTGTGTGTGTGTGTGTGTGTGTGTAAATTAAACAAAATTGTATGAGTTTGAAATTCAAATTATCCTACACTATGTCCACAGTTGTACTTATTTTGTTTCAACAGCTTACATAAAAGAATGAAATTACAACTGATCATATTCTTGTGGCTAGGATTGGAAAGTGAATATATATAGTTCATTGTCGTTCATAGAAAAGTACTCTGTAGAGAAGATAATTGATATTTTGTATTTATTCTCCTCTTTGGCACCAGTAGGTGACCAGTTGAAGGTCTATTGGAAGCTAATTAACTTTCATTCTTTTTAGGGATCAATCTGAAACAAAAACAAGAGGTACAGACAACGCTGTATTTATGCACAAAGTAATTATAAAAACATACAATATACGGTAACTAATATCTAGTTCAAATGTAAGTTTAAAAATAAACTACCATACAGTTTTAAGTAATTATCTACTTGCAGTTATCACCTGATATGATCTAAAGTTGAGAGTACCTACTAGGAAATACTGCTTACGTAGATACGTTACTCAAGTAGCCTCGAAAATTTAAACTATGCACTAGAATATGATGTATGCAAAAAAGGAACTAAAGTTTAATTCCTTGGGCCGCCCACGTTTATCTTTTGTACATTCATTAATCAGATGATTGGAGAATGTGGCTTTTTTCACCGATCAACTTACAAATAAGTTCGAAACATTGCTCAGTCAGTCAAGCTAATTTAGCCAGAATTTATGTAAATGCTAGAAATCAGGAGTGCAAGGGCCTTTTTGGGATAAGTTCTAGTATTTGAGAATAAGATCTACCCTTTTCTTGTCGACTTTTTTCCAAAGCTCATTCCAAGAATTTAATAATATTAAAACGCAGCAAATTATTGCTCACAAAATACTACTTTTCTTCTTGAATTTTTTTTTTTCAAATTTGTCCGATCATATATAATGCGTGGCAAAAAGAGATTCATAATGTTTCATATGTATCTTCCGAAAAAGAACTGAATTTTCATAGAGCTACTCTTCAGTGTTATTAAAATATGCTAAACTGGTATTTACAATAAGCCATTCTACGAAACGAGCAAAATTTGAAGATATTACCAACAATTCTTGCAGTTTACCAAAATTTGGTTCGGTTGGTAGGTTAATATAATGGGGGCATATATGTGTTGGACGGCCTGGTCGGCCTGCGGCGTGCTAACATCAGTGCGAAGATTGTAATCTCTCAAGGAGGTTACAATCTTTTCACTGGATTCCCTAGAAAGATATCTATCCCAAAGTAAACATCATTAAGCTAGTTTTATGGTTACTTTAGGATGATAATTCATATTTTTGATGTTAAAATATAAAAAATATTTTTTTATATTATTTAACAAATATTCGTATTTAGCACACAAACGTCCTTTACACACACAAATACCTTTTCCGGGACTCAAACGCAGGACCCCAGGATGAGAAGTCTGTAGCTAGGGGTATTACTCGGTCAAAACGGTAACACCAATAAGGATTATTAGTGTTACGGTTAAGTAACACTAGATGATGTACTTAAAGGTAATTTTAATTGGTGCGAGTAGGCCACCACAAGTCTTTCAGGCTCTCTCTCTCTCTCTCTCCATCTCTCTCTTCCTAAGAACGTGAACTCTGCAACAGGTGTCAATCGGAAGAAGAGTTAAAATAGTCAATATTAACTTGTGAATACACGCCCCATATACAAGACAAACTAGACAACGTCCAGTAGTCTGTTCAATCTGTAGTCAACTGCCAACCATAATTACTGTTACTAAATTACTTGAAAATTGCTTCACCAATAGCTTGTAAACACCGGGGCGGCATGCGGCTGACAAAACGGAAGCATTATGACGAAGATATTCATTCGCTATGTTTGAAAACACGGCCAATTATCGTCCCCGACCAACCGTAACCTATTAGTATAGAATTTATTAGTACATACTTGTAGTAATTATTGTATCCTTTTAGGTTTAGAAATAATACAGACTTAATCGGCCCTAAATAAAACTGTAATGACATCTGTTTTCATATCATATCTTTTTATTTTATTTACTTTAATTTTTATGACCGACAGTAATACTACAAAAAAATGTAAATGTAATTTTACAATAATTGAACTAGAAAACACTGCATTACCTACCACTTTAATAATGTTTTTACATAACCCTGTTTTTGACAACAATTCGACACGGCAATCTTATCTATAATAACGTCCATTAAATCTTTAAACACCCACATATTTCTGCAGCACCACCCTGAAATACCTTTCCAGTCAAACTTGACAAGCGCTAATTAGCTGGAATGCTATTTTCGCAAAGTCATACAGACTGACTGATGTCAGGTCATACGAAGGTCAGACTGATATCCTAGCACTTAACAACTTGTCTCTGTCTGCAGACAGTTGTTTACCGATGCGACATTACTAATATAATTTAGTAACTTATCTTTGTGTGACATAAATATAATGTTAAACCTTTAATGGAGGTACATAAGCATTGGCACGCTCTATATGTTAAATGAATTATAACACAGTGGCAATGACAACGTAGCCAAATACTGAACATTTACCATTTGAGAAATCAACACCGTGCATCGAAGTCTTGTAGAAATTTACCCATATTTGATGTTGTTTTTTTTTCAATAATTTTATGTTGCCCTAAATTATCTAATAGTTATGTTACACGTCAGTGATAGTCGTGTTTATGTGAGAACTACATAAGTATGCTTAGGATAGCTCCAGCCTTATCATATTAAAGGTAGTACTTTTATACAAAATTGGTATGTTATTACCTATATATTTCTTTTTGAATTGGTTGATGTACAATAAAGATATAATGTATTCTATTCTAAAAATATATTTTTAATGATTAACAACATTATCCGCCATCCATATTTTAGGTACTTATTATTAAACATATCTAATATTAAACAAACTTTAAAAAACATAGACACATCACAAAATTATTACAAATAATATAATTAAATTTTTATTACCGGTGTTAAAATAATTTTTATATACACTTCCTACTCAAATATAAATCTGCTTACAAATTACATATATCTAATCGTTGATAAATTACTATTCTACTTACAAATTACTGGACTAATTGATACGTACCCGTGGTTAAAAATCTCCAATATCACCGTCTAGTAGATACAGTACGATGCAAATCTGTCGTAATAACAAGCCATTAACTCCCTCGATCGCAATAATCGATCAACAATGCACCTCCGTTCAAAAATATAGTGATTAATAATTTCGTTATCGCATAATACGATCGTACAGCACCTGTTTTGAATGACAATGTAATAGATTTATTAGCTGCTATTGTCTTAAGAGGTTCCGGTCTCGATAATTAAATAGCTTGTCAGTATTAAATAACACACTTTATTGGACATAAATAATGTTAAACTAAAGCCTTTAATTCCTATTAATCTGTTTGTCTTACCAGCCTTCCCAGTTCTCAAAAACTATACAAAATTTTTATTTTATATTTGGTAGATATACTTTACAGATTAAGGTACAAACAAAACATTTTTTAAATAATTTGTCAAGAACGCAAGTATAGGGTTTTTTATTATGTATGACCCGCCAGCAATCCGGTGCCGCTTAAAAGATATAATCTGTTAAACCATAGGTCTCCAAACTTTGAAGCCTTCGGGCCATAATGATTTTTCAGTTTGTTCCAAGGGCCAAACCAGTTTTAATTTTTCTGCCCTTAACTATATTTCTAGACTAGAATAGTCGCAAAGTGAGCGACCTAAGCAAACTTACGCTTTTTTGCATTTCAATTATTAAAAACTAAATTACATACTTTACTCCAAACTCCGGCCCGCGAGCCAAATCCGGCCCTCGGGCCGGAGTTTGGAGCTAGCTGTGTTAAACCAATAATACTTTCGTTCGAAAGACATCAACGAGTTGCTCATCATTTCACATGAACTATAAAGTATAAGTTTTGTACGATATAATAAAACTACTGCCATTTAGTATGAATATTTTATGAAAACATTGTCTCGTCATTCCTATTCTCTTTTTCTATGGAAGTAATGGGAAATGCTCTAATTATGAATTATACTACGCTTAATGTTATATCTTTATTACTCGTAATATCACGCACAGGATAACGATATGTGTATCTACGATTTAATCACTTTTTTGAAATTTTACAATATTTCAGTAGAAATTTAGTGTCACCCCTAAAATATTCGAACATATATAAGTAATAAGTATATAGATGTAACTTTTTCCTCGTTACTTCAAAATATGGTAAGATATGTTTTTGGAAACGGAAGCATAATTTTTGATAGCTATAATCATTACAGTATTTATTTTACAATGCATTTCATTAGATTCATACTAAATTGCTTACTGACGGAAGCAATCGGTAATCACCTCGGTAAGAAGAAACATATGAACAAACGTCAATAACATATATGTAGTTAACAAAATTAATAGATATATATCCAAACCACAAAAACAAGTTGACATTTAAATGTAATTGAGTGTGTTTAAAATCTTAAATACAGATCACATTAATGGTGTACGCCTAAGGCTATATAATAACTTAGGATACTAGCTCATATTATTTAAAGTGTTGTACATACATAATTATGATCATTACAGTTCTGGCTTATATCTTTGATCAAAAATTTGTCAATAGTGTAGTACAAGTGAATACTACATTTAAACGTATTATAAACTAAAGCTGCCTGCCACTTTTATATTATATGCTTAGTAGAACTTCACTAGGGAAGATATCCGAACGCTCTCTATCTCGCTCTCTTCTTTATGGTTATTTCCGGATAAGTGACACTAAAATTATTATCTCAAATACCTTCGTGCTTCCTCTTATAATATAGCTTATTATAATTTTATATTTATGTTTTCCAACAGTGCAATTTAATTTGCACTGATAAATGTATTTATCATTTATACGTATAGTTTAAAGCAATTTCTAGATTAGAACCACTTCGCAATACAATGAACAAGCTTCCGAATAAGCGTATCAATAAAACTAAATCTCGGTAATATCTAGCAAGCCCAGAGGTTAGCTCGTTTCTTCTATACCATTAACGATAATTGTACCTAGAAATCTTATATAGATAATTTTATCTTCAGTTACATTTATTCCTTTTTTGTATTTAAATACCTAATGAGCAAGTGCAACCCATTTTGTGGTGATTTTTCTAAATAAAGACCATGTCCCATAAAGGGCAGAATTGATTTTTACCTGAAAAGTAATGTAAAATATTGTTAATTATGAATAATGGACTTCAGAATTATTAACGTTTCGGAAACATATTTTTCAATACAATATGTTAAATTATAAACAATTTGTTGAGTAAGTTCGTTAGTTCAATACAATGCTAGTGGCAAGGGAGAGCAAGGAAATTTAAGGAGAAAATATATAGAAATAGTGGGATTCTGATGGATCGGATTAGAAAGACTAAAGTTAAAGGAACGGACAATTCATAAAACTAACTAACTTGACCATAATGGTCAAAAAGCTAGCGGTCTATCCTTGACAACTTAACTAGCGCTAAACATTAAAGGAACGCAACAATAGAATACTCCATTTCGCTATTTCAAATAATCTGAAGTTATGGGACAGCTTCTAACTAAAAGGTCACGTGGTACGATTTTTGGAATTTATTATGTACATACCAAATTATCAAGTATCTTGCTTACCAAATTTACCTAATGTAAATGAATTTACTTGCACATAACAATATTATTACCCATACATCTCTAGACCAAATTATATAGATGACGGACACATAAAGATAATATGGTGTATAAATATTTTAATAAAAAAGATCTTATAAACTATAAGGCATAATCAATTCATAGGGTTTACCCAAGTCTTGTACAGCTCAAAGCAACTGCACGGATTGTGAGAGGTTGTAATTCCAGGCCTTTAAGTTTTTTTAGGAAGGAGGTTTTCCTAAACATCTCTCTAACGTTAATTTACTAAAGTACTATATGTACTTAATACACAGTCCAATATTCATAACCCATCAACAAAGTCTTGTGTTGCCCTAGTATTATAAATAGTACGCTATGGACTTGTGGCACCGTACCTATTACAAATAAATGAATTACATACCACCAGTACCAAAAAAGTATTTATATCGCCGCTTCCTTACTCAGCTTTACTTTTAGATATTCTTTTTTGTATATGAGTAATAATCTTATACGTTATAATAACTAGATTCATACCAGGACCTATGTTCAAGAACACAATGCTTATGGCGTCTCGAATTATTGAGTTTACTCTGAAATTTTGGAAATATCCACCAGTACGAGAATGGTTTTTATTTTACAAAAGTTTTCAAATTATAATTACTTTTTTTTTAAATATATAGATGCTCGATAGTATAGCAGGTTTCATGCGCTCTAGTTTCAATTACGAAAACAAAAGAACTTTCATCATAGTTTTACTCCTGTAAAACTCCTCCATGGGTCAGTCAAAATTTGTTATATCGAGCTCCTCGGCGCTTTGAAGGTATGTTGAGCCTTTGGTTCGATTTTCACAAAACACCCCTCATTGGTCCAGCGTGTTGGTATTATGGCCCAAACTCTTCATTTGTTTCTTATATGTAACAGGGGGACGTAAATAGGCTGTCCAAAATGATTTATGATAATACAATTATGTGATCGGAGACACTCCTGAAAGAAACGTAATTAATAATTCTTCTTGGTAGTAAAAATCTTTAAATAAAAATATCTTGTATGCAAAATAACATTGAAAACCTTTTTGTTATGTAAAACGTATAAATCGTGCACTTTATTAAATAATATAATTATTTTAATTTGTAATATTGTAGCATCATTTTTGATTTAAGGTTACAATTAAATTAATAATATTGGAACAGAAGTTATTAGAACCAATTTTAATAGTAGCGCTAAGTAGAAATAAGCTTTTGAAGCATAGCAACAATTTCGTTTCAAAGGCGTGGTCGCATGGAATGTACCTCTAACCGCCATAATGACATGCCGATCATAAAAGTCGAACAAGTGAATAAACATCTATTGATACTTAACATTTTGATTAGCCAATTGTTATTTACCATTCACCATTGTTATGCAGTCTGATTCAGGATATAATGAATTTAATTTAAGTTACAACATTTGGTCGAAAGATAGACAACCAAGCAATATATCTGCAGGGTCACCTGAATAGGTGCCATCTTATTTTCTGTTACTAAATCAAAATTGGGAGATTTCATGGAACACAAAAAAATTAGCTTTGTCTTTTGTGAGTAATTTTAGCGTCAATTGGCTGTTATATATATGTATATATATTATTTCGTGTGTTTTTTCGTGGTGTCAGATCTGTCAAAATGAGCGAATTGTATGAAGAAATTACTAGTTACATTTTAAATTTAATTACAAAAAAGAAAAAATCGATCATTTCAAAGGTATCACAGTCATAAATATAGATACCAAAGAAAGAACTGTGACTTAATTTTCAGTCACAGTTAGTTATTTTAAGGCCATCTAATGTGAAGTCGTCGTTGCTCTCACATAGTTAAAAACCAACTTCAAAAATCGAAAAATGTAAAATAATTCAATTGAAGAAGTTATCCAATTCAAATCATTTTCAAAGCTGTTTCTAACATCAAGGACAGCCTAACCCCAGCATATAGCTCATTTTAACTTATATATGCTGTTGTCAATGAAGACAATCAAAACATCCTGCCGTAACTATCCTCTTTTTCTTCAAAAGTAGCTTGATAAAGCCCCTCATACGCATGCGAGGAGTGGGTAACTACGACAATATTTACATGCTTCATTAGCTATCCCCGCATGGCTTTTCCTACCGTATATTATAGTAATTAAGTTCGGGTGTACATTATTAAAAAAAATATGTTAACTAATTTTAATAAACGGAACATTATTTATGTTCCATGTAACGCCTGTGAATAATTAAACAATGCTTCAACACAACTACGTAATGTACGTTGTAATGTAGTACAACTCTCTTTAAAATATTGAAGGACAGCAATTACATCTGCTATTATTTTTCCGCATTCTATCGGCTTCATTTTAATATTTATTACATAGGTAAATAGAACATTGAGCCAGTTAATTAAATGGAGTGATTAATGATTCATTCAGGGAAATGTCAGCACTTTATTAATTTGAAGCATTAAATTGGTGTATATATTTGTGGGCAGTAATATAATAAGGTTTGAGGCACTATCTATGAAAAGCTACAGTTTTGCATTACATCAACGACCTTCTAGCACTTGCAGTTCATCGATCTAAACCAAATATTCAAAATATAGTTCGCAAACTTTGACGTCTTCATCTCACTATATAATAATCCGTAAAAACGATGGGTATAGTTTTCTCTTGACAAATGTTTAAGAAAAAGGGTCAGTAGATTCAAGAAGGTACCGAAAAACGTCAATATGGTAACAGCTTGTCTTTGTGTGCTGCTTCACTCCAGCCATTTCAACTCCTCCAGGAAATTACCCAGGGCATAGAAGTCAAGCTGCTTAAGTAAGTATAGAATTTAAAATTTCAACCCAAGTTAAATGACATTTAATGTAGTCAAAACTTATCTGGAGTTCCTTGTAACGCTCCACATAGTCCACGCATACTGCTAACTTTGAAAAAGGTTATGTCGTCGCAGCAAGAATCAGTAACAAATAAAATAATCTTCATTTTTAGAAAGTTGAAAACTTACGAAATGCCAAATTTTATTTCATAAATTTTCAACTCCAAAACACAATACAAAATATACACAATACAGCTGTACAAAATACATTGTAAGAGGTCCACTTAAATCATAGTGTATTTATTGAATACCTATAATCTTAACATCCTGGTATAAAAGACATTATAATTATTAAGAAAGGGCGTTGTTGACATGAAAGCGTTTAAGGATCTGTTCTGCATTTGAAAACGTAAAATATTTTATATGCACTTAACACTTGATTTATTCTGTTACTTAAGTAAACAGATAAATAACTTTTACTAGAGAAAAGTTTCGAAAGAGCGTTGGCGATATCAGAAAAATGTTCGACCTGAACTTGTCATTTGAATGTAGGATAACTTGACAGTTCACTTCTAGAAAAAATAAGGAGACACTTTTTTTGTAGCTCTAAACACGGTATGACTACTTTTTGTAATGATGACATCAAAAAAAAATAATTAGCCTGAAGCGATCACAGGAATACGAAAAAAAATTTCCAATTTATCTCTTAGGTTTCCAAGCTATACCGCTCCTATAAAAATCAAGAAGAAACTTCATGCTGGCACATGAATGAAAACACGCAATAAGCCTCTTTACTGCACTACCCTTTCTCAATTATTAAAGAAAGAATCTTTATTCAATATTAATTGTTACTGATATAAAAAATAAATTACAACAGCGAAAGTTTAAAACATAAATATTCACGATAAGGAATACAAAAGACGAAATGCAAAATCGGGACTTTAGTGAACTGGTTTACAGCGCTTGAACTGGTTTGGAGCTATAGCTCTGATATTTCAATGGGGCTGGAGAGGAATTATATAAATTAAATTTAAAACCCAGAAATAAACTAGTTTATACCTGTATGACTTTGACAAACTATATATATCCCTGATCTAAATCATATGACTGGTGCACAAATATTTATTAAAAAGTAAGTTGATGGCGGTGTCTATCTATTTAATCAAATCTAATCAATGCAATCGTGTGCAGCGTGGCGGGTCGCACGCAAGCCGCGTGATCAGACATAATTGCCGAAATATAATAGTAAGTAGCTAGCCAATCAGCGTACCGAAAACAAAATAAACTTCAGTATATACCTGAGCGGTGAGACGGTAACTCAACATTAATTAACGATAGCACCTCATGAAGTATTCATTTAATCACGAACACAGATAAGCGGATAAGACTTTCTTTACGGTTACATAATACTTTTTAGAAGATATTCTGTCCTTTTACTTTACTAAATTATGTAATATTCATTTTTCTTGTTTTATTTCCCTTCCAATATATTCCAGTAATAATATATAACCTGAGTAATAATATATACCTATATAGTAACCTGATTTTGTCAGAGAGTTCGAATGCTTCAACGCATAATCGCTATAGTTCAGTCCCAACTATAGGGGTATGTGGGTCTCGAGGTAGAGGCGTTCCCCCACTACCCACTAAACATCTTCTCCGATTCAGGCGACGACTCGGGCTTGCCCGAAAACACTTCACCGGGTCAACGCATGCGAGTGCCCTTGCGACCTCACCGTGTACCGTTTAAAATCTGTTAATCATCGGAATCGACAACGAACCGGTCTTAGAGACCGGCCACCACCGAGCGCAATGCTCCGCTTGCCCTAAAAAGGGCCTTATCTCACCAGCCCTCCCGGGCAGTGTCAAGAGCGGCATGGATGGAACTCTGCGCAAAAATTAAGCCAACGTGGCTACGCTTTGACCCGTCGTGAAAGGTCTAAACCACCCGAGCACGGCGCAAGCCTGAAGACTTAGGTAGGTACTCCAAGGTGAACGTAAGGGCATCAGGATCTAGCATTGTCCCTTGACACCGCCAAAGGCGACTAGCGCCACAACCAGTCGAGAGCCTAGGAGGCCCACAATCGCCGACCACAAAAGAATCTACAGGCCAAGAGGCTCCACCAACCACGGTTATAAAGACACAAACTTTATTCTCCCATCTAACTACACAGTCCAGAGAAGTGCCTGGACACCCACCAGGTGGCCCTGGTTGTTTCGTTGGAAATTCACCGACCACGAAACCAGTACTGGTTCTATTCTGGTAGTTGTGTCATGCCTGCCCCGGGTACGCCGACTGGATCCATTGGTGAATCGCCCATTACACTGAATGGGGAGGTCATCAAGTGCATTAAGCGGTTCTCCAACAGTTCCAGCACGCGAGGAGGCTTCCCAGCCCGTACCTCTCTACAGTAACCTAAATGAATATACCTAAAATTTATTCCGTTTTTAATTAGTTTGTTGTTTTGATTTTTATTGTATATAATTTTTTGAACTCGAATCCACATTCAGCACTTACAACCTACAGATTATAGTATTGTTAATTTTTATCTGTGCAAATCTAGCTGCGTTTATTGCCTTTAATAGTTTTAACCGACTTTTAAAAAAAGAAGTAATTCAATTCAACAACTTTTCTTGGTGTTATGTTAAGGATTTATTAATTCATTTAAACCAAAATGCTTGGATCTATGCATAAACCAGGGTCATGAAAGTTCTGATACTCTCGTTCAAATTTAGTGCATTTTGATCCTGTATATTAATTATTTTGATCTGTTATTTTATTTCCGAGGTTTTCAAAAAAAACTCATCCATCGTAAGTATCGTGTCTTTGACTTGGTGAATTGCTCGTGCAGAACCCAGGCTACCCCTGTGAAGGGCAATGGAGTTACCGGTGAGTTTTAGTGGGTGTTCTCAATACAGCTCTATTGAGGTACTGAGTGAGCCCCACACACGCCCGTCGCTTAGCCAGTGGCGGATAGGTCCGTAAATGGATTCCTCCTCGTAAAAAAAAGTATCTTCTTTCTTGTCTACTTTCAATAAACTATTAATGTTATTTACAATTATAATGTTATTGTATCTGTTGAACTTGCGATATCATGCCACTAAACAATTCCTGAAGTGCCAATTTGATCTCTTTATCATGTCAGCTTAGGCTCAGACTCGCTGTTAAATACCGCCCACTCCCGTCCCACAAATAAGGCCAAATATATTAATTAACATTCAATTACTGCGACGTTATTAGGTATGGAAAATATTCGAAGACTCTTGATTTAAAATAGTTTAACGACTGATAAATAATAATAATATGGTTACAATGACAACGGTTTGTTTTTGTAAGAATATTATTATTATTTACATTTTAATACACACATGCTTATATGCATCTCATAATTAGCATTTTTTCATCCTGACCACCGTCTTATAATACAAGAAATCATTGAGTCCTCAGAAGCTGCTCGCTTTGCACTTTTCACGGCGCACTAGCTAATCTCCGCGTTGTGTTTGAAAATTCTAAATAAAATGTGACGGCGTCTAGAAATTTTATATTTTCATAGTATAGACGTAATATAAAAATATGAAAAGTCTTATTGTAAATAGAATAAATACATTTATTGAAAAGTGTAGGCGAACAAAAGTTATATCCTAAATGATTTCAAAATCACGAATTTCAAAAATCTTTTTAAGCTTAGAACTACACTGCCACTATATTTTTATATAAATTAGATAAATAATTTAGAAGAACAAGCCCTGCAAATTACTAGACTGTCTTAAGGTGATCAGTACAAACTCCCCATATGCGTAGTTAGCCTTTGCATCATGCGACATGCTGCCCTAGCTGTTCCATGTTATATATTGAACGGAATGTGAGGAATAGGAGAGAAGTGCCGGATAGGAATCCGTACTCACACTTGTCTTAGGTTCGCCGTTTCATAAATCGTGCCATATTAACGGCTCAGTTACTTATTATAATATTTCTTATTATAAAAAAGTGAAACGAATTAAATAAAAAGTTAATTATCTCCAGTCAGAGACTTCTCCCAGCCAACTAACAATTAATACTAAGACAGTACCTTACGATTTAGGCATATTGTACTGTCACAGGTAGAATTATTTTTAAAAAGCAAACAATAACAATACCAAAAAAACAAAATATTTTTTTATTATTTATTATTTATTCCACATATTCCTATCACAGATCTGCTGGTGGAAATTTTGTTACCTTTGTACTTATTTGTTTTATGTAAGTTTTAATAAAAACATTGCCGTGTCTATAAATTAATAAAACAATAAATATATGTGTTACATACTACTATTAACAATCACCTATTAATAAGCATAGTTATCAACTTACCATTGTAAGTTGCATAGATATGATGTAAGATGTTAGCTATAATTAATAACTTGCGTATTGTTGAGATTAAAAATAGTAATAGTAATATTACTTAAGTGCTTGCTAAGATATTAATAGCTTGGTGTAAGCAAGTTTAGAATACGGCGCGCGGCGGTGTGGAACTGTTTAGTTGGACCTGCCGCGCCCACCTGTCTCCGAGTACAATCCGTAACTACTACGTTAACAAAAAGAGCCTAAGCAAATGCATAATAGTATTTTCATCTGTCGATGAAAAACTTCAATAAAATTAAGTGTAATCGATCTATCTAGTTAAGCTAAGATGGTAGTGGCTTTTACATAATATGTAAACATAAGCATGCAATGACGTTAGAACCTCAATTCCCGCCTTCATTATGGGTGAAAGGAAATAAAAGGAAAATATGTGCAATTCAATACTTGCAAACTTATTTTCTTTGTGACTCTAGTAAACATTAATATTATAGTCTATAACAGAAGGTGATAGTCATTATATTTTACAAAATGAATGGGTTTCATGGTAAAATGTGCTACAAACTAAAATTTCAATCAGATCACTTATTCACGCGATTATACCCGAATAGCTATCAACAGGGTATTGTTGTAGTTATTGGCCCCACAAACGATAAACTTTACGCAACGAGAGACAGGGCTACTTTCATTCGTTACACCTTAACTTCAACGTTCCATAGTACGGAAACTATGCAGTTTATACCTAAGTCTTACGAATTTTTTGTGTTTATTTGGTGGGTCTGAGAATAGGTTGTAGGCTATTTTTATATCCCTAAGTGTATATACATGTGTGTGATAAATAATCTATATGAAAAAACAATGATTACCGTTACAGTTCGTAAATTAATAAAACTTCTCTCATAACCCTATAAAATCTTAGAAGAAAAAGCTTCTTCAACAAAGAACCTGCAACTGCGAAAACAAATAATTTATTAGGGATTCCCAGACTATTTTAGGCAATTGACCCCTTTTCCAAAATGATCTGATATCTCGGACGCCCATTAACAAATTACATTAATGCTATGTCTTATTTGTCCTATCGATGCAACATAATAAAATTTAAAAATTCAATTCAATTATCAGTTTTTGTTTCCTTGGGTAAACAGATTTCGTCTACATTCGGAATCGCTTTTCAGTTTCAAGTCTACGTTAGAATTATCTAAGTTACTAAAACGTCTTTCAATTGTTAAAGATTAAAGTGATTATGATTCTGGTGCACACTCTACAATTTAATGCATGGTTATATTACATACCGATGTGACCATCTTGGTTACAATATAAATGACTTAATTCAATTACAATCATCAATATACAATTATTTCCCTGACCATCAATCTTCTATACCTTCTATCTTTTTCCAACGATAGGACTTCCACAGTTTAATTACTAAGTAACCTCTGTCTATACTCTTTTAGTAAAATAAAAATTAATGCTAGGTGTAGTAAGCTTAGTTCTATCTGTAGATAGAATATTGAGACCGGTTGAAAGTTAGGCCGGGTTTCAATAAAATATCTTCGGAAGGTTTTCCTTTATATTGACAGAGGATTTTCCTTGATATTATTACACATAAGAAATATGTCAAAATTTAAAGCCTTGTAAGCAATCCATCAATCAACTCGCCCAATGTTAGGGTGGTAGTGTTATGGCATAAACTTTTCATGTATTTCTTAGGAAGGATTGTTCCCAGCTGTGAGACGTATGTAGGCTTTTGATGACGAAGCAAACCATCCATAGATAGATTATTAAAACCCAGCATTATGAGTATATAGATATTTTAATTATTCTTTCAACCGATATCTAAGTGCCTAGGCTATTTGCAAGTGCGTGTTGCCTCACAATAAATTACTAGCCCTGATATAGCCCAGTTTCAAATGAATATCCGATTGAGATATTGGGGCAAGAACGCGAAGCTTGGGCGTGGTCTGCCTTCTACCACGAGAGTTTTGAAGCACAGATAATCTATTGTTTTTTATACCTTTCTCTATATCCATTTTTTGTTGAGCTTTATTTAAATTCATTCCATACTCTGTTTGTATAAGCATAGATTTTTTACACAATATACCTTTTTAGACAATAAAATCATATTATGAATATATATATATCGTAGTCACCAAAGTCATTATCGAAAAGCTTCCTCCACGTTTATACAATACCAAGTTCACCGAGATAGTTATCTTCCTTAGCACTATACGATTTTTGAAATAAATCTCATCTTAAGTAACTATAATATTATCATTTGATTAATTTTATCATATTTGTATTATTGTTCAATATCATTTTGTTGCTAACTTTGTATTATTGCTTTTATTTTATTTTTTATTACTTTTTAAATTTATTTACATGATCCTAATAAAAGTATAATACTCCTGATTCAGAATTAAAGAGACTTCACATTTCATTTCTCTATCCTAAGACATATACATAAATTAATTTTGTAATACCGCTAGTATTATTGATTATTTATTATTTTATAGTACTCTATTATATAGATGTACCAAAAAAATGATTTAAAAAAATCTATACAAAGTTTATCTACTATATATATTTTTGTCTTATTGAATGATGTATATTTACTTCACTCAAAGGTTACGTGCACTTCAGATGCACTTAAATGGAAGCAGACATTTATTATTGATTCACTACGGCTGAACGGCTGTTATAATACAATAAAGATACACTTCTGTAAATCATTTTGTAATATAACAATAAGCGAAATAAGCATTTTATAACCGTATCACGAAATAAACCTATTATGTCGAGACACTTATTATTACCGTGCCAAAGCTCTAATAAGTTGAAGATTAGATCATTCAACCTACAAGAGAGACCAGAGAGATGCGAAAAATGCTTGTTACTTTTGCTTATCGAATTATAATCTGACAGTTCTTATTTTGAAAAAAACAAGCAGTTTGTATTGTTTAATACTTTAAGCATTATGTAGTTTGTGACTAGCACATTTTAAGTTACGGTAACACTGGGCAACAACCCCAGTTGTTTCCCAAGGTCTTCCTTCAATAGTTAGTCAAAGTCGTATGAAATAATAGATTTTGCCACTATAAGCAGTGTCATAAGAAACCAAAGTTTGCCCAAATTCATACACAAAACGAAAATTTCACATGATTTTTTATATTACTTATAATTAAACAAAAATAAAAATGTTTAAATATTGTCTCTAAGTAAAACCTTATCTTGAAAGAGGTTATATTGGCGCAAAGCTTTCTCTTGTGTTTAAAAGGGTGTTTTTAATATCTTACACAAATTAATAATGAAATAATTATTCAACTATGGTTAAAGTTGCCAAGTAGTTCTAAGCAGATATAGAACAATCAAGAAATTATATAAAAAATGAACCTTATAAACGAGATCCTACCTATGTACGTAATATTGTAGGTATATAGAAAAGTCAATTTCTGAACAGATTCTACTACGATTAACTGTAGCACTTAATACGTCATCTATGCATTCTACAGCCAGACAATGTGGTGTCTAGCGGTCATCTATCTGTCATGTGTAGACCTTATTTTAGGCAGGCGAAACGCGCCTAAGTGCGTTACGTGCCCTCGAAGATAGGTTAATGAGGGGGTACTCACCAAACCCCAGCCTAGTAAATTTGTGAGCTTATAATATTACTCCTATATCTACCGATATATGACAATTTTTTTTTAAACTTTACTGGCCTGGATGCTAGTCCTTTAGGCCAATATCTGACAAAAACGGTAGATCTATCGCTGTTCATGTAAACCACGTGGCTATAGTGACACTTATAAAAAAAACGAATGTCAAATAGAACAGAATTACTATCGCTATTATAGTTAGAAAAGCACCCCTCTTGTTCGCTACCGATTGCGCATTGGAGTATGAAAAAATAACCACTCCTGTTTTTTAAATAAATACTTTTAAAGCTGCGCTCAAAAAATATTTACAAAATACGATAGTAATATTCTCGTATTAATAATACTCGACTGGTATCATTATTTGTAAGCAGCAATGGATGGACAACAAGCGTGACTACCCCTACTGTAATGATTTGTCTCTTTCAAATATTAATCGATTTTTAATTCTCTTTGGACAGTATACTGTTAATAAAACTTTATCAAACATGAATTTCCGATGTTAATATACTTTTTCAAGTCTTTATTTAATTTAATTAAGTTTTCAGATATTCATAGGTAATACGAAGACAGAATGTTAGTGTTTTCTTAACAAAATTGCGCGCAATGATTATTAGTAAACATAATAAAATCTTATCAAACATGATAAATTTCATTAAGTTTGCTGATAGTCATAGATAATACGAAGACAGAATGTTATCGTTTTCTCATCAAAATTGCAACAGCGCGCATTGTAAACATAGCTAGGCGGAGTTATGCACTTCCACAGTCCAAACTTGGTAAAGGTGGAAATATTACTAAGTGTTGCAGTAATTTGTCTTGAAATATCATTACACAGCTACATAATCGTAATACTAAGCTTCTGATCGTACGTAACACCATAACTAAATTAACCGAATATATTAACCAAAGCTGTGTTTAGATGTTTAAGCGTTTATGTATTTACATAACTACGGTGAATATTGATGCTCATTCTTTATAAATAATCTGTACATCATTTTAAAATTCAATTCAGTTCTCTATTCTTTTCAATGCTATTTAAACGGAGGATGAAAGACGTCATTATTAACTTATAGGACATATAATCTTTCAACAAATATTCATAAATAAATATTATAGCTAAAAAAGGAAATAAAGAAGAGGAATGAGCAATAAAATAAATCTGCTGTTTCAAACTTTAGACTTCATAAGACAAGACACTTTTCCATAATGTATATTTTTTCATCACACAACAAAGTAGAATGTAACTTAACTCCCTTTACACAATTTAAAGTAAATATTAATTATTTAGATGATAAGAATGCGTGGACAAATTGAAATGATTATATTTATAAATAATTTAAATCATTTTTATATTTTTATAGTGTATTTGTTGTTTTTATTTTATTAAATAAAGACAACAAATAGTTGCTCTATCAATATAGTGCGGTATTTCAAGTACCCACGAAATCATCTCAGATAGGATTATGATTCAAAAATTAAAAATATTCATGGTTTCAGTCATTTATTTATTATTGATAGATTTATGTAGACACGCAGCATTTTTGAGGAAAGATGAAGAGTTTGGGCCATTGAATAATAAAATAAATATATACAAATTAATTTGCTTAGTAATGTGTGCTGTAATGTTATGAATATCTTCATTAATTAATTTATATTTGTAGTATTTTACCGCCTATCTCTCGAAAATAAAAACTATCGTAAATCGTAGGCTTTAGGCTTTGTTTCTGCATCCGCATATCTGCATATCAATAGAAATTAATTGGAGTACTAGGTTCTAAAGGCCGTAATCTCTAGTTTATAAACCTTTCAACAAGACTAACCTACTTAATGACCTTTTGCACTGCACCCAAATTGCTTACCGCAACATTAAGATGAAGGTTATATGCCTCCACTACAAAGTGAGAAAATAAAAATGGGTAATGTATAATATTTTTTAAATTATCTTGTTAAGATTTTCTGCTTCAGATCACCCTTGAAAGCCTGTATTTTTTCATTCATGCAATCATTTTGACACAATTTTTTATCAAAAAACACATTTCGACACTATAAGGAGACGAAATATACCTGACAAGTATTGGATCCCGACAAAAACTCCTTAGTCTGAAATTTTTTCCAAAGATTTTTAGAATATCAAGTTGAATTAAAAAATAATTTGGGAAATTTTACTTAGCTCTGAATGACTGAAATACAACCACTGAAAGGCACCGATTCGGTTTACCTGCGGCTACGCGATATTATGAGGTTATATATTATATCACATGTCATGACTATCAATGAAATATGATTCAATTCAATCGGAACGAAAGGCATCCACGCAACGTAATAGCAACAACTCAATATAAAATTTAAGTTAAGGCCGCTGATATTATTTAACAAGTCAATAATTTTGACGTTTAGATAGAAAACTTATTTAAAACAAAATTATTTCCAGAATACAAGTATTCTCTTAATATGTCTCTTAATATAAACAAAAACAATAGTAAATTACAATTTAAAAAGTAAATTTATTGAGTAAATTTAAAAGTATAAAATGGTATTATTTCTTCCAGCCAACCAAAATTTAACATTAAAACGATATTAACTTCACGCATTACATGCATGTAAGTGTTTGATAACAGTATAAAATATAATATTTTTTGTTTTTATAATATATTGATATTATAACTTATTGATTATATTGATAATCAATAAGTTTCGGTCAATTTTAAAGTAAGAATAGATATTTCAGAAATATATGTTTCCACTATATTAAAACAAGCTTAAAATACCTTAGTAAATATCTGGGTTTAGTGAGAAATAATTTATATGTTAACAAATGTACAAACAGAAATCATTAAATGTAAATAAATATGATCAGAATGTTAATGCACAAAACGTTGTTTGTCAATAATATGTTAATACAGACTGATTTAACACAGCACATAACTCGAGATAATTTTCAATTTAATTACAAATATAGTATGCAATCGTTCAATTCGACCGATTAGATTTATTGTTTCTCAAGAAGTTTTAATCGATTTAGGATAGAACAATTATAATCCTATAAAGAGGTTCTCGCTGACTAAGAAGGCAATATTATGAGTAATTCTTTTGTACAATTTAATGGATATTACTCGTATAATAATAATAATAGATTGGGGGAAAAGATTCATCGCTTTTTATATGAAAATTCAAGGAAATATAATAATACACATAAAACTTAAAAAGAATTTTTAATTTTACCTATACAATGACGTCTATAGTAATGTTTTATCTAAATAGTAAGCATTAATTCATAATAAAATATATTATCGATATAATTTTAAAATGACAACTGTACGCTTTAGTGCCTAAATGCCCAAGCAGCGGTTACAGACACGACGGAGAAGGCGATTATAGTCGTAGGTTTTGTACTGAGTGAAGAACCTGTTACGTAGTAACTATTATGTAATCTGTGCCTATACCTATTAGAGTAAGAAGATAGTCATAATACACAAGCTGCAGAGATACCACCCGGTTTTCTTGAATGCCAATAAAGAAAAAGTAATATAAAATAGCTGCCATCGGTTTTAACATCTATAGAGGTTTTGAAATGTTTTTAAAAGATTTCCCAGAATTGAGGAATATAATGAAAAATTACTACTTTGATTTCGGAATTTCAGAAAATTTAAAATGTAGTAAACACGATTCTTTTATTACAATGTGTCAGTAGGCCTGTCTTTTCTACTTCTGCGAGATATTTCTCTGAGCGAAGAGGGAGCGTGAGGACGATACTCTAATCACTCCTTTCCGGCGAAGACGGGTGGGCACGAGAAAGCGGGCGGTAGTAGCCCGTCTTCTTACGTCCCAACCACAGCATTGCACTGGTCGCCATGTCTGGTCCCGTAACTCTGCACAATCTCCATTGGCGCGAAACCTGGGCTGCCTGGGGACGACCTGCTGAATTGCTAGTGCAGAACCCCGGTCACCTCCTTGAAAGGCAATGGAGTAACCTAGGAGTTTTAGAAGTTATTCGCAGCGCCGCTTTGATGAGGCACTGGGTGAGCCCCACAAACGCTCGCTGTTTAGTCCGTGATAGCTAGGCCCGTAAACGGCTTACTCCTCGAAAAAAAGGTAACTACCTCTTGCAGAATACGTCTGAGTACTACTAAGTTCTATTAGGTACTGTTTTACTATTAAATACCAGCACCTTACCTATTTCGGGGTCATGAAACAATTCTCTGCGCATCTGGTGAAGATAAATTATCATTATTAGGCTAATTTTTCTTAGCGTTACTAATTTACAGTGCCTTCTACGACTTCATTCGGGCGAATTCTCTCCTTGTTTAACATTATTGTACATTATAAAACAATCTGGTTACAATAAAATATTTCATATTAAAGCTGCCTACCAATGTCGCTTAAAAAAATAATTACAATGCAGTTTCACTTCTAACGACGGATGATTGTTTATAATATCAAGTGTTTTTGCCCAGTCCTTGAATTTAGAATACGAAGCTTGTCTTGCTATTGCCAAATATATTGGAATAAAATCTTGGTCACAGAGCATACTTTTATAAACCTTCATTTCTATTTCGCTATCTAGTACATTATTAAAAGTGCTGTATAAAATTTTGTCGTATATAATATAAATGCAGGACAAGTTATCAATCAAATCTGTCTTTAGAACTTCAACAACCTTTCTTCCTAATTCCACCGGTTCTTTGGCATCTTCCTGCTTCCAATCATCCGGATACTTGCGACCGTTGTATAAACTATCATTAATAATTTTAGCCCATTCCAATGTTATTTTCCACCGTTCCAACAATACGTAATGTTCGAATAAATTCAACTTTTTGACCAATTGATCGTTTATATTCATAAACATCTTCACCGGTATAACCATACCTTTTTGTATAACATAATTTAAATCTCGACAAAGATTAACTAGAAGGGAGTTTAAGTTCTCTACCTCTTCAAAGCGTTGCAAAAGTGGACGCAATAAATTATTATATTTACGAGTTTGTGTATCTTCATCCTTAGCACACAGCAAATAAATGGATGTAATTGATAACATTCTTTCCTCGCACCTTGTAAATAGTGGTTCTTTTTTAATTACGGCTTCAAAATATTTATTTATTATCTTCAAAATAAATTCTTCGTTCATGGACTCCATTACTTCTTTAGATGCATCTATTAAATCGCTCATCCGCCATTCATAGTTACCTTTCTCTGAACCACTATGAGGTAGATACGTTTCTAAGAAATTGTAATTTGTCTCTATAAAAAAGGGCTGAACTCTTAGAGGTACTCTGCATACGTTATAAAGCAACTCGTAAATTTTTTTATCCTCTTGAAACGTTAGTACGCCTATGAACATGTGCAATAATTCCCATAAATCATCAATTTTTTTATCACAGGACTCTGTACAAAGCAATTTATACGTTAATTGGAAAAGTGTAGCTCGAATAGTTGAATTTTTTGAGTTACTCCAAGCCGTGTAAAATATTTTTATCAAATCTTGGTGTTCTAAATTTTTTACTGCTAAACGAATTCCATGCTTCTGCAATGATACAGGGGCATCCAGTAATTTCGGAATATATTGTTTACTCTGTGCTAAATTTAAATTATGAAATATCGCTAGAATGGATGGAATTGCATATTGGAGATAATCTCCCTTTGCGTATGATAAAATTATATCAGGAGAAACATAAGGCCGTGCTAAATGCATATTACTGGCAATATTTTTCTGCATATTAACTACGTGCGCGTCTATATTATTCCAATCAATTCTTACCTTTTCTGGTACATATTTATTAACCAGATCTAAAATTTGATGTGAAGGCATTAAAGTAAAGAGATTACGTATAGTAACATTATTGAGGCCACTTAAATCTTCAATACGCGTAAAATATTTATCCATCCATTCTCTTGCTATCGTCTGCGACCAATAGAGACGGATTTTTCTTAAGACTCGTATTATTGATTTTTTATTTTTAAAGCACATGTCGTCTACTATATCACAATGACGTGTAAGCAAGTTCGGGTCATGCTTCAAAGAATTAATTGCAACTTCATCCGATTGTTTCAAGCGTAATGAATCCTCAAACATATACTTTCGCCATGATTTATTTACGTCATACAGTGACGATAAATCAGTTTTCCATGAATTTTTGATGTTTATACTGACAAGTACTTTAATATTTTCTAATATACTAGGATAATCTACAAGGTTTTTATTCCAATCCTTTAACAATTGAAGTGCTTCTTTTAACAATAACACAACTGATTTAAACTGTGCAACATTGTCGATCTTATCGAGATCATGGATTCTACCAAAAGCGTGAATTAAAAGGTAATTAAAAATTCTATTCTGGCAATCAGTTTTTAGGCCAGTCTTGTACTTCTTAAGAGAATTAAATGTGAATTTTTTCTCTAATGCCTCTGGTACTTGCTGATTTTGTATTAATTTAAAAACAATTATTGTTTCCACAAACTTTTGAGGCACAAGATCATTATCAGTCATACAGTACATATCCATACTTTTAAATATATCATCTAAAATATTCCAAGTGTCGACATCATATCTCGTAAAGTTAGTATGTGTTAACAAATCATTGACAAAATTAATTTTCAAGTTCAACCCGTCATTTAAATGTTTATCTCTATAGTATGTTAAAAGTATTTGTAAATACTTTTGCTTTCGGCGTGCACATTTTATGAGAATTGTGATCAGCGAGTACTTTTTTTTCAACTGTGAAGAATTAATAAGTTTTTGTATACTTGCGAAAGCAACGTCAAACGGTGCTATTTGATACCATTCATATTCTTCGCCGGTATATGCTTCATACAACTTTTTCATCCTAGTGATTTCCGAATCAGGGAGTGACACTTCATGCGATCTGTGTATTTTATCTATGAAAACTTTCTTCACGAAGTCAAATTGTTCATATTCAGGTAATATTTTAATTAAGTATTTCAGGTTTTCGTACGTAAATAATCTTCTACCATGATAATAATAGTCCTGATCGCTCATTAAACTTGCTTGTTTGTAAATAAACTTCTTAACATCTTCTTTCTTCAAATAATTAGCGAAAGTAGGGATATGAATATTTTTCACGTATTTATCAAAATTTTCAATGACCTTTTCAGGAGAATGCTTCATAATCAATTTAGTTGTATATTTATTAAAATGAAGAGCTGTATAAGCTGGCATTTTACTAACGGCATCTAAATATACGTCTATGTTACGCTTTCTAACAAAAGACACTGCATCTATTTTGTTTTTTGGTAGTTGTTCTATACTAATTGCTACCTGTAATATTGTTACTGATCTTTCACAAACCTTCTTCAGAAGATCTGGTGATATTTTATTGTAATATTGGTATTGTTTAACTGTCTTTTCAATGAATGGAACTGAGCATTTTGGTAACCATTTTAAGGCCTTCTCTTCCGTATCTTCGTTGTGGAAAAATTGTTCAGCACGATCTTCGTCTGTTATATGCTTCCTTATAAATTTCATAAGCTGTATACGGCCCTTTATGGTCATTAGTGGAAATAGCTGAGTTTTTAAATACTGCGGATTAACAATGTGAGCATAATTATGGTCAATAACTAACCATGGGCATTTTTTAAGTGCTCTTGATACGTAAAGTAAATTCTCAGACTGTAAAATTTTTAATATACATTCGAAGTCTTTGTTGTAAGCAGCCACATCAATTCTAACGAACTGTTTTATATCGATTTCAATTAATTCTACATTATAATTATTTTGGGAGATACTTTTTTGAACTAATTTGTTGTAATTTCGATGTTTCTCACCAAGTGTATTGCCTTGTAATGTTGTCATCGTGATGTGCTGAAAACATATAATAAAATTAACACAACACTTTTTCTTGTTCCTCTGGTTGTTAATACAATCTGAGCCTAAACCTTGCTTGCAACACGTGAATTATGGATAACCAAAGATGCTACGATCTCGTAGCATCTTGGTTTACGCATACCCGCTAACTATGCTTTGTCACGTTCATATAATAAAACTTATATTTTGGTTCGCAAATATACATCAGGTCTCACTGATGGACGACAATAAAAATAAATAGATATTTTTGATGATTTTTTTTCTGAATTCTATGCTAGTAATAGACTATGAATTTACCTAGTCTTATGTATATTAATTGTATTATTTTTAATTAAAAATGAAATTATTATCGTAGAATATAATCAAAGAGAAATGAACGCTACGTGAAGTATCGATTAATATCCCCTAGCAGTTTCATGTGTCAGTAGCACGTGAATAATTCCAATTTCTAATGGCATTTTAAGTTTTTAATATCACTGTAAATAATTACAGGATTTATAAATTGATATGTGAAGTATCCACATTGATCTCTGACTAAAAGGTTTACAATTGTGTGAGAGCGCCGGCATGCTGGTAAGAGTCAGGGGATTAAAGAGAAAAGACAATAGAGAATGAATAAATAACTAATAAATCTAATAAATCCGTATCACTTATATTATATATGTAACCTCACTACTATTACACAGGTTTGCAAAAAAATATTTTTAAAAAGTAGTTTGAAATTTGATAACTGTTTTTTTATGTATTTCTCAGCGCTGATTTCGACAATGCAATCCTTTTTTTTCTATCGCGTCAGGTTTTCTCACAAAAAAGAGATTATTTTTGGGTAAAATAAGAAAATTCGACCAATTTTTTACATTTTTCAAACGTTATATAATTTTATTTTATGTATAAATCATCTTCTAAACTATATTTCAAGAATACTTTCTCTTTCAGCTTATAATCCATCGTTTTTGCAAAATTTATCTTTTCAACAAAATCTGAGATATTTCTTTGTCGCTTTTTAATGGTATAGTTACTCCCAAATGTAGCAGAAGCAATCTGGTGAGTTTATACATCCTCTGGTAGACATTGTGCATAAAACTTGTACTTTAGGCTAAATAACAGTTTGTGGAGATCTTAAAAACCAAAATTCAAACTTACTAGAGTACTGCTATTTATAAAGAATATCGAAAATGCTAAAACTAGACAAGCAGTTTGTGAATTTTTTCACTATTTTTCCCGAAATCAGCGTTGAAAATACTATAAATATCACTTATTAAATTTGAAACAATTTTTATGTCACAGACCTTTATTATTTTTCTGCAGTAAGAACCTAAAGTAAAGCACCAACAGTAAGCCGATCTACATTTGCGCACAAACAGATAACTTATGTAGTTGGCCTCAGCAGTAACTCAAAACATTAGTACCGCGTCATACCAGCTATTAAGTATCTGTTTTAGTCGCCACCCTACAATAAAGGAACTTCTTGCTATGACATGGTTAAGCTACTTGAGGCCGACCCTACTTGAATTACCTCTATTTTAGTATAGTTTTCCTCGTCGGCGTTTATCTCCATCATGAACACACTGTATCCGGTACATAATATATAATACGTTCCTATCTCTAACCGACTACGTTATGTACTTTTTTATAGATTAATAAATTGGTAATAAACCAAATAAAAAGTACATTACGAAAATAAAATCTGGTCCTCCACCTAAAATAGCTATGCCACACAGATATGTATCGCTCACCGGTATTAATAACACAAACGTGACGCCATTTTACGTATATAAAAACTTTGGTCAAGGCCGAAAAAACGACTTTATTGCGTTATATAGTCTCATAATACCTTCACTACACTCTATATAATAAAAAGTGTTCTTGTTAGCTACTTACTTGATATTATTAACATAGAACTTTTATTTTCTTTTCACAAATCCCGAAGTCAAACTCATTTTAAAAACAAGACCGAATGAATGAAATTAATTGAATGAAACGAGAAACCATGGATGCATTATGAATATTGGAGGCGCAGTATTATTATTTTTTGGTTGTTTCTAACGACTCATTAGGAGCATAATGAATTTGGTGTTACATTACCGTTTAAAAGTTTTAACATGAGATGGACCACTATTTTCTACATAGTTACATATTATATTCAAGGCTTTTGCTGAATTATAATCAAATTACTATTTTATCTGCGTTACGTTATTTCCTTAAATCTTATCCGGTCTTATCCACACGATTAAAGATCGTTGGACGTATCACAAGGTCAATAAGATATAGTTAAATATTATTATTGTATAATGAATGAATGGTTCACGAAGAGTGAGTAAATAAACGTGCTACACTCAACTCTATATTTGTTTCTGTTGAGTTTCTAGATTTTTTATTTTTTTATTAACGGTCGTATATACAGTCTTGTCTAAAATGATGGTATTTACAAGAGTTCTTATGTTTATTCCTAAATGTATGAACAGATGATACAATGACACTTGGGTAAAATTTACTGATCTTGCAAAAACCAATAACATTCTCTGGTTTTTTCCAAGGTTTTTAGTTTTAAGTCGTTGCATTTTATCCATTATTTTTGATCGAAAGTCGAGTTGTCTAGGGGATATATTTTTTTCACATGGCAGCAAGTAAATACTTTTAATACTCACATTTACACATTTTCCATTTCAGAAAATAGTTACCATTACCGAAAAAATAGTCTTGGATGATGTTTAGTAATCAAACAATTGTATGCAGTTAATAAACAGTGTTCAATTGTCAATGTATTTAATGGATTGCTCCTTTGGATTAACTTATTTATTTTTATAAAACATAAATAGAAAAAATATTTAAAAAATATTTTGATTTATTTAATAATTATAATCTAAATTCACCGCTTATTAATTACTCAGAATGACATGATTTGCTAGTCATTTTTATGTTTGTTTTTATTATTTCGGTTAATTTTAAGTGCCACGAAAGCAGTCTTATTTACATTGATGAATGATTAATAAAGGATTTTTTATTAAAAATCCTGGTGATTACTGTTGGTGGATTTTTAAGCCTTAAGAGGTTTATTTATAATTGTTAAGTAATATATGAAGTGAAGATAATAAAAAGATTAAATAAAATCGTGAAACTGGCAACATTGATCTCGCGAGTACAGCGCTGCGACTGCGGTAAATCAGATGGCGCGAACTTACATACAAGTTCCGTTTCTTTCACGCAATAGCAATATAGAAAATGTCACTCGGCAATATAGCGAACAACCTAAGGTTTAACATAAAACAAAAATATATTGGCAAATTAACTTTATTGCCTGTACACTTATACCTAGTGAAGATAAACTAATATAATATGGATATTAGACCTGAGCTGTAACAAAATTTTATACAAGTCTGTAAATCAGCTGATATTTATGGTACCTCGATGGAATGATAAAAATAATTATTTACAACACCAATCGATCATGTAATATAATATGTACAACACCAATCAATATCGATGATTGGATTAAATACATTTATAGAAACAATTTTTTATTATTTAGTACCTTAGCAAAAAATATAGCAATTTTGAATGACAAAAAACTGAAATACCAAAGCACAAAATTGTTTAATATACAAGCCAGGCTCCGAACGAATGTGAACTGACAAATAGCACGTTACCGTTTACCGTGCCAGTAATATATATAGAAAAAAGTTACAAAGATGATTCATAACATGAACATAAAGAAAAATTATTGTATCAATGCTTAGCCATTCTCTCCTCATTTCAAATTTCAACACGGTTGACGATTGGACAACACAACAGCATTATTTGACAGAATATCAAAACTGCTACAACACTATTCAATGTGCCTTTGCATTTATTATTGTTAAGATTTTTTGTGAAGTTTATTCACAGGTTTAGAATTAATTTTTCAAAATTTACTTACGATTTTTCGAAATTGTTAAAAATAGCAGTCTAATTGAATAATTTTGGATCAGCTATTACAGTTGCATAATTATTAAAATCAAAAGAAGCTCCGACGACCTACCATGAGTACAAATATGTCTTACTCCTACATAGTAAAATAATGTCCAAATATCAATGAATGTCAAGCATTGTCAACACTAATAAGATTGAGTACACAGAGTTATTTATTTAATTAATTCATAAGCTTAACCATTCAGAATATTAATTTATTGATCACAATACACCTGGTATAGCGTATAGACTGTATTGTTTCAAAATTTAAATAACCCTGTAATGGAAAAGAACTTCTATAAATGCTGTCAATCAATACATTATGCCATTTTGCCTAGGATCATTTCATTTGTATGTCCTGTGTGCTATCATAACTATAAATTGAGCACATTTTCAGGGTAGGTTAGTTGTTTCTGAATTAAATAAATCAACTCTATATATTTCAGCAGTGTTTCTCACTATGATCTGCAGAAATAGACATCTACACACATTGCCTTTACCAACCAAATATGTTTAAAATATATTTATAATGTTCATTATGGTACCACAGACTTTTCAAACACAGCAAAAATGTTATCATACACATCTTGATCCTTGTCATAAAAATAAAATGTTCCTCTTAGTTACTTCTGTAACAAAACTTGTCTCACATACTGCCACAGATGGACTAAACAAGATAGCTTAGATGATGCACCTGGAACAAAATGCACTCATTATAGAAAATCAAAATAATTAAAACATAGTACAGATCTGTTGACTTCTTGTATTAATCCTAATCAAATCAATCATAAGCTTAGTCAACAAAAAGATCTGCAAAAGGCAGGAAGGCAAAAAGGGTCTGGATTCGCTTTTTGAGACTTTCACATATATAACAGGTTTTTGTCTCAATGCAGATCATATAAGGAGTGTGTCTAATTAATATATCATGAACAATTTATTTAGTTTAAGATGTCACACAAGATGTATAGCTAAATGAATCAAATTGAACTTGACATTTTGTTACAAGAGTTTGTTATTTAGTAGAATTTAGGTTATGTGACTTTGCCAAGAAGTCACAAAACATATGGTCCTTCGAACCGGATTGCAAAAAATCAGAACTATCATCAAGTTCCAATATCAATAAAATTGCTGAAGACAATTGCGTGTGGCATTAGAGCGTTGTATATAAGTAGTTGTAGTATGACTTACAAGTAAACTGTACATAAAATAACTAAGAAAAAGTACCTAAGAAATTTTGTAAGGTTCACGAACACTTTTCTAGTCGTCGTTGGTGGCGTCGTCAGGGGCAGGCGTATGCCATGTTAGACGCTCCTCGTAAAACTGTATCACAACTTGTGGGCAACGAACATTAGCTTGCTTAGCGGGCACCAAGTCTGCTTCATCAGTACCCTGCCACTTCATTAGGAACATCAATTCACCACTGCTATCCGTTGCACCTGAAAATTATAAAAATTATATAATGGAATCGTTGTATTATTAAATTGATATATAAAGAAAAACCACAATGATAAGTGTCAGTTTGAAACCCGGACAAAATGGCTCGAGAGAGAGACAACAGTGGAAAGAGTTTCAATATTATTTCCAAAACAAAAGTTACATATATGTACTAAATAATTATATCATGAAATTGATCCTTTAGAAAAATACTAATATCAAATTAATTCCAGCTTTAATATTAACACTATAATCATTTGCTTGGTTTAAAATGTAACCGACTAACAGTTCCGAAAATAGTTATACTCTATGTGCAGAAGATTTATGAATGGAAAACATGACATATACAATTATGTATTAGTATATAATACAAACCAATAATTTTCTCAGGCTCCAAACCGCGATCAAAGCCAGAAGCTTTTTTGTCATCACTTTTCGTTTTTTTGGCTCCTTTTAGATCTGGTGTTGCTGCAGTTGATTTACGCTTCTTTATATCCTTCTCCACTTTGTTCACTTTGCCCTCTTAAATTATCGAAGAATTCATTTTTTATAAAGAGTATATATGAATACAATTTCAAAGTCAAAGTCAAAATATCTTTATATAAATAGACTCATTTACTAAGTTCTTTTAAATCATCATAAGAGGGAATATGTATGAGAAAAATATACAAATGTAATTAAAGGTAAGTGATAACTTTAAGTGGGTACTAACTGGGTGTTTACAAATTGTCCCAGTTATAGAATTTAAATATGTACTAAATAAATTAAAATTAAAACTAACATAGTATGCATATTCCCAATTAGCCCTCCTACTGCTTCGACAAATTAGTAGCTGCAGAGAAGAAACGGAGCAAGGAACTCCCATCCTTTAGTATTTATAATGACATTTACAAATCACCTATGTCATTATGTATTAATTCAAAGTATCATAATAATTCTAATAGAATTTATTCAACAATTCCAATTTAATCTTTTCAAATGTGATCTGAATCTTTACTTTTGACATTTAAATGTAAAATACAATACTGATGCACCAATTATCTTACCAGCTTCTTTTTTTTTCCTAGCTTCTTCAAACGCTTGAATAAGATCAGGACAATCTAGGTTCTCCTCTGGCTCCCAAGTATTATCCTCATCACTGTATCCTTTCCATTTCAAGTAATACTCCACCTGTAAAGATATTAGTATAGATAATTAATTTTAACAATAAACTTTGAACAAGTGTCTTAAATAGTATGAACATTAAAATTTGAAAAGTATAAATTACAAACAATCCCAGAAGTTCAGTACATGTCCCATCTATTGCACTCAAACTATATGAATGAATATAGTAGTAGTAGTATTCCATTTTTAGTGGGCTAGAATGGTTGAGTTTATTCATTTATTAATATACTTAGATATCTTTAATAATTTACTCTTCTTATTGCTTACAATCAGGTGCCTTAATTTGCAATACAATGCTTTGTATCTATCTGACTCATTCTAAGGTCAAATCTTACTAGGAAGTTTCAACAGGATGAAACAAGAAATTCTTGACAACATCAAACCCGGCAGAAATTACCTTGCCATTCCTGACTCTTCTGTCTAGCACTTTCTCCACAGAAAATTCCTCCTCCACCTCTGTTTCAGTTCCATCTTTTTTCTTCTCTGCCATTTTGGTATTTCGAGTAACAACCAACAAACTAAAAATATATTACTTTTATTATTTGGACGACAACAATTGAGGAATTTATCAAAAAGACCCTAATTTCTTCTATGGATTATCAACCGGCATAGCAATGCCGATTCTAATTTAATGTCTTGTAACAAATGAATTTAACATATTGTAATTAGTACTTATAGCTTGATAATATACGTTAACATACAATGATAGCAAAATTAAGTATTTTAAGGAAATTTAGCTAAACACCACAGCACATTTTTTCATCATAAAATAGTATGCATAGTAAACAAAACAATTATGTCAAGTAGTCCTTCCGTTTTAGACAAATAAATATATTTTTGATAACGGAGTTGAACCCACATTTATCTAATTAGACTATAATTTTATAAACCGAATTTATTTCAAAAATAAACAAGCATAGAAGCTTCGGTCCCGCCATTTTGAATAACTAGACCCAAAAAGAAAACGTGAGGCATATTTTGCAATAAATATGTATGTTGAACAAAATAGATACTTAAACAAAGTAAATTAGCTAAATAATATTAAGTGGTACACAATTATGTTATTTGAATAACCTGTACTAACCTTTAGTTTATTTTTTTCGCTAAACAGTTCTTGAAGCCGGCATAAGATAACGAGGCTTTATGAATGAATGGATTTAAGAATGAATGAATGATTGCTTGACAGAATGAAACGAATGAAATAAAAAAGTTTAAGACAAGAGTAGACTAGACTAACTACAGAGTATTTAAAAGATCTTTATTCATGTTAAATCACTTAGATCAGAGTATAGTAATCATAATACTCGCAATCTAATAACTAAATGAAAAAATAATGGAATTTCATAAACTCACTCGACAGCTAATCGAGAACTAACTTTTAAAATAGTATACAAGTTTCCGTTCTTGAAGACATTACCAAATACAAATCAAATTCTGGGTACCTTTTTATTATTGAAAAAATCCAATATAACTGTTATCTGAATCTTTTCTTTGTTCAATAATATTGTAATTTTTCAATAAACTTACATTTATACTGTATTTTATAACCGTATGAGCTTCAGTTTCCTTGCCTTCTCTATTTTAAGAATTACACATAAAGAAAGAATTTAAAAAACCAATAAAATGTCTATGTTCTTCTACGAGAAAGTTGTAAATAATTTTTCGTAAAATTCTTGCAGTGGTTCTTTCTAGACAAGTGTAAGATAAATACGAAGTGAATTACTTATTGTTATGTGAGTTTAAAAAGTGATGGGTAGTCATAATCAGTGTGCCTTATGAAACAAAAAACTATCATTGCGCACGATACCCCAACGCCATTTTGAGGCGAAATTTTGTATGTAAGTGCCAAGTATTTCGCAATATTTTTAATTTTCGCCCTATGAAAACCATTTTGATATACAGTAAATGTTCAATATGTAATATACATTATGTGCCTTAAGGGTTTGCTCAATATAAATGAGATACGACTATAGTGGAGACAGCACGACAGGTTGATAGCGGCACCGTTTATCTGAATCTCGCATAATCAAATTAAAGTGGTATTTTGTCGTTCGTTCCAGAAAAGAGATTATTGCTATATCTCTCTATTCATATTTGCTGCAACTGGAGGGGTACTGTTGTTAGAATCCCGTGTCCAATGTTATCAGTGGCGTTTCCGATTGTTACAGATATCGGGTGGCTCAGAGGATGGCCGGGGGTGACGGGAGAGTTTTAATTAACTGACGGACGTCGCCGGCTTACAGCTGGCGCAAGCAGTATGTGCTACTTTTTGTTGTCAAAATTATTTCACTATTTTCAGGCAAAGTAGTAATTAAACATAAAATGCTAGCCAGACCCATATTTTTCATAGACATTGGACACATAATAACATTACATTTACCCTTGGTCCCCTACTGTTGGCTCATATACAATACAATTATTGTGTCTGTTATTATTTGAGTGCTTCACTGATTAAGTTCATGAATGCTTACCAAGTGTGGCTTAATTTTGCATAAAGTAATCTTAAAAAATTTCAATCAATTTGAGAAATATCAAGAATCATGCACAATAGACATTTTTTGTTTAGACCAGTGAGACTGATTATGAGGAAAATTTGAAAAAGGTAGATAACTTATCAATTTGTTGATTAGACACTGGGGGGATGGTAAAGGACAAAAGCTTATGGAACATAATTGAATTTTTATTGAACAAAGTTTAATTAACTATCCATGAAACCTTTTTATTACTGAAATAAACCTTTTCTAAATACTATACACCAAATGTGAGTCAATTTTTTTATTGGATTTAAGCTTTTCTCATAATATTACTTTTATGAGAATAACATAAGTTTACGGTATTTCAGCAACTCATGTTATTCAGAAATTGAAGTAGGATATTTAAAAATAGATACATTTCTTGTCATTTATTTACCATAGATAAATTAGCTTATAAAATAAAATCAATCAATTAAGCAACCTATTTTACTTATGTTACATTGACATATGCCAGCTTTCCCTTTAGCATAGTTGTGTCTAATAAATAAGGGTGTCATATAGTTGTGAGAGCATTTCTTAATGAAACCAGCTTAGATGTTCTTATTTATTTATTTTATAAAAATTCACTAATAACAAAAAATTTAACTAAATTTTTTGTTGTACAAACTACTAATTCTTGGTTATTCAGGCTAGTTTTATCTTTATAAATACTATGTAATCTTCAGACATCAAGATAGAAAGTTGTTTATTATAAAATTGCTATGTTTGGTTGTTTGATTTAGTATAATAGAAGACTTCCTCCATATTTGCTTGTCAACTTGTTAGGGCTTAATTAAGCTAACTTTTGTATAGTGTAGTTTATAAATTCCTAAATATGCTATCAAGATTATTAATTAATTAATCAACAGTATTCTAATACATAAGAATAATCACTTATCAATACATAAGAGTAGAACAACTTCAAGAACAATATTGAACATTCAATTTCATTAAATATATTTCCCACATGTGTTTTATATAATATGTCACTGCTTCTCAGCAGCCTGCTGCTGCTTCTATTGAATCTTATATGTGGAGACTTTTTTTGTGTATAAATATGTAATTTTTCCATCTATTCAGTTAGACATTGACTTAATTTTTATAATAAGTACCAATGTACAACATGTACTTATTATAGAAATATTGAGGACTATTGAGTCCTTTCTACCACTGACATCATACCTTGCCACCTCTATCATAGTGTAAAACTAATAAATCTTAAAAACACCTTATATATAGTATTACAAAAAGCAGCCATACCTGTCAATAAGTCTGAAAATTCATGCAAATAGATGAAAAATATAACTAAATATCAAACTTATATCATTAACTTATTGTCATTACTTAGCACAAACCTGTATGTATAGTTTAAACCAGCTATATGCTGAGAAATATATTTATGTTTAGTAGTCTTTACTCAAGTAATTATTTAATTTATTGATTCATGAATGTTTGATTATATTGTAACTTAGCAACTATATTAAAGTTTTATAATTATGGATAAATGGATAAAATAAAATAAATAGTCAAAAATTTCCAAAAAACTTAACAAATCATTTAATTTTGTTTTATAATAATTAATAAATAAAGACTTGGAAAACAAATTTAATAGTAACAATATGAACTAAATATAAACAAAAAGTTTACTTTATATTTTTCATAGATAAAAATGCCACGACCTGGCAGCCTCAAGGACCCAGACATAGCAGAACTTTTTAGTAAACATGATCCAGAAAAGATTTTTGAGGATCTCCGTGAAATCGGCCATGGGTCCTTTGGGGCGGTCTACTATGCACGCTGCAACCTCACCAAAGAGATTGTGGCTATAAAGAAAATGTCCTATTTGGGAAAACAGAGCGAAGAGAAATGGCAAGATATTCTAAAGGAAATCAAGTAAGTTCATGTTCTATCTATAAACTATAAAGTACCTAAGAAATAAATCATTCAAACAACCTTTATATTTAGATTGAAAGGGAAAAGCTGTAGTTCCATTAATCATAGACACTTACATTCAATTTTTTTATCAATCATTGTACGACAATGTCGACCTACTCTTATCTAGGTTCTTATCCATATTAATACTGCCTTATTTACGTAGCACAGCCTACTTTAATCACAGCTTATTTATAACTATTATAGATTCCTGAAGCAGCTTGAACATCCAAACACTATAGAGTACAAGGGCTGCTACAAGAGAGAGCATACAGCATGGCTTGTCATGGAGTACTGTGTTGGTTCAGCATCTGATATAATTGAGGTTTGTAATATTAGTGTATTTAAAAACTACATTCCTTTTTTTAATTATTTGTGATAGAAGTTAGAAAGACAGTTATGAAATTTTCAACAGCAAAAATAAACAATCACTTATGATACATATTACTGTAGTTTTGTACTTCATGAGAGTTATGTACTATCACAGATTACTGAATTACTATCATGTCGTCAAATATGAAATTGGTCTAATAGATTGATCACTTACTTAAGCTGTTGTTGTTGTATTACTGTAGACCGTTTTCAGTGTTAGTAATTAGAGATTGATGGTCCCAAGACAAGTTAACTTGTATTTTTGCTCATAGAAGATGCTTTTCTTAGCTCGGTGCAGTTCTTGTGCACCCAACACCGTTTTGGTTTTAATAGGGTTTGACGCACATATCAACACCATATATTTAACCATTATAATTATAAAAGTTTCCTATCAATCTTACCAAATTTCAATACTGTTCATTGGTGAAATATGTTTCACATTTGCAACACAAATATTTCATTTAAAATTAATGACTAAGTTGCACCCAAAAATGCATAACAGCCTCACTTAAAATTATGAGGTCACTGTTATCTTTGATTTCCACGAATGAATACCGAATAATTATAACCCTCCTGGTGACTTAGTGCTTTTGACTCATCATGCTGTAAGTAATTTCCTGTTTTCCGATACACGATGTCGATTACATAGCGAAAATGATAACAGTTTATGTCCACAAAATTCGACAGTGGGAGAAAAATTTAAGGCCCTTTTTAAGAATCTAACTAGTGCTTGAAATAATATAACGCTCATGAGGAAAGTGCCTTTAGAGGCAAAATACTACTGCATCGGGACTCTTCAATAGTTAATTTCTTACTGCAGCAGTGTAAAGATTGGCTTTCAATAGGCTTTGATTTAGCACGATAACCCGATAACACGAAATAGGTAGATATTTACTGTGTACACTTATTTTAGTATTTTTATATATCCCCTTTTTTATTTCTTATCAAATAGAGTGGCACTGAACTTAAATTTTAACTAGTGCACAACGTAATAATGGAAGATATGAATTGTGCTCTCCTATGATGATTAGGCAAATAACATAAGTCAAAACATCCATATTGGCTATTATGGGAGTAATAGTTTGAATATGAGCAATAAACTTTTCGTCTTTTCATCCCGAGGTCTTACTGGTTATAACCAAATAAATAAATAGAGTACGTTATAAACACAGCAATAGGAAGCCTTTTATGCGATATGGGGCACATGATAGCAAATTTAAATTAATGCGGCTAAATATAGAGAAAAGATAAATATGTAGGCATTTATTAGGACGGATTTAGATAAAACACCCAGAGGTACTTGTTTCTAATGTTTTATTATTAACTAACTAGGTATATAACCTCTGTGATTGAGGAATCCGGGTGCAGTTCGCTTCCATGTACGGCCTTATCTTTAACATCAAGGTGAGATGAAGGCCTAGAGTACTTTATTAAGAATAAAAAAATAGCTTGCTGCCCGCGACTCCGCCCGCGTGTCTTTATCACTTTCTGGGACAATTCATTAAAAACACTTACGCCCTTCATAAGGATCTACGTAATTTTAAATCAATATGACAATCTATACGATACGATGATAATAAACAATATACAGGGTACAGGTCCAAGTCGTTAGTCGTGACTGCTTAGACCAGATCTTCACGTGTATTGTTCTTCACAAAACATAGGATCCTTCTAAAAAAGCGTGAATCCTTTTCACGCCTTTTTTTCTCTTGCCAAAGTGGAGATGACTTATCTTCTCATATGGACTCCGTTTACTATTTACTCTGAGACTGTGTTGTCAGAAAATGACTCGCAATTGCTGTGCTCTGTATAAAAAACTGTTGAATCTCAGATTCGGTCATGCCTCGTGATGAACCAAAGTTGAAGAAACTTTGGTTCATCACATTAAAAAGGTGTAGTAATTCCGTCGTTCGAACGTGTAAATAAGTTTTCTAGATGGCCTAAGTTGCAGGCCGCTAGTTTATCCTTTCGATTGCGAAGTTAAAGTAAGACTGTTTTCTTACTTTAACTTCGTAATCTTTTATGGGTTTCTTTTACAACTTAGCTGCTTGGTTCTAATCCAATTGTCAACTATAAAGTAGGTAATAAACACTAATTTTAATAGCATAGGGACGTCATTTGATTCTTAACATGGTTTGTTGTACGATGTGTTAGGTGGGCTACTTGACTGCCCTGGTGGTGCAGGTAGTTAGGCTTAAACGATTTTATCCAAATGGATGACCCAGAAAAAATTAGGTCAATTGTTTACAAGATACGTTGCCTTTGCAATTCATTAAAAGCGCTTGCACTCTCGCGAATTATGCGATCTGATCGAGAACTATTTACTACTGATTCCTGAGTCGCCCTGGGAACTTCATATCATTTTGGCAGAAAGAAAATAATGGATAAATTTGAATATTGGGCCTAATTCCTGCTGTAAGATTAAAAGTACTTACTACATAATACTTGATTATTTATTATTATCTATCAGGTTCACAAGAGACCCCTACGTGAAGAAGAAATCGCTGCAATATGCGAAGGCGTAGTCTGTGGGCTTTCATACCTGCACAGCTTAGGCCGCATCCATAGGGATATAAAGGCAGGCAACATACTGCTTACGGAGAACGGCACAGTAAAATTAGCGGATTTCGGAAGTGCCAGCATCAAATGCCCAGCCAACAGTTTCGTCGGCACTCCGTATTGGATGGCGCCAGAAGTCATTCTGGCTATGGATGAGGGGCAATACGATGGCAAGGTTTGTTTCACGTTAGGGTTTACCTTTAATTTCAAATTATCTTAAAATATGGTCCTTTAAAGTAGAATTGCACATAATATGAGTTCTTATGAAATTAGTAGTTTGACATTTAAAAAATATAATAAATATTTTTTATAATAATTATATTAAATAAAAATGTATGTTTCAGGTGGATGTGTGGTCGCTAGGTATCACTTGTATAGAATTAGCGGAGCGTAAGCCACCGTATTTCAATATGAACGCTATGTCTGCTCTTTATCACATCGCGCAAAACGACTCGCCTACACTTTCAGTAAGTTATTTTACAAGTAATCTTTAATATATTCAGGTAACAATAAACCACTAGAATCCAACATGAATATTATCTTATATTAAAACAAATTAATAGGAATTGAGTTTATATATTACATTTCCATTATCGAATCTTACTTTATTAACTAGAGTTATGTTGATCAGGCGCCGGAATGGACGGATACATTTCGCTACTTTGTGGAAGCGTGCCTCCAAAAAAACCCTCAAGATAGGCCATCTTCTACCAAGCTCCTCTCGCATCACTTCATCGCACGGCAACGCTCATCCAACGTCCTTGTAGATTTAATACAAAGGACAAAAGCAGCTGTGCGTGATCTGGATAACCTCAACTATAGGAAAATGAAAAAGATTCTTATGGTCGACGCTGACAATGAAAGTGCTATTGGTCAGTAAATTGTATTATATTATTTTGACTATCAAGCAATATTCATGAAGCAATTATGTTTTTGTTAATATTTATAACAATTTTGTTTTCAAAATTTTATAATATATTGTCTGATGACGATAAAAGAAAATATCAGACATTGTGTCTGGTTTGGATCTGGAAATTTACATAAAAAAACACCAATGAATATTATGTTTTTAAACATATTTATTTATGGGAAGAATTTTGAACCTTCCAAAAATAGTGAGTTTATACATTTTTTCCACAGGTGACAGTGAAGAGACAACAGAAGAGCGATCGGGGGGTGATAGTTCTAAATCGAATTCTGCTACATCTGAACACAGTGCTGCTGGCGCTTCTAGCCAGAGCTCATCTTCGGGCAGTCTACGACGAAGGCCTCACCCGGTCAGTAAACGAGTAACAAGTTGTCAGACTTATGACATGAGAAATCTGGCTGGGTGAGCATTTGACAGTTGACTCCTTCCCGCTTAGACCTATGGGATCAAAACGTGAAAAATGACAGTGTAGCTTGCCCACCGACTTCATGTTGCTGAGCAGGCGGAGAGATCAACTCAGGGGTTTCGTTTGGGGATAAAACACGGGAACAAAAAATCGGCAAAAAACCGAAGAGGTTGACATCATGCCGGCCATATCAGTCACAGAATCCATGAACGGTGGAGAAACTCGAATGGAGAAGGCCACTCGACAAACTTAGTGTTATATTAGTATTATTTATTTGTATACGTAATAAGAGAAATAGTGCGTTACCAGCTACTAGGTGGAATACCAGCTTCCAGGGTTGTCTGTTTAGGTACTATTGACTTTTATATTTTGGCTGTGAATCAGTTTGCTGTTTCGGTGTGACGGCAATCTCTTATCTCTAGAATCTCTACGCACCTTACGAATCATTTATTGATATTGTAGATGGGCCATCTCTTGTTTATCTAGACCAGGCTTACAACTTATGCACTTGTTATTGAGATTTTAATCGCGAAATCATATTTTCGAGATTTCGAGTGTGATTTAAGATTTTATAAGGCAATCGTATTCTACAGAATAAGAATAATTTATAACAAGTATAACTTTAGAATTACTCATATCTACAGTCTTATGCGCGAGGTATTAATTTATATTTTAACTATTACAGATCAACGCTAATCATCACAGCCAACATCCACAGCCGCAGCCATACCAGCATCATAATCACCAGCACTCAACTCATCCAGCGAGGTTAGTAACTTAATTATTATTTTGTCAACATCTATAATAGTGCTGTAGGGTCTCTACCCTAAAGAGAGAGTCTCTTTGCTGTTTATTTTCCACAAATTTGAAAATACCTCGGAATAAACTATAATTATAAAATTACGCTACTCTATTTATTAATCACTTTCGACTGTATTCTTTATAAACCTATTTTTTCTGGTATTCTTCAGCAAGGTACTAATGTGTAACTGTTTGTACTGATTTTGTTCTTTCATTCGATCATTTAATTTTAATGTAATAACGTTATCGATGCTTAATAGCGACGCAATTGTTATTTGTTGCTTAGAGTGGTTACAGTATAATTTTTTGATTATGGGCTTATGAGACAATCAAGTTGTATAGTATATACTCGTTAGATTAATTGTAAACTTTTGCATGAGAATTACTTTATAGCATGGTAGAAAGCATTTGATAACATTTTGTAGTTATATTATTATCTATTTCAATCAATTAAAGGGTCTTAATACTAACAAATGTGACACATTTTATAGTTATACAGGTATTTGTCACATTCAATCCAATGACATTTTTAATTAGAATAAATGAGATAAAAAACTTTACACAGCAAATACAATTATTATTTATAAGGCTCAAGAAATATATCATTCTACATCATGTTTAACTTTAACTTATAATATAAATAATTATTTATATTCATATTCATAAATTATACTTCAATTTCAAACACCAAGTCTAAAGCCAAAGGTCTATTAATATTGGTTACTTATCTGTCTGACTTCATTATTTTAAAAAGCAATGTGTGATTCATATTAAATTTCAATGAGAAATAGTAAACTAAAGAAAGATTAGTCTAATATCACACTGGCTTTCATATTTAATATTGAAGCAATTACCAATATAAAAAAACTTTGAAATCTACAATAATAATAATAATAATGTAACTACTTAAACAGGAATACTGCTTTACAATTATACGACAATTATTGACAGAAACAATATTTCACAACACATTTATTGTTTCTATTAATGAAGAACATTGAGAACTTCTCATTATCTTTCAAATATTCTTTGCCTTCCAGAATAATATTTTTATCTGTAAATTCAGTTTTCTATTACTAACAAGACTATTTTTGCCATCACTGATTATTTTAAAATTATTTATGTTTAATGTTAAGTCTATAAAAATATAATAAGGTCGAGAGTCATAATTCATTGATTGTTAAGGCGCCGACACAACAACACAAGACATGAAATATCAAAATAATTACACATTCTAATGTTTCTGCTAAAAAATCATGACAAAACTCAATATTACAATGTTCTCCTGGCTTTTTCATTAAATCTGCTTGTATTCATATCAGTATTTCTCTAGATTCAATTAAAGGTTGTATTGTAGCATGAAATGTATCTTTCAATGTGTAAATCTGAAACCCTGTCTGTCCACCGTAGCACTAGTAGATTGTAGATAGCTTCTGTATGCATTGCACGCGCATCACACCCTTGTCTTTCAGAGCTCGCAAGCGCTGGCTTAATTCATGTTGCTGTTTCGTACGCAGAGAGAGCGAGAGCCCTCTGCCGCCTTCGCACGACGATTACGTGAATCGCGACGCGTTACGGGATTACGCGAATCGTGATTCGTTGTGCGATGACTACGGGGACGACTACGCGAACAGAGATGCTATTCGTGAGGCGCAGAGGGAAAGGGAGAGAGAGCGGCAAGCGAACGAGTATAGAGAGTACGTGAATGCCCCGTCAGCGTGGCAACAGGACGGCGGTGATGATAATAGAAACACGCAGCGGCGGCAGAATACTAGAAGTGAGTAATAGTCCGTTTGACAAACATTTACCGTTGATTCAATTTAGTTTGACAATACCAATATTTTGATGGAGATGGTTACTTAAAATACTCCACGATAACTGTCGATTTAAAATTTTTGAGATTCCCTAACATCCTTTTTCATCATGACGAGATAGAGCGAAATCACACGGATAATGTCGACTACGCATCAAAGTTTCGGTTTAATTTTTCTTTATAGAATACTGGATATAATATTTGACACTATCAAGTATCGGAATAAGTTACATTGAATAAATGGTTCGAAATATGAATTAATTAAGAAATGTAATTAAGTTTTTAACAAAATGGTGGCTTCACAGTTATACTTTGGTTGTGCAGTTGATAGTATTGATATGATATCGCTTCTTTCGAATCTCGCTATGAGAAATTACCTTATGTATTCCTTCCTAAGCAAAACAACTTTACTTTTGAAATCTGATGTATTAAGTGAAAGTTCAAAAAGTCTATAAATCAATATATTTATGCTATAAATAAACTATTTAGATTTTATGTTCTACAAATAATTTCAGTTTAGTTTCCAGTAAATATCGCTTTTATTTGATAATTATTTGCTTAAATGTGATGTGATACTAATGTGGACTAGAATTAAAACAAATTAATGTCTCGTTAGGTGTCAGTAATAACGTATCTGCTGCGATGTCTCTAGTATCTGAACACGGAGCGAACAACTTCGCGACTATTCGAACGACCAGCATTGTCACCAAACAACAAAAAGAGCACAACCAGGTAAGATCATAATCTTGCAAAAGATTTGTGAAATATTACTAATTTTCTACATACTAAACAAGGTAACCAACCTCTAAGATGAAGTATTCCTCCACGTAACTGGACTCTTATTGTACTATAGCCATAAATATTATTCGTGATACATTTGACTAAGGGGTAACTTTTCCTAGGAGATGCACGAACAAATGTCCGGCTATAAACGCATGCGGCGCGAGCATCAAGCAGCGCTGGTAAAGCTAGAGGAGCGCTGCAAGGCCGACGTGGACGCGCACAAGGCGCAGCTGGACCGCGAGTACGACGCTCTGCTGCAGCAACTGTCGCGGGACCTTGAGCGGCTGCAGGTACGTGCCCAGACGTAGCCAGAGAGCACAAAGCATAACTTTAGTCCGTACCCTTGTGCGGACTAAAGTGAGTATAGAAAATACTCAGTTAGATCCTTATCTAACTGAGTATTTTCTATACTCACCACCATGAACTTTGAGTGCAGTCTCATTTATGACAGTTTCTAGACACAGGCAAACATTTTTAACGCTCCATACCTCACCCTCACCACCCAATACAACCGAAAATTTCTGTTCTGTGCAATCGATACCATTGATCAATCAATCAATTCATTCAACATGTAAAATATCTCTATGTAATTGTTACAATAATAATCCTTCCAACTACTTTCAGACTAAGCACGCACAGGAATTGGAACGCAAACAGAAACAGAATGCAGCGGCAGAGAAAAAATTAGTGAAAGATATAACAGCAAGGCAAGAACAAGAGCGCAAGGCTTTCGAGACACAACGCAAGCGAGAGTACAAGGCTAACAAGGAGAGGTGGAAAAAAGAGCTCAGCATGGACGACGCTACCCCTAAGAGACAGCGGGATGCTACGCTGCAGTGAGTACTATTGCACATAGTTTCTAACAAAACATCCTATCTCCTACTGGTTTAGTTTCCTTATCATCATCTTTTGTGGTAATATTCATATTAATATAGGAAATTGAAATGACACCAAATCAAAGTTTATGTGTACACATGGTCTTGATATAGACTTTTAACATTAAGTTGTCTTTTAGAATGGTGTATTTTTAATTTTTGACCATTGATTGGTTATCATCTTATATGGCTTTAATAATTGTTAATATAATTGCATTAAGAAAAGCTGAAATATCACGTAGATTTAGAGAAGTGTGTTCTATTTTCAACCTTAATATACGTTTTAAAATGTAGGTTTAAGAAAGCTTTCCCCTACACATCTAATATTGTTGGTTTCTTTAAAGCTGTCTTAATTTTAGTTACTTAAGAGTTGTAATTTTTAATCAAATTTTTAATTTATATTTACGGGTGCCTTCAGAATCCAAACCTAATATTATTTCAATTTAAAGTGAGAAATACAAAGCTAAAATTGGTTTCGCTGTTATAACCTACACAATTGACCTTCTGACTTTTATGAATGATATCATTGTATCATTTTGTGCTGTAAAGAATAAGTAAATGATAATGGTCAGTGCCCTAGCTACAGGCTTCCCAGACACTAATCGTTTGTGTGATATTTGTTTTCAGATCAGGTTCTATAATTAATTATGTATGTAATATTTCTTTTTAAATATGTTTATCCAATATCAAGAATCCAAGTATTAATGTTCTTTATTTTAGGCTTTTCTAACACACGTCGGATGTGTGTTAGAAAATTTATTAGCGTGTATGAGTATATAAATAAATAAATTATTTTCTATATGACAGATCGCAAAAGGACAACATGAAGCAGGCTGAGGCGGCGGAAGAAGCGCGACTAGTCAGGTCGCAGCGGGAGTACCTTGAGCTGGAGTTACGTCGCTTCCGGCGGCGCCGCATGCTAGCGCTCCATCATAAGGAGCAAGAACTGCTTCGAGAGGTGCGTTCCAGAGCTTGTAGTCTGTGAAAACGTGGGACTCATTAAGAGGCGGCTCCCTAAATACAATCCAGCTATCAAACGATGCTAACTCCCTACAAAAACTCCGGCTATTTATAGAACTCTATAGTGCAGCAGGGTTTAATATTGCGTATCCTACTTCAATTCAATATTGCACAACAGAAGTAAAGATGTAAGTCACAAAACTTACTTACTCCATTTAATCGACATTACGGCTGAGCAGCCACCGTTGGTGTAATAAGCCTTTATTGGATACATTTTCAACACCGCGCACAATAAGAAGTAGTAATAACAATTTATCGTATTTGTGCAGGAGCTGAACAAGCGTCAGCAGCAATTGGAACAGGCGCATGCGATGTTATTGCGTCATCACGAGAAGACTCAGGAGCTAGAATACCGTCAGCAGAAAGGGGTGCATGCGCTCAGGTTGACTTCTTGATTCAATATTTTAAATCTTCTTTCGATGAACCGTCAAGGCTGATAATTTAGGGATGCTGCTAATGTTAAATCTATTGCTATGTATTATATTATGTGATATTTGGGACAGCGAAGTATTTTAAGTTACCATAGACACTTATCCTACCAATACGAAAGACAATATCATAGTAGCCTATAATGTCCACTTCTGAACATACATTATCGGTGAACAGTCCAATATCGTAATCTTCATACCTGTTACTTTTCATTGCGGCTCGATTTTTCTGATTGAATTCGTGATCTCATGTTGGGAATATAGGGGATAGATCATCTGTCAATATTGAGTGAGACCGACATTGCACTTCCTGATACGTGGTTGCCTTGCTAGAAATTTACTGCTCAATGGGTCGTCTTTTCTGCGCTCTGTGTCCTGTTCATTTCCAACTTACTAGTCCTATGAACTACGTCAAGACTAATAGGATATCCTTGATTCAATCGCTTGACGTTGAGGGACCGTGAACTTGTTAGGCCACACATAGTGAGCGACCACATTTCACAGTTGTAAATTATGATATTGCAAACTATGACAATACATTTGAACTATTTTGATGTATTTTTCACAATTTTAATTTCAAATCAAAATCTGTAAAATTTCAGAGAAGAACAATTATCAAATCAGCACGCGACAGAGTTAGCCAACCAGCGAGAGTATATGCAGCGTGCGGAACATGAGCTGCGTAAAAAACATGCATTGCAGCTGAAACAACAACCTAAGAGCCTCAAGGTTGGTAAAACTGTGAATTGAAACAGTTTTTGACATTATTTTGAACCTTTTAGAATTACCATTTAGAATCGTGTAAAATTTTCAAAGTTTCAGTTCTAAGTGTTCTGAATACCCTTATGTATATTTATTCTATCTAAATCTTTTAGAGAACTTTATTTTTACAGTTAATATTTACTATACAAAACGTTAAAGTTATTTTATTTTACTACTACTACCGACGGACGAAAATACTATTATTTTTTTAACTTATTGCCTTGTAACACTACTTTGTATATTTTGGAAAATTGAATACGAAACCAATGTAATAAAGTAATATGTAGTTCAACTCATTTTTTTCCTAACAGCAAAAAGAAATGCAGATCCGCAAGCAGTTCCGAGAGACGTGTAAGATACAGACGCGCCAGTACAAGGCGTTGAAGGCGCAGATTTTACAGATGACTGCTAAAGTAAATATATTTAAAGCTTGTCATTAGAAACTATCAAATTATCTTAACTATTAATATAAGATTATAGTTTAGATAGGTTTTGAAACAATACATAGGCTCCGAGTCCGAAGTACACAAACTAAATTAAATTTAAGTTCAGTTCAATACAACCACAAAGACAGATAACGTGTGACGTCATTTGCCATTTCTATAATGGCGATTCTTAAGCAGTTTTGCCTTATTTTAATGCGCATAATTAAACATGTCGTTTAAAAATCAGTCTAAAGTGTACGAATCATCTAAGTGTCAACTTACTTGACGTTCCTTAAAGTCTAAATAATTCCTTAATTCTATTCCTTCTTAATAAATTGTAATGAAAAACCATAACTTAAATTTAATTTACTCTGTGTGTGTTGGGGCCATATGTCGTTAACATAGTTTGACATATTGTAATGTATTTCGGAAAAATCCAATTTATTGAGACTGATTGCTAAAATTTTATCTTGTAATATCTAAACAAATAACTATTTGTTTAGTATACATAGTATTGGTGCAATTATGATTCCAGGAGCAACAAAAGGAAGTTATTAAGACACTGAAAGATGAAAAACGACGTAAGTTGGTGTTGTTGGGCGAGCAGTACGACCAGAGCATTACAGAGATGCTGCAGAAGCAGACGGTCAGGCTTGACGAAAGTCAAATGGTTTGTAGTATTTATGTCTGTATTCATTTTAACCACCTTGACTTTGATCATCAACAATCTATAGGCACAGGCCTTCCTATATGAAAGAAACACATGATGAGTTTGGGCCATAATACCACCAATGTGGGTTGGTAGGAGAAATCTGTTGCCATTAAAGAATTGCTTATACATCGAAAGAAAATGGACAGAATAATTGTTATCGTTATATTCCAGATGGAGTGCCAACAGTTGAAGATGCAGCTGGAGCATGAGCTGGACATGTTGACAGCGTACCAGAGCAAGAGCAAGATGCAGGCTGAGGCGCAGCGGAACCGAGAGCGTCGGGAGCTTGAGGAGAGGGTCGCCGTACGCCGAGCGCTGCTCGAGCAGAAGGTACGAGACGTAAGGACCGAGAGCTAGAGAGTTTCCAGTGCAGCTCATGTAGATTGTACAGGGCGTAAGGACCGTGCGCTAAGGGACGCCCAGCGCTGCTCGAGCATAGGGTACGGGTCGTACGAACCGAGGGCTAAAGGGCAGCAGATGATACGGGACGATTCTCGCATCTTCTGTTTGAGCGCTACTCGAACAAAGGAATATACAATATTTCATATGTATAATATGTTGAAATTCAACGCCTCAGCAAAACCATATGTAGATCCACTAGACCCGCCGTTAATCAAGCTCGCTTTATGGTTGCAGATGGAGTCTGAATGCGGGCAGTTTGTAGCGGAGCGCGCCGACCGCACGAGGCAGCTGCACGAGAGGCACGAGGGGGAACTGCACCACTTCGACAACGAGAGCGCGCGCCTCGGCTTCAGGTATACCAGCCACCAGTCAAGGCAATATTGCGACTATTGGCCGAGAAATTGCAGTTCATTCCCAACATAATTCTCGACCTTTTTACTAGATTTGGCAGTCAAAACTAGCGACAGGAACAAAACTAGGAGGCGGCATCTATACATGAGGTTTTCAGTGAACACAATACAATGTATCAAATAAAAACACATCAACAAACTCTGTTGTCCGCGATCCTCATTATACAAAATTTCGCGATTTTATAAGTTAAATGGACCTAATTCTGAGAGTATACCGTAACAACCTTAATCTAAATATAAGTTCAGTCTCGCATGAAGACAGATTTTATTTTTAATTATTGACAAAACATTGAACTATCTAAAACTAATTGCAATAAGGTCGATAATTTCTCTTGCTTTTTTCAATGCCACTTCAATGAAGTCTGTCTTTGTTGTACTTTGTGCTCTCAAATTTATATTTTCAGCACCTAAAATATAAGTAAGTGCTTATGTAATAATTAAATTAAATTTATAGTGTAAGTGTAACACATTTGTAATTACTGCAGAGATTACTACAGAAAAATATACTAGCAAATAGCAGGGATTATATGATGTACAGTGTAAAGGGCCTTGGGCAACGCCAACTTAATCTCACTGTATTCGTCACTATGTCGAATTGTAATGTTGAATCTAGGTTACATTTTATTCAAAAATAGGAGATATTCTTTTGATGACAAAAAATTTGCAAAGTAGGTTTATTACTCTCGTATGATTCTGAATTCGTGTAGTGTAGAAATGTAAAAAATAGCGAAAGGAATAGTATGTTAGAGACACTTTTGTAGTAAAAGTAGTTTCACACATGAAACGTATATTTAAAAAAAACGCACAGATACATTTGATAAGGTACGAAGGAAGTGATGTCAACTGCCTATAGCATTTTATATGGAGCGTTTTTGGCTAATTTGTAATTACTACTCAAACATATTGATACAACTATACTACAGCTTGTGCAATATTTCTTTCCAGCGCGATGGCGATAGCCGAGGGCAGCCGGGAGGGCTACGGCGACGAAGAGCAGTCTCTATCGGGCTCGATGCTGTCGCTCGCGCACAGCAACTCATCCGCCTCTTTCCCCGCCGGCTCGCTTTAGGCACCCGCCCGCTGTTGCCAAACGATCTCACCTGACCTCGGTACCAAATCACTCACCTACTCACTGTAAACTCCCTATTCCCTGTAACGGTAAAATATTATTGTTATTACTAGATCTGTCATTCGTCTTTCTAATAAATTAAGCGTAGTTTTCATCAAACGTTTTACACAGACTTCCGAAGTGAGTATTGATGCCACAATATCAAATTTTAAGTGCGAATTGTTCATGTAAAGATATGTAAATAAAAGTAAGGTAGTCCGCATTATTTATTTGACCAGTATGAACAGATTCATGGCTGATCTCATTTGGCGTAAGTGTGAACAGCCTTGTGACACCGCACCCTTATAAAATAATAAAGTATAATTATGTCTATTGCAATGGCCATATAATTTATTACCAAATATTTTAATTTCCAAATTAAATACAATTACGTCTTTGTTATATAAGAACTATAATGTTAAAGGTGTTTTAATAAATATGAACATGACTGAATACTAATAGGATAAAAATATTATGCATCATTTGCTTGTTTTTTTTCTTTATTTAATTTGACAATATACAGTGATTACTAATAATTACAGACCAAATAATAATTATTAGTTAATATTTATTTACCATTTTTACCATAAAATCTGCGTTTTAAAATTAATTATTTAATTTTGTTATATAATTATTAAATTAATGGCAATACTACAGATAATAATTTCATAATTAAATGACATTTAATAATAATGGCGTTAAGAATATAATAGTAATAAATGTATTGATTTTATGAGCAATCATCATCTATGACTTAAATATGAATGAAATATCAAGAGACTCTTCCTCTGATAAAACACTTTAAAAGAATATGGAATATATTTTTTGGATCGATATTTTCTTTACAAAATTAATTAAATTCTTTTTTATTTTTAAAAAAACCTTACTTGATTCTCTTATATACAAATGGTTTTATACTAAATCAATTATATACTGCTGTATATTGGCACTTAGAAAATGTTATTTAGGCTCACGATATTATGCGTGGTGGTTAGTATTTGAACAATGATATGTTCACGATACACAACTTGAATTGTACAGAGTGTACAAAATTAATGTTTGATTAAATTATAACTATAGATCTTATATAACGAAGTTCGTAATTCAAAGTTACAACCAGTTCTTGACTATAATATTATCTCCTCAGCACTATTTTGTCAAAATCTAGTAATATGCTGTCCAATTGATACAAACATCGAACAACGTAGAATATTGGTAAATCAGATGTTACATATTATTACTCTTTGTTTTACTTTCATTGAAATATCACTATTGTTTGATGATATGATGATATTTGGCAACAGCATACTAAATTCCACATACTATTTCTAAGTAGGTTCTGAGACTGTAAGGCCCTCCCACAACATGGCATTAACAATATGCTTTAAGCTAAATTGTATTTATACTATTAATTTTTTGTTGTCTTCCATGTAACAAGCGTCAGTATTCGCGTAGTCACGTTGGTTCGGGAGGGCATTTCCTATATATTACACTATTAAGTTTATTGCACTCCATAATTAATTAACACTTTAACAATAGAGCCGGTGGTTGCATTAGATTACTATCGATATAATTTATTTTTTATTATAAGGTTTTGGGGGGACTTCAAACAATATATTTTAATTATATAGTTATTTGTGCAATATTTCATCAAAAAGAATGAATTCAATTCAGTTACTCCGCGCTGTAATCTAACACAATCATCACTTCTATTGTTAAGTGTGCCAGTGTGTTTCTGGTATTAGGAGGCTAGATCATTATAATAATATTTGAATTTATTTACTTTCCACTTTTTTGCGCAGTCTAATATAAATACTCATCACATCAGTATTTTCCAGTTGTAATAATAGATTTTGTATACTGTTGTGCCTAAATGGAGAAGCGTGCCAGAGACATACTGTTTTTGTTGTATAAATTTATATTTGTATAATGATAGTAAAGAGGTTATTCGCAAGTTTGTGTGCCGATAGTATGATGTTTTAAAAAGATAATGCAATGACGTGAGAATGAAACGCTTTTTCATTAGTAATTTTATTCACAATTAGTCCCCTGTTCTGTTGGTTTTGCTGTTATTTAAAATCAATTCTATAACTTGACGTAAGTCTCAGAAGTGACTACTAGATTGAAAGTAAAGAATTACTTCCAGATTCGATTGAATCACGTCTGATTGAACGATCTCTTAGACATAAGGAATTTTAATTTTCTTATTTTTAGTATTAAAATATACACACGAAAGTCTTGTCTTAGAGCATTAGGCCGTCCATCTAATAACGATTGATCATCACGAGAACAACAGAACAGAGCGCTGTAGAAGGCATGTTTATTAAAAAAAATATAAATCTAGTATTCTTGATCTACTCTTGTATATTATGTAGTTTGTCATAAGTTTCTATAGTGGTTTTAAAAAAAATTTCGTCTTGATACTTTTAAGTAAAAAGATTGAAAAATTTGACGCGTTGTGAAAACGTCAAATGTAATGTGAAACGAGGAAAGTCAGTCGACCTTCAATGTACGCTTGATAGATTTGAGTTGAGTTTCGGTACTACCCGAGTGGCTGAGCTCCGCGCGCGCCTACACCTCACGTTGCTTCCAACAAAACACTATTATTTATACAACATTAGATAGTCAAAATTCTAATATTCATATCATTAGATTTTACTTTAGGGACTATTGTAAGCATTTGGCATGTTTACTATTGTAAGTTAATTTTTTAAAGTCGGACTGATGTATTCGTTTTGGCCTATTACATTTTATCTGTTAATATTTAAATTGTTTGTACCAATGCAATAACAATCGATATATTTGCTTCAACTTGTTAGATTGTATCCTGAAATATGCTTTACTAAACAATAACAAATGTGCAGGTGCTGATTATTGTAACTTACTGCCAATACGATTTTGTAAATATTAATATGTATTAACTAAATATTAGCTTGCACATGGTATGCCTTAACCGGCGCGACGCGCGGTGCTCAGTGTTATGTATATAATGAACAATAATATAATTAATTAAACATAGTTTGTTAATTTTTGTAAGATGCAAATTCGATTCATGTACATTTGAAATGCGATGTTAATTGACGTCATAGCTGAGGTCTACAAGTGCTATTTTTGTCATTATTTAGTTTCCTGTACAACATTGTATGTGGACTAAGCAACCAGTCATGTCTGTAGATGATTATATTATTTAATTTAATGTCGATTTTAGTCATAAAATCCAAATTTAGTTAATGCTAAACATAATTGAAAAGTAATTTTTTTACTTTAATTATTATTATTATCTTCCTATATCACATTACTTGTAAGCATCACATGATGTGATCGTACTGTATTATTTTGAGCCTGGTAGACATTTATATTATTAACTTTTATCATACCATTGACGCTTAAATCTTCAAATTGTATAATACTGCTTTATAAATCTCTAAACCCTACACAATAGAGTGCAGTGTATTCGACTATTTTCGATCGATAGTATAAATTCCTTTGACAATGCGAGTCTAGTTGGTTCAAATGAAGTAGTTTCTGTACTTTCTTCCTCCTGAACTGACCAAGTAAATGACAATAATCTCTAGACACATCCTATCGACACATCGGTCTTTCTATCACTGTAAATACATTTTAGGCCAGTGTGAACTAGTGAAGCGATGGTTATAGCAGCACCTTAAAATTAAAGGTATTTTATATTATTTCCCGAATTTAAAATGTATTTCACTAAATATTCGTATAAAGTTCGCCATATCGTCACAAATTTATATAATTTATAATATTTTTGTGACTACCAAAAAAGATTATATTAAACTTATCTACTATGAACATCGCTACTCTTGATATTTATTTCAAAATCTGGTAACGAAGCACTAAGGAATTGAATTGTTAACTTTGCTTACTTGCAATAGGAGGTCGGTACTTAACGTAGGCGCTGTAGGCCGCTTGCTGGTAGTGCTCCGCCCGAGGCTGAACTGTCGGTGACACTCGCGTCCTTTATTTTGTTCTGTGATTGACGTCCTGGTTCCGGCCCTGGCCACGGGATTAGTGCAAAGCGCAGTTTTCCTCGTTCTAATCCCCCACTATTTAGCTGTTCTAAAGTTAGTTATCAAATATCACTCTTCAACAACCCGCCAGATTAATATTATTATTACAATATAGAAGTACCAAACTGTAGCTAGCTCACGTATTATGTAAATTGTAATTAAACAATTTTTATATTTTACCATTGTATAGACGTTTATCACTAATAGGTAGTTAGCGACATTGTGAGAAGTGTGACAAGGTGCGCGCGCGCGGCCGCACGTTTATATAGTTTGCGATTGTTTGCGGTTCGCTCAGTGCACCGTTGTTGTTTTCTTTTATTTTTTGTTATATATTTTAATAACACAATGGTAGTTTTAATAATTATTATCATTAATTATTATATTGTAATATAATCTTATTAATGAAAAAATCAAACTGAAATAAATAGCAAAGAAATCATATGACGTCGTTTATTATTTAAACACCCTATTGAAACATTACATGAAAAAAATAAAATATCAAAATAACTTTAAAAATCTTTTCCATCTGTTTTCACATAAAATATTACAAAAAGAAAGTGAATAAACAACAATAAAAAGCAATTCCGCTTGTAAACAAAGGAAATTCTTATAACTAGTTTTGATCTTAAAACAATACATGTGATTAATAATTTTCATAAATGCTTTAACAATATAAAAATCTAACTGAAAACTATAAATTATGTATTCCTTATGTTTTGATATAACAATAGTCAAACATTCATTAACAAGACTTCAGTTTTGCTGGGTAATTTTTATTCCCAATGAAATAAATTATACCTTTTTTAAACTAATATAGATAAAAGTAAAATGTCACCATTCACATATTTTTGTAAATAGAACAATTTGAACATTTCATTTATAACTAAGCTGTGAATTGAAACTTCATTGTGTAACAAATGGTCGAAACTCTGAAGCGAAAGTCAAAAATTGCTTAATCGAATCTAGTTAATAGCGAGCTAAGGAAATACATGGTAAAATGTATTTTAGTTTATTAGCAGTAAAGACATTATCAATCTGCTTATTTACCAATTCTGTTCGTTTTGATAATTAATTCAATTAATTCTGTGCAAGTCGAATGCTTGTTTTATATAAAGTACTATACTTATTTTAATTTCGTTTAACCATATATTTTTCGCTAAAAAATCGAAACTATTTATTAAAAACATCATAACTTTTCTATCAGTTAACAGTTGACACCAAAATATAGCGCTGGTGTTATATCTCTTCAGGTTTACTTACATTGACGGCTACAACAGGCGACGTTACGACCGGTCCGCCTGTCGGTTAACAGTGTTGCAACAACTAGTTGGTAGATTACAACAATTTACATACGAGTAGTCACGATTTATGCCTGTCATAGACGTTATAAAAAGTGAACCTCTGAAATTACTTAAACTTTCTTTTAATAACCAAAAAGAAAGCTGGTAAAAATGTCATCCATAAATTATATAGGTGAATTAACGGAGCCTTGTCGAAGTACAAATGCAATGAGTTTCAAGCCACAAAATAGAACGTATAATGATAAAACTGCTTTAGTACATGGCAGTTCACGCATACCAAACACCATATATTCTCATTGTTTGTCAGCGACGGCTGTTAACGACTAAATGTTGAATTTTTTCCCTTCCATACATTTTTACAGCTTTCTGCTATATATTCCTTATACAGGTCTTAAATCTCACTCGTAGTGGCTTCAAAAAACTCATCGCTTGTACACCGCTGCCTAAAACACGTCTCAACCCGACCCTGTGATCTGTTTTTTCATCTGAATTTTATTTTCAGTCTTTCACAGTCTATTGATACTTGCAAGAATTTGTGCTGGTTCGTTATTGAGACACTGGTTTCTTGGATAACAACAGATAGAGATTGTGCGAGATCAGTGGTTTCTTTGGTTAGGGAAAAGTTTGATTAAACGCAAAGAATAAATTGAATGCTGACTAAATTGATTGAGACAGATTGTTATAAACCGTTCATTTTGTATTACGTAGGTGGTATACTAAATGCTGTTGAAGGTTGGTGCAAGTATAAAGAATAATATTGAACCTTATTAAAATTGCAACAACCGAAAGTGGTGCCCGGTAAATTATATTTAATATTTTTGCTACAACTAAACGTAGAATTTGAAATAAATTATTATTCGGTCGCCGATAGCAATATTACTTAAAAGGGTAACTTTTGAATCTGTCCATAACCTAAAAAAACTAGAACACTGATCGGGAGTCGTTGACTTATGTTGGGTTTCAAAAATCTAGCTAGGGATATTGTAAAACCATTATGAGTAATTAAATTTTGATATGTTTTACATGCATAATGTCAAAATTCAACGCCTTGACAAAACCATCCGCAGATAAATTATTGAAATCCAGCATTAATGTATGGATGTGTAAGGATGAGCGAGCGGGTAGTTTACTGCGTGGGTGAGAACTCCGTGGGCTCGAGGATGCGGCAATGCATCTCGCGGATGAGAGGTACTGTGTACGCCACGCACTCGTCCCAGCCGGGGTTACGCCATGTGCTCTCGCGGGTCTCGCGGCGGGCTTGCAGGTTTTTGTAACCTGCAATTTGTGATTTTGGTTTTTATTGTGTATTTTTTTCACTGACAGAAATAAATATAATATTTTTCTACCGCTAACAGCAGTCTATTCATGGAATAATAACTTTGTTGCTACTTATATCGTATATTTAACTGAAAACAACAGCGCAATCATTGCTTATTATTTGTTGCGTAGGAAAGACTGACTATGTCATCGATGGATAGTAGTAAGCAGTGATTCTGAAGTACAACTTAATTTAAACGCATTGTATATCCTTCTATCAGTATAATTATAGAAAGGACACCCGCAGTATATCACGTGACATTAGAAAGATGAATTGTAGTTTTAGGAAGCGCCTCCCTTAATGCCTTCTAAAAATACTTAAAAAATAGTTTCTTTAAATCTTAATTCAGTTTACTTGATAGTTCGATTTCTTAGTATTCTTTTCCTATAACATATTGTGAGAGCGGTATGTACTGAATTTTTACTGAAAATTAAATTTTTAGAATGTGCTGACAGAATTTGTCCTAGTGGATCAATAAATAACTAAGGGGCTACTATTTTAGCTGTCATAATGATATATCATTTAAGACAAAAAAAAATAAAGACCTAAATGTTTGAGCACAGATTATAATTTAAACTATTTCAGTGCTACTAGTGAACCTTATTAAATTATTTTATCCCTTATAGAAGTTTTTAACAATTTTAGTGAATTAACAGATGAACACCATTGTGCACATTTACTATCTGAAAATGAGTTAATTTTTAATGCTAAAAGCAATTTTTACAGATGCTATTCACGGTATAACAACTAATTGTAAATGCATAAGGTGCAATTGTGTACACTTTTGTTATGGTCATGTTACATAAATTATTAAATAAGAATTGCAAATCTTTTATAATAAATTAATTTTACTTACACCAGATGTGGTGCACGTTGTATAGGCGTCCTATCTGCGAGAAATACCCAGCAAAGGCCTCGTTCTGCGAGCGGCGGTAGGTCAGGCCGCGCGCCCAATTGTTGCCCCACTCGATCATCGTGCCCGGCTTCAAGCTGCATTGGCCAGTACAATTAATTAATATCAGCTATAGGTTACAATAATTAATTAGTGTATCCTACCAATGTTACACTTGTAGGAATGTGACGATTTATGAAGAGGAATAAAAGTCAGTATTCATGAGTCTTACTTTACTTTTATGTTTGCCAGCACCGTATATTATTATTATAGCAGATAGAGTATTGAACAATGAGTAATCGATCGATAGAGAACCATCATTTAAAACTGTCGGATCGCGGATGAGATTCGAAAACTCACGTCACGACCCGTCACGTCTCGTTTTAACGCGCTGCAATGCAAGTAAAATGACAGAAATAGAGATTTAATGCCAATTTTGCATATTGAAAATAACAACACAGATACATATAGAACAATCTACCGGACTACTAACTAGTGATATCTACCGGACCACGTATGGTTAATGCTATAAGTGATGTTTAGGGAAGGTGCTGGGCTAAGTTAGTTTGTTGTATAGTTAGGTATGTCTAGGTACGTTACCCTCTCGCCGATACAGGTATGTAGGTGGATCCCGGGTCTCACTTGGTAGGCACAACACTGATGGCACTAGGATAACACTGATGGGCACAGAAAACAGTATAACGAGGGCAACGTGGCGAACACCGCGGAAACTTAAGTCAGTCAGTCAAGCGTCGGGAAGGAACTGTTGATTGGTGGGGGTTAACGTAATGAAAAGAGCGGGTCAGGTAGCTAGGCAGATATAGGTAGGCAAATATCATGCGTCCGACGAGACTTTAATAAACACATCGCCCGCCCTAAACATCTTAATGTTTACGTAAAGGAAAGGTAGGAGATATTAGGGATTTATTCAATAGGAAGGCGAACTAGTTTCGTTACGGATCTCTTTAAGGTTCCGGTGGGAGTCTGAACTTCAACCACACGAACAACTTGGTCTTTTCCGGGGTATACTTCGACAATGCGACCACGCCGCCATTGTAAAGGAGGAAGGTTGTCGTCTTTCAAAAGAACTAGCTCGCCTATATGAGGAGGGTTGGAAGGAGTAGTCCACTTTTGTCTCATCTGCAAGGTATTGAGGTATTCCAAGTGCCAACGAGACCAAAAATGCTGTGTCATCTGTTGCACCAACTGGAATCGACTGAGACGGCTAGTTTTCGAATCTTGGAATGGGTACTCAGGAAGGGCAGTTAAAGGTTGGCCTATTAGGAAATGACCAGGAGTAAGTACCTCGAGGTCATTAGGATCGGAGGAGACAGGAGAAAGAGGACGAGAGTTTAAGACTGCTTCGATTTTCGCGAAGACAGTCGTTAATTCCTCAAAGGTTAAGGGAGTTTCACCGATCACCCGCTTGAGGTGGGCCTTAGCCGACTTGACAGCAGCTTCAAAGAGACCACCCCAATGAGGGCAAACAGGAGGATCGAAAACCCAGTTAATGTTCCTTCGCGAAAGTTGGGAACCTATAGTTCCTTGATTTTGTGTCAAAAAGGACTCTAATTCTTTCAGGTAGTTATTCGCACCGATATAATTTCGGCCACAGTCGGATCGGATTAAGCTAGGCAGGCCACGACGCGATACGAAGCGGGAAAAGGTTGCGATAAAGGCTTCAGTAGTAAGGTCAGACACAACTTCAAGGTGAACAGCTTTGGTAGATAGGCAAACAAACACACACAGGTAACTCTTTACCAATTTCCGGTTACGGTACGATTGAACTTTCGTGTAAAATGGTCCGGCAAAGTCAGTACCGACGCCATCGAAGGGACGAGCAGCTGTAACACGGTCCTTGGGTAGGTCGCCCATTGGAGGTTGGGAGACAGCTGCTTTTAGGCGGTAACAAGGAAGGCACTTGAAAATAACATGCTGAATGGCGCGGCGAGCGGATAAAATCCAAAATTCTCGACCGAGGATAGCGAGCAAGGTATTGGTTCCAGCATGAGAATTTTCTATGTGGTAGTGGGAAATCAAAAGGGAGGTGAAATGACTGTTATTGGGAAGGAGAAGAGGATGGCGGGAATCAAAGGAAAGCTCAGAATTTCTTAGTCTTCCACCCACTCTTAATAGACCTTGATCATCAATAAATAGATTTAGTCGCTTCAAGGAATTCGAGATTAGATCTCCGCGATGCAGGCGATCTAGCTCATTAGGAAAGGAGGTAAATTGTAACATTTTTATTAAGTACAATAGGGAGTCTCGACGTTCTTCAGGAGAATGGTATGGAAGGTATCTATGGTTGGATGGGTTTTGAGCGTTATGAATAAACCGTCGGATATAGGACACAACATTGATCAGTTTATTCAATGAACTATAACGCTCTATTAAAAACGAAGGATCAGGGGAGGGGACGCCAGAAGTCATTACCAGGCAACGAAGTCCAGGGAGATCTCTACAAGGATCCGGCTCTGTAATTACAGGCCAGAGGTCAGGAGATTGCATCAACCATCGAGGGGAAAACCAAAGGTCATGGTTGATGAATCGGGACACAGGAAGGCCCCGGGACGCACAGTCACTCGGGTTCATATGACCAGGGACGTGTCTCCACTCGGACACTGTTCCGGAGTTAATAATTTGGGAGACACGGTTTGCCTCATAGGTTTGAAGGTGATGGGGAGGCGTCCTAATCCAGGCAAGGGCAATCATGCTATCCGTCCAAGTATTGACTGAAGCCACCACTATCGACCTCTTCAAACAGAGAGCGACGTGGTGGACTAATTTTGACAGGAGCGTAGCTCCTAACAATTCCAACTTGGGAATTGTTAAGCGAGTCCGAACTGGGGCAACTTTCGTTTTGGCCATAGCAAGGTGGACGGAGCACGTGCCAGAAGGATGTTCTGCGCGCAAATAAACTGCAGCAGCATAGCCAGCTTCAGAGGCGTCACAGAAACCATGGATGGAGAAGGAGGTGGAACCACTAGGTAGGATAAGGCGAGGAATGGCTACTTCAGAAATACGTATAAGGTCGCTAGTAAACGTAGCCCACTCATTTCTAAGGGTATCACTAAGGGGTTCGTCCCAGGATAGACCAGAAAGCCATAGGCGCTGGATAAACTCCTTAGCTGAAAACACTACGGGAGCTATCCAGCCGCAGGGGTCATATATTCGGGCGATTAAGGATAGGACTTTTCGCTTGGTAATCACTTCTTCTTTGCCGTTCAAGGTAAGGTTATATGAAAAACAATCACTACTGGGGTTGTACTGAACACCAAGGACAGCAATGGTTTGAGGATTTGAGGAGTCTTGGAAAGAATAAGGAAGCTGCAGGTGCTCTAGGGGCATGTCTTTAAGGAGCTCAGGTCTGTTGGTAATCCACTTTCGAAGTTCATACCCACCAGATGCCATAATACCCTCAAGTTCAGTTTTGAGTAGGTGAGCTGACTCAATGGAGTGGGTTCCAGTCAGGCAGTCATCAACGTAGACGTCATTTTCCAGAACTCTCGCAGCGTTGGGAAAGGAAGCTCTCTCTCTCTCGGCAAGCTCAAGGAGGGTGCGGATCGCAACGAAGGGACTAGAGCGGAGTCCATAGGTATTGGTGTTCAGTTCGTATGTGAGGAGAGGGAAGGAAGGATCTTCACGCCAGAGCACTAGCTGGTACCGCCTGTCATCAGGATGGACCCAGGTCATACGGAACATCATCCGGATGTCGGTTACAAACACAACTTCGTGTCTGCGGAAGTTAAGTAGGATATGGGTGATGTCACGCTGGAGTTTAGGACCTGTATGTAGGCATTGGTTAAGGGAGACACTAGTGGAAGTAGGGCTGCTACCATCGAACACAACACGTATCTTGTCCCCGGTACTCTTGAACACACCATGGTGAGGAATATAATAATGTTCTCGGGATGGGTCAAAGGTAGACAAAGACATGTGTTGGAGGTCTAGATATTCACGCATAAATGACACGTACTTATCACGGAAGTCAGGATTAGCCTTAAAACGCTTCTCTAAGTTAGAGAATCGTTGTAGGGCTCGGGTTCGGGAATCACCAAGGGAGGGTCTATTCTGGAGGAAGGGTAATCTAACCATAAATCTACCATCGCGCTCGCGAGTAGTAGTGGTTTGAAAGATTGTCTCACAGTCTTGGTCTAATGGGTTAGGTATGTCTATCTGGGGGGCTTCCTCTGTTTTCCAGAACTTCTCCACGATCTGTGATAGGGATACACCAGTCATGGGTGCGTCAACCTGGTGGGAGAGGCCTGAGATCGGACCAGACAATACAAAACCGAAGATGGTAGACAAGGCTGTAAGACCACTAGGATACTTAAGGAACTCAGGTTTTAAGAGGGATCCTATGACATCGGCACCCAGGAGGACATTTATAGGACCAGGTCTGTGAAATAAGGGATCCGCTAAAGGTAAGTGTGCAGTAGAATTAACTAAGGACTTGGGTAGATCAATCTCAGGATGAGTACCAGCAATGACATCCACGACCATTGCGGTAGTTGAGATCTCGGGATAGGAGGAATGAACGGGCTTGAAATGTAGGGAGACGGTACCTCGGGAATGTACAGACTGCACATTACCTATACCGCGTACAGGTACAAAGGATGGGGTGACAGGGAGGTTCAATTGATCAACGACTAAATCAGTGGTAAGGAGGCAGCCCTGGGCTCCCGTGTCACATAATGCACGCGCTTCTACATAGTAACCATAGGAAGTCCTGATATGTATAAGGGCAGTAGGTAAAAGCACTAGGGAGTTTGACGGAATTCTAGTAGAAGCGGGCGGGGAGAGGGAGAGGGAGTCGGAGTCTAGTCAACGTCTCGGACTCCGACTAGTCTGTGGGCTATAGTCTCGGCGATGAGGCCTATCATCAGCCGTACTTGTCCTTCGGACGTGGACAGGAGGGGGGGAGTACATGGGTCTACTGCGGGGAGGAGTTGTAGGACGAGGTGAGTCACGGGAATGGACGTAGTGATGCTGGGTGACATGTGAGTTCGTGTGAGGTGGTGATCGCATATTCATACGAGGAGGCGAATATCGCCCGCCCATACGGGGAGGTGACGACCTTGTCACTACGTCACGAAAGGATACAGTTCTTTCACACGGGGAAGGAATGCTATCGTAACACAACATCGTGTGATGGGAGGAACGATGGCATATACCACAACGATAGTTACGACGGCAGGTAGATAAGGAGTGCTTATCTAAACACCTATAACACAAGCGGGCCTCTCTCACATAACTAGTTCTATCGCGAACAGGTAGGCGATGAAAGTCGGGGCACTCCCGCAGATAGTGTTTTGTGCTGTTGCACTTAAAGCACGTAGGATTAGGTGTAGGAGTTACTACCACATATGCTCTAGGAGTAGGTGGGGAACGAAGTCTAGGTTTAGGTGTTGGACGAAGATTGTGGGTTGCCTGGAGGGAATTATCAACAATGTCGGCATTACCTACATTATCATAATGCCTACACTCGTCCTCTAGGAAGGAAATTAGGTGGTCGAATGTAGGAAGGGACTCGGGATTGTCACCATACCGGCGCTCAAATCGGGATTTTAGGTCTGAAGGCAATTTAGTCAGACAAATGTGAACTAGCATGTATGACCAGTGAATTACGGGCAGTTCTAGACGCTCTAAGCACCGGTATGACGAAAGGAGTGGGTTGAGGAAGGATACCCTTAAGCCACCCAATTTGGAACTAATGTTCGGAAGGTTTATTATTTGGGCCAAGTGGGTATCGGCTAGGACGCGTAAGTTGTGATACCTACGCTTAAGGAGGTCACGGGCTGTGGTATAATTCCCACCTTCAATTTTGAGGTGTTGGATCAGCCGCCTGGGTTCGTCTGACAGCGCGCCTACTAGGTAGTGTAACTTAAGAGTAGGGGTGAGGTCAGGTTGGTTATCCACAACGCTGTCAAACTGGTCGATAAAACTGATCCAGCTATCAGGACGACCATCAAACCGGGGGATAGGGAGGACAGGAAGCTTGCTCGTTGGGGAGGTGAATTGGGATGTCCTAGGCGTCTTAGTAGGAGTACTAGTGGCGGAAGGCTCGGGGTGAAAGGTGGGCATCAACTCGTCCGCTTTCACTTTGAGGTCATCTATTTTGTTTTGTACTGTTCTCATTTTATGCTTAACATAAGAGTAATCTTGCTCGTCAATAGTAGGATCGAGACCGCCTAGGAGACGGGAACAGGCACCATTGAACTGTGCCTGATGGGAGCTCAAGTCACTCAAACGCATGCGTAACTTGGCAGGAGGAAAGGTATCCAAGGCTTGGTGTGTGTCGTCGATCCACTGACCTATAAAACGAACGACACCAATAGCTTCACGGTACTCTGCTGTTTCCGTGTATAGGAATGCCTTTACGGTATCGTTACCAACCGACATGTTCACAAAGCTAATTAACAAAAACTAGGTTTCGAATAAAGGTAAGGAAAGGAAATAATTCGCAATTCGTAAACACGCGGGAATCTATACGTTAACTAGATGCCGGGCGCAGCGATGGGTCGCTCAGAGAACAAAAGAATTCCGAGCGGACGGCTAGGTAACACTTAACTCGTAAACAAGTTACGTAATTAATTTTATTTTAAATAATAGGCGAATTAATGATTTTAAACATTAAAATGATTATGAAAGGGTTTATAATGAATAATTTTGGAATAATATTAATATTTTTTGACACTTTAATAGGTAATTAAGTAAAAGTGGGCCAAAATTTAAAGGTATTTGATAATAAATATCAAAATATATATTTCTTAATATTAAAAATAATTAAATTACAAAAAAGAGGACGTTTTAAAACTACGCTCTGCTACCAAAATGTTTAGGGAAGGTGCTGGGCTAAGTTAGTTTGTTGTATAGTTAGGTATGTCTAGGTACGTTACCCTCTCGCCGATACAGGTATGTAGGTGGATCCCGGGTCTCACTTGGTAGGCACAACACTGATGGCACTAGGATAACACTGATGGGCACAGAAAACAGTATAACGAGGGCAACGTGGCGAACACCGCGGAAACTTAAGTCAGTCAGTCAAGCGTCGGGAAGGAACTGTTGATTGGTGGGGGTTAACGTAATGAAAAGAGCGGGTCAGGTAGCTAGGCAGATATAGGTAGGCAAATATCATGCGTCCGACGAGACTTTAATAAACAAGTGATAAATAAAAGTGATAGTTGCAAAAAAGAAGTTAAACGGTAAACACATTTGATATGGATTCAAATATTATATAGTAATCATGATAGGAGGGATAAAATTCGGATCCTACTGTTTAATATAAATGTAAAGAACACCAAATTTTCGGCTCGAAGGACCAATCTGTTAAGTAATTCTTGGTTTATATGTAGTCCGACTTATCTAAGAGTAAGATCGTACATACCTGTAAGATCGTATCTCATAAATATTATGAGGATCGCGTGGCTCCCCGTTGGGCCAGAAGCTGAATGCGAGCAGATACTGTAAATGCCGTGATCGCACGAAGTTACCCCGCTCCTTCTCTAGTGCTCTGTAATCCTGATAAATAAACAAAATTATAATTTTATATATGAAAAAAAGAAATTCTGTATTGCTAGTGACAGGATTGACGTACTCTTTTTGGAAGGTAAATATTTTTTTTATCAGTTTATGTTGTTGAAATTTTTGATCTGACTTAGAAGAAGTCTGAAATAGATTCAAACATTTCTCAAATGTTAGGAACTACTCAAATGTTATCAAATGATCAGAATCTCGCTGGCGTAGTGGTTTGAGCACTCTAGTTTGAATTACGAAAACAATGCTACTTTCACCATGGTTGGTCCCTGCATGATTCAATCAAAATTTGATTGATATTAGCTGTTTCTCCACGTCTTGGAATGCACGTTAAGCTGTTGGTCCTGGTTGTTATATCAAACGCTTTCACCCACAAGGTCTTAACACCATCAAGCCGCATCAAATAAGTTTGGTGGTTTTATAACCTAAAATCCTCATGTTTCTTTCATTTAGGACTGCCTGTGCCCAGCAGTGGGACGTAAATAGACTAATGATGGTGACTCGAAGTCATGAAGTGTTGAATTTGATCAAAGATACTTAGAATATTTCATATTCATATTTAGGCCTGGAAACTTATCCATTCCTGCTGGCTTATTACATAATTATGATAGGCTTCATCTGAAATTTATTGCAAGTAGGTATAATGCTGACTTACTATAACAAATTTGAGATATCTCAAATTTGATATTCGTAATACAATTAGAATTATATTTAGGGTATGTTACAAATGAGGAAATTGCTGGTTTTGGAATTTACTTGCTTGCTCACTGTCCTTAATTGTATCATGGAATTCAGGTATGCATATAGTAATCCCTCAACAATAGATATGTGAAAGGTAGTACCCTAACATTTACATTCGTTAGGTTGCCATTGTCTGTGCTCATCAGTACTGTGTTTGCTTTATAGTTAGTTCACTAAAATCTTACATCAAATTTCAAATTGCCAACACTCACAGGATTTTCCTTAAACAGTAATTTTGCTTTATCAATCTTCTCAAAGCCACCAACATAACGCCATAAGTGTAGTGCCTGGTCCATATCTCCCACTGACACAGTCCATGATCCCACTAGCTCGCAGCCCAGGTCTGCCTTGCGTGAATGCACAAAATCCACTGAATTCTTGCTGTAAATAATAAAAAGAGATAATGTATTTCATCAGATTTTATGATTTTTCAATAGTGCTGGATTTTGGTTAGTAGATTAAGTTGTTATTTCATTGGCAGTGCAAAATATTTGACATATAATAATACATACATACTAAATAGATATAATGCCTCACAAATAAAACCATTGTATCTTCATCTGAATTAGTTCATGTCTTTTGGGGTTAAAAAAAAACTCTTTACATGTTTTTAAAAAACAAGACTGTTCCACTTTGGGTATTTTCTTTGTTATGTTAGTCAAATTTATGAAGTTTTTTATCGTCTATAGGTATTGAAATTTAAAATATATTTATTTTACTGAAAGAGTTATGCACCTCATTTACAAATCCAAGCCATGTTATCAGCTCATGGTTTTTTTTTAAATCAGATCTGAATTTTGTGCCAAACACAGTGTTTTCTCATCTATAATCAAATGACTTTTTGAATTCTAATAAAAGATAAAACACGAACTATCCAAGGCATACAATTGTACAAATATACTACATAATAATTAAAACATATAATAAATAATCCTAATATATAGCAACATAGTACTTAATAGCAAGTACAGAAACCCTACCCTAACAATGACTATATAAATGGAACTTGTGTTTCTTTCATAATTATTATTATAACTATAGTTACAAAAGGAGCATTGGTTTTAATTCATATGGTGGATCCAGTAAGGCCAAGCACAGCAATAGCTGGCAACCAGATTATCGTACAGAAGTTATTATAGTATTTCAGCATACCTTTAAGCCACTGGTTGTGCTGAAGGGCTTCGTGGGTCCACCACTTTAATAAAAGTATCATACATAAATCATTTCTTAACTGAAAGTACCATGGTTTAAAAGGTCACTGTAAACTTAGTGTTAATAACAAATCCCAGGGATAGTCAAGCAACATAAGCTGGAGTAAAAGATATGTTATAATGATCTATTTACAGATTGTTGCATAACAGCAATAGATTTGCCGGTTAGCAGGCGCCATAAAATTATACGATTTCAACTGCTTAGAAAACATACTAGTTTTGCAAGTATTTATCAACGGAGTCGGGCCTAATGTTGTGCGTATGAAGTGCGTATACAATCTCCTTGTCGCTTAACATACGGCTGTGAGACTCTTTCGTAGGTTCTATCCTTCGCACCAGAAGTTTTGATAACCACCCGTCGTCAGCATTTAAACGTGCACTTGTGCTGATCACCCTGTAAAAATAACTTTTATAATGAACACATTCCAAATTTAAAATTAACTTTATTATATACTTTCAAACTATCAACCTAGCATTCTTCGGAATATGTGTACATAATAAACTTAAACCTCGATTTAAAGAATTCATTTTTTTGTTTCGGTACCACTTTATAGAAAGATGGAAAGTACAAAATGTTGGAAAACTAATTTCACAGAATTCACAGTAAATGATAAAGCGGGTATGTACTTGATTTGATAACAATAATTAATTTGACAAAATCACTTGAAGGTTATCTTGAATTAAAATAGATTTTAGCAAATAGCGACATCTATTGCACTTGGCCTAAATTTATTATTTAACTCTTTGTAAAACGGAACGGGCGATTTCCTAGTTAACCTTTTAACTAGGGATGTTAGGGAGCTCCGTAACCGTAACCGAAACTATCGGATATCCGATATAAAATAATATCCGTAACCGTAACCGAATCCGAAATAAAAGTTTCGGATAATATCGGATAGGGGCGGATTGTAAATTCGACACGTTATTCCACGAAAATGCATATTAAGTACGACAGTTTAAGTACCTTAGTAAGATAGTACCTCTCTACGCCTCCCGGAAGTGTACCGAGTGAGCAACTTTTCAGTGCTGCTGGGTTAATTTATGATCCTTTAAGAAATAAACTTTCTGGTGATAAGGCTGCGAAATTACTTTTTGTTAAGTATAATTTGCCTTTGTTGAATTTTGACTATTAAATATGTTTAATGTTATTGTAAGTTGAAAGACGAAGTATGATTCAGAGCAAGTATAAATTAAGTAACTAAAAATAATAAATAAAGAAAGCTGTGAGTCTTACGTTAAACTTAAAATATAGTAATAAATATGTGCACTGACCTTTCTAAATTTAATTCTAATTTTAATATTTTTAATGACTGATTTTTGTTCCTACCAAATAAACCATTTTATTAGCTATTTATATTTAATACTTTGAAATTCCTTAAAAATTTAATATCCGTGACCGAAATTATCCGAAACTAACGGATAATCCGAAATAATTTCATATCCTTATCCGGTATAATAATCATTTCTATATCCGTATCCAATCCGTATCCGAAATTTCATATCCATAACATCCCTACTTTTAACGATAGTTGCCAATTGCCAACACAGATAAAAGTGGATCCCGAAAAAAACAAACAAAGGTAAAAAGATGATCAAACACCTACTTTATTTTGATCTCTGACCCTATACTATTTCTTCTTCATACCAATGACATGCTTTTATAAGCAAGTATTGGGCGCGTAAAGGTACGGACTTTACTCTTATTTTACGGGACTTTAAAATCCGTCATATTACTCAGATGGATGGTGGCGGATTATTGACAAGATAAAGAATGTTTATATACAACATTTGTTGTACGTACGATAAAACGTCGATACATACGATAAAATACGTATGTCTAGTTTTAATGCCCTGGCCTTCATTTTATAAATTGTACACACATGCCAAGTAGTTGACACAACCAAAGTGTAAATAATAAGTTGGTGTTATTACTTTTTGTTGGATTCAAGCGTTGCAACTTTTAGGGCGGCTGAAATTAATAAACAATGAGACAAGATTCTTATAAACAGCACAGCACACACTCGACATCATTTTATACTAAGCAATAAGCGATGAATATTTTTGGGACACCTGTCAAAAGTTCTGAAAAGCTTCTTGACTGGTACCAACAGGATCTAGGCATTTAACAGCTGGTTCATGCCTGTTATACTTTATCTTTGGCGTGCATAAGCCGAATTGGATGCCCTGGAAGTCCGAACAACTTTGACACACACAGGATGCACCATCCGAAAACGTCAGTGATGAGGCTGTATATACCGCTGAAGAGTAGTGGACGCGGATGCGGATGTTCAGTGTGAAAACTATGCACAACCGCGAGATATGCAGTCTCCGTAACTATTTCCTGACAAAATCGGAGAGCACTGGTTTGCAGAGAGATGTCAAAGAATGTGATAAAGGACTAACCCTTTTCTACTTGGCCACAGAGCTGAGGCAAAATCTGGAAGTACTTTGTACCGTCGACCGAGAGGTCACGAGCGTCACGTAGACCTTAAGAGTTCTGTTCCGTCAGGATGGTTTTAGCTAAAAAACTGATATCGTGCTGATGGACAGAGTAGAATCACATGTGTTCTTGGTGGATATCACCATTTCGATGGATGAAAACCTCGTGGAAGGCGAACGGGATAAAACCTGGCTTACGAAGTTACCGATATGTGGCATCCACTGATATCATACCAGTCGCAACCAATGGCGTCGTCCCAACTTCTCTTAGCGACCATCTGAAGAGATTGGTACTGGGTAAAGGATCGATGACTGCTGAAGCTCGAGCGGGTGGTCTTGGTCAAAAGCGTCAGGATTATCCGCCGATTCAACTATATTTTGTCTTGACTCTCAACCGTCTGGCTTCCTCTACCGAGGGGTATTCTTCCGTCCTTTAAGTCGTCAACTGACTGGGAAGAATTAAATAATTGATTTCAAGATAATAATAATAATCCTTTTATTCAGTTTGAAACACGGTTAATATATCTATATTTAAATTAAGCACAAAGAACATATATGTTTCGCCATCATGGCATGCAAAATGTCAGTGAGTAATGTATTTCCGTATATACAAAGTACTCTGTATGTCAATGCCTATTAAATATTCATTTGTTGACAATACAGAAAATAATTAAATATAACTATGTGGTAAGTAGCAAATTATCAAAATACTTTACCTGGAATTTAACAAAAAAAGGTGTTTTTGGTACGTAACAGGGAGATCGATTAGGTGCTGTATATTTTATTTACATTCGAAATAATATATCCAACACCTAATCGATCTTTGTAGTAATTTTTATATTATGAAGTTAGTGTAGAAATGAAAGTAAAAGGATTATATCTTGCAATATATGGAATACATCATTCACTATTGATAGTGACTTACGTACAAGTTTTCAGTGTTTCATTTCCATTCATTCATTAATAGGGTAAGTTCATTTATTACATCATCAAACTATCAGAATTCATTCTCATTGGCGTATCATTACATCGTAATAGCTAACATGGCATGCCCTTTAATAAATTCTCGTATATGATATACGACAGATACGAAGTGGGATGGCGAGTAAAGAACGAAATCAAAAGGGGATTGGGGGCTAACCTGGTTCACGTGCTCCGGCGTGCTGGATGTTGTAGACGCGATTCACCTTCACTTTTATTTCGAACTTGTCACCAAAAGAGTTTTATATGCTCGATACACGTATGAAATGAGTAACGTGTAGACCGCGGCTGATTTTATTGATTGTCTTCGACGATCGGTAATTTTATTGGGAGCGAACGTCGTGCTCGACCAAGTGCAAAATGACAGTGCCTGCTATTAGTCGTCATAAACTCTATGTTGTAAAGGGATATATAATACTAGTATACTGGAGCCAAAAAAAGAAACAAAGAAAAACAACATAAAATATGGCTGTATGGGCTTGAGTTTCCTTTGCGTTCCCTGTAATAGGGAGTTTTCAACCAAAAAAAATCAGTTCACTTGGGTGTTGTATTTTATTTCTTACATTATGTTGTAGTGAAATTTTGTAGTTTCCCTTTGTCTTCCCTGTGATAGGGGAAAAAACCACGAAAGTGACATTTGGCAATGACATTTCCCTATTCCTATCGTATACATTTCTCTATCCGTTCATATAAGTGTCAATTTTCTGCTTGCCGTATTGACTGAATTAATGTTTTTATTTTATTTTAAAGTGTGTCATTATTTCCTACAAGATTCTTTTTTTTTGTATTATTAACATCATCTAATTCTTGCTATGGGTGAGTAGCAGTTTCTTAGATCGGCATTAGATTATTGTGTATTTGTTTGTATTAGTGGGCGTTGTGATGTTATAGGTCCCGTTGTTGTTACTAATTATTATGTACTTTTATGCAGCGTCAAGTGAAGTGACGAAGCTTCAGCAGCATTTAGCGCTGCTAAAAGAAGAGTATAGTAAACTGCAAAGTCACTGTGCGGAAGTCGAACGAAAGTATACTTTGGTAGCGGCGTCTGCTGGTGATCTGAGCGAGACAAGTTTTGTAGCCCGCCTCCTAATGACCGTGACTTCTTTATACGGCAGAGACACATACTCTGACATTTCAATTAAACTGCAAAACAAGTCCATGCCTGGTCACAAGTTTGTCCTCAATGCACGATCAGATGACTGGAATGAAGAAGCACTTAGAAACCATGAGGAATTAGGTGAGCTAACATTTTAAATGAAAAGTGACTACTATGAATTGGCTATTGCTTTTATAAAGAGTATTGTTAATTTGGGATGGAAAGCCAAACAGAATAGATATTCTATTGTTCAGGACAGTGCAGGTTGGTGATAACAGACAATAGGTAAAATATTAAATCAATATAGCAGATTTTGCATTCACTACAAACTATGGACCAAGGCATATAAAATATTTCTTAAAGTTTAAGACAATAAAATAATAAGATGGTAAAACAATAATTGACATCAATAACAATTCACTTATTTATATTATAATTATGATCAAACAATTCCAGACTGGTCAAATCTGCCAGATGATATTGGAGCTTCTCTCCTCAAATGGCTCTATACTGATGTGGTGGACCTGTCAAGAGGAGACTCTTTTGTCTTGCAGCTTATGAAGTGCGCTGCTAATTTTAAATTGCATGGTCTGGTTGGAAAGTGTGAACAGGCTCTAATTGCTTCCGTTGGTGTCAGGTATGTAACTGTCCAGTTATATAATGCTATGCCATGCAAAGCCTGTGTTTTTATAACTTAAACCAATCTATCTCTATGATTTAATAGAAGTAATTGCAATAGTTCAGTAAATGTTGGAAGTTATGAAGCATTAACAAACACATTATTAGTGGCTGCCTTGACAATATATTATAAATATAATAACATTTAGGCTAAGTGTCACCTCAATAAAAGCCGATTAATATATATCAACACTGTTCCATTACAAAACAAAACAATGGAGCTGGATTTAATAATTAAAACCAAAAGAAATAAAACCCTATCTCTTTCACCACCATTCTCAGAGAGTTTTTTTACAATTGTAATACTGCTTTTTTGTGAACTGTGATACTGTTCTGTGAAAGATGTGTGATACAATAACCAAATAGATGCCCCATTTGGATCTTTCTATCAAGTATTATTAATATGTTATTATATTTTGTTTTAGATCGTGTGTGAAGTTTTATTCAGCTGCTGATGAAATAGGAGCAGGCGCATTAAAAGAACATTGTTCAGGGCTGATTTCAGCTCATTGGGAAGACCTGACAGGTTTTGAGCATGTTTCCAATTTTAACTTAAAAAAAATTAAATTGTTGTTTGTTTTACAAATTAAGTTTATAAATTAAATTTACTATTACAACAGTTAAGTTGTCTAAAATCAAATTGAGATTCTAATAAAACTGGCCAGGTGGACACAAACATGAAGGGTTCTGCACCAAAGTACAACATTTAGTATTGTTAAAGTTGAGTAAAAGAACATCATATAAATCAAGCTAGTATAGACATGTTAATGCAAACCTTTTTTGCCTCAGAATGAAAAACCATTATTGCATAAATAAATTCTTTAGTTTGTTTAGTAGTTCATCCTTATCAGTAAAACATTTTTTTTATAGTTGATGGGTATGGTATAGCTAGGCTTATTTATGATGAGGCTAGGATATGATTCAAATTAGTAGTATGATTTTTAGAGGCTCGCTGGTGCAGTAGATCAACTGCTCTTTTAAGTAATCTAAATATTACGAAAACAAAGCTACTTACACCATGGTTGGTTCCTAGATGGGTCAATTTGTTATCTCCATCTCCTATATGCTTCGGAAGGTCCATTAAACCGTTGGTCCCGGTTGTTTCTGCTTTCACCCACCAACCCGAGTTGGGCCAGGCATGATGGTGTTGTGGCCCAAACTCCTCAATGTAGGAAAGACTGTGCTCACCAATGGAATGTTGTAACACAGATAAAACAAGGTAGAAAAACCGAGTTCATTGCGTGGGGGCAACAGATAGCATAGAATTAGAAACTGACCATTTTAAAAAAATTATTTCATTTCCTAGGAGAGGATTTCGCTCATATGTCATCCGCTCTACTGTACCGAATGCTTAAAAGTAAGACTTCCCAACCGCTGCACGGCGCCGTACGTCTGCTACGTGAAGATGTCGTTTTCTTGTGCCTGGTGGAGAACCATGCTAATGTGAGTGACTTTTTAATCATTTTTTAAACTTAATATGATCTATGTATAAGTTTAACTTGTGCAGGTATTCAAGAAAAAACAATTAGCAGATATTTCAATCTGTAGGGAGTTACACACCCTTACACAAACCAAATCAAAGTTCCACACTGTGGCTACGTTAATTTGCATATTCTGCATACATTATTTAAGAACAATTAGCGTGCATTATCTTAAGAATATTCTTCTGGACTATGAGTTTATAATCATATTATTTGGCACATAATCCTTTTTGTGTGTACCATGTTGACATTACGGTAATGTCCACATCTAAATTTTATTTTAAGTTGTAGTGGAAATATAATGTGGAAACATCTAAATTTTGAAGGTTGAAGTTACAACCACACTCAACTCCAAAAAAATATATTTTAAAATCTCTTTCTCGAATTTTTTGTTGTGACTTCAAAATTAAATACCATTAATGTCTACTGTACTAAATTATGGAAGGGTTCTTTACAACTACTTTGTAATTTTCTGGAGCCATTGAGAAGCAGAAAAAGTGTGCTTCATACGGATAAAAGCGCTATTTCCGATCTTTTAATGTAGTAATTGTCAAATAGTCTTGAAAAAACTTGACTGTGAGTTATGTAGGTAAGAAAAAAAACAAATAAACTGATATATTTATTCATTTATAAACAACTATCTAAACATTTTTAAGCATAGAGATCACGGTTAAAATTCAACTTATCTATTAATATCATTAACATTTATGCTAAATAATTTGAAAATAATCAGAAGAATTTTTAAGTATGTGGGAATGAATGATTAATTTATTTGTATATTAGTTAGGACTTCGAAAGCCTTTTTATAATAATAATATTACCTTCTATGCGGTAAAAATAATAGTAGGATTGAGCTGTCCGTAAACTGTGATGTAATAGACATGAAAATAACTTTACTTTAGTAACTTTATGTATGCAAGATTTTTTTAATGCTATTTTTTATTGAAAAAGTTGTAATTTTTTTAATTCATTATACAAAAACGGTAAGTATTAATTGAATGTTTGTTGACTTTCCTTTGTGGAGTAAAGTTCATCAGTGTACCGAAACACTATTTAGACATCATATTATGTCATGAACGTCATATTAACGATAGTTTCCTTAATCCTAAGGCTACATATTTCAAAGTAATTTGACTAGCTAGGACGTTTACTACAACAATTCTTAAAGCACCAGTATAATAGGTTTTTAAATGTTTGAAAAATTCAAAAAATATATCTGGTGGTCATTCCGTAGTGTAAATGGTATATTCAAATATAACTAATACAATTAGGCACAAGAATGACTAAATATTCACTTTTTTCTAATTAATATTGAGCATTCAACAGGTATTTCTGTTAAGGTCAGTGGATCGTAATAAAATAATTCTATTATATAATAAAAAAATAAGTACACTTGTCAAGTTACTTAATAAAATATACTTTCTGTGAAAAAACTTTTTTTTTAAATTTTTACTATTTAACTATGGAGTTTTTGTTATTAGATTAACTATTCATCATTCTGCATAAAAAAGCCTTCTATAAATTTATTCAAACTGCACATCAAGTATAAATTACAAAGTAAAAGAACGTTAAAGAGAGTAATTCCGTATGTTTTAAATAATTATGTTAGGAACATTTGCCAGCTCACAAGAATGAGCTTGAGTATCAATTTCCTAAGTTTTCGTTTTTTTTAAAATAATTATTACACTTATGCCTTTCAACAATATATTCACATTTATAAAGTTGCATGATATTAGGCTTGATAAGAATTAAGTACATTATAATTATTTTGTTCCACTTTTAGTGTTGTTCGGCCTGATCATTTTTGAGCACAAAAGGATTTAGTAGGCTGCACTGATTGTATTATTCATACTCATTGCAGGTATAAGCTGTATATAAGATATAAAATGTTATTGAAATGCTGTGTACCAAATTATACAAGGTTTATTTAAGCGCCCAATATCCGTAAGTACGCTATTTGTGATTGTAGATCAGTCAAATTGTCGAACAAAAAATCAACTTATGAATAATGAAAATTGAAATTGGCATCACTAAGCCTAAGGAATGGGTTCCCCTGGCCGTGTTACATAGATCCCCTCGGCAATAGCAGTCAATGGACTTTGTTGCGCGCTGGTAATCGGTCACCTTTTCCTTGCACGATTCATTATATACTTCGTATATATCATGTACGAATGTCCATTTGCCGTTTATTTTTCTTTGGTCGCCGTCCAAAGTTTGGGCTGCGCAACCCCTTTCTTCGCTCGTCGTTGATACTAAAACAAGAAGGTTATTTAATTTCTTGGTATCCACTAAAATTGAAATTAAGTTCTCTGTGTTAACTGAAATAGAAAAGAATGGAATGACTAAGAAATGCCATTAGTTGACACTTAGATGACCCATACTACTTAAAGCAGCATCCCTTCAAGAATACAAGTTTTTATTTATATAAAGATATTTAATTTATCGTTCACAAACTTAATCAAGTAAACAGAAAGTACTTTAGTAGGTTAAAGTACTAATAAAATTATATTACCATAAGGATTAAAAGTCAGCCATCAAGTCTGAAGGCTGTACAATATATAAGACAATTTTAAAATAATTGACTGAATGGTAGAGCTACAGCGCCACACATAATAGTCGTCATTTAGATAGCTGCAATGTGTTCTCTTTGTGAGCTTGCAGCCCCATTAGTACTTTCTGTATCAAGATGTAATCGTCGTATAAAGCATGCGTCATTCAACATCACAGCTGTCGTTACTTAGTCGGTATTTTCACAAGCAGAGCGTCATCGAACGCTGACGAATGATTTTATATTTCTAATTATCATATCATGTATAATAAAACGTTGATAACACAATCCTGTCGAGCTATTTACGGGATGACGCAAATATTTGGCCAATCGTCGGCCAAGTGTCGGACATATTAACAGAAAATCCTAACATGTGGCCCGGTGTCATAAAATGTTAGTTTAATCGCATCAAAGTGAGACAATTCAATAGCGACTTTAAATAATAAATTATACAATATAAAGTACAGAAAATAAAACCAGAATCTGGGAGGATTTGAGACTTGACTCGCGTGTATCCAAAGGTTAACAATCTTATTAAATTCACAAGGTTCAATTTAGCCGCTCCCTTTGTTCAAATTTAGGTTACACTAAATGTACACGACATTTATAGTTGATCAGGTGTTCAATCCTTATAAGTTATTCTCAGGGTGGTCGTGTTAGTTACGTTGCTATTTTGCCTCGGTATGTTCGGTAGATATGTCACCTCATTAATATTAATTAGCTAAAGTCACCACATACGTTACATTTGCCTTACATTAGACCATACCTGCACTCTTTTTAAGGTGTACTGAGCAGTTAATAACATAATTCCATCAAATTATGTCGTTCTTCTAGTTTAATTCAGGAAAATGAAGTCTTCTTACGAATTTATTTTGTATTACATATAGTGTCTTAGTGTCCTCACTAAATGTAAGTCAAAGCGTTTACACATTGTATTTCGTGACAGAGACGTAGGTATATTATTGGAATGGTGTCGTGTCATGTATCAATTATCCTAATTTTCCTTAAAAGCCGTGCTTTGCTTGTTATGCCGCTACAAGTATGAGTGACATAAATTGCTGTTAGCAGTTGAAGTTGCGTAAAAGTAACTGATGGAAAAAATCCAAATAAAAGTCTCCTTTTAACTGGTGATAGCTAAAAATATATTTTTATGACATTACCTTTCCTATCTCACATTCAAACCAGTATGTAAATATAAATTCATTGATAGTACATAACCAAACCGATTATCAACTCGAATGTTAAAGTTTTTATACTAATTTTATTCAAGTAGATATGTAAGTACCTATTGTATATCCAGTTATAGACCCGAGACTTACTCATACCTACTTATCTGTCCATTTTTATTACATTCATATCTTGCAATCAGAGTGCTTTTTGTAGAAAACAGGTGTAAGAGTAATAATAATAATACCCTTGGCCATCTGGCCTCTTCTGCCGAGGGGTATTCTCCCGTTCGAGGGACTGAGAAGAGTTGAAAATATATTTTTAATTAAAATAACATAATTTCTAACTTACGTTTACCGTAGTTGTACATTCTTGACCAAAAAAAAGTATTGAACAAAAGTAAAAACTAAAAAGGCTAAAATAATTCAATATTATGTATGCGTAATTAAACTACGACTACGCTAATGATAGTCACATTTTTAAAACAACCATTTTTTAACTCTGACCTTGAAAACTTACAACTCAAAATTAAAAAGCAAAGATTTAAATAAAATCTAAATACCTACTTCAAAACAAAAAAAATCAATAATGATTCAATTTAAGAACCTATCTAATTAAGTATTCTTTGGAGTCGAAACTTAACGTTCTTTTGTTTCTGGAAACAACTTAGCACCAACCCCAAAAAGTTCTCAAATTGAATTATTATTGCATTTTCAGTGTTTTGAAGTGTCAGTTTTTAGTTTTGTTTAAAACTTTTTTTCACGCTTATTACGGATAAATCAAAAACTAGTTAGATTTCGCTCAAATTTAAATAGCATGACAAGCTCCACCTTTCGAATATCAAATTCAGTACCTTGTGTAAAAAGTTATGAGATAACACATTAAAAAACAACTGAATTTGGAACCTTTTATTTAGAAGGTGTTTAAAAAAGATTGAATCGTTTCGGACGATCAGGTCAACCGGTCGTTGCTATTTCTTTGTGCCATTTTGGGATCTCGATATGATACCCATACATGCCCCTTCAATATTGTTTATAATGTGATCTTTATGTGTAAAACCTTTTTAGTTTTGTAACAACAAAACCTATAAGGTTTATATATCTATTGACATTATTGTATCTGTTTGTCATTCTGTCTCTGTCTCCTCTATTTTCTGTAACTTAAACTATTTTATTGATTATCTTTTAGTTTCACTTGTCAACACTATTCCTACATAATTTTAATAAAATGATTCAATAACTTGTGTTATTAAGTATAATAAATAAAAGACAATTATTTCAAAAGTTTTCGCAACAAAAATTATCACATTTTATTTTTATACAAGTGTTAAATACATTTTCTATCAAGACAACGACATTTCCCATATATCTATAAGATAAAATTCAAAATTTATTTCACAATTTTGATTTTTTTATTTATGTAAACAGGGGTCCGATTTGATAGATGTTAATATCTTCGTATCGTACTAGTTTTATTTTGTCTGTAAAACATATATTTAACAAGTCTTTTGTATCCAATACTAATTAGTTGTGTAGTTAACGACCCACGATCCATATTGATTCAGTTAATTGAATAGTTTAATGGTAGTCTGCCTATGACGGCATCGATGTAACCTTTTATTACTAGCTGGGTTGGAATAACTATATATGTGTGGTAGTTATTCCTTTAACTCAATAAAAACTAGAGTGCCTAAGAGATGATTACGGCGGTGAAGAACGACGACATCACGAGACTCATGTGTCACAGTTTCGGTCGTTGCTAGTACTATCGCTCTCCTATCGTACCCACGAACAGTCTTACTTTAATTTAGTTTTTTTTTAAAAATCTCTATGCGGTTGCCGAAGATATCTATTTTTCAATGTACTAAGAACACTGTAAGGGGAATTTTAAAATGTTTGTAATTGTATTTTAATCGCGCTCTACACATAATTTCTAGATTCTGAAATTGGTCGCTAAATACCAAATTCACTTCGCAACACGATATTACTAAGATTAAGAATTATGTTGGATGAAGAGGAGAATGTGGATTATTGATGATTCCGCATTCTCCTCAATTCATATAAGAAGGGTTCCTTCAAAACAAGCTTGGAGTTAGCTAAGGCTGTTGGTCGCAAATGAGATTCAAAGTTTTATTTCTTAGTAAATCCATATCAATGTTATTAGTACTATCAAATATCATACTAATTGTTTCAGTGCAGCGGGATTCGAGATTAGTTGTTGTTTTTACTATTATATTGTAATGGGACGATCCCGCTGTCTTCTCGTATTCATAAAGCGGTAAATGGCCAAAGAAGAATGCTAAAAATAAAGGAAATTCATTGGAGATTACCTCTATGACTACACACAGGCCGTTACGTTAATCAAAGAGCAGTTATGAATTAATCTATAAATAGACAAAATGTAGATTTTAATATTAAAGTCAAGGACAGATGCTGTTCAGTTTTTTGTTTGTATGTTGAATATGTTATCAGTTGCGATCCTATATTACAATGATAAGTTATTTTCATATTGTTACCACGCCCATGTAATATGGCGATTGTGGACACGAGTAAAAGATAAATAACAATGTTAATACAATAAATTTCTTTGCGATTGGGCATTGTCCAAGCTCCAATTACCTATTGCTAGAATATAATATATGTTAATTTTATTGTAATATAATTTATAGTATTGTTTGTAACACACGGAATTTCCATAACTCAATAACACAGGAAAATAATGTAGGTTTCGAAAACAATTTAGAGTATAGTTATAAATAGAGTAACTTTATTATTAATTAGGTACAATGATAACGATTTTAGACACTTATTTTTAAAAAACACACGAAAAAATAACTTAAGCTTTTTTGTAAATTTCACTTAAAGTGGCGACTATACGCAATAAATACAATTCGTTTATTCTCAAAAGTATTTTCTTGATTTGTGCTGCAGAGCGCTTTTTTTCAATTGGCTTTGCCATCGCCACTATGTATTAATTAATATATTTAAATACGCTAAATTTAAAAAAATAACTAGTCACAATGGACTAATCTAATTCACTAGCCTACCTACTACTTTTTTCTAAAGCAGACTTTAATAAATACTTACAACCGTTTCCTAAATCTAATGTTGTGATTTTCTTGAAACACATTGTTGATGAATCACAGTTCATGATAAACTTCTGATCACTGTCGAAGTAGTGACATGTTTGACGTGTCTCGTAAGATACTGTCTCTGGACTGCACACGTAACACCTCACGCTTTGTGTAGCTGGAATCGAAAAGTTACAGTATATATATAGTATCCGTCTTCCAATTTTAACAGAATAGGCAAAGTCCATTCGAAGGCCACTACATGACCTCAGAGCATTAGCTAAATAGTTACGAGATACTTTGTTTTTTATTAGGAACTATCTAGACATTAATTAAATCCTTCGAGGGTCAGTGCCAGTGCCATAAATGAATAGGGTGTATTGTAATAACAATCGTGAATAGCGATGAATTTCTACAATGATTCTAATCTGGAATCTCTTTCTTATAGACAGGATTACTGACCAGTCGACCAGACGGCCGTAAATCATGTTTGACGGTGATTATAATAAGTAATAAGTTCCTTCAAAGAGGGTTAGATATTACTTAATATATTCATTTGAAATTGATACCTACTTATGGTTCACTTATGTTCCAAAGTGATCCGTTTTCTCCATATCCCTCAAAACTCGCACAAAAACAATTTAAAGGAGTAATAATAAAAATATATATTCTTTATTCAAAAAAAAAAAACCAAATGAATTGCTAAAAACAGGCGATTTTATTTCGCAAAAACCAAATAAATAAACATAATATAAACAATTCTTATTTTTTATATTAATATCATAATATTATAAGAAAATAACATGAAATTCGCCCTAGCCTTGAATATTTATTAATACTTTAATAAATCTTTCAGGGTAGGTGAATTTTAATTACAATATCGTATAAACAGATTAAGATACTAATTAATTTTTAAATTAAAGCATAATACTTGGAAGAATCTAATTGTATTTAAACTTGGCTAGTAATATTTAACCACAAACGTTGAATAGTTATATTTATATTAACCTTCGATACTCCTACTAAAGCTAAATACACCAGTTAGAGAATAACATAGTGTTTGAAATTATACCAATCCCGACCCACTTGAATTTGAAAAAAAAGCAGATTGAACTTTACTGAACCAAAATCCTTAAGGTTTTATTTCTATTTACAAACGCGATATCAGTAGAGACAGTATATCAGTTATCACTTATGAGTGTTTTTTTAATTTATACCTAATTTACAAATACCTAAAGTTAATTTAAATATATATATTTTAGTTGTAGCCTTGACCGAGTTAATCGTAATGTACAATAGAAACGAGATAAGCCGGTTTTTATGAATATATTAAAACAATAAAAAGCAAGGAAAACCACTTACATTTCCAAAACATTGTAAACGCCAATAAAAACAACACCACATCCATTGTCAAAAATAAAAACCCACTCAAATTTCTTGGGACCTATTACTAAAAATGCGCGCGACTTTTTTATTGCAAAGTTTGTATTAATTTACTATTCCGCAGATCACCTCTTTACGAGAGCTATGAGTGACTGAAATATATTAGTACCTCCGCATTCAAGTCATGATTCACCAGGAAGGAAGCCCAATGGCAAAACGGGACATGTCCAAATATCGAATAAACGAGTCTCTATCACTCGCACGATAGCGCTGAATCATGCGGTCGATGCTGGCGCCGGCGCGAGACTGAACCTTTGGCGGTTCATTTTTACTGTTCCAAATGTCGATTCATAAGTTCCAAAAACGTTGCCTCGTCTTAGAACGCTCCGCGTTTCGCCACTCTTGGTTTTTATCAGCAGATTGCCATTAGAGCCTATTTTGAACTATATAGATATAGACACTTATCATCTGTCACTATTGGGCATTTGTTTTTTAACGATTAAACACTCTGAGCAGTGTATAATCTGTGTGAATTTATTTTAGTAACACTTGTTCGAATAACTGCACTTGATGTTATTAGTAGACGGTTAAACATACCAGCTGTTTTAAATTCAGTGGAAATTGTTTGCACTCTTGTTTAACATTTATAATAATATTTCAGTTACTAAATTGCCGTGTTCTGTTTTTTGGTTACTATCCATACTAATAAAATTATTTATTTTTAGACATAATTATGCAGGAAATATAATAATAGGTTGGGGAAAAAGTTTCTTCACATTTTATATGTATAAATTAATATACATTTTACAACAGTATATATATGCCATTTTGTTCGTAGACTTTCTGCCATCTTTTAGGTAGAGACATGAACCCGTTGCTGTAGAAATTTTGGGACTTTTCATAAAAAAACGCAATAAAAAGTTTTGGCTGTCCTCTCTTGATGTTAACCTGACAATGTGTAAAGAATTCTGAAGAGAACGAAACAGGTGGAAATCTGAAGGTGCAAGGTCAGGCTATATGGCAGATGCATTAACACTGAGAGTGTAAATAAAATTTTAAAATCTATCTAATTGTATTTCTTCATTTGATTCGCTCATTTTGACAGAAAGAAAAACAAATGAAAAATAGTGGGTAACAAAATTTTCCTCATTCGATTATTTTTTTGAAATGTCACCTTTTTAATGTCATGAAAACCAACCACAAACCAACAAATAGTACAGCAGAAGATATTTTATTACAAGTTTATACATACTATATGCGAAATTACTTTTTCCCTGACTTAATAATTTTATTACCTGACTTATTCAATTTTACATCCAGTTTTGTTATTGTGAAACATTACACATCGTGATATCCACGAGTTCCACATCCTTTGTTACGGTGATAAAAAGTACACTGGCATTATTCAGCAATAATTAATATTTTTCCTCAAAAAATGATTTTAGCTATGCCTAAATAATTTAATGGAAACTTGCTGCCGAGCTATGATTTGATGAATCAAACGAATCTTGAATTGAAAATGAGACATTACTTACATTTACAGCACATCAAGCTTACACTTGTCATTTTCAACCAATTGATGTAATCAAATCCTAATACCGGGCCTGTTATTTCAGGGACAGGAGCTTTACCGAACTTTACCACTGAGGTTATAGGTTACAGTTATTAGTTTCCAAAACTTTAACAGAGAAAAACTTTAACTTCAACTTTAACTTTAACATCTTGGTTTGTGTTTTAAACTAATGGAAACCTTTTGATTAATGTTTGGATTTATCTGTCAAAAGCATATATAAAATAGTTTCCAATGCTTCACAGAGACACTTCTGTTTAGTTGTATAATAGTCTGTCAAACGACAGCCGCACCACTGTTGGTTACAATAGTCCTATTTTGATAAGTTTTAAGTAGACATTCACATTCGTGCAATTATTTATACTTTTTGATTATGATATGGAACTCATTAAATATTTCGGTGAGACAACTTAGGTGTATTTGTAACATGTATATAATATGATTTTTAGTTAGAAATAATAAACAAGACGGCAATTAATTTACCAAATGAATAGGAGTGGCGAGGTTCGTGCTTGGAGTTAATTTAATGTTGGTATACAAAGGTACAGTATGCCCAAATGATACGAAACTTATCAACTAAAATCAAAGAATACTAGGAAAAATCGCTTGATATATTGAAAAGAGAAATTGTTTGATATATGGCCATGTGTTAGAAATAGAGCTTTGTTAGCCCAATTTCTAACACCTGGCTACCTAAAAATTACTTCAAGGTTTTTTAGTATTTTCTACTCCAATATTGGATGAAAAGCACCTCCAAATTTACAAAGTTTAATTTTTCTTACTCCGAGGTTATTATAAGAGTAAGTTAAAAAAATAAAATAAAGTATAATAAAATAAATTCTAAACTTTTCAGGTGATTTTCGTTTTACAATTTTTTTAGTAATTTAATTTACCGTCTCAGCGGGTAGCGATTGCATAAAAAATTATTCTAAAACCTAGTTAAATTCAAATTATTTTTGATTTCACTACGCGTAAAAAATTAAATGTTTAATTAATAGACATAAGATCACTTTGCAGTGATGTCCTATTTCGAAGTTGCCAGTGCTGAGGAAGCATTGGTTTTCGGATTCTAGCCAGTCGATTCCCCAGCGAATATTTCTGGGCGGGTAAGATTTATGTCTTGCCTCGAGGTATCCCACCCCACCATAGAGCTATAGGGCTTGATTAATTTATTTCTATTCATAAAATCTTCACACGTAGCACATTGGCTATTTGCCATCTTTGAGGTATAGTTTTTTACGATAAGCTTATCACGTAACACAATATTTACAAGCCCGTTTTTACATACTTTCATTTCGCTCACCTTTTGGAACGATTAAACTTTGATATTTAAATATGATCACGAAACTCGTCTGTGAACTTGACATTCTTATTGAAGTATACATTTTAACGCCATACATTTCGTAGTAGCAATGTCGACTTATGACATAATAGTCGTTTTAGGTCCACCGTGTAAGCAGTATGTGAGAAACAAACTTAATGAAATTAAATTAGTATTAGTTTTAATAAGTTATTTGATGTAATAAACTATAATTTAACACTAAATATAATCAAGAGGAAAATAAAGCAAGAAGAGATCGTTATGTAATAGCCTTACTAAAAATAATGTTTAATACCTATTGTCACGGTAGTTAGCTCGGGGAGCCTGTGGACTGTATTTGGAGAGAAGTGGGAAAACAAGGAAACCACGTCTTGACTCGTCACCGGTTTATTGACAACAACATAACATATGAAAACAATCTAGTATCAAAATATATTAAAAAGTAAACTGACATATAAACAAAAAAGGCTTTATACAAACTATCAGTAACACCTATAGTAGATTCTATTTATATAAAAGACTTTGTCTAAAATATTTCATTATTATTTTTAAAAACAATGGGATCACCAGTTTGTTTCAAAATTAACTATAGTAGGGAACTAAAATTTTAATATGTCAGGAATATAAATTATTCCTAAATTTATGTATTAATAGTTAAAGTATCAAATGACCGTTCATAACTAAAAATTTAAAAACAATATATTTTATTCATTAAATATAAATAATTGATTTATGCATTTACCCTCATTATCTATACATTTCTGTCATTAATGCTCATTCAACAAACTGTGTCAAGGCAATTAGTATTGTATCTTGGGAATAAACTTTGTTTTCATGCAGACTCTTGTGTAAATCGCGGAGAAAGATGGCGGTTAGAGTCCGGAGAGTGCGGATGATGGCGGATAGTTACTGAGGTCTTGTAATGTTAAAATGATTTCTCTAACAGTATGAGATCTTGCGTTATCTTGGAGTAATAATAGAGAAGATTTACTGACGAGTCTGGCTATTTCGCTGACAAGTTTTGGCATCATTGTTCGAAGTTCTGCACAGTAGATATTAGCTGCTATTGCTTGACGTAGTGTTTACACCTTGGAGTGACCATTAAACAGTTAGCACACTCTTTTGTAGGTAAGTTACCACTTTAGGACTTTGTTTTGGAGTGTGACATGGTGTAAGGCATTGCGTTGTTGGTTTGCGATGATTATTGTAGTCGTAATACGGTCCAAAATCCCATCATTTCTCTACCGGTTTAACAAGGTAAGCCAAATTTCAATGTGCGCTTTTCTTGCGATGCGTTATAATTATGTGGCAACAACTTTTCAAGCTTTTGTATTTTACCAATTCGGTGCAAAAAGTTCAACATTGTGGGTAAGCTAACGTTAAACCATGCCTCTGATCGGCTTCCACCATCGCTTTTAATTCGGCATTATTTATCAAAAATGCGTGCATCTGTTAGCTGTTTCATCTTCAACACAGCTTTGATATTGGAAGCTGTTCCAGCTGCATTAGTTTTGACTAATTTTTCTGTATCCATTTGTACGTTTAAAATCGAATTAAAAAAATAAGTTAAACAATCGATACTAATATATAATTCTCAAATTTTTTTTATAATTTAGAATGTTGTGTTATGAATCTTTATTGTTTGAAAAAGATTTTTTGGTAAAATCACACTATGCCGGTTTAATTTTAATTCAAAGTGGCTAGAACGTTAAAACAATTTTAAATTTAGACCCCTATTATTAACTATTGTGTAGTGTGTTCTTATCTAAGTTATATTCTTGTGCTTATCTAAGAATTTCACTCTCTTTGAAAGAAATAAGGCTATCCAGCATTAGTAGTTATGAATTTGTAGTAACAGTGTTATTTTTTCGGAGAAGTTTGTAAAGTGAAAACTCTATATGGCATTAGTATACGTAAAGAGTGTGAGTGTGAGAAATATTATTATTAATATGCAAATAATAATATTTTTCCCACTCAAACCTATTATCTAACCCAAATTTAGCATCATTAACACACACTACGATAACGACACGGTAGCCGTGTCGTACTATATTTTCCTTAGACGCGCACGATACGGCTCCCGTGTTCACCCTATAATGAAGGGTTTCAACTTACAACAGCGCTACCTATACAAAATATAGGTAGCGCTGTTGTAAATGTTCTTAAATAGCGTCAGCCACACCCCATGTACCATTTAAAACGAGTACTTCGAGCCGTTAACTTTGAAATCGGGTATCAAAATTTGCTTGTGTAAAGGCGCGATCATATTTAGCACATATTGATCACGTATTAAAAACATTGTGTCACGTATTATAAATAATAATTTAAAAAATTATCAATTTAATTATTCAGTTGCGAATTACGGACATTTTAGACAATTTTATGGTTTTATTATTTTTAGTGATATGTTTATTATAAATCAATAAAACTGTGGCAAAGTGTTAATATAGAACTTATTATTTTTTTTTCGTCGTAAATATATATATTTTAGTGCATAGTTGAATATAATTTGAACATTTGTGAATCGTAAACCTAATTTTTTTTTGGTTTTTTTAATTATTTACGTATTTTGTGTTGTAGTTCACTTATTTATGTTTATGTGAATTTTGCAACTTGTGCGTAAATTCGTGTTTCTGGATTTCGATATTCATTTTTATATATATTTTTATTATACCCACCAAACAAAATGAATCAGCCATCTACATCTAGAGGGCCTAACGTAGAAGACACCTTTATGGATTTCAGTGACGAAGAGTCGGAATTCATGTACGTTTTGGAAATTGACGACGATGGCGAGACAGATGTTGAAGATGAAAGGATTACCAATCGACCAATCAAAAGCGAGAGTGTCATTAGTCAACCAGGCCCATCTAGGCTATGGTCTGAAGAAAAAAAAAATCCCGAATCCTTGCCGTTTACTAAAACTACGGGCATAAAAATTGCCATGACTGAGAAAAATCCCATCGATTATTTTGATTTGATATTCAGCGATGACCTTTTCGACTTGATTGTCCAGCAGACCAATAATTACGCGATCGATGTTTTAGCAAGATTAGAAGGGGGGAAAAGTAGGATCACTGGGTGGAAAGACGTCAGCAAAGAAGAATTGAGAGTTTGGTTGGGTTTGCTCTTTCACACTGGCACAATTCGACTAAATCGCCTAGAGGACTATTGGAGCAAGGACCATCTCTTTAATTTTCCCGCTTTTTCAAATTTCATGGGAAGGTATAGGTTCATGCTTATCATGCGAGCGTTGCATTTTAATTGCAACGAAAAAGATTCTTCCAGCTTAGGTAAAATTTTACCACTGATAATTTTTTTAAATCAGAGGATGAATCTAATTTATGATCCTCAAAGAGATTTGTCGATTGACGAGTCTTTGGTCTTGTGGCGCGACAAACTAATAATTCGCCAATACATAAAAGGTAAAAAGGCAAAGTATGGCATAAAACTATACATGTTGGGCGAGTCCAATGGATTGTCATTGAAACTAATAATTTACGGAGGATCTTTGGATGCCGAGTTGGGTGGAAAAGACCATGTAAACAAAGTTGTTAGAAAGCTGATGGAGGGCAAAACAGGCGTAGGCCATTCATTGTATATGGACAACTATTATAATAGTGTGACTTTGGCTGAAGAATTGCTGCATAAAAAAACATACTTTACTGGAACACTCAGAGCAAATATGAGGGGAAATCCTGAAGAAGTCGTGACCAAAAAATTGAAGAAAGGTGAAAGCATAAGCCGTTACACAGATGATGGAGTTTGTGTGACAAAATGGAGAGGCAAAAGAGAAGTGCTCACCATATCTTCGGAGCACGATGGAGATATGACGGAAACCACCAACAGATTTGGTAAGCCAGCATCGAAGCCAAAAATGGTAATCCACTACAACAAGCTAATGAGTGGGGTTGATCATCACGATCAGATGCTGGCTTATTACCCATGTGAGAGAAAATCTTTACGGTGGTATAAGAAATTGGGTATCCACCTATTTCAAACAATTTTGATAAATGCTTATCATCTTTATAATTCGGAGAATGAAAAAATGTCTTTATATAAATTTAGGATATCCATAATAAAAAGTTTGTTGGGACCTCCGCCAGCACCTAAGCCAACTGGATTCAAAATCCATCTACCCAGCCCTTGCCCTAAAAATGCATCAGGCGAAACTATGAGGCGTAGGTGCAAAAATTGTTGGACCACTAAAAAATCAAGAAAATCTTCCGTATATTTTTGTAAAGATTGCGATTCTGAACCGGGCTTATGTATTGAACCCTGTTTTAGGTTATACCACAATTATTAAATCTATTTTTTGTTTGTCTTATGTAGATGTTTTATTTTGTGTTTTTTAGTTGGTATAAAATATATTTTTTGAACAAATGTGATAATTTCATATCTCGTTGACATCCCTTATTCCTACTTTGTTATACATATGTAATTACAAATGATTTTTCACTTTTAGAGTTATATGGATCAGTATATATATATTTCTGAGTATAAACTCGTTATGAAAAATGCACATATTTACATTAGCTGGGAATCGAGCCCGGGATCTTTCTATCCACTTACTCACCAAATACGTTAAAATGGTTACAAAATTGAAATGTAAAAATATATTTCATTGCTATAGTATCTACCTGATATCTACCTGAGTACCTAGGTATATAATAGCTCCACAGAGACTCTAAATGAAAAGAAATGATTACTATTATACAAAAAAAGAAATGTACACTCAGACACACTGTCATTCATAAAAAATGTCTGCAAAAACAATAGAGGATTAAAATTATCTTACCTGGAAATGGTTACAGAATCAATATGTAAATATTCCTATTTGACTTTTCTGTGTACCTGGATATAGACATAATAGCGCCTGAGAAGCCAAATCTAAAGGAATATAAGCTGTCGGTGGTGATAATGAAACTTGGGATCAGTAAACTGATAAGAAGTGAACAATGAAAATTAAAAACAATTACTGTTTTGTATGAATATTGAAACAATAGAGGTAGGAATGAAGGGGCCTTGACGTCTCCCGACCTTGAAATAAGGATGCGACGTTTGGCGGTACATTTGATGTTGTTGATTATTATGTGGTAGGGGAGTCACAGTCGGCACTTGAATGTTGCGAAATAGTTAATGTTTTATTGGAAAAAAATATTTAGTAAAATTATTAAAAATATCGTAAATATTGCGGCACAGTGCAAATATGGGCATTTTTATTCGCATTGAATGTGTTAAGAGCTTGTCTTATGCATACTAGATAAGGGATAAGTATAGATGGTAATATGTATGTAAAAAAAATATACTAAATAAACATACATTCATGACTCGTGAACTAATATTATAATAATAAAATTATAATAATATATACATATATACCTGTTTATCATGAGGGAAAAAACGAGACTGCTTTCTTGACAGCGAGATGTATATTCTTATTTTAACAAATCAAAACTATTATTCGTATTTAGAATACAAATTTATAAGAAGTAAAATTTTAAAAATAATTGTAAATATTTTATTAAAATAAAAATATTTATTACCTACATAGATGAAATTTACATTCCCAAATCATAAGTTTTGCTTAATTTTTACTATATATATTTTATATATCACAATGCGCTTTTCGAATTTTCTAGTCCTAATAATTTATATGTTTCTTTATACAAAAGTTCACTTAATTAACATGGAGTAATATCAAACATAAACTTAATGATTTTGTTTAATAATCAATTAATCTCTTAGCTCATTAATAATTAAATATCACACACACTTAATGCTTTTTCTGTTGGTTAAGATTGTTTTAATTTATTCAATCGTATGTCAGTCATTCACTACCTAAGACTATTTATATACTTCATGAGGTTGAATACGACAATAACGCCCATGATGTCTGTGTATCCTTCGTGATTAGTTGTGGGTGAGGCGTTGCACAAATTCTGTCGACAGTAGCAGAATCTGAAAGGGAAATATAATAGATTATATAGGCTATTTTTAATACTTGCTAATTTAGAGTTAGATAATTTGCAATCGACTAAAACACTGTAAATTTAAATTATCACATAAATTTAAGACAGGTAGAGTGAACGTAAAAAGGCACCGATTGACGTCACTATATATTTATGTGTAAGTTTAAGTAAAGGCACAATAAAAAACAAAATAATATAAAACTAAACACTTGATGGAAATTATATATAAAAAGGCTTATAAAATAGTAAAGTGCCATTTATACATATTTTAATTATACATAATTAAATTATTATTATTTATATTTAAGCAGTAACAATGGGAAACGAAGAAAAGTTTCCGTCGACGGCCAAAAGTATAGTAAATAGTTTTAAAGAGATGTAATCGCAACAAAGAAAAATGTGGCAAGATTTTGAATTTATATGATTGATTGTTGTTAAATATTCCCAGTATTAATGAAATAGTTGGAAGCATTTGCCGTATTATGGTATTATAGCATCACGTTACAGTACAATTTATTAGAATGTAAATCTATCGCTTGATTGGGGAAGCAACCGCACCTAAGATAAGGTCTCTCGCTATTCGTTTCTTGTGTTACGCATTCGTTACCTGTTGAAAGATGTTATTCTTTCTCCTTTATCATCCAAATTCTTGCAACCCTCTTCGTATGGTTCCAAAATTTCCATCTTGGGAAACCATGATCCATTTTGAAAGTCGTGGTACTCATTTTTCTGTGGTGCACAGTCTCTAAGAATGCCATTGATGGTTACTGTAAAAGGTTTACACTAATTTTTATATGTAATATATTACTTATGCTATATGTATTATATGTATAACTATATGCCATAGTCAATCAAAGAGGCTGCAATCGCTGTGCATGCATGATGTAAACATTCAATTGCTTATCTCTTACATGTTTTAAAAGTCATACTTAGAAACTTGCTACTGACCCAATTTAATGATACATATTTTTCTATTTTATTTTTTTACATTAATTACCGAATTACTTTAAAGTATCCCATATAAATAGCTATGTAAGTTGGATTTGAATCTCTGATATAATTTTTTATAGTTTCTACCTGCGACTGTTAATTTACTTTTCCTTACTTCACTTCTTAGTTGTTAAACTTAAATCTTACCTCCCCTTAGTATGTCTAGTCTAAAGTCTTGCTTCATGCACATAGTTGAGTGGGGGCAGTCAACGATAAACTTATTGGAGAAATCGAAATGTACACACAGGTTCTTCGTGGTATTGTAAAATTGACCTGGCGGTGGATTGATATGACATTGGTAACATTGTATCGATGACACTCCTGAAATTCAAACAAACGATAATAGTAATTTAGTGTTTATACGTATCTAAATGAAATCAAATAATCATTTTTAAATCTGATCTAAATAGTAAACTAATTTAATCAAAAGGCATACGAAGTAATGTTTGTTTGCTGTTACTTAATGTTTCACAGATTATGTATATTGTTTAACCGTGTGCATACAAATTTTTAAGTGATAAACAGCGAACGGTTACGACATTGTAAGGCGTGAGTCAGCTGGTCAATTATGGCTCCATGACAGAGCATGTCCTAGCTCTTTTTTAAATTTTGTTTTACCCTGAGCTACAATTATGAAACATACACATGAAATTAATAATAAGTTTAATTGTTCTCCACTTTTGCTCTCCATAGTAGACTATGGAAAATAGACTAATTGTATACGAAAGAAGTACATTCCATCGGTAATACATGATTAAATCCTAAATATAGTTTATCAAGTAGTATTTAAATACCTTTATAATTAAAAGCTACACAGCGGCAGTCCGCCCACGTTAATCTTTTTGGAGGTACAGTAATCGGTAAAGCTTTTTTGATTCATTTATCATCAGAAATGTGCTATCTATGATTTAGCATTGCACCTTTCTATACCCTTTCCGCGGATGTAACCTACTTCCAGGTAGATATCATTCATTTTATAGGACGTGTAAATTAAAATATATGTTTCATTTTCCCCTACGAAAAATCAGTCATCAAAAGCCAAACGTGGGCGTACAGCTTAACGCAAATTTATTAAGCATTGAACAAAGAAATTATGGTTTATTAGATTATTTGTTTAGCCATGTGGTTGGTTAATATTTTGTGCATAAGGAAAAAAATATATACTTTTAAAAGCCGTAACTTTTTCATTTACTATAAGAAAATCTTTTAGTAAATGAATAGGTTGCATTTTTAATTAATATAATCTAGTTGGTCTAGTTTACTAGACAGCATAAAATTATTGATACTCCACTGTGAAATGTTGTGGATTAAAATTTTTATTTTTATTTCACTCGTAATTAATTGTTCTTCCATTGCTGAAGAATATCATGATACGTTATATAGCTATGATGAAGCCACAATTGTTAATACTACAGATGTTCGTAGCATTGCTGAAAACAATAAAAAAGTACTTAATAATAATACCATAAAAACTAAAACTTCTGACGGGGATCATGAGAGCAATGATGTGTGGAGTGACGGTAAATTTAAAATATTTATGAAAAGTAAAAATATTCAACAAAAGAAGCAAAAATTACAACACAGGGCAATTCACGTAAGCACTACTGCTTCCAATAAAAAAATCTGTAATTCATCACAGACTTTTTCGGGACCGACAGTTGAAATTATACATACACGTAATAAATTTCAAATTATAAAAGACTATGAATATATGTATGATGGAAATATTACATCAACATCAAACACTAGTGAGCAAATAGATTATATAAGTGCAACTACTGATGAACTGAGTAAAAAGGTATCCATATCTACGTCCGATTATGTCAATAATTTTTACAATGTAAAACCAGCTGTCGAAATGCTGCCAGACTTGAAACAAACTTTTGTTCCAAAGCTGAATAATGTATGGTACGTTCCGGAAAATTTGCCATGTTGGCAACTTCCCGCCCTTTATGGTGAATTTGAAACAAAAAAACAAACCTCTAATATATTTCAAGTCCATGGTGCAAATTTAAAAAATGTTATAGATTTAGAAAAACCAAAATATTCTTGGCCTCGAACTTTTGCTTTGCCTATTATTTCTAGTCAAAATAAATGGTGTGGAGTAGAACCCTGCTACGGAGATCACACACTGTGTCTTTTTTCTGATAATATTATTTCTAAAATATGTGATAGTAATTATAAAGTTCAAAAGCCGACCGCATCCGTACAAAAAGCATTGGTGAATACTGTAAATTCAATGAGAACCCGTATTGCTAATGGAATAGCTGAACAATATCCTCACTTGCCCGTTGCTGCCAATATGAGACAAGTATCATACAATTTCAACTTGGAAAGAATTTCTGAAGCTTGGCTCCGTCAGTGTTTGCCAGGTCCTGCACCATGTTCTGCACTTGATAACAAATTAGTAACTCAGTTAGAATGTGTTAAATATTCTGAACTGTGTTGTGATAAAGCAGATACAAAGTCAACTGTTTCTCAGTGGTACGTACGTTTACTTAATATTAATGATCTATTATGTAGTATGTGGGTAATAATTACTAGTAATATTTTACTGTATTTTTTTTGTTTACAAATATTAATTCCCACCGAACAATAGGTGAAAGTTTTAAACAAAATTAAAAACAGACTTTAAAACACTAAAAAGACAAAAATAATTCAATTTAAGGAGTTGACCATCTCTCTGATCCCATTAACGTGATTTTTTTATTCGATGGGGAGTAGTTGTCATTTGTTCCCATAAAATTTTGGCTTAGTAGATTTTATTTTATGAGCATTTTTGCTAACTTGGCCGATATAATTTTCACGATACTTTGTTTCAAAAGCTATTGTAGTATATTTTAAAAAAGTAAAGTATTCACCTCTACTAACGGTCACTATATAATTTTCACCTTAAAAACCCACTCAAAATGATGAAATAAAAAGTTTTAAACAAAACTATTCCTCCAAAACATTAAAAAGCTGTGCTAAGTTGTTTCCAGAAATAATGGAAAGTGAAGCACCGACTACAAAAATACTTTAAAATTCGTCTATTTTTTAGAAAATAGGCGAATTTTAAAGTTTTTTAAAGTTTTTTAAAAGTTTTAAAGTATTTTTTATTTTTTATTTTACTAATTTAAAGTTTTTTTCAACTTTAAATTAGTCAAGAATTAAATTCAATATTATTGTATAATATTTTTTCAGCGTGCCAAAAGATGAATGCTTTGTACCTGCTATAATCGGTTGTATATATGAATGGTTTTCCAGCGCTGGCCGAAATATAGATAAAAGAGACATTGAATGTGGTTATATCAAATCGTCTACATACAATACTGCCCAAATAATTTGGGCAAACACAAACAAAATTGGTTGCGCTTTTGGTAAAAGAAACAATGGGGATATTAGGGTGATATGTAATTTCGCACCAGGTGCTCCATTTTTTCTTCATACAAAATACTATTGTGGTCTTATTGCACACAAAGATATAAAAAATCAAGTCAAGAAAATGGATACTGATGTTACAAGTTTTAATTTTTTATCAAATTTGGGTCTAAATATGTTTCAAAGATTGAAAAATTCAAATAATAATACAACATATTTAAATAAAACTAGAATACAATACCAGAAAAGTATTTGGGATATGAACATTTTAAACAACATATCCAAGGAAGCAAGTTTAAGGAAAACTATGAATGATTTTTCAAATGGAACTAAGGGGTTCATTGTAAAACATGTTACGAAATACACATTTTTTGATGAAACTGAGGGAAGATGTGACACACACGATCCAATATATGCTATTGGAAGACCAGGTTCTTTATGCATCGTAAAAGGTAGGAAATTCCACGGCCTTTGCTATGATTTCGGTGATCCTACACCTGGTTATAGATTAGTTGCTGTTATCGCCCCCGTTGCATTGTTTTCTATAATATTATACGATTTGTTCAGTGGTGTTTTAAGGCAGACCAACTAGCAAAAAAACAAAGTACTATTTATGTTGTTAGTGCTTTATTATTAATTACCGGTAATGCTTTATCGCATGCAACAGAATGTTAATTACAGTACTATACCACTACTTATTTTCATACTATAAAACACTTCAGTAGTAGTTTCCCTAATTGTAATAGTTTCCCATTTATATAATAAACTGACTGTTGATTATACTTAGAGTGTTTTAATTTTATTTCAACAATGGAACTATGTACAACGCTTTTGTGATTTCTTGCTTAACTCGTTATATAGTTCCCTCTCCATGCCGATTGCTGTCAAGGTAAATTACTGCCCTTGATTATGCTTAGCGTCAAAACAGTTTCTGAGTTTCGCAAAGATGTATAATTTTTGGTGATAGTATTTTATTGGTGTTTGCATAATTGTTTATAGATATTTTTATAATAATAATTTAATTACAAAAATAAAATTAAAAGATAAACCTTGCCTTACTTTTATTGCTTTTTTATTTACTGATGTGAGAAATATTTATCATTTCAAAAACCTTTGTATAACATTGACTTTCAACATAATGTGACGTTATAATTAAATTGAAGAATTATTTATTCATTTCATTAAATAAGTTATTGTGCATGTATTATCATACAATAGACGAATTGAACATACAATTTTCGTCTGGTTTTGAAGGATGCCCACTATCGAAATTTGTAATGAAAGATTTACGTAGGTACATAGATAACAGTGACAAAAATATGTAAATATATTTCGTTGCCATTCCGCTATGATTAGATTTCGTTATCGGTGCTGATTTGTTTGTGCTGTGCAAAGTTAGTATTGTTTATGTTATTTTACTGGAATTAAAAGTGTGTGAAATTATACATTTGCGATGGCGACACTTAAATTAGTGAGGACGCTCTTTGAAAAAAAATTAAAAAGTAGTGCTCTAAATAAGTTCCACCCTTTGGATTTAGAACGCGTGAAAAATGACAAATATTTATTGAGAATCTTAGCACATTCACAAAATAATACCTCACAGGCAGTTGACATGCTTTGGGATATATTAACTTGGAGAACAAGTGTCGGTGCTAATGATATTGACGAAAATACCATACGAATGGATTATGTTGCCAAAGGCTTAATATTTCCGTATGGTAGAGACATTGACGGCTGTCTTTTACTTGTGTTAAGGGCAAAAGTGTATAGTGAATGTAGGGAAGACTGGGAAGTAGTGAAAAGAATTATAATTTATTGGTTTGATCGTGTAGAAAGACAGGAAGATGGTAATTTAATTAGTTTATTCTACGATTTAACAAATTGTGGTTTAAAAGATTTCGATGCGCAACTAACTAATTTTATCAAGAAACTTTTTCACAGGTTTTACCCTTATTTCTTAAATTACGTTATTATATTTCAAACACCATGGGTATTATCAGCAAAATTAAAAGTTATGAAATCTTTTTTTTCTGCTAGAGATGCTGCAAGAATGCAATTTGTCACAAAGAATACACTGAGTAAAGTAGTACAATTGGAACACGCTTTAAAATCTTGGGGCGGAAAAAGTAACTACATTTTTAAATTTACTCCCGAAAATGTGATAAATTGTAATAGAATTGTAGATAATACTTTGAAAGGGATTAAGCGAACTTACAGAATGATTTATTTAAAATCAAATAATACTATTGTATTCAAAGGAAACTATAATAAACTTATACTCATCATTGAGTTGACTATCAAAAATATTAACACAACAGCTATTTTCTTTGAAATTAGGAAAACAACCCCTGACATATTTTATGTAAATCCTAGTTATGGTATTTTGGACAGAAAATGTTCTCAAAGTCTTGTAATAATTGTAAAATATGACTTGGAATCGATCACATTTCATGCATTAACAAAGGAAAAAATTTCTATAATGACTTTACAAATACCAAAATCTGAAATCTCCAAAGAAGAACTTTTTGATATTTGTCAAAATCGCCCTGAATACAGAGTAGAAGAATTTGAAATTAAGTATCTTTTCGAACAAATTCAAGATGGTGCGTCTATTGTGAATTCTTTGAATAATCTTCGTACAAGTAACAGTGCTCTACAAGAACAAATTGAGACCGTGAAAATGTATCAATATCTAACATTGATAGTTTGGATTGTTATATTACTTGTAGTATGTTTTGAGAATAAACGTATTCTTTTCGAATTTCCATAACATTCTTCTGATTGGGAGATTACTATTTGTCCAATTATCTGAGAAAGAAAAACAAATCCGCATATGCTAAACTAGGAATATTTTCGTAGTTATTGTACCAAGTTTCCATTATTATTAAATAATTAAATATAAAATAATTGTCTTTATGTCTCACCGAAAATGATTTTACCTTGAATATAAACAAAAATATTACTGCCATGATCGGTCTAAATAAAACCCTGAAAGCGATATGAATTCATAAGAACATGTTATATTTAGTTAAAAATATTTTTATTGGAATTAAAAATAATATTTAAAAAATATTTCAACTTAATTTCTATTCTACCATAGCATTTTATGGCATGGAATATATTAAAATCCTAAAAACCTCCTTGGTTTGGCTTCAAATTAGGTGTGTACTATGTACCTCTCCTAGGCGTTATATTATTCTATGGTATCTAACCACCTAATAAAACTTTGCGTGGTACAATATGAATTTTACGCAAAATAAGTAAGTTTCGAAATTAGTAAATAACGTTACGCACTTTTAGTGTTTTCGTGTTGTTATAATTGAAATTTACAAACCTGTACTAATTATGGACAGTGCTGATAATGTTCCGTACAAAATCCTTTTCTGTAAACCATTCATTCTTTCTTATTACTGCAATTTTTATGAATCTAATCTTAATGTCTTATTTAATTTATTGTGCATCCAATCTGTGAACAAAACAAAAATATGTTAGTAATAATATAACTTATATATACATAGTTAATTAATTATATTACAATGAATGTTGCCATATATTGAATTATAGGAATGATTCTAAAAGTTCACAAATAAACAAACGGTGAGAACAGAATATTTATATTTGAGTTTATGCTTCACTCAACCGAAATATTGTGTATGTTAACAGTTTTAAATAAATAATAAATAAGAAGGCTTGATCGCTTAATTGTAAATTGGCTGAATGTATATTTGAACCTTAACATTTTTATGAGACATCTTACTCGTCTGTAAAATTAAATTTCATAATTTGCTTGTGGCTTGTCCGGTCACACGACACATCCCACTATAGGTCCTGTAGCTGTGTACTATTATATTGTAATTTTTTATTATATTACTATAATGTTACTGTGCAGTACAATAACACAAGATATCTTCAAGCTCTTTATTTGAAGAAACATAACATATTTATTTTATTTTAGTGACATTATGGTAATGTCATGTATCAATATTTATAAAATATTTTGATTTTTAGATACTTTATAGATATTGATTGATGTTATTATATTTCTATAAGTCATGAAATCTTTCTTTTTAATAAATAGTAATCAAATTAACGATTTCTGATTCCTTGCACATTCAGACACAATGGTTTATAACCTACTTTTAAGGTCCACAGTATGAATGAAATAGCTAAAATAAAAATGAAATAAAGCTGGTTTTAAAAACGACAGCCGCAAACAGTTTAAAAAGTTTAATGGCGTAAATTCTACTCGCTGTAATAATAATCGAAAAATATATCTAATTACGTACCATGGGAGATTGAAGGCGTTAATACATCAAATATCTAGTCTTAAGAATGCACTAGCATAAGCCAGTGATGTTGCACCAGCAACATTTTCAACTTCTTCATTTAGCCACCAGGCTAAATGCAACGATAAAATCAAACTAATCAATAAAGAATCAAAATTGAATTCCAATGAGGTGGGCCATCTGCTTGTGGATTTTCAACAAGCAGTTGGCTACATGATATAATATCTGAGTAAGTGTTTTTATGGGATCAGCACACAACAAAGTTGACCGCCACTGTGGTCTAGTTGCTGAGATCATCTACTTCAGTTCTGGAGTGGAGTTCTTCCCAGTGGGGGCAGAAATCGTCTGTTCGGTTTCGGTCAGACTTATCCCTTTGTCCCTACATTTTCTGGCTGAGTATATTCTAATAGCCTTTCCTACTGCTTACTGGGGATTGGGGAAGTGGCAGGGGTGGCCCTCTATCTGCATTTGGTGTCGGTGCTGGAGCAAGTTTTTAGGGTACCGCTTACTATCTGGCCGGCTTGTATTATTTGGGATTGGTGCCTGTTGTATTGTGAATTTAGCAAACATTTATTTTGTTAATTACCTCTTACTCAGTCATTAACACTGAATGAAACCTGGATTCAACCGGATTCTCCGACGCATAGCCTTCTGAAAAATATAATTTCATAATGTGCCTTTTGGTTCCGTTTTCTAAGGACAGATTTGAATCGCTTATCACATGCTCTTACGGACAGACAGAGTTATACTACGACAACATTAGTATTATTTCAAGGTAACATGGCCGCCAAGCAGGTCGCCACTTGCTTGGCGGCCTTTCCCTGACAATCAAACTGTGTGTTATGAAACCTGCCCGCTATTTTCTAAGTACGGTCTTGATCACAATCTCGTTCAATTTAACATCCGTGGCTACTACAATACAGTTATTGTGTTGTAGTAGCAACACTATCTTAAACACTATAATCATTTAGTGTTCTTTAATTGTTTTACTATTAAGACCTCTTAGTATAGGTGAGACAAAACTTTTGAGATAAATTAATAGTAAAATATTAATGTAAATTATAAAAAGGAATAGCTTCTTGAACGTTTTTTAATTTTTCAAGGATCGTGTTAATTAGTCTGCCATTTCATTACTTTCAATGGAAAAAAGAATATAATGGAAAGTTAAACAAAAGATGTCTTCAAAAAAAAAAGGCAAAAAATCATTAAACTAAGCTTCTGCTCATGTTATAAGTTCAATTATGAATGAAACTTAACCTTGAGCAACAGTCATCGTGAAATATATCATTGATTGATAAAACCGGTGTGCTGTTACTTAGTCACTTATACTGGTTTACGGCTGGTTTCAATATTTTTTCAAGAGACATAGCATTTAGACCTACACGCCTACCACAACTTAGTTACCAAGCGATCTATGTTTGCAACTATTTTGTTTACGAAAACATAGAACGCTGCAAAAGATTAGGTAAGCATACTTCTTTCCGTAACCGGAATATTGGAAATGAGCATTACTAAATTTTAACGTTAAGTTAAATATAATTTTCAATTGAGTATATAGTAATACCTTTTAACCGTTAATTTTTCAATATTTTATTTAAATATTAGTAGTAGTCCTTCAAAAATGTAGGAATTACAAAGATAAATGTAATGTAATGTAAATGTATAAGATATAAATAAATATTTAAAACAATCTTCATATCTATCTTATACATTTACATGCCACTTTTGATTTCATTGTCTCTGCTTTGACTTAGCCATTAATGTAGGCTTCGACGGTATTTCTTAACAAAAGCACGTAAGAATTTAATTTAATTTAGTCTATTTTAAACTTTCGCAGATATTATACCACGTAATGTATTATTTGTATTTTGTCTTTTCTTAAAAAAAATTAAGTGAATTTAGTCTTTTAATTTTTTTAGGGACTAGAACAGCTTAAATATATTAGGCAGGCTCGAATTGAATGCTTCAGACAATTGAAGTCACTTGAAATATGGTTATTAAAGAGCAATATTGAATACAAAAGAGTGCTTATGAAGAGGAATACATCTTGCAATCTATTGCTACGGAGTTTGCCGCATGTAACTATCGCATTTATTTGTGAATTACCTACGTACACGAGAGTCACAAGTATTTTTCAATTTGATATCCCATTTTGTTAAAGCAGGTCTCAGGTAGGCTTTAAAAATCAAACATAAATATTTATTTTTAGTTTGATTTTTATTAACGTAATATTACGGGTTAAAGTATGAAATTGCCGTTTAGTGCTGAAAATTTCAAACAAATATTTTCATTTATCTTTGTAATTAAATATGTTTATTCAATCAAAGTATTTATTCTCATTGCCTGCACAATTCTATCTTCTAATGATCATTATGCCTTTGTGATAGAGTTGTAAGAACCTGGACTCATTAGATAAATTATGTCAAGTCATTTTGGACTGCTTCCTGAGAAGAAAATGATTTTCCATTCAGAAAATTGTCCAAACTGAAAAATGGTAGTGGGTTGAAGCCAATCCAGAGAGTACGGAGGGTGGCGGATAGTTTTTAAGTACAGGTTCTGTTATTTAAATGTTTTCTCGAACAGTGTAAAGTCTTGTGTTATCACTATGATGAAGATAGATGGGTCGGGGCTGATTCTCTGCGGATTTGAACCATGATGACAAAACCAGCATTATTGCTTTACTGTATCTGAGGAAGCTGCAGTGATTTATACCAGCAAACCGCTACCGTCACTTTTGTGGGTAAGCTTCACTCTAGCTAGAGTATTGTTAAGACGTTTGTCCTGGAGATAGCCATTGCGTATTTTGTTTGCAATTATTATAGAAAAAATATTGTTTTTTATATTTGATATACTTCTGACTGGATGAAAAAGTACGCTTAACTCTTTTTTCCAAGTATAAGAATATTCAAGACAGATAGTCCACAGTACGTATAAAGAAGCTTGAGACGACCAACCTGGATGGACTCAACCAGGGAGCAACCGTGCTGAAAGTTGCTTTGTTTTCATGATCGAAACAAGAGCGTTCAAATCACTAAACCCACGACGTCTTTGATTATATTAGGGTTGCTAAATAATATATTGCACTAATTTAATGACTGTTGGGCAACAATTGGGTTGTTTTACACCAATGCATAACACTGACATGTCTATCACTTATCACAATGTGCAGTGAAACTACTTGTTACACTTGGTCTAGTGTTATTACCTATTCATTGTATTTAACTCTATGGTTCAGTTTCTGCCACTCCCGTCATTTGTTATTAAGTCGTTTTTCTTATTGTCTTCCTAAAGTATATATATATATATAATATTCCCCAATTAATTTTAATGTTGTATTTTTTTGAAATTGGTAGTTAATTGAAATGTTATTAAGTAAGCATAATTACAATTCGTTCCACTTCGGTCAGAAGTTGCAACTGTCGTCGGGAAAACGGCAACGTTGCGGTTTTTGTAATTAAACGCCACATAAAATCAGGACTTCAAAAATCTATTCAAAACCAGTAACAAGTCATAACTGCGTTATAATCATTCTTGTGTAATATTCTTTTTTAAAAGATGCAGTGCATTCCACTTTTCTGATTAAAATGCACTTTTGTCAAAGTATGTAGTTTATTAAAACAATGATTGGTTAATGTGATGATAATTTGGTTATGTTTGTTATAGAGATGTTTAAAATTACTTATGCACAAATTGCTTCGGAATTCTTTTAAAAAGTTTCCAACACGCCCTGGTCTAGTTTTTTTACTAAGTCAGTTACAAAGTAGTAGTATACTTGATCACGTCATGTATAGTAATTAATCTAGTAATGAAAAAATTAGTACTTTTATTGTTTTATAAGAAACTACACTTCTATGTGATCAACCATAAATTATTTGTGCATAATAAAATTAAATTCCTCTAAGTGAATAGAAGATAGTGAGATAGAAGTTTTTAATAAAATACCATTTGTTTATTTATATAAGTACTTACGTTTATACAATTACTCTTGTCCGTTTTGGTGAAACGCAACAAAAAACTATATGATGGTCATCTCATCAGTTATGATTTTACCATACAAATGTTTTGCTCAAAATTATTTCGAGAGTAAAGCAAGACACAAATAAGTGCTACTAAGGAAAAATGTACTTAAACTTGTCATATCCATAACATTAAGATGAGCTATAAATAAACGAGTATGTGTAACACCAATGAATCACCATTGAACTCATAGAAACGTCATTATTATTATTAAACTTTCTTGATATTTACCTTAATACATTAGTGAAAAATGCACAACCACTGTTCATCTCTGTAACACTGAAAATTCCACCTTAGCACAATGTTATTTGTAAACAAATTTCACTATCTGTCGCGATTAAGCACGTGTTTATGAGTTGAACTGCTATACTTTCGGAGCGGACAACGTGCGGGGTGTTGCAAAGTCAGCTCTCAACTGGTCCGCCAATGCCGGTTTATTTCCTCGCAAGGACTTGTCTCATAGAACGTAACTTAGGGCGTAGGCAACAGTTGTGCAACTGCCAATAAAGATATTTGATCATTGGATTCAATTTTGAAATATAATCAATTTTTAAGCTAAGGTCTTGGAACTTGGAAAGATTTTTCTTATATTTCACAGCAGGGTTGCGCTAGTTTCACTTTCCGCATTATATATATCTTTATTAATATATAAAAGAAATCACATTGGAGAAATAAAAATTAAGAATTTTGGCCTTATCTACTTCTTTTCAAAAACCAAAAAACACTCGTTGTAATTAATACTATTAGTCGATCGAGTTTATCAGCTGTCATATAGCAATAAATACTATTTTATTTTGGTTTTTAGTTATTCTTATAATGTAAGTTCTCAAGTTAATGATACTAGAAAAGAAGTAGGTACTGTACACTCTAGTGCACTGTAAAAAATAATGAAAAATGACCCGTGTTCTTTGAATCGCTTATTCTACTTACAGTACCTCTAGTGTAAGTTTTCAATCGAATCCAGAAGTTTTGTTCGTAGTTACGTACAGCTGGCAAATTATGTTATATGACAGCTGATAAACTCGATCGAGATGGTCCAATTCAATTGAAACTGACGAGACAGCCACACATTAAACGTACACTTTTCTGTTTGAAAAGGAATCATAATTGCACGCTTCATCTGCACCTGCAGGTGTATGACTTATTTATTTTGTACTGATATCTTTGATGCCAAACGTTCTGGATCGAGTTGTTATAAAGAAGGAAAGTGTTTTTTGTACTTTATTTACTTACTTTCCGTAATCCAATGAACGCGTGTCTCAACATTCAGATCAGTCGCGTCATCCGGTGCGGAAGCGATGTTTATTGTGAACAACTGACAACATTCGAGTAATTGGACGAGCTTGAGGGTCATAAATGCCTTTTGATCGAACAAACTCCGTCAAATAATTGTAAATTGCGAGGTGTTTCCTCTTTAATTTGTAAAGTACCACAAAACAAAAACAATGATTGTTCCCTAGCAGCTGCGCAGTGCTGTGCTTCTAGGCTGACTGATTAGTTAGGTCTTAGAGTTTATATTTCAAGCAAATGTTTAACTTTGTATCTTTACCATAATTTTTGTAATATAGGAAAGTATGATGATGAGCAATGAGAGTTCATTACAGTCCTGAATTACAGATTTGTGCAGCTGATAGACCAAACTGAAACGTGTCCAAAATATGCTAACGAGACCCCTTATGACGTAACTTCGCCTTAAAAAGGCACCAATCAGCTTGAAGTATCTGCTGAAATGAGACTTAACGATACAAGGATAAAACAAATTATTTTGTTTAGAAGAATAATATAATGCAGTAGCAAATAAATATTTTATTTTATTTTCAGTAAAAAACACAAATAAAAAAGCACATAATCATTTTTTACGGTTTTAAAAAAACAATTACAATATGATGCATAGTATTATTGTATTGATATATAGGAATGTAGCATAGGTATAGGTTTGCAACAAGTTCAGCAAGAGAAATTTTATTTCAGACGCAAACACTTTAGTTACGTAAAGGACATCAGATGGATGCCTTACCGTACCGGTTTAATCTAGAAACGGGGATCGATTTCTGTATTTTAATCACTGAGAAACTTGTTTTCAGTCTATGTATACTATGTATATTCAATATTATTTAATCGCATTCGAACTTCTCAAATTAATGCGTGTCTACGGTCATGACCTTTCGAGCCAATCCATACCTACTCAAATGCAACCTTGAGTTACATGACTGGATTTAAATATGTTACTATAAGGTCAATATAATTTTAATAGGTAGGTGTTAAAAAAAATTATCTTAGTATATAACAATGGGGAAAAAGTATTTATTTATTTATGATAATAAACAGCATTTACAATACATCTTATGATCTAGGTGTTAGTTGCAGATATTGATTATTGCGAAGCCATTATCCTCAATGAATATTTGTGTAATTGATTACTTTAACATAAGTAATATTATATTATATGTTAATACAAAGACAATGAAATATGAAAAAAAAGAAACAGGTAAAAAAAGAAAGAAAAATTAAATAGGCATATTGACTAAAATGACAATGCCAAAGATTTATTGTCTGTAAATATATCAAGGTTCGGGAAAAGAGTATTTTAAATGTCCGTATGCTTTCAGCACTGCGACACGCAGAACAGCTGTGGCACGCGCGCCCCTCTCCTGTGCATACTGCGTGAAACCGCATAACCCAAGTCATTACACAAACCAATGCAAGCTACTTTATTATTGCAAATTTTAAAGTGTCATGACGCTTAGAAGTGTCTGCCATTATTCTTATCTGAGTAACTTATATTCCTCCAGCAGACATGTGCAAGACTACGATTATATTTATAGTCGGCATATTGTAAGAATTAACACTATATTTTCTCCAGTACTCTCCAGCCTATATACACGTTTTAAAAATAGGATTCCTAATTCTTACTGCGAATTCCAACTGCGATCTTATGAGTGTTTTATAAAGATATAAGCAAGGAGTAGGCCCCTTAAAATGACGGGAAGATCTTGTATTACAATACGAATCCAAATAATCTAATAGATTCATCTCTAATGCCGTTAATTCGCTGAACTAAGTGTAATATTGAATCCAAAAGAACTCTCAAGTCGCGCACTGTTTCAACTGACTTCAAATTCAATCTCAGTAAACCATATTTATTTTTAATAATGATTTGTTTTGAGTAAAAGTTATTGTAACATATTTTAAAAGGTTGAGTTCTAATTTATTTTTAAGGCAGTAGTATGAAAATCTGTTTAAATCCATTTGAAGTGATTCAACGTCGTTTGAATTTGTGTATGTTAAAAAAATTTAAAACCCAACATGATTTGATATTATTTATGAATAGATTATATAATGACGAAACTAAAATGATCCCTGAATCACACCAGAGAATATATCAACTAAATATAATTTATAACTAATAATAACCACCGTTTAAGATCTATTAATAATGTAAGACATAAACCACCTAAGTAGGTTTCCTCTAATTCCCTTTAAATAAAAATTACAAAATTACCGAGAAATCAAGAAAGGACTATAAGGGTTTTCAATAACAAGGGTCTGTTTTAGGACTTAGCAATAAAACACGACTAACTAGTGAAATCAGAAACATGTTGTTTTTTGCATTTCAAAGTTGTGTAACATGTTCAAGCTTTGATTACCGATTTAGAACCTGACTGACGACTAAATTTTTTCGGACAGTACAGAATATTTAATTAATCTGTTATAAATAACATAATGCTCCAAATTCTTATGGAACTTATAAGAATAAAGAGAGAGTCTTTCTTGTAGGCGATAATAAAGTTGAAAGTTGATTAATACAACATCTAAGATTGAATTTAGATATTTTAATCACCCAAATAATTATCAAACTATTGTACTTTAAAATTTAAGTTAAGTTAGTTCCTATTAGGTTACTCAACCTATGGTAAAAGTAGATTGAAAACGTTACTTTGATGTCCGATCGCCCTATTACACCATAGTAGTTACAGATACACAAAACTTACAAGTCATTAATTATAAGTTTTTTAAATATTTAATCAAGTTTATCAATACTATTTAATAATCATTATAATCATGAAGGTTAAAATCTAAATCGAAAAACAATGTATCTTTTTATCTATTACGTACTCTTTGCACGTAATTAATAAAAAAGATTATAATGAAGCTATTCTTTCAAATACAAAAACTACTGTTTTCCTTATTTTTGGAATTCTTGCCCAGCACATTCAAAATAGGCTTGCAGGTGGGCAAGATTAGAAGATAAAATGGGTAGTGCAGTGAATAGTTTCACTCAAACTAGCCACCTTTTTATCTGGACTTCATTCTCCTGACCATTAAGTGGGATAAAGTCATTTGCTTGACCCTTTTATAAATAACCAATGATCTTTTCTTTTTTGGATTTTCGCTAAATGGTATAATCTGATGTTTACTAAATGAAAGCAGTTTTGCCATTTAATTTAATTGATTTTTTATTAACCTATCCATTTAATTATTTTTCTGTTTTGTGAGACTCATTCTCGCTACAATCTCTAATGATTTTTGCCGTCACACAATACACTAGATTGCGCGTTACAATGATGCGAATATGCTTAAAAACTTCATTTTATAAATGTCATATGCCGCCACGGGTTGTCTGTCTTTTTCTGGTCGGATTGAATTGAGCGAGTGGTACTGAACTTAAATTTAATAATAATTCACAACAGAAACGAGGCCACTATCTTTTTATCTAAATCGTGACATATGTTTAGCCGCTTGACCAAATAAATTCAAATGTTCTGTAACTAATTATCTCGGTCACACACTTCGTACATTGTGTTATATATTATATAACCGTGAAAGTGAACTATTGTAATTCATCAGTTACATTGACTGGCACGCATGTGATACGCATTTATAGCATCGTTTTCATGTTCATTGTATTGTAATTTGGCTTACTTGTTGCTGGGTATGATTGAACTGGGCAGGACTAATTGCTGCTAATATCTACAATTGTAATTCGTTATGCCACTGATAGTTTGTTGAAATCTGCCCTTGATTTAAACACGTAATAATGCAACTCTTAAGCAGGTCGCATTGCGTACCTTTTTATTACAAATCTTGTTGAGAAGTATCTCATTATCAGTAAGAAAAATGTAAATAAAATTACAAAATAGTAATCAGTGGGCCGCCTATAATAAATTATGTGTTTTGCAAGTTGTGACTCTTTTGCCATAATCATTCATTATTATTTTTATAGTAGTAGTGACCAAGTTTTAAAACCGCCGTAACATTGGCATAAAATTTCATATGCATAAAATATAAATAAGGTCGTGGAAAATATACAACAGGGGCATGTACCAATATTCTGTATATATCACAATCCGAAACTTCAAGAAATAATGAAAAATACTAAAATTATCTTTCTTGTATTATAGTTCCATTTAATAGCCCATTATGATAATTATGAGACACGGCCTTTTGAACGAAAGTGTTTTTTTAACTACTTCATTATTTATATTATCAATATCATTCACAGTTTTTGTTCGTTTTATACGCTATAAAATTGTGTTGCGATTTCACTTAAAATCATATCATCTATCACTTATGCAGTTCTACTCATTTTTATATTGATGACGACATGTTGATTGTTGCAGTTGACGGACATAGTAAATGCAATGTCAACCCGTGGAGAATTGCCCCTTGAGTTGGCTCTACGCGGCCGCAGTTCATCCATAGGCACGACTCTGCTTCAGCATTGCGCGGACGCAGATGCGCGTGGACCGCGTGGGAGAACTTTACTGCACAGAGCCGTGGACGCCAGAGACGCGTTCTCTGCTAAGTTCCTAGTAGATAATGGGGCAGATCCTAATCTTACCACAAAGTTAGTATATTTTTCATTAAATGTAACATTGAAAGTTAGTAGATTTTAACAGACTCTTCGTAAAAAGTTGTAGAAGTTTATTTCATTACATTATATGTACAATAAAATAACTGAAAACTTTTTATATCACAAATAAGGTCAAAAGATTTTTTTGTTTTATTACGAAATTTAGTTACTCCAAATTGAAATCAGCAAGAAATATATCTTAGTATCGGTAGATACTGCATCATATTTAAAGTTCAGTAAACAATGAGTTTGTCCCAAAGCTCACCCCATCCCTCACCGCCAAGATTACTAATACAATATAATTATAAATATGTAATTAGCGCTTGCTAGCTATGTCAATGCACTCTATTATTTAGGTCGCGGCCAAAGTACGACATATTTGTGTCTGCCTTCAACTGCCACTTATTATTTTTTATTATTTTATTAAACACGTTTTTATGATTTTAAAAGTTTGTAAACTGGATTTGCTTTCGCTATCTCATTATGCAGTTTGTGTAATAGTTTTAATTTTATAATATATAAAATAAGTTTTAAGGTGACCTCTTTATCAACATAGTACATAAAGTTTATTGCAATATATACTAAAATTAGAAAGAAATAAGTTTCAATATTATTAGTAAAACTTTTCAGTACTTACTCGGATTGCTGTCTTTTGGGATTGTATTCTTAATGGTTTAAGCTAATATAGCTTAATTATGAAGGTTTCCCGCATAGCCTTCGCTTAGGTGTGACTATTTCATTCGCGTACACTTTAGGTCAGCTACGCTTTGAGTATAGATGCTTCCCGATGCTCATAACTTAGGAAATATATTCACAATTCGATCTACTGCTGTTTGCTTTCAAGTTTGCGTATGCTTGTTTCGTTTTTCAATAAAAATACATGCCGTTCTCTCTTAATTTTACAATGCCCTAAAATTATAATAAGCAAACGTAATATGTATATATTTCTTAATGTGTTGTCTTTTATTGCATGTATAGAGAGGAAGGTGATACAGCTCTGCACCTATTAGCGGCCCTCACATCCAGTTCCTGTGATGAAGATACAATGGAACAGATGGCTGAAGTAGCGGAAACAATGATACAAAAAGGAGGGGATATTAACAGACAAAACAAAAAAGGATTGTATGTATAAATAATATAATAAAATATAACTTATATTATATATCTATATAATTATCTTTCTATTTTCTTATCTTTGTATTCTATTCTATTGTATTCTTATAGGTATTAAGTATCATTAAAATTGAATAAGACGCACTGACTGTTAACAAAGAGTATTATTAACAGTAGATTTAGATTTTAAAGTTATTAATGGCAAATAAGATGGTGAAACGGATTTCTTTTTGTCATCACTATGCACGTTTTTATATACCTGAAATATTATTTTTATACTAAATTTAACGCCTTTTCTTTGTCACTTATCTATACTTTATCTCCACGATCACGAAACACAGTAAACTGTTGCAGGGCCCAGACTATCTACCCAGATGCTACTGTCTATAAAATATCAATAAATATTTGTGAGATATCTCAAATTGATTGGTGATTTTGGTAAAACTGGTGAAATTACGCAAAATATTTTATTTTCCAGTACACCTCTCCACCAGGCAGTAATAGCCAGAAATCAAAGAATATTTGACATACTACTCAAACAACCAACATTGGATACAAACCTACGGACCTTAACAGATGAACATCCCCCTCTGTACTACGCTTTAGTTGACGACAGACGTGCATCGATATCTTCTAGTGAAACTCTAGTCATGAACGGATCTAATCCTTTCGATACACCGGTCACTAATAAGAATGCGTTCACAGAAGACCCAGTAGAGGATAAAAATGAGAGTATAGTGGAACGTGGTCTCGCAGCCAAATTGCTATTGAAAGGTTGTCATCCAAATCCAATATATTCCGGATCCGGTGATAGCCTTTTACATATTTTAGCTCAAGGATGGTTCGAGGTAAGCTGTTCTATAAAAGTACCCTTAATTCGTGTAACTGTCTTTTCGAATATATAATGGAAAATAATATATAAAATTATTATAGTAAATTACTTTTGACGAAAATGTCATGATTATAAAATTAAAAATATACAAGTATTTATAGATTGACAGGTATAAAAAATGGCTAGTTTGGTAGATTTTTATTTTTTAGGAAATTTAATATGAAATTGATACGATATGTAATTTTCATTATGAATTTTGAATATTTACTAAATTGGCATTTTTATTCAACCTTTAACCTGATTAACCTTAGGACTCGGCGGTGTTCCTTGCCACTAATCTGAACGGGGAACTGAACCAGATGAATGAAGCTGGCATGACAGTACTCCATGCTGCTTGCTCAAATGGCCTTGCACGCCTCACGGCTGCACTACTGGAACATGGTGCAAAGCCGAATATACAAACTTCCTATGGCGAACAAGAGGACGCAGTTTACAGGCTAGTAACAAACATAGAATAACAAAAATTAAATAAATATGAAACACAAAATCCTTCTGCTACCTAATTGTAATGCACCTTCTAAAAGATAAACCTACACGTTAAACTCTTCAAATGTGGTAAGAAGGTAGAAATCAGTTTTACTTACATCGACTTTAGCGAGACTTTTGATAAAGTTGATTATTCCATTATACTTATATAACATTATACCCATTTCGTTCCTGTTTCCATAGCAACTTATTACACGACATTGATTCTTATGAAAAAATAGATATAATATTATAGGGCAAAAACTTGGTTTGAAGTATCACTAATATTCATTAATGAAGATATGTCAGGTGTACATCAGGGTGAATCATGAAATTTATATTTAATTATTAATATTGAAAATAAGAATGTAGATTAATAAATACTCCTTTAGTTTATAATATGGACTGGGGACAAACTAATTTTAAGATTCATGATTGTCGACCTCTTATGATTCTTGACTATGGTAGAAATCTAACTTCCGCTATAATTAAACCTATATTTTTTATCCATTTAATATTAATCATCTTCTATTTGATGAAACAGACAAACACCCCTTCATCTGGCCGTACTCAACAACCACGAGAGTGTGGTGATGGCAATAATTGAGTACAAGAAACAAGTAGAAAAGTACGAGTTCCCGTCCACAGATTGTAGCAACATAAGCCTATTGGTTAACCTCAATTTGAAAAACTCAGAAGGAGATACCCCTGTCAGCCTTGCACTTACTGAAGGTAGGTTCATAAATAAAAAGAACGTTTAAACTAATTCAGTAAATATATGTAGATTATCCTCATTAAATTTACACTTTCAGGTCATAAGAACCTTGTTGTCCCTTTAATCGAAGCTGGAGCTGATCCGAATATTCGCAATGGTAAAGGATTCACATTACTACACCAAGCTATTGTCGAGGAAGATTCGAGAACCGCTATTTATTTGTTAGACCATGGTGCTGACATGGACGCCTTGTGAGTAGCAATTTTATTTTAACTTTGCTATTATTTTTTTAATTTAATAGTGAAAAATATTTAGAATTGGAGGTACAGTAAAATGTGACCTGTGACTAAATTTTTCTTAAGCATTCGTTCAAAAGATTTTCGCCAGATTACACTTCTTTACAATAAATTATACTTTTGTACGAAGAACATATTGCGAAAGCTCTTTTAAAAATGTGACAGAATGCTAAGGTTCGGAGCATTTAATATGTTGCCAATTTCAATGAAAAATCAACAGAACAGAAGCTGGCGAAACACCACTTCAACTGGCCATACATTGTCGCCTTGGATTAGTCGTTGAAGCACTCTGTGTCCGTGGGGTAGACATGAGCAGACTTGATGCCAACGGTGTACCTCCACTCTGGGCTGCACTCGACTCTGGACAGGAAGAAGTTGCTAGTGTAAGTTTGCTATTATTTCATACATTATCTGATTTTGATAATAGAAAATATATGATCAAAAATTTTATTGATTGACTTAGGTCCGATTCTAAAAGGCAATGTAATAATTTAGATAGAAACAAGATTACCTAAATCACAGATTCATTGGTATTATTAATTAAAAAAATATTTATAGAATAAATTATTTTTAGATTCTAGTGAGAAATGGCGCTGACGCTGATTGCTGGGGAGCTGGTCCCGACGGGTGCCTTCAAACATTATTACATAAGTAAGATTTATTATTAATAATACAAAAATCAGACCATGAATTTTGAATTTTTATTTTAAAATAATTCACTATTACCACAGCTAGCTTAGTAAGTTGAGCGTTCTTGTTTCGATTGATTATTAAAAAAATAAATCGAAAATTGTAATCTTAAGTACTTTCGTACTTTCGGTTGTAACTGCTACAATTATTACACGAACATGCATTGGGCCATCATGGTTTTGTTATGACTTGACACCACGTATATTGAATTGACTTCAACCAATGATCTAAGCATTGATGGCGGTTAAATGCTACGTGTGATGAATTGAGCTAGCATTGTCAATTTGACAAAAGTGCTTGAAATAAATACATAATATTGTAGGATAATAAACTGTCGGTCAACGCATGGATATAAATAAAAAATACAGCATAACTGCCACTGTGGTCTAGTGATTGAGACCATCTACTTTAGATTTGGAGGACTGGGGTTCCATTCCAAGTTCTGGTCGGTTGTTGTTAGGGCTTTTTGTAAGTCCGCCTGACTAGCTACCATCATCTTACCTAAGTGTGCCCCTATAACAATTTTCATCACAACATTTCAGAGCTATAGACGAAAATAAAGAGAACCTAGCAACATTCCTGATCCGATCGGGTTGCGATGTCGAGTCTCCAAGGAGGCAGGGGTCGGGGGGAGCGGGGTCCGACGTAGTAGCCGATGCACATACGCCACTACATTTATGTTGTACGTGGGGGCTCACTGACGTCATACAGGTAGGTACTTCGTTCTAAGTAGCCTTAAGATTTATTGACAACAATTTTTATAATTATACTCTAAATATCTTATCCATTTCAGACTTTACTGGAGCATGGCGCAAACATAAACTCAAAAGACGCTGATGGCAAGACTCCGCTACACATAGCGATAGAGAACCAGCATGCTGCTATCATATCATTGCTACTGTCACAGCCGGGCATAGACCTATCAGCTAGGGATAATAAGGGCGTAACGCCTTTCGCTGCTGCTCTAACAGCTAGAAACAATAAAGCAGCTCAAGCCATTTTGGAGAAGAATCCGTCGGCTGCCGAACAGGTGAGTAAGATTAGGTAATAAGTAACATTCCCAAAACAATTGTTGTACGTTTTTTTCGCAGAAAAGACTCCTGTTATTATAAATCCTACATTGGATGTAATTTTATTTCGTTATCAAACAATAAAAATCCTATAAAGTTAGGAATGCCAATAACTTAAGTATTGAACTACACTAAATAGTTGATTCACAAAGTTTTTAGGGATTACACAAAGCAGAAAAAAGTTAGCAAAATCGTGTATTACACAAAATAAATCAAAATACACCTCATCTCGTTCTTTCAGTATTATTCCGAAAAAAGATACAGGTCATATTTTTCACAATTAATAATCGTTTCTTTATACGCCTCTTTACCGCGAGTCTTATTATATTATAGTATACTCAAAATATAAATTTTTATTATATTCAAACTTTATTTTATCACTATGAAAAGATTTGCCGCTTGATACAGCTTTCCAATCCATCAAAATACTCTTTATTTTAAAGGACTCCCATGTCTAAGTTCTATGGAATAGTTATAATTCAACCCTACGAACTCTTCGATGAATAATTTAGTTGAGAAGAAGCGGCTCAATAAACTCATCCGCTTTTGTTTGTAATGACATACACAAATTGGTCACTACGTGTCAAGATTCTTATTATTTTTACATTGTCATTGACAAACTTACTCCCTATATATTACCATAGACAATTTTGTATGCCCATTTTATGACGCAAGATCGTTGATTTTTTGTAAATTGAAAACTTCTTTCTAAAGGACTGTGATTGAACAGCCATCGATAATATTTCCCTGTATGCTACAGAATTAAGGCACACCAATATTTTTAGGTGGATAAAAAAGGGCGCAACTTCTTGCACGTGGCCATACAGAACTGCGACATGGAGAGTGTGATGTTCTTGCTCTCTGTAGAAGTAGACGTCAATTCAAGGGTACAAGACGCGACACTAGCGCCACCCTTGCACCTAGCAGCCAATTCAGGGAACGAAGTACTGTTGAGAAGTTTGCTTTTGGCTGGAGCAAGGCCCAACGACAGGGATGCGCATAAGTGAGTTACTCTTTTCTCTTATATTCAAATATAATATGAAATGCATATTTTCAGCTTTCTAGAGAAGTTTGCATAGTAACACGTACACTGAATAGACTTTATTTAGTAATAATAGGAGAGGCTTCTTATTTATTAAAGATAAAAATTTAATTTCAAAGTTTTTCGTTTGGCGTTTAGATGTTGTGTTATGTTCTATCGCTCTGGCTCTAATTAGGTGTAATGCTGTATGATTCCGACTACAAAAATAAAAAAAGTACTACAAAAAAGTCAAAACGATGGATGAGGAATTTTCGAACTATATTGAGCAAGAGACGCTAATTCTTAAAAGAATCAGTTCTTCAGTCGTCAGAACAAATAACTATAAAAATCCTATCCCGAGGTGATTTCCTATTGTTACATTAATTAGTTTATAAATTGGCAAGTAAGTAATTACTTGCCAATTTATAAACTTTGCGATTTGTCTAGTTAGAATAGAGAAAATTGGCAATTTTCGGAATCTCTGCTCCCATGTTATCGGGGATTTGATTGTATTCAATTTTTCCAGTTAAAAGTTTCTACAGTAAATTGAAGTAATAACTAAAGCGCATGGAGCCATTTGTAGGTTTAATTATGACTTGGAATACCAACCCCTTTGCTTCGCGGAGTTTTTGCCTGCAAATAGTAACCGCTGACATTGTGTATTCAATTATCTATGAGTAGAAGAACGGCGCTGCACGTAGCGGCGGGGGCCGGGCACGCGACGATCATCAGCGCGCTGGCGAGCAGCGGAGCCGAGTGCGGGGCCGTGGACGCGGGCGGCGACACCGCGTTACATGTGGCCGCGCGCGAAGGCCACGCGCCCGCCGCCCGCGCGCTGCTGGCCGACACCGACGTGGACGCCGCCGCCACCAACCTCAAGGGTGAGTGCCGCGCTGCTGGCCGACACCGACGTGGACGCCGCCGCCACCAACCTCAAGGGTGAGTGCCGCGCTGCTGGCCGACACCGACGTGGACGCCGCCGCCACCAACCTCAAGGGTGAGTGCCGCGCTGCTGGCCGACACCGACGTGGACGCCGCCGCCACCAACCTCAAGGGTGAGTGCCGCGCTGCTGGCCGACACCGACGTGGACGCCGCCGCCACCAACCTCAAGGGTGAGTGCCGCGCTGCTGGCCGACACCGACGTGGACGCCGCCGCCACCAACCTCAAGGGTGAGTGCCGCGCTGCTGGCCGACACCGACGTGGACGCCGCCGCCACCAACCTCAAGGGTGAGTGCCGCGCTGCTGGCCGACACCGACGTGGACGCCGCCGCCACCAACCTCAAGGGTGAGTGCCGCGCTGCTGGCCGACACCGACGTGGACGCCGCCGCCACCAACCTCAAGGGTGAGTGCCGCGCTGCTGGCCGACACCGACGTGGACGCCGCCGCCACCAACCTCAAGGGTGAGTGCCGCGCTGCTGGCCGACACCGACGTGGATGCTCGCCGTACCAACTTCCGAGGGCGAAAAGCAAGGTATTTTTAATGCTATTTGTTTACATAAATCACAAACACATAAATAAAGAGCTTCTTAACCTACTTATAATTATCATCAACAGCCGACGTATACGTTATTCGTTCCTCTTCTGGACCATCCTACATTGGCGAAACACATGAGAAGTTTCAGAGTTTGGATTTACATCACCACGCTAGCCCAGTGCGGTTTTGGTAGGTGAAAGATGCTTTATTTTTGTCGTCGAAACCAGAGCAATCGAACCACTTCGCCACTCTAACTCCTCTAATGTCATTATCGATAAAAACTAGATACTAACGATAGTAAATAAATGAAAATAAAAACCTCAAATCATCAAAACAGGTCGTAACCCGCTGCACGAGCTGTGTTGGTGCAAGAAAGACAATGCCGCTGCTATATGCGAAATATTCCTCGAGTTCATGCCAGACTACCCCATCAACAGGACTGACTTGCAGGTAGGTTCATTATTAGCATTTACACATTTTATATTAATTGTCGAAAAGCTATAGCTGTCATGAGTGTTCGAGGCAGTTGAGATTCATTAAAGTGAGATTGAACGTCAGTTTACGATTCTAAGTTTTGTTTTCTTTAGGTTGTGTAAGTCTGGACAACTAAGATAAGATGTTAGGAAGTATAAGTATAGTATAGTGATCATAGGAAATGCCCCAGGAAGTAGCCCTGGCAGACAGCAGCGGAGAGGTACAACAAGTACAACCTTGTTGACATCTGGTTTATTTAAATAAGTTATTGTTTATATATTAAATTATTTCATTGTACACATCGATAGGTTTTTGTAAACTAACGATAACTCTAATAGTGTAAACTGACGATGGTGCAGGTTGGTGCAGCCCCATCGTAAGTACGTTGTCTCACTGCTGACCACGCTGACACAAAGTCCAATATTCTCGACTCGGTAACTCGACCAGAGGATTTGTTGATTAAATTTTTTATTGTTTTTTTGCACCAAACACGTCAAACCCATGTAGTATAGCATGTAGCAAAGGCATCTGTAGCATCAAGTGATTTTTTTAAATAAATGATGATGAATTTTGACCCCGTTATGAATAAATAAAATAAATCGCTGCCTCTAAGCATTGGTTACTGTTTACCATCAGGTGAACAAACTACTTGATTGCTGCGTGCTTGTATAATTGTATAACAGTTAGATTATATTATACTTTTTCAGGGTAATTCTCCACTACTCCTGGCTTATATGAACGGGCAAGGCGCTATGTGTCGAGTACTAGCCCGCCACGGTGCCTGTCTCGCTCAAGAAAACAAAGATGGAGTCTCCATATTCAATTATCAGGTTACTCATCTATAAGCTATTGTTAATGATAATAACAGGTAAACATAACTAAAGTGTGAATTGAAGATATCGATTCAATAAAAAGTTGATAGGAATGCACACATGTTTTATAATGTCACATCAACCAGGTTCAAATTCATCTTGAATTTCAATCTTTGATATAATGCTCTTATATGATGTAAAGAAGGTCATTGGTGTAATCAGACCATCAATATGGCATGTAGCAATGCTGATGGCCGAAAGTAAGTTTGAAGTCGTTTGAAATATGCAAAGTATAGTCAAGGTCAAAAATTCTAATTGCAAAAAATTTGCATTTCTTAAGGTTTGGACCGTTTGTAATATTTATTAGGCGTTTAAGTATTCAGCCATTAAACTCCATCGCCCCGCAATGCTTTTCAATTCACGATTATTACTGGTGTTATAAAAAATTACTGTGACACTGGTCTTTACTTAGCCAGTGGTGGTTAAATTAATACACTGAATTTCGTATTTGACAGATCTTGTTTAAAAGGGCCAAGCGATTAGTCCCATTCATCCATGTCAAGTGTATTTTTTTATTTTTTTAAACGATTTAAAGTTATTACAGTACGAGCGTAATGCACTTCAAGACATCCGAAAAATATATGATGACAATCTACTTTATGCTTTTATGTGGTTGATAACCTTGATTGAATTCTTTAATAGAAATCTTTACCGTCGCATGATACTTTATCACATCACTGTAAACACTTATTATAAAATTATCTTAATCGCAAATAACATACTGGTTTTTACAGAGTTCTTAACTTTTTAACCTGGCTTTCGAATTCAATTTTATATCATGTTTAGTACGAAATACACACAAATTCAAACTCGATTAGCCGAGATTGGATCCAAGAATATATACTTATGCCCGGTGACACAATCTTTCGTAATAGGTAGCGACGAAGCAATTACTCCATAGGCTGTTGGACGCGCTGCCGGCCGAGGCGCCGTGGGCCGAGAGCGACCTCTGCCAGGAATGCGGCACCAAATTTACGCTCACCATGAGGAAACACCACTGGTAATCTTGTATACATTAATAAAATTTTAACCCGATGTCTGTACGTTAGAAATTACAAATGTGGGCGATCTTTATTAGAGTAGCAGAAAGCAAAACAACATTTTTTTTTTAATTTTCGTCTGTCTGTCTTTATGTTTTTTTAATGCTTTTTACTTCAACTGAAACAGATTCTCATTACCATTGCAGCGACGTAATGAGCTGACTGGTTAACCAACCACATGCAATGTGTTTGGCTAACCAGTCATGTGAATATTAGCTTAAATGAGATTAGTTTGTCATGTATTCTTGATGAATAATCTTAACTCAAATATAGGCTAAAAGATAAAATTTTATTTTAAATGTTTTTATAATAAGCATAATATATGCATAAATTATTTAAATGATAAATAATTTGCAAGGATATTGTTTTAATTCATTTTATCAAACTATTGAATGCGGTTTTGTATTATAGTACACCCTAAATTGGTAAACTGTTGGGTGCACATAAATTTAATTCAGTAAATTAATATGTTATGTGAAAGTTAATTTAATTGTATTGTCCATAGCCGCCACTGTGGTCGTATGCTATGCAACAAGTGCTCGAGCCAAGACGTGCCTATATTGAAGTTTGGCATGAATAAGCCGCAACGAGTCTGCGAGATCTGCTTCAACGTACTTCAAGTCGGCGCCAGTTAGTAATCTAGTACATAAAGTACATACGAAATGGTAACAACGATTCCGCTTTTAGATTATTCTAAAAGGAAGAGGTGGTATCATATTGTGTAACGTTCCTGCACTCTCCTATAAATGTTAATATTTCGATCAACATTCTATATTTTTTTATTATGAAAAAAGTTCGTTTATTTATAACAATTAGGTTGATTTTTTAATATGTTTGTTAACTATTAACACTATTTTAATTCGACAGGGTAAATTCATTTAAAATGGATTCCCTGTAGTTACTACATTATCCTTTAAGAAAAATATTGATTAATGATAAGTACAATACAAACAAAAGGTTAATAAAAAAATTCTGGAAGCTTAGGTTAGGGTAGACTTCAAGGAAACCACATACCCCCAAAGTTTACCTTCACGTTAACTTAACGTTACATAGCATGGCATCACTCGTACACAATCTTGTGTGAATACTTATACATTTTATACTTACTGTAAGCTTGACTTACTGTATTATTTAAAATCATTATGGAAAATAAAAACTTTTATGAACTATGTATATTTAATTTTTTTCTACGTGTTAATATATAATTATGTGAATTCATTGTAAGGTCACAGTAGTGTCACAACTTTGTTTGAGGCTTTAGTTTTATAATTATTACAACTGTTTTAAATAAGTTCATGAGTTGTAGTTAACAAGCTATAATTGCAAATTCTTATGTTATATGATTTTTTATGCAATGTCTAATAATAATAAATGATGATAGAGATGGTCTGCAGTTTACGAAGTCGTTTAATATTGTGTAAAAAATTGCATATTAAATAGTTCATTTTACAAAGTATGAAAGTAAACACTCAGTTGCTATTCGCCATAGTCACCATAATAATAGATGGCTGTATCATTATTCTTATAGTCAAATTCATTGTTTTGGCTTGATATTGGAAAGTATTCCACCAAAAGTGCTTTTATTATTGTATTTGTTCTTGAATTATAAGGAACACTCCATAGGTATCCTAAAAATTTAATATTAGACATTTATAAAACAAATAGGTTGCATTACACCAAAAATATTGTTATAAAAATTATACTCTCAGAGCATAGAATATTCAATATTCCTAGGTTGAAAAATATCGAACTCTCGTAGGTATAGCTGAAGGGTGTTTGTATGGATAGATAGTTATGCGACAAATGGATACTACTGTGTTGATTGGAGTATACCAAAGTCGGAGAATGATTTGTTATAAACCTAGTGTTTGTCTGTTAAAAAAATATTGCTTTAGGTATTGGCTGTTTTATTTTTTTAATTCAATGCTTTCTTATTCCATAAATTTTCTTTAATTAATGACATTGAAGGTATTACTTCAAGAAATATATTTATATCTGTTTAGATAGGTATATAAATATTGGTATGTTAAAAAGAAATCACGAAGTGATAATTCGGCATTTTTTCTTCTAAACATTCCACAAAATCCCAAAAAAAATATATATTTAAGATTATAATCATTCACCTTAATATTATACAAAAGGCATTTTTGATTATTACGATTATAACTAGATTTTGAAGAATGTATAAGCATTATTTTATTATTCCAATGTCCCAATTTTTCCAATGTGAAAAAAATCTGCTTATGTCTATATTGTATGTAATATATTTTTATGTTGCTTAATTTATTGTTTGAAATAAGTTAGTTTACTTGCGTGATGCGTAAAATAACAATCAACAATTTACCTATTTTTTAACTGTGGTTAATTTGAGATTTAGCTGATGTAACGAATGTCACCGATGTGAATTCGGCACCATTGGTCCTATTAAAAACTATTATTATTGTTTCTATATATTTGGAAATTACATTATTTATGATTGTGTTGATAAACTGTGCCATATGGTTATTTCCAAAAGAATTGGTTCAAGCTACAAGGCTGGAGCTGAAAATTATATTTAATTTGTGAAATGACGAGTAATTCTCAATAGATACAATTTTCATATTTTAAGACTTCATTTTTTTATGCATGTACGCACGCACGCTTAGCGAGATTCTTGTTTTGTTGATGCAGGAGAGTTGCCATTTGCTCGCATAAAAATTAAATTCGTCTAGCCGGGTAGTTTATGAGCATTTTGTCGACTTGGGTAATGTAATTTTTACGATACTTTGTATATGTGTTACACCGATTACTTAAAGATTTCTGATCCTAATAACGTGATTTTTATTTTGTTAAATGCGGAATAGTTCATGAGAGTATAGTAGTACATTATCATCATCTACAACCTATTTAGTTTCCACTGCTAGGGCACAGGCATTCCTACATGGGAGTAACACATGAGGTGTTGGGGCTATAACACCACCATGTTGGCCCTTGCCCATGCCCTGCAGCTTGGTGAGTCAAAGAGGTTGCCGTAACAACCGGGACCAAGGACTTACCATTTATTTCATTGACTCATCCGGATGACGAAACCAGTTTCGTATCCACTAAGCCAACTAAAAGCTTCTCTTAAAAGTACATCAGCTGTCCCTAATAGCCTGCTAGCCGCTGATCTACATATATTAAAATTATTTAGCATTACTAACTTTAAATTTCGAAAATTCTGCCGTTTTTCTATCAGGTCCATTTTATATTGGTTGTGGCTAGTCTACAACAACTGCAAAATTGTTCTTAATGTTTTCGTAAATATTATTGTATGATTGTTTTCTTTTAAAATGTTTATATTTGCTAGAATAAATTATATAAAATAGACAGGTTGTTTTATTTATACAAATCTTATGAGCCAATGAGATAGTAAATTAGGAGATTATCAAATATGAATTTTTGTATTAAATATAAAAACAAATCATGCAGTAGTGATTCTTGATCACAATTCAGGAATCACGACTGCATAACTGAACATTTTGTCACTGGGAACCCAATTATAGAAAAAATATTAAGGCTAGAATATACAAGGCAGGCGTCACTCACTATATGCAACGCGTGTAAACCCTTGTAGACTGGTGTGGGTAGTTTGTGAGGTGTTATTAGTGTTGATTAAGTGTATAGTCACCAATGTATAACCCCAAGCCAGGGCCCTAGGGATCTTTCTATTTAGCCGTTTCGGGCAAAGAAATTATTCGCCTCCCTTAACATACACAAAACTATACAAGTCATGAGCTAGTTTTGCTGGCGAATGCTAAGTATACAACTACCTACATAGTCTTTAATATTCTCGTCAGTTTATTGGGCCTTCTGAAGAAGTATATGGCGAGTACTTACCCTGTAGTCCTTTTAAAAGTCGTTAATGAGTTGACTGTCCTTTGAGGTTGTCTATCACCAGCTAGTCGTTGTAGGAAAAGGACATTGACATAGGCTACTTTTTACCTCAGAAAAGTTACTCATTCCCACGAGAATAATAATTATGGTGGGCGCGTGAATTAAGCCGCGGGTGATTGCTAGTAAGCAGTCACAGATGAGAATTAACAAGCCGAAAGACGAGCTATATTAATTTTCACACGATTTACATAACACTTAAAACATTTTTTACATACCTTGCGGTCAATATTAAATTAAGGGTTGGTTTCACCGCAGTACAATCTTTTGCTTATATATGATATTTAAGGGATCCCCTTAAATGTCGCGTTGTACGAATGTAGCTAAAAGGTATCCCTGCGAAAGATTGAGGAAACCCCATCAAAAATAAACAGACTGAGAGGGCCAGTTCAGAAATATAAAATCGGCACAAAATACGGATGAATTTTTTTGTATTCTAGCTTTAGTCTAGTTGGTAATTTAGTTCCTATTTAGGTATTTCTTACCTTCCAACCTGGAGTAGGTTGGAAGTTGTCACATAATATTCTCAACCTATCAACTTGGGCGGTTTAGCTAATGAATAGGTTAGAAGAAAGGAATAAGTCAATTTGCTTGCCCCCCCATTAGATTGGGCCCTGCCCCAAGCATAGCAATTGGAACAAGTGGTCTTCATACAAAGGTGGTCTTCATACAAATGTAAAAGGGCGGCTCGTATGTACCCGCGCTCAACCGCACACAATAATAAAATTTATTACTGCTAAAAATGAGCCAGGGGCTACTGCCTACACCATACTCGCTTCGTGCCACTCTAATGAAGGTCATAAATGGATTCATTTCGAAAAAACAAATTGTAGTGTTGTTAAATTGAAGAACATTAGGTAAATATTACTGCAAATGGAAACTTCTACATTTGACTTCAGATAAATTATATGAAAGTAAATGAATATAACAATTTTAAAAACATAGTATTCATTGATATCACTGATAATATTAACCAATTTTAACCAATAATTATTCTCAGAAAATGCACTGAACACGTAATGGCAATCAGCCCAATTAGAAATGACGTATCAAAATGTAGTTTTATTGATGCAACGTAGTCAAAGTCATCTTACTTGTTTCCTTTTACCATGCTTCAAGTACACTATAGTTTTTTTAAATAAATATAAAAAATACCACTTTTGGTATAGCAAGAATGAATTGAAAAATATTCTTGGGATGTAAATAAGTATTTATTTACAAATAAACAATAACTTCAACACGGTCATTTCTCTCAAAATATTATTGATAATGATAAATTATTATAACTAAAAAGCACTAAGGTATCCCACCCTTAACTCATATTGAGTAATCTTGACTCAGGGCAGATTTACATCTACAATTGTTTGTTTTATGTTCTTTAGTTTACTTTAGCCTTTTGAATAGGTCTTTGACAACACATTTGTCGATAACATGGAGGTAGTCAACTAGTTCCTCCTCACATGTTTCAGCAGTGTTGGAACGGCTATTGACACGGTTGTTGCATTCTTGGTACCTAGACCATAAACTTTGAGCACCTGATTTTTGTGCACACTCCTCCTGCAAAAACAAAGTTTATAATATTTTTATTTTTTTATATTTGTAACCAACACAGCTGGGATAAAAATCCAAGTTAATTCTTACATAATTAACAACACTAATGTATACACAATATAACAAAGTCTATTCCAACATACACAATATTATCTAAAACTAAATTTATGAAGTAATACTGTTAACTCAACCTTTCACTACTAAATAAAAATAGAACTTAAATAAATGGAATGTAAACCTTTATAATATTCACTTCACAATTCTTCTGACTTGGAAACTAAAAAAATCAAATAAATTTAGATATACCCTTATAATCTTATTTCAAGACTTGTTAATATAAATGATTTTTTTATATCTTTTCCTTTTAAAATATTTAAATTGTGTCTAGTTGCCAGTAAATCAATATACTGATCTGCAGGTATTTATTAAATACCATTTTTGAAGTTTAGATTACTATACACATGATTGGAAACTGAGGCTAATGCAAAGTTTTAACAAATAACACCAATAGAAAATACATAAACATATTTTGTACTCTCTCAGTTAACATCTCAATCCCTTAGTTAACATAATATAAAAGATCAGAATTGTTATAAATATTCCTATTCTAAATGGAAAATTAATTCATTTCTTATAGAACATAAATTTATATGTAAAAATTACTTTTAGTTCACGTAGTATTAATAATTTTGCTAGTGTAGGTATTATAAGTTAAAAACTTAAGGTGTTGATGAAGTTAAAGTTGGAAAAAGCCATGGAAGAAGGAATAAGAGAGGGAGCAAAAACCTGAGAACACTAAGAAATAGGTTAGGTACAAAAAAAATGTTAGAAATGTGACAAAACAATGCACAGACCTAAACCCTTTATACTATATTCTTCGGGAAGGGAGAGCTATCATTTAGCAGCCAATCAGTGAGGAGTAAGTGGTGGACAGGGCGAACATTCATTGTTTTATGGATGAATGTTAGGCAGTCATCATAAATGGCTTCCAGCTTGACAAAAAAAGGCATTCAACATAATAGTGAGTACCAAAGTTATTTTAATCTACCTTATGGTTATGAATATATGTAGAAAGTTCAACTTGCGGGGTTATCTACCTACTTGAAATTTATAAAAAAAAATAGGTCAGCATTTCCTAATGCAAAAGAACGTTTAAATAGCAGGTTATGGACTTATTTTTTCGTTACATACCCTGAGGACTGTTTGAGGATCTACCAATTCCTCCTCTGCAGCTTCCTCCTCGGCCTTGACCACTGGAATCACTTTATCGGTCATTTTTCCTGAAACCACATTATTATAAATGTTGAATGATTTTTGAATATTCAAATATTGAATATTCAAATTTTAATTAGATGTAGATATTCTAAAATGTACTCATTTTTAAAGAAAATTACCTAAAAACGATGATGCAACAACTGTCACTAACACAGATAAGTACTTCGATCATAGATTACTATGTAGAATGGCACATCGATAATCCATTTTCTCTAAACTATCATCTTTTACGTCATATCATTTGTATTAAATATCAATAGTATCAATTCTATTCATGTCATACAGGGTAATATTGAAAAACCAAAAATTGTAAAGTTAGGGGAATAGTACTGCTTCTTCAGTACAATGTTATATAGTAAAAATAAAGCAAAATAACCGTTTACATCATTTGACGTTTGTAAAAAGGTCTCTTGAAAATGTTTGCCTTATATTAATGTGCATTTAAATTCAGTCAAAAGTGTATGGATCGTCAACGTATCAACTAAGTTGCTGCTCCTAAACACACATTAGATAGAGTATGTATTTAATCTCATAGTATTGAGTTTATTGTATATTTTTGGATTAATACTATTGATAGCTCACACTATTGATAGCTTAGTAAACTGCGATAGCATTGCCTTCCAATATTCATTAACAACACTTTTATTTGAATAATCCCTAATTTTCTTAAATTTAAATTTAATTATACAAAGTTAATAATAAATTTAAGCTACAGTGAAATATACCTTCTTATTAAGTTTTTATTGCTTAATGATAAAGAAAAGCATATTTTGGTATGTACCTTGACTTATTAAAAAAATATTATCTAAGATTTTTTCATAAAAATTAGTTTCTCTATTAACAGGTACAATACAAATTGCAAAGTACCAGTATATAGCTAAACACGCGGTTAATATTACATGCTTTATAAGTTATATTTGGTATGTTATTGCAAGCTCTACTTAACTAAGGTATTGGCGGTTATAAAACTATGGATAGTTTGTAAGCTATCTAAAATATTGATAGTTATCTGTTTAAATACAACGATAATAACAACAGGATTTATAGTATTTCTAAAAACTCGATGCTATATAGTAATATAATATTAACTTAATATTACTTAAAATCAACAGTAGAGATTTATTGTGATAGCAATTGTATATTGATACTATCAAATGCACTTTCGATAGCAAACTGTTGATGGTTGTGTAAACTCTAAGTTTTCCTTTATACAAGGAAAGGCAAAGGAAACTGAAGCCCATACAACTATGTCTTATATAGTTATTTTTTCTTTATTGGCACTACGAAACGGATTTAACGTATCTCGTTACCCAATTGTCTGGCACTGCAATGTTGCTAAGGACTTATGAGTAAAAATTTTTGAAATGGAATGCCAATAATGCAATATTAATGATTATGATGAAATGATACGAAAATGAGAATGAAATGATAAAATTATTATAAAAAATGAATCAACTCTACAAATGCAAGAATAAAATGAAACACTGAAAAATCACTTATGAACTCATTTGTTAATCATTGGGTATGAGATGTTAATTCATCGTCTAAATCTAATCATATAACAACTAAATACACTGTTATTTTTTTCACGCAGACGCTGTAAGACATATACATGTCATCTGGGCTCAAACAAACCCGTTGCTCTGGTGTAGAATTTCTGTAAGTACTATCTGGTGAGACAGCAGCCGCGTTTTTGCTGCGTATACTACTCGCCGATTATATACTCACCGTGCGTATTCTTTATGTGTAGCTGAAGCTTTATGGGTTACTGGAAAATTGACCAAATGAAAAGGTTATTTATCGTTAATGATAACGATAACGATGAAATTATATCAAATTGAAAATGAAATGATACAGAAGGGCTAAACAAGCTGCTTTTCAATCGTATCGCTAAATGAAAAATTAATCTCATTCATTTTTATATGGAGTAATTCGGATGCGATTATCAAAATACAAAAAAAAACTAAAAATCTCACCTCAATTCATTAAACGGTAATGTGCTTAACGGTAATTTCGGGTTAGGAGATGATGATGTATTCTATTAATTGCATGATGTAGCAATCTCTTTGAATAAATGTAAAACTATACAATTTTCAAACCAAAAATACACTTCGACACAATATAGGTAATAAAATATAAATTACATGTAAAAAATTAAACATTTATCTTAGTTATCCACCTCATAACATTACAGTAATGGAGGGGCAGAACTGAATATAAATAAATATGCAATAGTTAAGTCTATTTATTATTTACTACATTATAGAGTTTTAAATATAATTTACAAAATAATACTAATTAAATATTAATAATTAATTAAAATTATTTTATGATTGCAAGTTAAAAAATATATCAGACCCAGGAAAATTGCCGTCAGGAATGGTGCCTTGTTCTATAATAAGGAATTTTAAAGGAATAATTTATACTGGTATCCTGAAGTGTAAAGGAAAGAAAAAATTATAACAGTATGTCTGTCAGAGCAAATATTCCTTTGCTTTCTCTTTCGTAGATAGAACATTTAAAAAGATAGTCATGGTGGACAACATGAAGGTAAATGCATATTCATAAAGTACTATATTTCTCTATTTAAGTACTTACGGATTACGACCCCCGAAATTCTGTACTTTATGGTAAACATTGACTGATGTAGTCAAATACGATAGTTAGCGTATTAATTACGAAAAATATATAAATAAAATGATAATGAACAGTGAACTTCATAGTAAATTATTATAATATTAATTTTTTGTGCAAGCTCTCAAAATGTAAGTATGTGTTTTATCTATGCACAAATATTACTATTGTGCAGTTTCAAAGGGTCCATCACCATGGAGAGAGCTTGTAATAAGAATTTATTTTATTTTTCATTTGGTGTCGTTAAATTTTGAGATAATTTTTTGTACACATGATTGTCGTATAAGACAAGTTCCATTTTCAATTTCACAATGATAATATAATACAGTTATAATTTACCGTTTAAGATAAAGTCTTAATGTAAGTATTAATTGCAACATATTATTTTTATGATTTCAGGTATGATACAGGAAATATTCAATGTAATATTTAGTTAAGAACCCTTTATCACCTTAAAAACCATTCACGTCAGGGATATAGTAAAATCATTGCGACGAATTATAGGATTATTGTAAATGATTGAGGTTATGTTCTAAAAAACTTATTTATTATTTTATCTTTCAGAATGAATGGAGGAATGGAGCATAAAACTCCCGCTCACAATGTTGTGCTTCATAAGGCACCAAAAAACTATAAATTACTTATGGACCCATTTCTTGTGAAAGGAGCAACAAAATTGTACAGATATGATGGAAGTGTACCTGGAGATACCACTTATCCTCCTGTTCAGTGCAGAGATCCTCGCTCTCAACTTTCAAGAATATGGAATAGATTAGAACCAGCTGATTTGCCAGTTCCTAGGTAAAATATAACATTGAATTTGTATAGTATAAATTACATGTAAAAAATTATAGCCATAAGAATGTAACAATACATGCATTAACATGCAGATGCTCTTGAATTTTATGAAAACTAATATTTTCAGTTTTAATTTCATGTGAATGATAATTTTGTAACAAATTAACTGTGAAAATGAAAAATGAAGCATCTATAACTATACTGAACTATAATACTGGAATATTACGAATTGATGTTTGTTAGGAACACACTATATGTGTTTTAAAATAAATTTTTAGTTTGTGGTAATCAATAAAGTAATTTGTATTCGCAAAATACCTGTATTGTAAGGGAAAAAAATACAATTTTGGTTAAGTTCTTCTTTGTTTTTATTACAGCTTTGTGTACAATGCTACCAACATTACTTTTCTTATTTAGTATGAACACGGTAGCGGGAAATTTAAATTTTATTTAAGTTAATATTCATTAATTACATTGTGAATTAAAATTTATTGTTTTAGATTTAAAATTGATCAAAATTACATTGGAATTCCACCCCAGCTGGAAATTACCATAGGAAATCTAAATGATAATATTGACAGAGCATTTTTGGCAGATATGATGAATAAAGTAGGCCCTTGTGAAGAGTTGGTAATATTTTATCATCCACTAACTAATAGACACCTGGGTTTTGCAAGAATAGTGTTTCAGGATATTAAACATTCAAAATTATGTATTGAGAAATATAATGGAAAATCAGTCATGGGTCAGGTAAGAGAAATTTACTATGTAATATTAAATATGACTGCCTTGGTGATATAGATTGATAACTATCATTTAGTTTCCAGATCATGTGCTAAATTGAATTACTATATACTTAATTTAATAAAAAGTGATGTATGAAAACTCAACTATTATTTAACATGTTAAATTTTATATTTCACTCGAAATAAACAACCAATGAATATGTTCAGATAGTTTTAAATATTGTAGGTTCTGGATGTCTTTCACGATCCCTTTGGAAAAAGGTGTCAGGAAATGTTCGAAGATAAGACAACGGAGAAAAAACTACATCATGTAGTACCTGTCATCAAACCACCAGTAGTTACTGAAGAAGTTCGCCCTCCAAAGGTGGACCCCTCGCTGAGCAAACGGTTAGAAGAAACCAAGGTGACTGAAAAGGTAAATCAATAGGTACATAATGTTTTTATGCCCCATCAGTTATTAGCAGTTCCTTGTTATTTTGGGTTATTTAATTTCTACAGACAAACTTAATTTATATAAATTTCAATGAACATACATAGATGTCTAACAAATGTAAATATATTGTAAGTATGTTGTAATGTACTTTTAATTGGGTAGGGTCAGTAGCTTAGCGTCAGTGGCTTAGTGCATAAGGTTCCTTGCAGGAGGCTGCTTTTTTGAATCCATATATACTTTTATTCGACGCTTCTACGGTGAAGGAAAATATCGTGAGAAAACCTATACACAGCTGTGAAGATTGTCTTACTTTATGTGTGAAGTCGCCCCACCCCACATTTGGCCGGCATGGTTGACTAAGGTTTTTCGCCCTAATTTAGGGTAGGCTCAAGGCACATAGGTGGAGATGTATATGTTTGATTATGAGGGTCATATATCGGTGGAAATTTTATTGTTAAATGAATTAATTAATGAACATGTTTTATAAGAAAACAAAATGTGTTTCCTCTAAAAAATAAATATATGGAGAAAGTGATTGATAGACCTGTTATTCTTTCTAGTATTAGGATAGTACTATGGTAGTGTAAATTTAGACCAATTATACCATGTCTTGGTTATAAATAAAACTATGTAAACGTAGACATCTATATTGTATAACTTCTCTATAACAACTAAACAATACAATAATTAAACATATAAAAAATATAAATTCACAAATACATAAAATTCTTTAAAATTTGGACTGGCTGTCCGCAACACCATTGATGGTAAACATACATTTTAATGCAGATTTTACTTTTGACCACTGAAACGGAATCATACCTACAGGAGCCGTATCCACGTTACAAAGATGTGGAACACAGCGACAGCAACACCAGGTGGTCTGACGAGGAACGAGAGTACCGACACAGACACCGCAGTCGCACTGAGCGGGACCGCGACAAAGACAGAGATCGAGATCGAGATCGAGACAGAGAAAGGGGAGACAGAGAGAGGTGAGAACAATTTTAAGTACGCTATAATTTTCATGATTCTGAAAGTCTTACTATTATAAATAAATTAGCTAATAACGATTTATAGAGGACTTTTTGGTGTTTTTAAAATTGTTATAGAATAACGTTAATTTAACTAACCTAATGCGTATTTTACAAGCAAACGATGCCGGAGGAAATGTAGAAGAAGGTAACACTTTATTACAGAATTTATTTTATTTTCAATACTGGATTTAGCAATTTCAAATTGTGGGTCAATATTAATGGTTGTGCGGAAGTTTGTCATGTGTCGAATATGATACATTTTTCCCCCTTCACAGAAAATAGCAAATCAACCAAATCAATTGTTTTTTTGAGATATACTTTTTTTTTTGAGATTAAAACAAATTTTTCAGTGTCAATATTCTATACTCAGAAAAACCTTATCTAAATGTTGTTGATCAGTATCTTATAAAATAGTATTCGAATGTCTGTTCTATTGTGACCTTTAACAGCCTAAATTGTTTGACCCATTTTGAAGAGTAAGGTGTGATTAGATTCGTACTCTTCCTCGGAAGTGTCTTATATTTTATAGACAGACGGGATTTTTAGTTGTTGTAAATGAATTTACTTGACAGTTTAAGAATGTAACGGAGGTTACGTGTTTATTGAACTATGGTACGCCTATCTATCTGCAGATAGATTTAGTGACCTAATAATATTAGATTAGAACTTTGATCTGAAAAATATAAAGAACAGAAAGTTTGACTCAGGAACAGTTTCCCTCTAAGATAAAGCTTAAATTTCAATATCCTATGTTTAATTAAATAGACACAGGGAGAGATATGGACGTGGCGCAAGCGAGACGAGCGATAAGACGTATACCGGAACGAGTCATACGACCGAAGTCCCGTACACGCCCGCCAGCGCTTCTATACCTTACGACCCCTATTACCAGCAAAGGTTATTATTTTATTATATTATTTACCTTAATTTTACCATTATATATACCTATCAGAATTTAAGTAATATCAGTAGCAACCAAGCTTCATGGTAAGTAGTTGGATATGGCACTGTAAAAATGGGCGAGTACATTATGCAGGCAGAAAAGGGGGAATTCCTGTGCACCTAAGATAAAACTTTAGTACGATATGACTACGTATAGTCATCTATAAAAAATACTTTCTCGAATAAGCAAATGACTCGCCTAACTTAAATAAATAATTCTTCTGGAGACAAAAAAATTTTTTTCTTTTATTTATGTACAAAAAGTCACTATAAGCACGAGGTTATATTTTCATTTTACATTATACTATAGACAACGAGTACCTAAAACAAAATAATTTTCAGTAATCTTTAAAAGCTATTTAACAAGCGGATTTTTACCCGCATACAGGCTTACAAACCAGATTATATAATGCTTACATAATTTAAATAGTAATATTGTCATTTAATTTAATTTAATTGAAAAATAAAGATACATACATATTGTTCCTTCATACATGTGCACAATCTTTCAAGTAATTTCGGTTTATAGTATTACAAAGATATATTACACAAATCAAAGTCATTTTAATGCCGTCCATGCCCTGCAATTATATTGCTAGCCGAAAAACACTGTTTTAACCTGGAGGACTGTGCAATTTTAATTTGATGGTATAGTACCACCTAGAGGTTTGCCTTTAGTATAATAATAAGATGAAGTTATCAGCAATAGTGACATCATAGACAAGAAACTTACTTTACTTCAGTAATAATGCATGTATAGGGGTGTGCAATAAACATAAAAACAAAATTTAAGTTCATATTGTAATGAAATAAAATATTTTCAAGAAAAAGAAGACAAAGAGGAATAAGAGTAAAAAAGTTTAATTTATATTGGTATCCAAGAAAATATTTTATCATTAAAACAAATATAGTGAGTTGCCAATCAATTTTTAGTGACTTCATTGTAGTGTGAAGTTAGTCCTTAAATTTTATTTAACCGCGTGGATTTCTAATTTACAAACCCGATGTCGAATTTTCGATAAGATCAAAAAATCGATCGTACATCATTTTATTTTTAGCGGTCTTTATCATAGTTTAATCCGGAAATGATTGAATGCCACAGGAGTTAATATAATACAACTATCTGTTTACAGCTATGGGTACAATTACGGGGCAGGTACAGCGGCGGGGACTGTATGGTGGGGCGACTGGAGGCATCATCATCACCATCACCAACATCCGCATGTGAGTACTCTATATTGTTACTTAATAATTAATAAATCATTTTCTTCCTGTGATTAACTAAAATGTGCAATAGAAACTAACCAATCTGGCCTTTATTACTATAGCGGAATTATCACGATATTTACTGTGTAAAAATGCCTTCACTCCACTTAAAATAAGAAATTAAACATATACGTACTTACATATTCAAAACCACATGAGATAACCAAACCACGTGTCCACTGCTAAACATAAACTATATGGTTGATAATAGACAAGCTAGACTCGAAAAACTTACCTCAATTATTTATGGGCGTTTCTAATTGTAAAGCAATAAAGTAATCACAATAACACTCCTTTATTAGCTTCTCGAAATAAGTTAAAGTAATTCTGCTTTTGACTTGTTTACATAATATAGTTAATAACTGAAACTCAGTTCTTTATAAATAATTTACTTAAATTTAATTAATTAATTTGGTAAATCATCAAATTGGTTTTTCATCATGTATAGGGCTCATTACAATAATTCAATAAAAAGTACCCTAGAATTGTATGAGTTTAGACTTAGTATAAAACGTGATGTTATAAAGCTGGAGCGTCGATCAGGAGCGACCCCTGGCTGGGTGTCCACTCCTGCCCGCCGCGAACATTCACCGGAACCAAAGGAGAAACGAGAGAAAGAGAAGGTCGGCCTTCAATACTATTTAAGTGTAGCAATTGAACTTTGTGACAATGGCATAGGAGTTCATTTAGAGTGGTAGTGGTCTTCTATTCAGGTTTAGCAGGTGTCAACGTCACGAGGGGACTTATTCGTTCCTCCTCGCTTACTTGCTACTTTGGTAGGACTAAATCAGGCATGACCAACGTTTGGCACTGTTTCATGCGGCCCACAGTTTAATTTGGATTTAAAATTTCTAACTTTAATAAAAAAGTAAACCACAATAAAATAATAAAGTCACCCTAAGCTTTTCATAATATGAATTTAAAAAAAACTTGAAAATATTGGTCATGCCCGGACTATACTATAATATACCACCTTAAATCTTAGGTAAACTAAATTCAAGTTAAAACAATCTGAATTAACTAGAATTACTGCGAAACCTATATCCAAATATAAAACAATTTTGGTCTTGTAAAGATTTTTAGTTGTAAAATTATTAAATATGATCTTTTCCTGATCCGTAGACCTTATGCCATTGTCAAAAGACTTGTATTAGATTGGCTTAAATAGTCCGATGTGTTGATGATAATGTCTATACATTGTATTTTGAAGTAGTTTGTAAAGTTGGTCGCGAAAGTAGCAGTAGCGTATGAATTGCACGAAATAATATAAGTATGTAAGTGATTTCATTTAAGTATGTAAGTAATCTTTAATGTTTTAGTGGATTATTTGTTTGTAAAAAAGGATTTCTAATGAAATTAGCGGGCGCATTGGGCGGGCAAATATAAGCATGATATAATTTGATGTAAATATAAAATAGGAATTTTAGAATAAATAATCTAGTATAGATGTTCTCGGGAAATTATAAGTAACACTTCATTAAGTATTTCAGATTCTGCAGATCTTTCCATTCACAGATTCTATCCATTCAAAATTTCCAGCATATTTTGTAAATACAATTTTATTTGAATATGATAAAAGAACAATTTTGTGACTAAAGTTAAATATAAGTGATGTTTTTAGTACTGTTTATTACTTTGCGTAGAGAATTGAGATCAAAATAGAAACAACTTCACAGAGATCTGTATAGTTTTGTAGTCAAGACAGATTATGTTTTAATTTTCCACCAGAATCTTTAAGTTATCAGTTTCGGACAAGGTTAGTAATGCAGGTCGCTAGCACGTTAATTATTGTAAAATTAAGTATGAATAATTATAACGGGGCAGAGTAGACTAACATTGTTAAACTATCAAACATAAACTTACCAGAACACTGTCAAATGACCATTAGCACAACTTCATATAATGTTTTAAAATTCTATTTAATGTTTGTAAAAATCGCTTTTGTGTATGACAAATGCTTTCATGTATTTTATGTAAATGCAATTTATTTATTTAATTCCCTTATTAAAAGTTAGTAAGGTAAGTGAATGCAAGATAAATCAACAAAGCATGTTTGCATGAATTTCTTTTGTCATAAATGCTTGCCAGTTGCGTCATCTTGATTTAAATGTGCTTAGTTGTGTAACTTAATATTATTTATAACATCTACTTTCATCCAAGATACATACTGAAATATTACCCATACATAGCACCTTACCATTAAAATAATCCTAATTTTAGTACTATCTGAAGAAAATATAATTTTTATGGATTTACGATTGAAAATTGTTTTCTTTTTAATTAAAGGGATTTTTGTAACTATTACTTAATAAGTTTTAAAAGAAAACTGTCGATTTTCTGATTATAAACATTATACAGGAGGTGCCACCTCCAGTGGAGAGTAAACCGGTTGAAGCGGTGGAGCCTCGGCCGCCCGAAGAGTTGACCGAAAGCAAAGAGCCCGAACCAAAGCCTCCTCCACCCGCTGAAGAACCTAAGAATGTTGATCTTGATACAAGGTGACGTAACTCGTTTTCCCACTAATATTTCTATATTTTAAAGGAGTTAATATCAAACATTTTTTATGACAAGCCATGTTATTTATTTATTAACATTGTGTACATTTGTACACACAATAAAAAAAACTTAAATGGAAACTAATCACTTCATAGTACTTACATATCCTCAAATTGAACATTAATATTATATGGAAGAAATTAGATAGGATTTTATAAAATATACAGAGTTATTTTGCAATAACATGCCAAATTTTTAGAGATACTGAGAATTAGCAATGTTATCGATCTTCATTACAACAAATTATATTTTGGAGAGTAAATTTGTGGTTGTAGCAAATATAGCACGCGTATATAATTCAATCACGTTTATACAAAAGTGCGCACGTAATCTTCAACAAATCTACAGCGGACTATGAAGTGAAATCTACAAGTTATTATGGCGCGAAAAAAAGTCTTATTCTTTCCCTTGTAAGGTACAATAGAGCGGGGAAATGTCATATTTTAAAATTGGAATACCGTATGTAAAAGTTGTAAGCTTCTTGGCTCTTTCCCCATACTGTAAATGTTGTGAATGATTGAACTTATTACACTGCCTTATTATTGAGTTATATTAGGAAAATTTCATAGGAAATTAAACTCTAAATTTTTTTAAAAATTAAGACTGATTAAGACGTTCCTATTATACTCACTAAAAAAAATTGGCTACCTTTTTAAAGTATGTTTTATGTACTGTATATTTCATGTAAAGTATTTCTCTAAATTTGGTTAAATAAAGTGCGTGTTTCCGTCTGTTGCTTGTTAGGGTCCAAATATTCCTCTAACGTTGTTATCCTATGCAGGATAGCAATGCTACTGAAAGGTGCTAGTGGTGGTGGTGGATTAGCGCCGCCGTTCTTAGCGTTGGGCATTTCTTCAGAAGAAGAGGACGATGACCGCTTACCAAGTAATATACCCGACTTGGATGCACCACAACCACCTTCAGATGATGAAGGTAATCTTGTACACTAAATTACTGAAACCTTACATGAAATATTATTTATCCTCGCCACTAACATCACATCACAATCCATCTCACTCACACTCCCATCTTTTATCTAGCCTGAATTAGGCATCATTCAAGACCTTGGGGTATTGATACTAGATAACGGAGAAATATAGATGGTAATATAATATACATAAATATGAGAAATATACAAAAATAAAAACACAAACATGACTCTTAACAGATATTCTTACTCAGAATACAAATATCTGCCCCTACCGGTATTCTTATCGGGGACCTCAGGCCAAGTAGTTAACGGTTCTGATCACTCAACCAAACGGCAAAGTGAAATGACAGGTCACATGCTACCGATAATCATGAAAATTATTATATATAATTCCAGGTTCTAGCAGTGAAGACAGAGGCAGTATAATATCGTTAATTTCCAAAAAAGAACCGAATCCTGAACCTTTATCGAATACGCCATCGCCTTTCTTATCAAGGGAATTCTATCTTGAGTGTTTGAAGTTTTCGGTTGAATGGGTATGATTTTATTTTATTTTTATATATAATTTACCCATTTAACACTAGATATACCAGCGATTTGAATATATGTCAACAACAAAAATTATATTTGTTACTAATGTATATAAAATAACATTAAGTTTATAAAACGTACTCTCTAATTATAGCTACAAAAGTCATAACATCATTTCTGAAAAAAAAAAGTGATATATAGTAGGAATTTTGAATTGAAATTGCACGACCAGTCTAAATGACTGGTCTGGTAAATCTAGTGTTAAACACTTCATTTAATAGTACAAAAAAACCTGTACTATTTAAAATTTATATAAAACTACAGAACTAAACAAACTAGCAAAATAGTAAAAGGTACCACGAAGTTTGCTTATAATTAAAGCGATTCATTTGCGCTAACCCAGTATAAAGACAAGAAATCTTAATTTTGTTCCAAAACATAGAAAAATAGTTATATAGTAGACCTGCAGTTCCTAAATATTTAATTAAATATTTATGATATTTTGCTAAAAGCACCATTTTTATTGACATTGATAATTCCTCTTCATTCAAACAGTCGACAAAGACGGAGGAGCTAAAGAAATTTCCAGCTATGGACAAGATTGGGTCAGACATATCGTCGTCGGAAGATGAATTGCTAACAGGCGATGAGCCACGACGATCACCTATCGCGCCGCCGTTCAAGGACCAGGATAATTTAGACGATGATCAGGTTCGTATTACTTGTGCTTAAATCTAAGTTGAACATTTACCACAACTCCAAACAGCATATTCTAAGTAGAATACGGTAATGGCAGTGTCATAACAAACATCGAGACGTCATAATATATTTATTTGTCGCTAGATGTCACTTTCGTCACTTTCGTCGACGGAAGCCAAGATCGAAGAGCAAGTCCCCGCTGAAGCGTACTACTGCCCCCCTCCGGTCGCGCCCGCCCCCTACTACCAGCATATGTGGCCACCCACTAGTAAGATTATTAAGATACAGATAATAGTATAAACTCACACAAAATATGCAGCTCAAAGTAAGTATCAATAAGAGCTAATGTAATTGGAATTACTCATATAGGATTATTAAATCCTGAAATATGGACATATCATATAAGCTATAATATAATTATAAAATATAAATAATATTAAGGTATATGTATAAATCTTTTTATTGAAATTCGGTGCTTAGTTTGAAAGATCTAATTGATTTACTTTGAAAGATTGAAAGATTTTATTTTATATTATGTAAGAAAATCTACATCCTACAACTGCTTATAGTATTATTCAAATTCATTAGACAGTTTAAGTAGGAAGAGCTCGTAGAGTAGTGGTTCGAACGCTCTGGTTGTCACTGTATGGGTCAGTCAATTTTGCAATCTCGAGCTCCTCCGTGCTTCGGAAGGCAGGTAAAGCCGTAGGTCTGGGCTGTTAAGGCAACTGCTTTCACCCACCAACCCCTACAGCGTTGTGGAGCTCAAACTTCAGTAGAGGGGCGTATATAGTCTGTAGATAATGATGTTACAGTTTAATTCTGGGTTAAGTATGCCAGGTACTAAACAATTGGCTGAGACTGTAAAATAAAAAATATAGTACACTAGATACTTTTAGTAAGTTTTACTTTTTATTTCATCCCTTTTAAGCGCCTTAAGTAAACCCCTTGTTTAACTTATACTCCTTAATAAAATGTATATGTCATTATATGTTCGTTAGCCTACCCTCCAGGCGCGTACCCCCCACCGGAAGTACCCCTGGCGTATGGCAGTGGATTTGCAGCGCCGCCATTACTGCCCCATCACTATCACTCCTACCCTGAGCCAGCGGTGCCCGCACAGGTATTTATTTCACTGATGAATTAAAAAATTTCACAGTGTATAAAACTATCGATAGCTCGATGTTAGTATTTTAATCAAAATCTGAACTTAATTCAATGAATCTCTTTCTTTTAATATGCTCAGGAAAATATAACAAATTTTAGAAATGTCAAATAATTAAGACAACTCTAAAGAAACTATAGAACTTTTTTAGAATAACTGTATGCGAGTTGCTTCCTATACTATACATTTTTATACATTTTACACCTTGATTTTGGGCAATGAAATCATAGGCGTATACATAGGCGGCATAGAAATCGTATCAATGTATGGGGATAATAGAATTGGAAATTGTCCACACCTATTTTTATTTTTGTACCTCCAACACAATATACGAGAAATATATTTGTAAAAATAAGAATTAGGGACATAATAAATTACAAATCAGTTAATATTACAAATAGAGGCGAAGACTGCGTGCATAGTAGAAGCAAAAAATAGTTGAATAATAATATTGGTTATTTATGTGATAACTATACTTAGGAGTACAAACACGCACACACACATACGCGCACGCGCATGCAACGAAAACTTGGTTGTACTGACACTTGTTTTTGACTGGAGTGTCTAGCTCTGTTAGCAATGAATAAAGTTTCTTATTATTAAAACATAATATCCTTAATACTGATTTTATGTTTAATGTTACTACTTTAGCACAATGATTAACCATTTGTATTCCTAATCCAGGAACTAGACAACCCGTATTACCCAACAATAAACAGCGTTATAGAACGAGTTACGACGGAGCTAAAGCTGATTCTGAAAAAGGATTTCAACAAGAAAATGATTGAGAGTACTGCCTTCAAGAGCTTTGAGGTTTGGTGGGACGAGCAGAGCCGAAAGGCGAGGTCAAATACCAAGCCTAAAGAGGAAGTGGGACAACCTCTACAGGTACCATAAAGAGAAATGTTACTTTGTATAGAGATATTACCAATGTTTTAAAATTAATTCCAAAAAAATCATGATTTGTATTTGGCTTTAATAAGTTGCTAGTTATTAAGGTCAAATACACACATTAAACCTGCTGGTTTCATACATAAGTATGTATAACAAAATAGAAATTCATTTGAGTCTATTCATTGTGTAATAGTAAAGAAATTCTGAAGATCACCAACACATACTCAGGTGATTGTAATTTAACCGTTGGTTTTTTTTTACATTTACCATACGAAATCTTAAAACTGACGGTTAAATTTTAATAGCTCGTTTTACGTCTTGGTGAACTCGCTTCTAAGTATAATTGATTATCTTGTAATCATAAGAGTGTAATCATAAAACAGTATAAATTGATTTAAGTAAATGTCTTCCCTCAAAATGAAAGGAAAAGGGACTCTAGTCCAGACAGTCAAGGCAAACAAAATAAAGCAGTATTTAAAAAAAAATCAAATCAAATTATTACTTTAAGTGTTTTATAGTATGATACAAGATACAATATGCGCACCATTTTACAGTAAACAAAAAACTATATGAAACCCTTTTTTATGGCTGTAACAATGAAGTTGATTATGTGGCTGTACAATGTTAGCACCATTGAAACTGACTTACTAGAAAAAACTTATAAAATAGCAAAATTAATAATTTGATTGTATAATTTTAGGATATCTCCAACAAGAAAGAGGAAGCTGTAGACTCCATAAAGTCTATAATGGAGTCTCGGGAACTTAGTTTAGAACTGGGCGGTTACAGTATAGGCATCGGGCTTGGCTTACGAGCTGCCATACCGAAAATGCCGAGCTTTAGACGAAAACGGAAAATACCCTCGCCTGTGGTTATGGACGAGGACTCTTCCAAACGTCTTAGCGATCAGGTATGCTAATTATTCAAATTTTTTTGCAAACATCATTTTGGGAAAGTTTTAGTAGAACTCTTTATAGTTAGCTTTTACATTCCGTAGTTTGATTTGAAATAAGGAGTTCCTTTTATTAAAATTTTATTACTTACTAGGTAGCATTTGGCCTTGGCCAGGGAAGAGAGAGTTCCCTGATTATAAGCGTTGATATGAATATATGAATGGAAGCAAGCAACGCCCGGATTCCTCAACCATAATTTGATTGAATGTTAGATTACAAAAATATAACAATTTTGGTATTTAATACTGTCTTTCCCTTTGGTTTTGTTTACAATCTCATATTAATTCTATAGAGTTGAAGAGTTTCTTTGTTTGAACGCACTATTCTCAGGAACTACTGATCAAAATTGAAAAAATATTTTTGTGTTGGATAGTTCAGTTATCTAGGAAGACTAAAAGCTATATAACTTTACGCTACGACCAATAAATAGGAGCTGAGTATCAATGAAAAATGTTGTAAAAACGGGGGGAAAATATTCCTTTTTATAACTTTTCCATTTTACAACTTTCAACACAGTTAGTTTTCATATAAAATTATATCACTAGGAGGAAATGGTGCAGAACTCCGACGAAGAGAAGGAGGTGCCTTCATCTAGTCCTCGCAGCAGGACTGCGGGGTCATATTTGTCGCGGGCGCGGCGCCGCCCTTCCAGCAGTTCTTCAAGGTATATTTGATATAGCGGCTCACCCTACTCTGTCCAAAGTTGTACTGCAGAAATAGTGATAATGTAAATATAATATTTGCCACATAGTGATAGTAAAGGTAGTTAAGTATTAAGTAATAGCAAGAATATTGCTTATTGATAAACAATTTTGGAAAATATATGTTCGCAAAAGAAAATACAAAAAAGCCCTAACTCACAGATACTTGTCTAGTAAGAGAATTTGTGTTATGTTGCACTAAGTATTTTATTAATCTAAGAGACGGTTCTATGCACACGACGACATTTTATGACGTACTCTAACGGTCACGTAAATGACCCAAAAGCAATTCGTTGCACTTTTGTCGATTCTAGCGTACGAATAGAATCGTTTTTATGCGTTCAATACAGGGTACATTTAGAGCGATCACGCACATTTCCAACGTTCTAAAATGTTTAATACGTGTAATGATTTGCAGTTTGCTTCTGAATGATGTTCAAAGCACGTGAACCTTACTTCGTATAAGCGTCGTGGAGCTGGTTTGTTGGGTTGGTTACAGTAGTCTATCATGATTGACTTTGCGATGCGTTTATATTTGGACTTATTATAAATGTGAAATATGTCGAAATTCAACTCCTCGTAAGGTTTACCATTTGGTGATAGATTATTGAAGCACAGTGTTAGAGATAGCATTGGTGGTGTTGTGTCAGGTCGTCGTCGTCGTCGTCGAGCCGGTCGTCGCCGTCGGAGTCGGGCTCGGAGCGCGAGAGGCCCGCCGGCCCCGCCGCGCCCAGGTTATACTCCGACACCGATGACGACTCCGAGCTCGAAGAGGCAGAGGTAAATGAAATAATAAAAATGCTAAAGTATTATATTCTCAGACACAAACACCCACACATATATATCCATTTAAGATGTGATGTATTGTAATTTAATGTCCATTTAATGCACTTTCGTGCCATTACGTGAATTCAGATCAAATGTGTCATGTCAATAGGGTTGTAATTATGTAAAAATTACGTATGTTAAAATTTTCAGTAAAGTCTATGTATTTTTGACAACAGCAGGGCCATCTTAGTAATTTGTAACCGCTTACAAATGGACTAAGATAACTTGGCCCTTGCGTAAGCTGTTGCTTCACAATTTTTATTTTTCTTTCTTATGAACGCTTGAAGTTTAATAGTTGGTGAAAAAGGGGTAAGAATGACTGCATATATATTTTATTTAAAATGACATTATATTGTTCGATGACATTTTTATATCCTTACTCAAAAAGCCCACTTAATTTATTGTCTATCTCTACGTAATTTCAAATTGAGTTCAGGTAACTTCAAATTTTTTGGTGATAAAAATAAATCCTTAAATAACGCCTGTATCAGTTCCTCAAGCAGCTTAGAAAGGTGGAGCCCATACATGTTATCGTATCGAAGCGCAATCTGTTTTGGTTTCAATTATCGCCGCAAGTAGTGCTGCAAACGACAACGGTGTCGCAATAAATATTAAAATTAGAATTTCAAACAGTATTTAATTAAGTATCATTAAAGGCGTTCTAGCTACATTTTGTTACAGTACGTTTTCAATCCACTTAGTTGTAATACGATACGTATTGTTCCAGCTCAAGGTTGTGTCGAACAAGGAGCGCTTGCGGCGCGTGTACTCGTCGTCGGAGAGTTCGGAGGCGCGGCGCTCGCCGACGCCCATCCCGGCCGTGGAGGCGCGCGACGACCGCCTGGGGCCGGCCGCCTCGCCCCCGCCGCCGCCGCCGCTACTCGACCGCGTCTACTCCGACAGCGACGAGGAGCGCGAGTACCAGGTTAGTGCTCGTGATTCCGAACAAACAACAGCTATCTTAATAAAATTGCTATTCTTACAATCACACGTATTATCTAGCCAACGTAAGTAAGAGAGTATTCAATTTTTATATTACCGACCAAGACCCGACAACAAATTTACCATATATGACTAAATCCGCTTGCAAAGTCATGTGAATAGGTACTAATGCCTTACCTATACCGACCATGGAGCAATTCGCTGTTGCGAATTAAACCTGTTAATGTAATATTTATTTATGTATTGTGAATATGTGACGTGACATGCCTTTTTTAGATAAAAGTCCTAATAAATAAATAAATAGAAACAAAAGTTTAAACAAGTTCCCTTTTTTCTGACGAAAATAGCCTTAAATTTTCATTTTATCTTTAGGAAAGAAGACGACGGAATACAGAATATATGGAGCAAATCGAACGAGAATTCCTCGAAGAACAGAAAAAGAAGATGGAAACAGACACAAGACCGCAACCAGAGAAACCTCCCGACGAAAGGTATGAACTTAAGAAACAATCCTCATTGCCTGTGGTAATAATGGTTATAATTATAACCTCTTAACCAAACTATAGGCAGAGACAAGTGGAATAGAACTTTTTGAAAATGTTATTGAATCCTATCGTAACTAATATAGGATTCAAGAAACTCTTAGACGACAAGAAGTCTATGCATATGTAAAATGATTTAATTTTATTTTTATTTTGAGTATCATTTATATAATTACCTATAATATATGTACGAACATTGAGCCTTTGTATCGTAAGATTCTAAATTATTGTGAAAAATATTAAATTTTAAAAAACAACAATGATTTTAAGAGGCTGTAAAGTTTTTCAAACTATTAACATTAACGTGTAAAGGCTTGCCCGTTCTCAGAACAATAAAACCACGTATATTAACGAACAAAACGAAAATATGGCTTTGAATTGACTTTTCATTGACAAGAGTAAAAAAGAGCAATACTTGCACTTTATTGCCTATAGCATCACTATATTGTTCTAATGCATAGTGATAGAGCTTGTTTTAATTTGTTGAGACAAACTGCTCACCACTATGAATCCAAATATCAATAAGAACATTGTGTAATAATTTTATATTTCCATAGCAATATTATCAAATGTTCACTCTCACAATTCAGTCCACCCAAGCCAAAGGCTGATGAGGTCCGAAGCCCTATCAGAAACCACCTCAAGTCCGCGGAAGAGCGAGAGAGTAAGCCGTCAGAGGTCGAAGAGGGTGAAATCAGTTCTGATAACGAACCCGTGCAGAGACGTAAGAAGGAACGACGGCAGAACAGGGAAGCTGAAAGGGTGCGTGTAATATTATGTTAAACTGTAAAAATTAAGCAATCAGTTATGTCAGGAAAGAAATCCTGTTCGCAACAATAATTCTAAAACTAAAATTAAATTATCTCATTCATTCAAGTTTGATAAGAAAGGTACAGAATGACGAACGTTAAATTAATTGACACGATAATCCCTTAATTTTTATGATGTTATAACCCGTATGTTTTAAACGTACGTTAAAATAACGCTTTATCTAAAACGACAAATGTCGTCTCTGGCCGTTTGTCTTTTTCTGGTTGGTACACGGAACTATATTTAATTTTAAACCATCATAATTTCATAACAGAATCGCAATCCGTAGTCGTATTTCCAGTATTGTGTAGTCGACTTGATAGTGTAATTTTCTATAATGTAACGGCTGCTACTTTAGGTTAAATTTTCATTATTTATTTATCTATTTAAGGAGGAGGAGAAGAGACAAAGGCTTACGTCCGTCAGCGACCAAGACCACAGCAACAACGAGACTACTGTCAGTGTTAATGGGGTCAAAGAGGTAAGTGTCACGAGTAATTAATTTTGTAAAACATTATTCGACAAGTATTTCATCCTGAATGTTATTGGAATTTTTCTGTGAAATATCCTTTCATTTGTAAGGTTTCTTTAATTGCCTTTAATTTAAATACAGCAGATGTTTTGGGTTGCATCTAATCTTTGTTATTATCTATTTTCTTCAAAATTATCTGAAGTTTCTATAAACACTGTCAATTTATTTGTAATTAGACAATTCCTCTGCCCATATTAAGATATTATGTAACCAGAGTTTTGGGCTACTCAAATTGAACCTTGAACCTCTTAGCATTTTTATCTTTAATATTAAGAGGTGGCTACCAAAAAACAATCCGGCTATTTATAGAGCTCTATATTGGCAGCTACGATAATAAATATAGTAATAAAAAATTTGACTAGCCGTATCTAAATATATTTATGTAAATAGATAGAGAAAATAAGAAATATGTACCATTTTCACATTTTCAGTATTTTGAAAAAATAATGTATAGCAGAAAATTATAAAAGAAAGTAAACAAAAACATTTTTATTTTTATAATCCAATATTGAGTATTTTTTTGGACAAATATAAGTCTTATAGGGTACTTATAAGGGTATAATTATAATTTGACATGGAGAGAGCATGTGCAGGATCAAGTACAGTTCTTTTAAACCAATTTGTACTCTGGAAGCCATCTCTCAATTTCAAAAAAACAAGTACAACATCAACCTCTTATTTTTTGTACTTCTATTTTATTACAGGCTAGCAGTGCCCAGTCGGAAACGTGGTCGCCGCAGTCGCAAGCGTCACAGGCGTCTCAAGCGTCGCAAGTGGCGCTCGACCACTCGTACTGCCGCCCGCCCGCCGACCTCGACCAGGAAGAGCGTCGACCCTCCAACCACCTGCAGCATGACCACGGTGAGTGCTGGTTCGACCCTTCTTACTGCCACGCAGTAAACAGTTTGTTCTCATTCACACTTGTTATATGGAAATGTGTTTCTCACGTTTCAAAGGCTGTAACGTGTCATAAGCACGTTGACAACAGTACTCACAGAACACAGCGCCAGCCCCTTGTCAACGTAAAATTAATAAAAATAAAACTTCCAAATAACGTTTTACTCCATTGAAAAGTGCACCAAGAATTCTAAGAATTTAAATAAGTTCGAATTTTATTTGATACAATATTTAAAAAAAAAATGCAGATGTGAAAAAGACAGTACTATACAAATATGCTATTAAGGCAAGAGATAACGCCACATCTCTGAATGTAAGGGTCCTATACCATCCATTGGCCACTTGGAGATGGTGCCGTTCTGCTTTGACATTAAAATCTTGACACATTTTAAAATTAATTTTCTAAATCTTTGTATAATAGCACCACCTCCCTATTCAGGTTACACGTGGATGGAAGAGCCGCAACCCGAAACCCCGGTGGAAGAACCGAAACCGAAAAAGGAGACCAAGAGGCCGTACAAGAGAAAACATGAGGCGAAGAAACTGGCTGAGATACAAAATAAGTGAGTATTTTTCATTTCTACAATAATTATTATAAGTACAATAAATATCTGTGTTTTACTTATTTTCTATTTCAATAAGAAAGTTCCCATTTTCTTTTGAAGAAACATGTCTCTAAATATAACCAGGCTGTACGAGAGCCGGCCGCAGTACGAGGGGTCGGCGCCGGCTGTATCGTTCAAGCAGCGCGACATAATGGCGGAGATGCACGTGATGTACGAGTTCTTGACGCGCGGCATCGACCGCGAGGACGTGGGCTACCTCCGGCGAGCGTACGAGGCGCTCCTGGCTGAGGATGCTCAGGGCTACTGGCTCAACGACACGCACTGGGTAGACCACCCGCCCACCGACCTCATCTACGCGCCGCCCAGGAAGAAGTCCAAGCGGCACAACAACATCTACGAAGACTTGCAGGTGATACAACCTGTAGGGACGGTGCCTCGAGGGCTACTGTTTCGTTTGGTAGAAAATTCGTATAAATATTTAACAAAATGGCAGTTATCTCAAAGACAACAGAGAATAAATAATTTACGTTTTTATTGGTATTTAGTTAAATAAGTATATTGTGCAAATAGACGGATGGATGCCTTCTATCTCGGCGAGATTGTTCGTGGTATATAAAAATTTGATCTAAGATCCTATCCTTATTCGACTATTTTCGATATGGGTATCGTTAACTCTACGTTCTAATAACCGTATATGATATTATTTTTACATCAAAGAGTGCAGCTGCACGTAACTCATGAAATTACAATAAAGCAGTCGTTTCTGCGTAACTCTAGAATGTAATGGCCTTTTATGACTTTGTTTATGCATTCAAGAGGGCAGCCTTGCCAAATTCACAAATCTTAAATACAGATATCGTATCCCAGTAATTAAAGGATGTAATTGTCGAATATGACTTTTTTTGTTATCCAAGATTGCAGTGGTGCCGAATTGATGAATTTTTAATATAAAATAATTAGATAGTTCAGTTTTTCATTAATAGTTTGTTCTTTCCTATGCTCATGCTACAAAATTAATTTTACGTACAGCCCTGCATGTCATGTACTGCGTTTTCTCAAACAAATTTAGCCCTTATGGTTTGATGAATTATCTCTGTGGGAGGGTTTAAAAAAATATTAAATTAAGTAAAAGTTTATTCAATATTTTATTAAGAACTCAAATACAACACTGATTCTATTTTGTCATACATTACTGTATTGAATTGTACAGGGTCACTCGAGCGGTTCCGCTCGTACCGAGGGCTACTATAAGATGGACGCGCGGCTCAAAGCCAAGTATAAGTACCATCACGGTCGCTCAGTAGGCGCCGCGGCGCCGATACCGCAACCTGATGATAAGGTCAAGGCCTCCAAGATGCAGCTGCTATCCAGAGAAGCGCGCTCTAATCAGAGAAGATTGCTCACTGCCTTCGGTAAGTATTACTCGCTCACCATTCCTATTTTAAAGTTTATTGATGACTGTATAAAATACTTTACAGGCTTCAAGTGCAAATGAATAGGTACATAACGACCTCTTCAAATTAAAACTCTCGCCTTTGCTCTCGGTTTAGGTGTCTATTCGACGATTTACTCTTTCCTCTGATTGATTTTGATCCACTTAATTTATTTTTCATAAATTATACATTATTCACTTCAATCTACCAACAGGAACAGACACCGACTCAGACTTACTCAAGTTCAATCAGTTGAAATTCAGAAAGAAGCAATTGAAATTCGCCAAATCTGGTATCCACGATTGGGGTCTTTTTGCTCAGGTAAAGTATTATTTTATTAACAATTTATTAATATGTATATGTGTTTTTGCTTCACATTTACAACTTATCACAAGTTGTGATATATTGTAAATATCATATATGTTTAATTATTATACAAATATTGACTACATATATTAATCACATAATTAGGTTAATTTGTCGATGGTGACATCTTTTAAATACAAAAATGGATTTCATTATCAATATTTGCTATAATCATAATCAATAACATTGTCAAGTATATATTGAAAGTAAGAAGTACCAAGCTAATTTAAAAACCAATAAATATATGTATATGTATATGACCATATTACAGGAACCAATAGCGGCAGATGAAATGGTGATAGAGTACGTGGGTCAGATGATCCGGCCGATCGTGGCGGACGTCCGCGAGGCGCACTACGAGGCCACGGGCATCGGCAGCTCGTACCTGTTCCGCATCGACCTCGACAACATCATCGACGCCACCAAGTGCGGCAACCTCGCGCGGTTCATCAACCACAGCTGCAACGTTAGTACTACGAGTATACCTCTCTGCTCGCTCCTACTGAAACTACTCCGCGCGCACTAATACATTTCCTTCAGTTCTAAACTATAAATATTGTTATCTTTATTAATGTAATTTATTTCTTTTAAAATTATTTTATACTCTATTTCTATTAGGACTAATGTTTAGGGTCCGGCCTCATTTCCCTACTAAAAAATCCAAATTCGTCTCTCTCATCTCCGTCCGAGATGAAAGAGATATCTGGATAGAAACATAACTTTTCGTTTTGTTTAGTAAGCAATGCAACTTGAAGAAACTATAACGTCAAGTTTTAATATCGAAAAATTGATTATTTTAAGCACTTTAACTAGAATGTGTAATTTAAGTGCAGTGACATTATGGATTCATTTATTAAATTGTGTGTTACTAGTTGCAAACATTTTTTGTAAATAATAGACCCATCTAAACTTATGTTTAGTATGCATATCAAGCCATCATGTGTTGTTTTTAATATTTATTTTATATATTTGTTTTACAGCCGAACTGCTACGCGAAGGTCATAACGATAGAGTCACAAAAGAAGATCGTAATCTACTCGAAGCAGCCGATCGGCGTGGACGAGGAGATCACGTACGACTACAAGTTCCCGCTGGAGGACGAGAAGATCCCGTGTCTGTGCGGCGCCGCGCAGTGCCGCGGCTTCCTCAACTGACGCCCGGCGCCGACACACGCTCTCGGAGGGTTGATTCTCTCGTACATCCATACCAAACTGCAACAGCTTCTGTTTGCACACCTAACTGTTATATTTTGTGTTGTATTATTCGCACAAGAAGTCATTTTCCATTTGGCTCTAATACAGTCAAAATGTATACTGCCTTCTATTACTAGTATATTATTAGTATTGGATATGTAATGATGAATTTGTAAATATTTTTCGAGGACATCGTCCAATTTCATGATACAATTGATCCCATATTTCAAATAATAGAGTTTAGTTCGTTAATTCTTGCAATAATAAATATATTCCAGAATTAGATAAGTCTGACTCTACCTCATATGAATTTTATCACTTTTTCACAATTTATGAGTCACAGGTGATGTCTGTAGCGCTTCCGAATTAACTATTAGGTCGGTTGTAGTCGGCCTAGCCTCTAATGAGTTTACACAAGAATTTGTCGAGCGGTTACAAACTGCGGCGATAGCGAGTCCCGTTTATATAATATGTAATAATTTGTGTGATGTGTGAATCTGAAAGTGTTTACTTCTTGTATTTATGTCGATACAATGCGTCTTGTGTATGTATAAATTAATCGCTGAAAAATACTTGTATTATAAATATGATAGTGTATACTAGTTTCGACTGAGTCTGAACTGTTTTGTTTAGGATAGCATAATAACATGCTGTTTAATTATTATTTGTTTTGTACATTGTTTGTGAATAAAGATCTCTGTTGATGCGTCAAATTTATGTAGTACACTTTTCAAGTACATGCTGTGTATAATAAAGTTGATTTATTGTGCTGGATTTGTACGGGGCAAGGACCCTCGATCAATAGTAATGAGGACAAATACTGAAAAATGGTAATAAATCAATATGTTCGCGACTTTTAATCGCACTTCATACTATGTAATGTACATTTTTAAGATTGTAAATAAAAGATTCCAACAATTTTCAAAGTTCCTTCTGATTTTTGACAATTACCTATTATTTTAAACTGTGTACTGTTGCTACGTTGCCATTATCTAGCCCTATCCAAATATGTTTCGACGGGGACAGTGGAAATGTAGTCTAATGTAAAAATTTGCCCAAAAAGCACTTGCAATAAGAAACTTATCAAGTTATAACTTTCCCGTTTCAGAATAAACTTAGTGCAGATACGCGAACTTTGCCTATGGTAAATTCACGATTTACATTATCCCGACGATATTGTGATGATAATCTAAAACAGGATAACCAGTAAATAATAATCAATATGAGTCCGTCGAATATGTATTTTTTCCGCACTAATGCTTTTTGTTTTCCTCTTACATATAACATCCAAATGCATAAAGGGGGGTTTTTATGTTTCTGTACAAAATTTTTATATGGATGAAAATTTTACTGCATATAAATACTATTAATACATGAATTCAAATATTTAGTTTTTATATATTATATTGGCCTCCAAACGTTTAATATAAGTCAATTTTCAAACTGTAATATCAATTATTGCTTGTCCAAGGATTAAACTGTTTTTCATTTTTTTCGTAAATGTGTTTAAAAAACGTTCGATGCACATGCATATTTATCATTTCCAGAAGTCCTTATTTTGACTCGACATGCGACAAAGAACAGTGCGAATGTGAGAAAAAAATAAGTAATTCCAATGTATTGGGTAATGCATGAATACTTGAATATAAATAATCTAATAATGCAGGGTTAATTTGAAGAAAAATAGCTTGTAAGTCTTTAAGCTTTATCTGTACTATTTAGTAATAAAAAGTAGGAAACATAAAAATTAATAACATTTTTTAATAAAAAAAATATATATTTTGTAACATGTTATACATACAAAAACAAACGTCACTTAAAAGAGATACTCATACAATCATAATCGACTTAGCAAATGTGAAGATACAAGTGTACCAACCCTAAAGGCTTAATATCTATACAAATATATTAAAATTAAATCTAGACCAAATTAAAGTTAAGTATCAAATCACAGTATAACTTTATATCTAAATACATTAATTATTTTTTATTATTATTACAGAAAGTATTAAGTTCGATCAAAATTTATTTTGAATAAATTATTATTATGAATAATAAATTTACACTACATTGTTTGATGTTTGGCACTAGTGGAATGTTGAGAATCAAAATATATAATAAGTTGCATGTTTGCATTATCATGGAAATATGGAGATTCAAATTATAAATAGTTACTTAAAATACTGAACGTAATTATATTAACTCTAAATTATATTTAATAACTATTGCAGACTTAAAATTTTAACAGACATTAAAACTTAGTGTAGTATGTTTAATTCAAAATAAACCAGTAAGTACTCAAAATAAATTACATAAGATACATAATACACTTACTAAGTATAATCCGTTTTATTTTGAAGACATATTAAAATAATGGTTAATATTTGCTGTCCAGTTGAACATAGTTCTGGAAAAGCAATACATACGTCAAAAATATGAAATAAACATGACAATTGATTACTTAAAACAACTGGAAACGAAGTATTTTAAGTTATTCATATTTGTCGAAAATTATAAGTATTTTACTGAAAACGTACCTGTCTTGTGAACATTTCGGCGCATATATCGTTGGTTCCTTTTGTACATTCACTTTTCTCCTCACTCTCTGTAGAGTCTGAATCAAACTCAGAAATAGTGGCTGGAGATTTTCTACCAGCAGTACTAGTACGCTTTAAACCGACTTCGGTAGTAAGTATTTCTTTAATAACGTCATCAGGAGTTTGCTCCTCGCGATTTTTATTTCTAAGCTGCCGCGCTCGCTTCCTGATGTCGGCTAAGAAGCCTGAAGTCACTTCTACGCTTTCTCGAGAAACTCTTGACATTTCGTGTGGCGTCAAATCTGTCATAGATTGGGCTAAATCAGTGGAAGAGCCTTTAGAGTCCGAAATTGTTTCTAATGACTCTATGGATGCTCCTACACTTCTGAAAGCCGCCATACCGTCCACCGTCGATATCCTAAAACCATCATCATCCTTATGTTTTATGATTATTCCACTATGTGACGTACCCAGCAAAACTGGGTCTTTGATTTTCAAGTTGAATATTTCTGGCAAATAGCAGTCAGAAGCTGTAGACGCTAGAGACGTAGTGTCGCAAGTGCAAGGAGGTGTTTTATAAACGTCTTCGTTAATGTATAGAATGGTAACTTTGTCCTCACCAACAATATATAAGAATGGGTTTACAAATTCCCACCCGTGTACAGCGGAGCTCCATTTTGGATCTTCGTTGCGGGTCCGTTTTCCGTTTTGATCAACGAAAACACCGCATTCAGCATAGCAAAGGAGTATTTCAACAGGTTTATCTCGAATCAGTAGAATCGCTTTTGGAGGCGAGTGTTTTTTCACTGCAGCTGCTATGATTGGTTCTTCTGTACCAAACGCTTCTAGAGCACCAGAAGGTAATAAAATTTTAAGCGGTTTTTCTCCTGCGATGTAAAGTGTGTGGTTGGTCAATAGTAAGGAGTTCGGAGATCGATCTATGGTGAAGGATCGAGATATTTTGAATTCTGTGGTAGAAGCGTCATAGCGAAGGAGAAAGACTCTTCTTCCACAAGCTACCGCAACACATGGCCCCTCCATGGTGTCACTCGATATAGCCTGAAATATTAAAGGAACGTCTGACATTATATGCCAAATGTTTTATGACCCTAACTTGATTACTTTGCTCGTTTTTAAATCAAAATGAACAAAAGATATGTTAATTTAATGGTATTGTTGAAAAAATAATAAATAGGTAGCTATTACTTCAGATGTCTTTTTAGCTAACTGACCCTAACAAAATGTATGTGAATCCATCACTAAAATGAAATTTTAAAAAAGTACAGTACCTATACTCGGCTTAAGTTCTACGAATTAAATTACGTAAAAAACAAAGACCTTGAGGAAATAAAATCTGTTGAATACCTTCACCAAATGTGGCGTAGTGTTATCAGGTAACTGAACTTTGCTGACTTCAACAGTTGGCTTCAAGTTACTGGATCTTCTGAGTGCAGAGCCCAGCGACAGTAGGCTAGTATGCGCTAGGGCTCCGTTATATACCAGCAAGGCTCGGCCCGCCGCCGCCGCCAAGCAGCCGACGTAGCTTTGATGGGAGAGGCGAGGGGGAGACACCTCAGACTCCCATAAAAGACGGATAGGACCGCGCAGAGATTGGAGCCCATCGGCACAACCTGCCGAAACATTTTCCATAAAAGATTAATCAATTTGTAATACTTTTGCGTATAGAAATTAGGATATCGAACTGGTATATGTTCCTGTAGCCAGATTTCAAACTAAAGATTACATACACAGAGCACATCCAACATTTAGGCTTTCGAAAACTGATGAAATGTGTCGTTGTAAGGATAATAAGCATTTACCCGAGAAATTGATCAATGGTGTTCGATGAAATAAATATTGATCAGACTAAGCTAATTGGCGTAAATTTACGTTTCTATACATATTTAATAGTTCATCGATCGCTTTACCTTAAAGATAAAGAAATAATATGATCAGGGACATTAATATAACAACAAAAACCAAAACATTATATTTTTAAAATTATGCACCACTCAAAATACCTGGCATTCAATGCAGTTTGTATTTTTTTCTTTATTTTGGTACAGTCATTACATTCATGAGATAATTTATTAATTTTACATATAACTATAAACAATGTCTTATTTAAATTAAATAATAATTTTATTATTCATAATATATATATACACACACATGAATATATGAATAATATTATATTATTCCTTCATACAGGTGCACAATCTAAAAATAATTTTTGATTCAAATAATTCAAAGAGAAATTACAGAAACCAATATCATCAAACATTCTATTGTATAAAATGATTGAACGGGAGACAAAACCGTTATGTGTATTATTCTTGTGTCGCAACGATGTTATGAACATTTGTAATTTACGAGCGGGCAACGAAATTAATTTTAGATAGCAATGCGGCGCTGTCTATACAATTATAATTCAAACTGTTTACGTCTATCATTCAGTCAAGAGTCAGAAGATATGAGTTCTCGGAACCTCGACAAAAGTAAACATTCTAAAAAACTTTTTTTAACTCTCAATATCTTCGATATACTCCATGTAAAAGGGGCACCATTCTACACAACCTAATATTGCTAGAGGTCAACTTAACATATATGCTACATTTTACTGCAGGAAAATAGGAATTGCGATAAATGTTGCTGGCATAAGATAGTAAGACAACGGGAACATACCAATGGCCACGGCGTTGTTGGAGACGTAGAGCGCGGCGACGGGCTCGCGCGGGGCGGCGGCCAGCGGCTGCGGCCCGTAGCCCGCGCCCGGCGCCCGGTCCGCCTCCAGCCGCGACAGCAGCTCGTTGCGGACACTTATGCTGTCACAAATCACTACCGCCTCATGGCTCTTTGCTGGACTTTCTAGCTTCACCTAAAAAAAGATAAAATTGTAAACTTTAGATTATTTCAATAATTTTATTAAAAAAACAAATCATTGAAGTAATCATCAGTCCACAAAACATACTGGACATATGCCTCTCAACTACGAACATCTTTTAAAACGGGACGTAGCTCACATAGATCCTAAGCTATCTTTCCCGTTACAGTACTGTCAACCACTCTGCGAATATTCACGAAACAGTAAAGTATCATCATTTTTTGTTTACATTCACAAAATATTCTTAAATTTTAAGCTGTCTCCAATATTTAAAAATTCAAATTAGCACTCGTTTACCAGGTGTTAACACAAATTTTATTAAATATTAAAAGGATTTATTACTTTGTTAATTATAAAATGATAATTTCATGATATTTATATTGATTAATGCAACTAATGTTAAGAGGGATGGTCGCTTCCACACTGTGCATGTAATGTATGTTACCGTGAAGGCTCTGTTGGCCTCGTTCTGCGTCAAGTCCTTGGTGTCTGGAGCGGCGAGCCGGCCCCGCAGCAGCCGCTGTCCGCTCGACAGCAGCAGCGAGCCTTCAGCGCAGCGCGGCACCATGCGCTCGCGGCTACCGTCACTCCTATATAAAGACCATTTATTTAGCTTCACACATCTACTATGAGATCAAGATAAGAAAAAGATAGGTATTAGCAAATTGTGATGTCATAGATAGTGATTTTATAATGATTTTATGCGGGACCCCGTGTTAAGCCAGGTAGCCAGAGTTGCTACTTGTAGTTACGAAATTTTATAGTATATTCATGGAGTGAATTTAAATAAATTACTTAAAAATTTAACTTGATGGTGTTACTTCATTAACTTACCAAATAACCTGCACTGTGTCTTGCTTTTTTCCATCAGGTGTGTCTATGCTTTTTCTCCTATGATAATTAAATATAAATTTAATAAATTTATGGTACTCGGTATATAACTAAAAAAACTTTTTCCTTAAGTATTTTGTGTATGACTGTGTTACCGGAATAAAAAAATACAATAATGCGATATTGAAATACAAAAAAACATATCTATGAATCTTAAAAAAAACAAACTATAATATTACTTACATGTTAGTAACTGTTTTAGACCTGTCTCGTTTTGGAGTAGCTGGATATACGGGATAACTGAAATTAATTTGTAAAGGTATGTGACACAGTACTTTATAAATAACTAAATAAAATAGCAGTAAACAATGAGCCTGATTCTGAAAGCATATCATAATGTATAGTATGAGGATAGAAAAACTTTTGACTGTCAAATACCTTTCATTTCCACATGCATCTGAATATGAACACTATTGTGGTGCTATCTTGTATGCCTTCAAGATATTTTATGTGTCACAACGAAACCATAGACTAAGAAGACTATAGACATAATACTTTAAGTTCGAAAATAGAAAAAACTGTTCTAATTGTTAGCTTGAGAAAGTATATAATTAATTGAATTTAATTAATCAATGTTACATCAGAATCGGTCGCATTCTTATCAAACATTAAAATAAACACATACTCTGTCTGTCCATTCCTTGCCGCGAGCTGAGCACGTAATCTATCGACCTCTTCTCGGAGCTCCCTACAAGGGGAATTATAATTTCACTTATAAAAGCAACAAAAAATCGATTGAAATGCGACCTCTTATTATCTTTATGAACGGGGTTTTAAATGGTTGATCTGAACACTAAGTAGCTATTGTAATTGTTTCGGTTTTTTCGCAAATGTATATACAAAACAGACCACTCTAAGTGGTCTTAGAGCTATATGAACATTTTCTTAAAAAAAATTAAATTCATTTTAATTTAATATACTGCATACTACTGTGAACAAAAATGGTGAAACAATAAATCTTTACAGTATTTTATTCTTTATCATTCAGTCAGTATATTATATACCTGTTAGCTCGACGCAGCGGCGGTGATCCATTGGCTCTACGACCAGAACGACCGAACAGTTTGTTGCTCAAAGAACCCTTTTTTCGACTCGCTTCTTCTACTTTAGCCTTCATGTGAACATAATAAGAAACATGTTTATGTAAATATGAATGAGGCATTTTGTTAATAGGAAGATCCACCCATAAAGCATAAACAACTAAAGATCGATAGGTGTTTTTTGGAATATCTAACTTAAAAAGTTATACTAGTTTTTCAGTTTTTTGAAGTATATAAATAACATACGAGATTGTACCAGACCAGAACTAACCAGATTCACATTCATTCTCTAGAAAATATATATATATATATATATATATATATATATATATATATATATATATACTTTAATTTCCTAAGCTATGATATGGGACTATATTATGGGACGTCATTTTTAAACAACATGTTAAACACGTTAAATTTAAGTAAAATGTAAGAATTGTAAGAATATTACATATTTTTTCTGAGTTTTATGTATAAATAAAATATTAATGACTATGAAGGTTAAAACATTTCTGAGATATTATTTCAGCGCGACGAAAGATGAAGCGACTGTAATTCGGGTTTTTATAAAATTAGTACAGAAGGTAAAAGTGAATATTATCCAAAAAATATATATGGCTTTATACATAAATACATAAGGTGAAAACATATAACGTCTCGCTATCGTTTGTTGTAACATATTTAACTAATCGGCAATATAAATAATTGTTCTTTTTATATCAAAGATTCGCTTAGAATCTGAATCGCGCTATTGTTTTTGGTCGGCTTTCTCGTAATACAGTGTAAACAAGCGTTTTATTTATAACTCTCCAACATTCCTTGCAATTTATATAAATATTGTTCTCCCTGTTATTGTCACATCATGTTAAGATACTGTGCCATTGTGATTGACTCAATAAAAGTTATTATTGTAGTGATACCTGCAGAAAGTCTATGAGCTTGGCCTGTTGCCGCAGCGTGGCGTCGGCCTTGGTCTCTCTGGTGCGCCACCACACCGCAGCCGCCTCGCCCGCCTCGCGCGCGCCCGCCGCCTCCTCCTATTACACAATGGCATAGTTGTGGGAATTAAAACTAAGTAGTAACTAGGCAGAAATTATTATTTGAAAATACGGTTTCACGAGCTAGTGTTGAATTTAATTGTTTTTCTACAAACAGCTTTCTATGTGCAAGCCAGTTCGAAATTTCAATAAAACTTTGGTATTGGAGGTATTTTGAATTACTTTCTTAGTTGCCTTGTTTCTGAGTAATAGATCGCTCCATATTTAAATAACACGGCATGAGTTGTATAGAAATTTACCGCATGTATTTGGCCAACACGGCAATTTTGATTTATCTCGAAGGTTGTCAAAATAATGCTCAAATTTCCAAGCATGTTTGAGAAAAGGGTATTTTTAATGATCACCAGATGACCCGTGAACAACATAAATATGATTTGATTCACTTACAACTCACACTGCCACTAACGCAATCTATTAGATGTTATGATGATTAGGCATAATTTTGTGGAGCACGTCATTTTTTCTATACAAAATAATCGATTTTAAGCGCGCAGCTTGCAGCGCATGCACTTGGTGCTGGACATGCAGTGGTCTTCTGCAGCTCGTGCAGTGGCTGCAGCTAGAAATCACCTGTACGTCGTCGAGCCGCGCTTGCAGCTGCAGCTCGTGCAGTGGCTGCAGCTAGAAATCACCTGTACGTCGTCGAGCCGCGCTTGCAGCTGCAGCTCGTGCAGTGGCTGCAGCTAGAAATCACCTGTACGTCGTCGAGCCGCGCTTGCAGCTGCAGCTCGTGCAGTGGCTGCAGCTAGAAATCACCTGTACGTCGTCGAGCCGCGCTTGCAGCTGCAGCTCGTGCAGTGGCTGCAGCTAGAAATCACCTGTACGTCGTCGAGCCGCGCTTGCAGCTGCAGCTCGTGCAGTGGCTGCAGCTAGAAATCACCTGTACGTCGTCGAGCCGCGCTTGCAGCTGCAGCGCGTGCGCGTGGTGCTGGTGCGCGCGTGTCCTGAGCGCTCTGCTCTCCTCCTGCAGGTCGTGCAGTCTCCGCAGCGCGCTGCTCAGAGCCGCCTCCGTAGCTGAGTGTTCACTCTCCAGCGCGGCCAGTTGGCCCTCCAGCTCCGCCACACGGGACTCCCGGTTTTCCAACCGCTCCTTTACATTAGCATAATATACGTACAGAAATTTTGTTCTTATTGTCAGATTTTAAAGAACAAATTAATATTTTAAGGTTTACGAGAAAAAACAAAAAAAATGTAAAATGATACATTGATACATGTATTCCTGTAAAATGATACAACACCTATAAATTAACAAAGTCTGGATGATCTATAAAATAAAAATAATAAAAATAATTAAATAATTCAATATTTAAATAATTGTGCCAATATGAAGCAATAATTCCAAGTGTTGAGCACTCATTGGATAAAATATTGAAGTTGTTTGAAAATTAGCGGGAACAACTGTATATGTGAGCAGTATAGCCAATATTTTTTTATATAGATAGCTCAGCAAATGACTCGAGGCACCTGATGATAAGCAGTAGAGGAATCCATATGTGTAGATATCTAGTGAAGTACGCTGAGGGTGGCTCTACACCTTGCCGGCCCAAAAAGTGCTTTTTTAAGCCTCATTAAAAGGAACCCATGTTGTATGAAGGGTGAATACGTGTGCCGCCAAGGAATTCTAGCTGTGCGGCAGAGAAAGGAGTCACAAAATCTATTAGTGTGCAAAGTAGACGTGGCGACAGTGAAAGAGTGACTCGGAAGACCAGCACGCGTACTCCTGAGTAGGAAAGGAGAGGGAGGGATAAGGTCAAAGAGCTCTTCAGAGCACTCTCCATTGTACAAACGTTAAAGGCACTAAGCGACGCTATGTCGCGATGCAATTGCAGAGGCTCTAGGGTGTTCGTTACATCGCCTATAATACGCATAGCGTGACGTTGCAATCTATCCAGAGCATCAAGGAGGTACTGAGCGGAACCATCTCAAATTTGCGAGCAATATTCCACACAAGACCGGACCTGTACTGTACTGTTTTGTACAGCAGGCAGCAGCTGGTCAGGCGTGAAATACCTACGCACCTTGTTCAAGACTCCGAGTTTCCGTGAGGCGGTCTTGATAACGGACTCTATGTAATCCCTGGGGCTTAGATCACAACGTAGCTCCAGCGTAGTTTGGTATTTGATAAGTGAGTACCCGCAGCAGGTCCATCTGGCAGCGTACGTGCCGCACGGCGTCGCGCGCGTCGTCGTGCTGATGCGCGGCGAGCACGGCCGCGGCGCCGCGCTCCGCCGCCTGCCGCTCTGCCGACACCAGCCGACTGCGGCAAGACTCCAGCTCCGAGCGCAGCCGGCTTGTTTCACTCTGATTCATTCATTATTTTGTATACATAAATAAGTCATTCCTTTACTGATTTTTAAAAAGGACACCAAACTAATTATACATACATTGACTGCTTTCCTAGATATTACTGTAAATTAAGAAACAATACAAAATGAAGTACATTACTCAAAATGTGTATTAATTCATTACGTCTTTTAAACTTTAAAAAGTACTCCAATGTTAAGTGCTCATTAAGACATTTGCCCACGCAAATTTATGACTGACTGTTTTAAATATACAAGGTCTCGAATTTAAATTAATGAAAGTAAACTAAAATCAACTCACTTCTAATTCATTGTTCTTTAGTTCGTGAATGTCGGCCAACTTCTCCAAGTCAGTTAATTGTTCCTCCAGCAGACTGCATGCTTCCTGCAGAGCTTTGTTGTTCTGAAATAATAGACCCTTATTATTGACCCTTAAAATTTTTTTTTTAGCTGTAATACAGAGACTTTTAGGGACTCACTAATTTGTCGGCAGATGCCCTGTTGCATGAACCTAAACGCAACGACAGCAGAACAGAAACAAGCCTTTACAACGATATTGTCTTAAGGAGGCGAGAAACTTGATGAGTCTTCAAGCCTTAAGGAAGATCACCTTTATAAAATTTTTAAATCAAATATCTCCTCCAAGGGAGCTATCTAGCCGTTATTAGGTTTCTTTTGATCACTTGAGTAATAAGATTTATTTCCAAATTATATATATGAATATAGTAAAATTTTATAATTCTTTTTACTATATTCATATATATAATTTGGAAAATAATAATATTGGCAGTGGGTTCGAGCGCTTTGGTTTCGGTTACAAAAAAAGCAACATTTCGTGGGTGGGTCAATCCCTCCACCAACCCATGCTCCCGTCTACCTTACGGCATACTGAATGAATCACGGGAGAGTGCAATGCAAGTAGCATTGGGCTCATTCCCTTTAGGAGCTGATCTATGCTACCTACAAATATCTTATTGCGTCCCCTTCTGGGACGCCGTGACGACACAATGTGACTTCGCATCGCGCTGCTCTCTGGGGGTTTTACTTGATTCCTATTTATATATAAACAGCGATAATATAACTAATTATACAAATTCAAATATATGATATTTAACAATAAAAATATGATAGAATGTCGCAATTCATATTATACCTATTTTAAGATATTAAAATGATGTCTTTGATATTCTTTTTAAATAACTGTTTAGTCCCAACGAAAATGTATCTCAGAGAATTTGGTATTGTATAAATGAGGAAGATGTGTTAGACTGTTACGAAAATCTTTTCATCTTGTAGGAATGCTTAGCAGTCGGAAGTATATTCAGCTTATATACGTCGGACTGCTAAGCATTCCTACAAGATGAAAAGATTGATGATGATTAGAAAAATATTTTGAACTAGTATTTGCAGTTGTGCTTAACTACATTTATTTACCGTTAAAACATGGCCGTCTATAGCTGCTATAGCGTTATCAGCAGCTCTACATCTGCCTTGCAATAAGTCGGCAGCTAAAGCGAATCTCACTTGTCGCGACCACGCACTCTCACGGGCACGATATGTGGAGCTTAGAACGCTTACTATATTACGGAGATATAGCGGTTTTGGGCGAATAGGCGGTTTTTCTAAAACGCTTGTACGCTTGAAGCGAATACTTAAACTTGGATCCATTTTATATAAAATGCAATACAATATTAATTCTTAGTTTAGAATAAATTAATAAAAGGCAATCACGCACTCCTAATAAAACCAAACTCGTGTAAAATTCGAAACTGATTATAGAACTATAGAGGATATGACGAAGCGGCACGAAGTAATACAATCATTGTTTGCATTCCACATAATTCTGTTGGCATAAACAACTATAGGATAAAGCAAACAACAGGTCTTATATACACAAACAATAAACACCGGCAATGTAATTTTGTAACTTATAATTTCTTGGCTATCAAACATATCATGTTAAAATATAAGTAGCTTCGGCTATTTCTAGATGTTTTTATATAAAAAGTTCAGCAAATGACCCGACACCTCCTGATGATAAGCAGTAGAGGAATCCATATGTGAAGATAGCTAGTAGAATATGCTACATACTGCCCTAGCTACGCTAACCTTGCCAGCCCAAAAAGTGATTTTTCTCGCCTTTTTTAAAGAAACCCATGTATGAAGGAGGGAAAACGTATGCCGGTAGGGAATTCCACGTTCTAGCTTTGCGACAGAGAAATGAGTTACAGAATCTCTTAGTGGGCAAAGTGAAGACAGTAACGGACTCCGTAGACCAGCATGCGTACTCCTGAGTAGGAAAGGAGAGGGAGGGTTAAGGTTAAAGAGCTCTTCAGAGCACTCTCCATGGTACAAACGATAAAAGTCACTAAGCGACGCTATGAAAGAGGTACAGAGATAATAGATACTTCTGAATATTTATTTGTTAAAGTAAATAGTTTATTATGATATTCTCTAACATTCTGAAACTTAAACTAGGCTTTCAAATTATAGTCTTATTGAACTAAGACAACATTCAAATCTACAGTCATCTGTAGTCACAGCATTTTCAATTTATTTCAATAATTTCTTACATTGTTCGTTCGATCCTTGATTGTGTGTATTTAACGAACCTCTTTCAGAACTTTATAATTTTACTTCATATAAAATCGCCTAGGATTGTTTTTTCACTTTCCTTTGCGGAGTGAAGTTTGTTATTGACGCGCGAACTTACACAATCCAAATTAATAAAACACTTACTTGCACCAGGTCGTTGTTTTGCGCCCGCGTCTGGTGCAATTCGTCTCTCAATTGCATTCGCTCGCGACTAGATAACTCTTCCTGCTCTTCGGCGTGCAATCGACGTTTCTCGCTATATTGGAGCTCACTTTTGAGCTTCCGGATGTCATTGCGTGACCTTATTTATAAAAAATAAATGCATTCAAAAAATATTCCAAAATATGACACATCTTTAAAATCACAAATAATTAGAAAATTTCAAAAGTACGTGAATTTCGAAATAAGTTAGGTATTATCTACAATGAGGGAAATTATTCCGAGCTGTCTGATGTAGTTTAACCCTAACTCACCTGTCCACTTCTGCTTGAGCAATCTCGTGTATTTTCTGCAACTTCTCCAAACGCTCCTTCAATGTATCAGACTCCCTTTTCGTTTGTTCGTGCTGAGGTTTAATTATTGCCATCTCGCTCTCAAGCGAGGTTGCTTTCTGTTCCGCGGCTTTTCGAGTCTCTAGTGCATGAGTTAATCTTTCTTCCAATCTCTTGAGGTCTCTTGAAGTGGATTTAGCTTCAACAGAGAGCTCGTTATATTCGCGTTCTTTTCTCCATCTAGCGAGATTAGCGTTTCTAGCTTCTTGCCGTAAAGTTGCATTTTCTTCTGCTCGGGACTATAAAATGAAATGCAGGAAATAAGGATATTAACTCAACCTAAGAGTAAGTATTATATACCATAGATTTTCTATCACGCGTACACCCGTCAATGGACTAATCTTGGACGAAATTTTGAACTTATTAGTAAAATAATTAGCGATTTATTAAAAGCGATTACACAACGAAAGCTAATATCGAAGGACAGTTAATTTTTTTAGAATACAATTTATTTGCCTCTATCACATTATGACCAATTTAGAATTTAAATGAAAATCCCTGGCTGGTTTGGTGCAGGCTGTTCTCCTAGTGGTATTAATAGTCTCAAAAATTATTTTTAAATGTATTTATTGAATTTTAGGCAAATGAAAATGTTAATCTTACGTAATAAGGCGCCTTATGTTCCCGCCAGCACAGTTACCTGTATTTGGTTCTCAGCCCGCTCGAGCTGTTCCTTGAGCAGTGCGAGCTGCGCATGCGCAGCGTCGGCAACGCTCTCGGTGTCGCTGACGGCGTCATCTTTGTGCTCGCCGTGCCGCTCGCTGTGCTGATCACCGAGCCGCTCACTGTCCACCCGGCTTGCGCATACTTGGCAACTACGGTTCTCTAGAGCGCTCACTTCGCGTTCTAACTGGCGTACTAATTGTTCGAGCGTGTTCACCTATGCAGGGTTGAGTAGCGTTTATTACTTTGATATATTAAGTAGTAGTATATTTCGTATGTCTAAGATAACACATATCTCAATACTGAAAATAACACTGGTTTATATGGAATGTTTGACCTAGCAGATAAAACGATAGGATAGCTAAGCATCAGCGTCTATGACGCGGCCTATGTTTGAACGAATAAATCAGTGAGCATTTGACCACGGCTCGTTTCACTTGACTCTTTATTCACATATTTATCATCGGTATTCCTTAAAAGATAGCGAGGTGGGGACCGTCAAGTACCGCACCTTCTCCCTATGCCTGGCCTCGTCCCCTACGGCGGCGGCAGCGCGGGCCTCGGCTGCATCCAGCCTCTCGTGCAGGCGCGCCTCGGTGCGAGCGCACTGCTCCTCCAAGGCTGCCTCACGACGAGCAGACTCTTCTAAGCCACGCTGCATTTCCTTTTATTGAAAAATATATGTGAATAAATATTGAATAACGAGAATAAGAACTTATAGCTAATTTTAAGTTTATTATTCTTATTTTAGTGTATAAGACATAAGTTACACTTTATATAATAATATTAATTTAAATATAGGAACACATACCAATGGTGCACTTTATATTCAATTACCTTAATTTGGGCATTGAACGAAGATATACGAACTCTTTCTTGAGCTAGTTGTTGTTGAGCCTCTTTTAAGTGTTCTGCAGAGAAGTCAACCGCCCGTTGTTTTTCAATTGATGACTCCTAATAAAATTATACACAATATTTATTAAATATAAATAATATAATATATATAATATCAATATTTATCTGTGAAGTAATTCTCTTCAGTACGCATTTGTTAAAAAACAAGATTAGGTATTTATATCCACACCAACATACCTTAACATTAGTTAACTCCTTCCTTGCCACATCTAAATTATCTTGTAAGGATGCATTTTCAGCTTGTAGTATTCCATATTCATCTTCCAAGTCAGTGAGTCGCTTCTCCATCTGTTCCCTGGCCCTAGTCTCCCGCGTTGCTGCCGCTTCGGCTGTCGCAACACGCATCGAAAGTTCACGACTCTCCGCTTCGCCACCACTCAGCGTTTGTCGGCGTAAAGCGCGTTCTTTCGCTACTGAATCCTGGAATTGTGATTCATACGTGTTAATTATAATATATTGTATTGTTATTGGCATTAAGTTAACTACAGATGTATACACCAAATACATAGCAAGCTATGAAGAACTACTATTATTGACTACTAAACTGATATGTCTGAGGATAGTAGCCTACTATTCTACAAATAATAAATTCTACAAAGGATAACTATAAATTAAGATAGTCCTACTGATTGGGTCACAAAAGGACAATTAAGTAAACACCTACATATTTAAATAGAATTTAAAAAAAAATAGATAAATATGTAGGTGTTTTCTATAAATAAAACTTCGCAATAAGTTTTACTAGCATGCATGAATAAACAACATGTACAAAATAACAATTACAAAAACTTACAATAGCTCTCACGTTGATTTCTGTAAGCCTCCTATGTCTTAACTCTTGCACATGTTCTATTATATCCTAGTAATGATGTGGATATTTTATTCAAATATTTTTTTAGAAAAGTTCATACATGTTTTTACGTGAGTAATGTAAGATACTCACCTTATAATGTTGATGTTGCGCTCGTGCAGCATCCGCAGTGGCAACTGCTCTAGCACATTCCGCTTGAAGCTCCGTTATATTATCTTCTAATCTCCTTATGTCCCCTTTCAAGACGTCTCTCTCCGACTGCAAGCCCACCACTTGTGCTTGCGCAGTGCGAAGTTCTGTCGCGTTACGTTCAGCGATTCCTGATGATAATTCTTGGTTGGTACGTTGTAGTGCCATACGCTCTTCTTTTTCCACTTCAACTTGGCGCTCCAAACGCCTGTTGAAAATTTTAAAATGAATAACTAAATAGTACTAAAAGAGTATAGTAAAATTTGTATAGATTTATTTTGTTTTAGTTACTCAAATTAAAGATAAAATTATAACTAACTTTAACTTTTTGCCCGAAAGAATTTTATATAATTTTAAACACCCTATGCCCTTAAATGGTCATTCAGACTGTACATACCTATTCTGCAAGCTAAGTGCAGTGATCTCTGCTTGAAGGCGCGCCCGCGTTCGTTCGGCTTCATTTTCGGCATCGCGACGGGTTCGCTCTGCCTCAGCGTTCGCTGCAGACTCAGCCGCTGCCAGCTTGGCTTGCAAGGACGCAATTTCGCGGGCTCGCATGACAGCTAACTTTTCTGCAGATCTAAATAATAAATAAAACCACTAATCAATAGATATTTCTTACAATGAAAAAATAAAGGTACAAGTTCACATACTTAAATGTAGCCAAATCGATTGCAGTGCAGTCATGTGACGCATTAAACCCTCCAGTACTATCTTCATTCTCCTCTGTTGCTACATAAGAAAACCCTGAAATTATATAAACAATTATCTATACAAGTGTGTAAAAGTCACGAAGCAAATAAACCCGTTTCAGTTCAACTGCACCAATTCATAGCCAGGGGTTCATGAAAGTTATCAAGTATTTCAAACTTACCAATGAAAGGTAATTGTCCAGCGAAGGGTGGTCTAGCTCGGAAGGGCGCCGCAGAGGGCGGAGTGGGCGACCGCGGGGCTACCCTCAGGTGTGACGCGTCCTCCGCTCCGCGCAGACATGGAACCCAAGGTGGTGCCTGATAGGTTACAACACAAATATATTCATTATTTAAACAATTAGTGCTGTTTATAATGTCACAGGCAATAGCACATTGAAACATAATAAATATATTATTATTTTCAAGCATTAACAGAAAACTATAAAAAAGATAAAAGCTTAAGTTTATCTATTGCAATATTTTGTATCTGGCGGTATTTTTGTTACAAAAATATTATATTTTTTACTTTTCGCCATTGGAAGTCTATGAGTATGAAAGTATTTAATTTAAGTTCAAAAATGAATCACCTGATCCCGTATAGAGTGCATCGAGGTATGCTGCAGGGCTCCGTGCTGCAAGGTGTCCAGGTAAGTAAAGCGCCGGGCGGGCATCACTCGCAGCAGCCCTGCCACCAGTGAGCGCCATTCACTAGAAGGACCATTTGGTGATGGCTCGAACGGCGGCTCTGCGTTTGGCTCTCGTTCATATCTACAATGATTTGACGTGATTTTAAATGTACTGCCAGCTTACCGGCGGCCTGGAGTAATAAAAAGGGAAGAAACGGTATCCGGCAAGTCGAAACATTTCACTGTGGATAATGAGTTGCAGGTATTACAGATACTATAGCAATTTTTCTTTTAAATACGCCTGTAATTGGCAGAACAGTAATTGATTGGATACCTACATGTTTTTAAAGAGATATATGGTATTTATATTAGACATAATAAACATTTTAAAAATATTTTTACGGTTTGGATTCCTAGAGCAACTGAGAGAAAAATTATAATAATACGTCCAAGCGTTTAATAGGAATCCTATATCTTCCTTTTTAATTTAAATTAATTCTGTCATACAAACTTACTTTTGTATATTGGCAAGTATTTCGGCTATAGAATCTTCATCCCCTGAAGAAAATGGCCTCCGTAGTGTGACTAGTTCATATGCTACCACTCCCAGCGACCAGTAGTCACAAGCTGACTGCATAAAAATAACATTGATTTTAAACATACAGTTGTAATTTTACTACATCCTAACATCAACAGCATTAAAATTACATTACTTTGAAAGAGTTGATAAGAGAGGTTGCCTTTTATATATAAGGTGTAGTTAATAAAGGGTCTGGTGGAAATGGACCAACTTCATCGTAATGTTTTTAATTTGAAATCTATAAAGCTAGAGTGAACTAGTATATTCTAGGCGAGTGTGTACCATCATAGGCCTCATCATAGCTTACCATCAGCCGTCATTGTGTTCAAACGTCCAGCCTATTCTAAATAACAAAAAGCATAATACCTACACAACCTGTTTGCCATGTTAGTAACAATCTCTATAACCATCAACCATTCTAGACATCCAAAAATCAGGCAAACTATTTTCTACTGACATTCATTGTTATGCATGCTTCATACTAATAATCGTAAGCAGCAAATTTCACTCTGTTGTGGTTTTAATATTAAACTTGTTACACCAACTTGATTAACAGTCTCAACAGAGTCTAAACTATGACAATACCCCAGGATACAAAACAAAAATCGATTACTGTCAGCAATATTCTAGACATTAAAATAATAATAATAATATACAGAAAAGTTGTGAAAAGATATGTTTTCATCTAGCATATAACTGTATCTGTGCTTTCAGTTGACCTTTATATCATTTGGTATTCCAGGTACACACACACAAAGAGAACAATAGAAAGCGAAGTCAATGAGTGGGTTTTCTCTTATAGGTACTGTATGCTTGTACCTAGTTATAGTGAATGCAAAGAATGGTAGCAGATATTGACAAACCTTAACAAGAAGATTAATAACCACAATTTTTTTATTTGATAATAAGATTCACCATTGAATGTATACAATGAAATGAACAGTAGCTGTAAGAGGAACGGTAGTGATACCAACAATGACACCCTCTAAGAAGACTATCAACTACTTCCACAGTATCATCCACACTCACTTAGTCACATTCATGACTTAGCCTTCACTTGGTCTCTCTTGTTTGGTGTATAACTGCCATCTTATTGACAGCAAGGTTTGTATCCACACATGTTATCACTAGTTTGTACAGCACCGGGGTAGAGTCGTAAGCGTGCAAGCAGATCGCAAACCCACAATGGCGGTGGATGCGATCCCGCGGCAGTACTGGTGACAGACTGAGTGTCTCCTTGCGCAGTCGACAGCAGCCAGCAGCTCGGGCGCCACGTAGTCCGCTGTGCCCACCGCCAGACTCGACGCACCTCCCTCAGACAACCGGGCGCACGAACCGAAGTCACCGAGCTTCACGTGCCCACATCTGGGTAAAATAAAATACAACATCTTAAAGATACACAAACTCTAAAATAATATAAAATTGTTTACATTTTAAACAATAACGGTTCAGTGTTACAAGTTGTAAAGAGTACATCTTACAGAATAAGGTTACTGTAGCTATAATTTATAGGAAGATTATTCAATGCAAAAACCCAAAACTACCAATTAGTATAATTTGAATGCAACTTCATAAAGTGTAAGCATTTAAAGCTAAAATAATATAAAATTGTTTACATTTTAAACAATAACGGTTCAGTGTTACAAGTTGTAAAGAGTACATCTTACAGAATAAGGTTACTGTAGCTATAATTTATAGGAAGATTATTCAATGCAAAAACCCAAAACTACCAATTAGTATAATTTGAATGCAACTTCATAAAGTGTAAGCATTTAAAGCTTTAAAAATTTAAATACCTTCAAGATTAAATTAACTTGATTGAAAAGTGGTAATCTAATGAATAAATTATGGTCTTTACAATAAAATAGAAATATTAAATGCTTTTAAAATAAGAATACATTCTATTATTCATAAGTTGAAGTGTACTACCTAATACAGATGATGCTAGCCTATATTTACATTATTTTGATTAACTAATTGGTATGTTGGTACTATATCTTAGACATAAAAATACAAACCTATCCAGAAATATGTTGTGAGGTTTAACATCTCTATGGACATAGCCCATTCCATGCAGTGCCTTCAGAGCATGTGCTACCTCTGCGATGTAGAAGGCCGCATCTCGCTCTGACATAGGATGGTTACGGCGCGACAAGAGTCCAGCAAGATCCCCACCAGAACATAGCTCCATTACTAGGTATAGGTTATTGTTGTCCTGTATGAAAATCATGAGTTTTAAACTTGAAATATCATAAGTTTGAAAGATTATAAGTAGTTAAATAACCACATCGAGAATTGTAAATAAAAAATTACCTGAAAAGCATACTGTAACTTAGGTAGCCATGGCCCTGTGGTATTTGCTAGAACATCACGTTCATCCTCAACAGCACCTGCAGAACGCTTCCTTGCCTGTTCCTTACGTAGGGTCTTCAAAGCATACACATCACCAGTTTCTTTTTCACGAACCATCTATTTAATATATCATGTTATGATAATATAGTTAATTTTAAATAAGGTATGTTAATATTATATGTAACAAATATTTAATAAAACTAAATGGTTCAAAAAACTTACATGAACTTCTCCAAAGTGACCTTTACCAATTGCTTGCAATACTTCAAAGTCAGAGTAGCAGACCCGAGTTCTGCGTAACTCAGCAAGAGTGCTGCGATCTGGAATCCAAACATAGATTTATGTCTTCACTACTAAGAAACTTATGTAAGTAAAATCCACAGTGTCTCCTAATCATAATTAATAATTATTTCAATATTATATAGTCCGTTATTTGAACAGACAGATAAATAAGAACTATCAGAAAGGTTAGGACAAACATATTTTGTTAAGTGGACTTTACATATTTCATACATCATATGTATATAGTAGAATGAAATATGTCATTACGTTCTTGACAACTGTCACCTATATTTGATAACATGAAGCAAATTATTTAAACACCAATAACTCTAACCATGTATGATCTCTAATGTAAATATCTGATATAAATGGTATTTAATTATTTTTTAGATTCCCTAAAGTAAAAAACACCACTTATTTCTTCTTAGACATGATCAAATATTTCCTCAGTTCATGAGAAATCTGTGAAGCACCAACATATTACACACTAGACTGGTAAGTCTAATAAATCTAAGGCATTATATAATACTCCACATAATACTAATAATATAAAAAAATCTTCTGAAAGTTTATCATCGTAATGATTCTTTTGTGGATAGTTTATTAAAATGATAACAAGTTTATTTAAAACCTTTTTATAAAAAACTGCAGCAAAGGTCATTGTTGTCTTCGGTTTCTTAAACTTCAGCTTTAAATCTATCAACTTTGATATACATTTGTATGTTCAATTTGTCAAGTTTGGCATATAACAACCTGAAAAACTGAATTCTATTACATGCACAAGTAAGCAAGCCAGCAAATTGCAACCTTATAGGGTTAATCCTTGCTGCCCTGCTTACTTGGTATTTTTAACTCTGAACACCTGCCATTCAGCAGCTGCTTCACAAATAATATTACAATATTTTACTTACATCTGTCCACAAAAGTTCGTACGAATTCGTCGCTCTTTTTAACAGGATCATCATTGCATTCATCATAGAGAACTGTAAGGGCATCTAAGAGCGCTTCTCGTTCTATTGTCTTTTTATTCAGTTTATTAGACCCACTGGTAATTTTGCCTAGAATTTGACGGTTCAAGCGGGTAATACGCACAGCAATTGCTTCTTTAGATGGCTCCATTTCTTTAAACGTCGATTTAAGTTATAATAATCTTGGTATCCATAATCTTAAACTAGAAGTTATTTTTGTTTGCACAGAGCAAAACATACAGGATAGATAGCCGTTAATTTTTAAATTCGTGTCGCTAGAAACAGAAACTGCTCAAAATTTTGCTAGTTTTGACATTTAATATCTAATGGTGCCAGTTAAAAAAATTAAGCGGCATTCACGTGACAACTTACGACCCCAATGAAGTCAACGTTATATAGTTTTCGCGTTTTTCCACATATACCTTTTAGCATCTAATAAAATCCACTCAGTGTTTAAAATAACAGTATACTACAACGTCTGCCACGACAGGCGCGAGTTAATAGATTAGTAAGAAGAAACTGAATTCTGTATAATGGCAGCACCGAGTAAAAAATACAAAGTCGTAGGTATTTTGGCGCTTAATGGCGGGGTCCGTTGGGTGGTGTATATTTTATTTCATATATTGTGTCGTAGTATTGTTTTTGTCATGATATTGGTGTAGTTTTATGACAAAAAGATAGTTTCATCATGCAATATATGGAATACATCATTCAGCGTTGATTAGTAACTTACGTGAGATTTTTCAGTGTTTCATTTACATTCATTCATTTGTATGGTAAGTTCATTTTGTTTTTTCATATTATTTTTTTAGTTTACACAAATGAAGATATGGCTTAAAAGTCTTAGCTACTAGGCCAAATAATTAAAAAAAACTGGCATAAAACTGAAAGCGCTAATTCTAAATTACGTGTGTAAAATTAATTCATTTTATTAATAAAGAGTGTTGTATTAATTGCTTAAACTTTAGAAAATATCTACTGATGATGAGGATGTTCACTGAGATGAAGTTGACCCTGATGTAGGCTATGGCGGAGAACATTTAGCTATTTCTATGTCCTGTCCAGTTAAAATAGCCAAAGTGGATTAAAAAAAGTCTTATTCACACGCACTACAAGGAAACTCCTCTTAATGACTTTCCACCTTTGCTAAGAAGTAACATTAATTATATTAATACTAGGAGAAATGAAATTGTAGATAAAACTATACCTAATGAAATGATTAATGATGAAAAAGTTTTGAACACAATAATTGAAACCATAACAACATTGAGTAATTCTGACTATTATAACTGTAGCACACATTAAGAAACTTATTTAAAAAAAATTAAATTCATAATAGTACCTACATCACAACATAGCAAAGTCTAATTAATAAAAAGCCTAAAAAAATGAATGATAAGTCTTTTAACAGTTAAAAATATTGATGAGTGCCTACTGAATGAGACTTGGTTAAAGAAAACTAGTCATTCTATTAAGTTTCCAGGTTACAGTTTTATATATAAAAATGCAAAAAAAATGAGCATGGCGGTGTAGGCATATTAATTAAAAATACATAGGAATACTTCAGCTATTGATTTTTCTTATGTCAGCACTAGTTAAGCACCTTTATGCAATTGCATACCCCACAAACCAATTGGTTTGTGGGGGAAGACCCTCTTGGTAGTATTCATTATCCAACTTTTAAAGATATTAATATGACTCCAATAAATTTCAAGTAAATCATAATGTAGAAAAGTTTGTCTTTGCTAAAGCAGATTGGACAAAATATAAATTTAGTTCTGAAAATAAGCTTCATGACTTAGGCTTTTCATGGCTGAATGAGTTACCCTTGCTTTCTATGTAAGATAGAATTATAATCATTATTAACTTTAGCTACTACAAAATAGAAGGCGCTGTTAAATAATCATTTTAAACAATGATGATTTGTAAAAGAAATTTTATATATTTACTTCTCTTCAACTTAGTGATTAATTGCTCAATGCGTCAATCAATATTAAATGATTGAGGCATTATAACGATTTAAAAACGAACAAGAATATACAGGGGATTTAAAATGTAGGTCCCGCTTAGCTTCTATGAAACACTGTGTCCACAATCAATAATATGGCTTCATCAATATAATATTTGTTGAGCCGGAATTTCCTCCCAGGTATCACAAGGCAATTAAAATTGAAAGGTGTCTGGAATTATCTGTATGTCGACGTGAAAAAGTGATATGAACGTAGGTACATTTAAAGACTGAACCAACGAAATCCAAATCTCTGTTATTTACCATAAAAAAGGAAATATCTAAGAATTAACAGCCAATTGCAAATCAACCTTAATTAAATACTAAATACCTTCCCATGGGGAGACAGCGTCTAAGCTTAAATGTCCGTTAGCCGCCTTGTTGCTTTATGAACCGTCGCTAAAATAGATAAATTTGAGTAATGTTTATACTTTACACGCCATGACTTTGTGTGTAAAGTAAATCAACCCTAATGTACTATGCGGTCAAAAAATAGGCGTGAATTGCAAGCATTGCAACTTCGTGACGTCATATAAATGAAACTTACTTTAATTCAGTGGTGTATGGTTTGCAAAAACGTGGAAAAAATTAACTAAGTTTTTAAATATTACTTTAAATGTATAATATATAATACGATTAGGATAATATTAATTGAATTATTGTTGACCTTACTTTGTGCAGTAAAGTTAGTCAGTGGTTAGATCCCTCTAAACAAATAACTGAAATAAAAATAAATAAATAATAAACATTTTGTTTCTTCTATAGGGCTAGATGAGACGATGGCAAATCAATAGTACTAATGTAAGCTTCAATCGTACAAGACGTTTCGATTGTAGTTTCCATTTAGCAAAAGATGCATATGCACTCGGCTTTACTAACCTGTATGCGATTCCATTAGGCCATGTCTTAATCAGATAGGCTTCAATTTTACTTTTCCTACATCATCACAAGTAAAAACTGCACCTCCGCGAAAATAGCATGTAAGTGGTATTAACCATTAATATTTGCATGTTACCATCAGCGTTATTTATTTGAAAGGCCATTAATTAAACTTAAAAAAAATAACACTTCATTTCACTCATAAAAAAGTTGGAAGAAAATAGTAAAGTATTGGTTACAAGGAGGCGCTGCTGTCGTTTCCATACAATGTGACAGTTGACGAAATATAAATTCATGACCATTTAATTCGGTTGAAATTTACACTTGAGATACTGTATAATATGAGCCTTACCAACCTACCGTTATAGAGGCAGTTTTCATAGTAAATCTGTTACGGTTATCTCCGTTGAATGTAGCTAATCAAGTAGGTAGGTGAGTTAGCTCTACCTATCTATTTTTGAATGACGGATAACTGTATTTTTTCATTGTAATTTCTAATATATACATTATTTTTATAACTATCTACATTGTCTATCGATAGATCGATAATTGTATCCAACCCACTTGCTCTTATTTAGGTATCTTTGCTGAATTTGGGCAAAACAGTGTTATTGTGGGTAATATTATTTTATTTATAATTACTAAACGAGCCGCCCCGACTTCGCTCTAATACAATGTTAACTATCGTCATGTTACAAGAAAAATCTCAAAAAAATATAACACTATAAGTAAAACGTTCTACCAGAATCATTCATCTTTAATCATAAACTGAATTTAAATCCGTCGTGTAGTTTAAAATAATATAATATATTGATAATATAGAATCTATTCGTTAAGACTGAGGATCAGGCAGGCGCAGCAGCCGAGGAAAGCGACTTTGATTTATACTTGGAGATTATTTAAACTATTATATTGTGATGGTCGCCTAGCTTTAGGATAACTAATTCACATTGTGGTGATGGTGGTGATGTATGTCAAAACTCCTCATGTCGTAGGAAGTTCTGTGTTCAGCAGAAGCTTTCAAATAAGCATGCAGGTTGTTAGTTATAATGTAATTGAGGTAAAATATGAAGTAGGTCATTAGATAGGTTTTATTTGTTACAGGAAAAATATCGCCTTTGAATCTTTAAAGTACCATTGATTCTTCATGACCATCTCGTGGACAAGAGTTTTTAATAGTAGAGTCGAGTGCACATTGATAATTTTGGTATGAACTGTTTTTATAAACAAATAAAAATTAAAAGTATTAATTGATACATATTTCTGTTATCAATTTAAACTGGAAGTCCAGTAATGATAAATTACGAATAAAAGGGTTATTCATAAAAATATATACGTTTTTTACTTATTTATTTTATTTCATATTACGTATATACGAAATAAGTAAATAAGTATACTGGCTAGTTGATATATTAACGTTTCGTCAATACATCGACTAGCTAGTTCTTACAATATAATAACACAATAATAACACGTAAATAGTGGTTGTTTTAATAAGAACAGGTAATAATTATTAGTGTAAAATTAATTTCAATTAATTTAATCTACTCATCGCGGTGAGAATCATGACAATACCGTGAGCCTAGTGCACAGAGTGCATACGATCTAATCGTCCTTACCTTTTCTAATGAAGGCTTATTTATAAAGTTGGTGAACAGCAAATAGCCGCAGTTTAGCCCTCGTCCGGCCACGGTGCTGACGTAAAGCAACGAATACGTAAAGTGCAGTGATGTCTGTTATACTCCAAGGCCCGTCCTCCAAGCAAGCGGAGGTTATCAAGCAGGAATGGGGCGAGGGTCCCGGGGACCTCGAGCGCTGCGTGTGCAACCTTCAGAATATGTTGGCGGCTACACCGTACCTCCCGGAGGCAACAAGCGTAGGTACGCCATTAAAATTAGGTCACTGAATGTTCACAAATTGTTTAGATAGTAGTTAATTATCGCTTACAGCGAATTTGCAAGTGAAAAATAATTAGGTATTTACTCGTCATTTTAGTGTCACTGAATTAATGTAAAAACAATATTCATGACATATTACTGTAGTTTACGAAATATTCTAGAAATAAATAATATAATTAGGTAATCATTCAGTCCGTAGCAAATTGAAAATTAGAACACCAACTCGAAATAAATAAGTACGAAACTGATTAAGATTTATGACTATGATTAAGTCTAAAAATTAAAATAAATTTATATTCCCTTTAAAAGAAAACGATCGAAAAATCATTATGTAAAGAAGTACTACATAAAAATGAGCCCATTTAATTATAATTTATTTTATTAGCTTCTATCAATTTCTAAGTGTCAAGTAAGTGGTGCCCTCAAAGCAATAAATAAGGGTAGTATCATATACTTATCTAGTAAAATTTTGTTACAAGAAAATTGGTAATGATAAGGTAAGAATATTAATATTATAAAATACTGATTTCCTTTATTGCACACATAATAAAGATATATGTCCCATATTTTTTAAATAATAATTATTGAGCTTTCTGCATCATCATATCTCCTATGGTTACGTTATAAAATTATTCTAATGTCACTTGTCATTAGACTCTAGTGTTTAATTAGTACCAATTAATCACTCTGAACTTACCAAAACACTCGTGGTAAATGCCCTGTCTGCCGCCTGCAGCTGACCAAGGTTATGGTGATTTTATTAACAGTAATTTAACCTAATATTGTTTTATTCCTTAAAGGATACGAAAGCCAGTTAAATAAAATCTTAAAAAGTACTCACACATCATTTTCTATTGTGTGTGAACCCTAGTTAAGGTTAACTTTCAAAGCTTTTTACAATTTGTTGTAATAATTGTTATTTAACACAGAAAATTGCATAATTAAAACAAAAGCATCTCAAAAATTTTATAATTTAACCACACCGTTGAATTTAGATTTAGTCATCAGCTAAATCTTTTATATTTATTCTTGTTAATTCATAGTATTCTATTTATTTTTATATTGTATTACTTATTTATTATCCAAAACTCAAAGATACGTGAATAGATTAATTTTATTAATTGAGTATAATATATTTAAAAAACACACTACATAGTTGTTAATGATGATATATATTATTTTATTTAACTTGGTTTGTTTGTTTTTTTTTGACGGGTACGTTATTAATCTTTATCGTCAGACTCTTATTTGGCTTAAGTTATATGTATGTAAAAATTGGCATATTTAAAAAAGCTGTTGCGTTTCCTATTAAATAAATAAATATGTAAAAAAATAGTTTACAGAAATATGTATGTGTACTAATTCAATATGATTAGATAAATGAAAAATTGTTGATATAGATAAACATTATTAAAGAGCTTACTTGCTTATTCATATAATTGAAATTCCTATTATATATTCTTTAAATAAGTATTATTTAATTAAATTACGTTTATAAATATTATCCCTTGATTAATTGTTGGGTTGAATTATTTGATCATTATTAGTTTTAGTATTGCTTTTAGTTATTATCAAATTACCTGCCGATAAAACTTTAATATAGTTTTCAAAATAAATAACTTTTCCGTGACGACGTCATTATACTACATTTGTAACATATAACTAAATCTAATGACATACATATTATTGTGCTGTACAGAGGCACTTGGGTAGTGTAATTTAGTAAGGAGATAACGGCTGACTGTATTGTATACATATTTCACCAATAAATATAATAACTAATAAGTTTATATACGCTTTATGTTTTCATATATTTGCCGATTAAAGTGAAAACCACCGCGAAACCCTGTAAAAATCAAAGGAGTGTATTGAGTATAGAGGCGATAAAAAGCAAGAATCCTAGGAACTAGAAAACCCCAAAGCTAAGCTTAATTTAATACTTGTCATAGAATTTTAAGTTGATAATAACGCTGGAACGAGCGTGCAAGCTTGGATAGATAACTGTCGCGAGAAGAGCGCAAGACACAAGGACCCATGGTGATAATGAAATGAAAGAAACAGAGAGAAGTTTTCAATGCAACTAAATAAAAGATAGACTTATATACAACAAGGCATAAATATAGAAAATATAGTACGGCAGTACGGAAAGCTAAGCGAAAATTCTGGTGGCAACACAGCGAGATAATATAGACAGTGCCAGATGGGATGAGGTTAACAATAGTCATCTCAATAACAAGAGTTAACCCATTCTCGGTTCTTAGGGATGGGTAAGGCAAGCTGACTGAAACCTCCAAGGAGAGCAATGTTCGGGACATACTTTGCGGAATCAGTCATATTAGATCAAGGCGCTGATGATTCAATCAGCCAGAATAAGTTGCAAATACGAACATTCATGGATAATTGCGATACGGCTAAAAAGGTAGATAAGCAAAAATTTGAAATGGGCTATACAGGGTTTTTAATCGTAATAACACCGGGCAATCTACCCTATTCTAATACAGGAGCTATCACCTCAACCCCATGTAAAGTCATGGTGCGTGTTTTAAATATTCAGTTAATCCGGTACCTACAAAATCAGTACGGTTCTCTCCAAGCTTCCGGCGTACGGTCTACCGGCCCAGCTTTGTGCCTGGATCGCTAGCTTTCTGCATGCGCGGAGAAACCGTGGCCTCTATGATGGATGCGCTTTGAGTTTTATGTCAGTGAATGCCTGTGTCCCGCAAGGTATTCCTATCCCCTACACTGTTTCTTCTTCAAATCAATAACATGCTTTCATAGGGAAGAATTCATTGCTATTCAGACGATAGTATATTATGGACACCCAACTGCTGGGTGTATGGATGTGAAGTGAGAGAGAGAGCGAATCTTCCTATTGAGCTCGATAGGGTACTGGACCTTATTTCTAAATGGGGATCTAAGAATCTTGTCGAGTTCAATGCCTTTACAACTAAAAAGTCGCTTTTCCTTCCCCTTCCTTCTCTTCAGGGCACCACTATGTCGCTACAGAGCACTACCTTGAGACTACCAGAGTCGCTACCTTGCTCGGCATGGAGCTACGTTGTGATCTAAACCCCAGGGATTACATCGAGTCCGTTATCAAGACCGCCTGGCCCGAACAAGATGCGTAGGTATTTCACGCCTGACCAATTATGCCTGCTGTACAAAACCCAAGTCCGGTGTTGTGTGGAGTATTGCTCCCACCTTTGGGATGTCTCCGGTCAGTACATCCTCGATGCTCTGGACAGATTGCAGCATATTATAGTCGATGCAGAGGTAACGAACACCCTAGAACCTCTGTAATTGCGAAGAAGCAGCTACACGTGTTTTAATGTGCCTAACAGTCAAGTAAGTCGACCGCGATTACTCTTCACCTCTTGAAAATAAAGAGCTGCTGTATAGGAGGAGCATTTCTGAATATAAAAGGAGACTTGGTTGTCCGACCTTCGAATCAATCCAAATAGCCACGTATGTAATCAACTCAATGATGACTGCCTTCGAATTATGGCTGTCCCCAAGGAGGAGTACTTTCTCCACTACTTTGGTGCTTAGTGATGGACTCACTCACTACTCGAGGACCTGAATTGACGACCGTACCGTACGGTGGGATATGTATATAATACTAGTCCGCGGTACCCCTGAGATTCATAAAAAGAAGCCAAATGCAACGCAACTAAAGTCTAGGACTTGTCTAGCTTGATAATTCATTCCCGTACGTCGAAACTCATATGAATTTACCAATTCCATTCCTTAATATCTACGCTCAACTACGCTCTGCTCTAGGCTAGGCGTTTAATTAAAATGCAAAGATCTTTGCTCCTAATTACGTAATAAATAATGTTCGAATAGGCAGGATATTCGTTCAGACTTCCAATTTGTTTTTAGTAAAGGAACAAACCGCAAAAGGCTCGGTTGCATTAAATTTACGAAAGCGCTATCTGGTATGAATTCAAACCGGCACAGGTGCGCTTGAAATCATTGGCTAGCCTCTTGACTATGATGCAAGAGTTAGCGCGGCCAGAATTAAAATTATAATTTTCATCATCTTGATCATGATAGTCCTTTAAATTTACTTACCTTCCAACATAGTGAATAAACAACATATAATACGATTTAAAACTTCTTTGCTAAATTCTTTTTTATCAACATCTTACTTTAGTCTTTATTACTTTATCACCTGATTTTATGATAAAAAGAAATTACTTTATTTATATCAGATTAAGTAATTGCAAACCCATGTAAAATAAAATGTGAACTGTTAAAATGATGACATAAAATAATGATCATAATAATATTTATTTATTTACATTTTATTGTGCATATAAAGGTACAGTTGGTGGACTTAAGGCCGTATAATAAAACCAATATTTTTTCTCTAACAGTTAATATTTGTTTAGTTTACGAAACATTTTAATACAGTTTAAATAGTCGATTTATTTATTTATTTACTCTTTATTGAATGCAACGAATAGTATTGATATAGATTGTATTCCGATACTTCAAGTATCTCGTTGATGTTCATTTTACTAATGCCAAAAAATATTACAATTATACGCACCATTTTGTAAGTGCATCAACATTTTTATTACAGTTATTTTACTACAATGTAAACAAAATACTCAATTTTTACCCTCTACTTATATATAAGTGTAGATATTAATCCGTTTGTAATACATTTTAAGTGACTGGCGTTTAGGATTTAGATAACTTCATATAGTCAGAGAATAGCATGGATCGAATTTGAAAGATATTTAATACATATTATACATAATTACAGCATATCACGCTCTAATTTCGTTTAACAGAGTTCCATCTGGAATATATTTTCTTACTAGGACTCACTCGATTTGAATCTCACATTATTGCGAGTGCCAAAGCAACTGACAAAAACATCACTTTTCCTTAGAAAATACCTTAATTACTGTTACCAAGGAAGGAATATCTTTGTGAGATCATGTAAAATGCATCGAACTAGATTTTGTTATCAGAGAACCTTAATAATTCAACTCAACTTAAATCTACCCAAATTCCACTATATAATAATATAGCTTAATCAAGAAAAATAACTCGTTTGTATATTTATTTCTGCAGAGCATCATAAGCGAGGGTGTTTAAATATTGTCTCATACATTAGCAGATTTCTACGCGCCGCCAGTGTTATGACGACTTGCACATTAAAAACAAATATTTATATTTAGCAGTTAAAAATACGATATCCCTGTGTCATACGCTCTTTTTTTCTGAAGATCAAATTACACGTGTAAATAAATTATTTGAATTTTATATAAGTAATCTCAACATTATTGGCATATTGACTTAGAATTCCATGTTACTTTTTTCAAAAATACCACACTATTATAATATGTTAAATAAGTAAATTTAAATTAATAATAAAATTGAGCAGCAAAACGTTTTTTTAATTAAATAAAAATGTTGATGTAATAAGAGCAATGATAATTTGGATTAATTTAAGTGTTTTTATTTTAATTATTTATTTTAATTCGTATAGTATATAAAATGAATTTTTGTTCGTTAATCCCGCTAAAACTTAAAATCGTCTTGGCGTGTTTTATTCGGTTTAATTCAGGGGTGGTTTACAAAAACTAAAGTAAAGCTTAAACACAACAACAATCTTATATGCAACTAAAAAATGGTCACTTAGTATGGAAAATCGCTTAACTGTCATGTAGTCTGTGAATACTGTATTTCTTCCATCGTCGCTTCTTTGGATTATTTTCATAGATGGCGAGAGTGGTAGTATGTAGTGGTACAAAGTGTACCCGGTCAACTAGTTACTAGTTATAAAATAAAATAAACGTGATGTTAGTTAATCTGGCTAAAACTCATGAATGGCTTGACCAATTTGGATAATTTTCAAGGGGTTGTTTTAAAATATAAAAAAGTGGGAAAATACAAAAAAAAATATATTAGTAAATTAGGATGGAAAATCTATTAAATTACGTGCTATTCAAAACTGTCATTACTTTCTCTAGTTTTTGATAGATGGCGGTAGTGGCAGAGTTTGGTTGTACAAAATTCACCAGGTCAAATAGTACATTATAAAAATCTTTCAGTCGGCTGTTTTTTCCGTGGTCAGGGTCACTGGAACCCGATGGATATAGGTAACGCTGAACCTTCATTGGGAAATTGAAGAGGGTACATTTAGCATTGCTGTCTGTGTAAACTGGTGCACTGCTGTCAAATAATGTTTTAAGAATATAAAGATTACACAGTCTTAACTTATATTCTAAAAATTTAATTCTACTAAACATACAATCATTGCGTTATCAACACAAAGAGGATCATTATTTTGCATTATGAACTGTAACTGTTAAAGTAACTGGATAATTAATTTCTTTACAATATCTTGGTCAAGGTGCACTGCGGTCATCTTACGTAGAGTAGGTACTCATCTACGTCGTCGGTACGGACGTGCGTGGACATAAATTAAGGTTTGTCACACGCCAATGTTACTTGAACAATGAGGAGTACCTTGTGTTCTTTTGGTTACGGATTAATTGTTTATTTAGGCATTATTTGTGAAGCTCTTATCAATTAAAAACGATTTTCTAAAAGATTTTCTATTGGGTGTGAGCGCCAGTGGGCATAGTAAGGGACAAACGGGTAAATCAATATTTTATATTAAATAAATAATTAAAAAATTCATCTCTCCAATCACTACATAAAATAAAATGTTTCTATTAAAAGGTATACCTGAATTGGAAATGAAAGTTTTTCTTTTGAGGTACCTACGGTACTCTAAAAAACATAAAAACTGAAAAAAATGTCATGAACTCAATAGTTCGGTGGTACAAGCTGTCATTGGGATAGTGTATAGCAAAAATATCATTCTTAATATATCAATAACACAAGTTCTTTAATAATACTTACTTCAAGATAGATAATAGATTAATGTAATTATTTTATTGTTATTTTAGAATAATTTACCTATTTATTAAATTAAAACATTCATAACTTACGTATTCAATATATAAAATTAACTAAGGCTTTGACAGCGCATGCGACCCTCGTCCTGCGACTACGTTAGTCATTGCATTGTTGATCTACAGAGTGAAAATGATGGTGATTGTTAAGAATGGATTTTCCGTTAGTTTAATTTTTGTTGTCACGAAACTAAAACAATAGTGGAAGATCAATGTAAAAACTGTGTCTAGGGCAACGTTCAGTAGGTAATTAATTGGAGGCTTGCACAGGAAGTTTAAGTTCTTGAACCTTGTTATAGAACATAATTATTATTTAGGAAATCAGTGATATTAAGAACAGTTATTATTGTTGTATTACTTACACTCACGCATGAGGTCGTTCTAGATCATTCACAGCAGTGACAGTTACGACTGAATTTTTACAATTATTACATAATAATTAATCCATTACGTCCCTTGAAGTAAAGCGTGTCTTTGTGAGTCAAACAAAGCACACAATAAAAATGTAATAACTAATGCTGACGCTTTAAATCCAGTAGGCATTTTGTATGATTTAGAAGAATGTGTGTTCAATTCATATGACGAAATGAGTCACCATAAAGAGAGTTATTAAGTATTTCGACACTGAATTGTCTACGAGTTATTCAAATTTTAATTAGTGCCCTGTACTTACAGATGTACGTATACTGCAGCTCTTCGTCCGTGGATGTCGGATGGACATGGAACGAGCTAGGATTAAGATGGAAGCATTCTTCTTGGCCCGGTCGCGGTTTCGTGATCTATACCAGTACACCTCCCTTTCTGACCCACCCTTGAGCGAATCTTGCAAGTTTTTGTAAGTAACTAATAAATTGAAAGGCTCATCGCGATTTTGCACTGAACTTGACTTTTTGTAAAAAAAAGATAAAAACAATCAAATGAGTAAAAACGTCATAATATCAAACATCAATACGGATTTAACTACTGAATCGATATTTATTTAGGCCCGAGTGACGTCAATTTTTTGACGACTCATTAACGTAAACGGACATAAAAAGTCAATACATTCAGTTACTAAGCTAAAATGTAAAATTAATGTAATATTGGACCTGGCATTGTTGATTGTGATTGCTTCTATTTGTAGCGCCCCAGGTGCTCAGGTGCCCAGATAATAAGGGCAACGTTTATTTTTCAAATATTCCTAATGTGTAACCTGCAATTGGATATTCCATTTCTTATTCAGATGTTTTTACGCTTCAACTTTTAGAATGTCTAATAGTTTTGATTAGTTTCATGGAAATCTTCATGTCATTTTTAATAATTAATGTTTTTCACAGGGATATTGTACCGTTACCGAGGGTCACCGACGAGGGGTACCGTATCACAATCATCAGACTGAAACCAAATTATTCGGACAGTTCAGCGGATATCGCAAACGCTGTACGGGCCATACTGCTCGTCAGTGACGTCAGAATGCACGATGAGTTACTCATAGCCGGTGACGTCTTTATTTGGGAGGTCAATATAATCTCATAAATTTTTTGAAAGTTTCCCTTTTACAGTGTCATTTATAACACATCTTTGATTAATGTCACGTGCAGAACGAAATTTGTATACTTGAACTCAATTGTAGTTGTTAATAAGGTGTTAAACTTGTTTATATTTTATGAAGATTTTTATTTAGCTTTATGGAGGTATTTTTAACCTGGACAGGTGAATTGCTTGGACATAACCTAGGTCACCCTCGCGAGGGGCAATGGAGCTACCGGGGAGTTTTGGTGGGTATTCCCCGTGCTCAGGTACTGGGCGAGCCCCACACACGTCTACCACATAGGCAGTGGTGTATAGATGCGTAAACGGATTCCTCCTCGATATTAAAAGGTATTTTTAACCTAAAAGTTATTATATATTATTTTATTGAATATAATCACAGGTATCTAACTTACGAGCATCACTAGCCGCAAAAATAATGGCTGCAGCTAATTCCGTGCGCAGGAGCATTTACCTTGCGCAGACGGCATACCCGCAGCGCCTGAAGCGGATACACGTGGTAGGAGCTCGGCCCTTCCTCGCCTCCGTCATGCAGCTCATGCGGTCTTGTGTAAACGAGAAGATTAGAGGTCGAGTAAGTAATACTTGATTCTATTAATATTAGTATGATTGATTTGGTGCGATTTGCACCGTGGTGGGAAATGACAAAATACCCGAAATAGTGGTATCGTAATTAAATTTTGTCTAAAATACGAACAGTTTCTCCATTATTAAGACTGTAACTCTAACTCGTATATCATATGAAAAAGATTGACCATGTTTTAACTAAAATAAGTTCAATGAGCGTTTTTAATTATGTTATTTAATTAACGTAGATGTTTTTTGACATTACGCAGAATGAGTAATTACAAAGGAAATATGTTGCCTATGGAAGTGGAATGTAACATGCTGTGATATGTATAATTATCTCTATATTATTTTACAGTATTATATCCACGCTAAATATGAAGAACTCCTAGAGTATATACCGCCCAAAGTGTTACCTAAAGAATGGGGTGGCGAGGAGGAGTCCATTGAGTGTCTTGCGAGGCAATGGAGGCATCGAGCTGAAGAAGTAAAGGACTACCTACAAAACCTCAAGGATATATGCAACGAAGCCCCAGCGCCTGTGTTAGACAGCGACATGTATGGCACAGTAGGAGCATTCAGAAAACTCGACATTGATTGAATTTCACATATACATTGACTCTTACAGCAGCAATGAATTATTTATGTTTATAAGGATGAAAAGAACTTTCTATTGTCTTGTATGTAGCTACTGTGATAAACTACATATTAAAAGTGATAACTACTGTTAGCGATAGGTTAAATAATAGAATAATAATAAATAAAGAATAATGATTAGGGTTTTTGAGTTTTTTCTATTTGATTGTGATATTTTAGAGCTTTACGAGTAACACAGCATCTCTTTCGACTTACTGGAAAAATATGACATTTAACAATTCCATTGTTCGAAAATATAGTTCCACCATTAATTTATCTATATGTATCTATATGTCCCGACCTAAACTAACGCCACGGTAGATTTAATTTAATATTTTCTATTATATTGTAAGACACGTAGTTAAAAATTTTACAGGTTACATTGAAATGTAATCACTCTAAGATATAGAATAAGCATAGTGTAAAAGTGGCAAAAAAAATTATACGTAAATAGAAAATATTAAATTAAAACTACGGCGGCGCCGGTTCCGTTGTGGCAAAGAATTTTATTCTTTATTAGTATTTAACTTTATTGTACTAATGAAGAAAGTTGGCCTAATGAGCCTAATTCAAATTCAATTCAAATCCAAATTCATTATTGGAACAAAAATAGGCATACATAAAAATTAAACGATAATGGCTACATTAGTTTAAAATAAAACTCGCATACATTAACGCCCACCTCCAGTAAAAAGAAAACAGAGTCCCAGCATCAAAGTTTGCACAATTAATAAACAACATAAGAGAAAACATAAAATAAAACTAGTAAGTGTAAGAGTGAGCCTGTGGAGTGAAATATTAATAAATAAATAAAAAACGTATAATATCCATTTAACTGAGCGATTTTCAAGAGGTATGTTTAAATTCGTAGTAGGTATAATGAAGTTGGTTGCCAGAATTTATAGAAAATAAAATAGAAACTTAGTTATAATTATATTATTATCATTTAAATCTATAAATTGTCATTCGCTACAACTAATTTCAATTTTAAGAAATAAGTTTACTTATAACTATAAAAATATTCAGTAAAATGTAGTGTGTAAATTTATTCTACAATGTGATATCCATATTGTATAAAGAAATAGAATGGTTATATAATAATGGATACCCATAGGTATATATATTACTTATAGTTCAACTCATTAGAATACGGTATTTTTATGTTCCGATTACAAATAGACTAGAGATAATTAACACATTGATTTTATTTAAACGCTATGTAAAATGTACTATATAATTACTGTATTCTTTAACTAATTACTAGGTTTTTGTAAGAGGGAAATTTACAAAGACAACACACCCGAACGTAAAAATTGTTATTAATTTAATATTATCATGAAGGTGCCCTTGAATTTTTAATTAATTATCGTGCATCATTTAGTTTTAGTTGTTAATAAGTTTTTATTGCTTTATTTACAAAATATTATAAGTTTAGGGACCTTTTTAATATTATAAGTAACTAAAAAAATGTAAACGACGAAAAAGGTAATAGGTACTCACTCCTAAGATCTGCTTGACAACGAGTGGTCAGTACCCTTAACTAAAGGTACTAAAGGTACACAGGTCGAGAGTTCGAGTACTAGCCGAGGCAGATGTTTGTCTAGTGGGTAGTTTGGTTGTTATCGGATCATGGTTGTACATTTTTGAATGTGTATTTCTCATATTCTAAATAAATATATTCATAATATAGGCTAGATATACCCTATCGAGCCGTAACCTACATGATATAAAAAAAAATTAAATAAATTTTTAAAATTTTACGTTGGCTTTTTTATGATAGACACTTTCTTAATGTATAAAATTTAAAATACACAGCCTGACGTTACCATAAGAAATGCAGGTGTATTTAGAGATAATTGATATTTTAGCTGATTATATAAACTCTACTTGATTTATGATAACTAGCAAAGAGTTCTGACCGTTCTTTTTGAGAAACAAAATCACTGAAAATATAAACGATAAACCAATGATGCTATGAATCTTCCCTGTATGGTTTCATTCGAAGTTCAAAGTTGAAAGTGAAAACCACAACTGCTTGACTATCTCTACATTGTGATCACTTGTCTTTTAAAACAACATTGAATGGGAAATTAATAACATACGTAAATTATGTAAGATGAATACTTTCTATGATAAACTTGATATAAATTGGTAGGTTGGTGGCTGGTATCTATAATTTATGTACAGCTGTCGAAACTATCCTAAAATTGATAATTAGGTGGGGTTATTATAATATTATATTTAGTAGAATATACATTTATTCTTCATATTCATTGATAACATATAAAATATTCTAACACTTAAGTTATTAAATGTTTAGACAGTTTTCTAAATATTTTTCTTAAGTAGCTTTTTTCAAACAATTTAATTCAACTACGGATTTAGTTTTGATTCATAGTCAAAGTCGATATTTTTTATTTCTTTTTTATATTTATTTTAATATATAAGTTTCCAGAATGCTTACCTTAATCCTTACTGTATACTATATTGGCTCTGGTATTCGTAGATGGCAAAAAAGCAAATAATTTTCAGGAGGTCTTACTCGAGAAAGTTTTTCCCTGGGATTGATTTATTGTAAGAGCAAATAATAACTTTTCAGGAAACTGTAACTTTTTAAAAGATATAGTGCAAATCCATTGTTGTCATCGGTATCCGCAGAATTGAGACGATCACCCTCGAACAGAGCCAATCGAAATTACATTTTCTAAGATATTCAATGTCGGGATAGAAAGTCTCTATATAGAGACAAAGGTAGGTAGGTAAGTAAGAGCCGCGCGGGTACCTATCTCATAAATATGCACGACCCTCTTCGTACTTAAGCCCACACTATGTCGCCGACGCCGTGGCCGCCGGTATCGCAAGCAAGGAATTGAAACACAGAACAAAATCTTCCGATTTCATTAATTCAAAGAGTAATCTACTGGTATTGAAATAATCTCCTTTTTTTGTAATAAATATAGCCTACGCTTATCAGGAATAATGTAGCATTCTAATGATGAAAAAATTTTGGAAATCGGTGCAGTAGTTAAGCATAGGAGACAAATCTCTCTTTTCTTGGAATTTTAGGCGCGTAAAATACGGAATGATATATCGTGTAATATATATGTGCATGTAGTCAAATTTTTAGTTAATTAGTGTAGTAGTAGTCATGTCAAAAAGGATTGTCATATCGTGCAATAATTGAAATACATCATTCAGCTTTCATTAGTGACTTGTGTGAGATTAATTAGTGTTTCATTTGCATTCATTTATTTATAAGTTCATTTATTTATGATAATCGTTTAATTCCATTCTTATTTGGGTTTATTTCATTGTAATTATTAACATAACATTCTACTTTCGTATTATTTTATCGTATTCGCTAGCATTACTAGCATTGCATTACATTTTCAAAAATGTTTTTCGTAAGTCATTAACGTAATATCACTACCATTAGTCGCCAAAAACTCCTAGGGGCAAAGGGCTACATTGCACTTTATTACACCGGTATCCCGGAACCAAAAATAATCAAATAAGACAAGGCTGTATGGGCTTTAGTTTTCTTTGCTTTCCCTATAATACGGAAAATTATACAAAAAAAAACAAAATAAAAGATATAATTGTCAACATGTGTCAATACGTGGCTCAGCGGCGACAGTACGAAAAGAGGGTTTTGAGTCTTATGTTTGTGTTTATTGACAGTAAAATAACATTAAGAATATATATTAGATAATAATTAATCAAAATGAAGTTTACATCGAACTACCTATGGTTGGCTACAACTTTATTGACTACTTTAATTTGTACAGTTAACAGCTATACTATCACTGTTGATGCACATGCCGAAGAATGTTTTTTCGAAAATGTTGAAGCAGATACGAAGCTAGGTGAGATATAATTTAAATATAATGCAACGAGAGATATAATATAATTCATTTTTATTTAAAATTTCTAATGTTCATTTACAATCTCTACATTTATATTAGTCACATTTATTTCATTTCGTTTCTAATTTCATTGTGGTATATCGCATAATTAAACATTTTTATAATTTACAGGTCTAAAATTTGAAATAGCAGAAGGTGGTTTCTTAGATATAGATGTGACCATCACTGGCCCTGATGGTACTGTGATTACTCATGTTGAAAGGGAATCTTCTGGTGTATTCACCTTCTCAGCACCAACTTCAGGAAAATATACATACTGTTTTAGTAATAAAATGTCCACTATGACTCCTAAGGTATTATTACTGTTCAAAAATATCAATTTTATTTTTATACATATTGTTTTACTATATTTGAATCTAAATACATTGCTTTAGTAATTAGCCCCATAATTTAAATAATGATAAAGTTCATTGATGCAACTTCTAGACATACTGGACTATACTGACTGAATTATACTTTCTGCAAAAAATTTGATTCATATATTATAATTTAAATACTGAATTTTTTAAAAGTTAATGTTTACATTAAATATAGCTTATATAATATAATTTAAATATTAGGTAGTAATGTTCAACTTGGAAGTGGGAGAAGCTCCAAACAAACCATCAGGCAAGGAAAATGAGGGTGACCACAACAAACTTGAGGATATGATCAAAGAGCTTGGGTCTACATTGAAAACTGTCAAACATGAACAGGAATACATGCAGGTAAATATACAGGCATATTGCATGAGGGCTTGAAAATTATTTTTTATCAAACATGACATTTATCTCAGACTGAGTCTTCAACTCTACATGAGATATATTGCATTTTGACATTGAAAAAACTACAAGTTCTTATTACTCCACTTACACAAATTATTAGTTATAAGATTAATTCTTACAGCTATGTTTAATGTCCGTTTATAAGGATGCTACAATAACTTTTCAATACAATTTATTCATCCTTGTATCAGTATTGGCACTGTGGAATGATGCCTTTCAAATTTAAACATAAATAACTTGTAATAAATATTATAAGCTGCTTTTATATGAATTATTTTAGGTATACTCAAGATAATATACTTGCCATCTCAGCTTACTGTAGTGACTTGAGTCTTATGCCAGCTTTAAGCTAGATTTCCTATAAATCTATAGAATAATCTGATCTAAATCTATAGATTTCTTGATTAGTGTATTTCAAAAAAGTATTTCCTCCTGTCAATTTTCTATTAACTTTAATGACTTGAAAGACAGTAGTTAATAATACTAACTAACTCTGTAAGGACTCATCTTAGATTTCAGAGGAAATCAGGCTTCAAAATCATAGAAGATACATGCTACATTTTTGTTTTATATATTTTGTATAATTTATATTTCCAAAGTTTGAATCTTAAAACTTCTACCTGTACTTTAGGTCCGTGATCGCATCCACCGTGCAATCAATGAGAGTACTAACTCCCGTGTAGTTATGTGGTCCATCTTTGAAGCCTCAGTACTCCTTGTCATGACACTCGGACAAGTGTATTACCTCAAGAGGTTCTTTGAAGTTCAACGTGTTGTGTAATATATACATGGTTTTGTATATTGATACTATGCTTATATTTTTATTAGTGTCTTAAACTCGACATGTATTTCATAATTAATATACAATAAATCTATGAATTTTTCCTTATACATATTTCTAACTATTATTTATGAATTTTGTATAAATATGAAATACATGTAAGGTTTAAAAGTAGAGTGGACCTTGCCTCTTGCAAAAATAGAATTGCAATCATCATAAATTAACATTTTTGATAGGTCTGTACAAATGTTGTACAACTTAATCAGATTCATTATTATATACTATTTGATTACTGTTCAGTAAGACGAACACACTGTGTAAGATATTGTATCTGTGTAATAAAAAAACTATATTACCATTCAAGAGGTGAGTGAACATTCTGATCTGAAGTATGCAATGTGGTATGAATGTGGCAATTAGTTGTTTTGAAAAATAAATTAATAATGTTTGTATACCTAATAACTTTTATTTATAGGTTGTTTTGTTTACCTATATAATATATTTCAAGATTATCAACAATATTCTACCTCTATAATGTCGAATATCTGAAAATTTAATTTAAGCATGGTAAAATGAAAAAAGTTTTATAGGAAATTAAAAACTTTATTAACATTTACATTTAAACCATTATAAATATTAAACAAAATAATAAAACATTTGATTAGTAAAAAAAACTACATACAGTTACTTACAAAATGTTCAAAATGGTAGACTGCAAGCTACAGCAAATCAGATCTAATATTATCATAATTTTATAATAAAGTACAAAAATATTGAGATTTTTATAACTATAATAAGTGTGATGATATATATGTAAAGATAACCTCGGATTTAAAGAGTAATCAAACAAAACCAATTCATTATGGCAGAGTGCATAAATCCTTCAAAATGACTTTCCAACTGCAGTTTGGATGAAAATAAATGCAGGCTCTTAGTTCACACTAATACTGCATTCAATATTAATAGTACAAAAAGTTTAAAACAAACTGCAATTTTGCAACTGCTTTGTCCTTAAAATCCGTAAACCTTATTGCTACTTTACACCATATTACATCAAGCACAATTCCCCATTTTATCCATCAATTGACTTTCTTTTTTAGACATTTTTAATTAAGAAATGTTTTTGCGATTGCTGTATAAATATATGAATTTTGCTACAAATAATGGGTAATCTGTTCGGTATTCGACATTTAGATAGTCATTCAGAAGAAACACTATAATACAAACAAATAAGCATATTATACATTTGGTTTAAAAATAATTATTTAAAAACTTTTTTATTTGTTAGCGATAGCATATATATCTTTTACGAAACTGGGATGTAACGATTTTGAATTAATTTCTTTGGGTTAATTTATCAACATTTGTTGCATTTTTAATAGTAAGTGACTAAATTAATTACTGACTATGTCGAATCGCCCGGTAATGAGTGCTGACACTATGGACCCCGCCGGCAACTGCTTCACTGCGTCAGTGGCCGCCGGCAGTTCAATTAAAACGCTGGCACCGCATGCACTTAGTAGCCTACTGCTGCACTGTAAAACCAATATAAAAGTTCTTTCTTCACTAACAAACATCTCAGTGAGAATAACCAAAGGAGTTTATACGGATTTGTAAACTGGAGGATATATAACTCGTTGGCGGATTTTGTCAAAAATCAAGTCACGGCAGTTGTTAACGAATCAGTTATAACTAAAAGGTTCTAATATAGGATCATATCAAACTATTATTAGAGACACTGAACGAACTTCATTCCGCAAAAAGGCTTACAAAAAATCTTTGGTAATGTAATAAACAAAATTCAAAGGATACTAAAAAATTTTTTACATAATCACTAATTTTGCAAGCAGTTCATTTTCTTTTTACACTTTTTAATTAAAAAAATTATCGTAGTCTATGTTTATAGTGATACCAATCATTAATCAATTATTAATTTACTTTATAGAGATTATTAGACGAACGATTTTTTTTTATTATTTAAATTAGTAACATTAAAATTGTTGTTTTAACTATACTATACTAATAGATTAGTTTGATTTCAACAACACGGTGTATTTTTCCCATGGAGGAAGGCCTGTGTCCAGTAATGGGCCGTATATAGGCTGTTTGTAAGAAGTTGCTGCAATTCTTAAATAATAATTCAGGACAAAAAAACTTATTGAAATATTATATATATTTTAAATCTGAAACAAAAATCAAAAGTGACAATGTTAATCAAATAAAAAAATATTCTTATAAGTAGTCATAGACAAAAACATGTACAAGTTTCTATCCGCAACACTGTTAATGAATGAATACCAATAGTGTGTACGGCGCTCGCGTGGTATTACTTAGATAGCGCGTGGCAGTACGTACCTGATTACCGAGCAGCTTGGCAGTGGGCAGCGCGTCGTCGCTGGGGAAGCGCACCGTGGCGCGGGCGTACTCTGGGCGCGGGTCGAGCGGCGCGGCGGCGGCCAGGCGCGCGCGCAGCCGGGGCCACGCGCCCGCGCGCCCGCCGGCCACGCGCAGCGCGCGCACCACGAACAGCAGGCAGCACACGTACGCCGACACAGGGTTACCTGCACACACACACACACTCCTTGCAACTGACACATTGGCCCCATTGGAATATGACATTTCTATTATCTACTTACAGTTGGTTTTGCTTTTGAGACGATGAAAAATTCAATGCCCGTGAGCGATGGATTATTGAATCCCAGCATATGGCGGACATGATATATGTAGGTGTGAGTTATGTTTGTGCATACTAATCTACTTATTTTTTAATAACTACAAACCGAGCCACTGCAACGGAATAATGACTAAGCAATGTTTTCAATTACATTCCTAAATCCAGATACATTGTGTTATGTGATGATGACGAATATTTATATATATTAGACTAGACTGAGAGACGAAGGTTGAGCTGTAAAACTCGTCATCTGAACACACTTTTATTCACTTACCAGGTAATGCGAAGATATATTTCATTTTCCCTTCAAATTCACAAGTAGCAAATGTAGTTGGTTTGCCAGGCTTCATTCGAATTCTTCCGAAATGCAAAGTCGCGCCGAAGTCCTGTAACACACGTGCCGTTTTACGTAAATTATAAACTGCTACAAATGATAAATAACTGCACACAAAGGTAAATATGAAAAATTATTATGAAAAAAATTGTTAATGAAATTTAAGTAGAGGCATCGCAATGTGGCTGATATTGAAATATAATGTGTCTTAAAGCCTGTTCCGATGATTCACTTTACAAGAACAAAACAGTTAATAACAATGACGCGTGACATCAACTTGTCATTGTAAATTGTATTAACAGAGCATTGCTTCAAGTACACATTTCTATGTTCATTAGGTAACTATAGCCAAGCGACATTATGTAAGTGATCCAAATGTTTAAGATCAAACTTACATTTTATATGAAAATTCAGGATTTTTTTTCAAAGTTAATTTATTTTAAGTGCTATTTTGCTTCAAAAACGGTTCAGTTTCATTACTTCTCAATAAAAAATCGCAAATGAGTACACGGTTCATTAGGTTTTTCGGTGATCTCATGTGGCACCCAAATATCAAGCTTTTTTGCGTACCCAGGTTTTTTATAGTGGGTCAAAACTGTTTTGTGGTCGATTCAGTTCTTCAGCTATGTCGTACTGATATGCCGATCTTGCTCCACTTTTCCAGTAATAGCGTTCATTTTATCCGTAACAGGGCGACCAGAGCGAGGTGTATCTTTGACATCAAAATTCCCGGATTGAAAACGCTTAAACCAACGTTGTGCTACTCTTACTGACACTGCATTAGGTCCATAAACGTCAATTTTTTTCGCGGCTTGCGTTTTTTAAAATGTCACCTTTTTAATGTCATGAAAACCAGCCAGATACAAATCGTGCAGCTAAAGATATTTTAATACAAGTTTTTACAAAAAACAAAATATATGCGAAAAGACTTTCTCCGCGACCTCATATTAAGTAAATTATTACACTACAACTATTTAATAAATATATAATTAAGAGCTTGTGTTATGGATACTACATAAAGGATACTACATATAGATAGTAATATGTATATAAATATCAGAAATATACTAAATAAACGTAAAAACATCCATAACTCGAAATTAAATATTCATACTTCTATATATGTTTGAGTTTCAATGAAAGACAAGTACTGAACTTACATTTAGATTGAGTGGCGGCCTGAGAGCCATCTCGGAAAAACCATAAAAGTATTTTGACAGATTTGATGATTAATTATTATGCTTATAAGTATTATATTGCTTGTATAGGCTCTCAGGCCCATGCGTGCGTGCAGGTTCATTCGCAAAGGCGTTCTTTGTTCGAAATAACGCCTTTAGACTTAGTAATTTTTTAAAACCTTAAACCTCAATACTCTGCTGACTTACCTTTACCAGCACAGGTTTGAGAAGATCCCTCTCGCCCATAGAGACCCCCCCAGTGCAGACGAGCACGTCGACGCGGCGGAGCGCTTCGGAGATTGCTGATACCAGATGCTCGGGAGAGTCGCGTACGATGCCGCAGTCCGAGCTCTCGTACCCGTATTCTCTATGATTAAAATATTATATTAAAGTATCGACACTTATAGCCGACGTATAGTTGTGACTTTACATCGGATTCACAAATTTTGCATATTAAACACTTTATAAGATAATCTCCGCTCAATTCATAATGCTCGAGAATATTAAGCTATAGTCGCGTTTTTTCTTTTCTAAGACCAAGATGCTAGCAATGATTGTAATAATAAAAATTTAATAAAATTGATATATTAATATCAACAAAGCTTGGCTTAATATTAAATATTCAGTTACATTTATTTAATTAGATTTATATTAATTTCTTACATAGTTATACCTAGTGACGTAAAAAAATATTTTAATAAAATTCAAATATATATACTCTTTTTGACTAATGCTAGTTACTGCTTCTTAAGAAGTTTTAAATCGTAATTATTAATCAATGCAACTCCGTATTTCTGTGACCTTTATAAATGACATCAATTATAACTATTAATTCGATTATATCAAACTAAGCTTCAATAATACCTGAGCAATGTCTTCAACATAATCCTGTTAGAATCCCTCACATGAGCAGGTTTCAATTTCAAATCCGATGGCTCTTGCAACTCATTACCAGTAGACATTATTGCTACCTGGTGGCAAACATAAATATCATTCATACATATCGTTTCCTTTTTCGTAAAGACCAATTAAAAAGTCTAATTTGGTTGTACCTTAGGATATGCTCGAGCTATAACGTTTTCATAACCAGCTCCAGCTATCATTCCAATCTGAGCAGAGTCTAGCACGTCACCTGTGAAGGTATTTATGAATGAAATAACTGCTACAAAATTTGAAATACTAACATTCACCAATTCACCATGTTCGAGTTGTGCAGTAGAATTTCTTTTATTCTGGGTTTCAATAATATAACTACAGATTGTTTTCCAACGTAGAGTTGGATTTTGAGTCATTTTTTTGTTTTAATTGGTTTACATGACAAGTCATAGTGACCAACTTCTGACTTAAATTAAGCCATAACTAGCCATGGGAAACACATATCACAAAAGCTACCTTTTTTTACGAGAACAGTCCCCATGGGTATGTCAGAGCCGATGGAGCGCACATCTTGCCCCGGCTTAGGCGCTACCAGTATTTCCACCTCCAGCTCTGTTTGACCATCTTCTGATGCTGATACTAATTTTGTGTCCTCTACCTATGAAATACAAGAAAATAGGAAGCCTTCAAGCAAAAAATAATGATACACTTAGTCAAATCTTTAACAATTGACATAAATAGTCCACATGGGAAGTCTCCCTGTACAACACGCTGTACAAAATGTCTAGTACAGTCGTACTAGTACAGTCGTATAGTCGTACCTCGTACAGTTGTTGTCGCATTTAACGCCTTGCACACTTTATTATAGGTTTTAATTTCAGTTTAGTTCGTTATCGGTAACGTCGTAACCGGTAACGAATGCATGCATGCATTTTGGGCAACAAACCTACAAATTTTTTTCCATATTAAATATGACACAATATAGAAAAGTTTCGACACACGGTGAATCAGTCAACCTGTCAGAATAGTGATACAGCTTACTTGATAGAACATGAAAAGATGTGTTTTCCCAACATATATAAATTGTGATGCATGAAACTTGTAGAATTATTGCCCGAAATCTACAACTTGCAATGTTTACTATATAGAGCCCAGGTTCTAAATTTGTTAACACACATTAAACAATGAACATCATGACCTGCACGACGCAATCAGCTCCAGAGGGAAGCGCAGCACCAGTATTGATTCGCGCACACTCGCCCGCAAGCAGAGGCGTCGTCGGCGCATCGCCTGCAGTCAACGCTGTACGAACCCGTCTGACGCCCGCACCGTCCGCACTTATACACGCATATCCTAAAAAGGGTAAAATGTTATCAAAAACAATTAGAGGTTCGTTAAGGCATGAACTATGCTCGAGACGCTTCATTTAGTGTATAAAAACGAAGTATTATAGAATTATTCTATATTACTTTGTTGCATTATTGTTGTTATTTTGGGGTTCCCGGAGAACTATTCAGTAATTCTTCGTTTTTGAAATTTATTAATGTGAATTTTGATTATCAACAAATCTCTTGTCACAGTGTTTGTTATCGAACTACCAAAAGGTTTGATCAATTTTATGAATTTTTTTTTGTATATTCTAATGATCAGACCATTTGTCGTTGATTGTTTACTATACCACTCGGTGATAACGGCGCCTCTCTCTAAGAACTGTTTTTAGAAATAAATTATATGGCAAAATAAAGTTTACCAAGTCAGTTATTAATTAAACATTAATCTCATTCAAAGTCATATTTAAATACAAATTCACTTAGCTTATATTGGTATCGGTAACTTATAAAAATTATATCGATAGCATATCGACATAAAGGTGTATTTATGCATCACTACGTCTTCTACTACGTCATATTAAGGTTACAATGAAATAATATGAACTTGACGTATAATAAATATATGAAACCACAGATTTCACACTTTAAAATGGTTGTTATTAGATTAATGTTACATTATTTGTAAATTTTCTATATTTTCTTCGTTTACAAGAAATAGCAATACCTACTTGTAAAACCAAATTGATATTTCTTTTCGAAATTATATTACTAAAAATATTATTAACTTAAAAAAACAATTTCACTGATTTTAATTTGCTTGTTAAGCTGTTTAAACAATGAGGCTTGTATTGAGGTCACATGAAGTACTCTTTTGTATGAACTGAAATTATAGTGGAACTAATTGTTATGAAATTACTTCTTTTTCAATGTTAAACAACCTTTGTGTCGACAGCTAGTCAGTTTAAATAAATTTGCTAATATTATTATACTAACCATCTTTAACAGAAGCATCAAATGGTGGCATGGGTTCCATAGCACTCAAAGCTTGAGCAACTACTCTACCAAAACAGTCTTCTAAGGGAACTATCTCAAAATGCTCAGGCCATTGTGCCATAGCCTCATCAACAATTTTCCAAGCTTCAGTCATATCTACCATTGGATATGGGGACTCCCGAGGTCTTAATGCAACTTTTGTAACATCAACATTGCTATGATGAGCACAAGTATTACCAAATAAAATTAAATCATGAATAGTTCTTACTTCATTTACATCATTTTGAAGTAATGCAACTGCATGAGTTAGAATCGGCCGAACAACCTCAAAGCATTCCTCAACTGCTTTTTGACTCCCAGGAAAGTTTATTATTAATGTTTTGTCTCTTATACCAGCAACAGATCGTGACAACATTGCCATTACTGTTTTATTGAGACTAGCCAGAGTCATAGCAACACTTATTGCTGGAACTTCTTTTTGTATAATGGCTTTTGTTGCTTCTGGGGTCACATCTCTATGAGATAGTCCGGTACCTCCAGTTGTCAATACCAACTCTATATTAGAATCACAGAAATGCTTCAATTCTCTTTCAATAAGTTCTTTCTCATCTGGGATGATGAGTGTGTGTATATTTGCTTCAGGAAACAATAGCCTGGCTGACTCAGCTAGAGTTGGTCCAGAAGTATCTTTGGAATGATCTTTAAAACATGTATCACTTACTGTAATTATTGCTACTGCTTTTACCATGATTATGGTGTTCTAAAAACAATTTTTATATTAAATTAGGTTTTTTAACTACTCAACCTATTGAATTTACTATAGTAATTAGTTTTAAATGTAGTATTTAATCATGATTTATCAGGAAAGCTAGATATACAGTAAAATAATAAATATTTTTTTCGGGTACTTGTATAAATTTGTTTTGTAAGGCCCAGTTAAATAGTAATTTAAATAGGTATGTATATATATTGATTACAAAATTCACGTTTTAAAACTTTAAAATAGTTCATTTTTTTACTTACCACTTAATTTCAAACGTAAATTTACGGAATAGAAAGTAACTCAAGAATTCAACACATTACCGACCAATAAGGAAGATAAACTGAAGTGAGACGAATGACTTCAATTGGAGGAAACTAAATTTATTATATCACTTGATAAGCAGCTTCTTTTCAAACAATATGATAAGAAAATCAAACAAAGTGCCGGCAAGAAACAGTTTCGGTGAGTAGTTTAATATTAGTGCGCGGTAATTTATGCGCTATGTCAAATTGTCAATCTCATTTGACAGAACGGCAAGAGGGCAACATGACGAAAAAAATTATCACAATGCGGCCCACATGCGGTCACAGTGCCAAAGAATGTGCGCATCATACTGATGTTCCCAATAAAAAGGGTTAAACAAAAATAAACTGAATGATTATAAAAATAGCGATGACATTAAATGAAACTATTACAAATGAAAGATTCTTTATTGAGATATTTTATTCGTATCTAAAGTACAAAATAAAAGTAATTCTACTCATACATAATTATATCTAGTTATACTTTAACATGACATGATTATAAAACACGTGTAAAAAAAGTGTTTCAATTTAATTATAGTACCAATAAAAATATATGAATTACAATATAGAAAACGGAAACTACTAAGATACGCACTAAAGTACAATACAACCTATAAAGTATGACATTCATTCCATTACTTACTGTTGTTATATTGAAGTTATTATACTATAGAATCACTTTTGTGCTTGGAATCGATGGAAAAACAGTTATTATTCTAGAGGTAATATAAATTCACAATATCCGCGTCCTATATTTTCTATCGATGTTGTGAATGTCTTCTGCTTCTAAGAGGACGATAGTGCACGATCGTATTAACCGCTGCAAAGGCTCGTAGTGACGCAATGAGCGTGAGTCGCCTAATACGATGAGCTTGTGTTTAGCACGGGTTACGCTCACAGCGAGGCGGCGCTGGTCGTTCAGGACTTCGCCCTCCTGTGTTAATAATATTCATTATGACAAACTTGGCGTGTTGCAATAAATTCACATAATATTTGTTATGTGACATAGTATTTGAATACTCAACTAAGTGTCGTATGACGTACGACACTTAGTTCAAAACACACACGCCGGTTGCATCCTTTATTTCTTTCATAAGGAGCGGGGACGCAACCTGCTCTCTTGCCTACCTACATATATGGCTATATTTATATATAACCGTATTAAAGGTAATTAATTGGTTTTGCGTGTAACTATGAAATACTTAAGTTTATCTCGACTACTTAAAAATCATATAGATTTATATATGAGGTAAACCCTCTATTTGCTTCTGTATCATGTTTGTGTTAACATCAAACTTGATATTACTGGTGACTATTCCCTAAAGACATCAACAATATCAAAGAAAAGCTGGATACCACTGATGCGTTGATTTTGGTGACAGGTGAAGTTAATAATTTTTGCCTTCGCATGGATAAAGTGAAGTACTTCATGAAATACAAACGGCGATGGTACTTATCCAGATGTCGACCTACCTACTTAATAAATATCGTTATTTTAATATCAATGTAAAGAATAACAGCTGTCGCAAACTTCCTTGTACCATAGATTTAAGTACTATTTCTGGTTCGACTTCTAAATTCTAGTCTTTTTATTAAATTGAGATAGATAGCTAATTTCTTAGAAACATTCCTTAACTTTGGTGATGTTGCGGGCATAAGTCAGTAAATAATTAAAATTTGAAAAAAATCAATGACACTTTGTCTTTTGAAATAACTAACCTTAACTTTTCTGTTCTCCTGGGCGTCTCTCTTGGTACAAGAGTATATGATGACGGGTTTATCCCGCCCTTGAAACTGGTCTACGGTGCTCACGTCCGCTTGCCCTGACAGTGATCTCTTCAACAGCGACACTTGGTCGCGGTACGGGGCTATAACTCCTATATCCGATGACGGTACTCCACCCTGTAAAATAACTTTCTCTGTCACTATTAGGTAAGCATTTTGATGTATAACGTGTTTTAAGCAAGTTTTAAGCAAGAAGCGTGTTTCCAAATCTTTTTATTTAGTCGGAGAGGTCGAATGGATTTACGCATCATCCCTACAGTAGGGTATCAGTTGGTGTGTGGTAATCAGGGTAATAGCGTTCCCTACACTACCTACTAAACATCCTTTCGGACTGCCACCATATCCCATGCGAGCTACGACTCTGGCTCGCCTGAGAATATTTCACCCGGTCGCCGCCTGTGCCGACCCTTACACCGTTTAAACCTAATCGTCATCGGATTAGACAATGGACCGCCAGTCTTGGAGACCGACCATCACCGAGCACAATGCTTCATTGACCCTCAAAAGGGCATTTTTTCACGGATTCTCTCGGGCGATTGACACTGAGCTGCTTGATAAGTGACTACTTTACCGCAATATCCAGCAAAGGCCAAAGCCGTCCGGACACGTCGCAAGACCCATGTCTTATGTGGGGAATCCAACATGAACGTAAGGGCACTGGGATCTAGCATCGTCATCTACCACGGCTACAAAACCACCATCCGCACGCTCTAAGACAAATACGTAGATCGTCGAAGTGCCTAGAGACCTACCTAATGGTAGGTCTCCTGGCACTTCGCTGATAGCTTCGCAGCTAATGATGACCGAAGCCACTACTAGTTATTCCGGTAGTTGATTTGTACAGGGTACGTCATCTGGATCCTTTGTACATCACCCTTTGCACCGGACGAGGATGTTATCAAGTAAGCAATCCTCGAATAGTTCCAGCACGCGAGGTGGCTCCCCAGCCCGTACCCTGCGTATCACCAAACATAACCCAACAACAGAGTGTGCCCCAACAGATTCAGGGTCTATTATGAAAAGTTTTATATAATAATCATGCCTAGGCTGTCCATTGACGACAGACTCTTAAAAATGGGTAATGTACACCAATTTCAATGCACTCTTTCCCTAGCTAGGGACTGTTTAAGAACTCTTGGAGTTAGCGTTCCAATTTAGGGCAATCTGATGGGCCCAATCTGCTTTAATACGGGCTAATCTAACATATAGTTAGTTGGTCCATGTCAGACTTATAAATAAACATAAGATTTTGGATATAATTTTCCTTCTGAATGCTTGAATTATTTATTTTACAAAGAGACGAATATCATAAAAATCTTAAGTAATTGCTTGTTTTGAAAGCAAATATAGATTTAATAATTGTCTGGTGTAAATAAGTATAAATAAAACATTTATTATTATTTATTTACCTGGACAAGAGTGTCTACTAACGCAAGTACTAAATACACTTCTGTCTTGTTGGTACAAGTCCTCGGGTCTTCACCTCGATCTGATCCTTGTTCCTTCAAGTCCAGGAACACCACTGCAAGGTCTGGTTCAGGACTACATGCAGATGACAGCCATGGCGCACTGTCCAGCATGCTAGAGATTTTCTGTTAGAGTTCATAATTTATCATTGTCTTCAATCATCTTACATAAAAGATACAATATGTGCTTTATTAATATACCTACTTACAGAATTCGTAATATAATCATTGTATATGCCAAATAAGTGTTTTATCTCTTTTGTTCTAATTCAAAATATAATTTCTCACACTCGCATATTATCTAGCCCAAAGTAAGCATATTAAAGAGCTCGTGTTATGGATACTTGATAGCAGAGAAATATACTTAATAAACAAAAATACACCAATGAACAAATATTCGTACACATCGATTCCATTAGTACATTTTTGTTCCTTTGTGATACAATCTAATCAATGTTTATAAAAAAATACCTTTTTGTCTATATGCAGTCTAGAATGAGCAACTTTATCCGTTGCACACTTAAGTTGTCCATCGTACGCAACGCGGTTGGCGACATCAGCTATAGGTTTGTTCATACGATATTGTAGCTGCAACGTACACGTTGCTTCTTCTCGCATTAGGCGATGGAATAAGCTCTCTTCCATGCCTAAACGCCTAAAAAAATATAATTTCCTGAAAATAACTGCGCCACGATTTTGAAGACTTAGTATAAATGTAAATTCAAGTTCAATGGGCCTGATTCTAAATATACGTTTGAGTATCTCGTTCTTTCAATATGATTGCATAAAGGATAGTCTCATTTAGAATGTTATTTATCTGCATTAATACTCGTTATAAATGTGGGATATGGGATAAATCTCTCTACATATCTTCTAAAATTGTCTATTGTTTCTTTTAGTTCTTATTTATGCTCTTTTTGCAAGCTTTTATTTAACTTTCAATGTTTGAAACTAATATTTTTCTAATTAAGATTAATAAAGATTGTTTTCCTTTACAAAATGAGAGAATGGGATTAGTAAGCAGGGGTTGTGGTGATCTCTGTAATTATGCATCATGGGGCCACAAATAGTTATCTTTCAATCAGTAGAATGTTTTCCTAAAGTTACGGATTCGAAAAAGAACACATGGAAAATATAAGGAAATTATATGAACAGCAAGAAATTAGAACTGCCAAAAAGTATTTAGACAGTAGATATAATTAATTTTTTATAGAAGGCAAGTTGTAAGATTATACCTTAAACCTAAATTTTAACTCATTTGTAAATATTATTTTAATAGCAGCTGTCTTTTTAAAGGACAGAATTTTTTCAATTTTTTTTTTAATGAATACGTGCAATACTACAAAATACAATTAACCTAGCGGCTCTGCTTCTGACGACTGGAGGCAGTTGTTCCGGGTCTCCAACTAACACGAACCGCTTCGCCGCAAATAGAGGACGTAGGACTGTGCATTGCAGGACCTGGTCATAGTTCAAATATTTGTATATTAAAAATTATCTATAAATCCTACAGTAATGAAATACTAGACTTAGTTTCGCATTACACACAAAACCATACACCAATAAACTTAATTATACGAACATAACTTTACATATCATACTTTTTTCGTTGGTCAGAAAGTGTTTGGCAAAACCCAACTATATTGCTATTACATGACGATTTTATTTAGGGTGCATTTATTACGGTAGCTTGAAATAAATAACCAGTCATATATTAAGTATTGTTCAATAACAGAGAAAGAAAGGGAGCGAGATATAGAGGGAAAGGTAGAGTTCCATATTCTAACTATTTTGGCTTATTTTTCTTTCTTACCTGCGTTGCTTCGTCCACAATACACACATCAAACGTGGTGCGTGTTAGCATCGCGTGCGCAGCTCCCAAGCACGTCACGCCAACCACTTCCTAATATCAAGAAACTAAAATATTAGCGGCATTATGAAGAAGACAGCATATCTGTGCTTCAATTGGATCACATGTAAATATATTGGATTGATACGTTAAAATAATAGTAAACGAAATAAGTCAACAATAATAACAACTGATATATATCTTTACGTATTACTCCGTTATATTAAAACTAATTTGACAAAAATAAAAAATATTTTTTTTCAAGCTTTTTAACTTGTTTTGAAGTATTTTATATATTCATACCAACCATAGAGTTATATAATAGCTCTAGCTCCTGGACAGAATTGCAGGGAGCCACCAAGTTTTTCTCGCATCGATTAACCACATTCTCCGCCACTCGGGACTTTGCGCCTAATCTCATTATTCGCATCGAGTCTGGTAGTCTGAAATTTTACTTTATTTATTAATACCGATTAAATAACGCAAGAGAGGAATTGATTTATATTTTAATTTCATTGAGTCCTATTATGAAACATTCTGAAAAAAATTAAATAATTATTCAGGTTTTGTAAAATTAGAATATATAACATTATTTTAAGTATTTACAGATAGAATTAGCCTAAAAAATGAATCCCTAAGCAGCAAAATTATCTACTTAATTATCAAAAAGCACGATGAATTCGAGAAAACTTTGTTTACATGGAATCCAAATAGGAGTGGAAGTATCAAAAATGACTTGCCGGTGTAGACAAAAGGTTCCTCGAGTTCCTTGTGCTACGCGTGCAGGTTGGTTTCCTGTTACCGGAAATAATATATTTTACTGCTTATAGTAATGGTTTAATAATAAGATTTAAGAATAGAGCGAGGCTTAGAATAAATCGTTAAAGTTGAAGTTATTAAATTACCTGCTAAGAACAGTATCTACAGCAGAATGCGTATGGGCAGTGACGAGTACACGTTGCTTTAATCCAACTAACATCTGTATGAGGACACTGATTGTCTGCGTTTTACCTGAAAGTGAATATTATTTATTTTGTATTTCATTCAGGATGAGAATCGCACTAAAAGTAACTCTATGTATGTTAACTGTTAGATACAATTTTGAATTTTGTGAAACTGCATTCATGTTGAAAACGTAACATGTGGTAGACCGGAGTAAGCTGTCTGAATAGGTACAATATTTCCTTTTGTGACCATGATGTAGTTCGCTCTATTTTGATGTGAAGGAAAATGTAGCCAGAATATCATCGGACCAACGATCCAAGTGATTCCCTTGCACGTGACTACTAGCAACGGTTTATCGTTCTTTGACATAAATAACAGCTACCTACTAGTTATATAGCCGCTGTATTACTTACATTCCTAAAGCAGTTTAAAAAAATACCTGTTCCCGGAAGTCCCCGTAGTAGAGCGTAGTCCTTAGCAGCGATCACCCTCAGTACTGCCCGCTGTTGTTCTATGTTGAGACTCCGCATCAATTTAGTGCCTATCCTACCAACTTCGCGGGGCAGTTTCTCTTCAAATTCGGGGGCTTCTTTATCGATTATCAAGCTAGTTGAAGTACAAATAAAATATATTTCTAAACATCGTATAGTTATAAATATTGTCACAAATATATTTATGGCCAAATGTTTAACTAACATCATCACAAAGGCGAAAGCAGTGGCAGCAAAATGAAAAGAGATAATGCATCAACAAAAATTAAATTGGGAAAAAATATTTTAATTAAGAATATAATCATAAAGTAACTATAAAAACTAGCGGAAATATTAATTCTCCCTATTCCTTTTTTGTTTAGAGCCTGTTTTTTTCCTAGTGTAAGTTTTAACTCCTAACATAATTGGTTTGAAGTGTTCAGAGGTCCTGGGGAGTATAACGCAGCTTATCTAATATTTCAATATTATTCTCACCGTCTTAGTCTTTGCGACCTGTCGTTGTGATCTAATAAAACTCCTAAATTGGTCAAATTCTGCACTGTCGACGCGTATGATTCATAGGTGTCTATGTGGAAGGACGTAGATGCCGGTAGTCGTTGACTAAGGTCTCTAAAAAGTAATTATCAAATTTTTTTTATTGCTAATTTTATCATTTTTTGTCAGATTTTTTAGTCAAGCAAATCAGTGAAAATTTTATATTACCGTTCTAGGAGCATGTGTAAATCATTATTTTTTGAATGCACTATAACACCTGCAGCTATCCAAGGTCTATCATCCAAGCTAACTATACAGTACTCCCCTTCTTGAGGTCCTCGTATATCCTTGTTATTTTCATTGGTATGTGCTACGAACAGTTTTACAACAAATTAAAATACGAAGTTAATTAATTTTGTTACATTATAATAATCACTTAATATTATTTTGGTTTGAGTTACACTGTGCCTAGATACTCGAATTAAGATTTGGCGTTTGATGAGTATAGAATTAGACTCAATATTAAAGATAACAAAATATATAAAACAAAAATAACAATATATAACAAAATTATAAGTTAAACATTACCCGAGTTGCTTATTTTCTGGTGGAACATGTGAAGGAACTTTATCCCACAACTTTCCACACATTTCAAATATAGATTAGCAATGCATGTGCCACGTTTTTCTCTGAAAACGAAAATAATATCTCATATAAGAGACAACAAGAAGTTCACAAACCGGAAAACTATTTAAAAAAAGCTATAACGTAAGCCAGTCCGTAACACGTTCCTTTAACCAACCTCTAAAAACGTTTAAAAATTATTCAGCCAGAACTACATTTTGGATAAAGTAGCCATATATGTTTTATCGGTACATTTAATATAAAGGATTTAACATTATGTTCTGTTCACTGAGAAGTTAACTTTCTCATTTTCAATTAAAAGTACCGACACTTTGCAAGTACTAGTTTTAATTAAGAATTTTTTTTACGGATTCAATCGGATGTATGGAGTTGACACCATGTTATCCTAAATTTTTCTTGACTAAACTCTAAGACTTAGGTTTCCGCTTTGACACATCAAACAAAATTACTTCTATATAATTATGCTTCTTGATGAATATGGAATAAAATTAAGAATCTTACCGTTTCTCAACATTATCAGTCCACAAAGAGTGCAAAGGAAATGCCAATGTCTGCCCTCTCTCCTCCATTCTAAGCAACATGGTCCAATGTAAAAAATACTTGATGTGTTCAGGCGATAAATGACCGAGGGCCTTATCCTGGTGTATTGACAACGGGTGGGTTTCAGGAACTTTAGGCCCATCTGTGTGCCTTTGTAGAAACACAAATTAAAATTTGCTTTGCCAGATATAGGTAGAAATGATAATTAAAATTATCTTACCATAAATGTAACGAGCAGATGGTGAGATATGGACATTTTATACAAACGCTTTCGCGATTGATTGGTTCCGGTAGTCTCTGATGTAGCAATGTCGACGCGTCTTCAATGTCTACGATCTGTTCTGTATGTTATAATGTATTCTATTAGTTATCTATAATGTAGTCTAAAAACATCTAAAACATTAATGGGCACGGATTTTAAATGTCTCTGTTAAGCCCATAGTTGAATAGTGGAAAAAATGGACGTTAAGTTCGCATGGCCTTGAAACGGTAAGCAAAAACGTCTTTCCAAGGAATAACTATGAGATAGATATATCTTATTCAGTGAAAAAAAATACCAGAGTCAATGTTTTGTGGATTTGCCAAATACTGCACAAGCTGATTCCGCAGTATCACCAGATCTCGACGTTCGGGGTACCCACATGATATTTCTCGAAGCTCTACGCGGTCTCTATAAACAGTTAACGATCAACAACAGCCTTTATATAAGATTTTGGCAGACAACCTAATCTAAGAGTTAGTCATGAAATTTCAAAAGCAATCTTTGATCATGTGGTCGTAATGAGGATATTCATAATTACTTCTCACTTCAAGTATAGTAGTAGACCGCGCTGTTCAGATCTCGTCGGGTCTTCCTTCCGCTGCGTAGATAACATCATATTGTACAGCACTAGTTGACCGCGGTGTTCTGCGGACATAGACGCCTTCCCGCTTTTCAACTCCAAAGGAACTATTTCTTGTTTAATACCTGCAGTTATAAGATTTCTAATAAATTCATAAAATTTTAAATATGAACCTTTAATCTCATGGTAATCAATAACTAACGCCTATAGACATTAGAAATTTTAAAGAATCACTTAATTCTACTGGTGCGATGACATGTCGGAGACATCCAGCTCACAGGTCCAATAACATATTATATGGGCTTTCGAGAGGGATAACAAAGAACTTTAATTTACTCAACCGACTCTGCAAGTATATCTTCTAAATGCAATATCACAGAAAGGAATATTATATTACAAGTTCTACTATTTTGAGCGTAGAGTAATATTTCTATTGAGACAATGAATGAGTGTTCTAGGAATTTTTTTAAGAAATATGTCCCAGTTCAAAATTCGCAACTGTACATTTTACCTTTACTCTATTTACATAGTCAAAAGATCTACATTTCGAACCTTTTTATTAAAATACGTATATATTTTAATTAATATTATTTAAATTTTTTTAATATAAAAATAATGACAGGCTAACTGGTCAATATATGATAAACATTTAAAAAAAAATACTTATAAATTATAATGTCAAAAATTTAATTAAATTAGATCTAAATTATTGTATAAGGTTTAAAATGACTATTTAAAATTACTTTAAGACAAATACAATAAAATAAAAATATTCTGTATTGCCCACAAATTGCAATTAAATGTAACATAAACTTTGATTACAATAAAATACCTTTTCGTTCATGGAGTGTAACCTGCAAAGTTGCATCAATTTTTCCTTTTAATCCAAGTTGAGGGCAGCACAAGTTTTCTTCAATGTCTAAAACTTTGTTTATACTGCCATTCCATTTATCCTTTTGTATATGAAATACATAAAAATTTACATATTTTCGTCAACAAATGAATATCAAAAAAGAATGAATATTTTCTATCCGATATACCTTATGTGTGCTGTTATTTGGTTTATTAGTAAAGTATGAGAGCATAAAATCGTTCAGTGGTGGCACATACAACTTCATATTGCTCTTAACCTCCTCCTCACTTATTCCTGCATCATAGAGTAATTCTATAGACTCTTTAATGATCCTTTCTGCTTCTAAATGCAGTTCATTAATATCATTAATATTTTGCATTAAAGCTTTTTGAACCAATTCATGTACTAAAATTCCAATGGTCATCTGAAATAGTTAATTTAATATAAAAAAAATCATTTTTCCACTTTTGTTCCTCACTATACTAAATATGTTAAAACTTACAGCAGCATTAGCTGAATCTATACCCCTATATCTCTCTTGTAAAACAGCTTTTCTTTTACAAAATACACCAGCAACTACACTAGTTGAAGAGACAAGGTAATCAGGATGGAGTACAAGCAGTCCTGATGTATTGTTCACACAGAACTTCCCCAAGGAATCTCTGGAAGCAATCACGCCGACAATGTCGCCAGGACATAATGGAGTATCTACCCTATATAAGTCATGTGTTTAATAAGCTTGCTTTAAAGAACTTATTAAATTTACATTTGTCTCTTATGAGAATCGAAAATTTTATTAAACTTACTACAAATAGACTAAGGATTGTATATTTGTAGAAAGTTTAATAAAATTTTAAAGAATTCTATATATTGAAAAATACATAAATTTAATAATTTATCTATAATAATTGTATCTATAATTATTTTTTACATTTAACTAATTGATAAATGATCAATAGCTGAAAATGTTTGATTCAAACATATTGCACATCACAATTTTGTTCCACTTTTACAAAGTTTCTCATAGCCATTAGCTCAATGTCACACAATACACTACACAATAAAATAAAAATATATAACTTACCAAAACCCTTCAATAAAACATGTGCCTCTATTATTATTACTATTTTTCAGCCTCATTTCTATTTGTGTACTGTGCTGTACCAAATTCAACACTTCGCATCTTTGCATTATACTGAGATCTAAATCATCCATATCATACTGAAATAATAAAAGCTTATTTTATTAAGCTTAGATAATGTGGCAAAAATGCATACAGCCTTCCTGATATTATTACCAAATAGAGTACATAAAATTGCTAAGATATACCCATTGGTTAAAGATTTATACCTATATACTGACCTTAATATTATAAATAAGGCAAATCTAATTATCAATATTTAAATAAATGGAAAATGAAGTTACCTCATCATTGATTTCCCATTCATCTGCAAAAATGTCACCCACCTCCTTTTGTTCTTCTTGAGAAAAGTGGAAAACTTTAACTGTTGATCCAGTTTTAGAAGGAGAACTTTCTAGCACCGATAACTTTTTAGTAGTCTTGGTAGAACTTGGTGACCGACAGTTATCTAAAAATAGAGCAATATAGGCTGTATATTTTATGTTTTTAACTGCAGTTTAGTGAATATAGTAAAATATTATGGACATATAAAACTACATATGCACAATGTAAGAAAATAAATCTGTTTTATTTTGTATCAAAGAAGCACTTGTTAATATTTGTACTTGAATTTACCTCATAGAACATCGGAAATTACTTATTTTAAAATATTTTACTCAGATTATTATTAAATCTATCTCGGTTATTATTAAATCTAATATATACAATAAGTATTATTACAAAACAATTAATAACTAACATCAATTATAATCCATCGATTTTGTTGTTCAGAATATTTTTATAAATTTAATATTAACATCTATTTATTACATAACACCATTATATATAAACAGTTTTATGACATTAATTATATATAATCCGTAAATCGTAATATGTAATGGACTCACATATAAATCACAATAGTCTCTGAGCCAATGATTAAACACCATTTATCATAAATTTTTTGTTCCTCACTGGCTCATCAGGAGGCTCTCTAACATCAGCATTCTACTCATTATGATTTTTAATTACAAATTAAATGTAAATAAAAGAAATGTTAAGTTAAAAAAAAATTGTTTGATTACTTTTAGCTTGTCTTGTGGTCAGGCTTGATTGTATTTCTTGGCTAATACATAAATGACTATTGGAAATAAAACTTTGTATACAGTCGTCATGATCATTCTTTAGAATCTCTTTAGATGAAACACAATCTTTGTTTACATAATTGTTCTCACATTTCATAGGGCTTGATTTTGGTATTAATTTTCCCAATGATTCACCATTATCTATTTTTGAAAGTGGTGATCTACAACACTTATTTTCAGTTGTTTCTAAATTCCCAGGTTTGCACAATTCTATTTTAAGAGGACTAAAATAAAAATCCTTTTCTGTTGAATTTTCATTGTTCTTTTTAGGGGAAGTTTTCTTTATAATGTTACCATCATTTTGAGATGTACATTTCAATGCAAATTTAGATTTTTTAGGCATTGTATCTTGTTCTTCTACACTATTGACATTAGAAACGGGGGACATAGCTTTCCTTTTGTTTGATGATATATCAATGCCATTGGTGCCGGTTGGTTTTCCCTCATCGCGTAGATATAGATTATTATGCTTCTGTACATCATGATCAGTTTTGAAGAATTGTGTAATCGCTTTTTGACGCTTGAGGGGGATAGATTGCTGTGGCTGCAATTAAATTTTAAAATATACATAATACTATTCATGACATCAACAAAGTAGTATCGCACATGTTAAATATTGACTTACTTTCTTTAAGCTAAGATTTTTAGGCATTGTATTACTAATAAATACGTTTTGTTTAACAAAATATTAAATCATAAAAAAATCTAAAAGTGAAGTAATGAATAATAATTCACAATTCCAATAAATGCACTAAACTATTCGCGCGTTTAGACAATTGACATATTGATATTATGGTTTTTAGTTCAACCTAATACAAGGAAAGCAAAGGGAAGACCGTATTAAGTTCTCTATGTGAAGCCTATACGATCATGCCGTATGTTGTTATATTTCTTTATTTGCACTGGTATAGCGTGGTATCTACATTTTTTTGATGACTGAAAAATTAACAAAACATTGAAAAATCTCAGGAAAGTCACTAATCAATGCCAGATTATATATTCCATACATTAAATATCCTTTTTTACACAACATACAAAATGAATGTACAGCATTGAACCGTCTCCGTAATTACCCTATATAATGTTTTATGTAGATAACTTTCCTTCATTTCTGCATCCGGCTTAATGACACACCAGAACTATTTTTAAAGTGAAACGATTACGATGAACTTCACCAGGTTACATTTCAGTCTTGGCTGCTTACCTTATCTTCTTTAGAAATTACGAATTATCAATTCATCACTGTGCTAGTATGGACTCAATGCAGGTAGCGGTGATAATATATTCTTTTCTTGTCTAAAGTATAATCACCAGACTTTTTTGACTCATTGGTTAAAAACAAATACCTATTACCCACTAATATCGATACTATTTTATTTAGTATAAACCCAACCGCCATTAATTTGATTACCACATTTATATCTGATAATAATACCAAAATATAGCTAATTACACCTAGTACCATATCGTAGGTCTATTGTGTTACTATTATAATATTTATTATTATTTAGTCTAATCCTTGATAATATAGTTTAGTGCTAGTTATTTTTTTGTCGAAAAAGTAATAAAAATAAAATCTTTTCTATTTCGGTCGTTTTATATATCTGTGCTGACGTGACACTGGCAGAATATTTCCAGTAAACCTTTGCCTTTTACTTCTGTCTCATAGCTGCGTTTTTTAGGTTAAGATTTCTAACATCACACATTTATCTAACGTTAAATAAACACAATGTCTAGAAGACCAGAACATCAAGCACCACCAGAAATTGTACGTAAAGTGTCTTTCTCTGTCAACATATTTATTGTTTAGTTTCTACTAGTAAAAATTTAAATCAATATATAATAACCAAAACAAACATTATTCAAGTAACTATTTTGACTTATTTTAGTTCTACAATGAGGAGGAAGCAAGAAAATATACACAAAAGTAAGTATTTAAAAAAAATTATACTGATTGACTGAATATTGTAATAATGATGTATATTTTTTAGCACAAGAATTATTGATATTCAGGCCCAAATGACAGAGAGATGCATTGAACTTCTTCTTCTGCCTGAAGATGTGCCATGTTTGCTACTAGATATAGGTTGTGGGTCTGGTTTGTCAGGATCTGTACTAGAAGATAATGGTCACATGTGGATTGGCATGGACATTTCACCAGCTATGCTTGGTGAGTTAATAAGCAGTAGCTTATTAAAATTATAATTGATTTTTAAAGTTTAACATAAGTTAACATTTCGTAAATGGATTCTTGCAATTTTGTGGTATCCTTTAATCCATTTCATTTACCAAAATTATAGGTGGCCTTAGCAATAAGGCCACCTACAATTTTGTTTCTGTTATCTGTTTTTATGAGCTTTAAAGTATGTTTGATAGCTTTTTAAAATACATTTGATAATTATTATACAGATGTCGCATTAGAAAGAGAAACTGAAGGTGATCTCATCCTCTCAGACATGGGTGAAGGTACCCCATTTAAAGCTGGGAGTTTTGATGGTGCCATCTCAGTCTCAGCAATACAATGGCTGTTCAATGCTGACAAAAAGTATCACCACCCTGTTAAAAGACTTTCAAAATTTTTTAGCTCCTTGTATGCTTCTTTAGTAAGTATATAGGTATAATTGCTGCTTAATTTATTGCTTTCTTTAAAAATATTTCAATATATATATCACACAAATAGTCCCATATTCTATAGTTTCTTTTTGCAGTCTAGATCAGCCCGTGCTGTGTTCCAATTTTACCCAGAAAACGAAAGCCAATTGGAACTCCTTACATCACAGGCAATGAAAGCTGGCTTCTATGGTGGTGTTGTTATAGACTATCCTAATTCTGCTAAAGCTAAAAAATTTTTCTTGGTGTTGATGACTGGTGGATCTGCACCATTGCCAAAAGCTTTAGGTAAATAATTAATTTTATTATTGGCAAGGTTCTTGTTATTGTTATAATTACTTTTGTAATATTACAAAAATAAACATTTATGAAATTTATTAAAGGTACTGATGAAAGTGATGACAGCCTTCAAATTAAATATTCTAAAAGAGAAGCATCCAAGGCAGCTAGAGGAAAACCTCTCAAAAACACTAGAGCTTGGCTATTAGAAAAGAAGGAGAGAAGGAGAAAACAAGGCAAAGAAACAAAGCCCGACACTAAATACACAGGCAGAAAGAGAAGTGGAAGATTTTAATAAATAGAAATAAAACACCTCTCAATGTATATACTAGTTATATTTAAGTCAAAAATTAAATAATTATGTTACTAAATATGAATATTATCTTTTAACTACATACTTCCAAACAGTGTCTACCCCATAACCTATGGTTTCAATTGGTGTCATATTTGGTAATGGAAACCTGCATGCTACTACTATAGTACCATCTTTTGCTTCATTTAATAATTTAACTTCAAAGTCAGTCATCATTTGTTCTACACCAAATATCACGATATTGTTGTACTGTTTTAAATTAAAAGTCCATAAATTTTGTCTATAAAATTTAGAATTTCTGTATATAGGATTTGTGAATGCTAATATTTTTGAATACCATACCAACCATGGGTTAAGCTCTACACCATCGGCTTTGAAACCTAATTTAGCAGCAGTAAAAACAATTCTACCATCACCAGATCCAACATCAAGAAGTTTTCCAGTGTGGTTTGCCAAAGCCTTGGTGACACCAGCCAACTGTTCTGTTGTCGCAGGCACATAAGGCAAACAAAATTTCCTTAAAGCAGGTGACACAAATGGTATGCACACTATAGTTACACCAACAGCAAGACCTCCACTAGTATAAATCAACACTTTTCCAAGTGGCGAAAGTTTGGAATTGGTAGTCTTATCTGTTACTCTCTGTAGTAATTCTAAATCCATTTTGTTTTTAATTTATACCATTTAAATTCCTAATATTGAGAAAGGAATTGATTTTGACATTTCTATTTGGTTTATTTTATTCTCCCTATTATAGGGAAGCAAAGGGAACTCAAGCCCATACAGCCATCTCATATTATTTCTTTATTACAGCTCCATAAATTATTACTACGCAAGATTTGGTTGTATGAGCTTCAGTTTCCTTTGCTTTACCTGTAATAGGGAGAAATTTAAAAAAATCTGGGAGTTTGTGAGGGATTGAGACATTTTTCTCTTAATTTCCGGGACTAGTCTAATAATAATAGAGTTTAGTACAAACTAATTTTTTTATTGCAAATTAATCATAAAATAATATTTTCCATTGCGATTGTTTCATATATCTGCACTGACGTTACGCTGGCAGAATGTTTCTTGTTAACCTTTACCATTAAAGTATTACTTACCACTTTAAACACTCTTATTGTATGAACATAATATATAGAAATGACCGCTTTCGAAGAGTTCGGTGTGCTTCCCGAACTAGGGAAAGCTATTGATGAAATGGATTGGAGTCTTCCTACAGATGTTCAAGCTGAAGCTATACCATTGATCCTTGGTGGCGGAGACGTCCTTATGGCAGCTGAAACTGGCAGCGGTAAAACGGGTGCCTTTTGCCTGCCCATTCTTCAAATTGTGTGGGAAACATTAAAGGATATACAAGAAGGGAAGACTACTAGTAAAATAATAACACATTCCTCTGAATGGACAATGTCATTTTTTGATCGGACAGATGCTTTGGCAGTTACACCAGATGGTCTGAGGTGTCAGTCTCGTGATCAAAAGGGATGGCACGGCTGTAGAGCTACTAAAGGTGTGCACACTAAGGGCAATTATTATTATGAAGCTACTGTCACTGATGAGGGTTTATGTCGAGTAGGATGGTCCACTCAAACTGTAAGTAGTAAAATAGTTGTAATTTAACCAGATCAAAAATTATATATTATTTAATTAAACAAATAATCATAATAGTTCATTTAAAATATTTAATGAATATTAAAGATTTGATAATATATTTAAATGATATTTGATTATAATTGGTATATTATGATTTTACTACAAAAAATATGTAAAATAATTATTTTTTATATACTTAGAAAGCTTATCTTTTAATATATAAGTGCTGAGGTATCTGAGCCTGAGCTGTAGGCAAGGAAATCGATAGTTCTGTCTATTCTATTACTTTCTATATACCTAATACAATTGCAAAAATGAAAGAAACATTATATGAGACCATATTTAATTACCGCCATAAGGGATTTATAAACTTTAGCAACCCAAGTATAGGAATACTATGCCAGGAGAGAATTATGAAAAATTTCAATTGCTATTTCCTAAATATGATGAATATTATGATTTGTTAACTACTGAGAATTTCAGTCATAAACAGGTCATAATTCATAAATAAAAATTAATATAACATTGTTCTTTAACACATTCATTTTATTAAGGCCTAGTGGCCCTATATGGTGTGCCATTCTGTGTAAATATTTTAAAATATTATTTTCTTATCACATTTATTTTAAGTTTATTTTCAAGTCTTAATTTATACATTTTTTCAACATTAGTTATGGGCCCAATGTTCTTTAATTATTATGTATGTTAGGTATGGACATTATATTGTAAATTGGTATAACATTAAACAGAAAAATGTTACCTGTTCTAGTACTAAGACAAATACTATTTATGCTCTTGGTAGTTCTGTAAAAAAAATATCAGGATTTTCTTATTCAAGCTTAGTCGTAGGAATCAGTCACCAACACATATGGAACACATATAATAACAATCTAAGCACTTTAGAAATGATTGAAAAGTATGCCTTTATTTCATTGCTTGTGGCAAACACACTAGTGTTTGCCATATAAATGAAGCAATGAAATAAAGGCAGATTTATTCTTACAGAAGTGAAACAATTATCAGCTTAGGATTAGGTTATTTTATCTATTTCATTGGTATCTACTTGTTTTACTCACATGAATTTATTGTGAGTTATGTTTGTGTTATATTGGAGTTGTTATCTCCATGAATAAGGGGGTGAGTTAAACTACAGAACTTCTTGGTGCTTCGACTCATTAATAATTTATTTTTGAAATTTGAAGTAGAATATAGAAATATATAGTGTGTCATTCTGTGTAAATATTGTATAATATAATTTTCTTATCATGTTTAAGTGTAATTTATTTTCGAAATTATTAGTTTAATATTGGTTCAACATTACTGCTACATTGTGGATATTTTTGAGCAATGTTGTATTAATATTTAATGAATGGGTTAGCTGTACATAAGTTGTGTTCATTATCTCTGAAGTAATCTTGTATAAAATATTGAAAAGCAAAATTGTTTATCCATAAGATAGTATGTCCCTGATGTGCCTTTAAATTATATGAGGTAAATAAGGTTTATGGACTGAAATTACCATATAATTATAGTAATGATCTCAAAACGTCACTTTCTTCAGGCAAAATTGGACCTTGGTACTGATAGTCTTGGTTTTGGATTTGGAGGTACAGGCAAGAAATCAAATGCAAAGAATTTTGATGATTACGGTTCTGCCTATGGAAAGAATGATGTGATTGGTATGTTATTGTATGGTTTTTTTTTAATACAATACTGTATCATAAAACTAATTCATAAAAAGCCAAGGGTCAGCTTTTTGAGCCCGCAAGGTGAGGGTGGCTAGAGCAGTATATCACATACTGCACTAGCTATCTTCACATATTGACTCCTTTACTGTTCAGGTGGTGGCATGTCATTTGTTAAGCTTTTTATAAATAAATATGTAACTAAATTTAATAAATTTTTTTTAAGTTTGCTTCTTTTTTTATAAATGCCAAACGTTATTATATTTGTAATAACGCCCACATTCTAACATATTTGATTTTACATAGTATTAGTCACATTTATATATTATTTACTTTTAACAGTTATAACATTAGTCTGATTTGAATTAGAAGAGAATAAAATATTTCTATTTGTACATCAACTAAAAAAATACATATGGAATAGTTTATCAATTTATTATTTTTTACAAATAAAAAAAATTCATTATAATTTTTATTCTGCTTAATTATCCATAGCATCATAATAACTCAGTCCTCTAAAATTTACAGGTTGTCTGCTCAATTTGGCTAAAGGTGAAATCCTTTACACTAAGAATGGCGAAGATCTTGGGGTTGCTTTTCATATTAAAGATACAAGATGCTCAGATTGCTACTTCCCTGCAGTTGTGCTCAAGAATGCTGAAATGACTTTTAATTTTGGTGCACAACCCTTTAAGGTAATATTTATGTTTAATTCCCTTGGTATTAGGATTATAATTGACTAATGGTAGGCCCCGCCATTATGTTGACTTACGAGAAAATTTTTGAAAATGGAATGCAATGTTAGCGATTACGATGAAATGATAAGCAAGTGAGAATGAAATGATACAATGATGTTAAATAAATTTACTTACCCTACAAATGAATGTTTGGAAATGCAATATTGAAAAATCTTACATAAGTCACTTATCAATGCTGAATGATGTATTCCATATATTGCACGATATAATGATCATTTTTGGCATGAAACTACAGTAATTTCATAACAAAAATGTCACTACAACACAAAATAAAATATACGGCACCTAATGGTTCAATCGACCTCGCTATTACGAGCTAAAAATTCTATGTATTCTTTTTCTATTTTTCATTAACAGTTTCACTAGTTTTAATTTCTATGGTTAATAAGTCAATTAGTGAAGTGTCTACTTTTTTTGATTAGTTTTAGTTAAGAAATTATTACTTTAGAATTCAAAATGAATCTATTATTAGATCTAATTCCTTCCAATTGTGTTACACTTGGCTTGAATCAACAATCCAATAATATTATATATATCATAAAGTTTTATCAATCTGAACGATTAATTAAATATATGAAAAAATTGAGGGATATAAAGTTTTTAAAGTTATATATTACTGATATTGCCAATGTGAGTGTAGCTATAGTATACAGTAGATCCAACATAAATACTGTTAAATATCTTTATTTTATTTTATTATAGTATCCCCCACCTGAAGGATATATAGCAATATCTAAGGCATCTAAAGACTGTATAAAACACAATGTTGTTGGACTTGGTGCTACAGCAGATAATACACCTGTCAATAATGCTCCACAGGCTATCATAATCGAGGTAAGTTTTATTGATTCCTTTTCTTTTCCTCATCATCAACCTATATAGGACCCCCTTGGGTTTAATCGAAATAAAAAGCTCTTCATTCAAATGGCTTCAATACTAAATTCATTTAATTTTCAAAATTTAACCCTAACACTATTTTGATTAATACTTTAGCTTTGGAAAAGAAGCAGTGCAAGAAACTTCTCAGCTATTCCATTATGTGTTACTCCATTATTTAATACTCATCTTTTTTATATATTTTTTATTTTGATGAATCATTATTGAGAAACTTACTGCAACACTTTAGTATCAATAAGATAATTATTTATTCTATAGTGTTTCGTTTTTTGTTTCTTGTAATTTTATTCTTTTTATTTATTGCGGTTAACAAACAATATATATAACAAGACCCATAACCCTTAAACACAGATGAATTAATTTGGTAAAAGATAATAATTAAAATTATTTGCATGTTGAATTGATAGTGGTGATTGTTTAGATCATATTATATGTAAAATCTTTATAATATTATGAAACTCTTTTAGTAAAGAATTATTATATTAACATGTATAATCTCATTTCAGCCGTCTCGTGAGCTGGCTGAACAGACATGTACACAGATCACTAAATTCAAAAAGTACTTAGAAAATCCCAATGTTCGAGAGCTGCTGGTTGTAGGAGGAGTGAATGTAAAAGATCAGATTAACCAACTTAATGCGGGCATTGATATTGTGGTTGGAACACCTGGTAGACTTGAAGATTTAATCCAAGGAGGTACTATTGTAAACATTTTTACAGTGTTGTTCTGTGAAGAACTCACATTCAAGTCGTTTATCGAGGTGGCTAGCTGCTAAGGAACAAAAGGCAGTTCCATAGCATCAGAATATATGAATAACGTTTGGTTGTGGTATATTATTGTGGAATGCCGTATAAACATATTTTCGTACACACAAATGTAAACAAGACACTTAGACTATCACTAAATTGGTGATAACCTCATCATGTGTGGCTAGCTATACTAAAATCTTTTCGAGAACGCCAATATTTCACTATTAAATTAATTAAATTCAAATTTATTTTGATTTTAGAAAAATGGCCTAGAATCATTGCCTTCGACATCAAACACGTCTAGTAGACACTTTGCCTATAAATCATTAAATGATGCAATTTTTAGGATACCTCTCTCTTACTCACTGTCGTTTCTTCGTACTGGACGAAGCAGACGGCTTATTGAAGGCTGGCTATACAAATTTGATTGAAAGGTTACACCGTCAGATCCCCAAAATCACATCTGACGGACGCAGACTCCAGATGGTTGTGTGTTCTGCGACCTTACACGCCTTCGAAGTTAAGAAAATGGCTGTAAGTATAGCATATTTTTGATGGCCGTGTAATATTTAACATGCATAATTATGTCAAGATTACGCCTCGTTCACAAAAGAAACTATTCTTAACATCCATTCTCTGAATAAGTATAAAGTATCTGTGTTTTACAGTGAAGGAAAACAATTTGCACACACATGTTTCTTCACGATGTTTTGAATATTCTCTAATTCTAAGGTTGGGTGTGGAGTTGACCAATCCACACATGCCCAGCATTGTTGACATCGCCCCAATTGAGGGTATGCTCAAGTTTCTCGATGGGGATCTATATGAGCTTTTGAGGATGATCTGATTGTTAAAAAGTCTGTAATCATAAATTTTATGTAAAATAAACTAAAATAAAAATATCCCAATTTACAATTAATCCCAATATATCCCTTTTTTTTATATCCCAATTTTTTTTGATATTTATTCAAGTCAAATAGGCTATTTTGTATTTAATATATTTCTTAGGGTTTACTCATAGTTGTCTATTTCAGGAGACTCTTATGCACTTCCCTACATGGGTGGACTTAAAAGGTGAAGATGCTGTCCCCGAGACAGTTCACCATGTAGTCGTGATGGTCGACCCACAGAAGGACAGGCAATGGGAAACGTTACGCAGGTAATTTTTATTTAAAACAAGAGTAAATACTGATATGCTCACCTGACAATTTATTACCTACTATATGTTCATGGAAGTGCTCTGGAAGTGAATCCTGACCCTTAATTAAGATAAAGTAAGCTCTAAATTCAATTTGTACTCGAATACTCCGCCGGGAATTTGTAACCTTTCGTCGGCAAAACAATATGAAATTTGTTTTGTTGCGAGTTAGAGTATCGGAACGTAATAGACAATTCTGTTGTGTGCACCTGATAGTTATATGTTGGTACTCCAAATTAAGGCCGTGTACGCATTAGACGAAGCTTTAGACGAACAAGGATCCTTAATATTATACTGGCTACTGGAAATGATGACCTCTTTTATTTATTTATCCCCGATATACGCCCGAGGACCTCGAGACAGTAAAAAAATAAATATTTTTGATTGTGATACTCGATTGGCTTTAAAATCTTCCTCGATACATACTAAAGGACTCAAAATAAATTATTCTGAAATAGTTAATAGATTTTTATCAACCATACACTGATATAAGAAAACCTTATTATCTATGGGTAGCGTAAGACTAGAGTAGTTTAATTAATCTGTATTCAACACTTCTGAAAACAATAATATGTTTTAACCTGACAGGCACGTCCAAACTGATGGTGTGCATGCTAAAGACAACATACAAAGCGGTAACACCACACCAGAAACTTTATCAGAAGCCGTCAAGATACTCAAAGGGGATTATTGTATCCGCGCCATTAGGGAACACAAGATGGACCGGTGAGTAGACTAATAGTAAAATATCTTTATGGTATCAACCAATATAATATTTAGCAATTTATTTTTATTGCAGGTTACTATTATATTGCAATACACTTGTATGCCAAAAGAATCGACCAACCTACTGTGCTCTAATTTAAAATACATTTACTTAGTAAATCACCAACAAGGGCAAGGGTGGACTTAGCACTCTAAGAGATTTGTGTCAACCCAATATTTATTATTTTAAAGGTGTTAAGAAAAGTAATAAAATTTAATAATTTGGCCGCCACATTAGTCTCTTTAGACCATAGAAGTGTAACAATGATCTCCAGATCAATACTTAAAATCATTGTAGCAGTGAAGTGTTTTGTAATTATTGACCTTAGAATCTTAAGTGCGTGAACAATGGATTTTGCTCTTAAATGTAACAGGACTTCTTACATGAGAGAAACACATAAGGAGGCCATAACTCCACCATGCTCACGCTGGTCCAATACGGGATGTTGCTTGGTTTGGGGTCACTTACCATTAAACAAATATTATTATGCTTCCAGGGCCATCCTTTTCTGTCGCACAAAACTCGATTGCGACAATCTAGAGCGCTACCTGAAGTCCTTTGGCAGCGAGTTCACGTGCGTATGTTTACACGGCGACCGTAAGCCGCCAGAACGCAAGGCGAACCTTGAGGCCTTCAAACAGTCCAAAGTGAAATATTTGATATGCACTGACGTCGCGGCCAGAGGAATTGATATATCTGGATTACCGTTCAGTAAGTATTTATTATTAATGAAGGAGTAGAATGATTATATGTTCAAAATTGTACAGTATTGTAGAAAATTTCTTCTCAATCGGTTGACGATAACTGCTTTACGATTCAATTGCAAGATTTAACCAGAACATACATACACATAAACCAAGTTAAATAAAAGCTTGCATTTATAAATCAGTGTCATGCGATTTGCAGTGATCAACGTGACACTGCCTGATGAGAAGTCCAACTATGTACACCGCATCGGCCGCGTTGGTCGCGCCGATCGTATGGGGCTGGCCATCAGCCTTGTGTCATCGGTGCCAGAGAAGGTATGGGTACACTAATAAAAGTTTTAACGCGTAGCCTGACCTGCGCGTTATTCTCTACCGCTATAGAGTAAGGAATCAGACTGCTTATGGGTTAAACGTAGTTTTCACACTGTAGCGGATTTCGCTACCACTGAGGGTAAAGTACTTTATAGCTTATCAGACTATTTAGTCTGTAACAAATACAATTTCAAAAAAGAAGATTCTATGTTCCACAGTCTTTTATACTCCTGAGGTGGTGCCATTGTCACCAACTAAGAATTTAATGATGGGATCCTAGGGAAATCGAACACCTTTTATTATTAATAAATAACAAATATGTATCTCAACCACACAAAAATGTGAAAAAAAGTTGCAAAAAAGGTGGCAGTTGTTTCCAGAAACTAAATAAAGTGCTATGATTCAAATAAATAATTTTAAATTTGATACATACACAAATTGATTTCTGACTGATTACACTATCCATGTAATCGGTAATACAAGTGTTTTAATTTTATCAGTGCCTCAAGCTTTTACGATTTAGACTATGTGAAAACATCTATATTTAATTAATAACGAAGGAATGCCCAACATTCCACAATATACCTTTTAGATGAAAAATGTCACTTAAATTTATATTTTTCTTTCTTAGGTTAAGTTTTTATTTAAATAAAAGCTTGTTATTTAAAGCTTTTTCATTTTTTTTATTTCCATTTTTCTGCGTTATCGACAAGTAACACTATTTTGGTACACAACCTGACTAAGTTGTTGTCATTTTCAGGTATGGTACCATGGCGAGTGGTGCTCTTCCCGCGGCCGTAATTGCTGGAATACGAATCTTATCGACGACAAGCCCAAGGGCTGTTGCATGTGGTATAGTGAACCTCAGGTAAGTTTAATATAACAGTATCTAATCTCGGGGTCTAACAAACGTCAAAGTGCATCTCGACTCTTTGAGATGTTTTGTGCCTTACCTTCGTATAACATGAAAGTCAACATTATATTACTTTATTTCAAGGTCATAAATTTTGGTGGCAATCATTTAATATTTTGAGTATTGTCAATCTTAATCATTTGTATTAGCCATTACTTTAGTACTCTGAAACATTTGGGAAGTTTTTAAAGTTTCAGTTTAAGAGCCTTAGTAATAATCATTATTGAACACCTCACTTTTTCATTATTTTATTTTAAAGCAAAGCAAATGACTATACCGCCTGAGGTAAGCAGTACGTGTCCATATGTGAAGATAGCTAGGGCAGTCTGCGACAAACTGCCCTAGCCACCTCCACCGTACTGGCCTAAGCCCTTTTCAAGCCTCTTCAGAAAGAGGCCATGTTGTATGAAGGAGGGAATGTTGGTACGGAATGTGCGGTACAATAACGAGTCACGAAATTTCTTTGTGTTTGTAGTTAATTTTATTGGAGTTATAAAAGTGGAGGTAAATTTCTTTGACAAAATAGAAATTTCAAAAATTTACATTTGTTCCAGTACTTGGCAGATATTGAGGACCACCTGAACATCACCATTCAACAAGTAGACCCTGACATGAAAGTTCCATGTAACGAGTTTGATGGAAAGGTGGTGTATGGTGAGAAAAGGAAGCAAACCGGTTCTGGATATCAGGTATGCTATTTTTCCAGTCAATATTACAAGTGCTGAAGTAGACAAAGTGTACAGCTTGATGGAGAGTAGTTACTGGTCTTGAAGCTTATAGTGCCTAATTATTTATTTATTTATTGTTTTGGCCCTACCCTATTGTGTTTCTTGTAAAATAACGCCTACTCTTGATTTTTCGGCCAGTCTATCTGCTCCATAGATAACGCTTTCTTACTACTACTGACGAACGAAACTCACCAACACAATGTTTAGAATTAACATGATTTTACAAATATATTAATTGAGAATTACTACCTAGACTCTTGTCTTTAGCAATTTATATAATATAATATATACAGTGTGGAGACGACAATACATCAGAAAATATTTTTAATTAATCAAATAACCACACTAAATATATTTTAGAATAGAATAGAATAGATCTTTAATGTACACCAACTAATTCAAAAAGAAATACATACGGAATATTTTACCAATTTTGTACAAAGAACGTTCATATCGCTAAAAGCGGTCTCTTCCAGATAACCTTCGAATGGATAGGATTAAAAATAAAGTACTCGAGGGAAGATTATAACGAATACATACATGATTAATAATTTTACAAACAAATATTAAATATACAGAAAGTTACATACTGCGTTGAATAAATCTTATTACTTGTAATTTTTATTTATATACTATACCTATCCAATATTATATTATTTTACAGTTTTTACCTTCATTACCATCAACGACCGTCTGGTCGGGTGGTCAGTACTCCTGTCTACTTAGCCCCGGGTTCGAATCCCAGTAGGGGCATATATTTGTATGATGAGAACGAATATTTGTTCACAAGTCATGGATGTATGTTTATTTTGTGTATATATACATATTACTATCTATATTTATCCGTTATCTAGTATCCATTACACAAGCTCTTAATTATGCATAATTTGAGCTACATAATAGGTGTGTGAGAAATATTATTATTATTATTCTCGTATTTTCAGGATCACGTCAGTCAAATGGCCCCGGTGGTGCGTACCCTGCAAGAGTTAGAGTCACAAGCCCAGCTCTATTATCTCAAAATGCATCATAATGTAACTGTTGCATAAAAGTAAACGTTTCCCTGTGTTATATGATCTTATATTTAAATTAAATAATCTGTAATATAATTAAGTAGTTGTTTCCTTTTCGACAATCTTGTAGCAACTTGTACTTGACTTTTATTTTAGCAGTAGTAGTAAAGATGTAGATGATTGTTTATAAATTATTTTAAAGAAGCTAGTACGCATAGTTAGTGTGTGTTTTATGGCCGAACATTCCAACGGTTCTTACATTCTAATAGCTATAATGTTGTTGAGACACGGTACTAACTTAGCAGACCTAATAACCAAACAGTCCGCACCCAATGATGCTCCTACGTGTTCTCAACCCACCTCGTTTGTCCTGATAGACTGATCCCGATAAAGTTGACCATAAATTTTTACTCTCGTAGTGCATCTGGTTGAGATGGGATAGGTACCAGTTTCTTGAAGCGTGCTAGAGACTTCGTTGTTCCCTACATATGTAAATAGGCTAATCTTTCTCTAAAACAAAGATAAGTCAATTTACAAAGGTAGGAAACTAAATTTTACCAAAAACGGTCTATAGGTACCGGTAACGGTATTTGGAGCCTGTTTACTTAAAATGTTAAGAAAAACTTGTTTACTGATAAATCTGATGTAAATATTACTGACTAATCTCTGTATTGACAACAATTTAAAAAATACACCAATGTCGTTTCGTTTTGAGTTTTTTTGAAGTTGCATCGCTGCTTAATTTTTACTGACTTTCACTGTGCGTCGTTAGATTTTCGAAATTGCGTTGTTTTCGATTCGAGTCTTTAATTTTTTTGCGCAAGTTGATGGTACACCAGCTGTACGTCATGAAATTTCCAATTTAGCTAGAGAGTCTAATTTTGAAGGTATGGAGGAGACCGATATAAATGAATTGCTAACCTCGCTCAACGAAGAATTCTCTAATGAAGAACTATTGCAACTGGAATTGCGAAGAAATCTCCAAAGAACAAAACTTAACCTCCAAACAAATTTCTAAAGCGATGTTTGATTGACAAAGCTATAGAGATTTTTTTTAAAAACGATCTTGACAGCGGAAGGAGTTTAAGTGTCCTAGGCGGTAGCTACGAATATCAATTGCTACAAGGAAACTTATCTTACGTTGAATAAAAGAGCTGTTCAACAAACATTGGACCATTTTTTGTGCAAGAAAGCCGACCTACGACAACAGCCACTATGGATTCACCAGACAGTGATTAATTTTAATTTTAACTGTCATAAATTAAATGAATATGTAGTTTATTTTGTTTAATTGCATACGTTTTTTGTATATTATTTTTGTTTGAAAAATTTTACTGTGTTCAATTTTATTTTTAAAAGGTAGTATTAAGTCGTAAGCCTGTAGTAAGGTAGTCGTAAGCCTGAAACCTATCTTCGGTCATTAAATGGTTTGCTATAGAAAATCTATTTTCACTTTGCGTCGTGTTTTTTTGGAACGTAACCCCGACGCAAAGCGAGGTATTGGTGTAATAGCATATTATTAATTTACTACCGTTCTTAATAGTTTGTAGCAAAAAATAAAACAAAATACAAATTCATATTTTTATAATTCACTCAATTACTACTGATTTATTTTAGAGGGTAATGCTTTGCGGCCCGTATTTTAAAGATAAATTATTAAGTCTCATGACACCGCTGAATAGGAAAATAGCTGATAAAATACTGTAATTATAATAATCATACAAAGTTATTAAACTATTTGGAAAAGTAACTCAGATTTTTATAAAAATAGTGTCGATCTAGATTACAATAAAAAACTACTTTTGCCACAAAACTACACATTTAAAAGCAGATGATCTTTTGTTCCAGCCACAATAAAACCTAATAAAATATTACAATATTTATTTAACTACAGGTATGAATTTTTATTGCAATCACTAAAAATATTTACTCGATATTTTAACTCAGTCTAAGAGAACAATTCAATTTCATAATTAATTACTTCCAATAAATTTACTCGGAAAATAAGTCTACAATTCTAAGTGAATGAAAACCCTTAAATGAGCACATATTGTTTATAACAGTATCGCTGCTTGATGAAGAAAAACAATAGGGTAGTATTTTAATATAACACAACATCTTATAATTCTAAATTATTTTTAAAAAACCATATTCTCTTCATCTACCACTAAATACAAGACAAAATACTTGATATTGGTGCAAATTGACATATGTGTGTAAAATAATATTGAATATTTAAATTAAAATTTTATATCTCTACAAAAACGAAGAAATAGTTCAAGGCAACTGATGTTAATTCTACTTTTAAAACAAAGGTCACTTTAGGAATTAGGGCCTTCAACTACACCTTCATTTCAACAGTGATTTATACTAACTATTATAAACCGTATCATTGCGTGCCACGTAACTACAAAAATACGTCAATATACTGGTTTATTTGTTCCTATATAAAATGCATAGCATACAAATATATTTTAAATTATCCTAGTATTTCAAGAAGTAGGAAAGTTCAACTACTAACAATAGTCTTAGCTACCCTAGACATGAAATGTTAAGTATACATAATAATATAAGCCTTTTTAGTGCCGATATCGACAAAATGACAAGCAAGTAGGTATTATATAGGTATAGGAACTACAGAAGCAATACAATTCTTTGCAGCAAGCGGTCTTATTAACGCTTTATAAACCAATTTCATAAAATTAAGATTTTATATAATAAAATAGGTTTAATTGTAATTTATAATATAGTATAAATGATGTCCAGATTGATTATTAGTAGCATAATATTGGTACTGACATTGTTTTGACATGGGATATTTAACACTACTTCAATTAATTCATCCAACTATATAATTTTCAATAGGTTTATATGTTTTGTCCAAGTAATTGTTATCAATAAATTTATGTAATTATTGGCCACGCCAATATTTAATAGAAATTTTCGTGGTGATACAGCTATTATTATATAATTATCAATCAGTAATTGGACACTTAAAAGAATTACTAATAAATTAGTAATTATTATTTTTGGATGACAATAAAGAATGCCGCCAATTTATTATACTAATTATTAATTATATCTAGGTTACTAAGATTTATTTTATAATTCAGTATCCTGAGCGTAAGTGTTTTCACACAGTAAATAACCTTATACGTGTCACCACTAAAGTGCAGGCATTCTATTGATAACCTAGTCATTCCATACAACTCAATTTTAAATATTATAAAATTATACTTTTATTCAAAGCGATGCAATCGGCACTCAAGTTTTACATGAACCAGACGACCGTTTCGCAGACATATTCATATACTTGAGCGTGAAATAGCATAATTAAGACATTCAAATATATTTTACGTGTGAATACTTACACCAGGAATACACATTATTTAACTATAAAAAAATCCAGGAGAATGTCCCGAGAAGTCTTTACACAATTCTGTAAAATTACTGTAAACTTTATGCCATTTTTTTCAATGAACTTATCGCCCCGATATAACAATACTTTCTTTTATCATGATGTTTTACGTTCTGTTCCCGGTAAAATAAAATCTATCACATATGCTTTATAATTTCTAGAAATCTTATTGAACTCATTACAATAAAGAAAATGTATGGAGATAAAAAATAAGTTATTTATAATTTGAAATATATTGGACGTTTCTCTTATTCGAAGTAATAACTATTACAAAATTGTCTATGCTTACTTCTACCTTATTTCAGCACATAAATAAAATTAGGTAGTAAATACTAATGTGTATTTAAATTATATGATTTGTATACGGTGGGTAAACTTTAATCTATGTATATTCGGGACAAACAATGATTACATTAATGAGAATTCTTTAAAAAAATATGATACTATTAATTAGTTGCGAATAGTTCAATTTTGATGTCTTACAAATTTTGTTCTCAACACACTCTGAGCAATTCTTACAACCTGCTTTACTTTACAATAAGTAACAATAGAAGTGATAAAAGTAATTATTACAATTAAAAATGATACATATTAATATTCGAGTAGATGTAGTAATCAGAATAAGTACCTTGAAGATAATTTTAGTAACAATCTAAGAAAATGTTTCATAGCCTATAATAAATTACAACGTTAATAAGTCGTAATTATATTTGTACCATGTGATCAGCGTCTCTGGCTAAGCCATATTATTTGTGGTTAGTCATTGCACTAGTTGGTGTTAGCGAGGAGATCTTCTACTGTCTCTCTGAGCTCACTATGCGGACTAATTAAGAATGAAGAACTTCCACAAATTGAATTTAAAAAATATATATTTTAAAAAGTAAGTTAAATTTTGTTGTTGAGTTTTTGGTAAACCATACTCATATAGTCACAAAAGTGAAGTTTGAATCATATTAGATTCCGATTCAATATAAGGACTATGATCTAACACTATTTAGGGCAAATTTTTATTTGAAACAATGATATAATATTACATAACAGAATAAATATTTAGTTTGCCTGTTTTGCTTTTCTTAAGGCTAAAAGACGTTTTTAATTTAAATTATGGCATACCTTAATCATAAAAATGCTTCGATTTGTCAGCTTTTGAGATTATTAACTGTATTTGAAAGAAAGGCGGTTGAATTGACAGTAAGCTTAAATTTAGTTTTAGAAAAGGAAATATAAAGTTTATAATAGTTTATATAAATCATTAGCTCCATCAAAAACGGTCAATAGATGTATTTGCCGTCTAATTGGCCCGAAACACGCGTGTGTGAGATAGATTTTCATATAAAACAATTTACCACTATTTGGGTATCAGTGAACCCTTTGTCTACCTTCCCTATATAAAGAGAATTTAAAAAAAAAATCTTTGGGCAATAGGTAGGTACACTTAAAACAATAATGATAATACATTTTGTCATATTGCCATTAAGCGCCCTCAAAGGCTATGACAAAACGTCAAATTTTTAATCTGTACACAACATTTGTTTACTGTCGTTCAAAGTAACAAAGCATTAATAACTCTTATCACAAGGCCTCATGGTTCATAACAGCTCTCAAACTTTGTTAATACAAAAGTGTAAGTGAACAATTTCAGTGTTGTTCCCTTAACCTCGGGGCTGAACACACATACGACTTTAATTATTATTAGCGTGGCATAAGGCAGTATTTTCATTATTCACCCATCCACTCAGTTCCCATATCAAAACTAGAGTTAGGCCACTTGTCTCACTACTTAATAATACATAGTAGTCCTACAATAAACAGAAGCTTTAATAACAAACTTTAAAATAACTAACTATAACTAAATTAATAAATAATGCTAATAAGTCCAACCCAGATTTATGGATATCTGTGAACAAAAATTGTTTTTTTTTAATTTTCCTCTTATAATAACAAAACGTAATGTAATTATTTACTCATCAATAATATGACTAGCAATGCCTACAATATTCAATCTACTGATAGAGCCAAAATCATTTACTAAAAATAACACAAGAACTTGCATGATGATGTAACAGTGATAAGGCTATTGCTAGCCTAACCCTAGCATATTAGAACCAGCTTTAAGTGGAGGTACTTGGGCACTATAAATTTGACTGCAATATGCTACTATGCCCTTCAACATTTTAGCGGCAATAAACTGTATTCTATAGGGTTTCCTTGTTCTTTTGACACTTGTTTTCGTTATGGCTCAATGGAAAAATATGAGGTTTAACATTTTAGATCCAAAGCTGAGTGAAGGCTTATGTCAATTTTTTTTATATTAAGCTCAGCAAATTACTCGACACCACCTGATGATAAGCAGTAGAGGAGTCCATATGTGAAAATAGCTAGTGAAGCATGCGTCATACTGCCCTAGCCACCCTCACCTTGCCGGCCCAAAAAGTGCTTTTTCAAGCCTCTTTTAAAGGAACCCATGTTGTATGAAGAATATATGTGTGTTGGTAAGGAATTCCATGTTCTAGCTGTGCGACAGAGAAAGGAGTCACTAAATCTATCAAATCCTAATATCGTGTTTTATAGAGTTCAAAGTCAGTAGTTTATGAAATTCGTTATGATGCAAAAACTCACCCAGGTCAAAGTGCAAGCCATGGATGATGCTGCAGCGACTCTTTGGACCTGTCACCGTAGTCGTAGGTGAGTTCTTCCCCAGTAGCGATGTCGTGTGCAGCGAGAAGAACGAGCCGCGGGCCATCCACCCACACAGCTTTCGTCAGGAGGTTGCCGTTGCGTGAGTGGTTCACCAGCCGGCCGAGGCGGCCTGACTCGGATGTGGCGTCAATACTGCAACGAACATACACACCTATTGAGTTCATAAAGACGTGGACCAGTTTCTTACCTACAGTTACCTGCCGTATAGAGAAGCGAAATGAACATTCTACATATTAAGAATATTGACACGTAATGATAAAATATAACACGAAATGCATAAATATTTTTGTAAATGTCATTAGAAATATATAAAATATGAGAAGTTTCTAGTACCGCTTCTTCTCCATAGCTAAAGTATTCGTCGAAGCGGTGGAATGATTCAATTTGATGATTTAAAAGAACTGCGAAGTAAGAGCATTTCGATTTGGACTTTCTTGGAAGAATAGGATACTATAAACTTACTCGGAAAGAATTCGTTGTTCCATAAAGAAATTTTTGAGATATTGATAACAATTTACCGTGATCTATGCGTGAATTTGGATACTATTGTGTGCTTGATTAAATAATTGTACTGTAAAACTCACCAATACTGTTGGTCCCCGTGTCGGAAGTAGTACATATAGCAGCCTGCATTGGGGTCTTGGGCGTACTTGTATTCTCTGTCTCGAGCCTCGGCCACGCCAACGAGCTCGCCCGCGTACTCCACCACAAACTGGCCACGCATGAACGGCCTCGTGGCTTTCACTCCGCGCCCTTTACCATCAAAATAGGCCACCTAGACAAATGTTTCAAACATTTAATGTTTCGCACTAGATTATGACAACACTACATCTACGTATAGTATATTAATATAGATATTTTATATCAGAATTTTTACGTGTTAATTACTTACTTGAAGACCATCTTCCTTCTGGTCTCTAATAGCCCTTTCTAAATCCCTCATTTTCTCTGCCATTACACATTTGGATGTTTTCCTCACGCTACGTCTTACGGGGAAATATTCAGTTAGCTTATGGTTGTTGTTACCATTCACAACTTTAGTTTCTACACTCACAGTATTTTCTATGAGTGGGGGAGTTGGAGAACGCTCGACTTTTGGGCTTTTTAGTTCCTCTTTGAAATATTCAGTCAGTTTGTGGCTCTCCGCGGCCCTCGACACGGCGCGGGCCGCTCGAGAGCGCTGAATGTGACCATTCGTCATGTTAGTAATACCGTTACTAGTCTTCAGTGGCTTAGACCGTACTTCCACCTTTTTAGTCCGCGGCACGCTTTTCAATACGTTTTCAGTCTTTGGCGGTGTAGCTGCTATGATCCTGTATAAAATATTTTAAATTAATCTATATTGTCAGAGTTTACCAAAATTCAAACAATTTCGAGCTATTTGTAAATGATGATAATTAGTTAAGTCGTTTCAAATTAAATGAATTAATACTAATTACAATGTTACGAGTTGGATATAGTTGTGGTACTTAATAATAGTTATTTATGCAACTGTTGTATAATGAGGGGTATTAAAACACGAATGTGGGTTTATCACGCGAGACTAAGCAGAGTGTGATAATAGTATCTCATGAGTGTTTTAATACCTAATTATAAACGGTTCCATACAAGACTTTAGTATCATGGTTGTAGTTAAAAGAACCTATAAAATCAGTAAGCTGTGGCTGTCTGATGAGTAAACCCTTTGCGCGGAAGGGATCGAAAAAGTAAAAGATTATTAAGATGATATTCTTTGTAGAACTGTGTTGAACAAAAATATAATAAATAGAAAAAAACACATACATTGTGGAGATGACAATACAACAATAAATTATGTAATATAAATGTCCTGAAATTTTCAAAACAATAGGATTTATTTGATAGTAGCAAAATAAAAAAATCCAATAAACTAGCCAAATTTTCGATAAAAAAAATTTAATACAAAATTGTAGTCTCCACACTGTATACTAAAAACAGAGAAAGTTAGAGGAATATAAGTAAAAACTGAAAAGCAAACAATAAATAAACAAAAGTTATCATAGTGTAAAAAAATGATTATTTAATTTTATTTTCGTAAATCAAAAAGCTGCTTGTATCTTACAGCTAGACAATACATCTCAATATGAAAAAGTGATAGTTCATCATAATGAGAGATAATATGTTAATTATTATTATAATAAAATCATAAATAACATAAGCAGTTTGAAAATCAGTCCACTATGGGAGTAAATAAATTTATTATTATTATTAGAGGCATTTATTGACATCAAAGTACTGGGTGACTTCCTGGAGGAATTAGGATGGTTGAAGTGAACCAATCCCACACCCTTCAATGGAAAACAGGTGGAATAGTCGCCAATTTGCAGAGTATGGAAGAAGAAGAAGAAGAAGAACTTAATTATTATCTTATTGTGTGAAGCTTAGATTCATTCATAACATATCCCTTAAAGAGTAGAACAAAATACTAACTAATTGGATTTTGCTTTGCATTTTGCTCCTATGTCATTCTTTGAAATAAGAATATATGGTCCGAGTATAAAAATAACTATTTATTCTCAATTGTTGATTTTTTAACTCTACTACCCTCTAGGACAAAAATAGGTCTCAACCTTCATTGCTAGTAATAAGTGAACATTTTATCTGAGGTATGCATTTGAAATTTTTGAGTATTTCTCTATAAATGGAATTGTTTGAATATAAAATATATTCATACAATATATCCTATTTTTAATGTCCTCGCCAAGTAGGATTTTGAATATTGTCTGCTAAACAGGTTGAACTATTTTTTCACATACAAAATTATTTCCATACTAACCTACTGGTTAATATTTAACTTATTACCACTTAATATTTAATAGGACATTTGATATGACTGGTTTATTGGTATGTCACACAATAAGTCAAATCTGGCTTTACTGGGTTAATATAAAAATCTTTAGATGCCAGTTTTTGCACTGATTCCACTTCGAAAAACAGTGATGTACAGTGATGACAAAGAGAAATTATTAGAAAATACTTAATAATGTCAAGAGAAGTTATAAGGTAATATTTATTGATTTTAATCAGATTAAATTATTTTCTTTAAATATTATAAAACAGTATTAGCCTTAATATTTGTGAAAGTTGGGACATACAAACATGTCAGTTACCTGCGTTTTCTATAATTTCTCATAGGTTTAACAGGCTGCTCTTCACACAATTCAATACGGTGTGGGGTCTTCACCCCCTCCTGTCCCGCCATCAAGGTATTGGCTGAAAACCACATATGGTTTTAAGCTTCATATATCCTAATAATTCATTGGATAATATTGAATATACAGTCAATACTGATTAAAATACACCATTTAAAACAAGACATCACTGACATGCCAATTTCCTAGCCAAATTTTGCATAGACATAGATTTAATTATGATAGTTCATTATATTAAACATATATACTTTAAACATTCTCATTATTATATGTTTAAATACTCATAATCTTTTTGTCATACCTACCGTCAGAAAGAAAATTACTATTTCTATTATGATTTTTTTGGTTAAAACTCTTGTTTTTGGACCAATTAAGTGTTTTACATATTAATTGTGTTTAACACATACAGAAAAATCTAAGGAAAACACTATTTTTAATTTTATATACACACCACCTTTAGCTACATAATTTTATAAGTTCAAAGTCAAAGTCAAAATTAATGTTTGATTACTTTATATAGAGTTCTCAAGTACTATAGAATGAAAATATGTAGATCATAACCCCAATTTGTATGGTTACTACAATTCCATAATAACCAGGTTTGACTGTATGAACATACAGTTGCCTAACCCAAATATTGTTTCACCGATACACTGCAATGTAGATATGAGTATTCTAATATTGTACCTTGTTTTGTTATTCTTCTTTTAACTGTTCAACAGTTACATACTGTAAGAAAACTTGAAACGATTTAAATTGCAATCGCAATTAATTGTCAAAAGATTTGTGGACATTCTAAATTCGACATAAATTAAAATGGATGGAAATTATTCAATACTTTTTATATCTGACTGGTTTTTACAATATAATAAAGAAAAAAGGTAAAGATAAACATAGATAAATAGTTAAATGTAACTTACAAATAAATGTGGTTATAGGTTCGTTACAAGCCAGTGAGTGGCAAAAATACTTAAAATCTTTAATAGCAGAGTGTATTATGTATTAATGAAGAAAATAGCGAAGTTTTTTAAGTACATACATTATGATACCAAAATTAGAAGAATATAAATAGAGCAACAAAATGAAGTTTTTCTTATTTAAATATCTTTGAATTGTTATTTATAATTTGTCCAATAAAATGCTTTGTTCGATTTACCGTATAATCAGTATAGTCTATTGAGAACAATGCTTACATTTTTATGCTAATAATAGATTATATTACTTACCTCGAACCATTTCAATTTGAACTTGATGATCAATGCTGTACGAACACGAAACACCATCGAAGTTATCTAACGCTATTAAAACAATACAAAATTGGCTGTATTTGGCTCGTGTTACCAATGTTTTCTAACAGACTTTGTCATATTAAGATTGCAGGAGAGTATCATGTGATATAGCAGTATATGTCATGAATATGACATGGTATGCTTAAACAATTTTTTTAAATAAATTTTCACAAGTGTCTAATACTATGTTTAATTTAGTAGATAACAAGATTCTTCAATTCCACATTTCTAAGGAACCAACGCAAAGCAAATGTCAAACAACGAGATTGATTAGCGACTAAAAGACTAAGAAAATGGACGCTTGTTTTTTGAGCTGCTCTTTCTTATCATTGGTTGACGCTTTGTAAATTTTGAATTCCAACCAATAGGATTCTAAGGAATAGGTACTAAATGATTTTTAATTTTTGTTATTAAATTTCTCCCTGTTAAAGAGAAAACAAAGGAGTTGAAGCCCATACAACCAAATCTTATATATAAATATTATATTTAAGTCTCCGAGATACCAATATAATGGTTATTTACTCCATGGTATATACCATATAATAGATTATATCCATGATAACGATATCGTTATCATGGATATAATCTATTAAATAATAAAAAAGATGTATAGTACATATTTTATTACACCAACTCGTATCCATGTTCAAATAGTCATATAAATTAAATACAACACTTAAGTAATACCACGAATTCTTAATTGAAAATTATCCTTTGCCTATAGAAAGACTTAATTCAAAATAAAATATATGGGTTTGGAATATGGGTTTAACATATAATTTAAAAAATAACCATAACTTTGTACTATTATAATATGAACTAAAGTGGATAGGATTTGGCGTGTTTATTATATAATATAGACATGACAATAATATTAAATTCCCTGGGAGTAAATCGTGGCTCAATAAATCATTAAACAATACAATAAAATAAGAATCCGCTATCCCAATATCTTTAGACATACTCTTTCTAATGTCTGATCCCAATATTGACAACAACTCCACGAGCATTAGAAATTGGTATAAAGAAATTTCAATTGACATAACACATAACTGTATGGGTTAGATTTCTATCTCTTCTTTTTATATAAAGATAATTATTTATTTATATAACAAAAAAGAAAAGATTTATTTAGAAATAACTAGTTGAGACATGGCTATATTTCATTAATATTTATTCATTTGTATTTTTGTTTATCATTATATAGTATAAATTCAGCATTAAAATAAAATTCTGTTTTCGTATCATTTCATCGAAAAATGTTTGAAAATAGAATACAATCTAAGCGAAGCATATTGCATTTCATCTTCAAAGGTTTTATCTAAATGGCGAAGCCTACTATTAGTAACCCAAAACTTCATGAGCAAAATACCGGTGAAACGTATCCCACGTTTCATCGGTATCCTGGAGCCATATATAAAGTAAAAACTACGTATGACATGACTGTATGAGATTCAGTTTCCTTTGACTTCTATAAAGAGAAATTTACCAAAAATAAAGGGTGTGAGTCTTTAGACCTCCTCGTAGTGGAGTATTATATTCTTTGCTTTAGACATACTCTCTAATCTGTGAGTTTTGGCACGTAATAGCGAGGCAGTTGGATGCTGCGTGTTTTATTTCGTATATTGTGTTGTAGTGTAGTTTTTGTCAAGAAATTGATATGGTTTAATGCAAAAAAGGATTGTTATATCGTGCAATATATGATCATTCAGCCTTGATTAGTAACTTAAGTGAGATTTATCATTTCCATTCATTCATTTAAAGGGTAAGTTCTTAATTTTACAATTAACAACATTAACTGATTTTATTATCTTTTGCTTATCATTTTATTGTAATCATCAACATAACATTACATTATCGTATCAGTTTATCATAATCGTATGGGTATATTGCATTTCATTTTAAAAATTTTTTTCGTAAGTCATTAACAAAATGGCGTGGCCTTCCATTAGTCGCCAAAAACTCTTTGGGTTAAAGGGATATATATAACACCGCTATGCAGGAGCAAGAAAAATAATCACAAGATATGGCTGTATGGGCTTAAGTTTCCTTTGTTTTTCCTATAATAGGTGGCAATGACAGTGACAGCTTAATTCCTAAAGTTGGCGGTAGTTTGTGGAGCTTGCAAATTAAATAAGTTTTGAACATTATAGTCTTAACAACTTAATTTAAGAGGAAATGGGCCTGTTTTGTCGTTGGGAAACACGCGTGTTTTTTAGTTTGATAGTTACATCTTTAATTTAATTCTGGATTTTCAGTGAGATCTCGTCATACAATTAATAACAATAACTAACTAAACGTGGTGTTTGTTATTACGTGTTTGTGTACGTCTATAACTGTAAGTACTAATCTTAATATAGGTTATAATGGACAAAAGACCTCCCGACATTAAAAATAAACCACCGGACAAAAGTTCGGACGTCATGGATTGTTCAGAATTGGATATTAGCAGGAAACGACCCTCAGAACCGGATTCATCGCCAGTTCCTAATAAAACAAACGTTTCCCCAGCCGCTTCCATTCAACATGTTTATGTTAACCCTGAATTTTCATCTAGTTCAAAAATTTTATATAATAAAGAGGACAGAGGTCCCTTTCTAGTACACGTTTCACGAACCGAATCGGAACCGTCAGCAGGTACTACAATTAGCCCACTAAAATTCGGTCAATTTCTATTTAATAGTAAAATATCAGGCATTACTAGGGATGGTATTAAATCCATCGGCCGTAACCGAGTATCGGTGGAGTTTCGAACAGCTGAGGATGCCAATTCTTTTATAGCCAACTCAACTATGACCCAAAGCAAATACACAATGTCAATACCAACATATCATATTACTCGCACAGGAGTCATAAAGACTATACCAATTGAGTGGTCCATGGAGGAACTGGTAACTTCCCTCCAATTTGAAAGTACAGGTAGTGCAGTTATTAAAGCCAGACGCCTTAATCGTAAAACTTTTGTTGATGGTACAGCCCAATGGATCCCTACCCAAACGGTAGCAGTAACATTTAAAGGCCAAAAACTCCCAGAAAAGGTCTTTTGTTTCCATACTTCATTACCAGTTTATATTTATCAAATGCCAACAATCCAATGCTTAAGTTGCTGTCGTTTTGGTCATGTTAAGTCCCAATGCAGGTCTAAGCCCCGCTGTTATCGGTGTGCTCAACCCCATACTGGAGAAAGCTGCTCAAAATCCGACGCAGAATCTACATGCTTACTTTGTTCAGGCAACCACCCTGCTATATCCCGCAATTGCCCAGAACACAAAAGACAAAAAGACATAAAAATGATAATGTCTCAGGAAAATATACCATACTCTGAAGCTTCGGCTCGGTTCCTCCCTGCAAAACGATCCTATGCAGATACTGCAAGGACGGTAGTCTCATCTCCAAGTTCAACTATTACCTCTCCTGAGTTCTCCCCCATCACCCCACATAAAACCCATCCTACATCATCCTACAGAAAAACAGTAACATCATACCAACAAAGACATAAACAAACTCCTCATAACTCTTATGACAAACATGCACACAATGCCATTGTTAATACTCCTTCATCCTCTCTTCCCAATGGTTGTGCCCTTAATAATAATACTAACTGTTCCAACGAACCATTTCTCGAAAACTTAACTTCCCTTTTATCAGACTTAATCAACAACTACAGTGATACCCTACCGTACAATGTCTTACAACAGATTTACCTAGCTTCTTCTAATTTAGCTGTTACAAATGGCGCCCATGGACGTATCCCTACTTCAATGGAATATTAAAAGTTTTAGACCCAGAATGCCTGATTTAATATATCTCTTAAATAAACATTCACCATCCATTCTCGCCATCTCAGAGACGTGGCTAAGGCCAGGTTCCCATTTCAAAGTGCCTGGGTATACATGTCTTCGTGATGACAGAGAGGACGGCTATGGTGGTTCAGCACTCTTAATCAAAAGACCTCTTATATATTCTCAAATTAATATCCCCAATCATAATCTCAACTTTAATATTGTTGCAGTGAAAAGTTGCAACATCACATTTATTTCAATATATATTCCTCATCCAAATACCAGCATTATCTCTGAGCTGGAAAAAATTATATTAAATCTTCCCTCACCCTATGTTGTTATGGGAGATTTCAATTCCCATCATACAATGTGGGGCTCCAATCATAGTGATCCTATTTCATCTCTCCTATTAGACCTTTTTGACAACTGTAATCTGTGTATTCTCAATGACGGTTCACCAACCCGCCGAGTCTTGCCTAACCAAAATCCTAGTGCCCTTGATTTAACTCTGACTTCCCCCATTTTAGCTTTATCAGCTACCTGGCAGGTTCTTCCACTCACATATGGCAGTGACCACTTCCCCATTCTATTCTCCATATCGAGCACCGTCTCTCGTAATTATCCAACACATACACCACTTCTTAAATATAGATTACACAAGGCTGACTGGAATAATTTCTCCCTCTTAGTACAAACTGATACGGACTCATTTCCCCCAGTGTCTCAGGAAAACTTTTTAACTCTATACGATAACTTTGTTAATACTTTGTATAAAGCTGCTGAGTCATCAATCCCATTTAAAAAATCCTCTTCAAGGTATATTCCTTCTCCACCTTGGTGGGACCCTGAATGCACAGATATAATTAAGAAACGTAAAAAGGCTGAACAATCGTTTTGTTCCAACATGAATATACAAAACCATATTCTCCTAAAAAGGATATCTGCGCAGGCTAAAAGGTTATTTAACCAGAAAAAGAAGAATGGATGGCAGAGCTTCTGTGAAAGCCTGTCACCACGTACACCATGCTCCAAAGTCTGGAAAAAGATTAAAGCTTTTCGTAGATCCATTTCCGCATCTCAGTTGCCGTCTAACGACTCGTCCATTTGGCTTGATAATTTCTTTGACATATTAGCTCCTCCTTTTGTTCCTCATAAGAATTGTCTCCCTTCATTTGATTCGGATCTTCAATCTGATAATCCTATGGATAACGAATTTTCGTTTGAAGAATTATCTTGCGTCCTAGATAAACTGAAAGACTCATCACCAGGAGTCGATGGTATCCCGTATTCTTTTATAAAAAATTTAACCTTGAACTCCCAAAAAGTATTTTTAAATATTTTAAATTTCATTTTCTTAAAAAATATAGTTCCACATCATTGGAAACAGCAGATGGTAATCCCAATTCTAAAACCCGGCAAAGACCCAAATACAGCATCTTCATACAGACCAATAGCCCTGTCATCTACCCTTTCCAAAATAATGGAGCACATGCTCAAAAATCGTCTATCTTGGATCTTAGAAAGCCGAAACAGTCTGGCACAATCACAGTTCGGTTTTAGGAAGGGAATGGGTACAACGGATAGCCTCAGTATTTTTTCATCGGAAATCCGTTTGGCCCTTACTCGTAATGAGAATTGTATAGCAGTTTTTTTGGACATCTCTTCAGCTTATGATAGTGTTCAGCTTCAAATACTCAGGCAGAAAATGCTCCAGCTGAGTATCCCACTGAGGTTAACAAACTTCATTAGCAATCTTTTCATGGATCGGTCTATTTCTCTCCGCAGTAATGGTGTACTTATCCCAGCCAGAAGTGTTTTTCAGGGTCTACCCCAAGGATCGGTATTAAGTCCCTTATTATATAATATATATACCTTCGACCTAGAACAATCTGTAAATCCCTTCTGCAGCATACTACAGTATGCTGACGACATTGCACTGTATTCTCATTCCACCTCCTTTTCGGAAGATACTGTCTCGCTTAATTGTGCTCTCGGATACCTCAATGATTGGTTATCTGATCATGGACTAAATCTAGCTGCAAGTAAGTGCCATGCAGTAATTTTTACAAGAAGAAGACTAATCCCCGATATCCAACTATTCATTGAAAACCAAAAAATAGAAGTGGTGGAATGTGCCAAATTTCTCGGAGTTATTTTTGATTCCCGCATGTCCGGAACACAACACGTTAATTACATTATCAAGAAGTGCGAGAGAAGCATTAACGTCCTTAGAGCACTTTCTGGCACATGGTGGGGTTCGCACCCTTTTAGTCAAAAAATCCTTTACAACGCTATAGTCCGTAGCCATATAGACTATGGATGTGTAATCTTAGAACCATGTCTCAAACAAGCACTTTATTCCCTGGACAAAATCCAGAGTAAGTGCCTACGGATCATCGCCGGGGCGATGAAATCGTCACCTATCAACGCTTTACAGGTGGAATGTGGCGAGCCTCCTTACCATTTACGAAGACAATTCCTAGCTGATCGATTTCTTTATAACGCAGTACAATATCCGGTCCACCCTATCCTTAGTATACTCCAAAACCTTTCTGACCTAGTTACCACATCTGACTACTGGCGACACAAAACAATACCTCACTTATTAAACAGTTTTCATAAGTATATAAGATTAGAATATCCTGTCTTTCAACATAACACTAATATTATGTACAACTTCCCCTTTGAAGTATTGATGTTCCGGCCAAATGTTTATACTAATATTGGCATATCAAGGGATTTCTCTGGAGATGCGAACGCTCTTTTCAACTTTATATTAGACGAAAAATGGAGAGATTGGCTCACTATGTTTACTGATGCTTCCAAATTATCTGAAAACCACAATGTCGGGATCGCAATATGGATACCTAAATATAAAATTGTCCTAAATTATAAATGTCCACCTTGTAGCACAGTTTTTACTGGAGAAGCCCTTGCACTGTTAGAAGCAGTTTCCTACGTAGAATCGCATAACCTTAATAAGACAATTATCTTTTCCGATTCCCTAAGCTGTTTACAAGATCTTCTTAAATCTCCTTTTCATTCCAAAACGTATTTCCCAGTCATTCTTAAAGTTAAGGAATTACTTTTCAAATGTTCAACAAAGAGTATTGATGTGGCACTGGCTTGGATTCCTGGACACTCTGGTATTTCAGGAAATGAATTAGCTGACTCTCACGCGAAAGAAGCCATTAGAACAGGTGATCCAAAACACATGGTGTACTACTCTCGGGATCTCCGCTGCACTGCTGTTCCACAGCTTAACAATAGGTGGAATCAACTATGGCAAATATCTAAAACCGTTAAAGGGAAACATTACGGCATCATTCAGTCAGATATCCCTAATAAACCCTGGTATTTTAAGCATAAAAACTTAAATAAAACAATTACATCTACATTGATCAGGATGCGCCTTGGTCATGTCTGTTCCCCAGTTTTCTTAGCTAAAATTAGAGTAAGAGATCATTCTTTATGCGAATGTGGACTTGAAGAAGGTTCCATTGACCACATGTTCTTTAACTGCCGCAATTTAAAATTTTCTCTGTATGATATCCTTCCTGCTGATATCCAACGTCCAACCAATATAAACTCCATGTTATGTCTTATTCCTAGAAAGGATATTGTTAAAATTTTAGGTCAATTTATTCACTCAAATAAAATTAAGCTCTAACTAATATGATCGTTCAGCTATATGTACAAACACATAGTCCTAATAAAATTACACTCTAACTTGAAATAACCCCTTTCCCTTATACTAATTATATGTTTGTTATTAAATATATAAGTGTATTAAAGTAAATATATAAGTATACATATATATTGTGCTGTCCTTTATTCCAGAGACTTCAGTGAGATCTGAAAACAACCAATAAAAATAACAAAGAAACATCATACCGTTTAGTGTTCCCTGACACTTGACATTGGCAGTAATGTCGCACAGTTCGACGTTGCCATATTAACAAAAGAAGAAGAAGAAGAAGAAGTTAATTTAAGAGATACTCTTAGAAAATAAACCTAAAATGTCGAATAGTAATGTGTATTACGTATGGGATAAGAAATTGATTTCAGATAGTGATCGTTTACCGGCTGTGCGTGGACGTGTATGTAAATTGTGTATTTTCGTTTTCAATGTTTTCATGTGCATATTTTTTAAAGCTTTGTTTGTTTATCATGTAAGATCAACGGAGATAAAAATGTTGAAGTATTTGAAATATTTTCTAGGCATCGATGGTCCATGATTTGATAATATCTTACAAACTTCATAGACATTTGAAAGTAGTTCAATCATCACCAGCCTCATATGATGAACTTAGGCAATTTCACTCCGATATATATGTTGACTATTTAAAAACAATTAAAGAAATTGACGAAGAATATATGACTAGCGGTGATGATGAGGAACATGGTTTAGGTTCGTGAAAACAAACAACATGAATCAGAATTTGTAGGGAAGTTTTGTGACATAAATTGGCATTATTTTTAGGATATGATTGTCCACCAGTATCTAACATGTTTGAATTGGTTTCAACAATTGCTGGTGGGTCTATCACAGCAGGCAAATGTTTGACTCTTGGAATAGCTAAAGTTGCTATCAATTGGTGTGGTGGATGGCATCATGCACAGAGGTATATGAAGTGTTATTTGTAAACATAAAAATAATCTCATGTAAAGTTAAATATCTAATTGTTATTATAATAGACATGAGACAACATGTTTTCATAACTTGACAAAAATTTTTGGTACATAGATAAATTCAATTCAAACAGTACAGATGGTATAGTAATGTAAGAATAGTAAAATATTGCTATAAATTAAAACAGGGCTATACCACAGTATTTATTTTATTATATTAAGTGTGAATAGTTACTAGTTTATAACAAAATAGAAAAACTGTGAAGATTAATAGTTTTAAGAGGTTGGTATCCACCAAAAAGTTGTTACACAATTATTATATTATGTTAATTCATTTTTTTTATATTGTGTTTTTTATTTTGTGTACCATTTTTTATCATAATAATCATATTTATAATTAATATCACTAGAGATAGAATTATTGATAGGTGCAAAGTAAAAAATTTAATTCAACATATTATATACAATTTTATACTCTGTAAATTTAATAGGGGTGGTCTTGGCCTTTCCTATCAAATTAATATTTGCAAGAAAAGTCAGATTACCCCAAAAAATATTCTTTTTGTTATTTAATCTCTGATATATATCAGAAATTGAATTATAGGATTCATATTTATTCATATGAGTATAAAAATGAGAGTAATGATTTGCTTTATTTTTGGTAAGTTATTATTTTAGTTTATTTTAATTTTCTCTTTATTTTTATTTCTTAGGTTTGGAGCTGAGGGATTTTGCTATATTAACGACATAGTCTTAGCTATAGAAACATTGAGGGTAAAGTTCCCTAAAGTGTTGTATATTGATCTAGATGTTCACCATGGTAATTCTCTGCTAGCTAGTCATTTTTAACACAATCATTCAAGAAATATACTTTATATCTGTTTCCAGGTAATGGAGTGCAAAATGCATATAATTTAAGTAAATGTGTTTTCACATTGTCCTTTCATAAGTATGAACCTGGCTTTTATCCAGGGACTGGCAATGTGGATGATATTGGCATGCTCTCAGGCAAAGGATATTCTTGTAATTTTCCCTTGCATGCATGGTATTCAGATGATACAATGGAATACATTTTTGGAGAGTAAGTTTAAAGTTACACATTTTTTATCAATGCCATGATATCTATGCTAAGCCATGATATCATATATCCATTCAATAACCAACTGAATGATAAACACTAGTTTTACAATTCAGTTAATCAACTGAGAAAGAATGAGAAGATTAGTCTTAGATGAATTCTAATTGTAACCTTATGTTTTTATATGAAGGTCTGGCTATGTGCATTGACCAATATGTTCTCTACTGTAGTGATGATAAATAAAAAAGAAAAGAGCGACATTAAATTGTCAAGTGTGTCACTTGCGTCAGATACATGGTTAAGTTGTTTTTATTATTGTGTGGTCTAGTAAATTACTTTTTGTGAAGTTGTTTTTCTTTAAACAATTTATTCATACGATACGATTCGCAACGACCGTATCCGCAAGTCTAGATAAACATATGTTACAAAAACACATATTATAGCTTAGATCAACTCTGAAATTGGGCCCCGAGAAGAAATCATCAAATATATTTGCTAATTTGTTATAATTTGAAGATTACTTTTTTTTGAGGTTAGGAATAAAAATGCAAATACTATTTTAAATATTTTGCTTTAGTCATAGTAATGGAAGTAAGACATAATAGGCGACTAAAAGTGTCATATCTGAAACATACAGATGTATGATGTTATTTTGTTTTAGAACTTGTAAATGCGAGATTCACCAACACGGTTTTTTAAAAAGGAGTGTGAAATTTCATGTCGTTTTTGTGAAATCGGGCGTTGCTAGATCAGGAATCAGTATTGAGACAACCTCTTGAAGTTTCATTTTGGTGATACTTGCAAATTTTTACTTTAAACCTGTAAAAAGTTTCGGAAGAAGTATGAAACAATTTTCTAGGTCTCATTTTGAAACTATATGGGTTACCTCAGTTCTTTCTTACATAATATGGTGAATGTAGCTTAGTTTTTTGTAATCAAAACCAGAGCTCTTGACCTAGTATCAGTAAGCACCTCCCACACACAATTTTTTTTGCAGATTATTTCCTGAGATCTATAATATTTTTGCACCAGATGCTATAGTTGTTCAATGTGGCGCAGACGCCTTGGCACACGATCCCCATGGCGGCGCAAAGCTCACCACACGTGGGTACTGTACTTGTCTCACAAGCATTCTAGAAAAACAAAAGCCTACATTGCTTTTGGGTGGTGGTGAGTGCAACTTAAAATGTTAATTGACGGCTTCCAAAATAAAAACGGCCGTCTAATGTGCTAACTCACTAAAATTCCGACTTTCTATAGAATTCTATCAAGGCAGCTTCAAAGTTTAATTCTATTGAAGTAAGGCTGAAAACTATTTTCTTTTATAGTTCGGTTAAGGTAGAAATTCTGCTAAGCTAGCTGACAATTATCTTAATAATCAATTAATATAGTTTGGAGAAAGTAAGGGGAAATACACAAATTCTCAAAAATGAAATGTAGCATCAGAAAAAAAATATCTCGTCAAATTGTAATTAAATATATAAAACATTTCATTAAATTTGACGTGAGTCAAAGATTGTGTGAGATTGGGTTCACTTCTTTAAGCCGTACTTGTATATAGGAAGCCGCCTGTTTTGTGAAATTATTATTTCATGACAAATTGAACACTCATCAGCTAACAATAACAAATAAAAAACGTACGTATTAGACTTGATTCTTTATTTTAAGGAGGCTATAAACACTCGAATGCTGCCCGTCTTTGGACAGTGCTTACTGCGCTTGTATTAGGACAAACTTTAGACGAAAATATACCAGAACACGAGCATTGGGATAAATATGGACCTGACTACACATTAGCTGTGCAATCCATGCTTATAAGGGATGCTAATCAAAAAGAGTATTTGGACCAGTCCATTAATAAAATAAAAGGTACCTCAATTTTTTTACTGTTTGTCCTTTAGGTTCAAACTGCACTAAATTCAGAGTCTACTCCAAGAAGAGAAACATGCAACAATTGTATTCATACTAAATTAACATATTTTCAATTAGGTTTTTCTCAGTTTTTTTTATACCACCATATTGAAGCGAAATGCGAACAAAATAATTAATAATTTAATCAATTCGATCCGTTTTTGGGTTTTAACGAGAAAAAACTCCAAAGACTAAATGGGCTCCATTGCCAAAGGTTTAAGAAGATATTTCTGAAGAAATCAAAGAAAGTTAAGCGTCAATTTGGAGTGTTGGAATTCTTGACTCAAATTTAAATAATAAATATTTCTAAACTGTGTATACCACATAAAATGTTTGAAACAAACTTACATATAAAATATTGAGTAGGAACTAAATTTGTTAAATATAAAAATTACTGCTTTTTTCATACAACTGATTATAATAGGTAATAACTTGTTGTTAACGTTATATTAACCAATCTTAGTATTTGCAGAAAACTTGAATAAATATTTACTAAACAGTTCAAGAAAAGAATCAGGTGATAAAAAAATGAAGAATTTGGATGACAGGAAACATTTAGCAACCAACAACTTAGCTAATAGAAAAATGCATAATAAAACTGCAGAAAAAGATGTGAAAGTATCTAGTAATGTTTATGATTTTGACGAATTTTAGTTTTAATAATAAAAAATCATAAAACGCATTTTGTTCTATTATTTTTTCTTCTAAGATAAACATTGCGCAATTATCAAATATAATGCATTCAGCAAAAGCGATTATCTACAGACATCTGAGCCGAGGCCCTATGAGACTAGGCATTTCTACCCTCAGTGTTTAGACAGATGGTATTAACATTTGAGGTGATGTGGATTAGTGTCGATAATTGAATGTTATGTAATATTACAGCTGTCTATTTTTGAAACTATATTGAGAGAATGATGCAAAGCACTATGCTGTTTGTTTTCTATTCACATTTTTGAGAGAACATGAATAACATTTAAATATTTTTAAAAGTATCAGTGAATATGAATAACATTTAAATGTTGTAAGGAGACAACTGCACCATGTACCATGTGTAACAACAAATATTAGACAAACAAAAAAAAACATTGGTTTCGAAAAAAATATATATTTAAAGTCTCACTGAATTCTTCAGCACACAGAAAGTTACCAAGTAACATATTGACTTAGTGGGATATTTAAATAATAATACTCGGATTTCAATATAATTATAGTTAAACTATGCGTACATGTATACACCGCAGGAAGTTATATTAAACACCAAATTAGATTTATTTATAGCAGGAGCTCACAAATTAGTCTTATATTTTCTACCACATCAACAAAGTCTAGAACTTTGCTCTTTGTATGAATGTGCTTTGCCTAGAAGATATAACAGTTGTGGTATGGCCCCAATTCCGTTTACACGGACTAAATTAAATTTAAGCTATTCGCATATCTTTCATTCCAATTCAATAGCAAAGGATAGAATGACTAAAAAATGTCAAGTTAGTTGACACTTACATGATTCACATACACTTATGACATTTTAATCGTCATGTTATATGATGTACAAAAACGGTAATAACACTAAGAGTCGCCATTGTAGAAACGTCAAATGACGTCAGTTTTTATTTGGTTGTATCGTACATAACTTAAATTTAATTTAGTTGAAATGTATATGGAATCGATGCCATTGTAGACAGAAGAAACCAAGCTTTATCACTAAGATTTAGTTCTTATTATATTTGTATGTATTGTCGAGATTCTTGTATCATTTAGGATCGAAATATGTATTTGTACATATGTGTTTTAAGATACTTTTTATGGTCCAAAAAAGCAGAGATTCACAAAACTAATATTGTTATTATCAAATGTGTAATTTATTATTACAATAAAATTACCTTGACGTGACTAGATCTACGGTAATATAAAGTTGTCCTTATGTGATCAAAGTTTGGTAATGAAGATGGACAAGATGTTTCAGACGATAACAGTTCTAATTTTATCTGACACCAAGGCAATTATGTATGTTTTAAATGATGCACGAACAGTTTTTCCTTTTTCCAACAAAACTAGCACATAATTATTAACAGAACACAATTTCGATTTCTGTAGAGATTGATGCAATAAAATTGAGGCTTGCAAAAATAATTAAGTATTTAATTTTGAAAAGAAGCATTGATGTAACTAGATTGAAATTTGCAGAGCTTACACAACAGGATCTATAATAATAATATAATAGGAAGTAAATCCTATGATAAGAAGTTTTCTATGGGGCTTAGTAAGGTGAGTGAGATTGGAAGGCTTTATTCCATTGTCCACACCAAAGTGTTTTAACTTTTAAATGATTCAAGTGAAATATTTTTCATTTTGGTAATAAATAAGACAAACTTGGAGACTAAATTGTTGAATGAACAAATGTTTAGATTTTGTAAATATGGTAGACAAAATGAGGCTTAAAAAGCCTACATAATATGCTTGTCTGTAACAACTATCTGCCAAGGCAAGATTCACTGAAGTTTATTAGAAGTTATAAAAAGTGGAATAAGATTTACAGTTGAGTAAATTTTAATAGACATGAAGTGACAAGTAGGAACAATTTTTACTATTTACCTGTTAGTGCAAAGTATTCAAAACCACAACACAAAACCCTAAATACACATTATCAACAATACCCAAATTATATGACAATTTCAAAAATCTATTTTAAAACTAAGCATTTATTTGAAGCTTTTGACTTATTCAAATCACTATATTCTAATGAAGTCTTAACAGTGCTCAGATTCTGCAAGCAATAAAGTGACCATTTGTAAGCATTAGCATCATCAGTATGAAGGTAAATTAACTTGGATGTACAGCAATGATTAAATAATTTCAGTTCTTACAACTAGGATGTAAACATAAAAAATCATTGGTTTTACTTACAAACTTAATATAAATGCAAATAAGTTTGGTTTTGCAAATAACTCTAGTCTGGAAAATCTTGATTGTTATTAAGCTTTTTAAATAGAAAATCAATTGCTGTAAACCCATGCTAAAAAAAATTCATAAGAATAGTCTTTTTAATCTGTGGGCCGTTTCTCACTGTGTTTTTTAGTGAATTCTTCTGCATTTTTTGTAAACTTTTTTCTATCTTTGAGGTATTCCTCAGCAAGCTCTGCACGTAATGGGTGTTCTGGTTCAGGGTCATTCACAAGTGCTACTAGTGCTTGAATAACTGAAACCCATAAAAATTCTATTACATATAGTTTAAAAGAAATATGATAAATTAAGGTCCTTTTATAAAATCTGAGGACTATTGCCTATTCATTTCATTATTATAATGATTTGAATAGTATTTAGTTTTTTTAATAATTATTTAAGTTTGTGGACATCTTTTATACATGTATACATATATACATATACATGTATGTACCAAAGTATGAAAATAATTAACTGGAACAGATTGTAGTTGCAACATGCTGATGACTACATACAGAGTATTATTATGTTGTTTAGAAAATTTACCTTGATCAGTCTTGGTGGCAGGCTTCCAGTTTTCTGCACTGATAATAGGTAAACAAACTTGTCCTTTCTCATCAATATTTGGATGGTATATCTTTGTTTTGAAACTAATTTTAGGTGGCTTAAATGGGTATTCAGCTGGGAAGTTGATTTCAATTCTAAAAGCTCCCTTGTTGTAAGGTGGATTTTCCTAAAAAGTTTTATCAATAATAAATGCAGATTTTGATACTACTTAATCTTTAAGAGAGTCTCCAATTTTGGAAAATTTTGAGGATTTGAGCATATAAATTGTATGTCTTAATTTAATGTAAATAAAAATATGCATTATTCTGTAAGTAGAGTAACTTAACTTATATAAGGTATTTTATTACTTACAGGAACTATCAGCCCTTGCCATGTTAGGATGTTAGATTCATCGACTTGTATTTCTCTAAAGGACTTCAGACCTGATTGTCGGATGTCATTTAACTCCTGAAATGTTAATTTTGTTTATAAACTATGAAAAATTTAGATTTACTACGATTTTTATAATTTTTTATTTTATAATATAAAGTAACAAATATTAGAGCTATATGATATTTTCTAGAAATTATGAATTAGATTTTGAGTTGTAACTAAAATTCATTGTCTGAAAATTCAGTCAGCCAGAGTCCGTACACTTTTTATGACTCACTGAATGATTTGTACTAAATAAAGGAAAAAACACTTTTTTAATCTAAAATAACGGGAAAATTAGTCATGAAATGAAAAAACGATGCCTGACCTTTTGAAGTCTCCTTGTTGCAGCCATTGTAAATATATACGTGAATCAAATAAAATATATTTATTTCACTTTCTAAGAAAACTAATTTTCTATTTGTCTGTCCACATTAACAACATACAACATCGTTCAGAACAAATAGGAATTTATTTAGTTGTGAAATGTCAACGAAATAATGGCTCCCAGCCGTACTCGATCCACCATTGTGATGTTCGTTTTGTTACTATGTAATAGTCAAACTATAGTATTTTTCGATCAAAGGTAAATATATATTTTTAAAGTTATTGTGAATATAACTAATAAAATAATTATCATATGCTTAATTATAAAGAGCATAATTCTAAACAGTAGTAAGAAACTTTTAAAACAACGAAACGCAAATTATCTTTTTTGTGGTTTATAAACTTTGGAGAAATCATTGTACAGGAGAAGCCAGGACACTTTTCATATAAAAATTGTCATTTTTACGAATTGAATTTATATAGGCGGACACATTATAATATAAACAGAAAGACAAGTCTAAAAATGTATTGAGGTTGAGTTTCACATAATACTATTTGTTATATTATATTTAGAAAATCACATAAGTAAATATTTTTAAATAAATTCGTAATTAGTAATATTAATGTAATGATTTTAATAGTAGGTCCCAAACGAAGCCTGGGTATGTGATCCTTAATGGATGAGGACTAACTATAATGTGCCTCGGATTGGAAACATGGAACCTAATCTAAATGTGGAACCTGCTATAATGGAAGTGCATATAAATGTACAGGAAAATATGGAGGTTAGGCATGGCATCAAGAGAATATAATATGAAAACTTTCCAGCTTCTTAGATAATATATTGTAAAGTAAAAAAAAAATACATTTCATTTTGTTGAAATATTTATCTCTTTTACATGAAGATAGATATATGACAAAAATCAATTTATAATACTAAATTGAATTTTGTCAATTATCTACATTAGCTACACTGTTTTAATTTTTTTTTAAATAGGTATAACACATTGCTGTTCTAAATTGGAACTCAAAAAATAACGTTATTTGTCTTTTCCTTTATGGCGACTTTTTTGACTCGGGTTAAAAACAAATACCCATTACAATACCACTAGTGTCGATATTATTTTATTTAGTTTACACCTAATATCCATCAACTTGATTACCTCATTTATATATGATAATAATATCAAAATATTGTTAATTTCATCTAGTACCAAATCGTAGGTCTCTTATGTTATAGTTATTATTATGTAGTCTGATCCAATATAATATAGTTTTGTGCTAGCTATTTTTTCTTTATTGCACACTAGTGATAAAAAAATCTTTTCCATTCCGATAGTTTCATATATTTGTGCTGAAGTGACTTTGGCAGAATGTTTTCAGTGAACCTTTGCCGCTAACGAATTACTTAGTTTATGGTGACTTAATTTTCATTGGGATATCGTTTATTCGTCATTTTACATTCTATCGTAATCACTAACAATCCTTTTTCAAAAAAAATTCTCGTAAGTCATTAACAAAATGGCGGGGACTACCATTACTCGCAAAAAACTCCTTGGGGGCAAAGGGATACATTACATTGGTATTCTAGAGCCAGAAGTGAAGAAATAATTACACAAGACTTGGCTGTATGGGCTTTTGTTTCCTTTGCCTTCACTGCAATATAGAGAATATAACAAATAATCAGGAAGTGTTATGTATAAAAGCTGAACGAAAAATTTAAATCTATAATATAAAACATCAACAAAACAAATTATTATTATTATATAATCATCCAAAAAATTGACATAATAATATTAGTTATAATAAATAAACTCTAAGGTATAAAAAAACGTATCTTGTGACAAATTTAAAATTTTATTATATAATAATGACCTCGTAAGGGATATAGTCAGACACTGTACTGCACTTATTTTCATCACATCAAGTAGCTTTATAATGTTATAATCGTATGACAATATTTTTACATGTAAAGTAAAATAAATACAAACATACATACTTAAGAGTTCCTTTGAGTATACAAATTAGATAACTATGTAACTGTGTACGTGATTGTTCTAACAATTACACATTGTTGAGTGTTGTTTTCGAACCAGTAATTGATATAAATTTGGATTTTATTTATTCAACTTTGTTTTGTGGTTGCTGAGAAGTAAATATTTGGGTACACTTCTAAGTCATACTAATATAAAAGGGTCCGCCCAATGTCGAACTTTATCAAATCAAAGTAAAGCTAACATTTAATTTTATAAAACTTTGATTTGTCTGATGTTTGAGACACAAAAGTTTCGCTGCACAGCAATAGCAACAATTACTAATTTAGTTTTTATACATATGATTGATAATGTTCAACGATGTGTGACTGCAATGGACTTTAGTCGTCGTGTTGGCGTTCTTCGTCGCGGCCGCGACGATTGCGCGTGCGTCGGTTCCACCCCTCGCGACGTTGTTCACGCTGCCGGCCCTCACCGCGGCCAGCCCCACCACGTTGGAAGAACGACCCTTGTTTCTCGAATATTCGCTCGTTTGAATCCACTAAGTTGCCCACCTGGAAATAAGTATATCGATTTTCAATTTATGTAAATAAAACAGAATCGGAATTTTGTAGTGCAAGATTAAGTCAGTCATGACATGAAACGGTATAACGAGCTTATTAAAAAAATGTTAGGCTGTGCATCAATAGCCTAAATTAGTCCCATTGCTGGGCAGTTGAGAGGGTAGGGCCAAAGCAAAACTAAGCTTACTAGATGATAATTAATAAAATATAATATGAGTGTTCTTAATATACCTTGTCAGCTAACTGCAATGCCAAAGCTTGCATACGTGTCGGCTCAGAGCGATGCAATATCGCACACTCGCTGGGGTCATCTAACGATGCCAGCAGCTCCTCGTTGATGATCATCTTCGAGACCAGCGAGTGAACCCGTTGACGTGGCAGCTCGAACATATCAGCTAAAGATTTGAGCGACAGTGACGCGTAAACGTGCGCGTATGTAAACAAGTATGTACGCAGGGACTCTTCCCGAATAAGACGACCTAGCATCGCCCGAACGTTATCAGCTCCCACCATTAGATCCCAAACCTGTAAGTATAAAACTCATCATCCCTTTATCTCCTGATATCGTATAAAATTGTATATGTAAAACAATTAAAAATAAATTTTCTAATATATTCGTGATTGACAGATAATTGCTAACAAGTGTTTTTGAATTTGTTTGTTTCTAGTTTTTGTTTTAGTATTAGCTGAATAAAAAATAATAATACGGGTCTATGAACATATGGTAAACAGGTTAGGATGTCTCCGGATACTGAAACTCAAAATATAAATCTATACATTAAGAAGCTATGAAAAATACTCGTATTGCAAAACGTACCTTAGCATTCATCTTCTCATTAACAATAAAGTTGAGGCAGGCGCGCCAGTCGCCACGGCGCATGGCCCGAGCGGCCGCCACCGCGTGCTCGCGCATTGATTCCGGAGGACCCACCAGCGCCTGCCGCTCGCTCGCACGTAAGTTCTGGTAGAACGTCTTACTGATCATACGTCTCCGCGCATCGAACTCGTGAGCCGCCATATACGGGATCTCGATCATCATAGCCGACACCAGGTACACACATTCGAGCAACTCCAAATTTATATGCATGTGGAACGGCATTTGCCGCTGCTTCTCAATCTTCTCTTGCTCCTTAGAACGTTCGTGCTGCCTCTGGGGAAGCAAACCTTGAGCCAATAATTCCTTAGGCTTTCCTGTCATCATCAACTCTGCCAGACAACCGTGCGCCTCCTTCACGTTTCCGCGGCGGAATGCGCACAGTCCCAAGTTGGCCATCGTACGGTTATAAAGAATCTGGGTACTAGGATCAGAATGCTGGACATTTTCCTGCAAATGAGACATCAACAACAAGTCTCGAGCTTGGAACCAGTTATCGTGAAGGGCATGGTGATAAATATGGGAGAGAATGGCTCGAGTCCTCAGCCTGTCAGAATCATCGTTAGCGTAAATGAACTTGCAAAGACGTTCCATTTTCTTGATGGTTGTCTCCTCCCCTGGAGGTAAGTCTTTCCTAACAGCTCGAGGATCGAACTTATAGTACAAGTGATCAATTTTACGAAGGTACGCCCTACAAATTTCTTGAGGTGTACCGTCACGTTCGACAACTTGGCAAACTCGATCAATAAGAGCTGAAACTCTGACTTCATCTTTCAGTCTCTCCACATATTCATTTGAATGAGGGTCACATTCTTTGAGAAGCTTTGTAAATTCATCGTCGAGTCTCTCCAGTGCAGTTAGAAGACAACCGCGCACTCTATATGGGGGAGTGACAAGCTGCTCGTTTTCTTCAATGATAGATTCGCTTAGTACCATTTCTTCATGAGACAATAGTAAAGTAACCATATGGTCAACATTTTCAACAAGTCTGGACCAGTATTCTGGTTTCATTGCATCGGAGACTTTAGGGTTATAATCAAAGAGTGCTGCGACAGTGGCGGCGCGGAGTTTGAGTTGGAGAGCATCACCCAGGTTATGCTGTTGGGCAATAGTCCGCAGTTCATGTAATAGCTCTAGCTGTGCACGGCGATCAGTACGTTTGCGACCACGAGCTGCGCTGATTTCACCAAGTTTTTTCACAACAAGAGCTGCGTCGATATCGCTATCCTATGTAAATAAGAACATAAAGATTACATTATTTTTTATTATTTAATTTTATTATACAGAATGAATTGAGTGATAAACAACAGAACGAAAACCATACAAAAATGATGTCCAAGAAAAAGGAAATAATTATTTTCTTAAGTAACCTACCTTGGCAAACATCTTAGGTTTGTCAGAAGTGGCAGCACCTTTCCGAACAGTCTCCCATTCCCCACCATCATCAGCCTGATCTTTTTTGCTAATTTTACCAGCTCTACCTTGTCTCTCCTCACGCCTTTTAGTTTTACGTTTATCCCCTTCCTCATCTTCTTCTCTTTCAGTATTTCTTTTCAAAAAACGCTCACGAATAGTGGCTGCTCCTTTTCCTTCATAGTCAGATTCAGAACTAGATTCAGAAGAACTTGAGCCCCAATCCATTGTGTCAGACGAGTCCTCGTCTTGAGGAGGAGCTCGACGCGGCATTTCAGGGGAACGGCGAGCGCGCGGCTTTTCTTTCTGTTTATCTTCATCATCTGACTCATCTGATGATGAAGTATCTATACAATAAAACAAAAAGAACATTATGTAAGAATGTAGGTCTAATAAGCAAAAATTTAACATTGGTAAACACATATTTGCATTACCTTATCTTAGAATTATAGTAAAATAATTTTCTTAAATTTAATAAAGAGGGGATGACTTCATTTTTTTATTTCATTTGGACAGAAACTGTATAGACGAAAAAGTTTAAATAATAGCTTTGTTAGCAAATAAACTTTTTTGCCTTTTGCCAAGGTATAAAAGTACTTACTCAAGAAGCATTTTCCTGCTTTATGGATAAAATTGATACTTTACATAACCATTGTATATAATTTTAGCAAAGTTTTTTTTATACCTTTCGGGATTTTTTTTCTTTATATTTATTATTTAAGTGGAATAAGAATACAAATATTACATACACCAATACAAAGTTAAATTTACATTTACAAAGTTTAATGAAGCTATACTGAACAGATTATAGGGATTTTCTAGATGAAGACACTGTATCTTTACTTACCTATGTAAGTATTTATTTTTGAAAGCCAACAAGCTACTAACCATTTGCCTCGCTTGGTTTATAAATACCAAAATGAAATAAAAGGATGAGTAAAGTCATACAATGTTTCTAACTATTAGAATAACACAATTAACCTACCTTTACGTTCATCATCATCATCAGGCAGATCAGGTTCCTCTCTAAACTTTGATATTTCAGCTTCAAAGTCCTTTGTATACTTTCTAAGCTTCTGCCTGAGTGAAGTAAGGGCTTTGCTGTTGCCCTTAGATAAGGCTTTCCTACTGTCACGGTCTGCCCATGCACTGACTACCCAGTCATCTAACTCAACCAAAGCTCTAATAAAAAACCTTGGAGCAATTCCATTTTCTTCCTTTTGAACTACAGGTGCAGCACGAGTGTAAGCTCTTTGGAGCTCTTCAAAGGAGGCGAGAGCGGATGAGAAATCTTTTATTTTTTTGTGGTTTCGTATTGAGTGGATGATTCCTTCCAGCTCTTCATATCGCTTCTCTTTCATGGAACGCACTACTCGCTTTGTTTCTTCTTCATCGTCACTAAACTATAAAACAAAAAATAAGGACAAATATATCAATTAAAATATTTCTGACACTCATATCTATCAAGAGATTAAATTAAAAACTTAATATTGCTATTACTATAGCTTTATTTTAACCATACATTTTTGAGGTAAGTGGTGTAAGTTTTCTTAATTTTTATGTACATTCTCTTTGCAAAAATTAAGAGCTATCCATCCATGACTCATGAAATTACTACTAAAAAATATTTTTTAGTAGTAATTTTAATTATTACTAAAAAAGATATTATGATTTGTTCATTAAAAATAGTAATAAAGCATGCCAATAATTTAGATTGCCTCAATAGTAAGAGAAGTTCATGTATGCTCAGTATAGGACAGGAATTTTAATTCTTTAATATTAATATACATGAGAAACTTCTATAGTTTCTGTCCCTGTTGTTTAATATCAATGTAAATTATCATTTTGTAGTTTAGATATTGGCCTTGAATGCACCCTGACCCTTGCAACACATGCAAAGTAAGGTGAAACAATTACTTGGAAAAAGTATGTCATAATGTTAAGTTAACAATATTCTCTAAGATTATAAACAAATTATTCAGCATTATGGAATGCAATGATCAAAATGTTAGTTTATTACCGTGTAGACCGGCGCTGGCGCGCGTACTACTGGCTCCTCATCAGAGACGCTTTCGGACTCAGAGTCCGACCCAGTAGCGAAGAAACGACTCATATTTGTATCGCAACACTGGTTAGCCTAGTGAAAGAAGATGATATTAGCAATAAGGGCTCTTTACCAGTATTTAAATTAATCACGAAGTACATCAGTATGTTAAGGTTAGGTAACAAAATAACAAAAAGCAGCTGCTATTTACCTGCTAGTGTGAAAACAACGGATCTTTGTAATGTTAAACGCAATATTATCACCTATATTCATGAAAGAAAAGAAATATTCTGATAAAGCTGTAAAAACTACAGTATGCCAACGACACACCACACTTCAACAAGAGTACAGATTAGAAAGAATATGTCAACAAGAATTGACAACCATTGTCATTTTGTGGTTTAATTCTCCTACTATTAAAAGGAAAGTAAAGAAAAATAAAGCCCATACAGCCATATCTTACGTAGAATTCGTTTATTATTTCTAGCTCCAAGATATCTCTATAACGTATGCCTTTGCCAACTAACGGCAGACACCGCCAATTTGTAATAATTACGTTTTAAAATAAATCGAATGCAACTGTGGCAATTCCGTTGGAACAAACTAGACTTACTAAATTCAACTTTAGTGCGATTGTGTCATATTACGATTTCTATTCTGAAACAGATTAAATGACATAATTCAACTTTATTTTAATCTGACAGGATTAAAGTTATTTTGTTACTCAAATTAGCTTCTCTAAAATCGTGCTAAAGTTTAAATTTATGTTTAAAAAGCTTATCAAAGTTAAGTGTTGTCCTTTATATTTAGCGTAACTAATTGAATATGTTTGTCTTTTTCTAACACGGTCTGATCATTCCTAATCGCATTTGCAGTCAACAAAGAAATACCAAATAAATACGAATGATCAATTTCAATTCAATGAAATCAATAAAATTTGCAATTTCACAGGTGAAGAATTATAGCATTCGAAGTTAACGAAATTCACGCCTGCTAATTTCGTTAATTAACGAATGAAAATAATTTCAAATTATATTTTACATTTATTTATGAAATAATATTAATAATCATTTATTTCAGATCGGGGTCCATAGAATAGATTGCAAATTACAATAAGAATATTGTATAATATTTTATATCATCTAATATTTTTAGTCATGTTAGTAACATCTTTGCTTAGACTTGGTAAGTTAGTATTACAATGTTCTATGCTTAATCATACTGGTAAACATAAAGCCTCGTTTAGTTATCGAGCTTAGTTGTCAAATGCCATTAAGTTTTCATTTAACGATTCGATTGCGATTTATGAAATGCATCTTGCTTAGACCTTCAGATTAAAAAGAATTTGTAAAGCAGTGCGTTTATAAATTGTGACATAGACTTCGAAGGGTTTTTGAGGGTAATGAGGGTCTTTGGTAACCCTCTAAGGGCTTAGACAAAATTTTGTACGTCCTTAGAGGGCCTAAACAAGATGTATTTTGATTATCTCAATCGAAGCGATAATTGTAAAAATGTATGGGATTTGATATAGGCCCTCGCTTAGCTATCGAACGTTATTGTCAATTCCGATAATTTTTTTATTTAGCAATTTGATTGCGATTGATTGAAATGCATCTTGTCTAAGCCGTCTGTACTGTCATCGTCGCTTTGAAACGGAATGCAACGCCTGTATGTCAAATTAACAATTTTTAAAGAAAATGTCCGCGACTTTCGGGACGATAAAATGAACGACGCGAAGAAGTTGTCTATACTGTTAACCTCTCTTAGAATTTATTGTTTTGAAGCAAATTTACTATGATTTAGTTTAGTTTTATCAGAAAAATGGAATATTCAAGCTTAATTCTACCACTGACTAAAAATATTTGTCGTACATGCCTTTCAGAATCAGACGCATCAATGTTTATGAATGTACAAGATTTGATAGAACATGAAATGCACAAAGTTAAACTTATAGATATTTTGGTGTTTCTTAATTGCTTAGAGGTAATATAGTTTTAACATCACCGGTCTTTGTCATAGTATGTTATTTGCTTCTCTTGGTTCTAGAACCAACAACTAGTTGTACCTTTTTTCCAAATTTGCATATAGAGTATAAAGACACCTTGTTTTACGGCTTAATTCTTTCACATTCCTCAGGCGTTGATGATATAATTACTTTAAAATTTGTCATTTTTTTCAGAATAATGATGAAGAAAACTGGCCTCAAGGAATTTGTTCAACATGTGTGTCAATTGCTTTGGTTGCTTATAACTTCAAGCTCAATTGTTTGAAAGCAAATACTACACTCTCTCAGATATTTACCATACAATCCCCTAATAATTTACAAAGGTCTGACATTGATGCTATTGATATTAATGTTGTTTATCAAGACCATGAGTATGATGTGCCATTGTTTAGTAATCATCCTGTTCTAGACTTTGAATCAAATTTGCCTGCTAATAAAGAATTGACACCACTTCCACCGGTAACAGAGATTACTGCTACTGAGCAACCTCCAAGAAAGGAAGGGGAAAAAAGATACTCTTGTACAATTTGTGCTAAATCATTCACCAGAATATATAGTTTAAGATACCACATGAACAAACATGCTGGTGTATTGAAGTACTTATGTCCTAAATGTGGAAAGAGATTTTATACTTCAAATGGTTTAAGACAACATTTAATATCTCACAAAGAGGTTGCCCAGTTCAAATGTGGATTTTGTAACAAGACTTATAAATCTAGACAATCTTTAAAAGAACATTTTCGTGTAGCTCATTCAAGTAATCGCAAATTATTTGTGTGTGTCACATGTGGAAAAAGCTTTACTGCAAAATCCACATTGATTATGCATATTAAAAGTCACAATGGGGAGAAACAATTTCCCTGTCCGCATTGCCCCAAGGCTTACACTAGAGCTACATATTTAAAAGCTCATAGTGCAGTGCATACAGGAGAAAAAAGAGTCAGGCCATTTTCTTGTACATATACAGATTGTGATAGAAGATTCTCTACAAAACATTCCATGTCAATACATATTGCACATACCCACAGTACAGACAGACCACATAAATGTGATATTTGCTTTAAAGGATTTGCTACATCTTCAGGAATGAAAGTCCACAGAGAGTCTCATTACAGTAAAGAATTAAACTGTAACATTTGTGGGAAGAAGTTTGCTAATAAAAGAGTTCTTCAGAAACACATAAAAATACATGATGTGGATGGTAATGACATGATTTTAGAAACAGTAGTTGATAATGTTTTCTTTGAGTAAATAGGCATCTGAATAATGATGATTTCAGGATGAGGACTTGAAACACTGCCAATCAGCTTATTATATTGTTTAAAAAAATATGGGTAACATAAACAATATCAACTTATACTATCAGTTTGTATTGTTTGAATGCAATGCATGCATATGCAAATTTTCAGCTAGTACCATCTAAATGTGTAATAGTGAAAAGTACTTGATTAAATTTTTATTCAAAAATTGGCAATATCTTTTTTGTCACTCTTAAATCATCATGAACTAGTGAATTGTGATATATGAAATGCAGTTTTATTGAATAATTCTGCATAGTCATTATTTCCCACCATTATGTATAATGCATTAAAAATGTAATAAAGATTTAGATCAATATAATGTTTTATTATCATTATATCCTATATTGTGCACATTTAAAACTTGTAAATAGTGTAAGCAGTAGTTGTTTTAGTAGTAATTGTGAACAATTAATTTCAGAGAATATCCTAGTACAGACTATGCTTCTAATCAGTATACTGGATAGATATTTATTGAAATGAAGTAAACAACATTTGTTTCTAAATAAAAATGTTTAATTAACATTCTAATGATAACATTAATGACAATATTCAATTCATTGTTTGTGTAGGTGCACTATATTTAGCTTGATAAGCTTTAATCATTTGATAAGTTTAATTAATCAGTTCACATTATCATTAAACATAATGGATTTATATATATCTTTTGAGTTAAATAAATAAACTAAATTACTGTGTTTGTATTAAATGTTAACAAAGAAAAGTAAAAATAAATCATAAAACAATTCTTGAATGTCAATAGTTTATACAGTAATAATTTATACATATTTTGTTTTTTATATTTTACAACTTACATATTATTATAACTTTGATAAAAATTTATTACCTAAAATCTCAAACCCATTTATATCACTATTTACCAAGCAGTTTATTCATTTGTTTATTCTGACTTCCAATTTTCATGTCTGCACCTTCTACTTTGTCCTGTATTGTATCTATAAGTCCATTTTGTTGTTCAATTTCTTCTCCAAGGGCCATTCCAAGACCCTTGAGTCGAGATATGGAGTGAAGCATTTCATCTAAATTAGCATCTAGCATATCATTTATACGTTTACTATCGGTCACTGGCTCAGATGAACTGGTTTCCCCTAAGCCTCTCAAACGTGTAGATGGGTGGGAATCAAATTTGTCTTCTCGTAGAGTGGAGCCAGATAAGTTATTTAATGTACTCTCCAATTGGGTGCTTGGACCACTTATGACACTACTTGTATCAGGTGACACTTGACTTCTAGGTGGAGTCTGTTCGGATCTGCCGGATATGTAGTTTTTCAATCCATAGAACACTGATTTAATGCCATTCAAATGTTTCTGGCTGCTATTTAAGTTATTGCTAATTGCATCAAGTCTTTTGTTCGTGTCTTCTAATTTCTCTCGTTGATGCACTAGTTCCTCAGCAGTAGCAATACCTATATGTTCCGTTTCGCGGAGCAAACCTATACTTCGTGAGGAAGAGTCCAAAGTACGTTGTTCAATTTCCTTTTGTCGTTCGAGCATAGTTTGCCTTTGTTGTTCTAATTTCGCTATATGACCTCCACTAAATGATGACGATGCTGGCTTAGATTGCGCTTGTGGAAATTTTGACCGATAACTGGTGACGAAAGTATCGTCGTCAACGTCGTCTTCAAATAAGTTCGTTGTATTGCTGATATATTTATGCCCAGACATAATGATAAAAGCAAATATTTTATCAACACGTTACACTGCACAAACACAATAGCTGCTGCTTAATAAAATTTTTCTCAAAATGTTTCTAAAATAAAAGGGTATAAACACATTAGACGCTGGATATTCTCTACTGTGCGCAGAATAGTAATGTAAACTGTGATATTATATTAATCCAAAGAGAGAGCCTGTAATATATATTACTCTTTGAAATTTACTTCATATGAGTCACAGACCTCTCTCTTTGGTATGCCTCCCACAGATTAGAAAGAGTATGTCTAAAGTGTATAGCGAATAGATTACGCCCCCTCCCACAAGTAAATTACAGACTTTTTGGTTCAATTCTTCCTGTTACAGGAAAAGCAAAGGAAACACAATCCTATACAGCCATATCTTATGTAGTTTTTTTGAAATAATTATATCTTCATTGTCAAAGTCAAAGTCAAAATATCTTTATTGTCAGCAGCCGTTCCTCACAATATCAACTCACGTGACATAACACTGTGAGAATAGTTAAAGTATACAAATCTTGCTGTTTCAACATCACCTCACAGGATATGTGTTAATATCTTTGATTGTTTTTCTTAGTTTCCGGCAAATTGTAGTTCATTGTGAATGACATAACCAATGTACTTGAGTGTAGTTTGAGTCGAGATGTTGGAATGGTTGGTGGGTTTCTAGTTTATTTTTATTTATAAAGAAGAAATAACTACATAAGACATATCTGTGTGGGTTTTAGTTTCCTTTGTCTTCTTAGTTTATTAATCTGTGAACACGAAGCCGTCAAATGTCAAATAATTGAATTTTAGACTAATATTTTGAAATATTATAATACACCGGAAAAACTCCAATAATTTGTCATTAAGATGATGGCTGCAAAAGGTGAAGATAATAGAATTTACACAAATTAATTAGAAACCTTATATGCAAAAGCAAACCGTTATAAAGTAAATTAAATTAAGTTTACCATATCAAACCTTGTTCTTAAAAGTCAGGTAAAACCTGGTCTCACACGTAATAAATGCGAAAACAGGATATGTGTTAATATGTATTTGTAATACTTTAATTCGCATACACTAATAATTATTGTAGTATATAGATTAATTTGAATCAAAATACTTATGACATTCATAATCTATTCTTTCACAGTCCTGCCAGAGACAGAGGAACAGAACAGGATAAGATTTCAAATTGAACTTGAATTTGTCCAATGTTTAGCTAATCCCAACTATATTCATTGTAAGTTAACAGCTAGAAGAAAAACAATTGATTCTATGTTTTACTTTTATGTATCATGGATTCTATAAATTTGTGTATGAAATTTCAGTTTTAGCACAACGAGGTTACTTGAAAGAGCAAACATTTGTAAATTACATACGATACTTACAGTACTGGCGAGAACCAGAGTATGCACGCTACCTTAAGTATCCCATGTGCCTACATTTTTTGGAATTACTGCAACATGAGGCATTTAGAAGAGAATGTGTTTCAGCACAGGTTTGACACTAAAATTTTTTTTTATTGGGATGTACTGATATATGTTTCATTTCATTTCTTTGATCATTTAAATTTTGAGTTATTTTTTAATATTATTGATACATGACATTTTAAAATATTACTGGTTTAGGCAAACAAGTGGAACAAACCTGGCAGGATGTATTATAAAAAACAAAATATGTCAATATGTAAGGCATATGAGTTTAGGGCAGTATGTCGCATGCTGCATTTTCGCATATGCACACTTGCTTTATTACCACTTGCTTGCTTTATTACTCAAAACACAAATATTTGTATTGCCAAACAACAATTTGAGCATCCTTTAAATATTAGTAGTTCACAGTTGAATATTTAAAAATTTGTTAAAATAAAGAATACTCAATTTGACATATAATATTTACAAAATTGAAGAACCTATTAAGTATCAGATATTTTTTGTAAATTAAATATATTTATTGTTATTAGGTTCAAATATATATGATGATTATTTTTTTTTCGTACAAAGTATTTAAGTTCTAGATCAATATATAATAGTGCCTGTACAATATGTAAACCATGAGAATTATTTATGGGCTATATTGCTAACAGTGTACTTTTCACAATGGTTGCCACTAGTCTCGCTTTTAAGTATCAGGTTGTTAAATTATTTTTTTATTTATTATCTCAAAAATACAATTGTAAAAAGTTGTAAACTAAGTGTTTGATTAGTGTTAGAAATCTTAAAACATAGAAGATATGAAAGGCCTGTAAACTCAATATAATGCAATAAAATATTTAAGCCTTAAAGCAAGCAAGCAAAGGGTTAAAGTAGAATATATAAACAACATTAAAAACCATTAATCACCAATATAAGCATCAATTGGGGAAACAATTTCAAAGAATCTTGATACTATGAGTGAAATGTTCTTCATTTAAGTGTGTTATTACTATATTACAGGTTTGTAAATTCATGGATGACCAAGCTATTCTTCTGTGGCAGCACTATACGCGACGACGCACGCGCACTCTTCAGCCCCCTGATAATCCAGCACCTCCCGCCCCTCCTGTGCCTCCTACACAAGGTGCCCCAAGGCAACAATCATAGTTTAAATATATGATATAAAATTTGTCATAAATGTATTCTATTGGTGTGGTGAAAAAAAAACCAAAATGTTGCACCAAATATGTCATTATTCAGTATTCTGATGGCAATATCTCTCTCTCGATCTAAAAATTAAGTTATTTGCCTCTCCTTCACTATCTTCTTCAAGACGGAAAGGTAAAATATGATATGATCTTAAGAAACGTCAAGTTAGTTGACACAGACAATACATGCAATTTTGGCAAAATGTAATCGGACCTCTCTTGAAAAATAAAGTACGTAAGTGAAATATTGTATGTTGACAGGTGTTCGGCAATTTACAGCCAAAACTCGTTTTCGTTCATTTTTTTATAATTATTCTAGTAATTTTTTTTGGAATTGTTTAAAGGAATTCTCAAAACCACTGGAAATCTTATGAAATTATATTTTTTCAATTCTGGAAAAAATTCTAACATACTTTGTCTTATGATTATATACTTTGTCGTGTGTCTAATGACCATATATTTGTTAATAGCCACCGCAAAATTAAACTCAGTCACCAGTGACTATGATGTGCAGTTCTTAATCCCAGGATTAAGAACTGCACATATACAATGTAGTTTCCGTCTACAGTCATTTTCACCTCATTTTGTCGTCATTCTCTCCATACAGATTTAGTCATTTTCAATGGCCTCGATTCTGTTGTGCACGAACTCAAATTAATTGTAAGTTCAGTACTATACTTTTATTAGAATCCATCCAACCAGATGAGCTAGACAACATGCATTTTGATAATTGCAATGGAATCGTTAAATGAAAAATTTATGGAATTACCCATACATTGTTCATTTAGGGATTCGATTACAAAAATGCTTTTTATTAGAAGTTTCTAAAATGGCGGCTTCTAATATTTGTCTTGTTTCAATTCATCATCATAAAAACATCCCAATAACAATAACTGAAAAGTGTATGGTATGGCGCTTGACATTTGCAAAAGTCATTCTGTCCCTTTCATATTCAATTAAAATGAAAGATAGGTAAGCAACGATGTCAATAGAATCGCCAACTATTCCTATTTATTATATACGGTCAAAATAATAAGACCGCGCCACGGACTAACTTCACTCCACAAAGGAAGGTCAACTATAGGTATCAAAAGGTTTTTGTAAATCACACGCATTCATGTGAAGTTAACTTCATATGTATAACATTACAATTTTGTGACAACTACATTGTAGAACCTACTCCGTTTTTGACCGCATACTAAGTATTGTTGTATTAGGTTGTTACATATGAAATTGGCGTTTTTGTATGGGAGGAATAAAAAGTAGTTTTTTTGTAAAATATATTTTATATTATCAAAGTTTGCACCATTTTTTGCACCTGAAACGGCATGGACCGCCACGTCGGAGTTTAATTTTTTTCCTTGTAAGAAGTTAATCAAATTAAGGAATAAATGGTAATATGTTAGAGTAAAGTCTAACGTTAAAAGTTATTTTTTTTTGCCAGAACTGTACATGTGAACGACAGCGGTGCTAGTCCACCAAACACTCATAAGTATTTTTTTCTAAGTCACTTGTCGCTTGGGGCAGAATTTGGCTAATACTCCAGGGTTCAGCCATTGCGATCGTGCAGGATACATTTTAAATAGTTACCTATATTGACACAGGTAGCAATTTTAAAGTCCTTTCGTTATCGGTTAAACTATGTAACGCAGCAGTCGACGCGTTTGCTGATTTGATTCACTCAATTCATGAGGTACCCACCTTTCACCACCTTTCATAAGTTTTATCACTCACACCGAAGCCAACTTTGTAGTGTTTTGCGATGAATGCGTTTCCACAATAGCCTTCAATTGGTCATTATCCACTTTTGTCCCCGGCCATTCACGAGGCTTGTTCTGAATGTCTGTTGTTGAAATTTCTAGAACGAAAACCTTAGAATCAAAAACGTAGCATGTTTTTTTTTGCAACATCAGCGCCATATACATTGTTAATCCTTCGATTAGTTTCTGTAGAATTGGCGCTACGGTAGAACTCGTACTTGTAAATATAGCGATTTTTCATGTTTTCCATTCTACGAACAACGCCAAAGAAACAACTAATTGGGAAAAATAAATTAATTACTGTTTTCTAAATTACAACTGCACAAGCTAATTGGATTTATAAATTCGAATTTGGAATTCTAAACCGAAAAGAATATATTTCAGATTAAAGTGGCCAGTACGACAACGCCAATTTCAAATTTAAGGATTTAAATGTTTGTACAAATTTTAGTTTCTAGTAAGTATTTCTTAATTAATTAATATGTATTTTTTAAAATAAATATAAAATTTTTATAAATTTGCTTTTTCTTGCTTCATATTAAGATACTACAAAAATTAAAATTTCAGTGTCTGCATTTTATATTTAATAAAAATAAAAACCAACCAACCAATAATAAAATGTAGCAATGATAAAATGATAGCAACCGTTTGGTGGGCCGTATTATGGAAGCAAGGAAACTCGAGACAAATGGTAAAACACAGTATAAAAAAAATTTATAATATAAAACAGATCTACACACTCTTGACATCATCAATCTCTACTGTCTGCTAGGACACCGTCAATATACATAAAAAGCTCGATATTTGGGTACAACACGAGCTCACTTAAAGAAACAATGAACCGTGTACTCATTTGCGATTCTTTTTTGAGACGTAATGAAACTCAACTGTTTTTGAAGAGATTGATAACTGGTGATGAAAAGTGGATCACGTGTGACGGTGGTTGGTCAGGCTTCACAGTCTCTGGGAAAACTTGGGTTAACTCGCAATAAGGTGATTATACCGCTGCCACTGCCGCTGCCACTGCCAACAACCAATCTCAACTGATGAGATAAAAGCAAGAAGTTGAGAGAAAGCGGCCGGAATCGATTATTAGAAAGTGTGTGGTCTTTCATCGCGATAACGCTAGAGCACATAGATCACAGAGACATCTTTAGACACCCCGCAAAAATTATCAGAGTTTGGCTGGTAGGAGGTTAGTGCATCTGCCATATAGCCCTGACCTTGGACCTTAAGATTTCTACCTGTTTCAGTCCCTTTAGAATTCTTTAGGCAGTGTCAGATTAACATTAAAAGACGACATCCAAAACTACTTGTTGCGTTTATTTGATCAGAAATCCCAAAATTTCTATAGTAGGATCATGTAATCTACCAGAAGGCAGAAAGTCTACGAACAAAATGGCACATATATATTGTAATTAAATGTAACTGAAAAAAAATATATCTTGAATTTTCATATAAAATGCGAAGATACTTCCCCAACCTATTACTTTTCACATTCGAAAGATGGTTTTTGTGTCATGTGGTGTTTTAAATTTGAGCGATACCTGACGGGTAGTTCATGAGATATCCCTAAATTATTAGGGTATTTAATTGACTTCGGCTACGTTGATGACGTTCCCATTTTAATACTTGTCCCTTTCAAGTTTGGTGATGTTTTGATATAATCAAGAAATAAAAACAATAAAGAAAACCGAATAAATAAAATTCTATTTTTGAAATGCACCATGTCTACATGTCCTCAGGTTATTTTCAGGGATTATTAAAAAGTCATAGATTTACTAACATTGTTTTGTACCGCAGTAATAGTCAATCACTTTTTACTTTGGTAGTAAGGACTACTAACTCATCACATCAGATTTCTTGAATGTGATGATCGATTAAGGGTAAATTATGTTCCATAAGTATAGGGTTTCATTATTGGGTGTGTAAATGTGTGTAAATATCTAAATCTATTTAGTATAGGTGTACATACGAGTCTGCCTTTATTTTCAAGCTTACTTTTCGCGGAACTACTGAAAGAGATTTATATAGAAATAAATAGTATCCTTGTATATTCTCTCTATGTATAATATACTTTATTAAATTGTGTGTATGTTCATAAATTGTAAAATAAAAATAATAAAAAGGTACATAGGTATCGGCCCCATTGTGCACGGACTAGATAAATTGAAGTTTTTTTCATCTATTCAATTCCAAAAAATGTGAAAGGGATATAATGACTTTTCGGAACTTCAAATTAGTAACTTAGACAATCCATACTTTTGACTTTTTGCTACATGCGATTAGCATGTTTTGTAATGCGTGTTAAAATCGCAAATATGCTTGTAAATCGGCATTTTTGAAACGAAAAATGAAACGTTATTATTCGTCCACTCTTCTTACTCTTTCATTACTATCCACCCAGAAAAAGACAGATGTTGTTATCTTGTCGTATTGTAATGAAAGATTGGAATAGAACTTAAATTTAATTTAGTCTCTGCACAACGGAATCGGGGTCATTCTCAGACCAATTTTCCGTCCACATCGCACTTGTATACAATACGTTAGTAATTGCTATGAAGAATTTAACCTACAAGCCCATAACCTATTAACTAACTTTTTCTTAAGTCATTTTTCATTTCATTTTTATTTTATGAGCGAAAGATACAATAATAAGAGGCAAATCAAAATAAGATATGTTTTATTTTCAGAAATTACTATAAGCCAACTATTCTAAGTCTAACGTATAGTTAAGTATTCATTTAGTAAACGGATGTTTAGGTTCTCGATGCTTGGACATGCAAAGCGCACGCAGAGTCAGGTAGTAGAGAAGCTCTACTGCACTCATCATGCTGAACCCCATGCACAACCCCAACAAGCCACCAGTGTTAGCTGAAACAAAAGGTAATTGTTGAATAAGCTTAGAGATAGCTCTCCCATGTAGAACGGCTGGTGCACAGCAGGTACTTGAATAATGATCAGTTTCATTTTTTGGTTGGTAACCGTCCTAAGTATGTACATACATACATACATACTTTTTGTAGGAGGAAAGTCACGAAAAGTTGCGGGGGATACCAAAGAAATTAAGTATATAAAATAGGTAAGTCGTGATGTGGCATGTTTACTATTGTATATACTTGTTTTTATGTCTTGATACATTTCATAATAAATTATTATTATTGTGTAAACTACAAATTTTATAATTTTTGACTTGTTGTAAAGACAAGGCTCATGTAGTGTAGGTATAATACAGGCACTATATAACTAATTGTAAATATGGAATTTTGACCCATAGATTTGCATCCAGATAGTAAATCTTGAAAGCGGCTTGCGTGCTACAAATTCGCCAGATCTGGACGCACCTTTAGGATTTAATGTGGATATTAAGATTCAAATTTTGTTGTATTAAAATATGGGTGACTAGGTACTTACACAAAAATTCCGTTAATCCGAATATTTCTCCTTTTGTAAACCTCATGAAAGTATCATCTTCGAAGTAGAAATGCACTACCAACATGTTTTCTCTGGAATAAGATTAGAAAATATTGTTGAAAATCTATGTCTACATCTTTCATATAGTGTGACGACTTTATATATTGTTTGATAAAAATGTTTTTGCAACTATTGAATAAATCCTGTTTGTTTAATAATTTCAAAATATTCCTATCATCAAATGCAGCCAATTTTGTATTACGGTCTTCACTCAACACTTTAGTAGTAGTAACACACTTTATACTAGGTATAAAGTGTTGACTCTCTCACACTTTATACCTACTGTATGAATGAACTTAGACACTTGTTGTACCAATGCATTTGGCAATTTATGGTGGAATAATACGTGTTATTACTTATTTTTCACTTGAATTTAGAGCAGGCATGGTTGATGGTACGTGTTTATGATAAGTAGGTACAACGTATGTAAGGTTGTTCATGGTCTTACACAAAGTAGTCGGTAGTCTTGTTCAGTTTCCGGGCAAGGTGTTTCACAAGTGCGTTGTTTAGAGGCGCCATGCTCATGCGCTCGTAGTACGAGATCTCTGTGCACGCAGGCAGGCAGTCTTCACATACCTTCGCTGAAAGAAAAAAAATATTAATGACTATATAGCTTTAAGAAAGACAATGGTCGGTAGTGTAATAATACAAAGCCCAAAGATAGATTGCGCGATGAATCACACTTCCAGCGTATCGCATCAGTTACAAAACTACTCTTATTTATTCCAGGAATAAGGTATCATATGTCAAAGTGTCGCGTTTGATCTGAATTAATTATGTATCTATGTTAAGAGTTACTTTCATAGCAAGAAGAATGCTCAGGGTCCTGTGCTGATTTATTTAGCTTGTTGCCTTATTTATTATTTTTTTGATTAAATTCAATTATTTAAATATTACCCCTTTCTTGTTAAATTTTTTTTTCTAAAGTTATTTGATTATTAGTAATCAAAGAAACAGGTAATTCGACACATATAACTTTGACTTAAGAAACTTACCACTTAACATAGAACACTAAAAAGGTAAAACTTATTCAATTTGAGAAGTTATCCAATTTAAAATTATTTTTTTGTGCTTAGTTGTTACCAGAAACAATAGGAAATGAAGCAGCGATTCCTAATAATAATTTTAAAAAGGATGACATCTTAAATTAAATGATTAATAAAATCAGTCATAATCAAACTTATTTTATTTTACCTTTTATATTTTGATCGAGTAGAATGGAATAGAAATTTTAGTTACATTACAGCCACATTATTTTATTTGTTTACTGATATTCAAAAATTTGAAGATTATAATAGAATAGAATATATCTTTATTGTACAAATTTCAAAAAACATTAAATAAATAGGGAATAATTAATATAAAAATTGAAATAATATATAATATATAATAATCAATAAATTTTCTACAAAGGACGCCCATAAATAAATAAAATAAAAAATCTCTAAAGATTCGATTACTTAAAACTACTTACTATTTGGTTTATTATCTGCAGAATTTTCATAGCACTTCGCATCTGCTTTCCCACAGACTCGTGTCGTTTTGTTTTCTGAAAATGTTGGTATAAACGTTTAAGTTTTGTTCATTTGCTTGTAACAAAATAATTATTAATTAAAGAATATCCACGAAATTCTTCGTTTACTTGGCATATAGTAAAATACACATCGGCATAAATCCAGCATCTCGTTCGCTTCACATTCCATCTCACAGTTCTTCAAAGTATAGGTTCTGTAAAGTAATATTAAAATTTATATGTGCTTCATTTATGTGGAATTTTTAATTGAATTTGTTTTGTTGTCATTTAAAAACAAGCGTCACATGAAACTTAATTAGAGCTCATTAAAACACCAAAATAGTTATAAAATAGTTAACATTAAGCCTACGAGTATTTTATTTCTTCTACCAGTTTATCACATACAAACACTATAGATTTTCTACTGTGTACTGTACTGAGTGGTAAAGCAAAAAAAAAAAAATGTGTAAAAATGTTAAATATTCAAGAAATATAAAAATTGCATTTACGTCATGTAATGCTCGTTAATTACCTTTCATATAACACCATTTCACTATTATCAATCATATATCACTAGTATTAATAAACAAACAAATTTATAACATTTTTGAAAATATACTGATCAGATATTAGATATGAACTTAGTAGAACCTACCTGAAAAATATTAGATCCTTTTCACTAGAGAATAAGCAAAGCCTCTTGCTGATCTCTATGGAGCGCAGGTCGGGCTGAGCGTCCAGGATTCTCGGCTGGATGGATAGTCTCGCCTCAATTCCCGGCCCATAGATATCGCCTAGGTTTGCTATCTTTGGGGTTTCCGTCGGGTTGTGAAGGAGGATCTAAAATTTCCATAAAATTGTCTTTGATGTCCGTTAGGCATGATTCTGTTTAATGGACTTTTAATTAGATTTAGGTTCATTGTTATATACACTGGCTTACTTTTCACACAGTGAATCTACACGGCCGAAATATGAAAGCAGGGGATACTAATTATTAACATCTTTTGATGAAAACACAATAGCCTTACTTTAAATCCAGCGCTTTTGGTAGAAGCACAGTAATATTCAGCGACATTTGCATCCAGTACTAAAGTTAATCCCCGGTTTGCTCCTACTCCTATAAATAAGTGACATTTAAATTATTCGTTATCATTAACTTCATCCGTCTATAAACGTCTTACTGCTGGGCACACTTCTCAGATGATTAGTTTGGGCCACATCATTAACACGTTTAGTCCAAAGCGGGTTGTTGACCTAATCCACATCTGAAAGTGCAACCCTTACCACGGAGGAACTCGACAAATTTTAATCGACCCATCCGAGACCAACCATGGCTTGGATTTCATAATCGAAACAAGAATGCTTGAACCAAAAACCACGTAGTTCCTTCTCAGTACATTACCTATTTATTTATTAAGGACTCCAATAGGGATTTATAACATAAACATTTACAACTAAGTATACAATGTTTTGTTTGGGTTTCAATACATAAATGGTCGCCAATAACTGAACTGGTTTAGTAATATTTATAAAAGTGTATAAATGACCTTTAGCTTTCCAAGGGAATCCATTTTCGGGGGCATCTGGTGGATAACCTCCCTCTGGGGTCCAGTCCACTGCAGGTAGAGGGAATGTTAGATTTAAATCGTTCAATGCCTTCCTAAAATATTCAAAGAATCTATCAAATTTACTAAGATTAGAGCTGGAGTGGACTAACTTAATACTTACTGTTAACTGAATACAACCACTAATTACTTTAACTTAATATTTACTATTAGACTTGAAAAAATATCATTGGCATAAAGATATTTTCACGGAACACCTCCACTACATACAAGATCGCAAAGCTTATGTCTTTGCAAAATCGTACGGACAATTTAGTTTGTAGTGTTATGTTCCATCCAAAAGTATTATAAAATGGCAAAAGCTTATTGAGAAATACCACATTAATGTGACAAGCATTTGACACAATTACACAAAAATTGTTCTGAAATCGCTTTTACCTTAATCGTCATTTCTAAAAGGTTTGTGATTGTTTTATTATCAAATGTTGACTTTAATTACGATTGAAGTACACTGTTTTGTAGACTAATAATAAATCGACTAATCTCGTTGATTAGACGAGCGAGCGATTAATTATTATTTCTGAAGTAACAATTACTTATGAAAAATTAAATTTAAATGTTACTTACGGGTTCCGAAACATTTTTTCCCTGTGTACAACGTTGAATGTGCAGCACAATCCCTCGTCTGTCAACTGCGCATTGAATAAGTCTCTGCAGCTCATATCTTTAGAGTTCCAAGAACATGAAGCCAACATTTCAGAACATGGTTGCGTTACCTGCAGAATTTGATGAATGTTCTTATATAGTATTTTTTTTCCATTTTTGATTATCTTATTTGTCGGTCTTTAACTAACAATAAATAATAATTTATTGTTAGTTTTATATTTCAACACATTTTTTATTTTTCCAAGGACTAAAGAAGTCCAAGACCAAGCTAGAGAAGAGAATATCCACTTTCGTACATAAATTATTTTTGCTATCGCGTCTTATTCAAGCAACTGTAATAAGAGTCACAACATTATCCAAAGTGTATATATGATATCCTGTAAGTGCTCCTAACTGTACCTACTAACATTAATCAAAAAGGAACGTGTATAGTCCCAGTCCGCACTCACTGCCAGCCCATCTTCAAATATCTCCGTGTCGTTTTGTGATGAGCACAAACTTTCCAATAGCTTCTTGTTTACTGAAGATCTAAAATAATTATACAGATTTACTGACAAACAAAAGTCTACTACTTAATTTTTTAAGAAGTATAGTGGATTGAAGTGGATTATTAAAAGGATGTTATATAAATCTGCGAGGATTGTGTAACTTCATCTCTCTAGTTGTTAACTAACGTGGTTCACCACCGCTACCTACACACTAATGATTGAAAAGAAAATTCAGAAAATTATATGAAACTGTATAATTCGTGCTGTAGGATACGATAACAATGATGTAACTGTAATGTACATTGTTCAAGTGTCTATGTTACAGAGATTCTTCTGCTTCTTAACATAACTTTCAATAAATCTTATTAATATTTTTTTTTAACTAATATAATCTCTGTAGCATAGTACTAGGAAAAACACAGGCAAGAAATTTCAGCAACAATTGCCAGCGTTGTTCACGGATTGGTAATTTAAAATTTGTGTAATTTGAACAACTCCATGTTTTAGAAGGCACAATAAACCGTTGGTCTCATGTGTTAGGTACAGCAACTGATTCTATAAACAAACGCATTGGCCAATATGGCGGTGTAACTGCCGGATGCCCGATGCATGTATATATCCAGTTCTCTCTAGTATACGGTACGTAGATATGTGTACGAGCTTTAAGAGGTGGCTCCCTAAATATAATCCAGCAATCTAACGGTGCTAACTTCTTAAATAAACTTACGTACGCAATATTGAACAATTAAATCGTGCAGTTTAATTGTTCAATATTGCGTACGCCCGCTTCATTACAATTTAACAGAGAAGTAATGTAACGTTAGTCACACAACTAATTTTCGATTATAATTTGATTAATAACTATAGTGTTCAAATTGTACTTAGCCAGTTACTAATAAATTATCGTTATAATCTATTTGAAGAATTTTTATTCATTTAGCTCGATAAAGAAAGAAGAAATTTATAATATTCTCACCAAACGCACTGTTTTAAAAAGAAAGATTTGTACATAATCCAATAAATTATGTTTTTATTTTAAACAAATTTTAGTCAAATAGGTATACAAAAACCCGTATATTTATATAGTGTATGCGAAATTGAGTACACTTCATTCAAACCATCTCATATTTAGAACGCCGCCTCAGATGAATTAAAATATCTGGACATACAAACGGACCCAGAATATAAGTACCGCTGCGCTACCGACTTCTTGGCTTGGTTGACGTTGCAGATGGTGACAGCCGGGAACGGCAGGTTCCCCAGGGCCATGTTTTTTGGATTTATGCTCACAATCATCGGAGACAGCCGCCATTTTGCGTAAACGTTCAGTATAAAGAATCCGGCACACACAAGTGAACACAAGAAGGCTGCTAGCCAGAAGAACCTAGGGCAGATAAGTGTATTTTAATTATGGTTCGTCTTTGTTGGACAGGAAAGTTTACAGGAATGTTATAGTACTTATTATTTTATTTTTCTTTGATAAACATGTTCTAATACTACGTTTCGTTTGAATGACATTGAATATGATGTACCTCAATATAGCAATTTACATTGCTGAGTAGGTAATGTCTGTTTGTCGGGTAAGAGTTATCTGGTATCATTTACGTATTTTAAAAATGAAGAAAACTGCCTGTATATTTTTCATTTAATTACTTTTAAGAAAGCAAAATTAATGGCTTAATTTCACATTGTACACACATTGAAATGAAATGAAATAGATACAGTATGTAAATGTGAAATAATATGACAGCTTAATCGCTGTTGTTCTTTTTGCATTCATATCGAAACGGAGACGTACTGAATAAGTATTACTGTGTACTGAAGAAGCCGACCTATTCTCCATGAAGTTTTAATCAAAAAATTATAATTGATTGTGCCTCTAGTCAATATTATTCTATTCTATCGAATTTTGATAATCGAATAAGCAATCTACTCATACACTTTACATACATTACGTACATACGTACGGACATACATTACCTACATTTTTTATTTAGATAGAAAATGTGGCGGATTTGACATTAAAGATCGATAGCTTACCCAGCTCTTATGCCAAGCCATTTTCTGTTTAGCTATAACCATTATCGAAAAGAACCGTCTAGGGGGACTGTTTGGTAGATACTCTTTCACTTATTGAGGAAGATTCTTGATATCTTCAAGTATGGGTCAAAGAAAAAACATAAAAAATAGGTACCTACCTCTCAAACCACGTCAGTTTCCTTTCCCCAATGTACCGTAGTCCATGGAGAGTGGATGTCAGAAGATATTCCCTTAGGTCTTTCTTGAATCCCTTTACGACTTCACTATTTGCCGTTTGCAAAATTCTTTCCTGTTCGTTCCGTTGAAAACTTGCGTTTTTATAAGAATTATCTTAATTATTTTATAAAAACTTTTTTTTATAGTTAACATTAAACAGAGAGAGAGAGGGATTTTAGTGAAGAATAATCTATTCTAAAATGAGAAAAAATAAAGAGGTTTTGTTTCAATATATATATTCTCTTACCTCACTTTTGCTACTGCGAATTGGAATTTTCGTGTCCCAAATATACCATGGAGTTAATTCTTGATTGCTTTCACGAACCCATAGTTTTGGCTAAAAATACGCTATTGTTAAAGCACCAAAAAGATCTGATTTATCACGTGTTTTTGTTTTGTTTACCTTATTTTTCTGTTTATCTATAGACCTCGTCGGTCGTATATTGTATTCCGTGCGAGGATGTATCATAATTTTTCTTAATTAAACTCGTAGAGATAGCAGTAATTCTCCACTATCCTCTTCAGCGCGTGGACAGCAAAAGAAATGTCAAACCGATACATTAAACTAATTTCACATCGTTGTTTGCAGGGTAATCACTTGATTGCTGAGCTAATGACGAATCGACCCCGGCCCGCCTACCGTTAGCTTTTGATAACAAAATTACACATTTTCAAACTACTTGTCCTTTTGCCCCCATCAGTAATTGCGTACTCGGTAGGATTATAAATTCGAAACAGAACCGTTAATTTCATGCTGTATAATAAGATTGAATTTGTTTTGTGTCTGATAATGTTTTGGGAAAGTAATTGTCGTGTATCATTGTATTACACTATATATGTAATTCATCGGTTACATTGATTATTATCATAATTTTATATATTGTTGCACATAATCATCATCTATCTACTTTGGACTCGTCCATTTGTGCTGGACATAGGTCTCCTGTCGCTCCTCCTAATGCTCGTCACTGTTCCCGATTTTCGGGGAATTTCACCCAGCAAAAATAATATTGTTCTACATAGAAAATATAAATTTAATCCACATTGTAAGTAATGTTAGAATCACATATCATTCTCTTCAATTTATATAGGTATTTAGACTAAGCAAGCAATATAATGGTTACAACTTTTTACACCTCATTAAAAGCAATGAAGTACAAAATGAGCGATATATTTTTTAACTTACCGTAAAAATACAATGAATATTACTTCGGGCGGTATATCTATTTAGAGATCAGTGCAAAATAGACGGCTGGTCACGCTACGGTCGCCGGTACACCTAATTGTAATTATAAATATCGGACATGCACAAACTGTTAATTGGACTAATGCGGAAATCACGCTCTAAAATAATTGACAGTAACATAGTAAATTCTTAAATTTTATCTAATGCGATAATTTTGACTGAACCCTACATTAGACTACAATGTCAATATCAATTCAGGTTCTAACTACAGCCCTGCTAGTGTACCATTAGTTGTCTTGTTTGTGTAAGTTGATTGAGGTTTCAGTGTTACGAAACTATATGTAGGTTTGATTGGAACACTTTGTGGTGTTTTGCGTATATACTCTTCGTTACCTTCATCAGGGTGTTAAGTAATTTAAACAGGTTTTAAATTTTCCGTTCCATATATTTCGTTTATAACGCATACATATTATAATTATTATTTACAAAATGTTCGTTTTCATAGAAATTTCTTATAAAAGTAACAAAAAGCCACAAAAGTAGAAGCTGACGCACTTGCACTTGAAAAATTTCTACAAGAAGAAGAGATCGAAGAGAAAGATGGAGACCTCGACGCAGTCCTAAGTCATGATGGCACGAGCGCGGTCACCAGGACCGCGGGCTACGAGCTAGCGCTTTGTCCAGACTCCGATGGAAGAAGAGGGAAGGGGAGAAGGGTTTCACCAGTGCTGCTGAGGCGCGTGGGCTGGTGCACCGTGGGCTGCCTGTTGGTGAGCGGCAAGATGGGCCGCACGCGCTGCCGCCACTTCGGGAGTCTCCAGGATTCCGGAGCCATCGTGCGCTAACCTGATGTTAGCGGCTTGGTGAGCGGGGGCACCTTGCCAAGAGGGAGCACTGTTCCACTGGGGAGCGGGGGCATTCCATTGCTGTTGACCGTGCGCGGGTGCGTTCCACTGCTGGGCGGGAGCAGCGGACTTAGCAGCTGAGAGGGCGGCAAGGTGAGCAGCACGGGCCTGTGCTACCTCAGGGGTCTCTGCAACGGGGGCGGGAGCGTGGCCAGCGGCGTTCCAGGCGGGCGCTGCGGGAGCGGCATTCCAGTGGTTAGCAGGAGCGGCGTTCCAAGCAGGGGCGGGGGCGGCGTTCCAGGCGTTGGCGGGGGCCGCATTCCATTTGGGCTGCTCGGCGCGCTGCCAGTACTCCTCATTGTCCCAACGGGGGTCGTAAGATCCGTCGTCATGGGGATTAGGGTTGTTCTGGGATGCCTGCTGGAGAGCGCTCAGGTGAGCGGCGCGTGCCTGCGCTACCTCAGGAGTGTCGAGGATGTTGCGGCCGTCCTGTGACAGGGCAATGTTTGCAGGAGGTCCGGCCCAACCGGACGCGTGCGCGCCGCACGCCAGCGCCAAGCAAGCTACAACGATCTGTAAAGAAAAATACTCTTTTGAAAATATTATTTCCTTGTAATTAACATCATAAGTCATAATCGAGTACTAGTCGCTTTACGTGCAAAGTGTTCGCTCTATATTCAGCTTTGTAACTAGTAGTTACTTAAGATCGTAATCTGGTATTGTCCCCCTTCTATCTGATTACAAGTTATTGCTACCAGTTGTATCGGTTCAGCTTTAGAATATCCTTTATTAACAAGATAATATTCAGAGTTATTGCCAATATAGGTACCACATAATAATTGCGGTGTCGCGCCAGCTCGCAGCACTCTCATTATAAGTAAAGCTAGTGGATACAATATTTATATAATTCCAGTGCCGATTGTAAGTCGCCCTCGTTCTGATCAGGTGTCACTCGCGGTGCTATATTTACTAGGTTTCACTAATGCGAGCTCATGGCACTAGTGCACGTAACATTGACCGACATTTCAGACAGATTTATCCAATTCAGGTTTATTCATTCATTTCGTCCTTATATCGTTTTGTTTCCTAGATGACACTTTCGGATGAGTGGTTAAAAAGATTATTATGTCTAATTCCTATATTTGTGTTGCATTATTGATGTACTTAGATTTATGCTTGTTAATGCAATAAGTAACAAGGATTAAGTTAAGTTTGTGTTGGCTTAGCCAATAGTCGTGAGCAGGCTTGGTGCGTGTCGGTGGGCGGGCCTTTGTGCCTACGTTCTGTGTTTTAAGCTGGACCAAAACCTGTAGTTGCTCTAATATATCTCATTATTTTATTGATGCTAATAGAGATTGACCCTCTAGTTAGTTCAACTACAAAGTAACAGCACGTTTTATAAATGTGCCCATACTGTGTCCGTGTAAACGGTGAAATTAAATTTTATTTAAAAAGATAATTGTGATAAAGACATATTTTTAATCACATTGCATCTTAAAAGCCCTTTTGCGTAATAAATTAATTAGGAATTACTACAGATAAGAATTTTTAACTAATTATGCAAATGATTTAACATTAATTTTCTGTTCTAAATGAAACTTACTTCAAAGTGTTAAAGTTAGTAAGCTTGTATGTAGATTCAAGTTTACTTATGTGCTTGTACAGTCGCGTCATTTAAAGTTTGATATCCCAGAGTACAAACTTGTACCATAAAAGCTACTATTTTAAGCGAATAGTAACATTGCTTTGACGATGTCATTGTTAACGGCAAAGTTTCAACCTCATTGCATTTTGAGTAGTCTCAAAAAATTTCTAGGAAATGGGTCCATAATTAAAATTCTTGACGGGGCAATTTTTTGTGAGAAAAAAAAGTTACGAAAACCAGGCAAGTATATCTTAAGGACTGATTTGGCAATATGAGCTAAAATAACTATAGTGGGATGAGTAACTTCAAACTAGAATATGTAAGTATATTAAATAATTGATTTTAGATTTCAAATAAGTTTTGAATTTATTAACTTTAATAGGAAGGGGTAAATGCACATTGAACCTACTGTTTAATTTGTTAATTGGTAATAAAATACACGTTTTAATATAATATCTTTCTAGTCCGTTGACTATTGCAAAACATTGTATAAAATCGTGCGAGGTTACAAAAAATAGTTTTGTGAAAATATCTGCCCTTGGAATACCTACGTTTTAGTTTATGTATGACGAAACTGAAGTTTGTTTTACAAAAAGTTAAACTACCTTTTAAACATGCAAACTCGTGGTCCATTTATGGTGAAATATTATAAACGTGAACCTATTTGCATGCAATACTTTACTGACCCTTACAATTGTAACATTGGAATGCGGAGAGAAAATATAATTTAAAACAAAAAAATTGTATGTAGTTAACAGAAAATTTAAATTCATTGAAATTATCTGTCAAGACTAGAAGTTCCCGCGAAAATATTCATTTCTTCATTCTTTTTTAGTTTTAGTTGATAATAATATCGTACATACTCATAAAATTACGTAACATCTTATTATGATTTCTTAATAAGCCAATAACAGTTATTCTCTATTTGGTAAAAATAATATTAATATTTTAGAAGTAATGTCGTTTAACAAGTTAAGTATTGTTTCTTAAGTTATAAAGGGCATACGTCGCATTTATTGGATATTCTAAGAAAATGAATCGATCAAACAGCTTTCGCTAATAAATCGGGCGGACAGAAGGCGAGTGAGTGGTGAAGGCCACCCGAAGGTCACGGAGCAGGAAGCCAGCCTTCCGGGCACTCGTTACCCTCGGATAACATTCTTTCTTGTGATATAGTTTTTTCGCATATTTATAATTGACGCGTACAATTTGATATTTTAATTATATTATAATTATCATGGAATACTAAGTACACAGCGTCATCGTGGTTTAGGGGATAGGTGAAGCTTTCCCGCAAAAGTTATGCATTGGATTGCAGTCTACTAAAGCAATCGAGCTTAAAATGTATGGAAACCTCGAAGGTGCTATTATAGTCACGATTTGATTCGAAAACTCCCATCCCGTTCCCCTTGATGCATCAGAATAATAAGTTAAGTGAATCAAAAAAGCAAATTAATATATTAATTGACTGTAACCATGGATTTATTTTAAAAGTATATAGGTTATTCGCAGTCTCTTTCGCGATAAGGATATATATATATGACAGATAGAGGTGGGTAATGTGTGAATTTATCAAATAGCAAGAATGGCAAATAAGAAGAAAGAGCCTATTCTTGTCAAACCTTAGGTACCTCGTAATTACACTTTGCCTCCCATTTAACAATATCCTGTCATTATTATGTTTGTGATGTAGAAGACACATTCCTTTAGATCAAAAAAATATTACTCACTACGGGAACATAACATGACAACCAAAATTGTATTAAATCACTGAAACATTTTTCGTGCTCAAAATTTGAGTAGAAAATTAAATCATGCTCCACTTCTCGTAATCGTTCAGGGATCGATATATCGGACAGGTTAATGTTCCATTGTTCCGACTGTATATTGACAAACTGTGGTTTTGGGGTAAAAATAATAATTAAAAAAATGTTGATACCTTAAAATAATAAATTAGCTCTGGGCATAGATTTTTTTATAGTAACAAGATACTATAAAAAAATGTTAAGTGTGGGGGAAAAATCAGAAATTGAGGAATATTGCGCGCCGAATATTTTATTTCATTGCTAATTACATCATGCACGTTTCACATTTATCACGTAATTACAATATTGCTGATATTAATTAATATAAGAAATATTTATCACATAAAATGAATAAATAAATCTTGAAGCTGATTCATATAGATTGCATGGAACATTTATTCATTAGTCAATTGAAGGTATTTTAATAATTTGACATTTAAATATCACTTTTAGTGGTGTATTACCAATTGACCTTATATGAAGTTGATCCATTAAGGTATTCTGGCCGACGACGTCCTACGCTCTCGTCTCGTACTTAGTTTGCTTGTTCCTGTTATTTTACTGTGAAGGTCTCGTTATTGTTTTAAACATTACTTTACACTTCTTAAATTTACATATAAAAGTTACAGATTTATTTAGATAATCTTAGGAGTGATCTCGTGTTCACGGATTTTTCAATCGGAAGTTTAATTTGCGGTGTACAAACCAATGTAAATTTTATCTACTATTTAGATCTAGATTTTTATTCTCCTAAAGAATAACTCTATTAAATCGTTCACTGATAGTAGTGGGTGTTATATAATTATAATTAGTATATCGATAAAGTTGCCTCAGGCGGTGCGTAGGCATGCCCTTCTAAATTGGTGCGCGGAGGAATGCAGACAAAAAGCCTTAGTGAGTGGCGAGGCGAGCGACACTGGCGGAAACGATAGGTGTGCCCTCCAATGACAAAACTCAATAAAAGATGTCCTTATCGATGACATTATTATCAAAAGGCTTATTCTAGAAATTGTATTGTCTTTTATACAAATGTGGAGCTATGCAAAACTAGTAAAATGTATTAATCTATGTTGATGGAATCGATTAACCACATTGATATCTTTACAGATATTACTACTAAAAACGTCAGAGGAAGTTAAGAATTCATCATTCAATTAAAGACTTTACGATTCAAGAACAAGACCCAATTTTGTTGAAAGGTGCATTATCAAGAGTACTACCACCTTCTTGACAATGCAATTGGAAATGGAACATTATAACATAGCAACTTAGGGTTGCTACTTAAATTTCTTATAAGATATTCACTTGTTTATCGACGTTATATGAGATGGGTGTTACATTTTTGCTATGATAGATAATTCAAATGGAAGTTGGCTTCCAATTCTATTAAATGTTAGTGTATTTATTGTGGATACAATACTAGAACAAGCAGTAATATTAATTATTCCTTTAAAAAACATGATGGCATTTTTAGGCGCCTATTGTGCTCAGAGCATTGCATATGTTTAACTAATATTGGGAAAAGGGGAATTGTAAATTTTGATTTTTATATACATTATCGTCACCGTAACATACAAAAGTGGAACAACTTTGAACATATAAGTAGTGATAAGGGGCTTTTAACTTATATTAACAAAAAATAAATGTAAATAAATACTTCCTAAATAAATATACGTAATATGAAAAATTTCAACGATGTCCGTGTCATCCTAAAGAAATTTTGTACACAACTAAAATCATTATTCAACTTCTTAAAATAATTCAGTATGAAAACTCTTCTATTTAATCTACATAAACTAACTACGTTAGATTGTCATTATCTAAAAAACGTTTCAAAATTTATATAAATTTATTAATTCATCGAGTTCTTAGTGCGTAAATATACAGTTTAACTTATGCCTCAAGTGCTCTCAATATTTAGCAACTAGGAATAATTTGCGATCGAACTAATCAGGAACCTGATCTAGAATAACATAAAATTTAATTCCAGTAATGTGAGGAAGGTTTAAGAGGAACATTAGTAAACATAGAACAACATAAAAATCATAAAATCTGGGTTGGTAGATCTGCATAGCGTGTAAATGAGATAATTATATTCAAGTTACGTACCACCATGGAAAATTTTAACTTTATGAACTAAAATACATTTTTGTCTTACTAATATTGATTAAATTATAGTAAAGGAATTAAAAGTGAGCAGTACTCCATCTGACTTTTTCAACTTTCTTCGTCGCAGGGTATAATTTAAAATATTTTTATACTGCGATCCTTTCTTGATAACCTTCTAACTGATCTGATTACTGTCAAGTGAATTTGTTTTTTTATATGTAAAGGTAAGATGATATGATTTTTTCTAAACGAGTAAATGAAAAACATCAAGATACCATACAGAAATGTCTTTTATAGAAGTCTTTATTAGATCTACTGAAGCTAATAAAAACAGTTTTAAGATATTTTATTTCTGTTGTCTATGTATCTGGTGGTTATTTATTAATACCACCGTACCACCGGGCAAAACCTAGTATAATTTATAAATTCATGTTATAAATATGTTAATATTCACATTATTATTTTTACTAGATTACCAATGGTTTAAAAAGCATTTATGTATGAATTAATATGGATTAGGCTTGTTTAGTATTGGACTTGTTTTACAGAAGAATAAATTAATCATTTCGAAGGTTTAAGGACACCATACAATAATTCAACTTTCAGTGACATTGACACGAGTGCAGTAGTTTCTGTGCTCTGATTCACTCAACGAGCTACGATTGTACGAACCTTAACCGCATTGGATTAAGATATTATTATGGGCATTGCAGAATTAGCAAACCACTATTCTATGTTTTTTTTTATTTAGTTTTAAATTTATTTAAAATGGAGCGAGAGATCCCCAGACCAAGAAAATACCACGCATAAAGCAATAAGACGTCAGAATCGTGCAATTAAAAACATATTAAAGTCCCGTATATTAATTGTAAATAAAGTCATTGCACATACTACAATGGTATTCCTGGTTGCTATTTATTCTTGACTATTAAAAAATACTGCTTAAAAGTTCACTGTGATAAAATGATTATTGTGCCTACTTTATAAAAAATCTCAGAAAAAATAGTTATTTTATGTATATTGAAATATAACATGCAATTGTTTTTGGTTTATATGTTTGCTATTTTATATTTTGATCAAGAAAAATGTTATGGATTTTTTTGCAAATAAACTCATATAACATTTTCTAAAGCGTTAGCCCAGTTTCACAAACGTAGATGATAAATATTGATCCAAATACAAATTGTGTAACAAACATCTGCTCTTTTGACTAACAATCGTTATCAATTATTATCTTCAACTTCAAAGAAAATCTGATTAAGCGATAGACTCATTTTAGTTATTGATTAATCAGCCATTAAACATTTTTAAGTTTTAAAAAAATAAGTTACTCTGCTGAAGAATAGAACTCTTACTTTAAATATTATATTATTCCAAATGCACACGTGAAAAAGGAGATTGATGTAATTGCTTTTTTTGGAGGTTGTATTAGTTGTTCATAGCTTTGTATTGCACGTCATTCATGAAATAGAGCGCAAATTTAAGTCCTACTGACAATGACCGCGTGGTCGCGTGCGCCAGCGCATCGCTACCGATATTTCGACACAAACTAGTTAACAATAGTTATTAATTGCTAGTTTCTTAAGGTAGAGTTTTTATTGAAAATTTGGAAATAACGAACCGATTTAGCGCCAGCGGCCGCGTTTAATCGGTTGTTAATATACGTAATAGCAATAAATGGTATAAAGCACTTTTTTATAATTATGAACGATTTTAGTGCACTGTGAAATAAATTGAATTTGATATTTTAACTAGTGTCTAAGACATTATTAAGTTTTATGAAAAAAAAATGTTTACATTCATTCAAATCAAATGGCCCGATCAATATTTCAATAAATGTATTTGATATTTGATTCTCATTGCGAAAGAAATACGTTGTTCTATTGTAAAGAATTAGGTCGTACTTGTTATACATAATTGAGGTGTGTAGTGTTATGGGCTAAAGGTTGGGCAAGTACAAGTCACTGTTTGCGGGCGTAAATAAAGCGGGCGGTGACTGGTCCCCAATATCAGATTCAACAATAAATTGTCTATCGGTCTCAAGCGCTCGCGTACCGTTTATCACTGAATGGAACAGATAAATTTACATAAGTGATCTACGACATATCATAAGATCGATAAAGATCATTATTAACTGATATTGACGGTATTATCTAGCTGCAAGATGAAATGTTTTTCCCGTCACATTATGCTACTACTCTTTTGTAATTTTATAAAAAATGTAATTTTTGTGAACATATTATATTCAATACAAGGGTTGAAAATTAAAATAGAATAAAGTAGAAATAAAAAGCTTTTATAGTACTCACCATGGATTTCATTTTTGTAAAAGGTTAAAGCACAGAAGAAAGAGAGAAAGATAGTTTTTTAATTTTTTATGGATCGATTTATAGCGCTGCTGGAAGACTAGAATCTTCCAGGAATCGCTATGTTGAAGTGCAACTTGCGTCTGTGAGAAATGAGGGCGGGAGCGTGCTTATATACCGCAGCGCGTGCGCAGAGGGGGTGCGAGCGTGCGCGGGCCTGCGTGAAAGTATTGGGACATGCCATTGATAATAGCTGAATATCATACACATTTCAATGGCGATCAGACGCGCTCGCGCATTGTGCCCACGTTGGGGTTGATCTATGGGATATGTGTGCGATGTGCCTTAATTAGAGTTGGATCAAAGCTTTTGAGATAAACTTATCGTTGACAAGTGATGTTTGACTTATCTGTGGTAACGTGTTTGATTAGAAGTGTTATGTTAGTTTTTATAAATACAGTGTTAGTATGCACAGTATGTAAATAAACTTGAGTAGTTATGAATTTGAACTAGGAAAACCGCATTCACCTATTCTAAGAGGTTTAAGAACATATACATACAATCAGTATCATAATGAAATCATGAAATAAATTAATGGCAAAATGTATGTTGTCAATACCATAAATTTGTAAATTTAAATTAGGTTGTATGATATAGTATATATTTATTACTTATTTAGCAATAACTCTTTCCATTCATCTGTTAATTCATTCAGTGAAAATTTATAGCAATATTTTGGTAATTTGTATTTGCATAATTATGAGTTTTTAAGTTAAGATTATATGTACGGTAAAATAGTTGAATATTTCAAAGTAAATGAAGTCATTGGTGGGTAAAGAGTATCTTTATAGGTGTTTATTAACATAAGCAATTATTAAGTATAACTTATGATTGTAAATAAAATGGGGGTTCGAATAAAAGTAGTCATGTGGTTTTGTATGTAACTTATTTAAGGTAATTACTTGACAAGCAGTCTCCGTTCTGTAGTGTAGTAATTTATATAAGTATCTGAATGGTAAACATAAAATTACTTGTCAGAAGCCAATTTATGTCTCATTTAATTCTTAAGCATATATTTTACCTAACATATAATTAGTCAATGAATTATATACATATTTCATAGCTTAGTCGGAGGAAATGCGATGAAAGTGAATTAAAAATTATCTTACTTAAAATTCAGGTCAAATTGTTATTTTCTTTATATGCACATGTATAGATTTTTATATAGCATCTGTAAAATGGTCTGTATTTTTAATATATGGGGTACAATAAAGCATATTTTATTTATCTATGTTTCTTTCGAAATACGACTATTTCGTAAACGCACTTTTTGAGCTTGACATGTTCCATGTTGCACTAGCTATCTATGTATATGGACTCTTTTTGCTGCTTACCATCGAAAGGGAGTCATTTTCTCTGCTTTTTGTATTTTAAATATACTTACAACACACTAAATATTATTGAGTGTTATATACACTAAACAAAATCGTTAAAAATTGTGATAGAGTACTTGGTTTATCGATCAACAATTAACTAGAATGAAAGCATATCAAATATAGTTAGTAGAGTAGATCTACTTGTGTAAAACCTAGCACTCTAAATGTTTGACAATAGTAAAAAAATAACAATTTGCAAACAAAATATTAAATTTTTTCTAATGTATAGACAATTACATATAGTGGTACTTACTCCAAATTGTTGTGAATTATTTAATGGTTAGTATGCTCCGATTCTTGCAGCTAGTTTTATAATTTTATGATTCAGGCAGTAGTTGCGATATTGAGGGAAAAGCAACCTCGATATTGTATTAAAGGTCGCTAGTTTGATTCTGAGCGTAATTTAGTGTTTTTGGGAGTTATTAGTTGTGATAAAAACTTTTATTGAACGTAAATAAGTTAAATAATGTTGACACTCTATGTTACCTAACATTTTGTTGTTCAGTGTTTAATTTTTATCGTGATTTTTTTGATTGAGGAGGATATTAAAAACAAATGAACCAAGCCAGAACTTGTAGAACTAAAATCTTCATTTTTCATGCACTTCGCAATAAATATTGTTTCGTAAAAGAGTAGTTATTAATGAAAAAAGTTTTTATTGCTTCATAAGGATGAGGAGGACGGAGAGAATGGAAGAGGAAAATACAAATTCCAAATATGGCATAGTTCATAATAATCATAATAACGTACACAAAAGAAACATGATTTTTTCACATGTTGTGATTATCCCGAAATATTAAGCCGTGCTTTTTAAATTATTTAAGTTAATAGAATAATTAATTTAATTTATATATTAAGCCTATTGATACACTAGATTCCGACGGCCCGGCAGACTGATGTCGCTTGATAGGTAAGTGGCATTTTACAGAAAGAGTTATCGTTTAATCTTGGATTAACGATATTATGAATGAGATAAAAGTTTTGTAGTAATACAATCTTGAGAGTGGAATCAATTATATATTTATTTATTTAAAAACTGTTAGAAGTTGATTTTTCTTTAAACGGGTTAACTACTTTTAATGAATTAATTAAATGATAAAAAATAAACAATTGTCGAAAAATATTTAAAGTCGAATATAATACTTTTGTTACACTTTATACACTAGTCACTAACTTACCGAAAATTAAAAGAAATATCTTACATGTATATGTGACCTAAAGTATAAAGTTTATAATTAAATTAAGAAAGCCTTATACGGTAATGACCTTCAAATATAAAAGTTAAGTGGGACAGGTTCTAATTATCTAGGTATATGTACTATTTGATATAATAATAATATATGTCAAATCAGGTTGTCTTGCGGCGAGAGATACCTATTGGTTGTTATTATTTTAATATTTCATATTCGATTTGAATTGATTTTTTATTAAATTCATCTTTAAAATAAAATAATACTAGAACTAATTTTTTATTATAAAATTTTTTTAGTAAATTTTTTTAAAACTTTCTATCTGAAAACAAAATTTTAAGTAGATTTCTATACGTTCATATAAAAGACATCAACGCTCATGTTCAATGACAAAGTTACACTATGACACCTTTTACATTTCTATTACATGTAATACATTGAATTATAATCTGAATATGTATCCCGTGCTCCGTAGGATTTCTGTTTTTAGGAGATGCGATAAGAGATGAAACGATGTAAGATTTATATAACGTTTTAATCTAAAGTTTTTTGTTTTGATAACAATTTTCACTAGATGTGCTGTCGTCTGCACACACACAGACTTTCATAATACATAAGTATTAAAATTAATATTTGGAGTATAACTAAAAATTAAATAAATGCAAATATATATTTATATGGGAGTAGGTAAAAATTAAAATAATCACTAACTTATATCAAACAAAGGGCTCTTTCATCTACAGGATTTTGCGCAGCCAGCATCCAGTGTCGTTGGCTCTACACGACCTTGTCCACCTGGCTTTTTACGTAACTCTGATGGTAATTGGCAATGAGTTTCATCTGAAGCTTATTCCCTTTTCATTGTTGCGTGACTAGGCTTATTATCACAGTGACATTTTAATTTTTTTAAAACAAAATTCCAATTCCATTATCACTGCATTTACGTAATTAGGGAACAGATCTTCTTCCCATCTTGAGAGACTGATTACTTTGTGTTTTCATTCAATAACATCATCACTCATCATCGTCTACAATTAGCCTGGGAGAAACACACTACGAGTGTGTTCCATAAGAACACCACGCTGGCTCAATTCGGCTTGGTGGCTGAAAGCGGTTAACCTGAACAACCAACAGACGTCATTCCCAAACACGAAAGAGCTCTAGGTAACAAATTTAATTTACTCATCTGTTTGTTCAAAGTTGCTTTGTTTTAGTTATCGAAATCAGAACGTTCGAACCAAAACGCCAACGTGCTCCTTCATTACATGCCTCCAAACCAAACATTATATTTTCAACGTAAATAAAAAATATTCGCCAAAATGTGTTAGGAAGTTATGAGTATGTGCATAACTTCTTAGCAGCAGCACCAAATTGGATAAACATTTTCTTATTTTGTCAAATTATGGCTTTTGTGATAATTTTTTACAAAAATGATTTATATATATTTTACTATGAAAAGTGTGTGATATCACTATATCACTCACTTTTCATAGTAAAATCACCTCACTAGGTAGAAGACAGTGGGGACGCCTTCAATATTTTCACAAATAATCAAATATTTCTTTAATTCATAATATGGTCGTACCGAAAACGGAATGTTTTGTCTTTTCACGTTAGGAGGCTAACTACCTATTAATTTATAATAAATATCTGGAAACTATTCAGTATCCAGCCGACAGTATTCTGCAATATCCAGTTGAAACACTTGTTCCTAATAAATAGGTAGCGATAACATAGTAAAGTTTGAATTGCAAATAACTAATGGTAATTGCTCTTAACCAAAACTTCATGATTAATTACAGAAAGTTCATCGGCTTAGATTAATATTGGATTTAAATGTAATTACTCTTCTTTGTCTTTCAAGCACAGGAGCATAGACAAGAAAAAAACTAAAGCTAAACGTTATTAGCCGTATTCATTTAGAACATTCGAAAGAAGGAGTTCCGAACAGTTAGAATACATTTTTTCCAAGATTTTGCATGCATATAATGGGTTGCTATTTAAGAAAATATTTTTAAATGATAATTATTATTTACTGATAAGTTAGGGTCCTTGTACTTTTGGTTTTAATTTAAAATAAATTATGCTAAATAATATTAGTAGCGGTAAATCTAAGCGTTGCCTATACCTAAAGAAAAAGTGGTGTTATTGACAGCAGAGGTTACAAGATTACAGGTCATCTTGCTTTGAACACAATACTCCCATTCCATAGTATCCCCGGCGAATATTTTATATTATAATAGACAATAGTTTTTTATACTTATTTGATAAGAATCATATACTGCAGTCATTTATTGATCATTAAAATATTTAGCAACGAAAATGCGACAAAGGAATAAAAAATAATTTTATGTCGTCCGTCAAGGTTGCAGGTTTGAATCCCAACATAAAACATAAAGTCTATAAATGAAACAGTGATTTTATCCAAGGAACTTTTTAATATTGGGCATTCGTAATTCTTTTTAACAATCCATTTATGTCGAGTTAACAAAGTACACGTCGCTATGTCCTGAATAAATGAAATAAATTCTCATTATAACGGTAATTTTTCGTCAATGATTCAATTATAATTTTCTGTTCGATAATGTGTTACTAATATCCTGAATCAAGTACATCTAAATAATAGTTATGATAATAAATATCATAGAGGCGATACGCTTATTATTCAGTATGATTAAAGTAAATAAGTCTTTTCGCATATAGTATGTATAGGTTTGTAATAAAATCTTTGGCTGTACTATTTGTACCTAGTTGATTTGCATGACACTAAAAAGGTGACATTTCAAAAAAAGTATCATATTAGGAAAATTTTTCTTTCTGTCAAAATGAGTGAATTGAATGAAGAAATTAGATACATTTTTAAATTTTATTACAAAAAAGGAAAAATGCAACGCAAGCCACGAAAAAAATTTGTGACGTTTATGGACCTAATGCAGTGTCAGTGAGAGCATAAAGATGGTTTAAGGGTTATCCGGGAATTTTGATGTCAAAGATGCACCTCTCTCTGGTCGCCTTGTTACGGATAAAATGGACGCTAATTTTGAAAAAGTGGAGCAAGATCGGCACATCAGCAGTTAATATATAGCTGAACAACTAGGAATTGACGACAAAACAGTTTTGACCATTTGAAATACCTCGGTATACAAAAAAGATCGATTTTTCCGTGCCATACGAGTTCAATTAAAGAAACCTAGGGAACCGTGTACTCGTTTGCGATTCTTTATTGACGAGATTAAAGCAAGAAGTTGAGAGAAAGCAGCTGGAATTAATTAATAGAAAGGGTGTAGTCTGTCATCGCGATAACGCTAGACCAGATACATATTTAGCCACTCAGCAACAATTAAGAGTGTTTGGCTGGGAGGTGTTAATGCATCCGCCATATAGCCCTGCCCTTGCACCTTGAGATTTCCACCCATTTCGGACTCTTCAGAATTCTTTAGGCATTGTGAGGTTTACATCAAAAGAGAACTTCTACTTGCTGGGTTTTTTTTGATAAGAAACAAAACGAAACAAAAGTCCCTAAATTTCTACAGCAAAGGGATCATGTCTCTATCTACAAGATGGCAGAACAATTACGAACAAAATGGCATTAATATATTGTAATTAAATGTAAATATACTTTGAAAAAAAAAATGTCTTGAATTTTCATATAAAATGCGAAGAAACTTTTCCCCCAACCTATTAGTAAGTCAAATTCAAATGTTCAACTTCTATGGGACAACCAGTTACATCGTGTATTTATTACTATAAAATATTTTTTTGTAAAAATTACATTAAATATCAGTTTGTGACGCACCTACACACCACAAACAAGTAGAAGCAACGAAGAGCACCATTCTGTTACTAAGGATTAGTGTGAGTATCAATCGTATCGAGACGTTTCGATTGTCGTTGCGTTCAGCTGATAATCGCATATATAAAAAAAATCGTTTCCAATAGAGGCGCTGGCGTCATTTCCACACAATTTGACTCCTGACGATAAACATGATCAAGACGGTTCAAATCGATTGAAACTCACACTAGTAAACGACAAAAGGAAAACAAGAAAGTATTGGTACCTGGCTACTTCCAATTTAGAGAAGCCGCTGAGCTGTCTATGAATAACTCAATGTAAAACTTTATAAGATATTATTTCGAAATGTTACCTTCACACTATAGTTTATCACTACTCAATCAAACTTACCTGTTAAAAACAGAACAATCTGTTTACAACACAAAGCGTGCTGGCGCGAAGGGAAATCGTCATATCATCAACCAACATCGAGGCGTATTTGAACTGGGGATACATGTTTTATAATAAAGTTATGGAGAGGCAATACACTCCTGGTACAATTTTTTAAGAAACATTTCTTAAAAAATTGTACCAGGAGTGTAGTCGATTGTGTGATAGAGTGGAGTGGATTGTACCAAGGACATCCTTATGGGAAGATATGCAGTATGAATATACTGCTTTATTATCCTAGACGGTACGGTGTCCTTCATATTCCTGATGTATAACAAATAATGTAAAAAGTAATACTAGAAAGTTATTTTTTTTAATTTTAACCAACAGCCTTTAAAGTTGTTTTGAAAAAGATTTTATTCTTTGTGGTCCAATTTTTAAGTTCTTTACAGATAAAGAGTATTTGGCCAGATACACACATGGTTTTGTTTAGATAGCGTATTGTAAATGAGGTATCAAATGTTATTGTTAACAATATTTGTTTCTGATCCAATTCTTATATTCGTTTTATTATGATATTAAATATATTAGATATATCTACATTAAACAAAATAAACGAAAAGAGCCTAAAAACGTGACTGAACAGAAATTTGTTTTGTGTGCATGCTTCCTTATATTTCTGACCTTTGTAGTTTTACCCGTGATTCAGATAACACTTACTGCATTGAATATCTTATGCACTGAATAAAGAAGAGATATCACAGATCTTTTAAGATATTTATTGAGCAGTTAGTTAATGGACCTACTGAGCATTTCAATAAAAAATGATTGTAATACTTACGTTACTTTATCCAAACACTGAGGAAATGTATTGGAATATTATTATCTTTGTGAATATTTTATTATATTATATTATGTTGAAATATATATCTTGTTCGAGAATGTTGTGCTAGAGTGTAAGTCGGATAGGTTGTTAGGAAGCCACTCCAGGGCGTAGCCTTGAGAGCGGCATAGTGATAGTAGGGACTGCCTCAGGAATAGCCTGGCAGACAGCAGCGGGGAGGTAGGAGTGAGTCCCAACACGGACGGTTAAAATCTGATTTATTTATAATAGTTTCTCGTTTATATATAACATTGTTGTATATAACATTGTATAACATTGTTTACTGTACACGTCGATAGGTTTTCTCATAGGTGTAAACTGCCGACGGTGCATGGTGGTTCAGTTCCGCCGAAAGTACGCCTCCTTGCCGAATACGCTGACGTTAAGTCCAATGTTCGGCTGGTAGCTTGAACATATCTTGACTTTTTTCCACTTTTTATGTCAATTTCTTTTTATTTAAAAATGTAAATTACATATTAAAAAAAAGCATGTAAAATAAAAGACGTATAATATATTATGTGCAATGAGGTATATAATAACAATTTATTAAGATATGTAGTTAATATAAATAACATTTATTAATAGAAAAACTACCAAGCTAAAATGTATAGATATAAAAAAAAATAAGAATTATATATACAGAATTTTTTTTTTAAATGTTGTATTTATTATTAAATATAAACATTAATAAATACAAAATTATTAAATAACAGATTAAGCTCAGAATAAACCAATATATAATGAAATTAAAAAAAAATCAAAGTCGTATATTTGTGTTTCTATTTCAGAGTTCTGTTTTAACTATAAAACGATCAAATGCTGTCTAGTGTAGAATGACTTATTAAAATTATTTATAATTTATTATTAAATTATTTATTATATAATTAAATAGTCTGTAAGTTAAACATGTTAATTATTAATAACAGATGAAAGTAATAATAAATATATTCCCTGGTGTAAATTTGTCATAACATCACGATAAAACCATCTAGCCAAAGACCAAGGTTTTCTTCCCAATAGTCAATTTATCTGTCAGATCCGCTGAATTTATTAACGATGTAACAATCATGTCCTGACTTCGTAAGTGATAATACAGTAAGTTATTTATTTATTTCTTGTAATTACATAGTATTTTCGAATACAGGGATTTTAATTAAAGTATCTTCACTTATTTTAAAGTATTTTTGTTTTCAAAATGTTGACAGATGAGGTCTCTGGGAGTATCTTATTGTAGATCGTAAATGTGGAGTGACGTCTCGAGGTTGATACAAACATATCGAAATGGCACTTGACGGAATTACACCTGCTTAAAAAAGTATTATTTAAGCAGTGATTATTACAGTATTTGAAATATAAAGTATTATTCGATTCAAAGTGTCAGTGTTCCTAAATCAGAAGTTTATCAACGATGGTACATTATATTATGGTATTGACATTAGGATAAAAATCCCTGTGTAAAATCGGCAAGGTATTGAGAATTGATTATTTTTCCATGATCATAAATTTTTAAGTGTCTGTAGATTATTACATTTTTCGAACAATTTTTAATCACGTGTAAAGGAAAGGGCAAATCTTGCTGAGTTTTTTGACTTTCTTTGCCCTTCTCAGGACAAAACGCCCCGGTAGATTTATGAACAGATGGCTTAGATTGACGTTCAAAAATTGTATGTATGTATTAAAGTTGAATAAAATATTTTAACTTTGACTTTGAATGATTGAAAGGCAATTACTTCAATTTCACAATAGGCGTCAGTTTAAGTCATGCGATTTGTAACAAAACTTATCTACAAAACAGTATATAATTAATTAGTGTTATCAAATTCAATAGCCGGTTAATTATATGCACTAGTGACTGGACAGTACACTACTCACTATATCACTATCTTTCGACCGCACCTGAAGTCTGGCTGAAGGACTATTGATTTATTTTTAGATATTGCTCGACAAAAATAACAATTTGTATTATGAGAGAGATAGTAATACCGCAATGTCTTGCAGCTTTTGATATAAAGCTGAGCGATAAAAGTGACAAAGTACTACTTTTTCTTATATTTGTTATTTAACATCAACATCTTATCTATGTCTATCTATATTTATATACACTGGATTTTAATAATCTACTTGTTGATGGTATTACAGATGCGTTGAATTTTGACATATTTAAGTAAAATTTTTATCAAGTTTCAAAAAAGGTGGAATTTCTCCATTCGACTGTATGTTTTTTTTCTATGAGTATTATTGGTCAATTGTAAACAGTTTTGATAAATTCGATCTGATGATGAGAGAGGAATCTCTTCTCTTTCGCGGTAGAAACTTAACACCCGAAAAGGAAAAAAATATTCAATGATAATGATAATTTTATAAACTAGAACTATTGTTTCGGTAGTTCAACTATTTTATTTGTTCATCAACGCGTCGGCAGTACAAGGCACCTAGTTACGTTATTGTACATAGGCCGTATATGACTTGACCATATGATATAAAAGTGTTTTACTGCTTGAAAGTTGTACTGTGTACAGACTGACCTTCCATATTTTCCACTAGCATATCTTTACGCTTCCGTTGTGAGACACTTTTTATTTTCTTCAATCCTTTTTATGGAATCTGGTTGGAATTAACGAAAAACGCTTTATCTCAAACAATTAAAGGGCATTGTAGCTGTTATTTTTTTTTATTAATTGATCGGCTTTTAATGCGACTTCTGTGATTAATGCAAGGATGAGATGTTAAATTGGAGCTCATGTAAAAGATTTCTTTTAATTTAAAGTAGCTTAAGGTGTATAATTAAAGTGAGTCAGTATAATAAATATTACATATTAGTTGTGTTGACCAGGTCATAAAGTAGGTAGTACATTTATCCCGGATATGACGACAAAATGTAAGAGGGACTCAAAATTATAAAATCTACTACTTCAAATTTGTTTTAGCGGTAGCCGTGTTACTTACTCTCCCTAAGTAACCTATGGGTGAGTGAGATAGTCAGATCGAGAATCAACCTTCATCACAGATTCAAAATATATCATGAATTCACATATCATATAGAGTTGGATCTTTTTACTGGCATTGCCATAATTAGTGCCAATTCACTGTCTAAATTTCGCTAACCAATGGTAGAGAATAATTTAAATAAGCTTTATTGTATTCTTTTTTAATTTATTACCGATGCAGGAAGTGTTTGCCTATTAAATATTGTACCCTTGATAATTAAGTCTGAATAGTTTCTCTTAAAGTTTGTATTACTGTTCAATTGTTGGTAAGCCAATAAGTGAATAAAATAAATAATTATCATTTTAGATTGATTATGTTAGTCTCAAGATACGTTAGTGAATAGAGTTCGCTGTTATGTTGGCCTCCGATAGACCTACGAATATATTGCACTTATGCCAATATGTTATTAATTATTGAAACTTTCCTGAAGGTTACTTTACTCTCACGTATCATTTTATAACTGTGCGTATTTAAAAAATGACACTGACTGAAGAATAAAACTGTAAAAGTATCGATTCTAGTTTTTGAAAATTTATTTCATTCTAATGCGTTGGATATCTACTTCCTACCTACTCACGATGCAGCCAACATTACAACAATTTTGGAAGATTTGTTTGTATATTTGACTGATCATGCATCCCGTATAAACTACTGGACCAATTAAGCCGGCCATTGACGGCAAAATTTAACAAAACCAGATGAGTAATTGATTAGATTACGTTAGAAACTAATAAATATTAAGATCAAAACCGGGTACGTACATACTAGCTATACCTGACACAACCAGTCGACCGGACGTCAAATATATTAATTTTCTTTTACTATTTATTAAAGTAAATTATTTTAAGTATACATTAATAGCATCTCAATAAATATTTAAAAGACCTTGTGACTAACACTTACCATTCATATCAGTCATAAATTGTTATTATATTAAACTATTATTTACTTCCTATAAAATTATTGTAATACGTCCGGCGCTTCCTATACTTTAAAATAATACAGTTAAAAGTCGAATTCGTTCACGATAATATCATATTGGACCATGTAATTACAATGATTATATAGTGTACGTACATATTCATGTTTGACCTGTAGGGCGATTTTTGCGTAAGTACACTTTTATCAGGTAATCAGCACCATTACATATTTTTATTACAATGTAAGCGAAAATTGGTGTTTGAAAATATATTTTTCACGTGATTTCATACCTTTTATTGTAACATTAGATAATATCCACACACGCAACAAATATCTGGTTATTTGTTAATATCAGTCCAGATTTTTAAAGAAATTTTATGTCTTGTAATTACATATTCTATCTATTACGGTTAACTCTAACTTTCTCACTTTTTTTTACTTTTTAGCACTGTACAATTGCAGAATATTCTAAGAAAATGTTTCCAGGTTTTTAAAAATTAGGTTATATAAGCACTATCTAATCAAATTTAAAGATGATATATAAAATATGCTTTGAATAATATAGTTGAGTATTTAGAAGGAATTTGAAATGATATTTTAAATAGCTCTGTACTACAAATATTTATTCTTACATCTTTATTAACACATAAACGAAATGACCTTGAATTTGGAACACTATTTTAATTAAAAAGTAGTTTGAACGCAATTCGCTTCGATAAAGTCCTGGCCGGTAGTAAAAAAAGCGCACCTGACGACGCGGCATTGGCTAAATTTTCTCTTACTTTTTATCAAAAAAATTTTAATTAGATTTCCACTAATTGATTGACATGAATTCTAGGTAGTGAAATATTAACATTAGAAAGTGTGAAATCAAAAGCCATATATCAATTTGGCTATGTAAATATACAAGATAAGTATCTCTTATTTATTTTTATAAATTATTTTGGCCCCTTGTGACACAATCTGCTTTTTTAATACATTTGTTAAAAATGTAGACTTTTCCGTGCGTGTTTAGTGTGCGGAAAGATATTCTTTTCCGCAAGTTATTTGTGCTTATCGTTTTCCCCCTGCATATAACATCTAGGAGGATTTAAACAACAATATTTCTGTACCAAATTTTTGTATGAAATGATTTACAGCGTAAATAATAGTATTAAATCATTACATACAAAAATTTGGTACAGAAATATTGTTGTCATTACTATTTTAACTTTAAACAATTGTTGAGACTTATATTAAAAGGTTTCGAGCGCCAATTTAATACATTTAAAGAAATAATTAAATTTTATTTATGTATGAAATTATTTACAGCGTAAATAATAGTATTTACGCTGTAAATAATTTCATACAAAAATTTGGTACAGAAATATTGTTGTTTAAATCCTCCTAGAATTTGAAAAAAATTAAAAGGAAAATTAATTTAAATTTAAATTTAGAAAATTTATTTAAAATTAATTAAAAAGAAGATTAATTTTTAAAGAAATAATAAAATTTCATTTATGTAACAATAGTGTTACATAAATGAAATTTAATTATTTCTTTAAATGTATTAAATTGGCGCTCGAAACCTTTTAATATAACTCTCAACAATTGTTAAAAGTTAAAATAGTAATGACAATTATTACTTGTCCAAGGATTAACCAGATTTTTATTGATTTCCTTTCGTTGTTTTATTTTTTCGCAAATGGATTAAACGCGTGGAAATCTCATTTCCACTCTTGCCTAAATGAAAGACAAGTTCACTTCCTGTGTGATTTTTTTTTTTTAAAGCTATAACCATTCTTTAACTTGAATATAACCTGCAGTATTTAACGAGTATTTTGATGATTTCTTTACTTTATCAAATCATTGTAATTATTAATAATTATTAATTATAAAACACTAGGCTCAGCAACTCATATCTTGTCTTAAATCATTATTTTAAAAAGTAAATTGTGCATAGGAATCATTCCAATATCTTTTCTTCTTTTCGGCGGATTAAACTTAGCAAATCTGCGTCAGTCGTGAGTATTTTACAACGCAGGGTGATAGGCTAGTTATGCCAGCCATTCCATTACTTCTAATATAACTTTCGAGTATATATCGAGACGCTAGGAACTTAGTTGCGTTTGGCACAAAACCGCATATCTATCAAATAAAAAAGGCAATCGTGGACCTTATACTCTTGGCGTTCATCACCCCTGCAAAATACAACGGGGTTATATGCATAGCTATTGAGATCGTTACTTGTAAATGCCTCATAAATGCCTGTCATTATTTGTATGAGAACACGTATTATATGACACATTGACGAAACAGCCGCATAGGTAACGGTCACCGTCGGAGGGTAGGCAATACATAGTTGGTTTAGATTGGATCAAATATAAAGTCTTTTTGTACTTTGTCCTCGTATTTACGCTTAAGACCTACATATCATACACAGTTGGTCTTTAATTATATGTGGTATACCTGTGGGCTGGCGCTAACTGGTTAACGAAAGCATTAGCCGAGTTGTATGTAAATATTGACACAAACAAATGTCCGACGCCAAAGGCGAAAGAGTCTATTACTTTGCTGTGCGTCGCAATTTCCCCTTGTGTCGCTGACACGGCCTTGCCGACGGTCGCGCCCACGCGGTTTGTGTCCTGACGATGCAGTGGCGGCGCCCGATCACATTATGTCGCGAATATTGGCGATTAAGATTGTAAATTTGGTACAAAAAGATTTTAAGCATTGATGACTGATGTACATTGTCTGTGGACTTCAAAAAATATTATTATTTAAAATAATTATTTTAGAGCCGCACTTCTGCGGACAGTATAGTCGCCAGAGATCATTGAGAAGCCTAACTTTAGGTGTGGGAGATACTTATCTCCTATGATATCTCTTAATTTTACAGGACTATGATACTAATAGCTAATATAAAATAATGCTCAAGGAACTACGAGCGCCTATACCTTAGCCTAAAGACTAATGTCTATAGCGTAGTATAAAAAATAAAAATATTTTCTTTGAATTACATCGATCATTATTATTATCTTTGTATATACTAATATTATGGTTTAAATATAAAATTTATATGTATTTGTTATTGTAATTTTATATATTAATTAATATATCTTTATATTAGTTGCTGAATCGCCATCTTTCCTCTACTGCCTAGAAGAGATTGCTCTAAGCGATTAGGCCGCCTTGTGCATTTTACTATGAATATTAGTACTGTTTTTATGTAAATAGTATGTACCAAATTATTCTGTGTTCTGTATCAAGTATATTGCGAGATAATAAGCAATAGGAAATTGTGAGGATATCTTACATTAACAATTTATATTTTATCTACCTACCTATTACATACATAACATTATGTAATTGTGTTGATGTGCAATAAAGTATATTTCTATTCTATTGTATCAATAGTTATTGTTACAGCTGATTATCTATTAAAAAGCACATTAATTATCTATCTTAATTAGTTTTAGAACTCAGCTAAATCAAGCCCAATATACTATATACCATATTAATAATAAACAATAGGCCGCTTTTAATATCTTTACTTCCTCTTAATTCAAATTTCCCATTATTTCAAGTTCGTGATTTGCTAATATGAAACACTATGTGTCGCCAGTGACCTGACGACCTTCGTCTAGTCACGCGCATCGCAGTATGCACCCGCCCTAGGCCCGGCTGAATGAACTAATGATCTCATCGCCTACATCGCTGAGCCTAAGCTATTACCGAACTACCTAGCCCCGACCACGTAACATTGTTAAATTATGTTTGACAATATTTTCAACAGACAATTCATCAATCTTTCGTCTTTATATTGCCAGACCTATCTTTATTAAATAGGAAATAGACTAATCTTCAAGAAGCCAGTTTTGTATTCTTATATATAAAGTGACGAGTTCGAACGGCAATATTCTCGAAAAACCAACAGAAAAATTAGATTTTTTTAACTTCTTTTATGCACCTGGTAATACTGGTGATACCTGAAGGTTATATGGTCAGTAAGCTAATTGGTCCCTTTTGTTTTTCTTTCGTTTCGATAGCGGAAACTAAGCTACTTTCGCCATGGTTAGTCCCTGGATGTTTCACCAAAATAGCTCGAGCTCCTCCGTACGCATGTTAAGCCGTTAGTTCTGGTTGTAACAGCAACCGCATTATCCTACCAAGCCTGTTTTGTAGATAAGTCAAAACCAAATAGTGGTTGGTTATGAAATCCACTAGTAGTACTGTCATATGATATAACCTTAACGCACAATCTGATCTACATAGACGCTCTTAAGCTCTCCGAACACGAATGAAATCACCCAATGGGCATTTAATTTATTATCTTCATATAAAATACTAAACATTTGTAAATCTGACTATTTTTTTATCCCTATCGCCAAAACAATACGTGCTACACACAATCGTACATAGGAGAAGGATATAAGGATAAAGAAGCATAACAGCGATCAAACTACACTGACTGTAGATTATCTGTTTGTAGATGAAAGCAGATGCAGTAACAACTGGCATCAACAAAATTACTAACTAATCTATCCTCGTTCAAACATGGCAAAGATTGCTTTTCGCGTACTCAAAACCAAAGTATTCGTCAAACTCTACTCAACATATTCCCTCTGTCTCTCTCTCTTTACTCTAACAACACATACTTTTATTTTTTTCAAATCTAATCTAATTTAATAACAACGTTAAATACATCACGCACATGCATAACTTAACTATCAAATAACAAACGGCTTGACCAATTTAAAAAAATTTTTATTCGTTGAGAAGTGAGTGGCACGATATGCTTACAAAATACACTTGGACTTTTTCACTAACTTGAAGTACATTTAATTCACCTTAATTTATTTATTTATTTATTTCAAATAATATTGATGTTGTTGTTGGTTAAGTAAGCAAAAAATTCCGACGACCGCAAACAGTAAGTAAAATTTTCATAAAAACTAATTGGAAAGGAAAAGAACGGGTCTCTTTGGACTGGGCTATCCCAGTCCTGAAGATATAAGGCTGCTGACTCCGGGTGTACTTAGTAAGTATATCTTGGAGCACAAAAGATCCCGGAGCACGTCGACTCTCCTCACTCTCCTCTCCTTATTATTATTGATGTAGATCAAGATAAGATTTTAGAGAGATTTTCCAAACCTAATTAGTTTGCCGGCACCCTAAGGTTAACCGCGAATGTATGGACCACCGAGCGTGTCACACATGTGAAGGCGTCAACAAGAGCGACTCGCCCCTGACATTTATCAGTATTCGTTAACGTGCTTTATATTACTTGCCTTACACTTTGTATGTTAAAATTATACTCTTTTGATAATTCTTTAAGTCAATTAAACTTAGTACGTTTACGCAAATTCGAAAACGTTTAATATATCATGGTTTTATGACTACATTACTTCACCATCCATTGAAAAAAAACTATACGTACCTACTAACGTTACGTTTAGTAAGTTTAGTAATCGGATTAAAATAACAGCCGCGTTATGAAGTACATAATTATAATATTGTAACTATACAATAATGTCATAGAAAAACGTATAATTTTAAGAAGTGGACCATGTACAATTACTACTACTTGATAGTTATTTCACATAAATTTTCAATTCCAACCTAAAATATGTTTCAGTTAAAAGGTAAATTAAGCATATTATTAAGTTAGCGATTAGCTGCCTTTACGATTAAAAAAAAGACATTATTATTAATAATTACAATGATTTGATAAAGTAAAGAAATCATCAAAATACTCGTTAAATACTGCAGGTTATATTCAAGTTAAAGAATGGTTATAGCTTTAAAAAAAAAAAATCACACAGGAAGTGAACTTGTCTTTCATTTAGGCAAGAGTGGAAATGAGATTTCCACGCGTTTAATCCATTTGCGAAAAAATAAAACAACGAAAGGAAATCAATAAAAATCTGGTTAATCCTTGGACAAGTAATAATTGTCATTACTATTTTAACTTTTAACAATTGTTGAGAGTTATATTAAAAGGTTTCGAGCGCCAATTTAATACATTTAAAGAAATAATTAAATTTCATTTATGTAACACTATTGTTACATAAATGAAATTTTATTATTTCTTTAAAAATTAATCTTCTTTTTAATTAATTTTAAATAAATTTTCTAAATTTAAATTTAAATTAATTTTCCTTTTAATTTTTTTCAAATTCTAGGAGGATTTAAACAACAATATTTCTGTACCAAATTTTTGTATGAAATTATTTACAGCGTAAATACTATTATTTACGCTGTAAATAATTTCATACAAAAATTATATAGTTATATAGCTATAACCATATTAGTTATATAGTATACAGTTATATAGCTATAACATATTATAAAATTATATAGCTATAACCATTCTTTAACTTGAATATAACCTGCAGTATTTAACGAGTATTTTGATGATTTCTTTACTTTATCAAATCATTGTAATTATTAATAATAATGTCTTTTTTTTAATCGTAAAGGCAGCTAATCGCTAACTTAATAATATGCTTAATTTACCTTTTAACTGAAACATATTTTAGGTTGGAATTGAAAATTTATGTGAAATAACTATCAAGTAGTAGTAATTGTACATGGTCCACTTCTTAAAATTATACGTTTTTCTATGACATTATTGTATAGTTACAATATTATAATTATGTACTTCATAACGCGGCTGTTATTTTAATCCGATTACTAAACTTACTAAACGTAACGTTAGTAGGTACGTATAGTTTTTTTTCAATGGATGGTGAAGTAATGTAGTCATAAAACCATGATATATTAAACGTTTTCGAATTTGCGTAAACGTACTAAGTTTAATTGACTTAAAGAATTATCAAAAGAGTATAATTTTAACATACAAAGTGTAAGGCAAGTAATATAAAGCACGTTAACGAATACTGATAAATGTCAGGGGCGAGTCGCTCTTGTTGACGCCTTCACATGTGTGACACGCTCGGTGGTCCATACATTCGCGGTTAACCTTAGGGTGCCGGCAAACTAATTAGGTTTGGAAAATCTCTCTAAAATCTTATCTTGATCTACATCAATAATAATAAGGAGAGGAGAGTGAGGAGAGTCGACGTGCTCCGGGATCTTTTGTGCTCCAAGATATACTTACTAAGTACACCCGGAGTCAGCAGCCTTATATCTTCAGGACTGGGATAGCCCAGTCCAAAGAGACCCGTTCTTTTCCTTTCCAATTAGTTTTTATGAAAATTTTACTTACTGTTTGCGGTCGTCGGAATTTTTTGCTTACTTAACCAACAACAACATCAATATTATTTGAAATAAATAAATAAATAAATTAAGGTGAATTAAATGTACTTCAAGTTAGTGAAAAAGTCCAAGTGTATTTTGTAAGCATATCGTGCCACTCACTTCTCAACGAATAAAAATTTTTTTAAATTGGTCAAGCCGTTTGTTATTTGATAGTTAAGTTATGCATGTGCGTGATGTATTTAACGTTGTTATTAAATTAGATTAGATTTGAAAAAAATAAAAGTATGTGTTGTTAGAGTAAAGAGAGAGAGACAGAGGGAATATGTTGAGTAGAGTTTGACGAATACTTTGGTTTTGAGTACGCGAAAAGCAATCTTTGCCATGTTTGAACGAGGATAGATTAGTTAGTAATTTTGTTGATGCCAGTTGTTACTGCATCTGCTTTCATCTACAAACAGATAATCTACAGTCAGTGTAGTTTGATCGCTGTTATGCTTCTTTATCCTTATATCCTTCTCCTATGTACGATTGTGTGTAGCACGTATTGTTTTGGCGATAGGGATAAAAAAATAGTCAGATTTACAAATGTTTAGTATTTTATATGAAGATAATAAATTAAATGCCCATTGGGTGATTTCATTCGTGTTCGGAGAGCTTAAGAGCGTCTATGTAGATCAGATTGTGCGTTAAGGTTATATCATATGACAGTACTACTAGTGGATTTCATAACCAACCACTATTTGGTTTTGACTTATCTACAAAACAGGCTTGGTAGGATAATGCGGTTGCTGTTACAACCAGAACTAACGGCTTAACATGCGTACGGAGGAGCTCGAGCTATTTTGGTGAAACATCCAGGGACTAACCATGGCGAAAGTAGCTTAGTTTCCGCTATCGAAACGAAAGAAAAACAAAAGGGACCAATTAGCTTACTGACCATATAACCTTCAGGTATCACCAGTATTACCAGGTGCATAAAAGAAGTTAAAAAAATCTAATTTTTCTGTTGGTTTTTCGAGAATATTGCCGTTCGAACTCGTCACTTTATATATAAGAATACAAAACTGGCTTCTTGAAGATTAGTCTATTTCCTATTTAATAAAGATAGGTCTGGCAATATAAAGACGAAAGATTGATGAATTGTCTGTTGAAAATATTGTCAAACATAATTTAACAATGTTACGTGGTCGGGGCTAGGTAGTTCGGTAATAGCTTAGGCTCAGCGATGTAGGCGATGAGATCATTAGTTCATTCAGCCGGGCCTAGGGCGGGTGCATACTGCGATGCGCGTGACTAGACGAAGGTCGTCAGGTCACTGGCGACACATAGTGTTTCATATTAGCAAATCACGAACTTGAAATAATGGGAAATTTGAATTAAGAGGAAGTAAAGATATTAAAAGCGGCCTATTGTTTATTATTAATATGGTATATAGTATATTGGGCTTGATTTAGCTGAGTTCTAAAACTAATTAAGATAGATAATTAATGTGCTTTTTAATAGATAATCAGCTGTAACAATAACTATTGATACAATAGAATAGAAATATACTTTATTGCACATCAACACAATTACATAATGTTATGTATGTAATAGGTAGGTAGATAAAATATAAATTGTTAATGTAAGATATCCTCACAATTTCCTATTGCTTATTATCTCGCAATATACTTGATACAGAACACAGAATAATTTGGTACATACTATTTACATAAAAACAGTACTAATATTCATAGTAAAATGCACAAGGCGGCCTAATCGCTTAGAGCAATCTCTTCTAGGCAGTAGAGGAAAGATGGCGATTCAGCAACTAATATAAAGATATATTAATTAATATATAAAATTACAATAACAAATACATATAAATTTTATATTTAAACCATAATATTAGTATATACAAAGATAATAATAATGATCGATGTAATTCAAAGAAAATATTTTTATTTTTTATACTACGCTATAGACATTAGTCTTTAGGCTAAGGTATAGGCGCTCGTAGTTCCTTGAGCATTATTTTATATTAGCTATTAGTATCATAGTCCTGTAAAATTATTAAAAAAGAGATATCATAGGAGATAAGTATCTCCCACACCTAAAGTTAGGCTTCTCAATGATCTCTGGCGACTATACTGTCCGCAGAAGTGCGGCTCTAAAATAATTATTTTAAATAATAATATTTTTTGAAGTCCACAGACAATGTACATCAGTCATCAATGCTTAAAATCTTTTTGTACCAAATTTACAATCTTAATCGCCAATATTCGCGACATAATGTGATCGGGCGCCGCCACTGCATCGTCAGGACACAAACCGCGTGGGCGCGACCGTCGGCAAGGCCGTGTCAGCGACACAAGGGGAAATTGCGACGCACAGCAAAGTAATAGACTCTTTCGCCTTTGGCGTCGGACATTTGTTTGTGTCAATATTTACATACAACTCGGCTAATGCTTTCGTTAACCAGTTAGCGCCAGCCCACAGGTATACCACATATAATTAAAGACCAACTGTGTATGATATGTAGGTCTTAAGCGTAAATACGAGGACAAAGTACAAAAAGACTTTATATTTGATCCAATCTAAACCAACTATGTATTGCCTACCCTCCGACGGTGACCGTTACCTATGCGGCTGTTTCGTCAATGTGTCATATAATACGTGTTCTCATACAAATAATGACAGGCATTTATGAGGCATTTACAAGTAACGATCTCAATAGCTATGCATATAACCCCGTTGTATTTTGCAGGGGTGATGAACGCCAAGAGTATAAGGTCCACGATTGCCTTTTTTATTTGATAGATATGCGGTTTTGTGCCAAACGCAACTAAGTTCCTAGCGTCTCGATATATACTCGAAAGTTATATTAGAAGTAATGGAATGGCTGGCATAACTAGCCTATCACCCTGCGTTGTAAAATACTCACGACTGACGCAGATTTGCTAAGTTTAATCCGCCGAAAAGAAGAAAAGATATTGGAATGATTCCTATGCACAATTTACTTTTTAAAATAATGATTTAAGACAAGATATGAGTTGCTGAGCCTAGTGTTTTATAATTAATGAAATTAATTAGAACATATCCATTAGTTTGACCGCATAAGCAATGAATGGATGTAATTGACACATTGAGTGGTTATTGCATTTGTAGTGTCGTTGATGAAGATATTATAATAAAATTGGTTTTATGTGGACCATTCACGATACCTTAAATAGCTCTTCAATAATGATTTTATTTTGTTATAATACAAATTATCAGGACATTATATTATTATGTGGGCTATACAGGACATTCGGATGAAATTTTGAATTGTAGGTACGGAACATTAAGAAATAACCGAAAACCTATTTAAACAAAATATTCGCTGCATTCGAATTAGATTTTCTAGAATAATAATTGGTCGATGTTGTTGAACTAGAATATTCAAGATAGTGTGGTTTTTTAAAAGACTAAATTCATTTCTTTTAAACGAGTTCATAATATAAAATCCCGTTGGTTATCAAACTTTCCATACCCATAGATATATTTTTAAAATCGTTTCCAATACTTCACAACTGCTGCTGTCGCTTCCATACAATTCGACAGCTGACGATAAAAACGATCGAGACGTTTCAATTCTATTGAACCTCATACTACAGGGACTGATGGTATTGACTTACTTGGACAATATTTGTGCTGAGGTAAAATATGATGGACGTAGTAACACAACCAGAAAAATAGGCTAGGCTCTTTGTCAAAAAATACCTATAAAGTTTTCAGTGATGCTTACCTATCTATAAAAGAAACAGACTTCGTAGTTAAACGAGGCTTTTAACAAATATATACGTAAGTATGTATGTATAAAGTGTAACTTGAACTTGGTCTGGCTCTTGCTCAATGGAATGTCAATCGCCTTCTAAAAGAGGCAGCGTGAAAGGAAACGCATGAACCACGCGTCGTTAATAACCCTACATTTGTTCTTTATATTTTTTACATTGAATTATGAAATATGATAGCATTTTAACAAAAATAAGAATCATTATCCATATTTCCTGGCCCTAGTAAAAGAATATATTTATAGAATTAGTAACAGAAATTGTTATTCAGGCCCCGGGGGCATATCTGCCAAAATATTGCATTTTCTCACGCCTATTATCTAGCCCAAAGTAAGCATAATTAAGGGCTTATGTGATGAATACTTGATAAAAGAAAAACAAACTCAATATTAAATAAACCTATATTTTCTTTGTACCAAATAAACTATTTCTATTCTGTTATATTCTATTCTATATATATATATTATATACAAATAATGGTATATAATAATAACATTATTTCAATATACATTCATGATTGTTATTCGAGTATCGTTTGAGTCATTCAACAGCATTTTAATAAAACAGATTTGTTATGGAATAGTTGTATCGCAACCAAACCCGCCATGCGAGTTACTCTGCGACTGCAGTCTGTAGTGCCTATTTGTTTCCATCAAGCGTCAACTTTAGAGGAAGTTTCGAAATAAACTATTACAAAATAACTTAAACAGTACGTTTTAAAATATGCTCAGTTTACTTAGTAACGAGTTGCATACGTAAAAATAATAAAGCCCGCTCTACATAAAATGTAAATTAATTCTAAAGGTCAAATTTGATTGGACACAATGGACAAGTCAGAATTGCAATATCCATAACTCAAGTAGTTGCGTAGGTACTCGCAGTAGCGTTATAAAAAATTACTCGTATCACAATACACATATTTTTAACAGCGACGATTGATTTACTGCTAACCGTTAGAAAAATGTTATTATGTTATTTGTTTATGTATATTCATTATGTACTTAAGAAATTATATTGCTTTACACGTTAATTAATAGCACTGGGCGTGCACGCAGTAAGAAATTGAAATCAGCATCGAGTGTTGTACATATTAAAATGACATTTATCAAGATAAATAGCTGTTATAAAGCTTATTTATAAGATTTTTTTGTTATAAAAGCCTTCTTGTTTTATTATACTCTATATTAAGATAAACGTAAGATCTATTGATTTAAGATTTACCGAAGTACAAAGGTTATTAATGTTAAAAGTCAATGAAAAGTCTAGAATATTTCGTTAAACATTGTAGCTCAGTGTAGCTATTATACGACACCTACAGCTGATTAGCCAACGGGGTGGGTACTACTCATATATATTTATATAATTTTCTTCTAAAATTTCGGCATGGTATTAAAAGGAGGTAAGGAAATTTGGTGGTTCATTAACAACTTTCGACCGGTGTGATCAGTCAAGGATTGTTTTAGTCGGTTTTTATTTTATTTCTGTAATCATAACTTCTGAATTTTGTTTCAAAAACAAAATTGAGTTTCATTCTTATAAACAAATTATTGCCCTAAAGGTTATTTTGAGGACTAAATTGCAACTTATTTATTGTACATAATTAAGGTGGAGTAAATTATATTTTATTGTATCATTACTCCAAGTTGAGTTATTTTATTAGCCTTTTGGAGGTAGTCAAGTAAAAGTTGGCTTCATCTGATCTTTACATGATTAAATATGTGTAATTATTGAGTATTGTATTTACAACTCATCTTCACTTGGGGACATAATAAAATATTATTGGAGAGTTTTTATAACAGTTTGTATTACCCTGTGGTTATTATGGCATTATGAAGTACAAACAATATAATGCCATTGATTTACTTTTAGTTATTAGAATTAAAATAAAATAAAACAAGGCCATTTGTTAAAGTTACCTATTTATGTTTGTCTGTATTTACACCATGATGCTTATTTCAATTCGGGCAATTTTTTTTATTTGATTCAAATTTACCGTCAATAAATCGGTCGCCTTTTGTAGACAGGCAGAAGGAAATGGTAGTTTCAGGTCAAAGAAGCACGATTCGATTGGAACTGGTTCTTACTTAGATAAGTAGTATTGGAAAATGGTAAAGAATAAAAAATATTATTAATAAAATTATATACAATTATATTTTTATTTAGATACAATTGTGGTTATTTTATGTTCTATAATAAAGTTACTAATACCTGTAATATAGTTACAGTTAGCGAACCCCAAGTGCTACCTTATTTTCTGTTGATTTTTTCCATTAGTTTTTAAGAAAGTACGTAAAGTGCCACAATTTTCCTTGTAATATACTGTCTATAGTGTTGTTTTAATAAATATTAAATTAAAAATAAATTAATTCTATATTATATTTCATAGCATGTATTGTTATTATCAAAAAACATAGATAGTTGCAACATAGGTAGTATAATAACATACAAATATCTAAGTATAATAAGTAGAGATAGATATAGAAGGCTATAAAATGGAAATCATATCTCTGGGGTACACGAGCGACGCCGGAGGCAATGTCTCTACTTCCGAAGGTTAATTATTTAATTTTGCACGGAAGATATATGGCCATTATAAATACAAATAAAAATAATAATTATAGACTAAGATCTGACATGTACATTTTTCATTGATTGATACATTTCATATCAATATGATTGCTATGTCTTGTAATAACTTCATAAATGTTATCTAACAGTTAAGATTAAGAATTGTTAATATCACTTTGTTGCCTTAAATTCCTATATACATTTATTTATTTATGTATTTTAATTATATTTTAAGTTTTTATATATTTATAAATCTTTTTTAACTTATTTTCCGCACCAATCGTTATTGTCATTTTATAATGTAATCTGGTAGCTATCGTCTGTAGCGATAAGAAAGCATTATTTGTCATATGTATTTATTATATCTCTTTATTTTTATTGTAACTGTGCAAACAAAACATCTTCATGTATCTATTCAATATGTTATTACTTCGTACAATAAAGATTGATTTTAAACTATTTCAAGTGTAACTTGTAACTATAATATTTGTAAAAAATAACTTAGCACTAACATCCGAAAACTAAGTTTATATTTTATAGTTTTGAAGTCGGTTTTTTAGCTATATTTAAAACCGTATTTATTATTTTGAGGGGTAAGTTTCTAAAGTTACATAGATGGATGACCGTCAGTATTATCGCCTTGCCTGTCTGTTTGTGGTTATACTCAAATAGTTTTAGTAAAAAATATGAAACACCAAATACGTGCCAGTTAAATTAGAAGATTGCCCTCTATTTCCTCAGTATCCTATGATCAAATCCTGACTTAGTATGGGACCACCAATGAGACCACCCCAGGAGTATACTCTATTGAATTAAAAAGGTTATTAATTTTGTTAATCTATTCACATTTGACAGAGATATCGGTGAATATTCTTATAAAAAAAAACATACAGTGAATTATTAAACTTCCTGCTTTTCGAAGTCGGTTAAATAGATATAATTGGGAAATTATAGTAAATTAGGACAAGATAATCGGTTTTTGTATTAAGAATTGAAACTAAGTATATATTAATCTATATTCATAATTATATATTTCTTTCTTTAATAAACGATTGTGTAACTGAGTATTCAAATCTGATCTTAAAATGTAAAACAAGATCTGTTAAATGATACTATATCATTAAAAATAGTTTAAAAAAATATTGTTACTCGTAAAATTTAGAACTTATGTTTACATAAAAAAAATTACTTAATATTAAAAAATAATGTAAGATTTAATCTATAATCTGTATATATATCAGGAGGTCTAAGTAATTCTGCTACCGTTTAAAATCAATATGGCCCCTTCTACTTTATGAGTGTTATAAACAAAGGAGTTAATTTCTTTATGTAATATAAGTTTTGGTGCACTAAAAATAGATGTAGGATTGGTTTAACTCAGTTATAATCAAATATAGAACGTGCTGAAAGTGAAACTACTTAAAGTGTAGACTTAAGCATGCATCTTTTACCGAAGTACGTACCGAAGGGTTTGGATTGTCAATAATTCATATACTAGTAGGATGCTTATAACCAGGGTGGCCAATAGGTTCATTATAGTATTTAAAAAAAATGTTATTGTAATTTACAAGTAACGTTTAAAAATTTTAACGTGTTGTGCGGTAGCTTACTTACAATATCCGATTCTGGAACTTTTAAGGCCCTCGACGCTCTGGTACAGTAGCCAGTGTGAATTAAATTGAATTACAACATGAACAAGTACCTTAATAATTTGACTCTAAATATGATGTTATGTGTGGCTTGTGTTACTGAATTAGTTGCCATTATATTTACTTGTAATAAAAAAAAATTTGATAATCAAGACATTTCAATTTTTTTTATATCACATACTACTTGATGGCTACCTTGATGCCAATGTTATAGGAATTCATAATAATGAGTGTTAGCCGAAAACTGTTCTTACAATAAATAAATAAAAAGAAGCGATGGAGAAAAACCGGGTTTGCAGACGAAAATATAATTAAAGCTCCGAAACTACATCTTTCGTTGTAGCATTTGTAAGGTTATAGTAAATATACTCATTTTATATATTAAGGTCCAGGTCGTTTCGGTATCTGATCCAAAAGACAGATAAGATCTCAGAAAGACAACGCGTACAATCGTCAATACGCTACGGCAATATTTTTCACTCGACATTCACCTTATTTCTCAGAGATAAGACTCAATTTGTCAGTGTCTTAAAGTTTCTGTTTTAATTATTTACATAATTGTTTTTATGTTGTGGTTTACAAGGCCTGATTATGTCGATAACAATGACACATGCTAAAAAAGTAATAAATAATCCCTGTAACAATATTCTTTTTGAGTGTTACAAGCTCGCCAGAACCACGAATCACTTGTTTGGGGAACACTACCATCATCGAGAAGATCGCTTTTGGTATAATGATTTCATTTTAGGAGTGTTGTATTGTTGCAGAAAGCAAGTGACCAAAACACACTGAGATGCATTTTGTTGGTAGGCGAGAGACTTGTCTCCAATGATAGCAAATGTCTTCTCAACATTTCTCTAGGGTGAGTATCTCGTGAGTAGTTTGCTTGTAACAGCATGCGTAACTTATAAGCAGAAGGGCTAATATGAATAACTACTATGAGACTTCAGAGGGGTACGCAATATTTCAATACACACAACGATTAAACTACCTAAACATCGATAAGTGAATTTAAACTACAAGCACCAAACTAGGAAATACATGACAGCATTTGAATACAATAGTCATAAAGACAATAATATGATACTTGAACCAAAATATTTGACAAGTAAGAAAGGCCTATTGCACACTGGAAACTGGGGCGTGAAAAACTTATTACAACATTTCATTTATTTATAATGCATGTTAAAGAATAATTAACAGTCTATTGTAATTAAAATTGTCGTTTGTTACGAAAAAACAACGTGTCGGCTACATTCACAATTTTACCGTATGTTATGTATGTTATGTACCTCTACTGAATAAATGTATTATGACTTTGACTTGACTATATTTACTAGGAAGTGGATGTCGGTTATAATGTGAGAATGTAGGTGTCACCTATGACACATGAGTATAGGTAGTACAACGTATTTTCTTACTGAGCATCCAGGATTAAGTAGATTTTGTGATATATATATAAGCACTAATCCCCAAAACTTATCTCAAAAACTATATAGACACAATCACAAATTCCATTTATTAAATTTCAAATAATCTCATTTATTTAATTCTTTGTACAATTTTTGATTTATCCGTAAAATTTTATCAAAGGTATCTAAGTATCCGTATGAAAACTCCTTACAACCAGTCGGTGTCCATTTATAAACCCAACAACAATATTATGATAATTACATAGATTTACTACCACTAATCCGATTTAGAGCTATTTGTATGACTTGCTCGGCTCACGACTCATGCGCTGATATACAATGTGCTTGAAAGAAATGTCGATTGCAGATAAACTGACTTATGTTAGTAATTGACAGGTTTATTATATTAAAATTGGTTTATGGACACGACTTTAGTAACTTGCGGTAGTCAAAAAGCTACTGATGTATCAGCAGAACCACTATGAAAGGTTTTCTGAACTTTTGAAACAAAATAAACCGTGTTTTATGATATCATTTTCAAATCAAATGTGAGATGCGCATTGTTAGACACAAACCTCAAGGAAGTCTAAACCTGTCCTGCCCGAATCCAATAGATTTCCGCGACACCATTTTCAAATCGTCGGTCAACCTTGTGAGAGATATACCAACGCTGCGTCTCCCAATAGGCGGCCGTTACTCGAGAACCATTCCTATCCAACAGCCGTAACACATCCTGTCAAAAGGACAGGGTACATCCTGTCACTTCATGCACGCAATACTTTGGGTTATGTTGGTGACGCTGCCTGAATCCTGTAAACAAATGACTTTGTTTACAGGATTGTATCGTATGTGGTATTTTGGGACATCATACGTATTTATCAGAAAACGGTAGTCTTTCTTTACTTCATTAATGTTTTATATTTTTCCAAATAAAGAATGAACATTAAAACAAACATTGTCGCAGAACATTGCTTCGTTCTTCTTCAGTTTCGGATAGATTTTTATGGTAGTATGATTCTCAAAAGCAATTTCTTTTATCTGATTTTCATTAAAAATATTATAACTGTTTTGTTATTCATTTAGCAGGATCATGATTGAAATGTGTAAATTTCAATTTGTCTTTAACAGATATAAATATCTAAACTAACTTTATTTGGACAGAGCTTGCAGAGATCTATCTTTTATTGAAAAATACTCTCATTGATCAGTTAATTAAACGCTATTGTCCATAGCGGTTGTTAGCAATAGCAATCTGTTATTGAAATGAGACTATTAACAAAACAATTAATTTGGCCACCATTGCTTAATCACGTGCACCTGAGGTCGGCACCAGCTCAGTGGACCTACTGTAAATTCTAATCTATTTCTATAACTGATGTAGTTATAACTAAATACCTTAGTTTGGTTCTCCTTTATAAACAATATCCTTAAATCATCAAATATTCTTAAATCTTCTGAATATATTTTGATAATGTAATATTAATAAGTGAATTAAGATTATGATCAATAATAATGTCTTCCTATTTCCTAGCTTTTGTTTATTCGCCCGACATGGTGCGTCCATTGTTTTTAAATACTCCTGACCAACTAAAATAGTTGTTTCATTATGGCCTAGGAATACAAATTGACTATTTTTCTAGAAATAGAATAGCGCTTGTAACACTAAAAATATTCTGTGTTCACTAATCAAACCGTTGAAAATTTCTGGGAAATATTTAATTTATGAATAGTTTTTATAAAACTACCTACTAAATATTATAACAAATAAAAAAAAATCATGTGTTTCCATAATTAGCATATGTTTAAGTAGCACAATGTAATAATTCTATTTATATTAATTAATAAATAAAGTAATTGTTCCTATAAGAGCTAATAAAATGTATAATGTTTCGGAATCTGTCGATACCTGTTATTTTAGGTCTTAAAAATTTGGTTGTTTCTTACATTTTGGTAGGGAATTGAAAGATAATAAATACCTTTGAATATGATTAATCGCCGCGAGACTGAAAATTCTAGTTTTGATTAATAAAACAATGCAACTTTTCGGAATTCAAAAAGTGCTTATTCACGCCTCTTTTACAGGAACCCATGTTATAAGAAGGTGGGAATACGTGTGCTGATAAGGAATTCCAGGCTCTAGCTGTCACACAGAGAAAGGAGTCACAAAATCTCTTAGTGCGTAAAATGGACGTGGCTACAGTGAAGGAGTGACTCCGTAGACCAGCACACGTACTCCTTAGTAGGATATTCTTCATATTTATTGACACTGACTAAAGATTAATATGAACATGTCAATAACATAGTTTTAAGCATGTGTAACCAATAAACTAAACTAATGTCAAGCGTTCGATGTCATGGTCACTGCCGCACTATTTGCCAATAGTTTTCACTTTATTAACGAGGTACGCTTGACTTGCGTTTCATTTATTTCCGCTTATTAAGCTTTGGTGCAACCGAATAATTTTAATAGGGACTTAAAATAGATCAGTTATTAAATTAATAATTTTTTGTCGCATTCCGCAGATTAATAATTTATGTGTGTCAGAGTGAATGCTGAGATAAAGCATATAGAAAATAGAGGGTTTAGATGAGAGAGTAAATATCTTTTAGACCGTCCAGGTGGAAGTGGCTAAGGCTTTGTCACTTTAGATAATATATTCAAAATAAGGTGGCTTATAAACTCGTTGATGGTAAATCTATGGAGCTTAGATGAGTTTCACTAATGTGTAGGTGGAGGTCGTTTTTAATTTCCACATATTTCTAGTACTATTTTTTACCCTGGAAGTAATAGAAGTGGTTATTGGAATAGTAATCGTATGCCGTCATATCCGCGTCAAACCGACATTTATTCAACTTGTTTTGATTGGAGCTGGGTGCACACAGTTCCTATGCGTAGTGTCCATGAACATTAAATTGATATTTTATTATTGTTACATTAAATATTTTAGAACTGTAAATTGGTTTAAGTAAAATTATTAGCTGTTATTTACTCTGATATGATAAGAACTGATCATATCGACAAAAAGTTTTGTTAACAGACCAATCAATATACATTGTTAATAATTCATCAGTTAGAGGTAGTACCGTTTTCTGCTTGTGTGCGTGGTAGAGCCAGCGCAGATAGAACCTAAATGAAAAAAGGCAAAATAACATTACTATGAAACTCACTTAAGATTCAGTCGATGATGATATATTGATAAAATGTTAGAAATATTCCTTATAAAATTACTGAGTTTCTATGACTCATGAGTAAATGGCAAACCTTACAAATAAATGCTCCTATTGGGATTCATACTCAGTATCTCTGGTTAAGTGGACATAATTATGTCCGGGAATAATACTAGACCTAGTAGCCTTACTACAGACGACTTATTATGTTTTACTCATGCGTAACAAACTTTATTGTGACCCATTCGGTTTCAATAGAATGGAAACTGTGGGTACTTATTTAAGATTTTAGGAGTGACAGCTATAGCATAGCGGAATAATTGTGGGCTGTGACATTGACCTGCTGACCAGTGTAACAGTTAACTATGTTAAATCAGTATATCGTCTCTATAATATTTATATATATTCGATAATATTTGCGCTAATTAAATACCTTCCTTAAATCAGAAACTTATATTTAACAGAGTAATCTGGTTAAATTATTGGCATTGGCAACGCAAAGCTAATGTAGATGTCACTGAGTCCATTTCTTCTTTAATGGCGCTTCTTTGAAAATAAAAAGAGTATTTTTTAGTATATGAGTTCGAATAAATGTAAAAAGAGAATGCATCAACGAATGTGAAGAAAAACGAACTAGTTGAATAAATAACAATTAAACACAATCGCACATTACTTTTTTCTTTATATCCTTGACTTTAAGGTATATTTTACAATATTTATGATACCTGAGTGTAACAATAATATTATTTCTCTTCATTTTTATTCCAGGTTGTAACTACGATATTAACTTTTAAACATGCTCGCAATCACATGTAGAAATATTGTTGTTTATTATTACATTAAATGTTATTTATAAAATTAAATCAATGTGCATTTAATATTGGTGTGTCGTTTAGTTAACTTATCTTGATGTAGGGCCAAGATTATTCCCGGAGCACGTCGACCCAGTGAGATCATTTGTGCTTCGCTAATCCTAAAGTCTGCTGTCCTGGTATACTTCCAAGATGTACTTACTAAGTACACCCGGAATCAGCAGCCTGATATCTTTAGAACTGTAAAAGCCCAGTCCAAAGAGACCCATTCTGTTCTTGGCAAGAGCATCACAGTTACATAGAATGTGTTCCATTTGTTCAGTGTGCTTCTCACAGGCCCTACACAGAGGCGGTTCAACCAGTTTCATTTTAAATAACATGTTATTCGTGCTATAGTGGCCAGTAATAGCGCCACTAAAGCAACGTAGCCTGCTACGCGCCAAGTTCTAAATCGCCTTCTTTGGACCTCCAAATCGATACATGAATCGTTTGGAGTGTGCGAGAGAGGCAATCCCATCCCATTCTTTTGATTGCTTCCTCTCCGCACACTTTCTGAATGCCGTTCGCACCGTACTATATGAGATTCCAACGCAGGGTTCGGGTACAATAAAGTTTTCCCCGGAACTCGTCGTTTCGTTACTTCAAACTCGAAATTTATGATCATTTTCATTATTGAGCATATTTACTTACACCGGCGATGTCGACGGGAGGGTGTGTATGCGCCCAGCGCCTAATTATGGTAACACATTTTCTTTTTACTGGCAAAACCTGTACTTATAGTAAAATAAAATAAAAATGAACTAAAAATGCCGAAGAAACTGACGTTACTTTTTCTTGGTCGAAGATATATTTTAATGTTGTCAGTATCGTAATTATACATTAATACATTGCAAGATTAGACACCAAAAAAGGGGTTTTTTTTAATATTCACATGTCACAAGTGTATGTACTTTTAACGTCAAAAGTAACGGCTGCGTTTATCGTCTAATATACGTCACTTTGTTTATGCCATCAGATTTCTTAGTAATTAGTCTTCAATAGTTTAGGTAAAAGTTATTTTTTTTCTACCTATAAAATTCGATTATTTCACCTGTTTCACGGGTCCTGCTTGATACGGGTTTGATTTAATTGTCTTGCCTTGTAACTGACCTTCTTAATGGAATTCACAGATTTTGAACAAAAATGTTGAGATAGAGGATAATTTTCGTAAAAAATAAAATAGTCGCTCAAAATTGGGTTCCTTGTCGTCTCGCTGTCTTCACCGACTTGTCTAAAATTTACCTTGTTGTAGGTATATGGGTAGCTATATGTACCTGCGGGTGCTACTGTTCCTATAAAATAGTTTATCTTGAAACCTTTTATTGGGTTAATTTATTGTGGATATTATTTAACAAAAACAATGCACGTTTAACGAATACGCCGGTACACTTATGACATATTAGTTCAAACAAGGTTTAGATTACCTTGTAAAAGGAAAATGAAAACACTATTTAAATTAACATTTGTTTAATCTACAAAATATACAAATTTAAGACAAGAATAACTTAACGTACAAATAGTTAAATGTAATACAATTTACAATTACGTTTGTATACACAAAACTTAATATTTATAAAAATCCAATGCTACTAAAATGACTGTTAACATTAAATAATAAATAAAATTACAGTGAAAGATAATAATAAAAATGCATCATTTATTTTTTTAACATTTAAAATACACATATTTAAAATCCATAGACAATAATAAGTTTGTCTATTCAATCGAAACAAAGTGTAATATGTTCTAAATAATTAATATTATAAATACGTAATTAGTAGTAGTGGCCAAACAAAAAATCTGTAACATTACTTACAGAATTTACTTAAGTATTAAATTTATTAGTCATAAGTTGTTAATTATCAAACATACTTAGGAAATAGTATGTTTTTTACAAAAAAATAGGAAAAGAAGAAAAATATTATTTACGAATATAATGCATGACTTTTTTAAATAATATTTATTTACATTATAAATAAATCTTATTTAACAATTAAAGAAACTTTAGGACAAGATGTATTTTATAGAAAAAGCTTAAAAACTATCCCGTCTGGTTCTGACATTATTTTGAAACACTTATATATTTTTTATGGAAATTAGAGTTGCATGGTACCAAGTAATCATCAATTTAATTCAGGCACAATGAGATTTTAAGCTGAGTTTTATTAAATTATGTATCCACTTTATTTACATGAATTTCAAACAAACTAGTAATCTTGATATTTATTTATTGGTCTGAAAATCTAGTGTAGTGTACGCTGGACGCGGGCGTGGAGCGTGTGGGCGGCGCGGTCGCGGGTGCGTGTTGCCGCCGTCCGCGCCTGGCGCCTGCCCCGCCTCGCCCTCCTCTGGCAGGTACGGCGTCCGTGGGCTTAGCACTAGTGCCTTGTATGATGAGTGTGAGTCCGCTATACTCCGCCCATCACCCTCGTCTCTACGCGACATTTCTGAAAATGGAGACACCGATTGCTTCTCTATCGCGCTTGGCCCAGGACCTTCCTCTTTAGGCTTCAATTCGTAAGCGTTCTCCTCTTTCCTTTTTGGCTCAGCGTCTTTTTTGAACTTCGCCTGCCTCTCAATTATTTCGGCTGTAGTCAAATCTGAACCTTGGACGTCCGTATCTAACGGCGGTGCGGACAGCCAAGGCCTCAAGGGGTTGGTGCCGCACCACCGCTCGTCATTTTCGCTTGAATCCCCCAGAAGGCCGAGTTTTTCCAAATTCTGGAGCAGCAAGTTTTCACTAGAGCTCGCCGCTCGCATCTCGGTTTTAGAGTCCTCAGACAGGAGCAGCTCGGCGAGCGGGGGCGCCAGGCCCAGGCCGATGTTCCTCTCGTGGTACACCTCCGATATGGTGGGGGTGAGCTCACCACTCATATGGCGCACTTGAGCCATGGGGTCGCGGCTGCTGGCGGCCATCTTGGGGCGTGGCACTCGCTTGGAGGTGGAAGGCTGGGCTAGTAGCTGGTCGTGAGTGTCATCCTCGGTGCGGCGCGGTTGGGCGGTGGCGAGCTCGTAGAAAGCATCCAGGTACCTGGCGTGCGGGTGGTCCGGGCGGCGGCGTAGCACGGTGTCGTGGCCGGAGCTCTCCCAGTCGGAGTCGTCGGAGGGCGGGCGGCGTGTATACAGCGTGCGGATCTTGGTCTGATGCGCGAGTGCCAGCGACACGTCGCGGGGTGCAGCGGGTGGTGCGGCGGGAGGTGAAGGCGTAAAGGCGGCGTCACTTTCACCGCGGTAGCGCGCGGTGGGTGGCGCGGGTGGCGCTGTGCGGCCGTCGGGCTCACCGCGCCCCGCCTCACTCGACGACGTCGAGCTGCGCACGTACATCGTGAACGCGCCCCCGCACGAACCCAGCGGCAGCGGCGGCGGCGGCACCGACGATACACTCTCTTCTATTAAAATAAAATATCTGTTCTGTGCTTGACAATGAAGTGGTGATAGTTTTAACAATTAATTATATTCTAATGGGGAGCCGCTATGGTAAGAGTCGAAATCTTATTGAATGATGCTTAGATTCAATTAAGATAACTTTCCTTATGAGGCTTTGAATTTTGTCATAATTCAGTGTATGATATGCCAAATTTCAACGCTTTGAAAGCAAAATCGTCTGTAGATAGATGATTGAAATTAAGCGTAAGTGAAGTTACCACCAAAACAAAGAAAAACACCAAAAAATTACACACTTAAGATCTCATATTACCAATATTTCACATTGTCGTTCTTTAATAACATTAATAATTTAATAGCTTTCTTATCAGTTGAAGGATAAGTACCCAATGTAGCTTTAGAAAACGTGATTCTGTACTTACGCCTGTGTTGTCTGGGAGATGATTCTCCATCAGAATGTGGCTCTAGATCTCCATCATCGATGGACGCTAAGGACTCCACACTGGAGCTGGACTCGAGGCTAAGGCTGCGCGGAGCTTCTTGAGTGTCTGATGCAAGAACAAAAAGGCAATTAACGAAGTTGTACAATAGACAATCTCTGTGTTAGGAGACATGCAAAAAATAATATGATGCAAATAAATTATCACGTTTTCTAACTAAAGTCATATCAGAAAAAAAATTCATTAGAGATACTTAACAACAATAAAAAGATATGTTCACATGACATTATTGCGAAATCTTGATTCTCATTGACACGAGAAAAGATGTTCTGTACATAACACATATTATTGAAATTTTAAATAGTAAATAAGTATTACCAAAGAGCGCAAGTAGAGCTTGAAGCACGAACTGTATATGCCGCCGGTTGGCAGTCTTGCCTGTGCGCAGCATGACTTCATCCTGGCCGACTTCCGCCAGGTCGAAGCCTAGCGAGGCCAACAGCTCGTGGCAGCCATTTACTCGCCACAACCTAAATACAAAAAGGGATCTTTATTTAAAGTTACTTGTTCTAGTAAATTAATATTTCCTTACATTTCTCAGTTTGGAGTCATAATTATATCGAAAACTTATGTTGGAAATTGAATTGATCAATATCAGAATGTAAGTGGATTGGTATATAGTAATCATTATACGATCCAATCTTATTATAAAAATCATAATTCTATTATAAATGAGGAAGTAAGAGTTCAATTGCCGTTGGTATTGTACAAGAGCTTACAAAGTAAAACAATAGATGACTTACCTTACGTTGACGGCTACTTCTATGGTATCTGTTTCAGAGTTCTTAACGGAGAACTGTGATATGACTGCCCGGATGACACCGATGATGTCATCTGCCACGTCCCCGTTTGAGATTAGTTTCGATAAAGCTTGCAACGTTGTTGCAGTTACTCCTATAAAATAAAAACGGAAATTTACTGATATTAAAGATAAATGGTGTACCTTAAGGAACTGTGTCTGGTAATTTTTTAATTATAAAATATATGTGATCAAATTCTTTGTGTAGTTATATTATGCATGTGTATATTATGCATAGGTACAGGTATATGAATTTGCTTACCAAGCAAGGCTTGCAGACTAGCAGAGCATTGTGTCAATCTTTCTTCAGGGTCACTTTGGGGGAAGAATACACTTGATGGGATGCCATTTGCCGCTGGTTCGAATCTGAAAAAATATATTAAATATTAGTAGTTTAATAGAGTTTAATGTTATCTTGCAAAGTTCTTTTTATTAGATATACCAGTTTACTTATCAATTCATACCTAAATCCAACACTCATAAGAAGTTCCTTCCAGCCAGTCGCATTTCCTGCTTTGTTTTCAATACTCTTCTGCGTTGTGTACATTGCATTCTTCTGACCTCGTACTATCCTCTGCAGTGACTTCTCTACCAGATGTAGGCACACGCGCAAAGCATCTCTGAAAAAATGGAACTTTTTTAAAATGATGCATGTGAAGTGAATTATAGAAGTAGGTACCGAAAAACTGAAAGTTATGTATACGTTGCGAGTTATATTTTTTCGAATAAAAGCCACTATTGCACCACTTCTCATGTCTCTGTATTTGGCTTATGCAATATGATCAAGAGATAGGACACAATATCTTTAAATATACTTCTTGTAATTTGATAAGTGGAATTATGTCATGTTGGGAAAGATTTTCCACCAAATAATAAAGGTTACCTCACGGTCAAATAAGTCATAGGCTATCAAATGAAAGTAGAAGCTTTTACAAATAGTTCTTGTAGTTATTTCGCAGTAATCTTTAATATGTTTCTTGTTCTAATATAATGGGGTTCTTTGTTGATTTTGCTACATGAAATGTGGTTTGCAAGACTAAAATATAATAGTAAAATGTGTCGTGACCGTACCGGCACTTGTCGGGCGAGGCGAGCAACTCGCAGAGCGCCTGCCCCATGAGTGCGACCTTGTTGCTGAGCCGTACATTGGCTCCGAGCAGCACAAGCCCCGACCAGTGCGCCGGGTGCGCGAAATGCTTCGTATGTCGCACCGTCTGCATAGCGTCGCCAAACGCCCTGAACAAAAAATATTGTTATAAATGGTCGAACAGCTTCTAAGATGAAATTGATAATGACAGTTAGTTCAAACCAGTGTAAAAGGTGAAGGCAAAGCGTTATAAATAAATAAATTGTTGTAGAAGGTTCTTATGTAAATGTAAGATTTGACAATAAATAGCAATAATGAAGTGGCAGTAACTATGACGGTGGATACTGATACACGGTATAATCATTGTATAAAAGTTACGATATGATTATAAAATCCAAAATTAGTTCGTCACATCATCTAGGAAAGGGGAAGGGGAATCCTAACTGATTTTTCTTGCAAACTTCGTATTTCTATGTCGTGCTACAGTTCTATGTTTAGATTATAGTACTTTTTGCTAAACAAATGTTTCTCGGTTACTCTAGTCCAATTAGCCTGTTTAATTCTGTGATGTAGCCGCTACAGACACTTACTTGGCCACCCTGCTTCCCTGCAGAAGCGCGGAGTACAGCGCTCTGTAGAGGATCTTGGTAGCCGTGTCCTGCGGCGCGGGCCAAAGCGTCAGCAGCACAGCCTGCGCGCCCGCCGCCAGTAGCGCGCGGCACAGCCGGGACACTCCCTCGCCCGCCGAGCTCACAGCCTCCGGCTCCTCTGTGGACGCGCCTTGCAGGGCCGCGCTTGTTGGAGCACACGATATAACCACCTGTAAGTAAATCAGCAGATATTATATGCTGGGTTTCAATAATATACTTGACGTTTCTTAAAGATTTTTTTTATGGGTGATATGAGTTTTAATTTTAGAGAATGTTTACAAAATCGGCACCATTTTAGTTTGATAGTATTAATTGCACTCACTAGTCTAGCTGTGATCTTCAAATTCATAATTTCGGACGCTGTCAACATAAATTCTGAAGCTGGAGGCAGTTCTTCGTTGCTTGGTGATATTTCAGCATCTGATAGAAAATTTGAAACAGTGTTAAGTAGTCATTTTGCAAGTTATTTATATAGGTTGGAGAAAAAGTTTTTTCGTATTTTATATGAAAATTAAAGATTTTTTCAACGTTAATTTACATTTAATTGCAGTATATATGTGCCATTTTGTTCGTAGACTTTCTGCCATCTTGTAGGTAGAGACACATTTTAACAATTTTATTATCGTATGGATAAAGATTTTTTTTTTGTGTTATACTTACTCTCTTCTTCGTTTTCTGTAGAAACATCGGCGACGCCACCTCCAACACTAGTGTTCAGGAGTCGTTTAGCTTGAGAATCAACCTGTAAAACGTGTTTTATGTTAGAAAATAAGATAATAAGCAATCATGTGTTATTGTATGTATTAAATTAATTAGATTTATTTGCTCCTATTAGACATACCACTTCTCCAGGACTGAGGACGATGGCTGGCGTTTTCCAGCAGATGTGTGTGGCAAAGTGGACGCATTCTGCTTGCGGCAATTGAGCGAGAACTGCTTCTTTTGATGCCTAAAACAAGAAAACAGTCTGATTTTAGTTTTTATAATATATCTATTTTGTTTTACATTTGGAACTAAAATTATGTTATTTGCCTCTCTTAATTTCAATTCAATATTAAAGGGACAGAAAGACATTTAGTGACGTTAAGTTACTAGACATTTAGATGAACTTATTGATTTATTTTTTGATTACTTAATGATTACACTTTTGATTTATTTTAATAGGCACGTTTTATGATGCGCGTTTAAATAAGGCAAGGTTAAAAAGTTGCCATTTTAGAAACGTCAAATGAAGTTACCGGTAATCTTAATTTTCTGTCGGTTGAAAAAGTAGTGGTGGACTTAAATTTAATTCTAGCACTCCACTGCATTAAAAGATTTATCAAGTCATTTTGAGGCTTTTTGATATTCAATTATGAATTAATTTAATCAACTAACCAATCACTAAATATTATGAGATCTTTCTATAATTTTACAAACACATTCTATGGTAAGTAATTTCTGAAATAAATAATTATAATAATAATAATTTAAATGTTTCTTTAAGAACCCTTTATCATAAACATACCAAGGGTTGAAGCTTATTCAGTTAGTTACTATGTTGTACTATTTTAAGTAATTAACATTGTTTTTCGACAACACGAAATGCATCTTGCTAAAGGGATATTCCATTTGGTGGGTACCTATATTATATATTTTGTGTGGCTGACCTGATAGTCGGTGAGCGGCGGGACCCGCAGCATGTCGGCCACGAGCTCGGCCTCCTTGAGCTGCGCGTGCGGCGCGGCCCAGCGCCCGCCGCCCACTCGCGCGCCGCCCACCACCAGGCACCGCATACCCGCTTCTGTGGCGTTCGTCACTGCACTGCTGCCTGCTGCAGCTGCGCCTGCCCATTGAGAAGATTTTAAAAAAGTGGCCTAAACGAGCACTCATCATCAACAGCTTTCAAACGTTCAACTTTTGGACACATCAGGAGTTACACCACGCTGGTCCAATTCGGCTTGATGGTTGAAAGTAGTTGTCGTATAACAACTGGGACCATCGATTTAATGTGCCTTCTGTAGCACAACGGACCTTTATTAACAGGTAGAATGGACCGATATATATATATGGCTACAATATAACTCATTTTTTTCAATGTATTTAATTTCATTTCGACAGAAAGAAAAAAAATGAAAAATGGTGGATTTTTTTCCCTAATTTGATTCTTTTTAATGTCGTGATTCTTTTTAATGTTAAGTTTACACATATTATATGCAAAAACACTTTTTCCCGGACCTAATATTTTAAAATGGTTGTAACCCTGTTTTGTATGATAATAATAACACAAATTAATTAAATATTTTTAAAACTTTGTTAAACTTTGTGGCTATGTTTTTGGGAATCCACACACAAAGTATTGAAAATGATTTTAGTTTTATGTGTTCGACGTCACAGTTGCTGCTGCTGCAGCATGCTGACAACTCCATGCTTTTTCTTATTTTGATCGCTTAGTAAAATAGTAAAAATGTTATGAATGAGCAGTAACCGTGCAGGTGTTGCGTGTGTGCACGAGGGCGCGGGCGTGGGCGCTGATGGCGCAGCGCGGGCGCGGCCAGCAGCGCGTACCGCTCGCACAGCGGCTCGCCGTCAGCCGGCCGCAGCGCGCCCCACGGGCACGCGAACAGCGCACCCTCCACCACAACCACCAGCTCACGCCGACCGCCGCAGCCGCGCCGCCCGTGAGATGCTGCAATACCAGTGACGGTCAGAAAAATAAAAATAATTTCACTCGAGTTCGAGACGATTGGTTTCAACTTTCCCACCTGCAGACTGGTGAATAGTTAGGGTAAAACTCCATAATTATCGAAATTAATATTACTGATTCACACCTATGCCAGATACTAGGAATACAAACTTCAAAATATAAACCACCAGGAATATTCGTATCTATCATACATATCTACCTGGTCCGGGATTCAAACCCAGGACAACTGACCGAGTAGCGTGAATCTAGTGTTGCAGGCCACTTGGCCAGCCGATCGTTGAATCGGGAATTGATTGGTGGTAATCCTGTTTATATATTCCGATTTTTAGGTGTCAGGCACGAAGAACCAATAGATTTATAGAATGATGTTTACAATATATCAATGGCGTTAATACCGTGATTGTTGTTACAAGAAGCGGGCAGCAGATCTTCAAATGGTGCCAGCAGCAACTGGTATAACGCCGTGAGGCACGGCGGTCCTTGCCACGTCGCTGACCTTTTGCGAGGGCCGTGTACACTCGACCTAAATATTATAATGAATGAATGAGTAAAACTAGTTCCGTTGTTGTAAAAATAATTTATTTGGGGTCCATCAATTTTCCATGAACGAGGAATAAAAGGTGAAATGGAATTATAATAGAGGATACTGTCTTACCTAGCTGATCCTTGCAGACTGGCCACAGACCCAGCGACTGAACCACCGACTGAGCCCACGCTGAATAGCGAACTTAGCGAGTAGTTTGATGAGTTTAGCAGATGGTTGCGGGACACCTATTGGAGTTATAGCATTCTTGTTAAGATCATTGTAGGAGCTGTTTTAGATTCATGATCTCTATTGACCTAGGTCATTATTACATTAAGTAAAAAGTAATCATTTTCTTTTTGCGTTCATAATTTGTAATTTCTTAAATGGTGTAATATATTTTTGTGTAACCTATAGGGATATAAGATCAGGGTATATTTTACTTTCTGCGTTATACAGCATTTAAAGGATATATTTTTTTAATTGGAATATAACACGCTTCTAGGTGTGACAAATGTTTCTTTCATAGGTTTACTTTTCTGTAGGATTCACAAGTAAAAATGATTATTTGACATAAACAATAATCTCACCATTCTGGCGAGGCCAGTGCTGGGTCGTTCTTCAGGCTCCCAGTGGTCGTCCTCTCGGCGCTCAGCAGACGACTTTAGCCACGAGGACCACTCGCTTATACATCTCTCCAGCTTACTTATACTAGCTAAAATATTAATAATAAATTACTTATTAAGATTAACATGATAACAGATAACAAGCAATATTCCTCGTTTTTCTTTGAGGCAAATAAAATGTAAATTGGTAAATTTAGTATTCTGCAACACGAATTATTTTCATACGAAATGATTAAAAAATAAGTGCTTTTAGATTTTTACGGAAGTCTTATAAATATATTTATGCTTACCGTTGTTAATTAGTAGATTATCAGGATTTATCTCCGGCAAACTGCTATTGCCTTCTTCGGTTTCTTCTAGTAGTGATACTTGGTGAAAACGAAGAATGCCTGTTGAAGAATCATTTATTTAAGTATCTTTTTTAAAAGTATATTAAGGATTTTCTGATGAGATAAATATATATAGTTCACCTTTGTGTGGTTGTAAGAGCCAGGCGTATAAACGACCTGCAGCGAGACTGTAGTATAAAACTGGAGCTTTCTGTTTATTGACAACCTCCAGGACTTGGTCTACTGTTGTTGGACTCCAAGGTTCCGCGCGTTCTTTGCTTGGGTCTTCTGAAGCGTTTCTGTGGAATGGAAAATGTTATTTAATATTATATATGATAATATATATGTACGGACTAATTACCGTACATTTTACCGCGTCAGCTACATTGTACCTATATTGTATTATTGTATTAACTAATTATTATTCAAATTTCATTCACTTTAAAGTCATCATACCAGCAAGTTGTGTGATCAAGATGAAGTGAATCAATAAAATTTATATTTAATCAACAAGGATTTCTCATTTATCAAGATATATCAAGTTGTGAGACTGTGCCAAGAAGTCCCACAACAATATATATTTTTTATAATAGTTTTACCTTTGTGAAGTGTGCAGCTCCAAGTTTGCCTGGTTTAGTGCGCCGGGAGTCTTCTCGGGTGCAGTGTCAAGAGCTCGGCATCGGCCACGTTCAGCCACCACCAGAGCTTCGGGGTGGCGTCCCAGTTCTAAATGATAGCAATATTTATTAGGAAACTAGATCAATTTGAAAGATTCTTAAAAGAGTTTTAAATATTGCATATTAAAAGCGTTTTAATATTAATTTTCTGGTTCTGCTTACCCACTAATACTCTCTGCAGCGCATGGTGTGTGGACATGTAGAGTGTGGAGAGCTTCCTGTCACGATGTTTGTCACCGCCTGATTCAAGCACCGTTAGAGCAGCCTGGAGTTGATCTTTAGCTTCTTCAAGTTCCCCTGATGCCCATAAAGCGAAACCTAGTCTGTGACGGACGCGACCCTGGGAAGATTATATTTATTTGTTTAATGAAGATTGAAAAATTTGTTTTAACTTATTATCTCTTCCTATTAGCCTTTCTTTAGTATGTTCATGACACAGTTACAGATTTTTTTCTGAATTTGAGATTTTGATTGGTCGAGTATTTTCAGGCAGCCAGGCACACTCATCTTATTTGTGTGAGACTGTTAATTATATTGATTAAAGTAGTTGTATAACTTGTTCTAATTGAAGTAAGTATCTCTTTCGACGACTGGTGTCTGTGTCTGCTTTTATTTGTGTCTTATGCAGGTTGTATTTGTGTCTTATGCAGATTGTATTTGTGTCTTATGCAGATTGCAAAAGTACTAAAGTAGGAGAGGCAATTGTTATGGCCTACTTCCTGATCAATGTCCGCGAGCCCCTCCGTGGCGGTTAGCGCTTGCCTAAGGTAGGACACAGCGCTGCCGCATGCACCCATGGCCAGGTGTGCGCCACCCAGCTCAGCCAAGGCCTGTGCCCGCCCTCGGGTGTCACCTGAAATGGAAAAGGGGTTTAGAAATGCACAATTTAGCCGCAACTGAGAAACGTATTAGATACTTATTTTCCTTATCTCCGTTCTAATTTGTCGTCATATATTATTATGAACGATGTAGGTATTATACCGGCAGCAGTGGCATGGCGTAGGCGGGATTCATGCCAGCGCGCGGCCTCTGCGTGCGCACCCATCGACGCGTGCGCCGCGCCCAGCCCACCGCAAGCTCGTGCCTGAAAACATGTAACTTGTAAAGTACTGCGTGAAGTAGACTAACATTTAAACTTTTCAGTCACTTTGGCCATCTTCTTACGTAACACCTTACTTATCTTACGTTCAATACCAATAATTCCCAATTATTACTAAATTTAATGTGCACCCTACTTGCCAATGGAAAAAGTCAAACCTGTGAATCCTAAATTCAGTTACCTGCAGATGAGTAAGACCCAGCCGATGAGCTAATTCCAACTCCGCTCGGTGATGTCGCACGGCTGCCGCGTGCTCGCCGAGCGCGTGCTGCGCGACGCCCAGCGAGTGGCATGCTTCCGCTTCCATTATCTGGTTATTGAGCTCCCTGAGCGAGGATAAAAAAATAAATAAATTATTTTAGTTCCAATAACCATTATTACACACAGACACATAAGACAAATGATATCTTACTTGGCGACGTTCTTTTGATGCTCCAAACAAAACACAGCTTGTTCTAGGTTGTTGAGCGCTATGTGCAGTGAGCCCAGTTCCCCATAAGCTTGGGCCTTCGCTTCTGGGGCGCCAAGTTCATGAGACACCACCAACCGCTTTTCAAGACAGACTAGCGCTTGTTGCAAATTGCCGATTGATCTTAAAAAAATTAAACAATTACCTTAATAGACTAAAAAAATAGGATGATGCCCGGCCATTAATATTGTTTAAAATAAACTGTTTTCTAGCACAAAGGTTTGTATCACATAATTATTTTTAAAGTAGAATATGTATTATTAATGCCAATTATTAACTAAAATTGTAATAAGATACTGAATCCAAAGGTTTTAGGTCAACTCTTTATCAAATCACCTCATAAACCACTTTTCAAACATTTAATTTTGTCCATACTGTTGTTATATAAAGATATATCCATGGAAAACTACAACAGCTTTATAATGAGCAAAGTCAATTTGACTTTGCTTATGAAAAATTTAGTATCCTATTTTACGCGCAGAAATATTCGCGGTTTACTACATATTTCTTAAACTTTCAAAGGTTGTCAATTTTAAAACTCACTTGTGACTAAGCCCTAGGCCTCTATACGCTCTTTCCTGTTCCCTCTTATTGTCCAGTTTGAGTGCCGCGGCAAGGTGTTGCTCGTGGTATTTGACAGCCTCATCAGGATCCCCAAGCGCGTCGTAGCAGTCCCCTAATGAGCCCAATGCGCGCGCCTTATCCAGCTGACACGTTGGAGTGTTTACACGTTCCAGGATTGCAAGTTGCTATAGAGTAATGAGAATTAAAATTTTATCGATAAATACTTTTCATTTGGAGTATAAAATGACTACCAACCTGTTCCAAATAACCAATGGCATCTTCGTAATGACCTATGTTTAGTTTTGCTATGCCCAAATTGCCATAAGCTTGCGCTTCCAAAGCACAATCTTGAAGTTCTTGTGCTCTTTCAAGTTGTTCCTAAAATATGAATGATATTCGTTATTTTAATACGAATTCTGAGTCCCTTTATCGGAATGTGAATAATATAAATGTGAATATCATACCCGGTAGCACCGAGCAGCATGTGAATAATGTCCTAGCGCCATATGTACTGCGCCGAGATGTGAATGTGCTCGCGCCTCCCCGGCTGCATCACCAGCTTCTTGACGAAGTGTAAGTTCCTAAGCGAATCGACGTATAAGAGTAATTAAAAATACAGTTCCTAGAATTTAATATCATCTTAAACATCAAAGTAATCGCTGCCACCTTCTGTATACGATTGTCATCTTTCCTTGGTATAATTTACTCCGTATCTCATTTATTACTTATTATTTATTTATTTTGGTTATAAGAGATTTTCACATGCTAATTCTACCTTTTCATCGTCTTTTCTCTATGATAGGACTGCTGGAAGAGATTTCATGTAGAAATAAGCAGTACCTACATACAATTTATCCTCAAACACCTATTTTCCTAATTTATTATGTGTACATTAATTGTTACATAAATGAATCATAAATAAAGTAGTTAGTTATACCTGTGTATGGTGACCTAACGCAGCATCAAGTCTCCTCTGTAATCGTCTCGCTAAACCTAAAGCACCACATGCAGCAGCTTCTAGGGATCTATCTCGTGCCTGAATAAAGAGGAATTTGCTTGCAATTTCATTAAAATTTAAAAAAATTAACACATTCAAATAAAATTAGACTCACTTGTCTAGCAAATCCAAGTTGTCTCTGATACATCTTTACCGCTTCTTCTACATCGCCCATTTTTATCAAAACATCTCCAATATTGCCTAATGCTCTGAATTTCCCTTGCAAATGTTGTGTCATATGTGCGATTGCTAAGAAGTACTTTTGACATTCTAACGCTGTTTCTAGATTTCCTAGAGCGAGGTGTGCAAGACCTAAATTACAGTACGCTCTACCCATATTCATTTTATCTTGGAGATCTTTGGCTAGCGACAAATCTTGGTCGTAGTATCTATAAAAAATAGATTATAAAACATATAAATATAAAACTTCAGATCTATTCCAAGTTAGTTGTTGTGGTTATTTTTTATTAATTACCTGACGGCTTCCCTATAATTCCCGAGGCAATAGTGAGCGTAACCAAGAAAATGGCATGCTTTAGCTTCAGCAGTCACATCTCCTAACTCCTGTGAGAGCATCAAGTGTTGCTCATAATAAGGTACAGCCTGGGCGAACTCGCCTCGTGAGGACAGACAATTTCCAAGGTTGAGAAGAGCACATGCTTCACCAGCAGCATCTTTCAGTTCTCTTGCTATACCTAGATTGGAAACAATACGAATAAAATATATATTTGAAGACCATTTTGCTATAAGTATAAAAGTACAAAATGCTTATTGAATTACCCAAATGTGCCCTATAATGAAACAACGCCATGTCATGAGCTCCTAGAGCCTGGTATGCTACAGCTAAGTTTCCATGTGTTGAAGCCTCTGAACTTCTATCGTGAACTTCTTTGGATATTGTTAGTTCTTGCTTATGGTATTTAATTGCTTGCTCGTAGAAACCTGCTGCTGAATACGCATTGCCAATATTTCCGTAAGCTCTTCCCATACCGGCCTTATCCTAAAAGGGCGAGAGTTGAATAATTTATTAAGATAAGGGATCCATAAATTTATATTATAAGGTTTCAATATAGTAAATTACAAACTTACTTGTAATTGTCTTGCTATTGATAAATGAGCTTGATGCAGCTTAAGCGCAGCATCGTGCTCTCCTAATAATTGATAAACTATGCCTAGATTTGAACACGCCCTGCCTTCACCAACCTAGAACATAAATAACAATGTTAAAATGAAGGTTGAGAGATTGTTATAAAATTTTATTTATAATTTTTTTAACACGTACTTTGTCTTTAGCTGCTAATGCAACATCTAACTGTCGTTCATGCCATTTTTTTGCTTGTGCATAGTCCCCAGCGCATCTGAAAATAGCCAAATATTATTGTACTGAGTTTATGAAAAAATTCTAATATCACAATTTAATTCAAAATTTAATTTCAAACAATTAAATAATGACATATTTCCAATAAGTTTACCTTGCTGCATGCCCCAGACCGGCATAAGCACGGGCTTCTATAGCTCTATCTCCTAAGTTTTGAGCTATTCTTAAAACATTTTCATGATACGCGATTGCTTGGGAAAAATTTCGTCTATAATGGTACGAAGAACCTAAGTTTGAGTAAGCTCTGGCCTCTTCTACCTGTAATGAAAAAAATGCATAAATTATAATTTTTTATGATAGCATTTTTTATATTAATAGCACTAGAGTTGCGTTCATTACTACCTGATCTCCGAGTCTTCTTGCTAGTCTCAGATGTTGAGTGTGACAATCAACAGCAGAATCAAACTCCCCCATTGCAAGATAGACGGCTCCAACATTGCCTATCTCTCTTGCTTCTTGTAATCGATCACCCATCTGCTTAACAAGTTGTACGCATTGTTTGTGACTGGCAAGGGCATTGGGGTAGTCTCCGATTGCTGTGTAGACGTGACCAAGAGATGTTAAGGCGGCTGCTGCAGCTTGTGTGTCCTTAATAAAGAATCAAAAAAAGTAATCTTAAAATATATACATATTATATTTACATTTCAGTTAATGTGTCTGAAATGATTTTAAATAAAGATTTTAATTATATTGTAATTAAAGTACTGTTTGAATATAAAAAATTATTCATTATTATTTCCCGATTTATTATAGGCTATAGGATCTGCTATGAATATAATAGTTTTGTATCTAGCAAAATAAACTGGCGTTGCTATTTACATTCATCACTACTCCGTCACCAGTAAACATTTATTTAGTGTCGTAGTGTCGTGAGTAAAATTACTCAGTAAAAAGAAGTTTTCCGCTTCATTGCTATGGGTTATATTATGATATTTGTGTATATTGGCCTTACTCATGTAATCACAGAATGAAATATCTGCTTTGGTATCTACTCCTTCCTTACAAATGGAGATTATTTGATTTAATCTATTTAACTTATTGTATGATTTCCTTTGGATGTCTAAATAGTAATTATTTTTATTGTAGTGTACAAAATAAACGAAATTGAAATAATAAACTGCCACTATATATATCAAATAGCTTAACCTACTATAACTGTGCATCGCATTGCAATCGGAATAATAAAAGCAAATACGGGCGGGATAGAATGCACCGCATCCTTTTCACCGGGAAGTGGAGACAAAAGGAAAAAATATATGAAGATAGCCCGCCAATAGGGCCATTGTTTTAGTATAAGGATGTGTTTGTTGACTATTGTCGATATATGGTTCCGAGTATAACTACTATGGTCTTTCAAAACTGTCAAGACGTTTAGTCTTAGGTACTGTAGGTTTACCGCTAGATGGTCAAAAATATCTATAACAGCTAATGCTTAGTTAAAATATATGGCATTTGACACAGGACAGCTTAGCTATCGAACGTTATGTCAAATAAGTGAATAATGTGTGGAATATTTTTCACTTAGCGATTCAATTGCGATTAAGCCATGCTGTCTAGAGGAACAGATTATAATTTAGATGTTTGAAACCATTTAAGTAGCAAAAAGTTTGATTTCAAGAAAATTAAACCTACTCGCTACAAAACAATCAATTCGTGTGTGATTATTAGTACTTTTCTAATATAAAATTTTTCAAAAAAATCTATGTTGATCTTAATAACAGATAGTTTGTTGTTACTAAATATGAGAGGACTTCCATTGACATAAATAAGTAAAGTACTTACTTTGATTGTCAATTTCAAAAAATTAGTTCAACTAAGATCATTTATCGATATCGATAAGCCTCTAAATTACCTGGCCCTGACACTAAAGAGTCGGACGAGGACAAGCCACAACAATCTAGCTAATTAAGTATGTGCAACATGATACGATAACGTAGTGATTTACATACTGACTCGAACCCTCTGCCTTCCTAAGACGGGCACACACTTGCCTTGCCAAGACAGTACAAAACGCTATCGAGTACTGTGTCAACTTGTGGAAAATTGCCTTTATAAATAATACTTGAATAAGACGTGAATTTATCAAACTTTCGCTTTGATGATATGAGCCTTGTTTCGCTGCAATACTACTACTTGTACACAATAACGATTCTCCTTGGCTATTATGTATGCTAGTATTTAGACCCACACACCACACTTTTGTTTCTTTAACAACATTCATTCAATCCAAATTACAGAGGTATGAAAACCTGAGAAATTTTTTGTACCTTGGAGTAACTCAAGATCTTGCTATGTTAATAATCCGTAAATACTATTGCTTTGAAAAATACCAATAATGTTAACCGCGAAGTGATAATCGGAATCGATTGAGACGTGGTTGTGTGAAAATATAAAGAACAAAATCCCAAGTCTTTGAAAGATCAGAAGACATGAGTGCACTCGATAACGGTATATACAGCGGGGTAATACATAATGTATCTTTAGTTAACATTAAATTTAGAGTTATCAATTCGACATCGGAATTTATGTTTTAAACAGAATGAAATAACAACGTTGGACAACATGAACACCGCTTAAAAGTTCATGATGACTTTGAATTAGTTAAGAATTTGCAATTCATGAATATTCATTTTATCGATCAGTTCTTAGTAGTCTTAAAACGCAAGTAATAAACGCAAGGAGATTTCTTTTACCTTTGAAAATTAACAGTTATTTTTTAATGAAAAGCACCAAGAAATATTTAATTATATCTGTAAGCACGTAGGTGTAGGTTGGTATTCTTTATTTGTATATGTAGTAATGTTTATTTCCTCCTTTTTAATTTGAAATTTGAAAAAAAGTTGTTCAGTCTTACAATCAGTAATTTTCTAAATAGTTTTAGAACAATTGTAATATTTTGTATTAAACCATCCTGTTCAATTGAATGTAAAGGGAAAAGTATAATTAAGAATACTCTCTATGAGCTTAAAACCTTAAGTAAATTAGTTAGTTTGAGAAGGGGTTATTTATAAGAATCCATATTGTTGCATCACAATAACTTATCCTCAACATTGTGTAGTTGTAGGTATCAAAATCTGTTAAAGCAACTGCAAGACTTAAATGCCTACAAGGCTGTGTATAATCGTTACTTATCTAATAATTAATCAGTGGTTGCTCTTCGCTCAACGAAGTGCAATGATAATATACATTTAGTGGATTTACCTTTTCACCTATTTATGGGTTTTCTGTATAACATGTTGAAGGTATCGTTGTCATCTATTCGTTAGCCTCTAATTGGCAGTTTCAAAGAAAAGAAAAACATTGCTGTATGAAATCTGAATGAATCATGCTGTATTTGCAGTTTTGCGTATGGACTTGTACAAATTCTTAAAAAAATTGAATAATTCAATAATCAACTTGTTAAAAATCTAATGAAAACTATTAAAGTAACATGAGCTTATAATCAACTGCTAATTAATGAAGATAATAAAATAGATAGTATGGACAGTTAAAGATTTCCGCTTGACTATTTCAGACCGTATTAATTGCAATTGAACCTTGTTCAAGCTGTTATTAAGGGTTTATGAGTGTTATAACCTGTTTACAGTGCAGTGGATAGATGTTGTATATTATCTTAGGTGGATATCAAACTGCAACGCGTCTCGCTCCGAGACTTCGATGTACGGAGCGACACGGGTGTGCATTCGCTCCGTGATGCATCTTCGACGGACAACCATCCGGTGTTGCGGCGGCACTGAGTATACTTACACATCGTCAAAAGTGTTAACAATACCCTGAAGATCGCAAAGAAATCTCGTACAAAAGAGAGAATACGTTCACCTGAGCACGCGATGCATCTGCTCTACAGTACACAGGCTGAGCACAAACTCTTTGCAACGGTGCGTTAAGTATGTTATTCGCGAAAACTCCAACCAATTTTATTTTTCATACGTTACAAAAATTTTCATTCAGAAATCCAGAAGGAAAAGAAAGTTGTCTTTGGTATAAGCAGACTAAAATAAATACAGCATGAAATTTCCCCAAGTATGATAAAGATGTTATGACAATCATTATTCTTCGTTACTTTTTAGATGGCTAGTAAGTTTCCCTAGGAATTTATTAAGTGTATGGGCGTACAGATCGCACCTGCCATCAGTGGGTTATCCTAGGCATGCGCTAATGAAGGCTAGCTGGGGCCGGGCCCACACGTTAATGTCGAATTATTCGCGCTATCCGCCGGCAAAGGGTTGGAGTTAGAACCTTACTATACAGGTATTGTTTTTAATTATTTAATAACCATGTAAAAATGAACACTTGTTGGGATTTTTTGGGTGCTCTATTAACAAATTGGTGAAGATCTTTCTGAATGTGCTAAAAATAAAACTATTTTTAGCACATTCAGAAAGATACGTTATACAGCCTGTATGCACCAACTTACCATAAGTTGGTATCATAGAAAAACTTAGACAACGCATCCCCTTAAAGTCAGGTGACCTAGCTTCAGGGCTTTTCTTAGTTCACACAATAAGCAGACGCTCTACCTGGTAGAAACAATCGTCTATAGACACCAGCAATATCAAAAAATCGCTCGATACAACTTGTGTGTTGACAGTTTGGAGACAGGAGGTTTTAATGCCACCAATACCTTATTTATTTATTTTAAAGAATATTGTGCCGCCACTTATACAGTTTCTGCTTAGCTCAATTGTTGGCTTGTAAAGAAGGACCTTTATTGTTATGTCCACCATATGTACATTTTGTAATGCTTATTAAATTTTAAATAAATATCCTGTAATACACTGGTTACCTCTCTTCATAGCGAAACACAGCGAAGTGCTTTGCGGCCGAAGAGGAAAGGTGGTCGCTAGCGACGACAGCTCCAGTCAGGTCAATCATCTCGTATATTTTATATACTTTTTAATAGCAATGTTACTAAATGCCATAATGAGGTTGAGGACTATCATGGTCTCATACCAGAACTAGGATAGGTCCCGTATTTCAGGCTGTTAACCGCCATCAATGATTAAACAAATGATTACCACTCTAATTTGATTTCATCAATAAATCAATAAAGTCATCTTAGTTTAAAGATACTGTTAATACAAGCGTATGGTATGTAAATGGGACAGTCACCTTTTGTCTTTGATGAAACTATATAATTTAAAATAAATGTTTAAAAAAAATAAACATAAAAAAATGAAGGGTGCGAAAGAAAATTTTAAGCTTTAGGAATGAATGTTTCTGAATGTAAATGTATCAAGAATGTTTCTGTAGTATTCGTTCGTGGATTAATAAATGTGACTTCGCAACGTTACTCAGTTATAAAATAGTAAATGCGGCAGCATTAAACGTGAAGTACTAATCAAATTTGATATTTAACATGCTCTTGCCTGCAATGTGTCTAAGCGCAACGCGTCGAAGTTAAAATTAAGTTAATTTTATGATTTTCTTGCTCAGAAACCTGCGCCGGGCGAGGTTATTAGCGGTCATGCAATGCTCGCCGGTACCTAGTAAATAACTTGAAACCTTTTTCAACACCAACCCCCTGGCTTCAGATTACGGGAAAACAAATTCCTCTGTTGAATATTTTGTGGTTATTTTAAATCGAGCGCTTAGTTTTTACCGGTTGGCAGCGTGGACTGCGCAAAGTAAATATTTTTTAAGATAATTTGTTCGGTCATTTTGCAACTACTATTAAGATTACGAACGTTGTTTTTATATCAGTATGTGTTGAGGACATTAAGATTTTGGGATAGGTGCAGTTTATTGAATATCTGAAATCTATCGAACAATCACCTACTAAACTATTGTGGAACTAGTGCAATAAATTGTTCGAAAAATCAATCCGCTAACATGCTTAATTAAATATTTTCTAATAATACTTATTCAATGTGTATTCTAAATAAAGTAGTATAGAGTTTAAATATACGGTTTGAACTTATTTAATTCTATTTTGAAATGAATTAGTTAATTGATTATATTTACTTATATCATAAAGTATATAAACAAATTTAATTTGACAACATAATATTAAAAATTGAAAAAGGTTTTTGTGTTAAAATTGTTAACTGTTCCGTATATATAATATATATATTTCGCAGAATATAATAATATATATTACGTCCATTGATTAATACGCGAAAAGATTGATAAATAATTTTTATAAACTTTTAAATCTCAAATATTTGCGATTTAAAAATAAAAGCTAAATTAAAGGAACGCTCAACAAAATAGTTAATGAAATAATTAAAATAATTCATCACTTTTTGCACAATCAGTAAGGTGACAGAATCGGTTTATCATCTGGGAGAAAAATCATTCGAAAATTAGTCTCCTAAAATTTAGCAATCATACCTTGACGTCTTGAATAGATATAAAACAAGATGCTGTTAGAACGTGAGCAATCTCAGACTTTTCAAATCATAATGAAGAAGCTATCTCTATAATTACGTTTTAAAGGAATATAAATGGAAAAATTTGCTAAATACAGACTAATTACTCTCACGATGAAAACGCTAATTTGACACAGATCGCTATAATAAAGAAACAGTATTTAATTCAAATTAGCAACAACGTATCTTCTGCACACGGGCCGCCTGCATGGCCCCGCCGGCGGCGATCAAAGCCTCCAATAAAAAGGGCACTTTACTATTTGTTTTTTTAAAGCGTAATACAGATGCCCCCAGAGTGTGGCTTTCAGATAAACCACTAAGAATGACCGCTCCTCAGATGAGGTAAAGCATATTAATCTTTTTGCCACAAACATTCTATGGGCTTTCCTTTCAGCGCGTTTGTTTTTTAATTTACGACCGCTTAGTAGAATCTCTGCGTGGATTGTAAGGTGAGATATTTTTTATAAGAGATTTCAAAGCGATTTTAAATGAAAAATGAAATTTTGTTTTTTCATCAGATGGGTTTTTAAAGTAGGTACTTATATGTATGTATTTAACTGGAAATGTTGTGCGGAAAGAAGGATCTAAATATTCCTTGTTTTATGAGTATGAAAGAAGGAACTAAATGTTTGTTCTTTCGGCACAACATTTCAAGTAAATAAACATTTGTTTGAAATCCGACCAACAAGGAACAATTATTGATAGAATGAAGCATTTCAATGAGTGATTTAAATATGAGTATGTTTATTCAAACGTATGTTAAGTCTAAAATTTTAATCTGGATAAAACTAACCTAAAACAGAATACTCAAAATTATAAAATCTATATTGAAGCCTTCTCATTTTTTTTAATTTAGATCCAGACAAAAAGGGCGCGTCAGTTTTAAACCTACTACTAATTACTTTAGTTCAAGTTTCCTACTTAAAGAGGAAATGAGACCGTTAGCTAAATTATGTTTTGTGATTTTAATGCTAAGCACAGGCTTCCATGTAAGTCCCATAATAAATACGCAATATATATATATATCTGTTATGTATGTGTTTAGAGCTCGAGTGGACGATTACTGTATTCCTTGTTTTGAAAATAAATGTTTTCCAAGGGCATTAGAAGCTATCAAAGTTCCGAAGTAATTTTTAACTTCCTATTACCATACGCACTAGATAATCGATAATAATGTGTATGAATAAAATTTTTTCAAAGAGATTCTATAACTTTTCAACAAACAAATCAAATTTGTACGAAACCCTCGGTGTGCGAGCCCAACTCGTACTGATCCATTTTTTTATTTTAATCCGTATTTGCAAAATGTACCTACCTTACACTTCATAGCCAAAACCAGTTGATATCGGTGCGCAGTTAAGGCGTCCTTGTAAGAGCCTTGACTGAAGTACGCAGCGCCAAGGTTTCCGTGCGCACGGCATTCGCCAGCTGTCTCGCCAAGGGACTTGGCCACTGCTAAGTCCTGCTGCATGTAGTTGATGGCAGCGTCGAGTTGACTGAGTGCCCAGTGAGCTGATGATAACGCACTGAATACTGAACCCCTAGGATAAACAAATAACATTTCATTTCATATTTAATGATTTTTAGATAAACATATAAATAGGACGCACTTGCTGACTCAAAAAAAATTAAAGTACATAGAGATCAAGTCCTCCTGCAGCCAAAGAAAGTATCCTTGACGAAAACGACATGTTCAAAAGTCTTACTGAAGGATTTTAACTGACAATATAATATAAAGGCTTTTATTGAACTTTTCACCTAAACTAAAGTAACCATCTAAAATGTATAAAATCTCAATAAATCAATATACCTACTATACAATTTTAAGTAAATTATTTTGTTGAACATATAGCAATCTTATGGTGATACATATAAAATGTATATTCAGTGAATATTTAATATAAAAGTAAAAAAAAGTTTCTAAGAAAACCCATTTTAATTTAAATACGTCTGATTAGCATGTTTGCTTATTAAACATAGTATTAACGGAAGCATTAGCGTAAAGTAAAGTTTCTCTTAGTTCAGATCAATTAATTTTTGGAGTTAAGTATCAACCCTAATCATAGTCCGGTTTCATCAGCTGGTAAATAGTCGGTGTGAAATCGATTAAAATGAACCGAGATAAATATTGTAATTCGTGCGCTCACTAATGAATCACTCGCAGCGATGTGATTTGACATCCCACTTTACACCTCGCCTCGGGAATTTGAGATTGCCGATATTCTGTGATAACACGAGAAAGGTAGACTGTTTATTTTTGATATTAATACGAAGGAAAATCTTTGAGATCTTTAGCGATCAAGAAAACTTTTTACTTATTTTTACTATATTTTACGTTCATGTTTGAATTAAAAAATATGTTAAAAATATTTAGGCATTTATTTAATTATCAATTAGCAAAAGTATTTGTAAAATGCAGGTACAACAATATGTTATGTGTAATAAAACACTGACTTAAATCTAAATTAAATATAAAAACTGAATTTGTGGAACAGATAATTTCAATATTGATAGATAAATTACTAGGTCTTCCCAATTTCCTATTTTACTGACTTCCTTAAATGAGTAGCAGTAAAAAATACTTCTCCATAATTTATTGTCGACAACATCTAATCTGTTTTAGGATCGCGAGTAGAATTCTCTATTTAATCGTTAAAATTCTCGGCGAGCAGAATAGGGCCGTATCGACTCAGATTCGATCCATCAACGAGAGATAACATCTTGGCGAGGTGTGGGTTTCGACGCGCAACCCCTCGTTCAATAATGTATGAAACGCTCGAAAACGTATGAATTTTTTCTTAAAATTATTTGTCCTTTAATGTATATAAAATTTACAAAGCACAAAAATACATACCCTGTACACAAAGGTTTTCAAGATGGTGGTATTACCACTATCCAAAGGAAAGCAACACTGTCTTCAATAAAATAATAATGTTTTTCCAAGATCCATTATTTAGATAAATTTTGTTATTTTAATTCACTTAAGTAGAGCATACGATGTAACGTATGTATATATTGAAATTAAAATTTGAGAATCTGTTAACGGAATGAAATAAAATAAAGCTGACTAATTAATATATAACAATTGTATATATTGATGACTTTGTTTTTAATATTTAAACTATACAATTGACGAAAATTTGATGATTATCGTTATGTCATGATCTATGTTTTTACTGAAAGAACGGCAAATGATTTCACACAACCTGATGGTAATTATATATATATAATTACCATATTTATTTATAATTTCTCTTGAAGAGACTCATATTTTAGGAAGGGATAACACGTGTGTTAGTTAACAATTTAAAGTTAAGTTTTCTTATACTTTTAGAGAAGACTTACTTCGAGCGATTCAAGAATACCGTCCTGTCGGAGACTTGTCGTGTTGACAATTTTTAAGTCGTGAGTCGTTAATGTGCTCATGATGTACCGAAACGAGACTTATTTGATCAACGTCTAAAAGGGCTTTCGATTAAAAATACAACTATATAAATCTGTGGTGGTAAGAGTTTTTAAAATTTATTTCGAATACCTTTGGCTCTCGAGGTAATAATATAGATTCAAGGAGTAATGTCAGCTCTCTAACTTTCCTTCTAGATTAATTATATACAACCACTGTGATCTAGTGGCTTTGACTACCTACTTCAGATCAATGGTTCAATTCAGAGTGGGGCCACAAATTATTCACTTGGTTTGGTTGGTGGTGGAGATTTTTCCAAGTCCGCCTAACTAGCTACCTATCTACCATCTAACCTAAATCTGTAGCCATAGCAATAATGTTAACAAGATTATTGTATTCTAGCAGTTGTACGTGGAAGTTGTGGTATTGTTTGTAGGTGGTTGTTAGCCAGTTCCTCTGTGGTTGAGCAATCAGAGTTATTCACCTCCAGCTTCAGCCTTATCTTTATTTACAGTTTGATAAATTGAAGGCCAAGATCTACCACAATTAGGAATAAAAAGAAATATTTCAAATATTTTAGTTTTCTGTCATTATACAACAGTTATTTTTAGGTATATTTAAGACTTTGTAAAACGTACACAATTGAACAGTTCAGAGAACAACGCTCACGATAAAACCTTTCAAGATTATGTTTATGTTTCTTCTGTAAGCTCGGGCAGGTACGAAACAAGGTCTTATCAATTGTTAGCAGCTACAAATTGTGGTCGGTCAAACGAAAGCTACGCACGCAGCCTCCATTTTATATTCCTTGGGCTTTAAGTTCCGTTAATTATTTATGCATTGCAGCTGATTGCCATAAGTAATTTTATTATAACAAAGAACAAATACTATTACATTTGAGCCCTGTCTAACTATGTAAAAACTTACACATCTTAGATTGCCTTGATCCCCTGATAGATGTAAGAACAGATATATTGACGTTCAATAAGTATATTTATATAGTACCAAAGTTTAAAAAAATATTTTTTTTCTTGCCTTTATTGCAGACTTAGTTGCTAGATCCGTTTATAACTCCAATTTTTATTAAAAATTGTTGTACCTTGCAAATATTTAAACTTGATATATTCAAGTGGAATGTCTCGTTTAGAATTTCTTTTCGCTACTAATAGTAATTGACTGGTGCATCGTCAAACAGGTTACAAACAATAAAAACTACATTGTTGCAATATCCTATACATTGAAATTACTCATTGTACAGGTTTACCGAATTTTAAGGATAAACATGAAACATTTGAAATTGATAGCGAGTCAAAAATGGTTTTACACGGGGGCAATAATTTACGATACGATTGAATCGCTGAAGTTCTGAAATGTCAATTAGGCTACATTGCTCTTATTTAAGATCCTGCGTAATATTAACCACTGGAATTTATGAAGTCTTTATTTCCTCTACACTCGAACATTATAAATCAAAACGTCGAAATTCCGACAAAGATAACCGTTTTATAAGTACTCAGAGGGTATGCGACTTTTATAATTTGAACCTTATTACTTCATTGAACAGAGAATATGTTGTTAAAAGTGGGTGTAAGGCTGAGTAAATCATCCACTGTCAACTTGTTATATACGATTGGTGATTAAAAATAATAATGTTACAGCATTAATGAACGGCGAGATTTGCAGTGGAGTCATTTGTCTTCTTCTTATTAGAGCCCGGAGAGACGATGAAGGTGTGAAATTGTTGCTAAGGGTCCGCGGCAGGCCACGGCCAAAGCCAAGCGGGCATTCAAAGAATTTATGCATTGATATAAACCGTAATGTTTCTTTGAGTAGAAAGATGACAGGTTTCAGTCTATTCAATGTTCGCAGGGAAATACCTTTAGTATTGTGTATTTAGCATAAAAATTATAGTATTTTGGTGTTATTACACCAAGATGTTAAGGACTTATGTGAAAGACAGATATAATTGACATAAATTGATTTTCAAAAAGTAAGACGGTACTATCGTCGCATTACTGTTTACACTCACAAAACCTGTATTTTTATATTTATTGTTATTCTTAAGTTTTTGCATTATCTGCTGTTTATTTTTTCTTACCTGAGCTTCAAAGAGCATGATCCTATTCTAAGGGCTGCTTCTAATACTGTGACGGCTGCTTGATATTGCCCGTCTGCTAATAGTTCCTGGCCGACCACCTGCGAGAAAAATAACCATGTCAAAAAAGGTTATCACACATACAAAGATTTAATTGTAACTGGTATTATATATTATGGATGTAGCACAAAAGATAGCGTTTAACCAAACGATACGATAATACTAAACATTATATCAACGTAAAACATAATTTAAAATATTAAAGATAATTAATTCTTTTGTCTCTAAATCACAGGATATTTTAAGAAGTCAAAGAGTAGTATATATAATTTTCGTTTTCATTTTCATTCATTATTATCTATTATGTATTATCATGACATATTAATTAACTAGTTCTATAGAATTAATATTACACCGAAACTTCACTCATCTATCGTATTCTTGTATATCCTGTCCATTCTAAGCTAATTAGCGATAAGATCGCCCTTGTACAATGTAACATCTGTAAAACTGTTTGTAATTTATGTTGTATATTAAAGCATATTCGATCTCTTGTGATTGTCTTATATATATATGGGTATTTCAAAGATTTTTAGAATCATTGGTATATAAAAATAATCAGCTTCACGGCAAGGAACAATCACCCAGTAAGCCACTTATGTGAATCACTTAATAATATGAAAGGTCGGGTGCCGCGCTTGATGTCATCAACTTGCAGCTTAATAATAAACTAATGTACTAAAATGGGGATTTGAGTATTATGACCGAAAAAAAGCAAAGCGAATTTATAAGAACCCATTAAAGTACACCATTATGAGCGTGGTAGTTAATTCGGTAAATTATTCGGACTTATCGCTGTATGAAGGTTTATAATCGAAACAAAGCAAAAAGTAGCGAAACTTTATACTCGCCTTAGCACATTGTAATAATTTTCATAATCTAAATATAAATGTTACTTGCCATTAGGGAAATACATATTGTACATTTTTGGAACACCCACGGTGCATTACTTAGTAGGTACCTAGTTAGTTTAAAGCTTATAATTAATGTAATGGAAAATATATTTTAAACTTTTTATCTGTAGGTCTAAAACTGTTTACGCCCATATTTTAGAAGTTTAATTAATCTTCATAATATAAGTTTACCATTGTGTATATTATAAATCTAGGTATATATCTACTACGTATCAGAACAATATAATAACATAATAACGACATTAATATTAATGTTTATTTTTAAATATTTCTTTATACTTTTAAACCTTAACTTGTATGTCAAAAAACATGATGTACATCATTAGGTAGAAATACGGGGAATCGCTTTGGGGATCGTTTCGGTATCATTAAGAATTTTACTGCAAATCCCTTGAATTTAATCGGTGCTTTCGTACCGGCGGTGTTTCGGACAACTGGCTGCCGATCATCCGTCGCCGAGATTGTATGTAAATTTACTGGGCACGTATTTATGGGAGTCTGATCACTCTGGCCCATTGTCTGCGGTAAATGCGCCGAAAAATGTTCAGATGTCGCCAGTCGAGTAGGAATGTATGCAAATATGGACCGCGGTTGCTGTATGGAGTGCGCACCGGCCACAGACGGGCACGTAACCAGGGCCTTAGTGAATAAGAAAATTTAATAAGCCGTTAATACTATAAAATAAGCGTTTACGCAACAAAATTTATTTATCTTAATTGAACTTTAAAGGCTGATGCGATAAGTATAATAATGGGCTTTTACACTATTTAATCCTATAAGTACATAATATTATGTCTTAAATATTGTAGTTTTTCATATTGCAATAAAAAATCGCTATAGAAGTCAATATATGTTTTTGTAGCTTAACTCTCGTTACACTTTAAATACGGTGAAGTAAGTTCTTAATCTTTACAGGGTTATGAACTTTTGTAAAAGTCAAAAATTATAATTCAAGTGCGGCTCTGTGTTAAAATATTACTATCTTTGAAAAACAAGATGGCTGAGATTGTTATTTTTGTTGCTCCTCTGGTCGAGTCTATTCGATTGACAGAGACATCTAATCAAGTAAACGAGGACCTATTAGTTTATGCTACGCTCAACATACCTGAGCTAGAGATTTACGATATCATAGTTTCTGCTTTTAATTTTTTTATAAGCCTCACTAGTTCAGTACCTAATGACTATAATTATTATCATAGAATTAATTATGTATTTATTGTAGATTGATAATTGATTAAAAATACTTACAAGTATATTATGAGTATCCTATGTTTCATATAATTTATTTTACCGATTTAATCTAATTAATTTACTACTTAAATTCGAACATTAAATAAATAATTTTTCTTTACATAGAAAAGAAAAGAATGGAATTTTACAAAGAGATTGGAGATTTATAAATTGAAAATAATATTCTTTGTCAAAATTGCGTTGAACGGGCAAAAGAAATAAAATAGCCACCACTAGCCTCCAAGCACAAACAAGTGACTGAGTGACAATAAGATATTTCCTGAGGTACGTTAATGGTTGTCATTATTTCAGGTTGTACATCCAGGTATCAGATGTCGTTTAAACAAGACCCTGTTGCAGCATAAATAAGTTTAAATTCGATGCATCGAAAGACTCACGATTCACGCAATATGTTATTCGGTTTTAGTGAGTATTTATGGAAGACTTTTTTGGTTAAATAACGACAAACGCTCCGTTTGTAACAGACGAATAAAGTAAGTCGTCTGTAGAAATTTTTTGCTTAAAATTGTTTTGAGAAAAAATCTTACCAACCTGTGTTTTCAGAAGCCGATAGTATCGTCATTTTGTGAAGTTAGTGAGTTTATATAAGTGATTTTGTGTATATATTTTATTATAAGTTACATTTTATGGTTCTAAATATGACTGTATTTAATATGCTTATATGTAGGTATAGTAAAGTCGGAATTATTTTATTGGTTAATATTATTTAATATAATTATATATATAATTATATATTTTTATATTATTTTATTAAAATGCAGGTCATTTTGCAATGGATAAAAAATCTGAAACACTTATGACGAGTTCACTGAAAGAGATCTCTATTCAAGATCGATAAGCCCTCCCTTGCATAGTACTGTATACATAAATTTTTATTTTATTGGGTGAAATAAAGCAAAATACCAATAGATTACCTATATAAATAAAGAAAGATGTGTATTGGCAATATCTTTCACTTTTCCCACCAACCTAAGTAAGTATGTTTGTAAGTAAGGTAACAAAATATGAAATGAAGATTTTTTGTTCATCGTAAATTTTCTTAGATTAGAATTTAGAAGAATTAATTCACGAACTTACTTCTAAAATATTTATTCTACAACATTTAATATTGTGTTATTGTGTCATCGTATTAAAAAACGAGCCACGTCGAAGTTCAATTCGACACAAAACAATGTGGGTATTAATAGCGTAGGCAATATGTGAATATTGTTTAGCCATTTTATTGAACAGGATAATTTAATATATTCTCTTACCGTTGTTTGTTGTTTGCCATTTTATCTATGCAATGCGATTGTCAAAAGTCATGTATATTCTATTCTTATCATTTCTTAACATATATATTGCAATCAATTGAAAACATTTTCTGCTAAATTCGAGAAAATATGAGCAAAAATAAAATGCTATATCACACATTTTCCCATAAATTTTATTAACTACCTTACTAGGCACACACCGGCGTCACATGGACAAAAGATTGTTTATTTCATCTACTTTTTGGTAACTTTATAAATTCCCGCCACCATCTCGGGAGACTCGACATAATTAAAAACTAAATGTGTGTGCATACTTACAGATATCAAAACGAATGGCGATTGGTCCAGCTTCATAGCCTCCAGCTGTTTGAAGGTAGGTTCGAGGGTGGCTCTTAGGGGCGACTTTAGCGAGGCTTCTACTAGTGCTGCGAGCAGTTGTCTGGAGGAAGGCTCCACACCCAGCCCGGAGCTGAAGGCGGCGAGGGCTTCGCCGTGCCTGCCAAGGCATTGTAGCGCAACACCTAGAAGAGACGATCATATTGAAAAATATCTCATAATATACACATGTTAAAGTTTATTAAATGGGCCATAGTTAATTTGCAGCAAGGAATCTAATCAAACTCAAGATTAATTTTATTTAAAATTTTCTGCATTTAATTTAAGTTAACATGTACATATACGCAAAATATTATGATTTATAAATTTTAATTTATCCTAAATTATCCTTATTTAGAAAAGTAATTGTATCGGCAGAATTTCCGTTGTCAGTTGTTACAATCAACCAACTGAATATAACTTAATATCTTGCCTAATTAAGTACAACAAAATATCATTAGTGAAAGTGAAACTTATGAATACAATGGAAGTAGCATGCTATATGTCTCAGAGATAGTCATAACTACTTTTTTTATAACAACGTTATTGCCGATTTAAAATGGAATATACAATTTTAAACATGTTACGGTAGAGATGACTGGATAATTAATATCACATTTACAATCATAATGACAATACTTGGCTTGTAATATATTCGTATGAAATATTGCTATCATAGCAATATTTCATACGAATATGAACGTCTGTCATGCAACATAAGACGTATATACGTGTACAAACGATTAAGAGACTATCAGGTGTTTACGTGTTAGTAAAAATGTGATTTTGCGATGAGTTTTCGCGCAATGACAATGAATAATTTATTGAATATTACAGTAGTGCAACAAAGTGCTTACTTAATATTTCTAAAAATTCTTGAGTTAAAATTATAATTTTACAAATATTGGAGAATGTACATAAACAGAGATATCCTTTCCGTAAAAAATAATAATTTTTATTACGTATTTGGATTCTAAATAATGTCACGGATTATATGCGGTAGGTGTATAAACCCATGTAAGACCAATTTTCTATAAATAATTCTCTGTGCTTAATTTTGATGAACAACAAATAAACATTACTTCAAAATTTGACTTTTAGCTGCCTAACCACAGTATTATAAACATATAATATACTTATATTAATATACTTCGACTTAATTAAGGGTAAGCTTGAGTCCTTCGGTGGGGACGTATATAATCTGTTGCTGTTGATGATGATGATGATTCTTATATTTATTTATAGAAGAATGTATACAACACCCCTGTTAATGTACTGTTAATGTGTTATGTTGATGTATATTATATCTAATAAAAACAGAACTAAATATAGAATATTTACTTCTGTATTATTTGTTTATACAAAAAGGTCGTCTTTTCAAAATGAATTGCTTCTTAAATACGACACATAATCAAAGAGAATATAAATAAAAGTGAGTTTTAGAGATATGATATGTTATTTAATGTGATAAATTAGTTGTTATAGCAACGGTTCCCACCAACCATTCCACTTTGGAATTTCAAGTTTTCTTATAGTAGTATTATGGCTCAAATTTCTCGTGTATTTCTCGCATGAAGTAAGGACAGTCACAGCTGTTGTTAGACGTTGAAAGAAAGAACGAATATTTATATTGATTATGTTCAATTAAAAAATAGATATAAAATTACTAACCTTGTCGATAATAAGCTTTTGGCCAGTTGGGACATAATTCTCTAGCTCGAGTAGCGTCTTGTAGAGCAGCAGCGAATTGACCTTGTTTCAAACGTGCAGCCGATCTGGTAAACAATAATTAATTAAAGGTTAATAATATTGGTATTACGACAGCATTGGCAGGAGACATATTGGTATTTTCCACTGGATTTTAGAGTGCCTGACTGAGGTAATGTGCCGATTCTGTTGTGCACGGACTCAATTGAAATTTAACTTTCTCATTATAATTAGACAAAAAAATGAAAGATTAACATAAAACTATAGTTTTTACCAGCTATTGTAACATACTAATACGTTTTTTTCAAGTACCTCAACAATTCTCAATAGTCTCTCAATTTATATCTGTCACTTATCGTAGTTGACCCTTGTTCTTGCACAACATAGGTTTGTAGACCTTTAAGAACATTCGTCCATCGAAGGAACTTGTCACTGGATAAATTTTAAAAGAAAGCAATTAAAGAAGAAATTGAGTTTATGATGTTTGACGTTTCTAAAATGGCGATTGTAACGCACTAAAACCTTATTTTAACGCATAAACTGATTAAAATAATTCAAAATGTATATAACTTATATTACGTTTCATTCCTTACTATGAATGAAAGCGAGGGAGATAACTTTATTATTATAATATATTTAATTTATATGTATAAATAAAATATACCAAGAACCTTTCATATGGTAAAATTCAACATCAAATCTTTTGAAATAACATTTAAAGGTAGCTTACTACAAAATGTATTCTGATAAATGTTATGCAAAAATATTGGATAATTCCAAGGCTACTGCCAGCCAAATAATACTACTTCTTATTTCCTGCCGTGAGTAAGGTCGCTAGAACTCAATGAGAAAGTATTACGTTGGTAACATTTGGACTGGTCACCAATGCTATCTCTTAATTAAAACATGGTAGTTAACTCTTCGGTACGGCAAAAGGGTTAACGCTTATAACATTAGGTAGACCGAATCCATTTGTATAGCATAGGTGAAAGCTAAGGTAAGACATAATTACGAATGAGCCACATGCTAGCTTGCAAGCTTGTAGTCCAGATACTAGATGACGAACAAACATGCATAGGTATCCCGAGATTTATAATTATTAGGGTCAGAATCGTATTCTCTGAAGATTCTCCTTGTAGACCTAGGTTTCCGTATAAAAAATACAACCTCGGAATAAATAAAGTTCAATTGATTTGTTGCTAGTAGATATAAAAATATATAATGAACTCAGGCATGTGAGGCAAAACTTTCCAAGTCAAGGCGAGCCTACCAAATTACTCTGAGCTCAATGATTAATTAATTATGTAAGATTATTTATGACTATATTCGAAACTATCTTTCAATTAAAATTGTAAAAGAAAGTTATTAAAATATGAAATCAAAAGTATAGTAGATACTGATATGTGCTTATATGTAAACATTAATTTAGATCCGTTTGATATATAGTCGTTATGTATTTGTAGTAGGTAATACTATGTAATAAAAATAACTAAGAATCAACTCCAAATAAATTTAAATTGGATAACATATTTAATTGAATTATTTTTGCCTTTTAAGTGTATTTAATTCGGTTTTTAGTTTTTTTAACTTATCTTTTCACAATTTTGATTGTTGAGTTTCTAAGTAAGTAGAAGTAAGGGCGAGCATCAGTATTATCAACTTGTCTATTTGTCGTTTGTTAAAAACATTCATATAGCATTAGAAAAAAACATGAAACATGTGCCTAGAAAATTCAAATTTTGCCCGAAAAATTAATTGTCAGAAAAAACATACAGCCGAATTGAAAGCCTCTTTTTTTGAAGTCGGTTTAAAAGTGTACTATACAAGGATTACTAATAAAGTAAGTCTTTGATTCATTAATTATGAATATTCCATTAGTACTTATATAAATTTTGGTTTACACTTCGTATTTAGTTAAAATGTAAAGTCAAAAATAGTGAGGTATTTGGTAAACCTATAGGTATTTGTGAAGTGCCTACACTAGATAGTAAGTAAACCGGAAGTAATACAATTTATATTGCATGTCAGAATCCAGGTGGGCTATTAAGGTAAAGAGGAAAGATTATCTTTTTAAATCGTTTAATTTTACTTTTTCGTATTAAACTGTATGTATCTTCCAATTTTTATCCGTATTCTTGCTACTAATCTGCTTATTTCTTTGTTAACTCACATCTTAGTTTGCCTGGAAGAGATTGCTGATAAAGAACAAGGGTGCCTTTTTGTACACGTTTTCTAGTCCGGTTATTGTATTATAATTATTTCTGTGCAACATAGAATATGTGTAGTTGTTGTTGTTATTATACAAGTATTTTAAATGTAATTAGTATTATTCCCACTAATAATAGAATTTAAAAATCTGAAAGTTACCTATTACTATAAAGGATGTGGTTGGCGGGGTCAAGCGTGAGCGCGTCCGTGTAGAGCGCAACTGCAGTGGCGAAGTCCCCAGCCTGGCAAGCCGCGTTGGACGCCCGCACCTTCTCCACGAAGAGTGCCCTCGACGCAGCACCCAGGGACGCTGACCCGGTGGGCTCGATCTGTACACAGTGATTACATTATAAGATATAAGTAAGCTTAACTTTATGCTCCTGGATTTACAATGAAAAAAGTAGGACCGCGCTTAAAATCCAAAATGTATTTTTAAAAATATGAACAACACTAAAATTTGAATCCGAAACAGTAAACATGCAATGCAGTCGATCGTAATATAACCCGTTGATTTGTTTCTACATTAATTTTTACAACCGCACTGGTAACGGCTCTCTTTTGGAGTTTCCCGCCTTTGCCGCTTCCTCATCATGGCATTACGTCCACATTTGTTATTATATTTTTTCGCTTTTTTTAAGGAAACGGACTGAGGAATATATACAGTCAGTTATTAAAGCTTTATGAATAACACTTGTATGATGTTAGTTTTAATAATTTCGAAACTAAGTTTTAGTAAATTACAAATATAAAGCCTTTTTTAATATTACGTAGCAAAAAAGTATTTTGTTTTGAAAGTTAATAAAGATTTAACTTACTATAACAAAGATGAATTGACAGTAAGATGACAAGTTTAACTCAAAAAAATAACAAAAAGTAAAATAACGACCTGCTACCGAATTCCTTGTCTCTTTCCTAATAAAAAACCGTGAAGAGTTTTTTAAGAAATCAAATTCCAGACTTTGTTCTTTTCTCCCTTTGTTGTTCTTTGTTTGGTGTATGATATAGTTTTGAAATACTGCGCAAATCGAGTATGGAAAAACTTTTTATTAGCTTATTATAGTTATGATCATGATCTATGCTTTTTGAAGAGTTAACCTGCCGGTGCTCATACTCAACAAAAAACCTGGGAAGCGGGCGAATTTGTAAAAGACCTAAGGTTAGTTAAAGGTATTATTATTTGCTAGACGGATTTTCCATTTTCATTTATTCAGAAGAAATCATATTATGAGACTTAAAACACATTTTATTCAATTTAATGTCATTTAGTACTGTGTAGTTATAATTATATTCTAAAATATGAAGCGAAAAGGCTCAAACGTTCACCACCTGCGCTTATCTATCCGAGCGCATCGGAAGCGAGAGCTTTTTTTTCTCACGAACTGCATTCCCCAACCACACCGTGAAACAATCGACTATTCAACTTTTATCCTATTACGTTATACAATGTGCCGTAACATCACATCACACATACTTGACTCACAGTTCAGCACGTAATGTATTACCTGTTATTCGAAAGAGTAGTAATGAGTTCTAATTTTTAATTTTAGAGATACCAGCTCGCCCTTTTACCTATGCCCGTGAGAGGTTACTCTGTAAACGTATTCTGTTGAAATAAACAATGCGTTTATTTACGAATACCATATTTGAATAGAATGTTTGAGTTAAGAGGACTGTTTATGTTTGAAGGTGAATCAGAATAAGTTGAGTCAACAAATGTTTTATGATTTATGGAATATAAAATTTGAACGAAGAGGAGTAGCGATTGTTTGTATACTCTTCTAAATTAAGCTTTTAGAGAAAAACTATATTTTGGAAGCAGTAGCATTATATCAGACTAATTTATCTGTCAAGCACTCTGGAATGGACGGCTAAATCTTTCACAGGTAATACATTCGTCTTTGATTTCGTATTCAAAATATTAGTAAGTATTTTTAATAAGAATAGGATTTCAAAGCAAATTGATTGGATTTGGAATTTCAAAGCAGTGTCTGCGGGGTTTACCTAAACGTACCAACAAAATATAAGTATTTTTTATGGAAACCTTGAAAACGTTTTTTATTCATAATACAAATCGTACAACATACTATGTATCATGTCATTATAGTCATAGTAAATATATATCTATTATATTGGTTATTTAGTGTTTATGTATCGTATTTATTTATGATATAAAATCTCTTACCTTTAATCGCCATACATGCCATTAATGATCCGCCAATTGTGATTATAAATCGGATAAGTGTTATATGAATGTTTTTGACTTTCCATTATAGAGTGAAATTAGAGAGACGCTTAGACAGAAATAATATGCTGTTAAAATAAGATTGATGTCTTATTTTATCCGCATATTATTTAATTACACAATGGCAGGATATGGTATGTATGGCATATGCTTTGACGATATAAGTTTTTACATACATTTTGTGATTAACCCTCAACGAATAACGAGCGTATTAAATGTACAATGGTTCTTGGATCCATGATAACTTTAAGATATTAAACTTCTGATATTAAAGCGCAATACAACGAAATCAGAATTTTACCACGTTTTTCTTAGCTTGTTGTAAAAAAGACCTTGTATCGCTTGTAATAATAACTGATTGTTTCGGCCATTTTGAAAAATTACCGGTGTAATCGGTCGTTACGTGCGTTATTAAAATTTCGTTTAAACAGGCGCCTGATAACCGTCCGTCCGACATATTGGGTAATTATTTTTTCTTTAAACGTTGTTTCTTTTATCTTGAAATGTTACTTAAAAAACGTTGATCGACCGTTCTTATTATACAATCGTAATACATTAGTGTTACATACCTCACGCGTACGTGCGATATGATAATAATGCCGACTTTTATTTCCGGTGTTGTTGATTTTTGAACTAAAATAGGTTTAAAGAGTTTTTACTCCTTAGTAACTAAATGGCTTAAAGTTTATAAAAATGATTTCCAATCGAAACCAATAATAATCTCTAATAAATGATCTGAAAAGTATTTAATCAAAAACGCTTTTATGAATATTATAAAATATATTTTTATGAGATTAAAACAAGTTTTATTCCTGAATTGAACATTGATTTTTTATTAATCTCGTGTCAGGTTTTATCAAGATTTATATGTTTTCTATGAAACACCTTCGAATTCATAACAAGTTCAGTTTTATGGAAGTTTTACGATCACCCAGCATCAATCGCTCTAATATGCTAGATAATATGTATTCGGGTATATGTAAATGAAAAGCTTAGAATTACAGCGCCTGGGAGTGCATGAATACGCTCCTAAATTGAAACTAAAGCGGGGGCATTTTGGCCTTATGTTGTATCAAAATCAATTCTTGAATCGAACAAAAAATACAAATTATAGTGTAGGTACTCAATTTGATGTCTTCCACATCAAATTGAGTACCTACCTCTATGACTTTACAGCAAGTTATAAAATGTAAATAAATACGATATAATATAATAATATTTTTTAAAATAATAAGGCACCTATATGTTCCTGCTCGAATCTTGTATTAGAATAAATCGTGTAATTTCTTTACAGTAATTACAATTAGTAATAAATTAACAACAAATGTAGGCGTTCTATTGTTGAATAGCTATGATTTTTATCATTTATACATGAGCTAACCAAAGAAGACAAATCAAAAAGGGCATGCTGTGGTCATTAAGCTAGAATCGTACAGGTAGAAGTCCAAGGGTTAAAAAAAATACGACGTCGTCGGCTGTCTTTTGTCTATTTTTTCCTGCCTATTTTTATTTCGTGAACGCCGCTCGATAATTACCAGATTTTTACCTGTTGAAATGAAACAATTAGCCTGTGTCTGCTGAGACAAATCACACAATAATAATTTAGGACCGGATTTTGGTAATTTTGATGGTTTTGGATAAATTTGTTTTTACACGTGGATATGAATTTTATGGGAATCGATGTTGGGCGAGCGTTACGGTCGTAAAAGTTTCGTTATGGATATTAGTGGTTGAATTTTAAAATTATAACGAATGAATGTATACTTCTTGTTGAATTGTTTGCTCAAAAAGAGAGGTATTTATAAACACATGTATACGGCCCCCTCGGCGACAGTTCATTATGCATCAAAAAATCTTACATGTATTCGACTTCCGCGCATCTGTTCGCTTCGCCCCCGAGGCGCGGGTTCCATCACGACTCCCATACTTCTTTGTGTAATCCGACCGAGGTGGAAAGGCGACTTGGGGATTCGGCAAGGCTTGAGTGTAACTGTGGTCTTTGCCTGTTTGGGTTATTGCTGCGAAATCGCACGCGAAAGCAGCGAATTCCCTGCATTCCTGGACAATTACCATTTCGTGAGTGACCGCTCGTCCCTCGCGTCGTACTCCCACCCGCTCCTGCAGACATTTGACCTCTGACACGGGACCGTATTTAGAATAAATTGATAATAGCGAAGAATAAAATAACATGAATTCGTTTTGCCTGTAAACTTGAACGTGGGGTGGAAGATATGCAAGGAGTGTACAAAGCACGACATGTAGGAAGTATACAATATATTGTGTAAATGAGTTTCTTCGTGGAAAAGTTATACCTAGCTCGTATAGAGAGTTTAAAGCTATCGGTCTCGAAATAAAGCTAAAAGTCTCGAAGATTTTGTATAGTTCAGAATTTTGAACTTGTTCATTATTTCCTTTCCCTTGTACATGTTTTTTGCATTTGTAAGTTATAAAAAAATAATACTATAAAAAAATATAAATGTAATATATATACACACACATAATCAGTTGAATTATCATGCCATTGGTGGGACTTCCGCGTGGCACCGACCGACTTGGTTGATAGTGCATGTTACCATGTGTGAGGGCTGTGAACACAGCGATTAGTAAAAGTAAATAAATTTTAAAAAATTATCATTTCGCAAAGTAAAATTACGATTGTGCATAAGAATGCGTATCTTTTGGAGTTACAAACACAATAATCCACAAGTAAAGGGTTACTACGAGGCATACTAGTTTTTAACAGAAAAATTACAATATATATATTTCGAATCAGTTTTATTAATGCAGAGTTCTATGAAATATTAAATAAAAAGGATATTTGTAGGCAGATTTTAAAGCTATGAAGCTAATCACCGAGTGTTATGGAGTCATAAATTTGACAGTAAAAAAATAGAAATTGAAAATAGTCTTTAAGTATAAGTTTACTTAAAGAATATCAAAGAGGCACAAAAAGACATCAAAGAGACTTTACTCCGATGAAAAATATGTATGTCATAACTATTGACTTTCCTTTCTCTATGGAACAAAATATCTAAAAACAAAATCGGTGATTTTCAGTCCGTGATTTGTTAAATTGTTGGAAAATTAATTGCAGAATCCTTTATTTCACTTATAATCCAATATGCTGCCGTGACATAAAACACTGCTTCCCTCTTGATGTTTAATCTACTATTTTAGATTATCTATAAGTAGGTAATTTATTTGAATAAAACTCAAGGACTGGTATGTACAGCCCTAATTTAACCAAGATTATTCATCTAGCAGCTACAAAGGCCAAATGGCTTCAGCCTTGTACGATTGCTGCGTTGATAATCGATAAAATTATTCAGGTACAGAAGTAGCCCGTAAACTGCGCTAGCCCAGAGATCATTTGAAAACAATTGGGCTAAACAATAGCTCAAATTTATAAAAACCTATTAAGCCCAATTGTTTAGTAGGTTTTTATAAAGTTTAGCAATTTTTGGAATTGGAATATAGGTAGATATTAAATTTTCTGGTTTAAATATGAACACATGGTTTTCCACATATAATATTCGCTATAAATCAAGATTAAACATCATCATCAACAGTATATAGGTCCCTACCATGGGGCATGTAGGGTGACTAGGTAACTACACTGGCCAAGTGCGATTTAGTCGACTTCACACACAAACTAAGAATTTCTTCACAGGCGTGTGCAGGAGATTAATGAGGAAGATTAATGTGACAAGATAATACTAAACCGAAATCTGATTAGTACCCAATATGTAATTGTTGGTCGGATCAGATTGAATTACTTAATAGGCCTTTTAAGCTGAAAGAAGAAAAACAATAGTCATTTGTTATAAAGCAATAGAAATAAAACTAATTGTCTTAATATAGAAATATGTTCTCTTTGTCTCATCAACATATTAATTTGACTTGTTGAATTATTTAAATTCTGAGTGACACAATAAAATAGGCAAAGATGAAATCAGTTGCAGTAAAATCTATACATATTTTTTTTATAATTTTGCAATAAATACTAAATAATAAAACCAAATTTGAAAGTGAATTACAAACTTAGAATACAATAATATTCTCAAGCAAGCAAAGCTACATATTTCTTACATAAGAAATACAATAATGGTGTTCATAATACGTAATTTACACCAGCTAATCACGCACTACATTGTAATAAATAAACAAGACGACGTTACTTCCCACCCGATGCGTGTGCCCTCGGAAATTTAATGATAACCGACGATTATAGCTGGAAGCCAGCACCTGATGCTTGATCATATAAGTATGCCCAACGTTTCTAATATACCGAGGAGAATTACTTTCCTGTAGTAGTTTTTGTTCCGGCACGCGTAGAGTACGAGGAATGCGCTCGTGATGATCGATTTCGCGCGCAATCATCGTCGGCCATGTTGTTTATGCTGTCAAAATAATAGCCGCTAGCCACGTTCCGTAGTAAGCTACCTGTCTTCTGTCCAAGAATGTGATTGTGATCTGTTTAATGTAGCAAAATATGTCACTAATTTACTCATTTTATGTTAATTCATACTTATAATGTAAATACGTTCTTTGGAAAGATTATGCCTCAATGCAATATAAAAATTGATTTGTATAGAATAAACTACTTTATTTCAAAAATGTTATGGTTATTTAGCTGCAGTTAAAATTACTGAAAGTCCTAGCGTAATCTTCTATACGTTCTACACAGTCAAAAAGTGATTAATCTCCGTCTTTTAACTCTTGGAATAGGTGCTCATTCGGATTTTTTTATTTGTTGTTTGCGATGTTGCTGTATCCTCGTAACATTTATTTGAATTATATTTTTAATCAATGTATAAAAAAAATCGTAAACAAAGGATTAACATAAGACTGCAATTAATTTAAAAGATAATGACTCGTTACACATTTACTATGAAGTTTCAGAGTCGCGTCTATTCCCGACTAATTTACCATTAAATGGGTGCGCTCATATCAAATTTGTTCGGCTCATTTCATTTTATTCAGTCTATTATTACAGTGAACATTATCGCGAATTAAGAATCGTCTTTTATTTTTTCGAGTCCATAAGGGCCAGACGCAATGGGCGGGGTAGATAACTCGTGTTTTATAGCTTGACCGCGCGGCTACGGGAAGGTCGCCGCAGACATACTTTGGTTGGCGATTTGATGCACACCCATGACTTTGATCTGACTCTGTTTTACATTAAATATTGTCAACGTTAAACATCAATAGAAATCATAAATCTCTTATTGTAATAGGCTCAATTCTAAGTTATTTTAAATCGTCTAAATTAAACCTACCACCACTTCGACGAATACTTTAGATTTGGAGAAGAAGCGGGCGCAAGAAACTGAGATCTTTTAAATGTTTAAAAGAAGTGAAATTTGCGATGTTGTAGGGAACCTATAAAGTCCATTTTTTGGATAAGGTTGTACGCAATATAATATATGTAACAGACCAAACCCAAAGAGACTAATTTTAATACAATTATTATGTTGATGTAATATGATGTCATAGAACAATTTACTCCTACGCTTTAGTATCAATAAGATAATCATTTATTTTAAAATAAGCTTTCATATACACAGTTTCACTTAAATTATTGTTTTAGATTTGTTAATTGGTAACTCTCTAATATCGATGGGAAATTTGTTGTGAAAAGTATAATAATTGTTTACTCTGTGAAGACGAGTAGAATGTCCAACAAGATTATGATTATGCTTCTTATTGTCATTATTTTAGGGCCAATGTTTTTATCGCCATAAAGTATTTAATCAATAAAATTTTATTGATTTTTAGACCGATTTCCAGATAAACTTAAAAAAATATAAGGAAGTATCAAAACATTAATAATCTAATAACTTCATACACAATTAAAAAAGTTATAGTTCAACTCATATTTTGATTTGCTTTCTTACAATTTTCTACGTTTGTGGGAATTAACCTCTTAGTTCCGTCATACCGAATGATGGCTTAAAACATGTGGATTTTAAAAATTCTTCAAAGAGGCCAATTACAGTCGGCAACTGATGTAGAATTCGGTTTGTGGACATGTAATTATTATATTGGGATGGGACACAGGCCAATTTTTCAAGATAAATTTTAATACGTGTATTTCCAATTCCAGATAACGGTACCAAATAAAATAATTGCCGGTAAGATTGTAGCTTTGATGTTGTTTTGTCTTGTTTCTCACCAGCGAAGATTCAGTGCTAAGAACAAGGACTAAAGGTTCACAGTAATTAAGTACATTAATTTTGTTTTTACTTTTGCATACGGTGGGCGAAGTCCTATTATTTTAAATAATTAAAATTTTTATTCGAATATCTTTAAGCTGTTGTTATTTTTATTTATTCTTCATACTACCGTCTCTTTTTTTAATTAACCCAAAGTTCATAATCAAATGAATATTTAAAAATGAAACCAATGGACTAATTTTGGGTTAGATACTAGATATTAGTGTATTAAATGGTGTGTAAACTTGGGTGTGAAAGTTTGCTAGATTATGATCTAATAGAGTTTAGTAAAATTAAGAAAAGGCCATTAACAAAATGAAAATAATAATCCATAATTGAAACAACACCTACTGGTGGTCTATTTTAAGAATTTATATTATTACGTTTGAGTGTTTTATGTTTACTGTAAAAGGTCCTACTATTATATCATCTGAGTTCAATTATTTTTATGATCTCATAGAGATAGAGCTCTTGGCTTTAAGCGAAGATAAAGCGAAAGATGATAGCGACAATTTCTCAACCCCACAAGAACTGACTATTCGATGTCTTGACGAAACACAAAACTACTATTAATATTTTTGTTACGAGGGCAGACTTATGTACAAAACTGGCTTGCTTGTCGGACTCGGAATAGCCTTACTAGCAACCAAATCTAATCGTAATCTTTCTGCCCCCATTGGGAATCCAAAGTTAGTCCTATGATGCTCTAGATCTAAGGTAGGAGAGGTTTCCTACACAGATGCAGTTGTATTCCAAATAAGTAAGAAAAATGCTTTTCTTAGGATAAAAAGAAAGTTTTCTTTTTTTAATTGATGCGAGTCGCTGTATCTTTAGACTAATTTATAACTGTATAGAAGTAGAATCTTTTTAGAATTATTTTTGTCCCGCAAGAAATCTTCATCCTTAGTGGTTTGGGCATCAAGTACAATTTCAATCAAACACAAAATGAAATAAGTCTACTCACAGCGTATATAAATTTAAAATATTTTATTAATCTTACCTTATACGTCAGGACAAGAGGTGTCTTCTTCTCTTCAAACGTTCACAAAATTAATTTTCGTCGAATGTCTTATGTTCAGAGGACGTTGAACCCACCTTGTTTGCCGTCATACCAATATCAGTTTGTTGTTATGTGTAATTTCAACCAACCATGGTTAAAATTTACCTTTGCTTTCGAATAATTGCACTGTTGGTTAGGAAAGTATAAGTATTTTTGTCTTTATATACGGATATGGTTTTAAATGTTTAAATCTAAATATACAATTTTTTTGTCAATTTACTAACAACTCTTATGTCATACTAGAGCGTCTGAAAATAAATGCCAATCAACATAGTAACGTAATTTATTTTCTATTTATTTCTCATCACATGCGAAGGAAGATGATGTTATTATTTGTTGTGATGAAAATGATAAAATGAAGACCTCACATATAAACCTTGCAAAACAAACAAAAGCACGAAAATTGCCTTATTTTGAAAGGGAGGGTGCGTAATTGACTCCACGCAAACTTATTATAAGTCGAGGTGCACAGATTATCCAGATAGACAGAGCTGCATTTCACAATTAATTTTTTTTCACCTTATATTAAAAAGTTTTATTCATAGTTTATTATTCATTTTGAGGGTTGCGTTACTTAATAAGAAAAAAATCTTTATATAACCAGTTTTTTATACGTTAGACAGACGGATTTTAAAAACAATGCGTGTCAATATCAATTTGAAATTAATATGAAATACCTAAGCTTGTATCAAATTGTAACGCCGCTTTAGCAAGCCATCCTGAGATAGTTTTAACTAATAGTTCAGTCACATGTTTCTAACCTCCTCTATGATCGCGTCACGGCAAAAGTAGTGTAGGGCGGCTTTTGGCAAGCTTGACCGACTGCTTATAGTGTTGCAAGTAGTGACTGGAAGCCTTGGAGATACTTAAATCAGCAGTTGACTGCAATACTGATTTGAAATGTTAATTTCAGAAACGTCCTACACATACAGAAGTATACTTTTCACATTACCTTATTAGTATGACATATTTAAACTAGGATAAAGATGATTAAACTAAATGATTATATACTATAATATCAGATAGTATCTTATACTTATTACATTATAAATTAATATTAAGTTTATGACAAATCGTACAACCACCATTCATATTATTTAACAAAGCATATTTAGATAAGGCGTTAAATATAAACGTATTAAAATATATACATAATAAAACAAGATAATGTACATAATCAAGATTACATCCGAATATCGATATTTTATTGCTTCATGTATTCAAATGAAATCTGAATGTAAGCTATTTTTTGTGATTTATTTCGTACATAGATAAATGTAACAATGACAAGTGTTTCATACATCTATGTATAATAATGTCTAGTAGTTACTAGTTATATGTTTTACGGTTATGAAATATGACGTTACTTTATAATTAGTTAATGAATTTAAATAGTTTATCATTTTATGGTTACTATCAAGATAAATACAATTTAATTTAGTTATAAAAACTAACTGCATTTTATTGCCTAATAGCCAAGTAAACATTAGTTGTGGATAAATTATAAACACAAAAATTACTTCACTCACTTAGTCTTAGATTAATAAGGTATATTTTTTTGTACACTTTATGTTTATTTTTATTGACATAACTTCGTCAAATTTTACGACATTTATAAGTGCAAAAATTAAGAAAGTTATGTTCAGTTTTAGTGTTCATAAAATTATAATGACATATGTAGGCAGATAAGCGGCTTTATGGCGATCATTATTGTATATTTTTTAATGTGCGCAGGACAAGATTAAAAGAATTTTTAAGGGCATTACTTAGAAACATTTTTTTGGAAATATTAATTATAATTAACTAAATAATTAATACGAAAATGTAACAAAAGGAGTTTCATGCAATATTCATTCTTGCGCTGATCAAAATAATGCTTAAGCTGTAGGCGGAATTAATATTCTTATAATTCTTATCTAATTTAATATACTTTAAGACTCAAGAAAACCATTTCATTTTGCGCAAGTTTGATGATATAAAAAGAAAAACGATCCAATTCCATTAAATAGTAAAGAAACTACCCATTAAATTTTCATTGAAATATGAACGTTGATCGATACCTACCAAACATAATAAGCGCTTATTATGCGGAACTAAAGACCTAATATATTACAGTTTACAATTTTCAATTTCCTCGACTAAATGCGGCCCTGTGCTTGTAGGGTAGGTGCTCATGCGCATTCACTTAATTACTTATTAGACGCGCAAGAATGCCGCACTTACCTGAAACTATCCACAAATAGCCGGGTTAAATTATCACCGGCGCGGGAAGGTATTTTATGATACACAGAGTCTCGATAAAAAAAATTGTGAAGTTAATAAATTTATAAATTAGAATAGCAATATTATAAGTTGATAATTATATAAGGCTAAATTTATCCAGTGGTATTAGGTATCTATGTGCATATCACGTGTAGAAAATTGCTTAAAATACTGCATAACAATGCGAACCTGAAGTGGCAGTGAGCAGGTGGCAAGTTATGGAAAACGGACGAGAGTCACTGCGTTGGTAGGGCTCCCACAAGGCTGATCTGATAAAGATTTTTCACGATCACGATGTTACGTGTGATCAGTTTGAAGATCCTCGGAGGAGACCTATGTTCAGATCAGCAGTTAACGTCTATCAGCTGAGATGAACCTATGACCAAACAATAGCATTTTATATAGTGTTAAAAATTATACCATAATAACTTTTAATTGTAATTTAATTATCAGTGGAATGGCCAAACTTCTCTGCGTGCAAAATTACGTATTGCATTTCGAGTTAATTTATATTAACTGTAAATAACTCACATTGGTATCTCTGTCTATGTATATAAAACTTTTTGCGTCGAAACAACCAGTTTTATTTAGCAAGACGCATAAGCTTCGTTCCCTGTCCGTCAATCTTCTGTTCGTGTCCATCTGAATTATTTGCTCGTAACAAGCATTTTCCTTACACGTGAAACTAGTTAGGGATGTTTAATTTAATACGTGTTGCTGAGGTACAATCCGCGTCATAAACTTGGTTACTGATAACTGCCTCGACCATCAGGAACGGCCATAGCTTGTATACGACTGAAAATTGCAAAAACCGCTATAAATCAGTTAACAGTTATCAATTTTGTAAGCCGACGAGCGGATTTATATGAATTCCCGGTGGAGATACTTCGGCTATGTGTAAGTTATTTTGCATCTATAAAATAAGTTTTAATAAAATTTTAATTAAGTTATTTAATTTAGATATGTGGAGTATTTTTCTTTTATTAATAAAAAAAAAATAATTAAAGATTTGAATTCACTATTTACATAACTACAAAGAAACTACAGAGTTTACAAGATTTTAATTCTCTGTGCGAAACATGATAAACAAAGACTTTGATGACATGACACTTTAAGAGTTTTAAACAACCGATCACCTATATCTTATAAATGACTCATTTGCAGTTGCCAGATAGGTCAGCATAATTACGATTCATAAAACAGCAAGCGATGCTGGTGCCAAAGAGGTTCTTGGGTGATGGGACGTAGCAAAGGTGTTGATGCAAGTGAAGTCCTAGAATAAAAAGACCTACCCCTCTTTTAAGGTACAAGAGTCATACCATCAGTCTTCTTCATTGCGTTATACTTACACTTAGAATGCGATGAAGAGCATAATCACACGGGTAGACTTTTTAATTGAATCTCTAAGTTCTTTTACCATAAATTCTTCGTACTCTCCGGAGAGTATCAGATAACACATAATCCAGTGACAACTCCATTCGTCGTAAGGTAGGCATAAAAAGGCTTCCAATGTGATAAAGGGAGATCGAATTCTATAGACTGATACTTCCTATGATGAAAAAAACAAGTAGATTTGATTGTGATCGAGAGAGTTTTGCCACCAGGAAAAGATAGTTAAGGCCTCTTCTGTAGGGGTCAATGATTTAATGCTGGGTTTTAAAAATCTATTTACGGATTGTTTGTCTTTCTCAACCATAAGAGTGGCAGTGATGACAAATGTAATCAACCATACTACATTATTAGTGCCCTAGTATAATTACTTCGCGTACTTTACTCGTTGTACAATGTAGCCAAGGTATATATCTGATGGGCATCTGTTATCATTCTTCGTTTTAATGGCTTGTTGCCGCCCATTAAGCTAAGCTTATTAAATGGCACTTATTGCTTTGTAATCAACTTATCAATCTATACATAGACTGCTGGAGAACTGTATAATGATATAAATAATATTATCTACGGGATTAATAATTAAGAAACGGTGATGATTGAAAGTTATAATGGTAATAATTTTTTATACTCATACCTATTATCAGGTTCTAAGTAAGTATTCTTTAAAAAAACGCTCAGCGCATGACGACACGACCTGATGATAAGCAGCAGGAGCAGCTGGCTCAATGAAACAAGATTTGCAAAGTTATTTCCTATAATTCCGAAATGATTTAATGTAAAAATTTTAGTGAAAGGCGAATTATTGAACGTTACATTGTTGTAGAAACTATGCATGTAAGTGAACGATTAATTACAAAATAAATCATTAATTTTCTTCATGCTTTCATACATTTGAGCCATCAAATGTCAGGGGTAACAAAACTTGCTTGTAGCATTTTATATGGAGTGACGTTATCAAATATATCGATATATCTGGGATAACTTTGATTGCAGATATGCTTCAATATTCTATTATTCATTACAAATTAGTGATATAGTTGGAAAATACCCTACAGTATACGGTCAGTCTTAGCGTCATTTTATCCGCTTAAAATACCATATTTAGAGTTAGTTGAACTTTGGATACGAGTCTAATCAGCATTTAAACGATTGTTTGACCGCCTTTGGCAGTCGCTGCATATCCTTCGCATTCAAGTTTATCAATTTGAAAATAAATTTAATATAAAAGTACATAACGAGCAGTCACTCACTTTTCCTTATATAGTATCTTAACGAGTAATACGGATTCTCGTCTCTAGTTAGTAGCACCGTTGTTACAAGTGTCAGCTAACTCGTACGACTAGCTCCAGATGGGTCAGCGTCAATTTACTTTCACACACGATTGCTTTACCACTTGTTTTTTATTATTCTTAACGGGTAGCTCTTGGCTTTCATCTCACCTGATGGCAAGTGAAGATAAGGCCTTATCTTCACTTATTTGATGATCGAAGTGAACTACTTCTTCAACCGCATACACACAACAATGCATATTGTTAACAGCATTGTTATGGTGGCAGACTTAGGTAAGGTAGCAGACTGGTAGTTAGCCAGGTGGATTTAGAAAAATCCCTCCTACCAAAAAATCCCAGGCCGCACTGGGAATTGAACTCCGGCTCTGAAGTAGGTGACCAGCTACTAGACCACAAATGCAGTTAAACTTATTACTTCGTGATTCCTTCTAAAACAATGATTTGGTATTTTGCGACAGTTTAATTACAATTGCAACAATTTATATGGTACCTGTAGAGGTCAATACTTACTACCTAAAATTATTATCGACTTATCTCATTTATACACGTATAGATGGAAAAAAATGCGAGTACGTAGTAATGTACTAAAATGTAAGTACCCAAATGCAATATTTACCTATATTAGACCGCATGGTCGAATGCTCAGCACCCCGGTCCACTTGTAAGTGGGTGTTACGTTTGACTGGACTAATGTTGTATCAAAGAATTGTAAGATTTTATCGAAAAAAATGTTGGCTAACTTTGTTAATAAAGTAAAAAATAATTTGAATTATTTACTGCATAAGAAAAAAATATATTTTATGAGAGGTTATAAAAAAATAATATTTTGATAATAAAGGTAATAAAACATCAAGGGCGCGAGACAAAAAACAATAATTTTGAGAGTATACCGCGTTAACGAATTGGATTTTGAACTTGTTTTGGTACCCAAAGATGTACTTTATGCAAGACTTTGTTACTTAAAATAAATCTTTCGTCTTCAATAATTAGTGACGTGACCATGGAACTAAGAACAACTTTTATCTTTCATGATTTAAATTCCATAACACGACTACTCAGCTCTTAAAATAAGTTACGAGCGAATAATTAGTAGTAATTACTAGCACTTACTATAGGAATGTAGTCGACTGTTGGACTGGCTACAAAAAGGGAGGCGATTATAAACGTGTTAAATTGTATATGATGAAAAGGCAAACTAAATTAAAAGAATAAATCCCAATTAATCGTGTGATCTGAAGATGAATTACAAAACCTAAATAAAACATGAATTGGTTAGTAAATTAACAATTTTGACGACAATTGTGTGCATTGACAAAGGTGCAAATGAACGAGAACCTAGATATTTTGTTTGACCCATAAAATGAATATTAAATTGATTAACTTCAATTAATCGAAAATATTGATACGATAACGAGATTTAAAATGAAACCACTAAAACTGCGAATCGGCTCATAATAGGTATCTCTTTATCTCTTCTTCTTTTAATTTAAAAATGAATTTATGACCGTTAATCTCGCTAAAACTCAAAAACGGCTTGACTTATTTGCCTCCTACAGAAAAGATTAAAAATCTCTTCCTTCACTACGACGAGTCATTCATATATATATATTCTCACACAGGTCACAAGTGTCATTTCTTACATCGCTACTATGGGTTGTTGGTGAAACAAGCTTCACCGGGTCAACTAGTTATACAATAAATAAGCAAAAATAATAAATACTTATTAAACTAAACCCGACAACGAGTTTAGCTAAATCATGAAAGAGCTGAGCAAATGGAAGGGCAAAGGAATAACCGGGGGGTTTTAGTGGGTATTCCCAGTGCTACTTTGATTAGGCACTAGGTGTGCCCCACACACCGGCCGCTTAGCTAGTGATTCCTACTCGACACAAAAAAGGGAAAACAAATATTTATTGATAATTATTAGTTTCACGTTTATGTATTCCTTCATTTAAGTCCTTTAGTTTACCAAAACAATTCATTCATTCAAAAGCAAACATTAATTAAGGTAAGCTAAAACATATGTTAAGTCATTAACATAAGGTCGTATCAAAGGTCAGTGTTTGCTGCCCCTATACACGATGTACTTAATCGACTGTCCGTGTTCTAGCGACTGTAATGTTATTTAATTAAGTGTATTTTACGTATTCAGTTCTTCAACCAATCATTTCGTCCTGAATGGGGTACTGTCTTCTCGATTTATATTTTAAAATCACCACAATAAGGTTGAATATTTATTGCTAACCAGTTTTAACTTACACTACACTGTAAGTTCTTACGATCATTGAATTAAACTGGTATCACTATATTTTATCCGCCGAAGTCTCATTTGTGGTAGAAAACATTTAAATTTGTTTCCGCTTTGTTTCCAGAAGATTTCATTGTTGGACTGGATTGGCCGGGAATCGAACGCGGTTCTTTGTCGGCATGCAGACCGCAAAAGTTATTGACCACAAAATGATCAAAGTTTTTGTCATTAAGGGTAAAGAAGAAAAAGTTTGAGGAGTTTTATCGGGAGATTGTTTTATAACTTTAAGGAAAAAGTGTTATTCATATTGTAAACACAGAGTTTAAAGCCTCGAAAAAATATTTTGTCTTTTACATTTTGCATACGACTGAGACAAACAAAACCCTGAAAGAGAAAGAGGAACAGTAGACAGGTTTATTAGCTAAATAAATACTGCCGTTGTAGTTATGAAAATGTTATAGGTATTAAATTTGCATTTTCAAGAAAATAAATAAAATATTCTTTTAAGAAAATTGTATCATGCAAGACATACACAAGTAGGTTATGTAAAAACTGTGTTAGCTTATTCGAGTTTTCTATATAAAAAAATATCCAATTATTTAGGTAGAAGTTCTATTGGGATGTACTGTGTGAATCATAAGAGTTTTAATGTGTTTGCAAATAAAAAATACTATAAATGAATCGGATAATTTAAAATATGTCGTCTAAATTTAATGGACACGCAATGGTCTTATCCAATAGTTTACTTCCAATATTAAGACGAAAATGTATGAAACTAAAGCATTTCTCATTGCTTGATAGCATCTCAGATAGACCATAAATCAATTAAAATTTACCCATGTATTTTTATTAAAATCTTTGATTCAAAATAGGTAAATGACCTTTTAGGTATGTTATGGAACATTCTTCAGATTACACGTGGAGTTATAACATTTGTTTTTATGTCAGTGATAAAATAGAAAGTTCGTCCTAAATATGTGAAATTAGCTTATCTTTCTGTTAAGTGGCCAGTCGAAGAAATAACTAATCTATGATTTTAAAAATATAATAATTATATGTGGCAAGTCAATGACGTATTACTTTACCTTTAGGTACCTAGAGTAATATCCAGGGGCCAATTTCAATAAAAATGTTCGAAATTAAATATAAGAACACAATTAATATAATTGCTTTTACTAACACTGAGATAGATTAATATTCTTATTATTGATATAAATATAGTTATTTCATTCGTATAGTGGTTTCGTTCTTACTATTAAAACAGTTATTTTTAAAATTATTCTGAACTATATAATTCTATCACCTACAAATTATCACTGATGGCATATATTAAAATAAACCCGTAGTAGCAATGGAAGAAATGACAGCTTTAATATTTAGCATGTCAGTTAGACGATTTTTCACACTAAATCACCAATTTTTAGTTGTATATTTTTGGCTTTTATTTCGGATTTTTATTTATATACCACTCCTGAATTTAACCGAATAAAGCACAATAAAAATTATTCAAATAGCTGTTTTTTAGTTTTTGCTAGTATAACGAACATCATTTTTATATATAAGAATAATTAGAGAATTTATATATAAGAATAACAACATATCTATGTAAATAATTAAGTTCTCTATCAAATATGTTAATTTGAGCATAACGGATGCAAAGCTATAGCTTATACTTACCTTGGTCGTTCATAACAATTTTGACAAGTAGCGGACGTCAGTTTGTGAGCAATATTTAGAATACTTTATAGTGAAAATTGCAATCTTAAAACAGATAATAAAAATCTAATAAATGTTTGTATATATGATTAACACAAAAAAATCTTCATTTAAAGTTGAATGGGATGGAATAGGAAATCAGATGTGCAATTTATAAGAAATTTATTAAGGTACCATTTCAGTTTCTTTTAATTTCTGCCGTTCATCATCGACAACATGGCGCCTAAGGTTAATCGTCAAAAACTAGGGATGCGTTACAGATAAAAATACATAAAACATGGCGGTAGGGACATAAGTCCCTTTGCCTTTCTTTAAACAAGGAAAATACTTAAAAAAACCCAAGTGATAAGATCACTAAACTTCCTAATATTTAGCAGATCACATTATTTTCCGTCGATGATATTCAAAGGATTTAATTAATATTAAAAACATGATTTATTAATAAAATATATATTATATTTGAACATTCTTCTTAAGCACGATAACTATATCCATGTAAGGGTGTTTTTTTTTAACTTTAAATACAGAAAAAAAACAGAATTCAAAATTTAAATTCTGAAATCAAAAATTTCAAAATTAGACAATTTATATATATATTCATATCATAAGTTTCAAATTTAGCTATCAATTCAGACTTGAAAAATTAATCCTGATGATCATAAATATTTATAATATATATAATAGACAAATTATAACGCGGTTGATAAACAAATGGCATAGTTTACACACTGTTTACACATGCATGGAAAATGTTACCTAAGATTTTTGTACGAAATTTCTCTTACAGGATAAACAAATATGCCACTGATATGCCCGAGTAGTTGCGATGTCCCGTTAAATTTAGAATCCTAGCATAACTGCGTGTCAACTACTAATAACGATAAAATTTACCTCTGCAGCGCCGTAGTCGGCGCGGCTGGCTGGTGAGTCAAGTGGAAAATGCTATAGTAAAATATCTTTTTAGCTTATGTAGGACAGATATTCCTCTTTATACTGACGAGCGTTTGAAATTCAAAAGTTCTATATTAGGTCTACTAATAAAAAACCACTTCAAATTTATGGTATATATGGTATACTTATATCTTATTTGAGTGACCTTACATCCAAGTAGTTGCTAGTTCATCTGATGGTAATGAAGCGGATTAAAAACCAAAGTCTAAAAACTATAAATTTTACATTTATTTAGCAAAATCAAATTATAATTTAAAAAAAAGAAGAATTTTCACTATACATATAAACAAAGATAATATATATTAAGCTTTTTATAAACTCATGCATTCGCCTTCAGTACTGTTCTACTTCTTTGTAACATATAATAGAAAATGCTATATTATTTACTGTCAGGTTTTACTGACATTACGTTTGTAGTTGTCCAAGAAACTTATGAAACATATTAACATAGCAAGGAAGTTTAGCAGCCTCGTCAGGTGCTAAAATACGATGTATTGTGGGTACTGTCACTACAACACAGTGGGTGTTGAATAATTGAGTGTACGTACTAACTAACATGAATGTAACTTTGGACACTTGTGAACTTCAATTATTATGTTACTTAGAAAACATTTATCTTACCATCTTATTTTAGACATTAATTCAGTATATGCGGATACATTGCACAGGTACAAAGCGATGATTATCCTCTCATATATAATAAATCATATATTTTACGAGAATATAGTTACGTAAAATTTATCGTGAAGGTAGATGATATCATGAGGGAAATCATAGGTAAAATTAGGTAACATCATTCTCTGTCAAAATGAAATCAAACGCAGGCGGAAAACTTAGTTTAGGATGGTATTGGTGATCATTCAGTGCGTGAGGTTTATGAAGACAATTATTATGCACTGTATGTGTTCGCGGTCGATCGTGTAATCTTGTGAATGCATATAACTGCGAAATTACAGAGCTTCAAAGTGGCTTAGCAATTACCTCTGAGAGCAGCCGAATCCTTGGTATAAAGTGTTGTTAATTTTGGTGTTATGTAATAAAATATGTATAAAATTGGCCGGTAATTTTATCGTTTGATCGAATAAAGAATTTTCGGATATAGTTGTACGTTTCTGTAGTATATAAGTCCATATACATATCACTCAGACATTTTATATATCCGGTGAAAATGGATCAAAATGCGCTTCTCTATCTAAAAAAGGTGACGGTAGATTTCCAGGTTCTAATTCAATGAAAAAACTTAATTTTATTGTTTTTTGACACATGTATACTGCACAACACACACACACACATGACACTATACTGTGTAATTCGAATTTTACAATAAAACTTTAAATCTTAGAGGAAACGTATAACATGTAGCCAAGAAAGATCGGCATCTTTCACAGGCTTCTTTCGTCGTTGATTTTTCTCAATCCGTAATTCCGTTAGTAGTCTCGAAAATATATGAAATATTTTTAAATTTTCTTGTTTATTGGTAACTCATCAGCTTAGGTTGTTTATGCATTATTTAATTGCCATAATTGGTTTGTTGTAGTAATGCAAAAAGTTCAACTTGTAGCAGTAACAATCAGACTGTAGTTTAATGTCAAATGGTGGCAGTGGACCTTGTAATATAAAGTAGGTTCGGTTAAATCGTGACGGGGAAATTGTCATCGCTTTTATCCATATAATTGTATGGACCAGTCGTGGCATAGACTATCACTATAGAGCCAATAACAATTCTACGTAACTATATTTAAGTATACTAAGCCTTTTGATCTTTCATTTAAAAGAAATAGCTATGGTCAAAAATCCCCGCTTAGTACACTGATACAGGACTACAACCTTCTCATTTCAGGTCTGTGATAAAGATATATTTCGTAATAAGTATTATAGAAATGCAGATTTCTTGTTTTATCAGAATAACATTTGAACATTTCGGTTTTATTTTGCTTAAGTTTTTCACACGGTTAAAATTATATAAGTAGCGTCGTATTTGTTGTAATGTTGTTAATACCAGTATTTTAAATAAATGCAAAATGTAAATTTCTAGCATGTATTTAGTTCTCAAGCTTTTATAAAAGAAACATATACACTAGCAGTCCCGGCAAACGTTATTTTGTCATATAAATTATTTCTAAAAAATTAAAATATCCACGGAGAGGACTACAATTATCATCTAAAGGTATAATAAATAGCTAACACATTATTCTCGGACCTAACAAATAAACAGAAAAACTTCATAAATGCCGGTCGGCTTGACCGGCATTTATGAAGTTTCGGAGGAGTTCGATATTTCGAATGTTATTTCGAGATTATATATAAATAAGTTTTATCAATACTAAGGTTATTATATTATATATTATTATTATACACATTTATTTAAATAAGTAAAAAATATATTTGTACTATATATTTATACATGTATACTGGGTTAATTATATATTTATTACTTTAGTGTATTTAGGTTTCGTATAATTTCACTTTAATGATAATATAATATAATCGTATATCTTTGGTCAATTTATATTTTTGTTTCTTGTATTACGGTTTAATCGCCACACATGCAATTTTCTATTGATTCAACTTGGTGACAATAACCTAATGACCAATGAATCGATAATCTTAATTAGATATTTAATTATTGTTGTCTTATCAGCACTATATTATTATTATTTTTAATGTTTTGTGTCCGAGGTATTCATTTACACTGTAAAAAAATCATTTGCCAAAAGTGCAGGTCTTCATGATCCTTATTGTCGTGTGATTAGCAGTTTTCGTGTTATTATTACAAGTGTGTGAAGATTATTTTGACGGTGGATGTACTTTTTTATTGTTTCATATTATAATATGTCACACCTGTCATTCCTTACCAGCTGGCGGCTCTATCACAAGCTTATATATTAGTACAGCTTCGCATAGTATATGTAACAGAACAACATTGTTAAATAATCTTTTTACATTTACCTGTAAATATAAGTTATACACTAGTTAAAATTTATAAAAGTTTCTATTAATTAGTAAGTTTTCTATTAATTAGTAAATACATTTCTTAATATTTTCCATATTAAGAAATGTATTAGTATTATTAGATTTTCGTAGATTGTCTTGATTTATGACTTTGGTAAATTAGCGAACATGTAACGTCAAACATGACGACTAATAAATAATGCTAATGCAGGAAATGGATATCTTACCGGAGACTGGACTGTGAAACAAAACTAGAATTAGAATCACATCCTAATATTAACCGAATGAAAATATATCTTGATAAACGCGTAATATTTTAATGGGCTATTGGATATAAAAATGAAGATTTATTTGTTGGCATTAGGTTATTAATTGGTGAATATTTGGTGTTGTAATTCTATTACAGAGAGTTTTACCATAGCTAAAGGTAAGTTATAGTTATATCATACTAACTACTATACTACTACAACTAGTGCGATATTTCTTTTTGTGTGTATGTATTCTTACAGTGTGATTTTTTTTTAATTTGAATATTTATTTGTATTTCATATGAATATATTCCTCAAGTATTTGTTCCATGTTGGAAAGCCTGTTCTTAGCAGTGGGATGGGATTATTAATCCATAGGTACTTATATGATTAAAAGTGCTTTAGTCTAACATTAAAGTATATACTTTTGAATGAAAATCGTGGTTTATTGTGTTGTTTCAGAGGAATTACATTTGTTTTTGTATGTACTTTTCAAAGGTTTGGTATTGCTTAATTTACCAATAATCATTTACCATCCGGATGATCATTTATTTGCTACCTTCATGCTTATAACGGGACACTGCCCCACCATAAATTTTTACATTTGTACATAATTAAGAGAAATATTTGCTTGCAGCCGAGTAACTAAGTTCAAGGAATACAAGGAACATACAGGTTACATGAGTAAGAGCAAATAGAGTTCATGGTGAAAATTATAAATTCTATAAAAAGAGATTTCTTGCAATCCAGCCTGCTTAGCAAGGCAAAACAAATATAAACCAACTTGTCTTATTTGCTGAACATTCCTATGTTTGTTCCTTTTGGAGACCAGACGGCGAGCGTTATGTATAACAAATATAGTTTTTATAAGCTATCTTTACTATGATACAATCATTTTAAGAGGACTATTAAATATTAATAGTCTAGTTTCGAAACTAAATGAAACAAATGAAATTAATTTTATTAAATTTCCTGCACATAAAACAGTTTTATATTTTCAAATTATAAAAGTATTTTTACAGCACTTGAACGACTGCAAATTATTACTCTGAGTGATTACTTCTCGTTTGTCAAACAGAGAATGTATTTTTAAGTATGATTTTTACATCAAAATTAAATGTAACTTTGCTTTCATTCATAAAGTTTATTACTTTAATTAAAGATGACACAGTTGGCTTAATTGCGCCGACTCGTATTTGTCTAGAAGGGAAGACTTTATTACCTCAAAGTAATTATCGTCGCTTACGTTTGTCATGGAATTAAAATCGTTTGTATTTGATTTAGAAATAATAGCTTTAGTGTACGAAGCTCAATGGAAAATGTTGAGTAGTCTTTTAAGATTAATTTAATAGTTAGTTAATAGTTGATTTGACAGTAAGTTTAAAGGAAGTCTCTAAGGAATTGGAATATATTCCGTCTTACTATAGAACTGTGACTTGTTTATCACGGAACCTTATTCTTACGTTGACTTCATGTATGATAACAATGAGCCCAAATTAACGTTTTGAAATTAAGCTTCGGGTTATGTATTCTACTATTTCGTTCGATCTCGATCTTAATTTGTAGAAAAAAGGCTGAATTTGATTTAAGCCTGAGCTAAAATAAAATGAAGTTTTTAAGTGTTTAGAATTACAAAAAACTTTTTACAAAAAGAAGAAAAAAGTACAACACTTTTGTCTACGAGTAAGAAAGACTTTTTATTATTATTTGCATACATAAATAGAAATTATGTTCAGTATTATATTATTCCTATACTTTATTTGTCATGTTGGCTTAAATAAATGCTACCCAACTGAACACTGGGTGGGTGTTTATTTGATGTCTGTAACCATTTACAAGACACTTATTTCTGATTTTGTTGTAGACATATTGCTCCAGTTAAAAAACAATATAATGAAGCTTCAGGGCATTCGGTGGGATTGATCGCAGACTCTTGTAAGGTCATCTTTCAAAAATTTTAAATTCTATACTTAGCAGGCTTGTATACTTCAGAATTGTGCCTCTTTGTAAAAAAAATATCCTGATCAGTTTACTCAAGTTAGCCAAATAAAAAGAAATGTCTGAAATTGTCAGACAAAATGTTCGATATGTAATTTAATAATATTTTAAAAAATGCATCAAGAGACATCAGAATTATACCTTTGCATAATAATATAACATAAATGTAAAATTAGTTTACTTAGGCGGCTAATTAATAAAAAAAAATATTCAAGAAAGTAATAATGGAATATGACGTACCCAAATGTGACATAATATCTTAAGATAACTTTATATTATCCGCTTGACTTTTGCTCAAAACTGTATTGCTGATGCATGATTGTTGTTACTTATATTATTTATATTATACTGTGACTTTATTTCGTACTAACGCTCTGTAATAAATTTAAGATAAGTGAGAAATAAAGGATTCGAATTATGAAATTTAATTATGCTTTCTTCAAATTCTCATTTTATATTTTCTTAAATGCATGTTTGACGTTTTGGTTTTAAAAGTGATCTTTGAGTGAGATAAGGAATTTAAAAGTTTGATATTCTAAATACCGTTTGCATGCCTTCTTTAATTAAGATATTATACTGATGAACAAATTGTAACATATTTTACCATCGATATGTTAAAACAGTATAAAGCAAATACTGATGTTCTAAAGCATTTGGTTATTTTGTTCCATGATAACCTAATACAATAACCAGAATAATAATAACAGTACAGCCGCCCACGATATCCCTGACGTCTGCACCTAGCTGTTGAATTACATTCATTTGTACTAGTCTTGTATAACTTACCGAGTCATTGCGTATGGCCTGATGTGTGAACTGACTAACGAAAGTTAAATAGTGACATTTAAGTCCCACCTATTAAAGGTTGAGTTGGGAAAAGCACACGCTTAGTTTTAATTATAATACAAATCCCAAAATACTATCTCGGGTGTATTTCAAATTCGATACACAAAATCGTGTATTTGTTAATTACAAAATACAGTCAGGTGTTAAGTTATTGATATTTTAGCGGTTATTTTCTTGCTAAAATTCGTGAAATATATTTGTGTTCAAATGTATTTTGAAGCCATCAAAATGTATCAAATAGTGTGTAATTTTTGAAATACTTGTAACAAAATTATTTGTTATTGAATTAAGTATACCAAATAAATATCTGTACATCAATTTCAATTAGAAATCATTCAAATTATTATCTTATCCTGATATAGTAATGACATTTAACCTTACACCTATTATCGTAACCAAATTAAAGATCGTTCAGTTAAATCAAATAAACTGTTATTGGATCACGAATAAAATAATGATTCGTTCACATTATATAACCTTTTTTACACTGGTTTCACAAAGACAAAACAGTCGACTCAATCAAAACTATTATTGTCGTGTATTGTTATCTACTTTAAACTGAATTATTATAATTCCCAGGAGGTACTTTCTGATAGTTATAGGAGTTGTAATCTTGCCATCAGTTATTTTCTTGTGAAATGTTCTTGTTTTTTTATGAAATTAGAATCTGGCGTTATTTTTAAAGAGTGTCCCGATCAATCAGTAATAACGCACAAATATTATCAGATTCTTGTAATACTAAACATAAACAATTTCAGAGTATTTTCTAAGATATATCTAAAACAGATATCGCTTGTTTTTAGACCACAGCCTACAGAGAAGCAAGTCACGACGGTGTGTGCGTTCACACGTCAGGCTGGCGCGGCTATGGTGCGTACAATTGGCATTATGACGAAATGATACCGCGATGACACGATATAGGCGCCCGCGCAGGCACTTTTATCTACCGGCTAATATACACGAGCTATAATTTTAAAGTAGTCCGGCGAACTATTAACGCGGTATATTGTGGGAATATTGGAGAACTGACTGAAATGGAAAATGGTGAGAACGTGATTGCCTTTCTCAAAGTTAACCGATTTTAGTTAGTATACTTAATTAAATTAAGATAAATTTATGTATGACCTCCTTCGTTATAAGCTCTTTTAAAAAAGAACACAACGCATATAGACTTTTTCTATGTTACTTAATATGAGGCAATTACATGATATTTGCTATGCTTTAAAAGTTATTTAATTAAATAGTAGATACAATATATCCAACCACTTTCCGATAATATAGATAATTAGGTAAGTAATAATAGATGGTAAGATAATTATAATGATAATGTAATATTATATAAATAATGTAATGTGTGTATAATTTTATATAATGTTTATTTGATGTAAATTTAGTTAGTTTCATTATTATACAAAAGAAAACGAACAATTATTCATTGAAATCTTGTTAAATTAAAATTTAACAAAAACATTTCATTAAATATACACACCGGCACAATTAGCGGAACACAAAAAAAGCAGGATTTTAAGATGGCAGCAAATTCTCTTTACTGATGAGTGCAGAGTTCTTTTAAAACAGATCGATGGGAGACAGCGAATATGGAGAACGCGACATACAGCCTAATTTTGAACACACAGTGGCTTATGGGGGCGGCTCGATTATGGTTTGGGGAGGGATATGTTTGGGAGCTCGCACGGAGTTAGTGATAGTCACAGGAGGGACCATGACAGCAGATCGATACATCGGAGACATTTTAGAAGAACATGTTGTACCATTTGCCCCATTTACTGGTGACGACTTTATTCAAATGCAAGATAATGCTCGTGCTCATAGTGCACAATCAGTACAGGCATATCTGAGCCACGTAGGTATACCGGTGATGCAGTGGCCAGCAAATTCCCCCGATATGAATCCCATAGAGCATGTCTGGGACTTGCTAAAAAGAAGGGTTAAATCCAGAATGCCACCCCCCAACAATCTGAATGAACTTGGAAACGCATTACTTGAGGATTGGGAGCAGTTGCCTCAAGAAATCATCGATAACATAATCTGTAGCATGCCCAGACGAATGGAAACCGTAATCAGAGCAAGAGGGGGAAACACTCGTTATTAATTTTGCTTTAATTTTATTGTTAAATCATTTAATGCTTACTTTTTTTTATTTTTTGTGATGGTTCATAATCATCTAAAAATTTCACTTATTTCAAATTTCTTTATTTTTCAATAAAAAATAACGAAGACAAAAAAATTTTTCAAAGTCGTTGTTAAAAGATGTTAATCAATTTGTTATTTTGTGTCTAATTACATTTTCGTCAAATATATGCGTTATTATCTCATAGTCTCACTTTTTTTTCTGTTCCGCTAATTATGCCGGTGTGTATATAATGATTTAAAAAAAAAAATCTTGTCAATTTGTTTTTTTTCCTTTTTTCTGGCTGATTTTAATTCGTTGATATTATATTTGACGTTTTATATTTTACAAAAGGAATTATTGAACATAACGTGAAACATCACAAACCTCTGAGAAATCCCTCTGCGACATCTTTTTCATTTATTTTCTTCTGAAGCGAACCTGAAAAAACACACACATTCTGAAACTGTTACGTAATTGCTATTCATTTAAAAGCTGTATCTTAAAATCTATAACTATAATATAGTCTGAGAGACTGAAACACAAGTTATCACAACGAAATAGAGTTTCATATTCACTAACCAATAGTATAAACCTTCGTAATGGTAATGAAACTGGCAACCTAAATTCTTTTAACTTAAATTCGTTTGTAAGTAATCATTTATCCGTTGCATTGATAGTTATTTCAATCATTTAAGAAAGTTTTATTGACTGACTGATGCTGTTGGCTATAGATGGCTTTTTGAGTGTTACGGGGGCTTAAGGAAGTTGGTGAAGCCACAAGCATTAGGGGTGGTTGACTGAGTGGAGTTAACGCTCACGTGACTTCACATACGAACTCTTCTTACTGTCTTAATAATATACTTCCCTCCAAGTAAACATCTATCGATCGACAGAAGTGGCAATTAAATTCTAACTTGCGGTTTCTTTAATACCCATTTTGACGTTATGAATAGACAAACCGGGTTTTTGCGAATTATTTAGACTTTTTCGCCTATCGTGAGGTCCATGCTCCAAGGTCCTAATCATTTAAAACATCTCAAATAGCTACAAGAAAGTTTATTACGAACTCTTCTTTCCATTCAAGATAATGGATTCCTATTTTGTGGTCCACAATCAACACTACGAACTTACTTATTATATTGTATATATCGTTATAAACTCTCAGTTCGCAATATCATCTCTTAGAGCCGCAATACACGCAATTTTTATGATCATCAACGCTCACAGGGATGCCACCCACATCGAATCCTATGCCATAAATGATACCTCGGTTCCTTTTATTGCAACTGCATGCAATCAATTTATTGGGAGTTGGTTATATTTAATTATAATTATTAAGATAAATAAGCACACTGCTCTGAACATCATATCAATTTACTTTTTAGATATTTGTAGGCAATTATAAGATCATTGTAATATTAGTAATTTAAGCTTTTATAATGAAAATCATTGTTAGTTATTAAATAAATTTAATAACATAGAAACCATTAAATAAGTAGTTTTGTTTCATTCACACGTAATGGGTAGAAAATAATTGTTAATATTTCATAAGTTAATGTTCCAAGAACATACTTTCAAATTATATGTACTTCCGCGTAATTATTACTTTATTAAAATATAGCGGGAACACGTAATAAAAGTGAAATTAATATAGGAGCTTAACAATAATAAAATATATTTAGAGGAAAGGCTGGGAATGAATTTTTTGGGTGCCAGACTGGGATTGTCATATTATCAACATCAATCAACTTACGTCAGCGTTAGTCCCGGAAGGGTCTATCAAAATTGGTTATCTAGATCTCCTCTATTTATTAAAACTTAAGCTGCTGGTCCCGGTTGTTACAGAAAGCGCTCTGGTAATGGTTTCGTAGACTGACCACTAAGCACACTAGTTTGGTAAAAAAAAAACAGTCTGCGATAAAAAAAGTGTCTCTTTCCGAGAAGACATATTTCGCGCTAAATAAGTCGTTTATAATCCGTAGTGTGATCTCCCCTTACAGAATAATAATGTAAAGACATAATTGGTTTCAAAGAGAAAATTTCGTGTAAAATAGGATTCAATTCATTGAATATTTTTATGAATGTTTTCCGATTAATCGAAGACGCCTGAATCGGTTTGGTGATTTATTTTTTGTTTTAAAATGTAAAGCAAAAAAAAGTGATGGCATAGTAAAGGTATAGTAGTACCCATCAACACCTAGTCAGGATCTGATGATCGAATTTATTGAATGAATTTAATTGAACTTCTTAAGTAAGCTCTTTAGTTGAACCTCTTAAGGAGAGATTCTTGAGTTTAAAGTGTTAAGGGTTAGTTCGTTAGATATAATATGCACGTTTTTATAGTGGAATCATTTCAAATTGTTTTGGTGGGCTTGTGGTAGAAAGTACAACCATCTCACTTTGACCTTAACAACTTACCACACAAAATTGTGAAAAAAAGGTTTTCAACAAAACTAAAAACCGACTTCAAAACACTAAAATGGTAAAAATACAGCAATTCAAGAACTTATCTTACTCACTAGAAAACTAGAAAATAATGCAGTTTATGACTTATTCAATTTTAAACTATTTTGTGGAGTTGGTGCTAATTTCTTTCCAGTAACAATAGTACGTGAAACTCCTACTCTAAAAAATATTTTTAAATTGGATAAGTTCTTAATTTTTAATATTTTTGGTTTATTTAAATCGGTTTTGTTTAATTCTTTTTTGTAAAGTATTAGACTAGTTAGTGTTATGTCAGTGCTATCAATAATTGGATACATTTTATCCTTCAACCTTTAAAGTTTTAGTAAAGTAAGTTATTAAATAAATAATTACATAAAAAGGAACGCACCTAACGAATTCCGTCATAACGCGCTAAAAACCAATAAAAAGGAGATTATTATTATTTGTGATAAAAAAGGTTATTCAGTTTATTATCCCCAGATCAGGGCTCACTATAACTTCGTTTTTGAAATCAGGCGTTATGGGAAAAGGTTAGGAGGAAGTATCATTTCATTGGAGTTTCAATACTACTTGCTATTTATTTTAAAATGACGTATTAATTTACAAGAAGCTTAATTGTCATCAAAGAAATACGTAAAATACTTTATAGTCACATTATCCAATCAGAAGAATAGTTCATGAATAGCCAAGCGGAGTCGAGGGACGAATGTAATCACCTGTGTTCTCTGTCGTAAAGTTAAGTGAATGCATTGGTCTGCATTTACGAGCGAATTTAGAGACGGTTAATTATACAGATAGTCGTGAGGACATAACCAACGTGGCTAAATTTACTTTGTTGCTTGGTTATTTAGAATTATGGTCTTAAATTCATTCAAAAAGAGACAAAGCGTCATCAACTTTTTATGTCCAAGAATGCCAATCGAGTAGATAGGTCTGACGGTAAAGAGGCACCCGCCGCTTTCAATAATAAAGAGTTACTTCATATTGCTGGTGTGTTGATATTCTGGAGACAGAATTTAATTCAAATACTAAAATAAATAAATGGTAAAACTAAGAAACACTGGCGTATTTTAATTGCCTGTCTGTGTTGCATTTTAAACATTTTAGGCTAAAGTCGAAAATTGTAATTCCGCCTCACTCTTCTCAGTAAAACTACATTACTAATGTTGCGTTGCTTCGTAGAACATAGATCACATTGAGAATGCAATATGTCGAGAAAGGTTTGAAGACAACTTATCGCTTTCTATGATCTCAAGGGAAGACACGGCGTGAGTAGTGCTGAAGGTGAGCAGTGCTTAAGGTTTCAAGGCACCTGAGGTTATAGTAATTAGGCCGTGTAAGCTTGTTCGCCACCTTTGTGTCATGAAAAAAAATATTGTTAGATAAGTCTGTTCACATAATTTCTACATACGATTGGAAATCAACTGTAATGTGTATTATACTTTTAGTTATGTTAAGGTTGTGATTATTGCAAATATTATAGGGCTTATGTTGTTAAATTTGTATTTATAATACGCACCTGAGCGGTTATTCTGTATGATTTATTTTATCAAATTTTTGATTTAAATTAGTTTTTAGTTTAGTTTCACCAGACCGACTGACACAGAAGGGGCCTTAATGAATTTTTTTTGCAGTGGCCTGAAGTCAACCTTGATACTGTTTGCATCGTAATTAAAAGAAATACAAAAATAATTTAAAATCAAATTTATCAATTGATTATAAGTACTACAATATTATTTGCTTATACATATACTTATTGAACTAAGGCTGATGAACTAGGAAGCAAGATGGATGACCATCTTTGCACCATCAGTTAGTATCACTGCTCGGTCAAAACGTTCAGGATAATGTTGGTACTGCTTCGAAAACGATTGAGCAGAGAGGCGCTTCTCTTTCTAATAATAGCGTAGAAAACATTTATATGCGCTTGAGCGCACATCGTTTAAGCACTGAAAAACCATCAGCAGACACAACGTATTGTTATACTGAACGCGTAGAGGCTCATATAAGTAAAAACAGTATTAATTATGACGAGTGATTGTTTATTTGGTATTAAGATAAAATGTAACAGCACGCACTCAACGAGCACAAATAATTCCTATCGCTCTTGCTTGCTTCCAATGATATCGTGCGGCACATCACATTCAACAATGATATGAGAAATAATTACGAATTGTTATGAACTGACCATCAGGCAAGTTCACAAACAGAGGTTTTCTTTTAGAGTAATATATTATATTAAAATAAAAATAAAACCAATATAAAATATAACTTAATAAGAAGACAAGATAACAAGAAGAAGAAAAAAACAACCTTATGTCCAAAAAGAGAAAAATAAAAAAACATTAAAAACTGTTCGTGAACCTGCCTGATGGCCAGTTCTTAACACGAATGCTCAATCTGCGATTTCACAGAGTGCGAATTATAGCAGTAATTATAGCTAAGTAAACGGAAGTAGCAAGTGTCATGAATGAAAATAAATTCATATCAATTTTCATATGCTATTCATGAAATGTTCCATGCTTAGTGACAGCTGTCTAGTGGAAATCTCAGTGTATGAGGTACACTTAATTCTGTTTTGTTTTGTTATAAAATAAAGAATTCTGAGCTTAAAGAATACCATATTCAGTAGAACATATCTATGCGACTTGAACGTGAAGAGTGAGATGACATTAGATTCGTATTCTTCCCCGGCGTCTAATAGACTATAAAGTTTTTAAAATTCCAATATGAAGAATTTTAAGACCATTGAATGTACTGGAAACATTTTTTTTTACAGTTAGGCGGGTTTTTTGGTTATTAAATTAATTTCTTGTTTTTATCATCAACTACAATCTACACATACCTGTTAGTAATTTGTCTAACGACAAAAAAATAACATTATCATAAAATCCGTAATAAAAATGATTGTAATTATGGATAATGTCAGAATGTTTCGGAAGTTTTTTGTATTATTTGTGTACGGTCAACATGCCCTCCGGTGGTTTTTAAACAGTAGCCAAAGGATGGCCCATGGAAAATTTAAATTCTAACCTCATACTTGGATACTCTGTTCGGTATGATTATGCGCACGACAGGTGGCGTGAGAGGTGTAATCTGTTACATTTTGATCTTACGTACAGTCAGTAACTTAGTTTATTGTGAAGTTAAAAATATGTATATAATAAATCCACTTAATGCTATCACTATTACGAATGACATACCTTTAAATATATTTATGTATTTTTCTCATACATATTCCCTGTTATGATAATTTAAAATAACTTAGTAAATGAGTCTATATAAATAAAGATATTTTAAATTTCACATATATAATAATATTACAATTTTAATATTAATTATTTTATTATTTTGATATTTTAATTTTCACAGATAATAATTTAGTCGAATATTAAAAAGCCTTACAAACTTTATGAAGGAAATAATAATCTATTCATTTTACCGAGTCTAAGTATCAATGCAGTTTTAAAGTATACTTATATAAATAATTATTGTGATTTTAACAATTAACTTTATTAACCAGAACTTATATCGCTATGTGGACAATCTATTTGCAGCTTCTGCTTTAGTTTCAATGATACTTTGTACATAATTTAATACATTGTATTCAAATTTCTTCAATGACAAATCTCTTCCTACTTTACTCTGTTTACAACCCAACTTTAATTTGACCGCAAACTTGACACTTAACAGAAACTGCTTTTTTAATTATAAAGGCAAACTTAAAAAATAAATAAAACAGCTAATGACACGACAGTATTAGAAGGAGTATACTATGTGAAGATAGTACATTGCTGCTTAGAAAAATACCTTTCCAAGGAAAGTATCCAAATCGTAAATTTAATACTTGATACTTAACATTAGACTCATGACACTTTAGATGACATGTTATAAAAATAATTAATTATGTTGTTGTTGCTGATCTTACTTCAGACGTAATTTTATATGTCTGGATAGGACTGTGATCAAATACTTATTAGAGTTGCTTTTTGTCATCTGTATCCCAAACTACAGAATGTAACACCTGATCGCAGATCGACGGAGGTTGTTTGATGAATTATCGTTTTTCTATACACCCAAAACATGTTTTCTTTTTAAATTCAGAACATAATTCTTGGTTGGTGGTCAGATGGTGGTAGTTCTTGCTTAGTAAAAGCCGTTTCAAGCCATAAGTTAAAAGTAATATTTGCGAAGTATAAATACCTAAATAATAACCATAACCATTGGTTACCTGTATAACAAGTTTTTCAGCTTTAGTGAAATTGTAGCCTTTTTTAAAAGTCGGGCCAGCTTTTGAAGAAATATTATTGTAATAGGTTGTTGAAATTTTTTAAGTAAGTAACCTATAATGTTTTAATAATAATGTATTGTTTTTTAACACAAATAAGTTAGAAATCAATGATATAACTTAAGTATAATTCGATCCATGTAAATAAGACATTGAGATGTAAAATTCCAAAAATGATTTTGATAAAAATAGTGTCGAATATATCTTTATCGATAATTACGATAGGAAAGAATATAAAAATTTTGTACATGGTACGACCTTATAATTTTATTTCTACTAAAATACATAAAATGATGAACATTTTAAGTATCAAACTGTCAAATAGTGTTCGAACTGTTGCTTGCAAATGTATCATATAAGTAATCAAGTAATTTTACCTTTTATAACTTTAGAATTTAGCGTTTACTTCAAGGAAATACATTTACAAGCCGATTAAAAGTACCTCAATCATTCTGCCCTCTACGTTACTTGAAGGCACGTGCTCTCAAATCGTTTTTGCCTTCTAAATGGGCATATAATTATATGGCACCAGATTCAAAAGCAGCGTGTGGCTCGCGTGATGCCGGGGGGCGAGGTAGAGTTGCACGTTATTTACATGCATTACAAAAGACACAGATTCATCTACCTGCTACCGGTGAAGAGACTACAGATAAAGATATTTTTTAGTTTTTGTATAATTTGTAGTTCGTATTTTGATTTTGTGTTTTAAAACGGACACTATCTTCGATATGAGCCTTTTTTGTAATATCAAAATACAACTGACTGTCAAAAATTAAAAAAAAAGATACAGTTTAACTTAAAAGAAACATTTCACCAAAATAGATATAGAAAAATTATTGCAATTTTCAAGAAAAAATTTATAAATCAGTTTTCTACTATACTTTCATGACAAATAACTTGAAGCTATAATTATCTTTTGCTTAAGTCATTGTAATTATTTTGAAAGTTTAGGAGAAGTTCTGAATAACTTTTAGCAAATCATCATTGTTTAAATTGACATTTACATACAATACTAAAAATAAAAAAATTCAAGCCGACTCTGCTCGTGGTAGTTATCGCTTAAGTGACTTAAGTAAACACTCTTTTAAATTTATTTTCTTAAAATAATATTTTGGCCTAAAGGATTTGAAATGTATGTATAACACTGGTGTCCATACTAAAATACCCCGTGTTACTACAGCATACCAGGCCACTGAATTATTTGAAAATATTGGTCAAAGTCATGTAATATAATAAATAACAAATCGATTCTTAACTTATATAAGTGGACGTGTGTGTGTGCGTGTTATATGTGTGTATATGTAGGGTGCCTTTGGATTTTTTTTTTATCCATAAAACTTTCAATTATTTCAAGCGATATATTTTTAGATGTGCGTCAAATTTTCTAGGAAGAATGTCATCTAGCTAACTTATTTTTCTAGCACGCGTTGATGTCTTTTATACTGCGTGTGCATTGCGCACGCACAGCTAACATTGCGCTTTTGTGTAACATTAGTGAAACTGTTCGTGGCATAAGCTAACTGTAATGTTTAATTTTGGCGTATAAAAATGAATGGTGGCGATCATTTTCATTGCCGCTGCTTTGAGGTATAATAATGTAATTACATAAGAATAGTTTGAAATGGTTTTATTTGTGCATTAGACAATCAGCCATTGAAAACTTTCAAGAAATTTGAGAATCGAATACAGCGGTTTTGAACTCCACTATGATTACAAATTAATATATAATAGCTAATTTTGTACAGTTTTGTTTACTAACAATAAAAAATATATTTTTTATCAGTTAAATCTCATTAACTCTAAACTAATAATTAAAATGTTACTAGATAGTTCCACTAATGGTTTTAAGATTGTTATACAACTAGTAATATGCATTTATTTTAACAGTAACTGCAAACTTAAAATATTAGATTTAATTAACGTTATAGGTGTGAAAAAGTAATTTTCGGACTAGGAAGGTGAAGGTGGCTAGGGCAATATGTCGCATGCTGAATTGGCTATCTTTAAATATAGACTTATCTACAGCGTATCATCAGGTGGTGTCTAGTCGTTTACTGAGTTAATAATAGCTAATACTAGCTAATAAAGCTCTCTGTAAACCCATATTCACCCAGTAGGCATAGGTCTCTTCTTTAATGCGGCAATTCTCATAACAATTTATTATTAATAATAGTTATTACACGAATACTAAACGGACTAAAATTCATTTTATCAATTTCATATTATAATTTGAATTTATTTATTTGAATGAATTGGTATTATATATGTCTGAAAGTAAGAATGTCTGTCCCGAATGCGATCAATATACATATATATAGTCGTAATATTGTAGACAGCAACAAATCGTTTACAATTGAACTTGTTATATATTTACGTAGTTAAACTTCTAATATACTGATAGTGTTATTTAAAAAATAGCATTAAATATGTTGCTCAATGATGATTTTGAATTGCTTAATTAAGCTAATTGTGAACTAAATAATAAATGTGAGTGTTAAAATATTATTATTATTTTAAAGGGCACTATGAACTAAACTAAAAAAATAATTTTGTTTTGAGTTTGGTCCAGTTGTCAATAGTACTTATTTAAACGCCTGGGTTCTAATCTCGGTAGGGCCATATTTGTATTATTTTTTACGAACACATGTAGATTTAGTATATTTCCGAAATTAATGTATAAAATCTTGATTAATTTAGGCTAGATGATTATGCTGAATAGTGTGGGTAAGGTAAATTAAAAATTGAATAAATTTTATTTATTTCCACATTAACATAAAAAGGGTGTAAGGTTGAGCCCTCCTTTTATAAAAGATAATATTTGTACCAGAAGGGCTCACTCCTTCACAACAATTCATTACATTATTGTGTGACCTGTACTAACCTAGTGGCCAAATTCAGAAACTATTCGAAATTACGATAATAAAGGCTACAAATGTCGTAGATATGCAGACTAAATGCGGCCAATTACTTATGCGTGGTAACATGATCAACTCTTTGCCTAAGTACGTGACTATATACAGACGGCTAAACAACTTTCTCGAGCGTTCGCCACGTTCTTTGAAACTATCATCAATATTGGATCTTGGAGAGAAATATTTAATATATACCTATATTAGTGTGACTACTTGGGTAATCAAATACTTTTTCTTGCCTTTGAAACTAAATGTATGGTTATTGCAACGTGATTCATTCCACGATGTCAAAACAATACAGTATATTTTTAGTACTTGTCAAATTTGCAGCAGCGTGTCAAGTAGCGTACTTACTGCAAGAACGTCAAGGTTGGAGAATTCGTCGTGGTCAAAGATGAGCAACTACCCCCATTGAAATACATACATTGAATTACATTCATACAATTATGGATAGTTAGCCGCGTTTTATATATTTACGTATCAACCAACTTATACTTATTATTGGGGACTTTTGACAATTGAATAAATTACAAGAATAATAGTCAAATGATGTTTATGTCAGTAAAATTATTGTTTATTTTATTACTAGCTATCAATTTTATTACGGAACACTTAGGTTAAAGTAATCTTAATACTTACCTATTTAAATACATAAGTTTACATTTTAACATACTATTTGGTACAATCTAATATCATAATTGGCACTGCATGGAGCTTTCGCAAGTAATATGAACAATTTCCATGGAGAAATTTTACATATCTCGGAATATTTACAGGTTTGTAACGATGAAAACCACTTTGGAGTGGACTCGCGATCGCAAATGCCGTGTGTTTTCAGGTAAAAAATATAAAATATTATATTTATTCTAATTAACTTATTTTTTTTATCTAATCGGATTAACATTCTGCCCAGTTATTCACTAGTAATGAATAGATTTCACATTTCCAAGTTATAAACCATATCAAATATATTCTTGTTTGTTTTTAAAGGATAAGCAAATAGAACTTTTGTTTGATAATATAATGTCAATGTCAATAGCATTTCCGTTTCTTTTTCCGATTAACCGCATTATATAAATCAGGATCAGTCCATTCGGATTTTGTACTCGTAAAAGGCACATAAAGAATAGCGCTGGATCCAAGAGTATTTCTCTGAGACGCATTTCGGTACAATCGACAAGACGATAACAATAACATTCGCTAAACAAACTTAATACCTAACCCTGCAGCATAAGAAGGTTATCCCCTCAATCTCTCATTGCCGCCCTACTTTATATAATTTTTATCGTATATACGTGACTAAAATTTTACGTTCGGTATAACTTACCATCGCCGGGTTTGATTTAGACCAATTATAAAACCATTTCTTGCTTCTGAGTACGGTTATTACACTGGCGTACAAACAAAAAATATCAATTCTATAACACCTCAAATGCACTTTTTAGGATTATTGCAAAACAAAATCCTGAAACATTTAACGGAAAACATAATATTTACACTAAATTACACCAATTTACAGTTTTTATCTGTAGAAGCGTTAGTCGAGGTTTTGTTTAGTTGACGCGTTCGCGTGAAGCCTCTATGCTTGTGCGTGCGCAGCTCAAGACTGACTGTCGGTTCGCGGTGCTGCCAGTTTAGGCCATGCTGTATTGCCAATACAGCTTTTGAGAACTTTAAAATAATACCAATCCTTCTCTCAGGTACAAATTTACGTATTATTAACACCTACCAATTGGATCCAACTTTTAGTTTCGCCTTTGCAATTTACTCATTTATATAATTTAGCTATTTCTGATTTGATTTATATACATTTAAAATTTTTAGTAATTAGCATTTGTTGTTGATTTAAAAAATCGTCAACTTAAAGTAATGAGAGTTTATTTACGCCGCTTGTCATACTTCAAAGAACTAAAAAACAAACTATAGATATACAACAATTTTATATAATAATAAAGGTTGTTCAGAGCAACAATTATCGTTTCTTAGTAAAAGACATCAACGCGTGCCTTTCTTTATGATTTACTCCCACAGAACAATATTTTTTAAAGAGAAAATGAAATATTGAACGCAATTAATAACTTATTATTAATACTATAGTAATATTCTATTTATTTATATACACATAAAAGATCATCATGCCCTATTATCTATAGCAAATAAACAATTAGAATAAAAACTATAAATAATTTCAAAGAAAAAGAAGTCCAGTAACTACTATAATAGTACCAAATGTTTCAGGCACGGAACACTTTGCTGATGTAACGTTAGAAAGAGACGTATAATCAGCCATCTTTCTCGTCAGTTCGGAATGTGACCCGCTATCATGTTGAAGGCCGCTCTATGCCGTCTTGTTGTGGACCCCCAATGATAGCTCTTAAGCTCTGTAGACTTTTTTATTCTCATAGATCGTGTGAGACTGAACTTTCTATAATGAGGCAGTAAGGTAAGAAATAAGGTTTTTATTATACTAAAACATATTTTCATCCATTTATTTAATATTTTATTGTATACAGTTCACATAAATATAGGAGTAGAATGAAAATAGCATACTCAATATTTGGGCCAAGGGCGGCCATGTACTAAATTGATCTCTTCCAGAAAACCTTGATACAGCGAGAACGAAAAGGGAACTTCCCTTTTCGTTCTCGCTTTTATTATTATTACATGATGAAAACGATATGCACAAGACCAATAACTTACCATAAAAAATGTCTAAATGTAACATAAATTATATTTTATAAAATATGGGATTGAAGTGTATAATACATTGTAATGTTGTTTTTCTATGTCTATGTTTTAGAAGGTTTTTATGTTTATTGTCAGATGTGTTTGATTTCTGGTTTGTCTTCGGTTCCGTAAGCTTTTTTATAATTTCTGTTCATTTTCCGTTTTATTACATTTTATCATTTTGTTGATTTGTAAATGTCATTATAAAAACTAAATGCTGAGAGTTTCTTGCGCCGCTTCTTCTCTGCAGCTACTAATTCGTCGATGCGGTAGTAGGGTTAATTAGGAATATGCATACTAGTGTTATTTTTAATTTTAAAATAAATATTATTTTAAAATTAAAACTAACAATTTATTTAGTACATATTTAAATACTATAACTGGGACAATTTGTAAATGCCCGGTTGATACCCCGTTAAAGTTATGACTGTTGCCTTTAATTATATTTATTTATTTTTCTCATACATATTCCCTCTTGTGACGATTTAAAAGAACTTAGTAAATGAGTCTATTTAAATAAAGTTATTTTGACTTTGACTTTGACTTTGACTTTATCACTTCTAAACACGGTGTTTCCTTCACCATCGTCTAAATTGTTCATTTTCCGGTTTATTACATTTTATCACTTCTAAACACGGTTTTCCCGTTACTATCGTCTAAATTGTTCATTTTCCGTTTTATTACATTTTATCACTTCTAAACACGGTGTTTCCTTCACCATCGTCTAAATTGTTCATTTTCCGGTTTATTACATTTTATCACTTCTAAACACGGTTTTTCCTTCACTATCGTCTAAATTCTTCATTTTCCGTTTTATTACATTTTATCACTTCTAAACACGGCGTTTCCTTCACCATCGCCTATACCATCTCCGTCAGGGTGTGTCGAGTTATCTGATGGTCTTGTTATCTTTAAAAAACCACTTTATTCAGTAGCGAATGCAGGAGCTGAGTGGAGCTTGTTTTGAACACTATATTTAATGTGTGTCACCAGTATTAAATAAATAAATAATAATAAAAATAAAAATTTGACTGCTTATACTTACATATTACATTTACGCATCATCCCGGCAGTACAGTACCGTACCGCCGGAGTAGAGGCGTTCCCCCACTACCCACTAAACATCCTTCCCGGGCTGACCGCCATAGCGCATGTCGGCGACGACTCGATTTATATGTATATATATATATATATATATATATATATATTTCTGTGACGATGCATATATTTCTATGTTATCAATGTAATAGCAAAATAACGCCTTTATTTTCAAAATAGCAACAACTAAATACGGCTAGGGTTGAGAGTCTAACATAATGGGCATGTAGTATGTAGTATGCAAGGGCAGATAGGTCTTAATATACCTATTTTCTTACTGCGTTATTTACTGATTACTTTCAAATTAACTCGTGGCTCAATCAAAACCCAGGCAGCGTAAAGCAATTTGGTACACAAAATTTAAATTATATCGTTATTTTATGTTAACGAAGTATAATAATCAAAATGTATATCAATAAAAATACACATTTTCACAGCTGAAAGCTTTGATTCGTCTAGTTATTACAACTTTCATAATTCTATTACGAAACTAATGAAAGAAACTAAGGGCTCTATTCGGAACATATTCGGTTGCCTAGCAACTGTCACATTGACGTTTATTTGTTAGATGCTAGTTTGACGTTATATTTGATTTGAATTATTTATCTTGGTAATATACTACATAAAAGTTTATGAAATAAATTGACTCAACTGTAATAGATCTGACCTCGCGATCCAATTATGGATAATATTATCTACCTACGTGAATTTTGTAATTGTCGTGTGGAATAAGTGAAACGTTATATTGCATTGGGAACTGGAATATCCAATTATATTGATCTCACAAGTGACTCATTTCTGGTAGAGATGTGGTTTTCGTGCTAAACTTTTGTGTTGAGTAAGTGCGTTTCATAGGCACTTTGTTAAAATTTACATTGTTAGTGCTATAACTCGAAGACATTCGTAGGTAGATATGCATTATTTGTCTAAACATTTTACTTTTTAATTTCCTACCCAACTTCAAGATTTATTCAATTTAAATGTAGTAGTTAATTTGCTTTTTACCTTTAAAAAAATATTCATATCCTATCATGAAGTCACAGCATGTTATGGTATTATTTTTGCAATATCAGTAGTAATATCCAGTGTACAACTTGACAGTTGACAACAGTTTTTATTGATATTCATAAAGTTATAGGTTATTTTAATTATTTAAAGTCAAATCATAAAAGTGTATATCACACTTTTATGATTTGACTTTAAATAATTATTTTAGAAAAACCAATTAATAATTTAATTGCTTTATACTAAATTTTATTGTCCTGCCCAGGGATTTATAGGGCCAAAAATTTTCTTTGTTCATTATAGTATATTAGTAATATAGTTTATTAGATATCACTTATTAATTTTGATTTATTATATATTTTTAAAGTAGATATATTTTGAAGACAAATTAGTAAGCAAGCAAGCTACAAGGAAGTATTTCAAATTAAAATTCGATATGTCTCGTCCTCGTCCGCAATGGCAACTTCAAGCACTGGCCGCCCAACGTAGGGACAATGAGCTTAGGCGTGCTGAAGAACTGAAAAAGGTATTAAAATTATAATATAATGAGTTTAATTAATAATTAACATAAAGAGTGTGTGTAAGTTTAGAAGTGTAGTTTTAATTTTATAATAAGGTTATGAAGTACATCATGAAATAAGAGCATCAAAAATAATTACATAAGAATATAATTAGTTATATAAATATTGTATTGTTTTTTATGCAAATTTCAGATTGCAAATTACTTTGAAGCAAATACTAATAACACAAGGCACCATGAGCAGTGGACTACAGAAGGTTATTATGAGAAAGCAAATAAAGATGCTATATTACTGAGCGAAAAGAAGATTAGAGCTGCGTGAGTTTGAAAACTCCATTATATTATAATAGAACAAATATTATACTTACTATTTTTGTTTTATAAAAACTTTTATTTGGCTTTCAGTGTTAGTTTGTTAGTGCTGGCCAATACTTGCCGATTAATTTTTCAAGAAGTTATATGACTGAAATTTTGCATACATATAAGACATGTTCCATTAAACAGATATTAAATGAAATAATTAAATGTATGCCTCATAGGCTTATCCTATATTTAAGTTTATTTTCTTCTTTTACAAGCATTTCAAAGATTTTTTTTTACTTTATGTTTTTTGGTTTAAAACATTTTTTGTTTAAAGTCAATTGGAGGAGCGCCGCAAGAAATTGGAGTTGATGTTGTTTCAAGAAAATATGCAATACCAGCAGGAGTTAAAGACACTGGCGTCTAAACCGAAACTATACAAAAATGGGTAAGATTTTGCAAGCAAAATCATTATTGATCCCTAAATACACCTTATTTAAATTGTATCCAAAATATATAGAGAAACCAGAGTTGTCAATTTTTCTCCCTAGTAATTTATTTATTAAATTCTCCATGAATTACAAATATATAGAAAGTATGAATGCTGTTCTATGTAACCATAAATACTGACAATTTATTGTATAAAGACTTTACTTTTTAATATGACGTACATTAAGTCCAGATACTAAGAATGAAGAACTAATGCTTTTGATATTTTAGTTTAATGAATAATTTATCTTTTTTCAGTTCGTATCTAAACAAAGTTCCAACTTCCACATTGCAAGAAATCAATCAGGGTATAATGGAGAAGGAAGAGCAACTGAGGAGGCATGAGGCGGAGCTGAGGCTTCACCACGCATGGAGACTACGGCAACCAGAGCTGAGGGCAGCCAGCTCTTATGTAGCTAATGGGAAATGCAAGTCTGCATGGTATGTATACAAGATTAATGTGAAACTAGAAAAAATCATGAAACTACTTTACAGTCACCATAGTTATGAGTTTGCAAATGCCAGTTTCCGCACGTGTGTCATGTGGACAACTTTCTTAAACACATTTGCGAGAAAACAGTTATAGGTAGGTAATTAAACAAATTTTTTTATAAGACCATTTTTCATAGGAAATAAGATATTGTAAAAATAGCATTTTAAAATTATCATGGGGCCATGATCATGTCACAGTGCACTTTGAACTACTGGGATATTTTGCCTCTACCTTTCTATTTCTCCTGTACCCTAAATATATCTATGGCTTAGCCATTATTACCTTTTCATAATTATTTATGGTTCTGTCTATTTTTTAAATCACTCAAATTCTTGTTTTGTCTTTTTTATTTCTTCTAGTCATTATTGGTGTCTTGTTAGGTAGTCTGTTTTACAATAAACCCATTTTTTACTTTTATCGTTCGCTCGCTTTTTCATTATTTAGGAGATACTCACAGTCCACTAGTTCTCCGTTTCAATATCTTTATATATCTTTAGGCTGAAAGAGCCTGTAATCCTCCGGTTTTCCGGTTTATACCTGAAAGTATAAAGGGCTCACTTGCCGATTCTTTAGTCATTTCATTGCCGGTCACTCTGGCAGTTCCTCTGTGCTATATCTTAAGATTTTATTTAAGTTTTGTTTTGAATTTAAGACTAGACTTGAACTAATGCGCAGAGATTTGAGAGCGCCCAATATGTTACTGATTTGTAATAGGTAACTTTTTGGAAAATTGATAAAATTTGTTTCTTCTTGTATTAATTTTCTCTTAAGTATTAAAATAAGACAAATCTATGGAATAGGAAAAGACATTGCGTTACGACGCAAGAAACACCTTAGTGGAATTGTTATATATTTTTTATCGAAAGAAAAAATGTGAGCCTAAATCAATTTTAACGCATAGTCTATTGAAGCAGTAATACAGGCTTCGTAATCAAATTTGTTGAAAAATGTATTGATTCGCCATCCAGTGGTGTCATTAATACGTATCAAATCTGGGAAATAATGCAAATCTATGGCAAACAAAGGGGAAGTCTCCGAATCATTGATCTATGCCAAAGACAATGTTCATATTGGATGACATAACAAGTTATATCTAGATTAGCATTGGCTATAGTAATTAAATAGATTTGTTCTGTTCGCAACTGAGTGTTGGGGAAAAACTTTGTATTTTATTATTATAGTAGTTATATTCAAAAAAATAGTGTTATTTTAAAACTAGATGTCGTTAATTAGCAGAAGGACTTTCGTTAGGCGAGCAAAGCATGATTAACGACCACAAGATAAAATTTATTACGTATAATTTAGTCATTAATATTATAGAATGACACGAAGGTCCATATTTATATCATTTAATGAAGGATGGAGCAAATAGTTGAGAAAGAAATGCAGAAGAAGAAAGACGAAGAAGAAACACGTAAGACGCTTCAGGAGAGAGACGAGATGCTGCGCCGGCAGATCAAAATTGAAGAAGATAGACTAAAAGAGAAAGAACAACAAATGAAGGTATTCCGAGATTTCATAAATAGTACGCTTAGCAAATTCATTAATATATTGAGATTATAAGCGAAAAAACACTCTTAAATTTTGTTTTAACATGATAATCATTGGTAGATTACTGCTTCTGTGGTCTAATGGATGAGACCACCTGACCACCCTTTAGATCTGGAGGTCAAGGGTCAGTGGGGGCAGACATTTTCTGCTAGGTTTAGTTGGTGATAAGGAAGTGATTTTGACTTATTTCTTTGTGGCACAGCTTAAACGTGGAATTCTTTTCTGGCACACGGCATCTTTCATATATTATAGGCTCCTTTAAAGAGGCGTGAAAGAAACCATTTGGGACCTCAAGTATGTCCCACGCAGCACTAGCTATCTTAGCGTAACGACTCCTCCAAATGTTTACCATCAGGCGGCAACGAGGCATGTGGTGGGCTTTTTAAAAAAATACATTTAACCTGCTTAGATAAAAACTGGAAAAAATAATTAAATATTAAAAATCACATATTATAATTAGTACAAACTATTATATAAACTATTATAAAAATTATTATAGAAAAAGCTTTACACAGAAAAATCAATTATGTTATTTACCAATGGCAGGACCTCAGAGAAAGCTTAGAAGGTCAAATAGCTGAACTAAGTGAAAAAGAAACAGCTGTTAAGAAGTTACGAAAAATGGAAGAAAGGGAGAGACTTATTGTAGAGGCGTTGAAGTTCATATCGGGTGAAAGAGAGAAAGCACACGCGCGGCTCGTTGCGGAAAGGGATGCCCATATTGTCAATATGGGCCTACATAAATACAAATTGAAACGGAAAGTTGTCTCTGTGATGAAGGAAATTGAGTTGGATTTGGAAATGCTTTCGAAGATACGGGAGGCTGTTTTAAAGGTATTTATTATTATTTGTGATATTATGTAGACAGCAGATTGTAGCTAAATAATATTATTTATATTGTTGTGTTCTGGTGGTAATAATGGTTTCTAGAGTCGTCAGTTGGCGTTATGATAGGATTAAAAAGGCGTCTATTATGCTGTCAAAATTACACTATCTATATTTAATTCTATAAATATTATGTAATATAATAGTTCTAAATTCGTATATATGCTTATTTCATTATACACTCAAATAGTCACCCCCACAAATATCGTATATTGTTGGTTGGAGAGACCTTCATAAAAAATAAAATAATAATGATAAATAAAACGTTAATACTGCTATAAAGCTTATTTTATAAATGAAGTAAAATATAAATCTCTTCTAACACACACAAACACACGCGCGCGCATTGACGCCCACACATTCTAAAAAGTACGTGTAATACGTACGTGTATTATGAATTCTCACGTTTTGCTGTATTTCAATAACACATCGACAAAAATTGTCATCGTGCTATAACTAGTAATCATACTGTTCAATGAAATATTTGGTGACATGGCTAAAACGTAATTCTACATCTGAGGCCGACTGAACTATCAAGTTACAAGCTTGATGGGTTCTGATAATCTCGTCCCATCTGGCAGGGATCGATTATCTTATTTAATATAAAAACTAAAAAATAATATCGTCTATACTTCTTTAGGACTACGAGAGTGAACAAGACAAAGTCTCAAACTATAAACGAGTTCTTGATTCAGCTTTGCGAGATTTGGAAGACTATAGAGATAAAGAGCGACAAAGACAGAAGAACATTGAGTCTATGTACGATGGCGAAGCGAGGCAGATTAATGAAAAGCAGGACAAGGTAATACCATTTTTTACACATCAAATTGATACCTTTTAGTAAAAATACTAAAATTATAAGTATTCAATATCTTAAAGTTACACAGCTTTGACCTGTCGAGACGAAAAATCTAGTTCTATAGAGTTCTACATTTCTTTGTAGAATTTGGGAAAAAACCCTTAATTTTAGTAAAAAGAAATGTTCTAATTCAGAATAAAATAGTCCTCATTCACTAGTCAATAGATTAAGTATAATAGTGTGTGGAAATGAACTATCTTCAAAATGACAAAACTATAGACTATAGAAATGCTCTACGAACAGAAAGGGATGACCAAAAATGAATGAATATTCACCTGGGAGTATATTGCCGCTCTATAAATTAAAAATCCAATGTATTACAGCTGTGGGCAAAAGAACGTGAAGCACGATCAATACTAATGGAGGACGTGATAGTTACACTCAGAAAACAGGTAGAGGAGAAGATCGAGTTGAATCGGATGCAGCAGAAGTCCAATGTGCTAGAACGAGAGAAAATTCTAGAACAAATGGACAGCTTTCATCAGGAAGTCCGCTCTAAGGAGAGGGAAACACAGGTAAGGCACGTGGCTTCACTTATACGAGTCGAACATAACGTAGTATGAGTACGTAGCCTAAAGACGCTTGTTGCACAGGACGCTACTGATACATTAACTACCCTGTCAAAATCAAGAAAAAGCTTTATGTTTACATCACACTTTCGCTGTAGGCTCTTATCAAGCTAAGTACATTGAATCGTGTCGATTTATACTGTTGTCATTGCTTGATTCTCCTACCGACTTACACCATCCTCAACGAACACATAATGTAATAATGTGAAACTACCGCTTTATTATTGTAATATAATAATATATCATATGATAATGATATATCATATTTCTAAATATAGATATAATATTTCTCATACTAACACCTATTATATAGCCCAGATTAAGTATTATCAAGAGATTGTGTTATAGATACCAGGTAACTAAGTAATAAAGATAGTATAATGTTTATAAATATTAGATATGTACTTAAAGTAGTTACAGTCTTGGAACTCACATCCAATATTTAACCGTTAGAGTGCCAACGAGCTCTTTTGCGCTTGCAAGCACGTACACTAGTAAAACATGCTGGCACTAAAATCTTTAATCATAACAATATCTATCGGGATTCGCGGCCTATGGCTCAATATATAGGAGTACTGACCACTCGACCAGAGGGCCATCATGAACATCATGTATTATAATAAGCTCTGTAATTTGCTTACACAACATGAATAAGAACACTGTACAAATATGTTTTAATAATAAAATGTAACCTACAGTGTAATTGTAAAAACCTCCCTTTTTCAGCTGAAAAACTCGTCGTACTCTACAATGACGGCGTTACAATCCCAACTAAATAGCCTCCGTCTGCAGCAGCAACAATTAGAAGCAGCGCAGACGCGGGAAGCAGAGCTGAGAGAAGCGTGTGCGCACGAACGTAACTTGAGGCGGGAGATTGCGCTGACGCAGCGGGCGGGAAATGCAAACGCGTGGGCGTAACTGAGTGCTATTGATAGTATGATTTATTTCATTATTAGTGAACCCGAATCTTTTTCGTGTCAATAAGATGTTATAATTGAATTAAGTTCTATCAATTCCATACCAAATTAATACTATATTATTGAAATTATATTAAATGAAATATACCGCGCACACACTATCGCCAATGAAACGAGTCTTGCGAGTCTCGTGAGTCTCGCGATCCATTAAAATTATCCAATCTATATACAGGTAACGTTTTGCATTTTAAGGTTATTAACTTTATTAAATACAAATAACTTACATTTAAGTTTAATAAATAAATGATTTATTTTAAAATTTAAGGCTTAATGAAATTTTAAGGACCATTATTAAAAAAGCTGTAACTGCCAAAGTAAGTGATATTTTAAGTATATGAGTATCAACAAATGAAAAGTTATTCATGATATTTTGAGTTGATATTTCCTAGTATATGTATTTTTATATTGCAATATGATTTTTTTTAAAGAATTCCTATTATAGGTTTGGAAAACGAAAATAAATCTAAATAAATAAATGAAATTTATCTCAACTTACCATGTGAATTTAGGTGTGCTAATGTGATCTTTATTTATATACACGGTTGAAATTAAATTGCGTGCCTTAAATAATAAGAATTCAGTAATAATAAAATGCTGTCTTGTAGAATATTTTTTATTACTTTTTTCACCTCCTATATATTATATGTTAGTTATAACAAAGCTTGTTACTTTAAGAAATATGCTTCTTTAAAACCAGTTATAACATATTCATAAAATAAAACTTCTGTGAACTTGAAATTGAGTGGGCAATTATGAAATGAATTATGAAATGAATTAATCTAATTATGGGAATATAATTAGAAATTTTAACTACCCCTACCTTTTGTTACCAGGCAAATATAAACAAGTATTGTAGACAATAATGTAATTAAAAATACTTTTAGGAACGATAAAATTTAGTCACCAACGCCCTCTACGACATTACTTTGGAACCTACAATATGGAATTTTTAGTTTGCTGTTGTGATATGGCATAGATGTTAGATAAAAGTCCTTCAGTTTTACGATAGATGGCGTTACTAGACAACAGTTTCATTTCTGAGGCCAAGTTTGCCATAATTTTCTCTGTTGTAGATGGTGTTATTTAAAAACCGTGATTGTCAAACGAGCTTTAGCAAAATCAAGGTAATCAGTTGATATTGCAGCAAGTGCGTTCTCCGGTGACTAGCTAAATCGCCATTTAAGGTGAACAAAACTAGGGAAGGCGGTGGAATCTTCATGTAGATTCTGAAATGAATTTTCCCATCAATTGTATTTGAGAAGTGGTTTATTTATTTATGTACTCATAAATGGTTAAAATAAAACTGACTGAACTGTTGATGGAGTTCTTTCGTCAGTTCCCCTAGCTACAGGCTACAATGATTTGGGGGTCCCGGGTTTGAATTCTGTGGTGTTGTATTATAAACACGAATATTTTTTCTCTAGTTATGGTTATTTATATACCTATTTATGGTATGTATAATAAATATAATAATAATATTTTTTTATATTCCAATGAAAATATGTACAATATTAAATATATCTTTCTGATATCTAATATCCATAAAATGCTTACTTTTTATAGAAAGTCAGTGCGAAGAATTTTAATGAATGACCAGAAGCATATGCAAGGGGGCTATAACAATCACTTTTAAAGTAGGTATTTATATCAACAGTTTTGGCTTTCTGTATATGTTTCCCACTGCTAATACTTCACCAGTTCGTCAGTCTTTCCTTATGTATGATGACAAGAGGCCAGGAATATCCAATTGAAACTGTCACGTGATCCTTAAAACTGTGATGATATAGCAACTCTTTTCCATTTTAATTTCTACTTGCAATCTTTTTAAATAATAAATGATCACTTAAATGCAAAACCTTTTGACATATTTTAGCGCCTGATTCGATTTCATCTCTTAGGTTTTTCATTCAATTAGCTGTGTAAACATGCTTTTTACACATATCAGTGGAGTTCCAGCCTATAGCTGTAACATATATATCCATACTTCACAGGCTCACTCTCACACTTACTATTTTTATTTTATGTTTTCTCATAAGTTGTTTATAAATTGTGCAAACTTTGATACTGGGACGCTGTATTCTTTTTACTGGAGGTGGGCGTTAATGTCTGCGACACAGTTTTATTTTAAACTAATGTAGCCATTATCGTTTACTTTTTATGTATGCCTATTTTTTGTTCCAATAAATAAATAAATAAATATATAATCGCGTCGCACACTTATTGTAAGTTATAACCACAGCAAACTACAAAAAACAGAGTAGCAACAAAATATATAAATTGTATAACGCATACGATAATACTTACGTTTATAACAGGACCTTGGCTGTCATTGGAAACGTTACAGTTTAAACTATGTCGTTGCCAATTCACCATCACTGCAACGTCATCACTACATGAAATGGTTCATAGCTAAGTATGTACCTACCATCAGGTGAGAAGAAAGCCAAGAGGTAGGTACCGAAAATAATTCGCTTAAGGACTTTGCTTTTTGTCAGAAGGTAGTAAACACGATTGTCATATTTATTTTCTTTATAGCTCAAATCAGTCTAAAACGAACTAATATTGTCAATATAATTACATTCCCTTAAAAATAAGTAAAAAAAAAATTCCATTTTTCCAGTCATGCCAAACTGGTAAGGCCTTTGGAATATCATCTTATTATTAGGTACATTAGGCAATGTAATGATAGTGTAATTTATTTGTGAACATGATATAATAAGTTATAGTATAGGTATTTGTAATACAAGAGTAAGATAACAAGTATTTTCTCACCTAGGTACTCAAAATAATATCTAATAGAATCACCCACTGACGGATTTCCTCAAATGTTTTATCAATAACACAACATTTACAATATCACATATTACCTACTATACCTGTCTTTCTTTTCCCGTTATCTAGTAGTTGTCCATTACACAAACTCTTAATGATTCTTAATTGTGGCTAGTTGGTGTGACTGTGTGAAATATTATATAATACTATTATTATTTTCGAAGCTAAATTTCAAAAATTATGTTTAATTAATTTTTCGCCAAATCATGCGCAAACGGATTAAAGTATAGTTAGTTTCATACATATGATATCCTATTCTTTTTTAACCGAATAGTAGGTATACCTCCTCAACTTTGCCCCCTCAGGCAAAATGCAACAAATCTACCTAAGGATGCATAAATACATTTTCTTAGTGAAATAATTCTACGAAAAAGTTTTGTTTAGAATAGATGAAAACCTTTTTTTATTGGTTTTCTATAAAGAGCAGTTTTATGTTCTATATTTAAAACTTACATGGTGAACTTTGACGAGATATAATGATAACGTTTGCTTGGTTTGCTATTTCTACTTATGCAAAGTTACGAAGTAAGTTAAAAGAGATTGCATTTGACAAAAGAAGAGTAAACTTGTATTGTTCGTATATCCACTATTTAACAACCTATGCAGTAATGGACTGCTTATCAGTTATTAATTTTATGTAAGTTCAGTTCTTTAAGAATTCAGTACCTTTAAGATATAGTAGAACGACTCGAACGAATTTAATCATTAAAAAAAATAAGGATTATATTTTTTATGTTGTGTAGTTAATTTTTAATTAATTGGTTATTAATTTTTAACCATCTTTGTACTTTCTATGATTTTATGATTAATATTTTTATAGGTATAATTTTCAGTAGTAGAATTACCTATCTATATGAAATCAATATTTGAGAAATGTATTCGATACATTGTTATTATTCTTTAGGATTAGTTCTTATGGCACGTTAAGCTGAGTATATTGGTTGTTACGGCAACCGTTTTCACGCACCGAGCCGCAGGGCCAGCGTAGTAGTGTTGGGCTATTGAACACTCTTAAATTTATAATTAAATATTATTGTATAGATTTGAAATCATTATTCACTATGTTATTTTAGGTAGGTAGGTAGTTTAGCACATAAACTAATACATAATTGGAACTAATATCTACTGAGTCAGGCCTTAATTTAAAGTTTTACTGCAAGAAAATTCTTAAAAAATAAGTATTACTCTTGTAAATTATTTTCATTTAATACGTGTTTTATTAGATTGTGTGTATGTACTTATTTTGTTAATTAAATCTGAAACTATACTAGCAGATTAGTATTTTATTCAAGAAATACTTGAATTAGTCATTAAAATTACTGACTCTACCTGACCCATCAAATTCACGTTTAGCTGTATTTTTTTCTCCATTAGGCTAGTATGATGTTCGGTTAAATACTTTATAACTGCCTAGGAATTTAGTGGTCAAAGTTTTAAGGCCACAATTTTACTCTGAGGAGACCTAAAATACTTCATATCTTATTATTCAATTCGGTAGCAGTGTTTAGTATAGATCTGCAATGAAATATAAAATGGCGTTGGGGCTGGTTGATTAATTTTTTCAGGACTGGTTGAAAAGTTACATTGGAATTAAGTTGTGTAATTATTTGAAAACTATTACCCATCTAATATAATTTAATTAGGTACATATCGAATGAAGTACGTGAAGAAAATTTATTTTGCATTAAAATAAGAGCATCTCATTTTTCCGAATAATAGTGATATATCATACAATTTAGGGTTTTATTTATCAATGCTTTTTTAATTTCATTTCAAGCATTGTATAAAACCAACAGATACATTCCTTTTCAATAACTACGAACCTATTATATTTTCCTAATATATCTAATAAAAATTGTTAGTAGGTACTTATATTTAATAAATAAATCTTGAAGCTTCTGTTTAATCGAGAGATCCGTTCTATACCTACGTGCCATCAACGCAGCTCATAAAACTAATTATCTACCCACAAACGCAGATTCCTAGTCGGCAGCCTTAAGGCAATAAAGAAAACGAAAAGCGCACATCTCGAGGCGGGCAAACCAGCGCACGCCCAGACAAAACATCTTCGAGAACCATAAAACGAGACAAGCCTAGAGACCAACCGAAAAATCCAGGCTCTATAATTATGTTCAGCTACCACCCGATCTACCGGCAAGCCAATTTAAATTTACTGCGAACACCGCACGTGTCCCACAAAATGAAATCCCACTACCGCACAGAAACACGCACGAAAAAAAATTAAGAAAAAAATCGTACCGCAGGCGCCACCCCTCGTACGCTAGTGGCTGCTTATTGCAGCCACGCCCGTCACGGAACGCTACTATTTGCGTCCTCGTCACTCACGTTAACAGACGATGAAGCTATCTTTGTCATTCACGCGCTGCCGTGTGAAAAGTGCAGGTTTTAGGCAGTACGTGTTTGTTTGCCGCGCGTATCGGTGGTGTCGCGCCCGCGAGCCGCGTTGTGTCAAGTGAAGTGCCGTGTAGAGGTGCCGAAGTGGCGGGTTTCCTTGCCTCAGGTCGGGGGGCCCATGCCCCCTTCCACCAGCACCACATTGGTAAAAGTTAGTGTCCTGTGATAGACCTCTTGTCTATGATACCGTGGAACTGTGAATGTGCTTGACGATGCGGACCTATGGAGGTTATTTGTTGTTTTGCATTGTTTTAATTTTATATTAGAAAGCGTAACATTTTATAAAAGCAGATACCAATAATATAAAGGAATTGTTAATCTGATCGCTAAGGGTCAGATCTTAAAAAGGCATGAATTCCACTAAATTCTACATAGTCTATGATTGGGAAAATTGTAATATAAACCTCAAACCTAATCTGTGTGTGAAAATTTAATAAGTCAATTCATCTACTTTCTATTACTACCGACTTATATAGGTACACCTACGTAGAGTTAGTCGGCGCCTTAATAAATTGAACTCAATTGTCAAAATTTTGTATCATTTTTTTAATTCTTAACGGAGTAATTCCTGGCATTCATCTCACCTGATGGTAAGTGAAGATAGGGCCAAAGATGAAAGCGAACAAAAACAAATATATCGCAACTGTATTAAACCTATCTTCACAATAATTTGTTTAGATTAAATATTGAAAAAACCCATCGTTCAACAGTTGTGGTACTATTAGTAGTTGTGGTACGGTTAGTAATGTTTGATTTAGATTTAAGGAAGTTGTGTCAACACGATACAGATAAAAAAGCTTCTAATTTAATGTTAGTATTACACACAGTATAGAACAAAAAAAGATACTTAATGTTAGTATTATGCTTTCAAAAACATCAGGTAAATTGGGGAAAATATCTACTGATACGTATTGGGTATTATTGGTACTAGGTTCATAATAAAATATCATATCATCGTATCTACTTATGTAAAACAATTGAATGGAACTCTTGATAACTAGGTATACAGAGAATAAAATATTATGTAATGATTCTGGAAAAAAATTATTGCCGCAAATGTTATTGAAGATAATGGATTACTTAAATTATTTGTGCGTATCACAAAAAATAGTTATAAAAGTCAAAAAGATTTACATATAGTACTTACGAACAAAATAACAAAAATTAATTGTTTTACACACATATAATGATAATATAAATACAATTATGAAGTTTTTTGGTTTACTTCATTGTAATAAGTTTTAATAGCAACAATAGTTTTTAACTATTCCCTAAATAACTTATGAGAAAGTAATTAAAACGAGATAAAACTTTATTTAGAACTAATTATCGCCTAACCTTCGGCTATATATTACAATGCGAAAGCTTTATTATAATTTATATGGTTAAATATAATAATGAATCAGCATTGGCATTATAAGCTTTTTAAATAGAAAAAACAAAACAAAAAATGTATGCACAGGTACAAATAGAAGCTAATTTCATTCGGATTCTTCTAAAAACCTCAAACGTTTGTTACTTTTGTGTGTTTAAACAAAGACTATAATGAACAAAAGCATCTTATAAAGAATATTTTTGGGGCGCGTGCTAAAACTCCTTGAGGGTAAATTAGGTACAACTTAAATGGCCGCTTCAACGTAAAAAGTGGTGGGAAGAGAGAAACAAAAAAGTGTAAAAAAAATACTTCTACCGTTTTAGATTGTGATATAGTTGTAGTTGAAAAAACAGTATTTTTTCATAAGAATTAAGCATCTAATTAATCATTCTAAGAATTAAGCATCGTCATCAACAGCCAATTCAAGTCCCACTCTTAGTAACAGAACTTTATTCAAGTGAGAAAACGTGATCGGTACAAAATATTAAAGTTTTAAATTTCAAATAAACACATAAGTTAGGTCGCCATAGAAGTTTTAAAGATAGGCGTATTTTCCTTTGGGCATATATGTATTCAGTGTAACATTAGAGCCCTTATGCTTGGTTTTAATAATCTATCTGCGAACAGTTTCACGTACGAAGTGCTTTAACACTAGGAAATATGACAAATACGAAACCCCATCCACAAAATTATCCGTTGACTAGATTAGAATAGAATAGAATGGAATATATCTATTATTGACACTCATCGCGTTAAATCATCAACTTAAAGTCAAGTGCAAATTCATGAAAAAAAATTTTATTTACCACTGATTTTCCCGCTCTGTTTCACCTGTATTACAAACATTAGCAGACAAGCCTAATTGTTGGATTTTGAACCAAATACAAAGATGACGACGTTTAAAAATTATATATATAAGTACAAAAGTTGTACATATGACTTGACATTAATTTTTTTACACTAATTATTAGTTCTCTATTTTTAGTATTGCGCTAATTGAGCGGTTATCTCTATGAATCAGTTCTTTATATTAACGGTGGTTTTGAAGAATTAACAATATAATTGATCTTTCAAATCGGTGCAAGTGTTCTTAGTTTATAAATCGTGTAACTAAATCAACTTTGTTTTCTTTAATGAGATACTTAAATGATTATTAAAAGGTAACTATGGTATTTTTACCGACCCTTATAATATACGTAAACTTAAAACATCAAAGTTCAACTCCTACGTAATAGATATATTACACTTACGAATCTAAAGAAAAAAATAGCGAAAATGTACTTCGTATTGTTACGTATCTTAAGGACACCAATTGAACTTAAAAAATGGTTGGCCATAAAGGAAATTTTGCGTTGACATACAAATCCTGCAATCACTCAGGAGTGGTGGTGTACAACTACACTACCGTAGCCTTAATATACTGCCCTAGCCACCTTCACCTTGCCGGCTCGTGAGACTTTTCATGCTTCGTTTTTTGAAAAATATATTTAGCAAAATAAACACAATTGTTCGTTCTATACAAAAACAAAATCGAGCCATTTTAACGTTAAGTGAAAATACTAATCACAAAATAGTACACAATACCAAAACAAAACACAAAAAACAAAAATAAAATGAAGTTTAAAATTTTAAAACACTTTTTATATTTTGAACTATGATTTACTTATTACACGCGTGAATGACCGCAGAACTGGATGCTTGACTCAAACAATTTGGGCCGCTTATGATTAAATAATTTATTGATCTAAATAAATAATAAAAATAATAATCTCTTGAATACTAGAAATTCTAATTAGCAGATAATAAAAGCGTCGAGTGTACCAGAGCCCTTATCGTATTTAACAAAGCCCGGATCGTAGGCCGAACTTGTAAATAGTTTTAGCGGTTAACTCTGTAATTGGACAACAAATAGATATGAGGTTTAGCTTTAAAATATGTTTTATTAACGTCGCTGTGACCACAGCGTTTAAAAGGTGTGTGGTATTTAAATAAGAACCAGCGAAGGCAGTGGCTGATACTGCATCCCGTCAACGGATTTTATAACATTTAGCTAGAAAATAAATTTTACAAATTCAAAGTTATTTGATATAAAAAGTGCAAAAATGTTGAGTATTCAACCTCTATAAATAATATTTCCAGTTAAATATTTATCTGTTCCATAAGATTATATGCAGCTGCATTTATATCAAGGCAATAATTCTTATTGAACATTATTTCGTTCTTTGCAAGTCTATCTTTTTATTAAACTTGACTGAAATTTTGACACATACATTCAAGTTAACTCATTAATACAATTATTAATTTTGATTGTGTCTTAGAAACCGATGTGGCGGTGGAGACTGAAATTGGTCTTTTATCCAGATTTGTTTGTTAGTGTTCTGATTTCGTAGAATATTATTATATTTAAAAATATATGGAATTGTTATTTTTAACATAAAAAAAACAAAGAATGCCTGCGTGTAATGTGTACCAAAAAGTAAAACATTATTGAAATAATTATCAAAAGGACCGACACATAGTCAAACTTATATATTCCTTCCATAAGTTATTTGATTATTTTAATTCCTTAGATATTTAAATTAGGCGTAAATGATTTTTTTTATTCCTGTATTTATTATTGATAGTATTGAGTATAATTTCATTGTTACGGTAAATCTTTTCACAGTAAACTAAAGTAATTGTGCCTTAAATTTAGTTTAAAAATTACTTTACTTTTATTTATATTTTTTTATAATACTTTTATTTATATTTTTTTATTACATTCACTTTCCTCTGGGTTTCAAAAATTAGTCCAGATAAACTGATTATTTTTAGTTCCTTATTTTTTTTGAGTATATTGTTGGCCCAGTATAATGTTATCTTAATCTGCTATTACATGCTCACACAATACAGATCTGACGGTGTTGAATACTTACATCGAGTGCCAAGATATAATAGACTTTTTTTGCCAATACGTTTAGATTTTAGATTATACGAGGTAGATAGAGACGAACTATTTAAAACCTACTCTGTCAAAAGCGCCTTGTAGGAGAGTATTTTTGAATTTTTTTGTTTATATATAAATAAATGCAGGTTTATTTAAAAAATATATTACTTAAACTATTGATTATGAATTTTAACTTACGTGTTTTGATCAATAATCTTGAGACATATTCTAAAAGTACTTTTTACACGCAAAATACCGAAATCGTACTCTTATACTATTGACATTCAGAAAGCTTAAATGACAAACGTAAAATACAAATAGGATTACATAGTTAGGTTCAAGTCGGATTAACCACGAAAGGTTTAAAAGACTTTTGTTTGCGATCTTTGAAGTAACTATAGTATCGCTGGGTTCTTAAACGCATTGTTAGCAATATTTTATTTATAAAAACAGTGGAAGATAAAGTTACAGGATTATGTTTCCCTACTTGTTCTTTGTGACCATGAAAATGAATTAGTTACTTACAATAAAAACGCTTATAGCAAGCACCTTGTCTTAATAATAAGTGCTTATGGTAGTCTATATACTGTTACACAACAATTCATAAGTACACACATTAAAAAACAAGAGAAGAAAAGAGTTTGAGTTGGCATCAAAGACAATGTGCTACAAAGTCAAAGTGTTTTATTTGACATCTATGCATGCTATCTATTCGTTAATCTAGTCATGATCTCAGCATAACAGGCAAGAATTACACTTCATTCCCATTTCACGTCATATTTTGTAAAATGTTATATTCGTCTAATGTTTAATCCAAAGTCCGTCATAAAAAGTATTAATTTAAAAACAGATGTAATAAAATGCAATAAAATACTTATGATAAATAAAAAATGTAGGAAATAGTTTTCTATATGTATCTTAGTGAGTTCTGCAGACGTTAAGTTCCGTTTATCATTACACTGTTACGTGAATTAAATTTAGTAGTATATCACAGTACTATTGATTTTAAAAATATTATTAATTATTAATTAGTCTACGTCGTAGTAGCTACGTAAAGGTAAAACCATTTTTGTAGTCTCAGAGCTAACTACGAAAGTAGATGTCTAACGAGACATGTTCAAGCCTGTAGATTGAATCAATTTTGATAGTTATGAGATATGGTAAATTGAAAAAATTCTATAGGACTGGACGAAATAGTTTATTGTACAAAAATAATAATTTGCATTTACTAGTCTAGTCAGGATATAACTTCCAGATACATTGTGCTCTTTTTACGAAAGCCTTTACAACGGTTCGATATTACAAGGTAATTTTTTATCTTTAGGCCATTTTTATATTTCTATATTTTGTGGCAGTAAAAATATATAAATACTATTTACGACTGCAGTTTTAAGAGTGATATTTGAAATACATTTCGTCTATTCCTTAAAAATGATCTTTTTTTAATTATAGTTTTTATTTTTCTTTACCCAAATTTATTATCAACCAGTCTTAGTATTTATTTACTCAAATAAGTAATTATTAAGGAATAAGCGATATAAATTGTAGTAGCAATGAACTTGAATGAAAATTGAGTGTTCGTTTGCAAACAATATCTTATTTGCAATTAAATTGATTATTTACTCATATAGGTCAGTGTTTTAAGGAATGCGTAATATATAAATTAATTTACACTCGCTAAAAAATTATATATATAATAAAAAGTACAATACAGTATTGAATTAAAAATAGTTCTTGCACTAAAATAAACATGAAAGAAAAATATATGTAAATAACTGAATGCCGTCTGACCCAGTGGTCTACCCTAGCTGTCTATTAAAGTAGAAGTCCAGGGTTTGAATCCCAATTGGGTCAGACGTGGGTATGATGAATATGTATATCGATATATAAGTATATTTATGTGGTATATTTTTAATATATAACAAAAGTTTTTATTTATGTAAGTTTCAGTGTCAGGATATGTGCCCTATACCCTACAAACAAAATGTTTTATATTTAACTTTTGATGAAAATCTCTTCCTTTGGATTAACACTCTATCCAAAAACTAAATTCGAGTTGAGTCGATACAAGGTGGTTGACGAAGGCGGGGTAGCAACTGTAAGGATCAGTACATTAATTAACACTGTCTGTCTTAACGTTGAACTTAAAAAAGCTACTACCACTAAAATATGAAAAATCAATACACAAATTCAAATATTTTATTCCTCTGTGATCGTAACTACACGGTAATTTATGCTGTTTTTCGTATTCCATTAAATCTGTCAGAGTCTTTAAGAGAGATACCACTGTCAGCTCATTATTTCTACTCAAATAATCCACAGTCCTAAACACCGTGACAGCGGTGAACTTAAAAAAAATCACACGCACCACTGCATGCCCATAACCGCAGTAAATCGCCGTCACAGAGCAATTTCTGAACGAACCGACTGAAATGGCGCGCGTCCAATCGGACATTCTGATTTGAATATGGAATATTAAACTTAAACCGCCGTAGCGACCTTCATAAATTTAACCAATAAATGTCATAAGCTCAAAACGTGCGCGATGAACAAAAAATACAACAGATTGTTAAAAAGGTTTCAGTTGACATACGAACTTTTTTTAAAAAACCGCACATGCTTGCGAGGTGTCAAAATTTTTCGGCCAGTAAAAAATTGATGAATAAATCTGTTAAGGCATTTATTTGTTTGAATTATGACAAATTTTATTGTTATGATGTATTTTAAATGACAGCGATGTAATGCGCCCATATTTTAGGTTATAGCTTATTTCTACACTTACATATATACACGTACCCCGGTAATAACATAGGCCATGCTAATAAAACTTTATTCAACCTAAGCTTTATCGATCGTAAAACTCAATCCCATTATGTTGGTAGGTAGCTGTTCATTGCTACCAACTTCATGATGAAATGAAGTATTGTAGAGATTGTATACCAACTTCATAAATTCTAACTTATACTATTCTTTAGTTTTATGATTATTATGTCTCACTTGATAATAGACATCTATACAAAAGTTAGTACTGTATATAAAAAATAGAAGTTATCAAAGTGATGAGAAAATTAAGTTTTCTTTTCACATGACATCTCCAATAGGAACTAAGATTTATTAAATTTAATCGTAAACGCAGAAAGAAGTAAGGAATATACCAACTTAATATACATAGATATCATAATGACGGAGAAAAGCAAAGCAGTATGGATATAGAATTTTTAAAGCCTACGCATCGAATAGGTTTCATTGAATATAGCAAAAAAACATCGGATATGGGTTTAATTAATTTTCTGTTATGAAATACTGAATGTAACTAACGCAAAGTTTCTGTAACGAAAAGGACGTTATTTTTGTAACTATTGTAACCTGACGTTTTGTAGAAAGTAACATAATAAGCTATGTAGTTGTCGTATATAAAAATAAATAGTAACCATTATTAGAAAAAAATATTATTTTATATCAGATTGCTAAAATATTTTTATTTGAAATGTAGTTTCAAATAAAAATAATAACGCTGAAGAGTTTTTTTTTATCTTACTCCAGGCGGGCGTAGCCGCGGGCGGAACTTAGTAATATTTTATAACAATATTTTATTAATGACATAACATTACTTATACAATAGGATAGCCCAGTAAACATTACCCTAGCTAAAAAAAAAATTGCCAGAAGTTCCGTGTTCTAGTTCCAGCTAGGGCTTATGTTTGTGTAATAATTTTCGTGTTTTCGAGGGACCTTCACCTTTCTCGTGAATCACTCTATCTATTGGTGGAAGCCACGTGAAAATCCGTGCAGTAATTTTTGAGGTTATCGCTTTGTTTTTGTGTGTAGACTTTGTCTTTGTTTATGTAATGATTTAATATTAATTAAATGTATTTCGTATTGATTTTTCTAGGTAATCGTAATAGCTTTTCAATAAAAATGTCTTATATAGCGCAAGCTGCTTTTAAGAGATTTTCTACCTAAAGAGTATTCTTGAAGCAGCTTAAGCCTGTTATGTGTTCAACTTTGAATATTGCAAGAATCAGTAACTGAGTGTCCTTTCATTTTGCAGGACGTGGCGAAGCAGGCGGCGCTATGGCGTGCGCCGGCTGCGAGAAGCCCATATTGGATAAGTTCCTCTTGCACGTGCTGGAGCGCGCGTGGCATGCAGCGTGCGTGCGCTGCGCCGACTGCCGCGCGCCGCTCGCTGATAAGTGCTACTCCAGGGACAACAAGTTATTTTGTAGGAACGATTTCTTTAGGTAGGTAGTATCGAACACCGTCGATTGTTTTTCTTAAATTAAACTAGTCGATTAATGTTTAAGCGATATTTAAATAAATCGCATCACCACCAGTGCAACAAACACTACCACTTAGTGCGGACGCATTATGCAATCAGTAACCGATTTAAAATGAAATGAATTTTTATTCTAACAGTAAAAAAAAGTCAATGGACTATTATAAAAACAACAAAAAAATACCAAAAAATACAACATATATAAAAGATAGCGTTTTTTAAATTTATATATCTTTTGCGTTAGAATAGGAAGCCAGTTCAGCATGTGCCCGACTAAAGAAGTCTGACGCAGGTTTTCAACTGCACCGTATTTTAACGTAAAATGTCATACAAATAAAACATATAGGTTCGACACAATAGTATACATAATCAGAATTATATATAAATTTTATAAAATACGCTATAATTACCTATAAAAATACAATACCGTGGAATACTAAATTTAAAAGGTGTTAATATTTATACTACCAAGCTCAAGATTTGATTGGTGCAAAATATAATATAAAATTGCGCTATGCAAACGGCTTAAAAGAGTTGGTCATAAAATCTGTCTCAAAATAGGTGGTCGATCGATCGACAAATCAATCGGGCGTTAGCACACTCATGAATTTTAAAACATTTTATTTTAAAAACCAGCTTGTGATTTTAGAAAAATTTTTAGATTCATATTTATGAATCTACTTTGGCGTTCATATTGAAAAAAAAATACTAAAAATTATTTCAATATTAGAATCTACCTAAAATTTTTGATCTGGCCTTATAAGTGTACTAATGATAAATTTAACCCATTATTGCCACAACTTCCTAGGATAATATTTTAGCAATAAGTTGTAACTTATCATCGGTCCAAAGAAATATAACAAAATGCAACGGCTTTTACTTATCATACGGAAGAATGTACGTACTTTTCACTGACAGATATTCATCTCATCGGCGCGCTAAATATCCAAGAAAGATATACCTATTTGCCTTGCGTAGAAAACCAACATCAGAGCTATGGTAACAGACAGGAGACCTGGTAAAAATCATTTGGATTGGTTCATTCATGTGCAGCAAAAACAGACATATTTATTTATTCTTGATGGGGGAGGACTTAATCTTCAACCCACCTTATAGTGATAATCATACGGCCGAAATTCTTAGAAAGCTAGTTGTATTCCTTAACTACACAAGCTTGCTATCTTGTCTCCTAACAGGATCCAACAATGCTGCTAATAATGTTATAGTGGCACACTTTCGTATGATGGTGGATTAGATGTGGTCCGGTCAATTGCTTCATCAAAACCCTGGTTACAAAATACTTTTGGTGAGACAAAAGAGTTTTCGGGGAGTTTTAGTGGATACTCCAGTGCTGCTATGAAGGGAACAGAGCAAGCCCCACACACGCTCGCTGCTTAGCCAGTGCTGCATTTATAAACGAGTTCCTTCTCGAGAAAAAGGTAAAATGGTGGTAGCTACCCAGGAGCTTTAAAAACAACACTGACGACAACCAAACCGAACAGAATTCTGCTCGTACTATACATTGAACCCCGGACTGTTAGTTCTGAATTAGGTTTTAAATATTACTAATTAGACCAACGAAGCGATTATAACTGTACAAAATGGTTATTGGCTTAACTTCTCTTTTATTTCAACTTTTTAAATTAAGAATTATTTTAAAAAGAGATGGCCTACCATTAATTGTTTCTCTGTCATGCCCTGTTAATTTATGTACACAAAACAGTCATACTCAAATACGGATATTACAACCTTTTTAAGTGTTCGTAATTTAAAAAAGTCTGGTGAACAAAAAAAATTTGATGATAATTTACTTTAGTAAGTTGTTTATCAATTAATGTAATCAATGTTAGCCTTTTAAGTTATTCATTGTCTTGATAAACACAATTGATTATCAGTTGTTTTTAACATAAAACACACTTTTTCACTGTAATTATAAAATATTTTTATATTATTGAGTATTCGTAATTATGATAACTATTAATTTAAAACATTTGTTCAAACTGTCATCACCTCGTTATCTTATCAACTAATCTCAATATCTTAGTAATCTTACGTTACTTACTTGGTAATTTTATGTTATCTTATTAATTTTGTACCAGTATGGAGTTACGGACTCCAGCTCTGGGGATCTGCTTGCGATATGAACATAAACATAATATACAATGGTAAATGCGAAAGATTTAGTTATTTACTTTAGTTTATCAATTCCGTGAATGCTTTGTTGTTGTTTTACGACAGCTAGTGAAAAATTGTACAAGACACTTGTAAATATTATTTGTTGTTGGCGGTAAAGGCGTTACTTTAAGGTCGTGAATCTTAAGTCCAAATTAGCTGTAGCGACGCCATGGGTTCATAACTAAATAAAACAATGGTACCTGTGTTTTGCCATAAATCATTTATCTCTTGGTTGAACAGTTGAATATAATTGTTCACATGAATTATAGTTAGACATTATTAAACATTAAGATGGCGTAAGGTGTCTACGGAAGACCAGCGTCGTATGTTGAGTTAGACTCCAATTCCGCATGATTCTTTGTAAATTATCTGTATCTTATATTGTCTGATATATGATATATGTGATATTTCAGTTGGTGTTCATTTAAATATTTCAGTGATTCTTTCCAAATATCAATTTTTAACAAATTTTTACATAGAAATCTGAAGAAAAATGCAAATTATAAGTTAAGCTTAGGCAGCAGAAGATTTTTTCTATAAATAGGGGGACTTTGTGTTTAAATGATTGTCATAGCTGAATATCAAATGTCAACTGTCAAATTGCTATTGTGATCACCTACAAACTGTTTTGATTACTGTTATTAAGAACTATTTTCGGAAAATATAACATCGAACTGTCTATTTTTATCATTATTGTTAAAAAATAAAGAATAAAAAAACAATTTTTGTCGCAGGTCAGGTGTGGACGGAAAACGGTTCACTTACCATTTCCGCTGCCTTGATGGCTTAATACAATTTGATTTTAGGGTTCTGTTGAAAACATTTTAAAAATAGATATGTAAAAAACTTCAAAACCGAATTCCATCAATTTCTTGAACCCTCCTGTATTTGTTCATGCAATGACATAGTGAAAACACCTCATTATTAACCATACAACAAGTAACCTAGTGGCCGATCCAAGTATTCGATGACTTTGTTATATGACATTTGCAATGAGTGACGTCATTTCCGGCTGTCGGCGGCCAGCCATTATGCTGTTTGCTTCGTTGTTCGGAGTTTGATGAGTTTGTCGTTTACTCACGATGTGTTTATTTTTTTCACGGAGGTTACTCAATCATGGGTGTAATTTTTTTATTCATTAGATAATATTAAGAAAATTGTAATTTACAAAAAAGTATAATAGTACTTATAAAAACAATACAGTTAAATAATTGCTACTGTTCTTTTAGTATATTATTAATCTTGGTTATCAGGATAGATTTATTAAATATTTTTTATTAGTTAGAAGGTTGTAAACCAGCGCATAACTGCATTTACTTTTTATGTTTCATAATTTTTACATTTTTATCTTTTAACGGAATTAATGTCCACCTTTCCGTAGAATCGTATTATGTTCCCTTCCCCTGTTCCAAGACTCTGTAAGCTTTACAACAAATATAAGACCTAAATACACTATATTATATACATATATTTTATACATCCTTATACCAACCGAAATATCAGCTTTAACAATTACATAAATCTTTTATAACCCAATATCATTAATACTTTTATAGTTATATATACAATAATTAGTGGAACAATTAATGGTAAACCAAATAAATCAATCAATCAATAAATAGGGATCTAACTTATACTTACACGCGATAGTAGCGAAGTTGTATTAAATAAGCAAGTGTCTGTAGTAAAAAGTTTTGATGATTTGATGATATAACCTTTTGTGATTTTAATTTCAACCTAGATAATAATTAACTAAGTAATAAAAAGTATGAATCTCAGATTACAGTCCTAAAAAATGCTATCATTGGTCTTGTCATAAATTTCAAACCGCTTATTGTTGAATTCTTAAGCTTTCATTACGGAATTTAATTTTAAGACATAAACATATATGAATTCTTGCTTTATATAACATTAATGGAATAATAATTACAAAGAGTATCGTCTCAATTTTTATGTCAACCATACATCATCTCTCATCTTTTTATGATTTTAATTTAAAAGAATGAATGTTACCTCGCGGCTAAAGAACTCGAATCAGTTTAGAGCATAAAACATTCACGACGTAATGCAATTAAAATTATTTGTAAAATGCCTTGTCGTTTATTCGCCATTTTTTGTCGTAGAAAAATACACGAATATCAGGAGATATTTATTGATATTTGTTATTATTATAAACAAATGGGAAAGCGTTATTTCCATATAAATACGCACATTAATTTATCGTCATAATAAAACACTCATCAAAAAATTTTTTGCGTAAAAAATGTGAATATATGATTTATCGCGATGGATGAGTATATAGATATAGTTATATGTCTGAAATTAAACATTGCTTTATTTTTATTTTATGAATAGAATGATAGTCACCTTTTTTCCAGTTTTTTATAAGGTATTTTCGTCTTAATCTATACTCTTTAAAATCGCTGATAGCATTTTAAATATACCTGTTTTAAAAAAAATGGCGGGTTTCCAGACTCACGGTTGAGCCGATTGTATGTATATATTATTCATGCGGCCTACATCGTTTATGCAAATAAAAAAGTTATAATTCACCGCGATGCTAAAATAATAAAATACTATGAATAACGTTTGGTACATTAGTATTTATTGTTTTTAAAGTAATTTACGGAGTCGAGAGGCTGATAAAGTTTATGTTAGTAAAAAATCTCAATCAATAAATGATGTTAAAGTACTATAGATAAAGCTTATTTATGATCTGTATCGGGTCAGTCTAGTGAATTGCTTAGACAGATTCCAAATCGTTCTTACTAAGGGCACAGGGGTTGCTGCGTAGTTTAAGTGGGTATTGCCAATGCCACCATGATCAAGCCCTCGATGAGCTTTAGATAAGCCAGTTATGTAGCTGTCGGTGGATAGGATCGAAAGCGGATTCTCCGAAAAAAGGTTATCTATAACATATTTTTTAAACATAACAAAATTTAGACTTAATAAATACTTTACTGAGAAGTCTCTCTTATATTTTTTAAATTAATTTGAAGCCAGACTAATAGAAATAAACAAATATGTCTACATAATAGACTGTAATAATTTGTAAAAAATAATATTGACATGGATATTTTATTCAACCATATTACGAATTCTATTGTATTCTGTAATTATTTATTTTAGGTAAATCATACCTAAGTATGCTGCCATAGCCAATAATGTTAACAGTATTCTTATGTTCCGGTAGGTAAAATGGCCACTTCCTCTGTGGTCAAGGAATCCAGGTGTAGTTCGCTTCCATTTTGGCCTTCTCTTCTCTTACCACCAGGTGACTAATAACCAAGAGCTACTCCATAAATAATTAAAAAAACATGACTTTTGACAAACACTAGATTAAATTGAAAAATGCCCTTTTTGTATTGTAATATCTTAAAGTTAAATTTATTCAATCTAATACATGCTGACCAACGTAATAACTGTCATATAAGGTGTTGTACCTTCATATATTTTACTGATTCAAAACAATTACCTACACCAACGTGCAGGTAATTGTGAAACTTAAGTGGATGCATAATGCTATGATATTCTTTAACATAAATGTCATTTTATTCTTGTCAGGCGCGAATAACACTGGTTCATGTTCTCGTGAACAAAATATTCAATTAAATGAATTATTGTGTTATAAATATTTAATGTCCTCTCAACAAGTAATAATAAGAAGCAATAAATTTGCCAGGTTAATCTGCAAATGATGAATATTATCATCTGTTGGGATTCTGGTTATTTGATATATAATGCGAAAAAAATAATGCGAAAAAATAGAAGCTGTTCCAAACAGGATACGTCACACTGAGAACTTCTTTTGGGCAAGTGATAAGAGTTTCTATTCAAAGTTTGATTGATCTATGGACACATGTTAACAGGAAAGTTTGAGAAAATATGAATTAGCCCATCGATAAAATGCATTTATTTAGATTAATATTTAATATTTTTAGAATTAAATGGGTCTCTTTGATTTAAGTAAAAAATACTTAGACTGTTTTATATAGCATTCTTGCGGTTATCGAAAGTAATACAACAGCTCCACTTATAATCGCCTTGCTTGCTTATTCCTGATTGCATTTTTTTATTTAGGCATCAAACAGATATTTAATTACAAAAAACAATTTAAACTTAATTAAACATATTATAAGTGTTGAGACTTATAGGCATAAAATATTCGCTTAAATAAAATCTGACAAAGCTTGGTAAAATGTTTAGAAATTAGTTTTTCAATCGCTTAATGTATTCGTATTATAGAACATATTGTTGAAAAAATCAATATGATTTTTTTGTTATAAATACTTATGGAACGATAAATCAAAATGTTTCTTCTTTATTTTTTACGTAATCGAAGTGGCCAAATAGTGAAAGCGTAATTGTATAAATAATGTGATATTATAAAAATATGTAAAAGTATGGAAACTGCACACAGTTATATACCTTCTACCATTAAATAATTCGGTCTTAGTCATCTGTCTATCTAGCTTTAGTACAGCCATTAAAATTTTATATTTTTCATAATTATTACGTTCCACAATAGTGACCCTTAATGGCTCTGACCTACATAACGGGCGATGGATTACAAACATCAAAAACAGCTCGAAACTACAAAATATTCCGTTTTGATGATGAAGATTAACATTCTTATTCATAAGAACCACTACAAGTTTCTATTACAAATTATCAGGGTTCAGCATGAATTTGATCAGCAGTTTATGAATATAAATTTCTTGACTTATATAATATTTATCTAAATGTAGGACAATAAAGTTGAATTTCATTTTAACGTACTTAAGTTTGTGACATTATAAGGATTCATTAGTTTAATGCTTAAATTTGGGTAAAAGCTACCATTATTTTATGTATATTTCAAACAAATACTATGTGTACCTTAATATAATATAAACAAAAATAAAAAAAATAAATTTCGAATCGAACTAAATTAACTCAAGTCAATTTTGTAAATTCCTAGAAATTAGAATAGAATAAAATAGAATAGAATATATCTTTATTGTACATCAGCCAATTCAAAAAGAGAAACACACAAAAAAAACTTAAATAATTTTGTACAAAGGGCGACCTTATTAAATTAATATATATCTAGACAATAACATTTGACGGTTTGGCAGTATTTCTATAGATATATAATTAATTTGTTCCAAATGTAAAAATTGTGTTAGCATCGTGTTCTCCTTTGTTATTCGATACGATTTGAGAGTTTAAAATGTTTATGCTCAGGCTAGTGCTTGTAAAGAGTACTGAGTACAAATATTATAGCGAATATAGCATGAAAACTTTACAGCTATACCATTAGATACCATTAGTACCTCAAGTGTATAGCAGTGTGTGTAAACAGTCGTGCTATTCCGTTACGAAACATAGAACACCTTTCACAATCCACACACAACGATTTTTATGTAGTTCGACAGTTGAAATCGAAGGGAAGTGAGGTATGTGTTCTGCTAAGAAATAGCATCTAGGCACAAAAATGTATCATATATAGTAATAAAATATCTCACAATCACACCTATTATGCTATAAGAGTTCCTGCAAGGCCTTTTTTGTTTATATGCGCAACCTTCCTAAATAGGCGCCATACATTCTTGACCGGTTTTAAATCGGTTATTATTACAGAAAATTTGCATACGCTTCTCGTGTGTATTCGCCTTATTAATAGTAACCTCATAATAGTTCAAATCGATGGAATGTTGAGTGATTAATATTAATATTAAATGTGTTATCTAGAGCTTCAGGGTTCAAATTCTCATACAAAATATTTTATAACCAACATCTAAGACAATTATTTGTATATGGAACGCGGATCTATTACGAAGCAACTTTAGCCACGGTTGGTCTCGTATGGGTTTATCTAATTTATCGAGCTCTCTACTTCGGGATGCACGTTAAGCTGTTGGACCCTGTTGTCATGGCAACCGCTTTCACCCATAAATTGACATTAGGCCAGCGTGATGGTATTATGACCCAAACTCCTCATGAACTTCTGCTAAGAAAGGAAGGTTATGACCAGCAGAGCTTTCCTTCAGTTTGTATAGTCGTGTATAGGTTGTTAATTAAACTTATACTATTAATTTTATATTCACTTGACTTTAGTAAACAATAAATAGATAAATAAAATCTAGCCCCTAACGATCGTCTCTTTTTACAGGCGATACGGAACAAAATGCTCTGGTTGTGGTCACGGCATATCACCATCAGATCTGGTCAGAAAGGCGAGAGAGAAGGTGTTTCACTTAAACTGCTTTACGTGCCTGGTCTGCAGAAAACAACTGTCAACGGGAGAAGAACTATATGTGTTAGATGACAACAAGTTTATATGCAAAGAGGATTACTTAGCGGGGAAGGCGCCTACGCAGCACCGTGAGTTCTTTTAGATTATCTATAGTTTTAGGGATTTGTAATTATTGTGCAGGTAAATAATTTTTTTTATTATACAGTTCTTTGCTTGAATCTATACTTAATTTTTTTTATAAATATTGTTAATTTCATTAAATAGATTATGCCCATAACTTTAAAGAGACATGTTTGTCATAAACAACGAAACTTACAGAGAAAGAAAGAAATTTTATATAAAACAACGCACTTATGAAAGTCTAACGTTAACTTAGTCTTTAGTTTATCGTTTACAAAGTATGTGTCTTAATTTTTAGTTTTATCAACAAAGCTACGTTCACTTGAAAACATATTTTTTTCAGCGGATGTAGTTTACAAGTAAATTACACTATTGAATTTAAATTAAAAAAAAAAACTTTGAGTCGGTCACTTACAACGAAGTATTTTGCTATGTGCATTGCTATTGCGCATACTGATCATACAAAGTATTATTATAATTTTATGACATATTATTATAATGTTTTTACATAGGTCACGTAGTTTACGTAATCGACTTGGTACACATTTAAAATTAAATATTAAAATAGTCATGTCTGCTATAATAGGTCAATGGCGTAAAAATAAAATCAGACCACAAGATTACATCGAAATTAGTCTATTCTAGTTCGTAAATATTTGCGCAAGTTCAATCAAACACCAACACACGCTATTAAGCGCACAATGCAATGTTGCTATATGAAAAAATAAATTATATCTTTTATAGCCCTCACCACAACTCAGACCCAATCGAAATCGAATAATTACTTTTCTAAAACACGACCACGTCGCCTTCAATTTCCGAACGTGACATGTGAGAATTGCATTCTCAGTTTAAAACGCGTTTTTTATTGTTTAAAAACGTATCGCGGCAACAATAAAACTTTCTGAGCACCCATTTTGAAATACGATTTTTCGATCAATACGAACCGTAACAGAATCCGAGTGAGAAAAAAAGACCATAGAGTCAGACAAAAAGCCCACCGCATTACACATTAGCCACGTCGCCACGCGGTAGTGGCATAGACAACGTTTTTTACTTTTTTAATGTCCGCTTTGTAGTGGGCACCTTGACGTGATATAGAAAAAAGTGACAGATTGTTAGAAAGATGCGAGAATCGTGAGCAACAGAAACCGGTAGGTACATATTATGTACCTAATAGTAAATATTTTGATTAGGGGTTGTTTTGGAAGGTCAGAAAGAGGCGTGGTCTTATTGTGAATGTTTTAATTGCTTTTCTTATCTAAATTATTAATTTATCTTTAATCATATAATAAGTAAAATAAAATACAAAGCAAGCTTTTGACATTTTATTTTTTATTCACTAGACATATGAGTTCTAATTAGAGGTCATCTTTCACACTTCAAGTCATCAAAGTGCTGTAACAGGTTTAATATCAGTTGTATATAAAGATTTATTATTTATTTAGAATTAGCTGTACTAAATTCTCACAAAAGATTGTTCAAATTATTTCCAATCAAGTTAAGTTGTACAGACGATTTATGCAATATGACTAGTGATCAAAGAAGATTTTCTAAAGATCCACCATACTAATTTTGTTACGTTTGTAGATGTTATGTACTGAAACTATTATGGATTTTGTTTGGTGATCTCGAAAGTCGTGGACACTTCAAATGTTTCTATTGTATTTGTTGTCTCATGGGACTTGTATTTGTAATTGGGAAAAGTAAACAAAAGAAAATGCTTTTTCTTTTGAACTAAAAAGGCTTTTTAAAACTTTAATTTATTATAGGAACAAAAGGCAGTTTCTTTGGTTACTATCATAAATAGAAGTTAAATTTTACAAAATGACTGAGAAAAACTAAAATTAGTGTTATATGTGTCATTTTGAAAATTTTAACTACAGATTTATAGAAAAACCTAAGTAAAGAGTTTTTTGCAAGTAATGAAAATATTTTTCATGTAAGCTCTCTTATTGCTAGGTAATCAAACTGTATCAAAAAAGTGTACTCATCGATATTGTTTTTATTATATTTTTTGAAAAAAAAAAACGGTACTTACGGTAACTATTATAGGGTTGAATCTCTTACAGTATACTCTCGGATTCAGTAAAAAACTAACGATATGAATCAGTGGTAAAATGATAAATGGGTAATTTATTACTGGCCGTAAGTCTTATCGTAACCTATAAATACTAATACTGTAAGTTAAAATCGAATTGAATCGTCTCTATCGTGTTTGTCGTCAGTAAGCGTAGTACAAGAAACTCGAGAATCGTATTGTCTGCACCGTCATGTCATTTTCAAACATTCATTTTTTTTCGTCATACAAACTAGAGAAAAGTGACTTTTCTATGTATAGAAAATCTTCTCGAGTTTTGTTGTACTACGCATGAGCTGTCAAATTGTATGAAAACGATTTTAACATTTCGTGAAGTGAAATTTTAAAAATTACATTTAATTATATGCTATTGTTAGCTGAACGCAACTACGATCCAAACTTCTTGATACTTTGGTTTGTCGTTTTGTTATTTATTTATTTAAGCTTTAATGTTCCTACTTAACTAATAAGATTAAATATCATAACCTTTTAGGAGTCCGTCAATTGTAAAACTTAAAATTTTCGACATAAAGATTAAATTTTTATGTGAAATTGATTCAACTCATTTATATATCCAGTTCCGGTATGACTAGTATATTGTCTGTGGTCCCAATGTTAATATATTCACCGTCATTGCTACTGTATCTTTTACGGTTTTGAATTATTCATTAAAAGATAAACTGCTTAACAAGAGGTCTCTGTAGTCGACATGTCTACCAAACATCTTGTGTTTCTTTCCATTTTTATTACAGTAACATTTAAATATATTGAACATAATGCAATTATTCATTAAACTACTTCTATTATTAATAAATATCAATTGATTTTTAAGTATAATTATATAGTCAATTCTGTCTTAAACACATCTCTAAGGCATATCCATCTTGTAGTTGTATATTGTCAAACCAATGTACTGTATTTTTTGAGAGAACAAACATATAAAGTAAAGATATTTTTATTTAATGAATTACCATTAAAGTGACAAATTGGGTTACATTAAAGTTTATAAAACACCTGATATTGTCACAAAGTTCATTTATTTTATTCGATAAATTTTAAGGCATTTCAAATGGGAGCCTTTTTAACATCTAAATTTCACCGAATGGACATCGGGTATAGAATACCCCTTACACTGTGCTAAGGATATAGAATAACACAGCATTGTGGGGTTAGGTTTGTGCGCAACATGTGCTTGCCCGCGGCGTCGGCCGTGTTTGTACATGGTAATTGTGTTTAGATATTGTTAGAGTGGAATAACTCCTCAAATAAACGAACACACGACGATTCAATAGACCGGCATGATCGTACCTACATAATTTTTTAAAGAATAAAGCTATTATAATAACTGTTTGTTGATGTCTAATACTATTTAGGTAACATGAAACATTAATGTATTTTTGATGGAAGTACTTGATTTATATTTTGCGTCATTAATGTTTAGTTCCATCGACATTTGTGGGTTGGGCTTGCTGAGGTATATTTAAACATTTATTATTGACAATATTAGGTTTACTTAATCTTAGTCACATAATTGGAGGAAGATCTAAGTGACTTTTTGGTAATTGGCAATTAATGTATGTCAAAAGATTTTAAAATATTACACATCAACCTATAAAAATGGGAAAATATAATTTTGTTTCCAATATTTCAAATAGAACGAACTCCTCCCCTAACGCTCAATGGGCGAAATGATATAGATACGGCAAACAAGTTATTGTTTCCACTAGCTGCGCTAAGCCTGCATGGGTAGATTAGACCCCGCGAGCGAGGGTTAAGAAGCTTACGCGGCTAATACGAGATTTTGCAACTATTGCGCTATGATCATACTTTACCATAGCAAGATATCTTGAACAGAGAAATGAAGGACATAGAAACTAAATAAATGATACGATTTGACCTAATGGTACAGTCATGATTATACTATCTATATGGAATTCTTTAGTGTTTCCCTTTATCTTGTTCTTTATTTTTTAGTGTGTTCTTTAGTTTCGTTTTCGTTTTTTTCTTTAGTTTATTAAAAGTGTACAAAATGAAGGAATCCGCTTATATTATAGTAATTTTTTCATTCGATTTGTAAATTAATTGTTGGACGTTGTCTTCATCTATAAAAGTAATAACATTTAGTAACCGTATCTATAACCAAGTTTGAATTTTTTAATATTTATTATGTTGGTATTCAATAAATGTATAAATAAATCAATAAAAAAATAAATTAAAAAATTATCAACGGCATGAGCAAATAAAAACATAATCTGTACTTTACCCGGCAAAATACTCCTAGTGCAATTTCATAGGTAGCAAGGATAATATTTCCCCAACCCCCTTTTGCAGATAACGTCTCCGTCTATTTCCAGAACGTTGCTCCGTAGAGCCGGTATCTGAAAGGCACGAGGGGTCTGGCAGGCCCCAGTGCCGATAGCGCTTATCAATCAAATGCACGCGCCACGCACAGGGTTGAGTCACGCAGATGAATTTGCGATTTATTTATGTTTTAAACGCAAAAATAAACATATTGAATTTAATAAGGCGCTTTTCCAAGTTCATTTCAAATATCGCTTTAAAAAAATCTTTAAATGGAGTTGGAAACCTTAATAGTTATGTTTTTAGTAAAACTGTTTTAATTAATTAGCAAAATAATATTAATTCTGGAGATAGATTTTTACCTGTCACGTTTATACTAAGAACGATTACAAAAGTTTTTGACATAACATTATCACAACCTACAAAGCTTACTTAATAAAATTTTATAATAATGACAACCTATACAACCAGTTCAATTCTTAGTAACTCTGTGATATTATTTTAGATTTATGTTCTACTTTCTTATTTCTTCAGGTATACGCTGTATAAATGTTACATTAAAAATAAAACACTGCGGGAAATAAGTATATCACATAATTAATGCTGAAAGCAAACGTTCAATTCAGTTTTAATGTTCTATTAATAAGTTCGATCCCTCAGTAGGGTTGCTCCCTACGCTGCCGGCTATTTGCCGCCACAGATAGAACTCATCTGTTGTTGTTGGGGCGCGCTCTATCGCCTCTCAGCTCGTGAGACCCTGGTAACTCACGTAGAAAAATATTTTCTTTGTAAACTTTTTTATCGCAGACTATAATTGATGGAAATGAATGGTGAATTAATTGCAGCAGTTCCTTCTAGTTAAAAAAATATTGCTAATTTCCTTTTATGTAAAAATACTACGATCAAAGAAACTATTGAATAATAAATTTAAATAAATATTTTGGAACATAATGTAGTAATTTATCAATTTTTTCGGCTTTTCATGATTTATCAGAGGTTATGTTGTTTGTCAACAATTTCTGATTTCCAACAGAAAATTCAGTAAAAGTGTTCACGAACTTCAAACTAACACGAGTGTTGGAGCAAAAATTGAATGGACGGGGAAATTCAGACGCAAACAAAAGCTGTGAGCTTCGACGTGACGTACCGAATTTGAACTCTGTTGACCAGAATTAAGAGTTATACGAACTTGTGGGAGAAAGTTGTAGGTATATAAAGTCACGTAGGACGAATGGCGTGGAATGGAAGAGACGGATAGAATTCCATTTCATGTCCCCCCTCTCGGTAACGGGGGGTGTAGCTATTACGGTTCTGCATCCGACGGATCGAGCTAATAGGACAGACGGACAGAACGAAGAATTATTATGAAAATAACCGATAGAATTAGGTTGAATTAAGTATTTCTATGGAGAACTCATTAACCGTGTTTTGGTTAGAAAACAGCTATTTCGTAGTAACATTTTCAAAAAAAATTTCAGAGTTTAAATTAAGTATCAAGGCATTTAATACGCTAATATAATATTTTATTAAATTAGTTTTCAATTATTTGTACATTAATAGAATTGCTTCAACACATATGTTATGAAAGTATTTGAATTAAGATTTATAGATTCGTACTATAGAAATAGAAACTAAAAACAAACTTTATTTAAACTTATACTTAGGTATTAATTATCCTATCACATAGGAATTGCTTAAATACTGCTAAGAACAAAAAAAACAAATTCAACTTTAACAATTTTACACAATTGTAACAACTATTATTGTTTACTATTCCTAACTATTTTTTTCAATAAAATATAATTAAATATGTCAAGTATTACTGGCCCGTCAGCGGATGGTTATATATAAGCCTATTGTCTTTTATGTCACCTTTATTCTTGACAAATTATGTGACTTGGGCGGCGGGCGGTTGTTAATTTATACAGTCGGTCAAAGTAAAATGGTTAGGTATAACTGGCCGTAAATGTGATTCATGATTTCTAGGCCTTAATATCCTTTGTAAAATACTAAATAATATTTTTTTTTGTAAAAAGTAAAATAATATTAGAACCGAACTGTGCTGATTCCTGGAGAGCCAACAAAAATGAATTTCTGCGTTTCTTTTTACCACCAGTTATTGCTTCTCACCTTCGAAGCCACTGCGATTCCGTCCTATGTCTGTCCATTAATTTTTATTTATCGTTAAAAACGATCGATAGGTAGCATGCTCGTAAACCGGCCGCAGTAAATGTTTATGTTTGAGTTTTATGATGTTTTAATGTTGCGTTTTTGAAAGCTCGCGAGTTCCAAGTTTCTATTTTATATGGACTCGTGGAATAGAATTATAGGTAGTAAAACCGAGATGCGCTATAACGGTCAGTATTTTAGACGTCGGCTCGATTATATCTGCGCGAAAATGATGCTCTCTGAGCTCGCTCTGTGTGAGTGTGAATGCGATGCAGACATGACGCGTTTCACACATTATTTGTAATATTTCTTGCTACGAGTAGAAACGATCCTGGATTTTGAACCTATACATATATATTGTAATAAAAACAATTAAATGTTTACAAATCTCAGAAGAAATTCACAAACAAATAACAAAATCCAAATTCCTACCGATTTAAATTTAAAAAATTGTTTTTAGATGACAATTTTGACGTTGCCATTTATGCTAGTAGTACGCTGGTAACTTAAGTCAATCAATATAAATTGGCTTAAATTATTCTAATAACGGTACAAAAACGTTAGACAAACAGCTGTGAATATGAATAAAATTCCACTGATCACGTAGCAACAAATAAAGACAATAAAAACTAATCGGTCAGCGATTTACAGCGTCAGAAGCGTACCCCGAAGGCAAATTATCGATAATCGACCGACTAACCAAATAGCCGGTGTCGATACAAGTTATCGACAGTAATCGTCATAATCGCTAGTGCCGCGCGATTGTTGCCGCTCGCCATTATGGGACGTGCGCGGCGTTTAAAAACTTAACCACTGTTCTTGAGCTATCGCTTTCGGTGTCGCTCTTCCTTACACGCCGGTATTCTCTACGACACAAAGGTCATGCTAAACTGGCTGGATCTAAAACTTTTTGTGTACGCTTATTATTGAAATTATTATTTATTAACTGTAATTGTCGGTGACGTTTCGAGGGTTAAGTTCGGCGTTTAGCGTAATTTGGTCGGTTTGGTTTTCGGAGGGCATCGGTAATTATTAGTTGTCAAACCGCGGAGGTAATTCTGTTTATGACTATCAGAAATAATGTTTCCTGTCGGCACTCACTGTAAACAAGAAAATAGAGGGAAATAAGCCCACTTCACTACAAGAGTGCATAATTGTTCTTTCTATCATTATAACAGATGTCGTAAGATAAACAATGCATCAAGGTAATTCAGTAATGACAGTAAATTTATTCGTCGATCGTGTGAATGTGGCTTCAAGTTAATTTTTACGGTTCTTTTAGACGTAGATCACCATTATAATCACTGCATAAATAACGTGTACACAATAACGTGTTACAATCTTTACTTACTCCTATACCATCAGGTCAGACGAAAGCCAAGAACTTCTCTGTTCAGAATAGAAAAGGTGCTCACTAAAAACTAAGAAACACACGAACTCGTGGACGGATACTGTAAAGCAAGTACTTTGTCCTGCAAACAAACGATATAAGAACCAATAAAAAAAAACACACAATGGCTTATGGCAGATGGTTTATTTTGACGTTCAATGAGTGTATCCGTTAATTATAAGTACTAAAGTTGAATTAAATATTTCTATCATGTTTTTGATATAATAACCTCGTTTACTACTGGATGATAAATGAAAATGATAACTGGAATCATATTCGATGGTAAGGCAAACATTAATCCTTTAAATTATATTGAGAGTAAACTAGATTATACATTTTAGCCGATCTTAAGAAAAACACAGAAAAAATAGAGTTTGAATATTCACTTATGCCTGCATTGATTATCTCACAAACTTTATATATGTGACACTGCACTGGTACTTCCTCTGGAGTCCCTTCTTCAGTCGGATACTCACTCATGAGTATCAAGATGTCCTAGACCTAGCACATCTCTGATGATATTCCTCCACCCGTGGCGGTTGGTAGCAAAGTGTAAAAAGAGTCATTAACTTTGGCACCCAATTGTCCTGCACCATGGTCAGAACATCTGGCTTCTGCCCTTGGCCCAATTTCCTTCATCCATGCCAGAGATTAGAGACTAACCGGTATTGAGTATTGTGTTGAAATTATCTTGTGTTATATTTATACGATATTATATTTTACACCTATCTTATTCAGTTTCTAATATTGATTCTAACTAATTTTAATTATTTGTGCCAAATATTAACTTCTACACTTGACCGGCTTTATCTTACGGTAAAACTCTCTTGGTCTTGTGACCAAGAGAGTTTTACCGTGTTACACAAGAAATGTGGCTTCTTTTTTAAAATAATTACTGTCTATTAAATTTAAAAATAAAGTGATAGTGACAAAGACATGTTTGTATCAAAGAATGTCCATGGTTAAATGCTCTAAGCTACAAACTGATCGTTATTCTAAGTATTCTGGAATGATATTATCTTTTGAGCAATTAAAATCTCTGTGGCAAAGTGCACGTAGAAGAAGTTTTTTTAATGAAAACAATTTTTCTGTTACGCGCATTGTACGCGGGTAAATGGCGTGAAATTGACGTGTGGCCAGTGTTTGCGGAACGTTTCTGCTTCGCATACGATATGACCACTTAAACGAGCTTGGAAGTTCTGCGGAAGTACTTATTTCGATTTTAAAGGCAAAGCTGATAAGTTAAGGCATAAGATAATTGAATAGCCTGAATTCGGAGGTACTTTGAGATAAACTGCAGAACCAGAAATTCATTTTCATATTGTATTTAAGAATTTTTCTTCTAAGAAGACACCTCATCTATCCCAAAAAGGCTCTTTAAGTTGAGAAAATCCTTCTTGTTTGTATGTTTGTTTTTTTTAAAACAAATATAACAAAGAGATCAAATGACTAGTTTCTTTATTGTGCATACAGAGTGTGAATTCTTTACTGGCACATGTACAAATTCTTCGTATTTCTAATGAGGCGTGAAAAAATACCTTTTAGGTCGCTAGATTTAGTAGGAGACCTAAAACATGTCCAAAGCCGCATTAGGTTTCTGCACATGCACACATATATATGTGTGCATGTTTCTTTCATATTGCTTTACCTACATAAGGCTGTGCCGAGCAATTTGCTGTGCTGTTCATAGAAAATATAATGCATAAGTTGTATTATAATTTTATAAGTATAGCTTTGTTGATTCTTGTCACACTTAAATGGACAAAAGTAGTTCTCACGAAGTGCTCATGATAGGTAGATTAAACCGGTATCTTTAATAACTTTACCTACCGGCTGGTTCCTTGTAATAATTTAAATTCCTTATAAAATATGTACAAATTAGAAATAATACCGTAAATAGTTTTAACGAATAATAAGCATGAGCGGCTCAATTATTATAATTGAGTCAGTAGACTTGCTTGTGTGATACTTATCTGGTGCTTATTATAATCTTAGATATCGAATATCTTCATCCGATAGCACTTTGGAACGCACTACCTCCTAATATCCAAAAGGCTAAAATATTTATATATACCGAATTTCAAGCGATAAGTTCGCAGTCTCTTTTAGGAGTTCCACCTTCATCTCACTAGTTCCTATTATATATATCCCTTATAATAGAAACTTATATGCTCGTTTTGTAAATTTTTTTTTCTTATATTTAGTAAATATTTAATGTTGTATACTTTATAATATAATATATAGCTTCTGGACTCAACTCTATGATTGACTGGTAGAGAATGCCTACTGGCTTTAAGTCCGCCAATTGTACCTTTATATATGCAATACAGTATAAATAATTCAATATTGAAGTTTTTTCTGGTTATAATATTTTAATATGTTTATAATAAGGGTCACAAACAAGTACATACACGAGTACTCGTTTGCGGTACATAGTTACTTCATAAGAAATATTATCTTCCATAAGCAGAATGTACATTATAATTTTTATTCTGCAAAAAGGCATTAATGAATTTCACTTAATAAATTCATTAGTATTTTTAATCTTAAACAAAATATTTTTATTAGTGGTTATTATTCAACATCATATCTGGGGAAAACGACAAATACTTGTAAATATCTTCATATAGATACAAAAAAAGACTTAATCGGGTTCTGAACGGACAGGCAAGGAAATATTATTTCCTTATCTTCCCCAGGCAAGTTATTTCCCCCTCCCCCTTCCAGCCCGAGCGCGAGTTCAAAGGTCATTTCCGAGAGGCACGATGACAATTTCAGAACAGTTCGAAAAGGCGGAATAGAAACTCCTTGGTACACTGTATTGCGATTGGCTGCACAGTTTGAAATTTTATTATCTATGACGCTTGTCGTTATCGTAGTATAACAAACCTATTTTGTGACAAGACAGGAAGAATGAAAGTAATACCATAGACTTTACGAGAGTACCTACAGGTCTATAGGAAAATATTTTCCGATATTCAATATCACCAGTCAAGATTTTTATTACAAACATTACTTTGTGTCTAGATCTCCCAAGATTTTTCTTCATGAAGAGTGAGTTCATGATGAGTTCTAGATCAAAACTATTATGAACTTGACTACTCAGTTTGAATAATTTAAGGTAAAATTCTATGCATAAAATCTGGTCCTATTCATAGTCATGCCTAAAGATTCAGCCGGGCGTGCGCAAAGGCCTCTCCCAACAGGAGGCCTTGCCTTAATTGGGCCCCCTGCGTCACTAGCGTTAAAGGGCCAATGCATGCGTTATTTATTAGTCAATCGTTTATTATTGCCTGTTGTAATGAGTGGTCTTCCAAGGTTTTTTTTAACATTTAAATTTTTAATCTGGATTTATGTAAAAGGTATAAGTATTATTCTATTCTATTCTGTATAATACTAGAATAGAATTATACTTTATTGTAAATCACAAATTGTAAATCATAATCAGTCAGATTAAAATACGGTACAAACACTCATAGTGAAATTCACAATAGGCTGCCTTATTGCTATCTCTACCAGGCAACCTTTGGTTGGACAGCAATTAAAATAAATATATAATATTAAAAGATTAAACTATTATAAAATAAATACAGTTCATATATACATACATATCAACGTTAATATACACACACATTCCATGTAAATTTTGTTGTATTGTTTTTAAAGATGTAATTTTTATGGCATACCTACCGATGTTTTGCATGGCTTAAGATTGTTTCGTATAGATTGTGTAAGTTACATTATAAATCATATTAATAAGCAAGAAAAAAGTTAATTTCCCAGAATCATAACAACACTGAATGACACCCGACACTCACTACAACGCTTGTTCGTTCAAAACGACCCATTCATACCCAACATATGCCAACAAACCAACCGTGGCATTATTCAACCTTAACACTTTAATAGCCTGGATCGGGAATCGAACCCGCTACGCCTCATTTCATTTCGCTTCCTCACTTAAGTTTATTGTAAACTACACCCTATTCGAATAACTATAAGAATGGCAACTTTAATATTTTGGTGCGAATCTTAATTGGAAGCGTTATTGTGTAAACATCTTAAGAACATAAAAAAGGGCATTGAAATTTAGTCTTAAAGTGTGCACAATAGAGTAAATAATACGTTTAATTAGTTGTTTCATGCGCATTATAGATATTCCTACAGTTTAACATACGCTAACTCGAGTCAAGAGAGACGCGTCTGTAGTAGTGTTTGCCGAATGCGGGAAATAATCGATTTACTTTTTATTTGCTATACAGTAGCGAAACAATTATTTTCAAATAATCAGTGAACAATTGATGAGTTTCATTGAATTAAGGAAAACCTACATAGTCATTTAGTAAAACAAATAAAAAACGAAGAGCTAATTTTATTGAACTTCTAAGTGAAACTGAAATTACATAGATTAAAATTAAATGTTATAGAGAGTTCTACCTACCTACCTGTCAAGCCGGACAATCCAGTCACAATAGATAATTTTCCTGTTGTCTCGAGGTCATCAAGCTTCAAAATAACATATTAAAAGTTGTGGGGCTCACGATATGCCAAAAGAATTCAAAGAGAGTTATCGACAATTTTTACCTTCGAGTCCCCGCCCTAGAATAAGTAATGAAGCGTACCCACACTATCAACTTTACGAGCTAGTTCTAATTCAGTTTTCAGCAAATCAAACAGAGCGTATAGTTTTCCGTATTTAAAGACTTAATCTCTCGTAAAGAGGTTGGTTATTTTCGGTTAAAACTACTCCAATCTGCAAATTTTAAGCCAAAGAAAGACTGGTAAAAAAGTAAAGAAATAAAAAAAAAGAATTGGCCTACTGGGTATTACATTTTTTCGCAACTATTCCGCATTAAACAAAAAACCTTCATGTAAATCGGATCAGAAATTTCGGCGTAATCAATGTACATATTACAACCAATATATACCAACGAATTGTAAAGCTGCTTTTTTAAAAATATCTACGTAAACAATAATAATAAATTTAATAACCTAACCCTTTTTTATTAATTTAATAACCTTATTAAGTTATTAATTTTGTAGTTGCTTTTTTCACAGACGGAGTAATTATCTTTTAAAATATCTAGAGTAAGTAAGTATATATTTTATCTGACGAAGCAATTTAGTTCCAAAGGAAACCCAAAATGTCTTCAAAAATTTTATTATCGCCGAGTATCCGAGGTTAAAAGCATTGGAAATACGTATTTCAAAACGCATGCTCCTTCCCGTTTACATGCATTGCAATAAAAAGCGACAGTTAGGGCTGAGTGAATCTTATGTTTCTGTATAACTGACGGCTCTAGAAATGGAGTATTGATTGTATCAACTAAGCAAAGAGTATGACGTCAACCGCGACTACGAATTTAATCGTAAATGTGAATCTCGTAACATCGCCATGAAGTTTAATGGAATTGACATTGTTTTGAAAATTTCGCCATAAAAATCGATTTTTGGCGAATGTTTTACAAGGAGTTTGCCATACCGATTTGAGTAATGGGCCATGTGATACGTATTATTGGAAACGTGTGCTTATATTTTATTGTTTTCTCCACTTTATGGTAGCTTAAATCATCTATTCTAAGAAATGTTAAGCCTGTTTCTTAATGTTCCGTATAATAGGTTTTTATTTATTTATTTTATGCTTATATATCGCAGAATTAGTCTTTAAAACTTCATAGCCTAAGGTGGGAATGACCCACCTTGTCTTGATCTCGAAAAACTATCCCATTTATAGTGCATGTAAATAAACAGAAACAACACCGCGGCAATATTAATAATGCAAAATAAAAACAAAAAAGCTTTATTCAAAAATCGAACGGCGGGAACCAAACGTCCATAGACAATAAAGGAAAGGAACAAAGAAGTAAAAAAGCGGGAAGAAACCTGTCGACGCCATGTTGTGTGGCAGTCGGCCTTCACGCCTTGGTCGCCGAAGATTATCTTTCGAAAAAAGAACCGAACAGGAGGCACTGTTGTTCGAGAACAAAGGCTTTATACGCGTGATTGTTTCACGGTATTATAGTCTCTTGTAGCTTCCGATTAAAGATTGGATTTGCGTAGAGTGTATTGCTGTGTGTTCTTTCTCGGTGAGTGTAGAGAAAGAGCCTCGTCACTGCGGCTGCGGCGTAGCTGATGACCTGTCAATTTCGTCGTGTACGTCGGCCGGCGCTGAGAAAAAAGTGACATTAGAGTGGTCATCTATTATTTTGACTTTATGTGAGGAGATGGAGTCGAGATTGATCGTGTTTGGCTCGGCCCTTTTAATTACAGCGCACTGAGTTGAATAGCTTTGTGTATTGTATCTACTGTTCGGTAGGTCGTGTTTTATGTATATCTAGAAGCTGTGTATGACATCGTAGCTTCGAAAGACAGTAGCCTGTAAATAATTATTAATATATTTCAATATATTCGGGAAAACCTCTAGGAGTTTTATCGCTTATTCATATAAAAGATTATGTAAAGCTACTATGATGTAGTGAAATACTGTATGCTTTTGTAAACTCTGCCCACCATGCGAAGCCACAAAGAAAGTTACCCATGCTTGCTAATATGCATGCTATACAATGCTTCTCTAATGCGCTTCAAGGCTAGGCGTGTAATTCTTGTTGTTTGATTGATGGCGATCATCTAAATGCGAAAGTTGGTTAACGTATTGCCCCAAATAGATTTGCTCTCCCGTATCCTTTCAGATTACTTTTATTGATATTACACAGTTTGCTAAATTTATTGTTAAGTCTTAAAAAGGCACTTTAATGTAGCATACTTTTCTTCTTTGGTCTTCGTAATTACTCTAACATTTATTAAAAAACAAATTATGTAGATTACGCAAATGAAACGTCACAGCTTCATATGTGGTTTCATTGCTCATGATTCGTGCCGCTGCATATGCGCGTGCGCTGTTTGTATATTGCCGCGTCTCATTGTGCGTTTATCCACGCTCACTGTGGCATAGGAACGACGGAATACAAAATAGTAGTAATTTACGTGATCGCAATCCTTTTCCGTTTGACATTTATTGCTATTACGTTGACTATAGTTGCAACTGGGGCAACAATGAAATTGCACGTCAAATTTGACAGATTTATGATTTAATTCATTGATGTTGAAGTTAGAAAAATCTACATAAATTCTAAGATAAAATGCCTCTCTAATAGCTAGTATAGTCTCCAAATTAGGAATACTATTTTCATTTCTTGATATATTAAGCAAATTATTTTATATCTATTATTGCGCATCTCTTTTTCGATTCAAACAATTCAAAGCCTGTCTGTCTGTATGTTACTGGCAATTTATTTTTACCTTAGGACCTACTCACTGAAAGCTAGGAATTGTAGGGAGTATCTAGTAAGCCGAAACCAGAAATTACATATATTCAAATCAAAATGTTTAACGCTAATAATTTTATGACAAAGAGTTCCAATATTGCACAAAGTTTTTATCAAATCTATTGTTATGTCATCAAGTATTAATTTGTTTTGTAATCACTTCTTTTGGGGATGACTTCATTTTTAAATTACTAATAGCTTATCTAATGTTACGTTTCTACGGTACCAGTCTCTTCATGACGATGCAGAAGTGGTGGTGGTGTCAAATCAGACATCGTCACTAAAGTTCGATTCTACAGTAATGATCTAAAGTTAGCGGGTAAATAAGAGAGACTTTGATATTTTATTATAGATTAAAAATTACCAAAAGTGTTCAAAATGCTGATATAAGACTATGTATGTAATATTTCAAGTAAAATCAATTCTTTCTTATTTGACATTCGTTTTAATTATTTATTATTAAAAATTGTTCGGTTACAGCATCGATTAGCTCCAGTCAATTTGTTCGATGTCGCATCGTTATAAGTTGAAGTTACTTTATGTTGTTATTTGAGTTCTGATATTAGTTTAATTGGTACCTACACTATGCTTTAAAATTCAATTAATAGTTGAAATGCTAAATAAAGATGCCTTTTCGTTCATTTTAAACTGACTTCTTGAATGAGAAAATGGTGATAAATATTTAAATTAACGCCCACCAGGTTTAATAAATTTTATAGTTTGTATTAATATATTACTTATTATATGTATTATTGTAACACTACAATAAAGTCGAGAGACTTAAGTCTTCGATACTATCATTTCCAAAGTAGATACTTATAAGCCGTTAATATATTTTCGTCTATTGTTAAGATAATTCTCACATAAATTAGAATGATAAATGGCCTGTATTCTTATATTATTTGTATGTTACATAATAATAATTTTCAAAATATCTATAGTTAAAAATAAATAGCTTGCTTATTATGTAATGTTTTCTTGATTGTAAAGAGATATGAATATACCTACGACCTTGTTGTAATCGAATCGCATTGTACAGAAATCTCGTGATAGGTAAGCTGTGTCGTGGCTTGTTAAGTGAACAAATATCCCATTTCAATTAAAAGTGTTTAAACTAAGTGAAAATTTAATGCCTCATAACTAAAACCCAACATAGATATATAAAACCCAGTATAAAAATATTAAAGTATAGTGATAAATAGATAGGTATATAGAAAATAATGACTACTGAACAATCATTTACAAATTAGTTAAAATTTTGTATTAAAACGTAATTTTATTTATTTATGTTTCTTGTAGTCAATGAATTGACAATTCATTAACGTACAAACCTGATAAACATAGAAGAGAGTGAAATAAACTATATTCCTATAAATTAACGGTTCCGTTCCATAAAGTTCATGCTATAAGAAGTGTTAATCTTGTTACATCCCTAAGAACTTAAAATTTATACGCCCTTACTAAAGCTCTAAAATTTCCTGCATATCATCAGTGCATAAATTGACTAATATATTTTTGGATGCACCCTCTCGTACATAGATCTCAGGAACATAAATAAACATAGCCACTGCGCATGCACGAGCCGCACTGCGCGGGCGCAATCAGCGCGGTCACGATCCGTGGTCACGCTGCCTCGCTCCCAACGACCAAGTGCGCACATCACCGTGTGTCTATGCTTAACGACGCCTGCAATCTGTACATACCTATTTAAATAAAAGTATCTACAGAGTTGTAGAAGAGCAATAAGAGACCGACTTAAAAAAGAGGAGGTTCTTAATTAGTAATATTTTTAATGTATTTTCTTCAATTACCCAACGTTCTTCAATTAAGACGCCTGAACCGATTTGGAGAAACTATTTTTTTAAAGAGTATACTTCGCATGTGGTCTCATTGACAGCAAGTAAGGATCTGATGGCGGGATCCTAGGAACTTTCTTTTTCTCTTACTTTCCATAGTCACGTTCAACATTTCATGTCTTTCAAGTAATTCAGTATTTTCATCCGGTTGTCATTCATCAGCTCAAGGATTCTTCCACAATGCGGACATTATGATGAAAGAAAACTTGAGTTTGAGGAGTCACAGGTTTAGCTCGTTAAATATAATATCCACGTTTTGATTCTTAGTAGTATTCTTTCAAGTTATTTCGGTAAGCTGGTGGTGGAAAGTATAACTATCTTGACCTTAGATAAAAATATCATTACTTGAATTTTATCATAAAATTCGAGTAGTGAAATTTTTATCTTAATTGTTTGCTGTTTAGTTTTGTGGGTCAGTTTTCGGTATCACACATATGTCTTTACCTAAGCTATTGTCGTAACATTTCATGTTTTAATAATCTATGTAAGGGGTTAAGAGGCGTTGAAGTGAATCAATCAATTGATAGATTTTTAAAACCCATAATTAATCTCTAGAACTGTATTTTAACGGATTGATAAATCTAACAGATGCCATAAAAGAAAATAAAAAATTGAAACCATTAAATACATAGGTCAAAATAATCCTTCAAAAACTTAGTCTTTAGGTCACTAATAAAATAGCATCTAAATACTATCTTCGCAACTAAATAATATACTTACATTGCAACACTGCAAGTTACAACCACTTCTTGATATGGTGACACAAACGGCCGGTTCAAAATTGTTTATTGTTTGGAACGCAGCTTTAAATAATTTTAAATGCGCAAAACCGTTTAGGGACTAATGACACTGCAGCGGATTGAATTTTAAATTTATTTAAACATTATGTTTAATGTTGTTTTCCTGTTCACAGTGCTATTTGTAAACATAATCCTTTAACTGACTAAAGATAGAATTGATGTAACTGTCCCGAATGCATATTTTATAAACTCCCAGAGAACATTTCGACAATGCATACCTCAGAAGAAGTTATATCACTCCCCACAAACCAAGCGTAAATAAACTGAGAAATTGAAAAATTATACGTGAAGTACGAGATCTAACTCGTTACGGGGTCAAAGAATTTACTTCGGCGCATAAAAAAATAATTTAACACCAATTTTTCACAGCTATCGGCCGAATAGGCGCCTAATTTGTCCGGGACGTGCGTCCGCGCACCTATTGTGTTAGATCAAATATGGCGGCTCTAATGGCGCCTATAGACGCTGACATATTGCTTTTTCGTATGCTATAAGTGTTATTTATTACTTCTCCTTTGTTAGTGGGTGGCTAGAAGCTTTATGAGCACCAGGTCTGATGACCTGACCTCTGATCCTCCATCATTTTTACTGCTATTGAGTGAATGTTAATGTGCGAGTAGAACTAGTCAAATACACTTAACGAGCTTCTTCAGTAAATATAATTAGATTTTTTGTGGAATTTCTTTGAAATTAAAACCTTCCACTTTTCATATTATTATTTATTGCTTTAACTATATACTTAAACCTTACTATAGAATAAATATCTAGGATATGTATCTTCCTTGTGATTATTACGTCTCAAATTACGGTTTAGCGCATTTAAAATTATTTAATGATGCATATTAAATTAAAGTACATAATGACTACCTTCATGTACATACAGTTGTAAAATATATTCTGTTATTATTTTTATGAAGAAAAACTTTTAAAAAAGTCGTAATTGTTTATTTATGATACATAATGCTCTTAAGTTTCTCAAGTTGTATTGTATCTTTAGAAAAACGTATATATACAGTACCTACCAACAAAGCCGCTCCATATCAATCGGCTACAAGACGTGTAGAGCGTAATTTCTTTCGTGGGTATGTAATTTAAGAAAAAGAAATATAAAACGCATTAGTCATCTTATACGAGGGCCGCGCGCCGGTGAGGCGCCGCGAATCAAAACCCGGTAAAAACTCAACTCATGCTATCGTAAGCTTTTTAATTGTGTTCTCTGACTACCCTCCCACCGCTACCTGGGGAAGTCACGACGGCTTTGTCGCAACCGGCGTTAGGTCAACCAACTCAAGAAGGCCTCCTCAACCCCTTATCGCTCTTACAAAATCCTTTGCTTAAGCTAAGGCCGGAGTTCTATATTGCTGGTTAATACCGGATTTTCGGTAGATATAACCTATTTGGGGATAGGTGGGTTGCATCTGCGTTTGACAGAGCTATTTTGACGTTAATAAGATTGAGGGATTTAGTTATGGTTTATCATAGATTAATATGCTAGGTTATAAACTCAATCAATATATTATAGATTACCTAATATATAATTATATAATTTAATATGAAAAATAATTATTTACATTGATTCATTTATACTTCCTTTGCATAATTTCGAAGTTGCTGGTAGGTATGCTGCTATGTTTTTGATTCATCCCAAAAAAATTACAAATAAAAAGTTTCCTTCTAAACTCAACTCACAACCTCGTTAAAGAACGGTTAACAAAACACATTAGTGATAACTTTTTATAGCTATATAAAGTTGCAGTTACATACATAGGTGATAGGAAGATTAAAGATGAAACCTACACATGTGGTCGAATTTTTTTGTTAAAGTCTCCCCTATAAAGCAAAAGCAAAGGGATCTAACCCATTCAGCCAAGTCTTCACTTTTTTTGAGTATGGCTTTGGGATTAGATGTATCGTAGGTACTTATCCACATATCCCAATTTCCAAAGCCTCGTGGAGTATTCACTGACAATGTTCGGTTGACGTTTGACCAAAGTGATGATGGATCGTTTTGAGATGGAGACAGTTTTCAAATCCTAATTGTTGCAGTAATCTACATATGACAATAAAGAATACAAAAGAAAACTTAAAAAAATAAAGAAATAGCCTGTACTGATACGCCATTATCAAATCTCGCCAACCAAGGATAATCGTATTAAATTTGTTTACGAGGAAAGGAAAAGGCAAAGGTTTCTAGACATAATCTTCAACTTACCTTCTTAAATGTGTTGCTAACTAGAATGGAACAAAAATAAAACGACTATCTGCCGATCCTAGTAAAAGTATCAAATCTGTTTTTCTTTTGATAAAATGACAGGTAGCTATAATTACCAGGTCCATCCAAAAATCCAACGAAAACGGCTCGTATCATTGAAAAACAAGAACCGGAAATTATCCCACAAAATTCAAGGGGCCAATAGAAATGACATTTTAAAAAGTTCTATTACTATAGCTTATTTTACATATACCAGTGTTTTGCACGCACGTTCCCTGCGCAACGTCGATAAAAGAGGGTGTGGCACTCGCCTCCGTGCGGACCAATCACAGCACTCGATTGAATGCGTGCTGCCGCTGTCTCACGTGTGCGAGCGGGAGTGAGACACATCCGTACCACAGAGTATATAACATAACTATAAGCTACCGGCACCACAAAAGAGTTCCCATATCTTTTATGTTCTTAGATTCTTATCTCGCCGATTCTTATTTTACATTCGAGATGGTGGTCTCGAATTAACGGTCGGCCCCATAAACACACTATAACAAACTTTAATGCGCCATAATACGAAATAATTCATGATTTTTATAGCGTTAATAGGTGTTATAGATTCGGAGATAGCAGATTAACTGTTGAGTGAAAATTTTATTCATGAATAACGTTGAGTAATTTAAGAACTTCTAATTGTTGACAATCGCGATTTCAGATTGTGCTCTTACGTTGTAAAATTTTAATATTTAATGAAGCTTCCGGCAAACGAAGATGGTAATTAATAAGTAAATTGAAGAAAGGTATAATTAATCACTCACTTTTAGTTTTAATTAAATATGTTGCTACCTTAACTTTATCGTGGTGATATATAGGAAAACACTTTCTTTCTAAGATGTGTTTCAGTATGTATTATAATAAATTAATGCATAATTATAGATAATTTTGATTTAATATTTCAATTCCATATTTTTTTAATAATATTATCTATACAACTCATTGTAAGTACATTAGTATTATAATTTTATTTTGCATTTTGATGAATTATCAAAAAAAAAATATTACAATTAGACGTAGAATATATCATTTCCACAACCGTTCCAATTTCCAATTTCAAATGAAGAAAGAAGCCACAAAATTTGATTTGATTTTCCCCACTTCAAAGGGCGTGTGTTCCACGTCTGAATTTGATGACAAAGACCGTTTTCCCGCGAAATTCGATTAGGTCTCCGTACCAACAACAATGGAGACCGTTCACTAGGGGGCGGTTTTAAAATTGATTTTAAAATAAGGGCGTAGCTGGTTGACAATCATTTATTTGTCTCCGAAATCGACGTCTTAAAATAAGGTTTGAATAATAATAATATAGTTTAATCTTTTCCATCAATTAATGTTTGGTTCTCTTTTCGTTCATATAAGTAGTTTGGTAATAGATTAATTACATTTTAAGTACACATTGCAATTATAGTTTCATTTTACGTAGGTAATTGGGTATTTCATACAGTTTTTCTAAAGGTGTAGAGAATTATAATGGAACCTAAACTTAAGTTCATTAATCAAAGATTTCTAAAAGAACTGGAACCGCTATCTCGATTCTATTCCCGTACAAAACTTTATGAAGGGTTTGCATAGTAGACTGGAGAGTCCTTGAACTTGGGTAGGCTCGTTCGAGTACCTACTGAGATCACACGCTCGAGGGTAGCTGAGACGATATGACATAATGTTATGGGAACATACAACGGAGGGGTAACTATAACAAAGGATATTTGATAATAATCTGTTTATAGTTTGTGGCTATTCAAAGTTTAAATAAGTAGGTACCTATATAAGTGGTCCAAACTTAAAGAATAATTCGTCATTCAAATTTATGACAGCTTGGTGGATGGACCAGAGTCCTTGTCTGAACGAGGGACCTATATGACTTCATATCTATCTCAATACCTTTCGTCTTTCAAATCATTATTGCGTATTAAGCGAAATATAACAATCATAAACAGTTAAGTTAAAATATGGCGTGCGTCACAAAAAGAAAGCAATAACGATAGATTTAAGAGTTAGATAATATGATTATTATTTCTTACTTATATTTTATTATTTACTTCAATGAAAATGCTCATTCGTATTTAACTTACAAAAACCTTTATATGGCTACCTACTACTATAAGCTATTTTATAATGTACCTCATATTAATTGGTAAATCTGTTTTTTTTCTGGCTTATTATTATAAATCCCAAAGTAAGCATTATTGTGACCTTACTAGGTAAGTATTAATATAGATTATCAATTTTTTTCTATATTCTGGAACCTACAACATTTAAAGTAAAAAATAAATACTAATTAGATACTATTTTCATATTGAATAAAATTGTATTTTGCATATTACTTACTTATAACTTACTTACTATTAAATTAGCCATGTAATAAAAATATGATGTTATTTATTTATCGTGTAAACAGATACAATTGGACTGCTACAGTACAAGGACTGCCAAACTTGAACCCAATACCTCTGATTTAGAATTGAGTTATCCTCCTTGACGAAGTGATCGCCAAATTTGTCAAATCAAAAAAGTTACTACAAATAAATACCTCATCGTCATCATCATAAATATTTCAAAGTTCCCTGATTCTACTCAACAACTTATCTACTAATCTTTTTTTCGTTATATATTTTAATGCCAGGTGTAAGAACGAATGAATCAACCTTCCGACTGATATAATTACTTTAATAAAACCAAAACAAAATACCCGTACCCTTGGCATACATTCCCCTCAGTGACTTGCAACAGGAGTTGCAAGTCAGTCCCACAAGAACCAACCATTAATAAAAGTCAAGCTGAAATACGCCTTTATTCGCGTTAATTAATTTAAACCAATCGTAAGAAGAAAATGTAGCGAAATTTTTATATTTATTGAACACAACCTCCTTATATAAGGGGTTTCTTTGCCTCCAATGAAATCATATACACACCTACCTTCCTTTTTCTTATCTAAATAATTGTAAACTACATAAAATATCTTTTTATACTCTTTCGAAATGATAAAGAAATTAGATCATCAGTGACTGCCACTGTGTGTGATTAACATTATTTACTATATAAATATGTGTTAATAAGGATTAGCTTATGATGGAACTGACATATCTTTAAGATAAAAGTTCCTTATTAAAAATAGTAAAAAAATAATAATTAAATGATGATAATTTTGAATACTGTTTTCTGCGTGTCAAAAATGAAAGAAATTTACTTATTATTTACTTTGGGCTTGTTTTTCGAATCGCCATAAATGGTAGACTGCTTTGAATAAGTTTCGTTCTTTATTTAGTGATTTTTATATTTATGTTGTCAAAATTGATTTCTTCTAGTCTAATTTAACGTCATTAACGTCGATTTATATAGTTCACATTAAGTACAAATACTAATACAATAACCTGGAAAAAAACTCTTTACTTTTAATAATATGATATTATTGATTATTAATTATGACAGTTTGTTACTTTATTACGTGTAAAATTAATTTGACAACGTGTCAAAAACTTTAAGTAGCAACGAAACATGCCAAAACATATGAAAACGATCTTGAAAATTGCCTTTTTGTCTACCCAGCTTTTCCAAATGGGTCAAAACTGTTTTGTGGTCATTTCCCAGTTCTTCAGCTATGTCATTACTACTGATATGACGATCTTGATCCACTTTTTCAAAAGTATCGTTCATTTTATTCGTAACAGAGCGACCAGAGCGAGGTGCATCTTTGACATCAAAATTCCCGAATTAAAAACGCTTAAACAAACTTTGTGCTACTTACTGACCGTCACAATTTTTTTACGCGGCTTGCGTTGAATTTTTTTCTTTTTTGTAATAAAATTTTAAATTGTATCTAATTTCTTCATTCCATTCGCTGTACGTGTGTAAGTTGCTGTGAGGTCGATTTGCGAACTCCAATTATTGTTTTCCAATATCCAAATTTATTAATTTTAACATCCGTGTTTTTACTCCTTTAAAATAGGATTTAAAGTTACGGCTTTGTAGATTGTTGATATTATATGTCATTATGTTACATATTGAATTAATATACTATTAAGATTTCCCTTAAAATATAATCTACCTACTTGTTAACAACATACTGATTGACTCTCATTGAAAGGTGATAAGTAGCATTAATATATATATGTAAAAACATTACACGTTAAACGTTAACGTTACGAAAGTGTTACAGGGGAAAACGTCCTCTATTTCAGTTACTCTTCAAAGGCATTTCAGACAATTTCCTATCAACTCATAGTCGGGACGCAAACACGAGGCGAGATCACGAGTGTTCGAGAGCTCTCCACGGTCACTTCGATCCTGCAAATATTTTATAACTGCGCCCTATGTTTGCGGAACGTAAACGGTTTTAAAGCCCCTACCATTTGCTTTGTTCTAATGCTGCGAAACGTTCGGCCTGTTTTTATTAGTGTGTACAATCGAAGTGTTTGAAGATACCTACGCCCTTGTTAGAATAAGCCGTGAAATAAAATGATAATATTTAATACATTTAATTATTCTAAAAACGTAGTCGAGTTATTTTATCTTCAATATGGCTTCAATTTGATGAATATTTCTTATTGTATAAATCACGTAATAACAAAGCTTGAATTTTTTAACTAGTGTTTTAATTAAACATCATTCGACATATTATAATAGTAATATATTTAAACAGCGATCGCAACAAGTATGGGCAATAATAAATGGGTGTCTCGTATGCCAAGCTTTTTTTTCTTTTCTTAATTGAGAGACTTTTACAATAGTTAATGTCAGTCCCAACATAACCTAAACTAGATTAACATATTACAAATAACTAAGTATTTTACTCTCTAAAATTATATCTAATATTATTATCATTGAGAATAACCAGCACCATATACGAAAAAAGTTTAGATGCATCTGAAGATTAAGTCGAAGCTTGTGGAATGAATGTTCTAGAATGCAGTTAAATGTAAAAGTTAGCTTTGATTTCAAGCTACTCAAACTGAATTGTAAATGTAAATTGCTCTTGACCTTGACGCTATATTTTGATCGCTCAGAGCAATCAGCATGTAGTGACAAGGTTCATTTTCTATTTCAACATTTATTGCGAACCTCAATACGGGTACATAAATGATCAAAATCAAGATATAAGAATAATTGCGGACTCTGTTGAGCATAGTGAAATCAGAAGAGTATTTTGTATAATTAGGTCAAATCTCGCCAAAGGCGATATTTTCTAATAAACAATTTCGAAAACTCATAGTAGTGAACCTTGTACGTCCTACTCACTCCCTTCAAGTAATTGTTTTTGTGGCTAATTTTTTCCTTGCCTCTTTGAGGGACGTCCCCGGAATTGCATTTTTATTTAGTTAAACCAACCGTGGGGCTGCGCGATTGCTTTTTGATAAGTCAATTTCAACCATTTTAAAGGGTTATCAGCACAACTTTATATTGTTACGTATGATTATACAGTTTTTATTCAATTTATAGTCAATTTGTTGTCCTTTATTTACGGCAAAAATAACTTTTGGGATTTTATTATATGTAATATTTTTAATATATTTTAGATACATAAATATTTGTTATATATACTACAAAATGAGATATATTATGAGATAAGTAAATTATGCGAATTACAAAAGCTTTAAATTAGGCATATTAAATGTTTATTAATATTTAAACTTCTAGCTTAATCGCTAACCCATTTTAACATGCCCAGTTCTATGTTCCAACGTAGTAAATATCATTGAGAATATTTAGCATAAAACATTATCAAAATTACTTAAAGTAAAACGTTATTCATTACACTTAAAGTTTATAATATATATAAATTACTCTGTAGCTATCACAGTGATGGATGTAGGTATGGACATATGTAGGTATGGCCTACAATAGTCAAAATAAGTCAACGCAAGGCTACCTCTTTTCCATTAGTTTCTGACTTGCGCATTCGCTTTATAGACGCAAACAAGGGACTATCATTTTCTTAAAGGTCTTAATATACCTTCCAGTCCTATGGTGTTGAAAGTTTGCATTTTTTACAAAAACACGAAAGAATAACCATATTCTTCTTTTCAGCGGATTCCCTACTCGGTTCTGGTTCAGATGAGGAGGAAGAAGATGAGTCTCGCGCTACGAACAACTCGAGTAGTCCAGCGCACGCGCCGCATCCTGCGTTGCACTCCGACCTCTCTCATAACGGGGATACTAAGCCGCACGAAGACTCTGAAGACCAAGTGAGTAAATCTAATATGGACCTAATGTAAAGTTTGTATTTGATTGTGAATATTTTGTAACATCGGTAAGCTATTGGCCGAATACTCAAAAGCTTCTAAAGTTTAGCATTAGCAATGTCAATGACAAAAATTTGTATGCGGTCACGTCAAATTGCTCAATTTGTTAATATTCCTAATGTTCTCAAAATTTAACTATTCATCAATGCCCGATATAGATATTTATTATTACTTGAATAAAGAATAGCAGTAGGTAAGTATTTTATTGAAATATATGTCACAAGTAAAAAATAGTGTCTCAAACTGAACCAATCTACACTATTGTAAAGAGGTAATCTTTGTAAGGTGATAAGGGGTAATCTCTGGAACTATTGATTGAATAATGCTCTTTGTGTTGGATAGTTCATTCATTGAGGAAGATTATAAGGTTACATAATATTTGTGAAAAAACCAAATTCCCCGCGAGCGCAGCCGCGACCGGAAGCGAGTTTTTGTAATTTAATGTAGGTATTTAAGTCAAAGCAAGTAACTTAATATGTAACTACGTATGTACTATATAACGTAGCTATAAATTTTTACCACCTGCAATTTTGGACCTACGACTGAGAGACGTGACCATATTATCAGATAGTTGTTCTACTTTCCCCCGCAGGGTTCTTTGGACGGGGACCCAGAGACCAGGGATTCACAAGCTGAGAATAAGTCTCCGGACGATGGGAACGGTGGCTCAAAACGAAGGGGACCACGTACCACAATCAAAGCGAAACAGCTAGAAATACTTAAGTCAGCGTTCTCTCAGACACCGAAGCCAACCAGGCACATACGGGAACAGCTAGCGAAGGAGACTGGCCTACCAATGAGGGTTATACAGGTTAGTGACATCTTAGTGTAATTACTGCAGGTATTACCACCTCTAGTCTTTAGCATAAGTCGTTGACATTCTTTATTGGAATATCAACGAATTATTATTAATTATTAATAACTATACTTATAATAACTTGATGGCATGCTAGAAGTTAGATGGCTAGGTTTTTCAGGCATGTTACTGTTTGTAGACTACCTAAATTTACTCTATGAATGTTATAGACAAAGATAGTACAAGATTGTATAATTTTTAGATTTTTTGACACGGTATCCAACGGTCTGGATAATGATAGTCTGGTCTTAAATATAGGTCCTTAAAATAGAAATTAATTAAAAAGTCAGGTCTGAAACTAATCCTGATTATTCACATAGTCCTAGCAATATGATGAGAGTTTTTTTTATGAGATTTTGTGTTAAAATCAGTCTCTATTTGTTGAACAATAATGAAAAGTCGTTAACCTGAGACTCGTCGCTAAAAGGCGTATAATGTAGTCTATTTCGTTCATGTTGGAAGAAGAATATAAAAATCAAACTATAAGTGGGTGATTATTGTGAGTCCACCATTAAAATGTAAGTGCCGTAACGCTGAAATCGTTACGGAAAGAATTATACGTCCGCGTTTACCACCATACTCATAATTCCACCATAAAATTGATTCGAACAAAACCTCTATTCATCACACGCATAACCTCCGGTAACCGTTACAAATGGCGCATGCTCCATCATGGCTGCGTTCGCAAATTGAATATAGCGCGTTCGGGAACAGTGAGTGCCAACCTGACAAATATGCTAATTAACTAAAGCATTGTCTGTGGTATGCGCACTGGCTTAATGACGATTTACTATTGCATTTCAAAGTTTTTATTTTTTTATTATTATACTTAATTACGCAATTCAAATTTTCGTAATGTGGCTTCGTAAAAGCATTGAAAATGTATAACGCCTTTTTTGACAATCACAGGTTTTGAATTCAACATTTCTTTCAGTCTTAATAATATCCACACCACTATCATGACAAAAATTGATCAAAAGTTCTGTGAATAATTAAAAAGGTTGTAATTTCCATAGAAAAGAAATAAACCCTAAGTTTGCCAAGGTAATTAATGAAGGTGAACTGATCGGTTCCCGAAAATCTAACCCAATCTAACACATGGAATTACGCGATTCTCCACACCGTCTTCGCGTCTCAGCAACAGATGTCTGCCGTCCGTCCGTCACGCTTTTTGCGTTCCTTCCTCTTTGTTTCAGTTTTTATTACACCATGTTTCCGAACAAAAAACATTAACCTTTTTACCGCCATCTAGCGGAATATTTGTCAACGTAAGTTTCATCATCCGTCTTTACTGAGGTAACGGATTAATTAAAGATTTGACAGTTCCGAAAAAATGTAAAGCATAACCATAAATAAACTGTGGCAAGTACTTGAAAAACAATAGCAAAAGCATTCTCATTTTAGAGTTAATTTTCAATTAACGTAGCTCAGTTGTTTGTTTTACTTTTTCTTTCGAGGAAAAAAGGTCGATTCACGTAATTCATAAACGTGACTAAAACCTAAGTAAGTGACCACGGGAAGTCTAAGTAAAAAAATATGCATCCATATGGATGATAGCGTTGAAAAACATTGTCAAGTATGCTAAGTGGGACGATAAACAATCTTTTTTGTATACACAACTTGAAGCTGTCACATCGCGCGTGTCAAATGTTTGCGCCAACACGTGGTGACCAATAACTGTGAACACAGTTTTTGTACTAATAATTCCGGGTTTAGCTAGTTATCACCGGTTCGTGTGAACGTTTGATGTGGCCGCTGTACGGTCCTTTTGAGATTTGAACTGATTTTCCTGCGTATTTAAACGCTAATTGGCTAATCTGTTATGCGTGTGATGAAGATAGATTTGTACGATATATGTGTAGCTTTGTTAATTTTGGTAACTATTTATTTGGAAAAACATTCAAGTTTTAAATAAATTTAAGAAGAAATACAAGAATTGTGTTGAAAATTCATAAACCTAGCTACTAAAGATATATATCAGCTTCCTTTTAATAGTTTCGAGTCTAATGATTTCGATAACACGATCTTGTAACCTAGCAGTTACAGTAAATCACAGAATAACTGCACATTACAATAGAATATAAGTCATTAATTACGACTCACGGTCACGCAAATTTTCATTAAATTGGACCAACAAGAAATTTTAAAAATTTACAATTTAAAACCAAATCTACAACTAAAACATTAACGGGTTACGTTTACCAGATTAAAGGTGCAAAAATAAAAGTGACACTAAAGTTCAAACGGCTTAAATATAGAGACACATAACAAACCAAGTGTCTGCAACACAACTGCATCTGTCTCATTTGTCTAAGCTTGTAATTAAATTCTATTACTAGAATGTCAACACCGAACAGGAGGAAGTTGAAAATATGCTATCCCGTCACCGCACTGTCAGTCGACCGAGAAACGAGAAAAAATATAACATGGAATATTTTAATAAGTTCATATATCGTGTAATAACTCCTGCGTGACGGCCCTGTCGCCTCGTCGCGCCCTTATTGACTCATATTTTATTTTGACAGTTCGCGTTGTTAGTGTTTCAGGGCTGTCAATGGAATGAAGACGTTGTTAATTAATACGATTCGTATTCCCAATATTTTATTTTTATTGCAGCGCGATTAAGACTGTATTTCACTGCTTCTTACTAACGACAAAACCAGTTTTAAAAAATGGAAAGGCAAATATTAGGGGGTGATTTGTCAAATTGAACAGTGACAGTTATGAATAGAAATCGGAATAGGTTACTGCTATAAAGACTTATTTTAGTACGAAAAAAGATGATGGTTAAATTTAAATAATCAAATGTTTTCAACTTCATTGTTACATTTATGTCGCTTGTCGCTTCAATTCTAGTGAGGAACCTTATGTTTGTGTTGCGTCCTTTTTTTCTTGATATTAATGGTGTCCTGATTATAAGCAATATATTATACAGCTCTCGTAAAATTTGTGTTGTGCTTTTAAGGATTTTTCCTTTTCAGCTAACGCTCCGAATTTACCTGTATTTATTGAAGTTTTTTTCCTGCTGATAATTTAGAAAAATACATTTTTTAAATAAAGTCAATTTGGATATAACTACCTTTAGTAATAATAATATCGAAAATTATAGAATTTCAATTTTGAAAACGCAAAAAATTGAATTTATCATTTCTGGTTGTGCCAGAAATTTAAATACTTACCTATTTTAAGCTTTATAATACACCAAAACAAATGATCATCACTTATTGAATGACGATGCATAGGTATGTTTATTTGGAATAAATGTTGTTGTACTTGTAAAAACCGTTGTAATTTTGATACAGATACCCTCAATTAGCGAACTAAAATTAAACTTTTTTCAAAAGATAGACATAATAGTTGACATTTCCACTACTATTGTGATTAACGCGATCGTTTGCGTGACCTAGACATATTATTTTACACGTTTGACCAATCGGGTTACCTTTAAAGTCGTAAAGGGTTAATTTCTCGAATAAATTAAGTACAAAACGATTATTAACATACCTCGTTGTGTGTCATCAGCGCGTTGTTACGTTTTATAAATTACCTTATTACTTAAAAAATATTCACTGCCAGTGCTTGGAATTAGCATTTATAATTTTTAGTGTGCATTAATCATATTAATTACTAAGACAATCGCCAATCGAGTGATTAGGTGATTTATAATCTGCTCGACACAAAAAGCACTTGACTCTTACACAAATCGGTATTACTTCCTAGAAGTGTTTCTTTACTTAAATTCATTTTTGCCAATCAAAATTATTATGGTGGCATTTATTCGAGGTTATGAAAAATTTTGAAGTCTAATTTGGACCTTCGTTTGGGTGTACCTAATTTAAATGGAATCAGTTTATGGATACCCATTGGATGCCTTTATGTTACACTATTTCCTACTAATATAGGTATTCCTAACCATATTAAGTTTTCACCGTGAAGGTAGTGAGAATCATACATACCCTATTTTAGGTATGTCTACAATCTTCTGTGATCATATTTATTTAGTTAAACTGTACCTGTGTTAAGAAAAATATTTTTATAAAACAACACTAAAATTTTTATTGACTTTTATTAGAATGAGACATAAATAAGATATCAAAATCTTAGATTATTCATATGCAGTTTGAAACTTATTTGTTAAATTATGTTATAAATATTTTTTTATTGTATTATTTATTACTCTAAATACTCTTGTGTTTAAGAATTTACACATAGATATAGCGAAATTCGAAATTTTAATTTGACATGAGTATCCAACACATTTATTGACGTTATTACTGTAAATGCTAAATTCTTTCCATGGGTTTGAATGAACTTCAGTTAGCATTAGAACTCCATACTATCTGTACTAATCTATATATTGAAAAATATTCTTAGTTCCAACTATTAATGCATGATTCTCTTCTTATTTTCAATTGACTTAAATATATATATATATAATAGTTATCTTTTTCATAACCTTATCGCTAGGTATGTAGGTATGTAAAGCTCTCCACTCACTGACCGCTGTTTAATGGCAAGACACGGGCCCATTAGGCCGGCCACTGACACAACAGGCACATTAATCAGACTCGTCACCTCGGTAGCCGCCGGTGACATAATAGCATGTTCGCACTGTGCTGACATACAGTTTTTATCGTACTGCTATCGATCAAACCGTGACACCGGCTTCCGTATGAGAATTGCTTTTCACGTATGTTTTCTTATAGTTGAACTGCATTTATTTCGGTTTTGATAAACGTTATCAGATATGTAGATAATTGAGCTTTTTTACGGGCTGTTCCAGTATCCAGTGGAAAAAACAGTATTATAATTATACACCTATACTCCCAGCAACCTCGTTTTAATTAAAATACTAAATATATTCAACAACAATGTGTCTGGATTATGGGGAATCATATTGTAATTATTATAATAATAGTTTCCGCTGCCTAGGATACCTAGACGGTTTATTTGTGTTGATCAGCCGTAAAAAGTTGTGCACTTAAAATAAAAACTGCCTGTTTATGTTACCAAAATGGCGTCGTACTATTGCGACGTTTTTGTTTGTTAAGTATTGTATTGTTTGTAGTGTAACTAATATTACAATAAACTCTCCCTCCCTCTTATTTAGCTGTATTTATCCAAACTAAACTGTAAAATATGAAACACTTAATGGAATATTTGTCCTCGTCTACATTTATTAATTAATAATTTATTTGGCTGAAAATGCAAAAATTAGCACTCCAATGCAAATAAGTCCTTACCTAACGCGTTAACAACAGATAGGTTAATAGCAAAAGATTATAGCGCTATTATCGAATAGAAAATTCTTTTTTGTTTAAAAACAGGTTCAACCATAAAACCGGACTGTCAATTAAGGCGAGTACGTCCAAAAATCTAAAGAAGCATGCGTCGAAATCAAAGTTGAATGAGCCGTTCATTGGGCGGTCGCACGGCCATATCTCATAATTTAATGTCTGTCGGCCACTTTGAACAGAACCAAATACTATAACTTCCACAAGTTACGACTTATGAGGTAAACTGGGGCCCGTGTAAGCGCGGCCTTACTTAGATTGCGGCGGTTTTATGACAAATTGTTCGACCTGCTTAGCTCATCAATTCTTTTTAATTTATTCTCTACTAGTTCTCAAACTTGAACCATGGGATAAATTGTTAAAATTGGTGGTCTAAGTATTAATAAAATCAAAATTGTAATTAGCATATTACTAAAAAATAACTAATCTAAATATATATATTCTTGGGCTGAAAACAAATCTTTACTGTCTTTATAAATTTTTGCAAAGGTACTTTTTAAGATATTTAAATTTTCACTAATATACTTTTTTTTATATAGGATTAAAACAACCACGTTTTAATCCTATATAAAAAGTATATCTTATAAATAAGAATCTCACTATTCTGCGAAAGGCAGGTGCTAATTTTATTAATACCACGCTGATACGCTGTGAAGCGAAAACTGTCGGATCTTCAAACGGCAAAGCAATCTCGCTTGGCGAAATTCTGGTTAAATTACCTAAATCGGCACAATAAAAAGACGAGGTGTCATTTAAGTTCTGCAAGCGAGTTCTCATAGCCCGGCTGTAGCGGCTAAAGTCAGTGCACGTGAAATGGACCGTTTTTGAGGATCAGCTAACATCGTAATCGCTTTTTGTCGCTACTTCGCTAATTATGGATTGTGACGTCATACTCAAACCCAACGCCCGACCAATTGGGTAAGGATATTCTAGAATATTTCTGCATTAAACAGCCCTCAGTTAATATCAGAAATTGCGAGCTTATTGCAATAAATTCGTAATTTTAATCATTATTATTAAACAACGGCACCGCGTGCGCATGAAAGAATAATAAAATAGACGGTTTACAACGAGTTCTGTGTCAATTCTCATAAAAATGTCGACCATATTGCGCGTAGCGGGATTTGCATCAAAATATGACGTTTAGTACGCTTATTCTGCATTAAAGCCCTGAAATGTCTTGCATGTGTTATGGCCGTGTTGTTGTGGACGATTGGCCCGGAAAATAACCTGTCTCCGTTCACATTTTTACGGAATTAACAGAGAATGTTGTCTTACGAATACTAGAATTTGCGACATATTTCCTAGTAGCCATTATAAATTCTGTATTTTTTTTAATGACATGTCCCGCTGAAACGTAAACAGGTTGACAGGGAGTCTGTACAACGTATTGCTTAATGATGCGCGTGAAAGACATGAAGTGTTTTCGCTTGTCTGCAATTGGGAATATAATAAAAATAACCCTAGTATAATAAATTATAATCATTTAAGTTTAGTTTATTAATGACAGATGAAATTAAAATAACATTAGAAAGCAATTTATTCAGCTTATTAAAGTTAATAGTTTTATTTTCCTCCGATTTTTTTCTTTTATCTAAGAACATCATTGTAAATAAAAATTAATAAAAATATTTATTTTAAATTGAATATTATATACTATTAGAAAGAAAGATGTTCGTACAATAAAATTAATTCGTCTTAAGCCTTCAGGCTTAGGTAGGTAAAACAAAAAATAATAATAGAATAGAATAGAATATATCTTTATTGTACATCAGCCAATTCAAGAAGAGAAATACTCAAAAAAAACTAACTAGGCTTAGTTAGAATACTCGTTAAAATTTTCTTAATATGTACTTATTATTTTAATCGATTCATTTTACCTTGCAGCTTATAACGTTATTTTAGCAAACTATTTTTGTTCACAATAGCCTTAGTGTTATTTAAACGTACTTGACTTTTTACGCTTAACAAGCTTAGTCTGATGATAGTTTTTATCATAAAACAGTGAAATATATGATTTATTATATGTTCGAGACAGAAGCACCTTGCCTTAGAAAGCAGGTGCGGTTCAACAAAGGGCTACGACGAAAGCAATAAATTATTAATTATGACAAAAAGCCGCGTCATATTATACAGTGCGTTCGCGAAAAATTAAAAAAAAACTCAAGAGCGGCGCCAAAACTTTCGTGTTTTGTCTATGGACGTCCCGTGGACTGCGGCGGGTAACAAAGAGGCCCAAAGTCGCCGACGCAATGGGACAAAGCACTCCCCGCGCTTACAAAAAATGACATCATTTATTTTATTGCCCCGGGTGAGAATATGGTACATTAATATTGCGTAGGGCTTAATGTTCGATCGCCCTCGGCTCGCCATCAGTCAATTTAGCTGCTGTCTTATAAATTCTACCTGTCGTGAACAGTTCGATTGGAAAAGTTTCTATTGGAGTATTGTATTACCATTGTCTTTGATTTTACGGTTGCTTTATTCAAAATGGATTGGCTGAATAGAAATGATAAATACTTTTTGGTAAAGTTACTAAAAAGTATTTATCATTTCCAAAAGGTTTAACGATTAAATACTGTGAGAAGGTACGGTGCTTAGAGTCGATATAAGGTGACGTTCCCAAGACGGTACAACTTGCACCGTTACGTCATAATTTTTCATATTGAAATTGTAATAAATAGATACAAATTATATCGCCAATATAGCTATCTTCTTGACGCACCGTTCGCTGGTTCTATTTATTTATTTATTTTATTTACTGCACTAAATTACTGAGTTACAATATACAATGAGTGTGGGACGTGACTACATAGGCTACAGCTGTAGGCTGGAACTAACAAGTGTAAACAGCATGTACACTATATTTAATAACACCAAAATAATACAAATACACATAAACTCATACAATATATTAAATATATTGTACTAATGGTAAATTTGTGTAAAAATACTTAGTTTTATGACGATAAGGATTAATTCTCAAATAAACATCATTTTGTTTAAATTAAAATATTACTGAAATCTTTAATTTTGTCACATATCTGTCCTTGCCTGTAACATCCCCGCCCTAGTTTATTTTAATAGAAACCGCCATCGGCCAGTCCGTCTTCGATGACATTACAATTTATAATAACAGTTTAAATTGTAATGTTACATCGACATTAATGTTTTTCCAAAAAACTATCAGAAAAGTATTGCTTCTAACTTGTTTAAATTTGTGTAATTTAAATTAATTACATAATAACTATTAAATAAACAATAATAACATTGTGCATGCGATCATATCTGTACTCGTAAATAAGTTGCCTTCGTAAGCAGGGGTTCATGGTTACCACCATTTCTTTTATTCTTAACGGGGTAGTTTTTAGCATTTATCTCACCTTATTTTACAGTAAAGTTAAGCTTTAAGATACAAGCGAACTACAGCCGGATTTCTCAACAACAGAGAAACTGGACCGAGCAGAAAATTTCTGCCGCTACTGGGAATTGAACCCCGGACTTCGAGATATGAAGTGTGAAGGTGGTTTCAGTCACGAGACCTTAGAGGCTATAAAACACAGATTTTATTTATATGCAAAATGATCGTGTGACGAAATAACATGATTGTCCAATGATGTCGAAAAATCTTAATTTAAGCGTGACTCCTATGTTATCATGGGTCAATAATCTAAAATGATGTGAAGGTATATAAATTTTCAGTAATAAGATTGGTGTAACTCCGGGTTCTTCGTAAATAAACTTTTAAATCATAAAAGAATTTTTACGATGAAATACTACCTTCCTGAAACAAAACAAATGTTCACATCATTATAGTTGAATAAATTTAATATATTTTGGTAAAAATTTTATTTTGTAAACAACAAAACGCATAGTGAGCGTTAGCGATAGCGCTTTTGAGTGTCAAATACAAAGTAAAATATTTATACGTAACAAAATAATTCAATCTCTTTTAAAATATTGACTAATGTCAAGAAGCAACAAACCCCAAAGTTTTACTGGACCATAAGATTGAGCTAATAAATCAAAATCTAAAGATATCATTCACAAAGTCGAATTCTGATTAATTACTTGCCCGTCAGTAGACCATGCTTACTGAACAGACAAGTGTGAAGATTATGTGTAAGTAGGTAGGTATATCTCAGTTTATTTGCTAGAGTTGTTTTATTTAAGACATTAATTTTGGAACGTTACGATAAAAAAATTAATTATATATTGAGATCGGGTATTACTTTCCCTAGTATTGAGTATTAAGATGTACTGTCAAATGTGTCATATCATAAAACCGTTAAGACAATATTCTCTGTGCTTTTCTCTTAGTATTGGACAAAAAAGAAAGCACATAACTTTGATTATAGACGGCATCAATTCCAATTTTTTCATAGGCAATGCTCCAGCTCGAAGGACCATACATATTCCAAATTTAAATTAATCCTCTTTCCATTTTCACGTAGATACGTATGTATGACTAGATAATAGTAATATTAATATGATCATAGTTATTCAAAGGTTAAGGTGTAATATTTCTTAAAATTGAAAGCCCTAGTAGTAAGCAATACATGCGCGTACTCAGGCAATCCATCATGGCGGCCCACGGCACAGATGATTTATCATAAAGCTGCCACCAGTTTCGAAGAGGAGCTAGTATTATGGCAAATTAATTATAGCCTTTCCATAGACTTGTTTTGACTCCATTATGAAGTAATACAGGAATGTATTGATTAAATAGTCAAAGTTTAAGTATTGGATTCACACTGAAAATAGTTCATGACATAATAGTAGTTTTGCATTCGTTTAAACTTCAGCTATTCATTTTTAAGCTAAATATTAATATCTATAGCAAGGAGTTCTGATGCATAGTAGTTTTGGGTTGCAACCCTTGCCATGGCTGACATCGGATGGGTTACCGAAAAATGAAAAGTCTTGGTCCTAAGTGCTTTGGAAAGCTGGAATTAGTAGTTACTGGAATTAGTAGTTACTTCGATGTCTCCAATAGAGATAGATCTCTACTAGACAATAGAAGTGCGAAGATATTCTCCTCCTTAGAGAGTTTATTTGAGTAGAGTAACCTATACCTAATCGTATTTAGTCAGAAATATAATGTCGTAAGGACAAAATATACCTAGCGTGAGTCTTCCATTTTTTTAGGACTGCTTAATGCTGTTGGCAGTAGATGGCCTTTACAGCGTTATCTATAGAAGGTTATAACTTTGGTGAATCTTTTAATTTTTAGGGATTTGCCTCTGAAATATTTCTAATCCAAGGCATCACCTCCCGGTCCCGTGTCGCTTAAAGTTTGACGAACATTGCAGTCGTAAGTCTTCTGTAATTTCCTTACATTTCAAATAATATTTCCCAAAGTTCATCGACCGTCTGTTTTATAAAGTTGAGCACGTAACATCGGTTCACGCTTCACCACCCGAGCGACGTGACAATATCGGTGCACTCTATTGATTGTCATGTTGGTTTTTGTGGTGAGAAATTGTTTTTATTTTATTATTAGTTTATTGCTTTTATTTTGGGTGATGGGCGGTTTATTTCTCAAGTAAATGTCTTTCATCTTTTTCTTTTCGTGACACTTCAGACTAAAACTGATTTTATTTCTTATTGGACCATATCATATCATGTGGTCTATCTTTTGCGTTTTTAGCTATCGCCATAAATATTTTCACCTCATCTACGCTACAATATCACAGTTAGCCTCTTCACTTCTACGCAATATCAAAGATAAATCTTGCAAATATTTCTGATTTTTCTGCTTGTTCATAACAAGATAAGACCCCCGGTATATTTATTATAAAACATCCATAATGTAACAAAGTTGTAAATATTTTCACTTTGACTTTGATAATGTTACCATATCTGAGATGCTGTAATTTAACTTAACTCATAGCTTAAAGTTAACGTATATCTTTGTATTATGTCTAAAAATATGTTACCTTATAAACGTAATATCTATTTATTGTCACAATGGGTTAATCATGTAAATTAATTAAAAATAAAAGATTTTTTATTTATTTCTAATAGACCAAATTCTAGTTTATTTTATTACGTGCAAGACCTTTTTTCAGAATCATCTTATTGCCTTTCTTATTTCAGACAAGAAGCAGTTCGCTTCGTTTGAACGGATAGGAAGATTATAAAAAAAAATTCAAATGACTTTAAAAACTCTTGTCTCCAGTATATTAACGCACTAATAGTTTTAAGCGATTAACTGATATTTACCACACACTTTACATTCTCTGATGAAAATGAAACTTATGCACTCCTTGTATATTGACAAGTAGATAGCTCGTCCCTGAATGAGCTGATATATAGATAGATAGATAGAAAATGCTTTATTGTAAACCGTATATTACAAACAGAACGTTTTGTAGATGCCACATTTTAGAAGGCCGGTATTATCGCTACCTTGCTATCTCTTCCAGACAACCTTAGGATGGACAGTATACACAAGAATACGATAGATGAGTGCAGTCCTCGATGTACCTACCTATGTAATTCTATTAAAATACTTAATAAATTAATGTGTGTGTGTTATTTAATAAAAAATATTTAAACATTAAATATAAACCTACAAACTACTAATAAGTACGAAATGACTGGGCATAAAATAATATATAATATAATTATATTTATTTAATATTAATGAAAAAGAAACTAACATGGTAGATAGTCTTCTGAAACCATCGATAGAATCTTTTTTTTATTAATGCAAACTCAGTCAGCAAAGGAACATCTTATAAACAGTTTCGCTGTGTTGATCTGTGAAAGCGTCTTTATCTACGGTGTGAGTCGTCGCGGTCGAGTGCCGAGGCCGCCGAGTCTTCCGCCTCGTGACGTACCGCCTCGACCTCTAGCCGCTTCCTAGACGATTTCCGCGAATCCATTGGGATGGCGATTGTCTTTTCCCGCCTTCATTGGGTCAATCTTTGATGGTATTAAGAAAAGAAAGTTTGGTTTTATCTTTGAATTTTTATAGCACCAGTAACTGATAATTAAACATAAATCTTAAACAAATAATATACATTTTAGTCTTCTGCATTAGTTGTACTCCACCGTGCGTAAACTTTCATGATGAAATTAGATGAGTTTATTTGCATCTACTTAAGGCGAATAATACATTTCCAAAGCGGAGTACGTAGCGAAATGATTGGGAGAGTATTTTATAAAGTGGGTCCAAAGTTTGTATGAGAGAACGCATTATTCCTATGACACATTGACAAGAACTAAGCAGCCTCTTACGGAATGGTCACGGTTTGAAAAAGCAACCCCGCGTAGCGAGCAAGGTGCGTGGCAGTATCCGCCTTAGATAGGTACCGACTTATTTATAGTCCTAGCTGCGAATTTCACTAATTCTTTGAAAGCAGAATTAAATAGTAAAACTAACATTAATATAAGCACGTTTAATGGTTACAACAAACTTGAGATAAAAGTCTGCCATTTTGAAAAGCGTTACCAATAGTCTTTCGGTGCGCTATCAGGTCACCGATAACAGTTCTATTTATAAACACTGCGCGCTGATTGGCTGACTGGTCGGCTGTACGCGAGCTAACATAAAACGTCGTTATCACAAATTAAATGTAGAATCTTGTTAGCGGAGTAAATGGGTCATATTTTATGTGCTATTGTGTATACACAAGGTATTAAAAACATTACTATCGCGATTTTGCTTGAAAGCCTGTTTAAAAGAGAAAATGGGAAAATTCTTAGTTACTTTTTGTTCACAAGGAATCTGTTATCGATATTATAAAGACAAAGTCCAAATTTACACATATATATATACCTGTTGAACGTCAAAATTTTTAAATGCTTGAGTCGATAACATTATATTTATGTATATCATCTGTAATTGTAAAATAACACGGAAAATGGCATTAATGACACACTCAGAAATTGTATATTACTCGCTCTGAGGTTTGTAATAAAAAATAATTGCTCGATTTATTTACGTCAACAAAAATACAACTCTAATCTTACTTCGTCCAGCTACTACCATCTAATTAACTAAAATAAGAAAAGTTACAGATTGGAGTCACTAAAACTGTATGCACGGTAAATTTAGCGTGGAACGCATTATGAAAGAACATAATAAGTTTTTTAATTTAGACAAATCTGCCGAGGCAAACGAGTTGGCTGGGAATATTTTTGTTATACCATGCTTTAAGCATGGTACGATAACTGAAAAAACCTTTTTTTTATTGTTAGTCAAAATTACACCGTGCTGGGTAAAACGATTGAATTCGAAATCGACTTTAATCACGATTTTGTAATAATAGTATTTGAAAACAGAAATTTTTCGCTTTTATCGACCATGAAAACGTTTACACGAGTTAATTCATTAATAATATTTTCTGCTTTTTGGAACACAACGTGCCCTAGCGTTTGTATGTTTTTCGACAAGTTTCGTTTAGAGCAATTACAGGAAAATTAAAAGAAAAACATTTGTTTTAAGTAATATAGTGGAACAGACAAGCGTACTATCGTGATTACTGATTAGTGTCACTACAAAGTTTTTTGGCTCACGATACTTAAACCGTCACTTGGAGTTAACATCAAATATAAAAAACTACAAACTGCGCCGAATTTATATTTTATTTTGCTTTTTATCTATAGTCTTTTCCCTTTTGTTCCCAGCGAGTTTTAATACGGCTTAGACACAGACTGGAGAAAGGCAAACCCAGGAAACAACTGTAAATTAAAAACAAAAAGATTGTCAATGCTTGAACATATACTTTTCGCTGACAGTTAAAGTAACAGTTTTAATGTAGTTGGATGTATTTCACATACAAATAACACAAGTAATCATGTTTTATCCAGCTAAATTAGAGTGGTTGTTGAACAATTTCGCAAGGAAACAATTTACTCTCGCGCGCTACGCCAATTGACTGTAGATGGTGCATGCGCATGCAGTGTGGCCGCGTCTTCAGCGACGCCATCTTACTTCATGTTCCTTTTTCGAAATTTCAACGTCTACGTTTCTTTTCATTTATTTTTACTTCCGACATTCTCTAGACAATAATGAGATGTTGTTGATTACGTATTAGTATTTTTGTTAATAAAATTAAGAACAGGTTTACGATCCGAAAATTCATACATTTTTATTATAATCGAATAAATTGAAAAATATTAGCCTGTGAAGTGAAACTGGGACTTTTTATAAAAACAATCTCAGCATTTTCGTCACGTCTCCGATTTTGGAGGTCTCACTCAATTTTATTTAGATTAATGTTTACACACTTAAATTATTTGCAAGCCATAATATTACGGTAATGCTATCACAGCTCATTATAGCCGGTTGGTCATAAATATTCAGCGTGTGTACCGCAAGGGTGCCCAAAATTCGCGGCAGAGTCCCATATGGCGCATGACACAATAAAGTTTACAAGGAAAAATGGAAGAAAAAAGACGATCGACTAAATCGTGCACAACTGTTATAAACTTTATGAATGCTGTCGCGGATTTTGTGTACTCTTTATTGTACTTTAAAGCTTTGTATTAAGGATAATTTTTGCTAACGTAATCTTGTGGAGGTGTATTGTACCGTTCCCTACAGGGAGTAGACCGCCCGCTGAGCGCTCTCAACGCTCTAAGCCCAAATTACTAGTGCACCTTTGTTTCGCCGGTTGTAACACGAAATTCTAGGTATTTAGGTGTCGTAAGTCTTATTTAATCCTGGATTTGACAGAATTTGTAAACGTTTTTGTTGGCAAGGTCGAATTAAGGCAACGTTATTAAATTTTATACCTGTGACTATATTGGTTGAATTCCTGAAAACGTTCGCGTGTTATATTTTTATTATTTACATTACTAATCTTCTTACTCCTAAAGTATGCTTTAGTGCTTGATATCTGCTCCGTACCTACTCAAATAAAATTATGGTGAAATTCCAAATAACATAGAGTGGTACTCCTTTCTGTAGTTATTAAATAACGCTGAAACTTTATATTGCAATATAGCTAAGTAGTACAAATACAATTATTACATCCTAATACCTTATGCGTTTCCGATCATAACCCGATTCTCAAGTTCGATAGCTCACAATGCAAGCTCATTAGCTGTAGGGGGCGCCTAAAGTGCAGGTAGTCGGCTGTTATTTAAACCGAGCACGGAGATAACAATGTCAAAGAACTCTTTTATCAATCATTCTTTTGTTCTAACCGCTCGGGTAGTTCTGAGGTTCTACTAATGATTTTATTATTACATTAGTATTTTGATAGTAATAAAATTGACTTTATTAAGCTAAAGGAATTTGAATCTGTGCATGTAAACTGTGAAATACTTACATATCAATTATTAATAATTACTGTATAGTATTTACTAATATGTTTAAGCTGGTTCAGGACCGGTAAAAAAACGGGTCCTAGAGCTTAAAACATAAATATGCTGAAAAGGATTTGGCTGAAGATGATTTAACTCAATTTTGTTTAATAAAACTTTTTAAGGAGAGCCTTTTCCACATAAATGATCTTATCTATAATTATTTTCCCTTTATATGATGCATAATGATGTAGCTTTGTAAGCATCATCTTCATTATCTTCGCCGAGAGAAGCCGTTTTTTAAGCATATGCCTTTCCTAAGGATCTCTAACTCGATGGGTCTTGCGCTCCTAGCATCCAGTGACTTCCCATAACTTTTATCAAGTCTGCACTTTGTGATCCATACCAACGTCGAGTCATACGGTACGTGGCCGCCACTCGTAGGCCTTCCCGCCCCAAAAGCCGTCAGCACTCCTTTCAATATGGGCCTTCTGTCACTTGTAACTCAAATATTTTTTCGGCTACCCAGGTTCTCTTGCAGATCTCACCATTTTTGATTCAATCACGCAGACAGCTCCTTATATTATTTTAGTTACTTTATGGAAAATCCTATGAATGTTTTTTTGCAGACTAGTAATGGATTTTTCAATATTTTTATTCTCACTGTTGACACCTTCTAACATATGACAATACATGCTAATGCCTCAGTGTTAGTCAGTACTTATAATGCAGTTTTACGATTCTAAGGCGTCGGCTTTGAGGTAAGGGAATCGCCCCTGCAGCGTGGACGCATGAAATATTGTGCTTAACACCGCTCCGCTTGTCCGGGCGGCGCCCCGCGGCGAGACTGTCCGGCGCGCTGCGTCGTCACCCTACCCCTGACTCGGTTATAAATAGCACTCGATATGAGTTACTGTTTTTTGTATTGTCTAGATCGCATTAAAGCGGTTTATTTTATTGCATAATTGTAGGCGTATTTAGGGAACGTTTTAAAATTTTAAAAACAATTTAATAAATTGGTGTTTTAGCTTCGCATTGTTTGCTAATGCCACCAAAAGTATTCAGTTTTATAGGTGTAAGAGTTAGTTGAATATATGATGATATATTCTATAATAGCTACGGATACATCTTATTGTTTTACCTATCTACTATTCAATATTTAGATCATTCCAGTGGTTAGAGTAAGGTCGTCTAGGTAAAGGATCGTATAAATATCAATAGTGCATAAAACATACAATAAATATGTAAAATGAGGCTGAATGTCCAAAGTTCATTTATTCATATTTTTTTTAAAAACCACAATGAATAAAAATGTAAGTATAGGGAATAATAAATAGTGATTGCAATTTGCAACAATCTCAATATCAAATTAAATACATAAACATCTATCGTGTGCGTGCAACTACAGAACGAGTTCTTAATAAATTTCGAAACACAATAAGGAGCAGAACAGGGGACCTTTCAATCAAAATCAGCCATTAATCAAGGCCCCGAGAATCAAATCCAGTTCTGAACAGGTTACAAATGCATTCAGTATGCGAATTCCTGCGTAGGCGCAGCTAGCGGTGCGATCAAAGCTCTGAAACTAGAGTGGCCTTGTTTTGATGAGAATAAATAAAAATTTTATGAAGAAAGATTTAATTTTTTTCTTGTAATATGATTACAAGAAAAAATTGACGACAGAAATATGACGACAGAAAAATTGTTAAGACTACAAATGAAGTTACGGTGTTACTGATCAGATGTACTTAACTGGGTAGAATGTTCGATATATTTAGTCAGCAGAAGCATATTTTGATTGATAATCTTCATAAATTAAGCGATAATTTATTTAAAATGGTTATAAAGTAACCTTAGAGATGGTGATCATACAAGTAACGCACTCTAGCTGCGCGTGAGAGACAACGCCGCTATTGTTTTGCTATATTTTTATACTTTATACAAACTCAATTACTCTCGACGTGCTACGGAGTAAAAACTTTTCTAGCTATGTTGCGTCTTTCACGATTATTTCATATTGTGAAACAGATTATGTGTAAGTTTTGGTATAACTTAGTCATAATGAAAATAAAGGAACATACTACGCGTTGTCCAAATAAGAATTGCTGCAAAAGAAAATAAAAAAAAATCACATTGCCGCTAACTTAGTAGATGAACAGTTTGTTATATGTTTTAGGCAGACGGACCAACACTACATTCTGAGCATACTCGGCTACACACTGCTGTACATTAAACAGTTCTGTAGGTCACAATACGAGAGACCTGAAACTAGTTCGGCACAGTCCAAGCAACCATCAGCGTTTGTTTGGGTTCTTCTAGATTGAAAAAGTCATATTTGTGATATGCTTCCAAATAAGTATTAGCAGATAAGCGAAAAAGAAAAAGATGATTAATAAACTTTTTTGTTTGTGTTCTAAACGATTAATATAAACAGAGCATTGAGGTGAAAGGCGCAAAAACTTTTCAAAGAAGCCAATTTATTGAAAGGCTTGCATGCTCTAAGACCGAAATCTAAGTTTTTGGAGGCTCTAATCATAGATAAAAAAACTGAGGTCTATAGACAAAATAAATTACTGAACGTATTTGTAGCAACAGTTGCTCATTTTAGATTGTCTATTTAATGACACAATTTAACAAGGAGACAACAATTTATACGTAAATGAAGAGACTTAATTATCAGTTAACAAATTGTATTATTTACCCAATAATTAGTTCTCTGTGATTTAACGTAAGTTTGTACGTACAAATGGATACTAGGCATTCGATTCTTATGCTCTTTTAATAAGACTTATTATTGCTGCTCTGTATTTTAAATTGGTAAGTTGGTAAAATTAATCGAATGATGCACACTTCGTTGGAATTGTCCTTGAATTGGAATCCCTTTCGAAATCATTAACTGCTTTGAATTGATGAGGGCTTTATATTTTTTGCTAGGACATAAATAATTACAATGTAGTATAAAATAAGCCTATTCCTTGGATGCTAATCTCTAATGAATTTTGTTTGTTTACACTTTTTCTACATTAGCCATTTACATTTTTCAATTTCCTAATTTATATTACCTAATAGTATCAGCGGAATAAGATTTAAAAAAGCCTAAAAAATACCTAAACGTAACAATATTCGGGAAATTTTTCGTTAGTTTTATTAAAATTGTAAATTGTGTGAAGTTGTTTATATATCTAAATAGTTTTAAAAATATCGACATCTGCAGAAGTATAATTTTACATATGAATAAACCAAAGTGTTTTGTTTGAATTTCTAGGCCTAGGTCGGTGGGTCATTGTCAATGTAAGATTAAATGGTTCATGATATAGGTAATAACATTAAGAGTAATGGTCAGCGTACACGAAAGGATTCGTGAAGGTGGATAAAGTTGTTAGTAGGGTTGGTAATATTTTTTGACAATGTTAATGGAAAAATAATCTTTAATGCTTGAAGTCAAATTTTAACTATCAACAATCCTATCTATCAAACCCAAAGACAGACTTAGCTTTTTATCAAGTTTATTCAATTGTTTTTTTTTAGATTTTATTTCTAGATTTTCTACATTTTATTTTATTATTTTATTTATATTTCTAGACTTTATTTCATTTCTAGATTTTATTTATATAAAACAGCAAAATATCCTCTTCTTAAATTTAGAGCAAAGATTGATATTTCGATATTGTTTCCAATATTATTAGGGAGTTTTGAGATTGAAAGAATGAGATTTTTTTATGATTGAGTGAGGTATCGATCCTTTATTGTTAACCAAAATGAAGGTAATTTAAATAAGTATTCTTTAAATATGTAAAAATACAAAAGATAAGCAAAAGTATGACACACTGAATGAATAGCAACTAGTTGTATGATTCTATCCAATATTGATAATTCTTCGTACCTACGAGATTGTCGACATTGGCAATTGAAAATTCGACAGTAAATTAAACATCAAACTAAAGCGATATGAAGAGATTCTTGAATATACATATTCTTATAAATCGACTCACATTTTTAAAAATTCGTCTTTTAATAGTAGTTGATAATTTATTGGTAACCCTATACAACTGCGATTAGTCGCGCGTTCGGCACGTGACGCGACTAATCGCCGTGAACTCTCTATGGCCAAATCGCGAGTATCGATGCAAATTGAATCATGTATCGATATACCACGAGTATCGATTTGTAAATCGATTCCGTTCCATGAATTGTTTGCTAAACTACTTTATCGTATTACCATTTTAAAGTGTCTATGGTCCATTAAAATTGTAATAGGACTTGATGTAAAATTGTTAATTTATTTATGTGTCGTTAGTACCTACTTACTATGTAGTTGATAGTAATGTAATATATTAAGATTGTGTTTCAATATTATATAATATATATATATATATATATATATATATATATATATATCTTTACTATATAGTATTTAACTTTTCTGGAATGCCTTTTGATGGATATATTGATACCACGAAAATACTTTCAGTTCATCTAAGTAATTATGATTTTTTATATACATGTGAATCGTTTTTATAAGCTTATGGTATGTTTTTAAAGTAAATTCATTACATTAACTAGTACTTCTTACAATGTAGCCACAATGATTCAACATTATTTCTTTCACTGCAAAAAAAGTTTTTCTTCACAAATAACAAATACAGCATCGGTCTTCTTAACCGCAACGCCATCATGTGGTTAGTAAGCTATAAACATTATCCGACACCGACAAAATACAAAGATATTTGCATTTTTACTTTCGTCTGTTCTGACTGTACCTATAACATATCATATATTTTTTGTATTTGCGGTTGTAGAGTTATGACAATACCTACATAAGAATATTTTTATGTTGCAACATTATTTTAAAAAGAAAATGTAATTTAAATATTATTTTATTTTATTAAGGTAGAGATATAAATTGCTAAATTTTATCACGAAAATAAAGAGTTATTTAGTTATAAATTGATGAATGTGGCAAATGATTCAATAAACCGCCTTAGAACTAAAAACCATGGATTCTTCATGAAAATTCAATAACAAAAGTCTATTCTTTGTGGTCACACCTTTTAATAGCTTACACATTTCACTACTTTGTCACATTTAAATATCAATATGTTCGTGGGCGGTCTTGTGACAATGACCATAACGTAAACAACGACAAAGTTATAAAATGTTTTCATACTATATATTGCATTTGACCGTTCTCATCGAAAATAACTGAAATTAATATTTTTGATCTATAAGATATCGGTATCGAGCTCATTTGGCTATTGAAGGGTTGTGATCCGTTGGCAGGCATTATTTGGTAAGGAACGAGTGGTAACCTATGTATTTTCATCCCCAGGTTTGGTTTCAAAACAAAAGATCAAAAGAGCGTCGCCTGAAACAGCTCACGTCTATGGGTCGAGGTCCTTTCTTCGGGTCCTCGCGCAAGATGCGAGGGTTCCCAATGAACCTCTCACCGGGGGGCTTAGAAGAAGGCCCACCGGGGTTCCCGTACTTCGCGACTGCAGATGGCAAGTTCGAGTTTGGCTATGGCCCGCCGTTCCACCATGACGCGCCCTTCTTCCATCCTCCGCCTGCCATGCCGTTCAATCAGCCAGGTTGGTGCAGTTAGTAACTTTATATTTTCTTATTAAAATAAGGCACTAAGATAATTGTTTAATTTTTTGAACAGCTAGACTGTGACTATTTATTTTGCTTTCGAGATACCAATATAAAATATTACTCTAGAGAATAAATTATATTGGTATCTCGAAAGAAGCGGTTATTCAATTCAAACGAAGAACATTATTAGTTTGGATCATAAAACAAAATATATACATACTTAAAATAGCGATATTCTTGTCAGATCGATCTACAAGCAAAAATATTCTTTATTATATCTTTTTCAAATTCGATTATCTAACATGACAAATTAATAACTTGCAAATGACATTCAACTTTAGAGTGACAACCCGATCTTACCATTCATATCAAATATTTACAATTATTTACACGTGTTAATTGTTATTCAAATTACTACAGTACTATCTAGTTCTGAGTTTGTCCAATTGAGTAAACACTGATTTGATTTGAAGTTTTCATAGAATATAAAGCATGTGGCTAAAGCTCGGCACCCCAGGTTAATTTTCAATCGAATCGATACATCTTGATCGTGTTGATCGTCAGCTATTAAAGCGCTTTAATTGTGACGTATTGGAAATATCTTTTTATGTACGAATATTAAGCTGAACGCAATTACGATGGAAATGTCTCGAACAATTTAAACTCACACCAGGGGACTGCACCAATATTAACAAACATTTGAAATTTACCATTTCGTGATCCGTATTCTTTCTCGGTTATTAGAGCACAATAAAAAGTTACAGATATTAATTTTATTTCTATTAATTCTCGAAATTTGAGAGTAAAGGTCAGTTTTCGGGGTAACTAACAAGTTCAGAAATTATCTAAATAACGAACTTTTTTATTATTTCTGAGTACTTATTTTGCTACCACCAGCATAATATTTATTATAAGGCAAGCATACGAACGTGGTAACATGCGGGCTTTAGTTACACTTTATAAGTATTTTTAAGTATAAATACATAGTAGTACTTTTTAAGATTAATTTTAACCTATTTTAACTGAATCTATCTTTAAAATTATTTGCAACAATTTCATTTGAAAGCTAATTATTACATGATACAGTAATCGTATAAATTTTTTTAGATGTCTGTTTAATGACCAGTTCGAATATTATATCTATAGATAGCAATAGACTTACCACAGTTTGTTAGTTACCAAGCAACTAACGAACTGTGATAGGTAATTTTAAAAAAAGAATGCTAGGAATCAAAACTCTTTTAAACTAAACTAACTTCTATTTGTTTAATATTTAAATAAAGTAGTACAGAATAATTCAGTGCTATTGTCATAATTTTCTAACCTTGCGTGTCATCGTGCCAGGCACATATTAACTGGAGCAGGTCGTTTCGCAGGCGGAATGGAGTCGCTGCCGGGTGGCGAGTTCCCCGAGCAATTCCCACCGCCGGAGCACCTAGTGCTACCTCGGCCTTCGTCCCCTGAGTTCACCTTCGGAGACGCCCCTCCGCCCCTACACCCTGAGGGCCTTGTCTGGTAGCTGAAGCCGGAGCCGCGGGACTTCCACGACTGATGCGGCTCGACGGGCTACCTAGTGGACTGAACAGTGTAAAACCTCTTTACATTCGTGAAGTGAAACTTTTTCGTGGACAAACAGTCTTTTGCAAAACTTTTTGGAATGTAACCTCAGTGCGCGATGAAAAAAACTTTTAGTTCGTTTTTTTGGTTAAAATCAATTTTTTCCTTTTGTTTGTTCAAAAACCGCGCTTCTTAAAACATTCGCTGTCTAAGTTCTCTGGTGCTAATATTTTTAATTTCTTACAATATTGTCTGGCATCAATTTTGAATTAATTCATTTGATAAAAGACAATCATTAAGTACTTCTTTGTTTTTAAAATGAACGCTATCATTTGTGTAACATTAAAGTTTCTTTTTCTATTGGCTACATTTTGTGAATAAGGTATCTGTATATAAATAAATAAGTGTACAGCATAGAGTTTTACAAATTTATCATTAATTTATTAAGTAAAAATATTTATTTACAGTGGATTTCATGTCTGCATAGTTAAAATAATTTTGGTTCCTATTTTAAGATAGATACAGATACGACAACGCATTTTATTTTGTATATTTATTAATACATTTTTAAATAATAAATATTATTACATAAGTAAAATCAAATAGCATAGCGTATTTAATTCACAGACAATTACTATGTAAATATCATTGTGTATATAAAATATATTTGTATAAATATTATTGAGTACTTAGGCAAGTATGTACTTAAAGCTAAGTTATAGAATTTATAGAAAAATATTGATGTTCCACTTTTATATCGTACTATGGACAAAGGGTATGATAAAACTATTTTGTTTGTAAAAGTACTATAATTTTAGTATTTGTCAACCTACCACACAACACTGTATTTACAAACTACTTATTAAATAATCTAAATAGATATTCTATTGCATATTTAAAATGGATTTCCATAAAAATGGGGGGACATCACGTTTTAACGATAAAAGCTTATATTCCATTATGTTTACAGTCACGAAGGAAAATCGTCAGTTGAAAATGAAATATTTTACTACCTAGGGGAGATATGTTAACTTATATGGGCTAACCACGTGTAACAGTTAAACTTAATTAGAAAATACAATGTAAATGTTATCTTTGACGTTGTACTTCTGAAAAGTATTTAAATGCAGCTGAGTATTCAAAATATGCATAAAACAATGGATATCAATTCTACACAATTTTCAGTGTAACAGTTTAAATTTATATTGCATTATATTAATTTATTTAAGTACAATCGAGTAAACAAAAACGACATATATATCATAATTGATATGAATATTTTATTAGTTTAGCAATAAATAAATTCTCATCAGTAGCATTTAGTAGCTAAATGTTTCTGTCTCATCACACGATTCATTTTAAATCGTTAAAATAGATTGAGTAAATTGATTAACTGTAACATAATTAATTATACTTATAACATTCATTTAGATCGATTGCGTCTTTATAATTCATTTCTTCACTCATAAATTGAAAGTAAAATAATTTCTTAAAACTTTCTTTGCAAATGGTGATATATTGGAAACTCTTACCATTTCTGCTGGTCTTTTGCAATAATTAACGGCTTCTTGGTGGAGGCAATTTTTATATATTCGTATTTCGATTCGTTTGTGCATATGGCTGTAACTGTAACAAAATTGGATCCCTTACTAACTAGTATAACTTCTAACACACAAAAATTTTACAATACCTCATTTATTGCAATAGAATATTTAAGATAAATCTGTTAATATAAAGAAATAAAGCGTGGAGTGTATATAGAATGATTTTTTTTAAGAAAAATACTTTCGTGATTATAAATACCGTGGAATAGTGAAAAACAGGACTACTGAATATGTATGTACTTAGAGTATAAGTGTTAATATGAGGTACATACTGTTGTCTATCTTTATGTAGTATAATAAAAGTATAATGGAATTGTCTGTAAGAATAAAATCTATTCGGAAATGAAATGATTTTGATTTTGACACTTTTATGGATCCATGGCAAGTTTGTCCTTTTTAGTTAAGTTTTCGGCAATGAAAAACTAATGTTTTTTTATGGAACCGAGATGGAAGAAGTATAGCTAACTTAATCTGTACATGAGCAGAGAGATAGCAGAAAAAGATAATTTAAAAAATAGAGAATCCTGAATTTCGCCATTGCTATTAAATAACTGGGTGTTAAAAGTACCTTCTCATTCATCATGTTCATATATTCTATAGACAAACCCTCTGGATGAATTTCATGAGTTGGTATTGTTACTTGCTATGTATTACAAAGAAATCACTAGAATCGCAAAGTTTGTAAACCCAACGGTCATTATTTTTCACACCGCTTGACTGTACGCAGTAAGAAGAGTACTTACTATCCCTTTCCTCCTTCTATTACAACTCAAGAGCACGCATGCTGATCTATGGTATAATTGAATTAAATCTTAAATATAATTAAATCTTCACTTCTACGTCAAACACAAAGAGCTTTGGTCACTCATTGTTTGTCGCCCTTCAAGAGCGGCTTCTTAAAGAGCACTCACACACAGCCTTTTTAGGCAGGCAAGGTGTGACAAGGACAGTACGTCCCATGCTGCACTAGCTATCCATAGTATATCGACTATCCTTAGATAGTTTATAGAGTTGTGTTGTCCTTGAAGAACACTCCATATTTTTATATTCAGGTTAGTGATGTTACACGATAGTAATGCCTTTGTGCATGAACAAAATTAATGATATCTTTGTATTTTACTCGTTTACATGCAGTTGGCATTTAAATGTTACTATGTATATTTAAATTAAGTAAATATTACAAACAAAATCGAGCATGCTTTTTAAAATTAAGTTAGTTGAATCGCCTCTATGTAGGGCCTGTGGGAAGCACACTGAACAAATGGAACACATTCTGTGTAACTGTAATGTTCTTACTAGAAAAAGAATGGGCCTCTTTGGACTAGGCTACTCTAGTCCAGAAGACATATTGACTCCAAGCGTACTTAATTCATCTTGGAAGTATTCCAGGACAATAGACACTATGGTAAGAGGTAAGTACAAAAGATTCCATTGCTCCGGGAGTAAATCCTGGCACTATATTAAGATAAGATAAATAATACAAATGTTTTGAAGTAAATTTTGTAATTTTTAATACTATTCAATTCAATATAATATGTGCCTTCCGTAAACACATTATGTGATGCAAAGTCTCAGCTCTGGTAACAAATCAAAAGCTATTAACGAACGTTTCCACTTTGAAGTAAAGCTTCACGATATGTCGATTGTAGTTCAAGAGTAAACATCAGCAAACAGTGCGTCCCCAATAATTGCAGTGTACAATAAAGTCGGAGTTAATTCCCGCAGCGGCATCGGCGTCGACCGCAAGGTATCGACAATCAACAGCAAGGGTACGAACACGTGTACACTCCCACGCTTCGGTTATCGTGTTAGGGAGAGCTTAATGTTTACGAATATCGGTAGTTATACCTACCTACTGATGTGGCGTTGACAGAAGGGCAAGCTTCTAATCAATTTACCAAGTGTATAACTACACTCGGTACCTTTTCCTATAAAAAAGAATAGTTTACATCTTAGCCTTTCTGTGTACGAGTTAAATACTTAGATTTTCTTATAGATTAAATACGTAAGGTAGGTGTTTAATTTTTTTTTGCGTTAATTAATCGTCAAGTTCTGACGACTGATTAGTAGAATAGGTCGGGATAATTTAAAGTAATTTGTAAGATATGAAAATTAAAAACAAAATCCGAGCGGTTTCTACTAATTCTAGGTTAGAATAAATAGTGAAAGAAGAAGTAGAAATTACCCGACGAGAAGAAAACTTCCAAATATTAGAAAAACTCTCAAATTCGTGATGCACAAGATATAAGCTAACAACAACCCTTGTGTTCTCAAAAATTCAAATATTTAGTGAGAATACTTGTTTTATTTTCCAAAATCATTACCATTATCGTGATACATAAAGCTATCAAGAAACTAGTTTTGATTTTAAACCTTATATTAAAACTAATACAAACCATTTGTGAGGTTAATTTAAGAATAGGATTTCCGTGAACATCTATAATGACGTGAAACACGCTTATATTTGGTCCAAAACTCCGGAAAACGTTTCATGGTAAGACTGCAAAAGTTTGACAACTATCAAGAACTGCGTGTTTTATGGAAGCTTAAGTTAAATTATAGAGCAAAACTCGTGTGACCGTAACATAAAGGTTCTCCATACAGCAGTAATACAGCGTTAAAAATGTTAAATAACTATTTTATATAATATATTAAAAATGTCTGACTAAGTTCGACAACGAAAACAATGCATCTTTTGCCATGGTTGGTCCTTCGATGGGTCAATGAAAATTTGTTATCTAGAGTTCCGTGCTTCAGAAGACACGTTAACCATTGTTAAACAAGAGCTTTCATCTACTTTCATATGACGTGATGATGTTATGGCCCAAAGTGCTTGTATATAGGCTATTGATGATGATTTAAATGTAAATGTAAATCTAACTTATCGCATTTTTATGTTTTGTAATGTTATAAACCAAGTTAAGCCAGTAAGTGAGCGCTTAAACTAAATATTATTCGATAAACTATAGCAAAAGGTCCATCTCCCTCTCATATTATATATATGCTTCTTAATGTATTATATTTTATCGCACATGTAACACAATTTAAGGGCATTACATATAAGTAGTACTTGTTTGTTAAATTAATATTTTCAAATCAATAGTATTATTTTGTTAATTACGAAATATTCCTATTAATTAGTTCAGCTAACTTGGCTGTATCTACTAGTCTATAGAAATGTTTTTTGAATGTTTTAATAAAATGTTAGTATTGTGGTCGTCACTACATAACCTCTTTTGATCCTTTTTGGAGCATATTCTCTAACTTTATAAGGAACGCCTACCTTATTCAAAATTTTACTCAGTGTTTGTAAAAGAAACGAAAATAAAATTATTTCCCTTGGAAATAGAGTGTCTATTGAATGTGTACAGTTCTGTATCGAATGGTTGATTGATTGGATATTGGTATCGACGTGCCGCTTCCACGGATAGCATAGCATACCACTTCAATACTAGCATATAGCATAGACACGGCTTAATTGAACTGTCTATTACAGTATGAAGTTAGATAGAAAGAATATACTTTATTAAGTTCTTATATTAAGAAATTGTATAAAAGTTAATTATATATACGTTACTTTCTAGATGTTGTTTGATATACAAAGATAATATAGTTACATGTTATCGAGATTTTAAAATCTTTGACATATATTATAACAATGTCGCTTCACATGTATGTCGTCTTACGTCTTTCAAACGGGTTTTTATTAATAAATGAAAGTTTAATTTAAAATAATAGGCTCCATATAACAGCAGATAGTGTATATAGGTACTTACTTGATTCTAAATTTTTCTATAAAAATTATATTATTTATATTATTTTAATTATATTATTTTTCTATTTTTTTATACAAATAGATTTGTAAACAAAACATTCGGAAAATTCAAAGTTAATTTAATAATTTTTAATTTTGATAACACCTAAGGAGGCCAAAAGGCGGTATTTGGCATGACCACCTAATTCTTTTAATATTGTAGGTAAGAACATACCTGGAACCATCCCTATAGATTGTTTTTTAATAAAAAAAAGTACAATTAACAAAATAGTATAGATACAAAATATACACATGTTTTGGAAAGGTATTGAACCCAAAATGAAGAAAAAACCAATAAATTAACTAATTCAAATAATCATGAAAGCCAATTTGATTCACAACTACCTACACTACAAAGGAATATTGACAAAGATAAAATATCGCTAACCAATAACAAATTTCAACAAAAGTTTCCCGTCGAAATAACAAATAAATACGAGTGCCTCACGTAACTGTCCATTAATTAGTACAATTGTTATTGGACGAGGGAAACTACGGACCGACAGACATTTATGTATATAGAGCATGCAACACCACCATTGGTAATTAAACGAGGAATTTTTCTTGATGGCTGATAAGGGTAATGAACTATTGTCGCTTCCCATTTCATTTGTAGGAAATTTAGTGAGAATTGCTTGTTTTTTTTTCAATAAAATAAATGATATGTAAGTGTTGTTGCGTGCGCTGAAATTACCAACTAGATATTTGAAATGATAATTTGACAAAGCGGCATGCCATAGCCTACGTTATAATACAGCTCAACACCAAGACACAAATAAATTTTGAAAAACTTAATAATAAATTAAATAAACTTAAGTGTCATTGTTTACTAATCAAAAGGTTCTAGTTCCGAGTTCCGAAATTTGTCACAACTAGATAGACTTAGAGTTTTTTAGAATCAAATGAATATAACAAACTTATTATTATGTATGCATATTACACTAGAACCTATGTTCTATATATTTTAATTATAAAATGAAAATAAAACATGTTTATCCATTATCTTTATGAAAAACCTTACAAGTTCTATATTTTAAATAAAGTTTGGCTGATCTAGATAGATAATAGGTTGCAGTGGTACATTTCCAATGGTGTTCTACAAATAAATATAACATTCCTTATAAGCAAGACTAAATGGCTATAGTAGCAACTCTATAGCACGTGCGTGGTTTGACATTTGCGTGCGCGCGCCCCATTGGTCAGTGCGTGTGATCTTCGCCGTGCGCGCGAACGATGCGCCTAAATCACCGATTGTGAGGGTAATGTCAATTGTGGCCTGCACGAGGGAAATACTTTGGAGCTTTAAATTAAGGTTGAGTAGTTAATATTGAAAAAAAAACTAAAACATACTACTTATTTATTTATTGATTCTGTCTAAATAGTCATAATACATTTCTTTACTTTTTATATCCAGCCTATTGGTAAGTGAATACCATAGCTAACCTGTAAACAATTTTATGTACATAAACTATTACCACTTTACTTACATGGATTTTATGTAATAGTTATCTCTATATATATTTTTAAAATCAGTCTAGCACTGATTCTAAAAGAAGATTTAAATTATGCAGGTCACCACAACATTAAGACAGGAATTTGCAAAAAATTATAATTTGCCCACAAATAAACAAGATATATCGTAATGGCAGGATTAGCATAATGACAACAATACAATATAATAAGCAATATCTTCCATCCAACCACAAAATAGCAATTAAACGACAACACACCCTTAATTGGATTACAACATTAAAATATCTTGAATGATGTAACTAGTACTATAAAACTAAATATTATTACTGCAATATTTCATACAGCGTACCTAGTTCACCTGTCCGAAAATTAAAAATAAAGGAGTCCGTCCCGAAAAATGCCAAAGAGAATAAAATTAATTATCGTTTTTTTCTCGGGGTCTCCTCAAGAATGCTGTAGCAGAAATTATTTGGTGTTTAGCCGCCAGAGGGCGTGGCGGCGCATGATTAATACATTTCTTAGGAAAAACATTTTTAATGACCGAACCGGCCACTGATTCTCGTTTTGTAGTGTCAGAAGAGATGGAAACAGCGAAGTCTCGTAAAATATTAATGTAGATATTACTTATTAAATATTTCAACGGGTAACATTAAACATGTCGAAATCAATCAAATGTTACTGAATACACTTATCCTAAAAATGATTTTGCTTGGCTATAAAGCTCGAGGAAATACAAAAGCACTCAAATGTAATACCGATTCTACAAAAGACCATTCTTGAAAATGACAGTTCTGAAATGCTACAAAAATCATTTCAAAACCAAGTAGTTAGTTATTAATTTGATAGTATATTTTAACAGTTTATTAAATATAAATAAACCTATAAATAAACATAAATGTACATAAATATAAATAATCTAGATGTTATTAGTATTTATTATTTGCTAAAAGTATCTAATCGATTTAAATTTTAACCGAGTTCAAAAATTAAAGAGGTATTCAATTCGACATTATGTTTTCTTTTGTATATTCGACCAAACCGATAAACCGAAACCGATTAACCGATTTTCAAAAATCTTTTTCTTTTACTTCTGAGTTAGTTCCATTGTCTCCAATTTAGGATCTGACGATGGGATGCCGGGTAAATCAAGGGTTACCGTTTTTAATGGACATATTATATTTTTCATATTTTTTCTAAAGGTATTCGAATAAGTCACCACAAACTAGACAAGCAAGTCGACAACATTCAAAATTGCGAAAAAAGTTTTAAATAAAACTAAAATGGGAGTTCAAAAAGTCAGTGCTTACTGACTTTTTAGTCAAACATAATCTAATATAAGAAGTAATACAATTAAATTTTGTACAAGATATTCAAAAAATTTTTTTGGAAAACGTGCTAAGTCGTTTCCTAAAATAATATAAAGTAAAACTTGGACTCCAAAAACCACTTTTAAATTGGATGACTTTTTAGTCAGTTTTAAGTTTTGTTCAATACTGTTTTCCAAAACAATTCTTGAAAAAAAAGAAGAAATAAAAATTCTTTTTTTTAAATTTACTTACCATTATTTATAAAATAATAATTAAATTTACTTAACAGCTAATACGGCATTTATAAAGTGCAATCTTTAATCCATCATTTAATGTGAAAATACTCACATAAATTGTTTTTATTAAAACACGAATTGTCATTGACAATGTTTACTCGTCCCAATAAAATGGTCACCTTATTATGTATTCTCTCCTCACTTGGTCACGGCCACTGTTCGATATTCAAAATAACAATTCATATAAATACTCTCCGTTATTACAATCTTAATGACGAATAAACATGTATAATATGTCAGAAGTTTTTAAATAGTACTTTTAAAAGCAATATTTTTTGCAGGATCCGCTTTGTTATGAGGAGCCACGCCCACGGCCAGGATTTGCATTTAGTTCAATCTGTCATTGTCTGGGACGTCTATGGGTAAAAAATGGTCAAGAATCAAGTTAAGAAGATTAACCTGACGTGGCTGCTAACATTAGAATTTAAAAAATATTGTTATAATATTTTCACAAATGTTATTATAGTTTCAAATTAGTATATGTACTTTTTGTACATATATTATCCTATATAAAATATTACTACTTTTATTTCATCATTAGTAGTAATTATAATCATATCTTATAAATGCCCCACTGCTGGATACAAACTTTCTTACGTCGGAGAGACTCATGACTCTTCATGGGCCACCACTACGCTACTGGCGCCATGCCGGTTGCTGAGTGAAAGCGGTTTTGGCTACAACCGGGATAAAATAATTTTTATTTTATTTTTAATTAATTTTGTTTAAACGCAGTTGCTTTGTTTTTAGAATCGAAATTAGAGCGCTCCAACACTAACAAGCTCCTCTTATATACAATTTAATCATATCTTATTTAGGAATTCAATTAATAATATTAATTTTAATAATGTATTACATAACATCTTAATTTCAAACGCATCATAGTTAAAGTTTTGTTCACGATGTTTTGAAAATTGGATGTAACAACATAGGAACGGTATTAGTGTAGGATAACTAATAGTTGTACGATTACATCAGGTTGTAATGACTAGTGACCGTCCGCGAGGTCATAAATTTAAGTCATACGTCAGTCAGATGGGTCTGCACCGTTACCGAAATTTGATTCCACAATACTACGATTGTATTTCAGAATGCAATGTTATTTTTATTTGCTTTGTTGAATTGACAAGTACAAAACTTTTATGTAACAGTACAAACAATTAAGCGTAAACCCTGTACTCAGTAGATGAAATATCCGCAGCCACTTATTCTCAATATTGTATAGTGTCAGCACTACATGAAGCTTTTTGGTCGGCTAGTACTATTTTGGTCTGCTTCAAGGTTTTTTTTTAGTTCTCTCAGTTAAATCAGAGCACAATAGATTTATGTGAAGGAAGCAAAAAAAAAAATTGAAGTTTTAATTTAGGAATCGAGGACATCAATAAATTAAGATATAATTATAGACAAGTTTGTATTTACTGTCTTCTATAACGAAACTAGATATTAGCATTGATTCGCTATCAAAAGCAAAGTTAATATTGTATTATTTGATATTCAATTTTGAGAGAAAATATATCTGAATTTAATTTTCTGTATTCTTTTTTACGAGTCAATTATAATTATTATCGTGTAACGATGTTATGGAAACACGTTACCGTGTGAAACAAAAAATCTTAATATTCATATTGCCACTTCGCCCGCGGCGTCTTCGCAAAATTATAACAAAATAAAAATTAAACCTGGCTCAGATTTATAATGAAAAAGGGATAAACAATTTCAATGTCCAATTTGTTTTGATCTCTTCTTTCTTGAAGAAAGTTTCACGTACAAGGTTTAAGTTAATTTGGACGTTTCTTCAAAACAATGCTCAGGATGTCATCGGGCTACGAATATATTCGTCCGTGTGTCATTAACATATGTGTACGGACAAGCCGTAAACAAGATATGTAAATGATACGGCGCTGCCTTTGTAGATACGGAACGTTTTTAGGTGTTATACGACGTAATAGTTTGCTTCATCGTTTTTACAATTAAACGTTAAATTACAAGTGGCCATGTGGCTGATGGTAACCAGAAATATCAAAAATTTTATGAAGGCGAGGACCATGATGAGTCCTCAAAGCCTTAAGGGTGTCTTCTAAGTGACAGCTACCTCCAGGGAAGAAGAGGAAGAGACCAGTCCATTTCTCCCTATCAGTCCCTAAATTTTTGTATTATTTTTGTGTCGTTAATCGTATGGATGTTATGTACAATAACCGTTAGATACAGACATAAAGTTAACTGTATGTCTGTATCTAACGGTTATTGTTGTATACAGTTAATAAACCCTAAAATTCATTTTAATATTAATATAATGTCAGCAATAACAGTTTGTTAGTGGGCGTAACTTTCTCATACAAAAAACTCGAGGCTCTTTTGCTCGAGGCAATGCACGTTTACAACTGAGACTGTTCAGGATTATGATATTTAATAAATAAATAACAGTCAATTCACGAGAAGCTTCGTCTACCGAGTTATTATAACTACGCCAAATAAAGACTTAGATTTTCAATGGCGTCACATTAACTATATTGTATGAGTAACGCTATTGAAAAATTATTATTTTTCTTCAATAGAAAGCTTATCATCAGCTACAGTAAGCGATCACTGTCTGACAGACGATCTGTACGTCTTATCTAACTCTATCAGTCTCTGTCTGTGTCAGACAGGTAGTACCTAAAAATTTTTTTTTATAAATTACAATCGCTTCATCATCATTATCATCAACAGCTGATATAAAATGTCCCCATAAACGGGCTAGAGCCAACCCTAGGCCTTAGCAACCACTCTGTCCGATTGCTGGATGGTCACTTACACAAACAACCTAAGAATTACATCACAGGTTCTGGGAGGTTTGGACAAAAGATGAACCTGTTATCAATAATTGCATTAAAAATGTACATATATTGGTTTAAAAACAACTATCTCATATTATTATCTTTATTTTCTGTCCATTCACAGGTTGTCTGGAAGACATCACTAATATAGCGAAGACTGTCCATTGTACATGTCTTTGTTATTACTTTCTAATTGTATTTAGATTAACTAGTGTTCAATAAATTAAATTCTATTTATCTATCTACCTTTTTCTATCTACCTTTATTTCCTTTAAATAATAAAAATAATACGGAATGTTGCTTGATTCATTTATATATATTATAATTTATAAATTAAAGAAATTATTTTAGATTTAAACGATTTTCACGACAATTCTACCTATTCATTACTTTTTCTCTATGGTAGGACTGCTGGAAAAGATTTCATTTAGAAATAAGCCGTACTTTCCATAATTTATCCTCAAACGCGTATTTTCTTGAAAGCTTCTTGTGTGTACATTAATAATTAAATAATAATAAATTAGAATTGTGTAAGAAAAGCGCTACTTTTATTAACATGAGTAAAAATTAAAGAAAATATTTTTTTCTCCTTAGTAATATGTATTCCTTTCTGTGTCTGATAGAGCCTCGGAATCTTAGGTAGCGACCGCTGGCGGGGATGGGCGTAGGTCGCTCCCATATAATACCAGGTCGAGTTTCGCTTCAGGCTGTTCATGTTTACGCCTTTGAAAGATATTGGGAAGAAAATTTCAAATAGCAAAATCTTTTTAGAGCTCGATATTATGTCATGAGTATATGTAGTACGTTTAGTTTTTGTGATAACATTGCATTTAATATATAACTCTCTAGAAATTTAATGAAAAATCTAAACTTAATTTTTTTGTATTCTACGGTTAATATATACGGTTACCATGGAACGTCTCTACATTAGCAATAAATTACATGGTAAATATTCCATTATGTACACCAAGAAAATTAATAAGGACATAACATAGTAACAGAAGATTGTACAAAACTACTGCTTATTTCTATAAGAAATATCTTCCAGCAGCCCTACATATGGGAAAGGAAATACGAATGCGTGTACCAATACAGATATAATTAGAAGGAAAAGCGAAAGTAATAATAAAATGATAAATTATAATGAAAAAAATTATATCCTACATATTATATTCAATTAATTCAATTTATAAGTACTTTTTGTTGTCAACATTATACCCTACCACCGTTTCGATTTCTTTACCTTTGGAAAAGAAGCAGCGCTAGAAACTTAAATATATGTGCCATTGCGTGTTAATATTTTTTTATTAATAATGAATCTCCTTTGAGGTTCACTCACACGCTTTATTATCTTTAAAATAATTATTTATAGTAAGCTATATTTACACACGGTTTCACTTTTATTGTATTTAAAATATAGTATAATATATGTGCTTATAAGTAATTCTCTACTATCAATTGAAAGTTTGTTGTATAACGAGTAGAGTATCAAACAAGATTATGTTTTTTCCATTTATATGTAGGAGTATCACATTCATTAAATATTGCAATATTTTTCGTACAGACATTAGATTTTAAAATAAATATTAAGTATTCAAAAAATGATTCAAATGCTCAAATTGTATTAATACTAATATCGTTGTCCATGCCTGAATGGTATAAATAATGCTTCAAAAGCAAAATAATGTAAAACTGTGTATTAATTAAAACCCATTTCTGTAAAACGCAAAATGAATATAAATAGCCCATGCAATGAACTATTACTTAAATCACTGTTTCACTATATGTAGCCTTCTTTGTAGCCATTTCTCACCAACCAAATTACCCTTTTTAATGCTGAAAAATACATCAAGAATCCTAAATTATAGAGGCCTGAGCGTAAGCGTGCAGCTACCAGTTAAGCATCGCTTGTGTTCGCCCGCGGGCTCTGGAGCCACACGCTTTAGACAGTTTGAAAACATATAATTTTGTCTTTAGCATAATTATATTTTGAAAGTAATTGTTTTACATATTCACAGCTGAGACAAATCTTTTCCACGTGTGAATTTTAGTCGTTGTGTAAAAAACGTGATAAATGAAATTGCACTTTTATTTAAGTTACCTTAAAATATTTAAATTAAAATGGCTGTAACTGGAATAAAAAATCATTTTAAATTTAAAAAAAAAGGTTTTTTTTCCAAGTATTTGGCCTAGTAACTAAGACCTTCAAGCCATATCTTCATTAATGTAGTTTTTATCTTTATTTATTGCTCCAGGATACTGGTGCAATGTAGCCCTTTGCCCATGGAGTTTTTGGCGACTAATGGTAGGCCTGAAATGGTAGGCGGTGATAATGATTACGACGAAATGATAAGTAAATGAGAATGAAATAATGTTTTTAAATAAATGAACTTACCCTACAAATGAATGAATGGAAATGAAACACTGAAAAATCTCACGTAAGTCACTAATCAACGCTGAATGATGTATTCCATAAATTGCATGACTTAACGATGCTTTTTACCATAAAACTACACCAATTTCATGATAAAAACAACACTACAACACAATATATGAAATAAAACACACAGCACCCCGCCATTACGCGCCATAAACTCCCGTTTTTTTATTTATTTTACAACTAGACCACAGTTTAAAATTGGTTATATATTGAATTATCTCCCAAAAGAGAACAAATTATTTTAAATAATTACGAAGGTATTTTTAGGCTTCGGCTAAGTGCTGTATATTATGTTACGAATATCGTGTCGAACTATTTTTTGGATATGCAAATGGAGTTGTTACATGCCAAAAAGGATCGTATATCATAATGACCAAAACTTTTTGTTGACTTGCAGTGAGATTTTTATCTGTTCCATTGTCGTTCAAAGAGTTTTAAGATCAGTTCATCATAATTATATCATTAGATTCATTTTCTTTTAATTTTTCTTCAGCGTTAAACATTTCTCGTCAAAAACCCCGCGAGGCAGTGGAATTCGTACACGAATGGATATTGTAAAATAAATTTATAGCTGAAAGGTCTTAGATACCAAGCCAAAACCCCTATAAAAAATAAAACACAGAAACTAGAATTCTAGAGACTACTTGTATGAAAAAATTTAACGAAGTAGTTTAAGAGTAGCTTTCTATTTCTGCCAAAGTCGGATAACAAAGCACTTGTCTATAAATTCTATTACATTACATAGCTACTATTTATAGCCCCGACCTGCATGTTTTTTCCTCCTTTTTGACTTCTCTATGCCTTTCCCACAGTCCCCGCCTAGTAAAAACTGCTGGGTCATCATATACCTTAACAATAGTGCAAGTACACATCAGTAACTTAGCTTTTTTAGAGAATTGTAGTAAGAGTTTAGTGTAATAATTAGGCCAGTTTCTCAAGTTTATTGTAGTTTACGTTGTAATTTATCAAATTATTGTGTTAGGAAATATCATAGACCACAACAGTGTTTTGCAGACTTTAGAATTTTTTTAAATTGGAGGCACAAATCTTAACGGGATTCAAATCGGATAGATTTACAAACGCATCGCATAAATGATAATTTAATCCATATAAAATAGCATGGTCGAATAAAAATGTGTAACTTTACCGGGTTTAAATTATGAAGGAGTGTGAGCTTTAAAGAGCTATTAGAACTCATTATAGTAAGAGTCCTGTGAAGGCTATAGGATATAGTTGTAACACAAAGCATCTGAGATCACGTTGTGGAAATCTATGACGGAGGTGTTTCATCAGCATTGCATTACTCTTAGTATGACAGTTTTATAACAAAAAGTATCTTCAAATAATATTAGAACTTTTTGGCTGCACCTATTGTATATTTATAGATACTTAAGAGGTTTTGTTCTCTATCAATAGTAATATAAACAAAGATTTCATAAATGAAGTTACTGAGTTTACACATTTACTGTGTAACAAAGCTTTCATTTAAGTTTTTATATGAAATAAAATTTAATCACAATTTAATCTACTGTTCCAATAGGCGGGGCTTTTAATGTATTTGTTAATAGTAGGTTTGTTATGTTACGACTTCTGTCCGCGCCATAGAAAGTTAATACATTAGTTTTATTTTTATTTTTATTTTTCTGTTATTTAATTTAAAAACTTTGTACCTTTTTTCGCTATACAAAAATCTCAAGATTGGTTCCTTTCTGGGCTGTACAATTATCGGGTGTGATAAGCCCACAGCAAATGATTTTCAACTGTTTAGAGCAAACCACTTCGGCAAATTGAAAGAACTGAAAGTATAACGTCATTGAAAGTGTTTATGAAAAATTAACACTAATAATATATATTCAATGATACCCTAGTATTTCAAAAATGCCTCTATATTACTTATTCCAACCTTATCCCTGATCAGTCCACCAGCGCCATACACAATTGAAAATCTATTGTATCTGAATTATGTGGTTACTTCTTCAATATTTATTATAATCGTATAATTTATTTAACTCTAGGATTTTGGTTAGTAAATCAACAATAAAATAAGCTTCCGAATAAACGAGGTATTGTACGAACAAAGGTTTTCTCCAAGAGTTGGTTCGTACAACATTTTTTTGCTGTAAAGGCATACAAAAGTGTAAAATGCAGCATAAACGTTAAACTTCTTTTTTTAAATTTTGATACAAATATTAGATTTTGAAAGATTAAAAGAGATTTCTTGTAAGACAGACAGGTAAAGAGCCCAGTGATGTACGGAAAAAGACTACAATTTTATACTTAAACACTATTACAAAGAACTACAAAGCACTTTTTGTAAAAAAATATATAAAACTTATTGAGTTATATCGACTGAACTATAGACTAGTTTCCTTTATATCTAACTATAGAAATAGACAAGCTCTGCGCACTGATATTCATATAATGAAAAATAATCAACACACAAACATATTAAGTATTAAAGTTGCATATAAATCACATTCATTATACGCAGCCTTATCTAAAATAAAGAAAAATACTCTATGGTTATCTTATGGGAGGCGCATCCATTCTATAATTACGGGGTAGCTTCTGCGATCTCTTGGCTATGGTCAAGGCAAGATGGCGTGAAATCCATGAATTAACCATAGCAATCTAGAGAAGATTGAATGCTAAGTATAATATACAAAATTATAGACCTCCTTCATGACTGGATACTCTTTATATAGGTACTGTTAGTAGTAAAGAAGGTATATTTTCTCTAACAACAATCTTACCGATTTATAGGCTTGAAATGGTATTAAATTTATATTATTTTCTAATTTCATACTGATTCGTTCCATTCTTGGTCGTCGGTATTTTATATTCCGGCATTAAAAATCCTATTAATTTTTCACTGTGATTGCAAAGGTGTATAATTTACGAGTGTTTATATATCTAATTTTCTGCAAATAGTGATATTTGACAAGTCACAGAAAAAGAAAATAGACTTGTCTTGAAGTTGTGATCACGTTTTTGATTGTGAACAGCCTTTATAAATAGCCGGTTATAGCGTATACTTAGGCATAACTAATCAAAGGTTCTGACATGTTGATCATCCAAAAGACTCCCATTGCTGGAGATAGGCTTCCTCCAAGGATCTGCCATCGTTCTGCCGCATCCAGTGGCTTCCCGCGACCTAAACCAGATCTTCGGTCTACCTTGGGGGTAGCCTACCAATGCTGCGTCCCTGGTAAGCAGTCGATACTCGAGGACCCTTCCACAGTGCAATCCTACGGCAAGTTTAGTTCTCTTGTAAATCTCGTCATTTCTCTATTGCCCTTTGATTGACTGAAGCAACAGTATTATACGAACAAAATGGTGTGCACGACTTTCTACTGACACTTCTCGAATTGGTTATGAATCTTCTTATCTTTTGTAAAAAACAAAGATATGTCTATCTAAAAAAATAATCTTAAAACCCTGCTTTTATAAAACATTAATCACGTCTCAGTTTCTCATACATTTCCAATAGCCAATACTCTTAAGAAATAAAAAAGAAACGCTACAGAGGCAGGAAACCGCCTTAATAATTACAGTGTGCTGCCGGTCCGCCCATACGATCTACGACTGCGCACCGAACAAATGTTCCGATCAGTTGCAGTACCAATCAGCTAAATATGCTTTGAAAAGAGGAATGAAAGAGGAATTACCACATAATATTACACTCAAGTTTGATTTAATTTATTATACTCAAGTATTTTGGACAAGAAAATATTTATATGGTTCCGTGCGCAAAGAGTCCACACGTCTGTCAGCGGCTGTAACATTTTCACAGAATGTGTATAAAAACAAGTAAAAAATTAATTGAATATTTATTTAGTGTAGCTAAAACAAAGTTGCTTCCCGTGTTTATTTAAGCTTAAACGAAAAAGATTACTAAACAACAATTTTGCAATGTGGATTTTTTTTGTAGTTAGAGTAATTTAAAGGGAAGGTTTGCTGTACTTATAGTTTGTTAGGCGGAACGAAGCTCGCTTATTAATTAATGATAATCAAGAAATATAGTGAAAAATAAAGGGTACCACTGCAATAAACTTGTTTTTACTCGGTATTAATAATGGCAGGGTCTTTATGATCGTAAAGGTAGTTATTAAAATGTTACGGAGCGAAATTTAAAAAATAAATACATTATATTGATTCAAATCTTGTACGGTGCTACCGAACCCTTCCAGTGCGAGTTTGTTTTCAGTTATGGAAAAGAGATTACTTTGTTTTTCGTCCTAAGTAATTAGTTTGATGGTTTAATGACAAGTATATGTAAATTTAGATAGCGTAGTGTCTGTTATTTGCATCATCCTCCAGATTGCAACTGTAATCAATATATATATTTTTTACTGTGAACAAAGTAAGTCGTATTTTCTATTTAGTATAGACTCCGTAAATAATTGAGTAGGAACTTACATAACTTCGAGAACTGCAATAAATATAAATTTATTACAGCTATTCTATAACACATTGTTGACTCTAGCTAAGCCATAAGATGTTTAACTTATGTTATATCATGGCGTATGTAGTCATATTATGGCTATAATATGACTGCATACGCGCGCTTACTACTAGATGTAGATTATGTATAGGTATCGTAACCAACTTTATATACACCTAAGTGTCTGATATTTATCTGACATTGTATCTACTTGATAGCCAATACGGGATATTATAGAAATCTTCGGGGCCGGTTTTGACATATACTATAACCCAGCGTAAAAATAACTTGCTTAGTACTTCTTAACTATAATACCTTTGGGCATTTCGCTTGTATGTTTAAAGCGTCATTAAGTATGTGAAAATAGGTGACTATAAAAGGCGTATTTTATCAACTTTCTTTGATGACGAGAAGGCAAGTATTTTGCTACAATTAATCAGCATATAATAATTTACGAAGTCATTTTCAATTTTACGCAATCCATCGAGATGCATTGAAAGTAATAAATATATTTTAATTTGTATTTTTTTTATTTCTACAATAACAGAAAAACTTCACATACTTTAGAAAATTACACTATGATGTTTGATGTTCTGGTTTCAATAACGAAAAATTTAGTCATGGTTGGTCACTGGATGGGCCAACTTGTTAAAATTTGTTATCTCGCTCTTCCGTGCTTAGGAAGGCACGTTAAGCTGTTGGTCCCAGTTGTTACAGTCATCGCTTACACCCACCAAGCTGGATTGGGTCAGCATGCTGGTATTATGGCTTAACCTCGTCATGCGTTTCTCCCCTGTAGGCAAATTCTTGCCTAGCAGTAAAGCGTATATAGGCCGTAGGTGATGACATACTTGTGTTTTGGACTCCCAACCCTAAGCTATCGAGGTCACATATATATGTTGTTATATGTGTTATAGCCACATTTCAATGCTACAGCTGACAAAATAATAAAACATCAGTCTGCATGGACATGACCCCTTTGCCAAAAATAAAATTTAACCACAAAGAAAAAATCAAATAACCAGCAGATACAAGTCCCGTCTTTTATTATTTCTGAAAAGGATGGAACAAATAAATAAGTAATAGGTTACCATAGATTGTTATTTTTGTAGCAGGGTGTATACCGCCTCGCCCCTACCCAACCTATACGCTACTTTGATTTATGAATATCAAAAAGGGGCGTCAGTACTCCCAGTGCCAGCAGTAGCCACATAAATTAAGAAAGTTTCATCTGTACAAGCTAACTTAACGTGGAGAAGCTCTTACAGATAAATGTGCACGTTATTAAAACCGAAAACAGAATTACCGCTTTTATATCCTATAACAAATAAGTGTTTGAATCAGAACTACTTATATAAACCTATAAACCCATTTACTTATCTTAGACGAGTATTTTAAATGTATGAGTGGTAAGTAATAAATAATAATTGATTGTTATGTATTTAAGAGTTCGTCTTCACTTGACTTGACACTTTTCTTTAGCCACTTCTTGCAGACTGGATCTATTTTAAAATCTAATTCGCACTATTATTCCGACTTAGGGCGGATTGTTTCATCGAAAGTTAACCCACACATAAACTTTAAAAATGGCGTAAACTAATGTCAAATCAGAAAAGCATTGTTACACGAAACGCGTAAAAAATATCGAATACAGTAATATATGACTCACCCACAGTTTAACGTCATTTTGACTGCTTCGAACTGTAATGAAATAATGGAGTCAGTTTTGAATTTACCATTATTTGACGAACATTGAAAAAAGAAAGTATTTATAACGTGTGTTTACAATTAGACTGCATTTATTACATAAATATATTAGTTTGTACTAGCAACACTGATAACTTTGACCATTGGTTTTTTATATAGTGAAAAACGTCTTTAATATTCGTTTACTTTGACGTATGTGTGTTAAGTTAATCAACCGTTTGTAAACACCCACCCTTAATATTTATTATTGAATAGCAATTATCTCTCCATATAAAAAATATTATTTGAGGAGTGACAACTTTAATATGCAATTGTATTTAAACATTTGGACCTTTTCTTCTTAAAAATGTATGTAAGTATTTACTATACTACATATTTGGTACATAAATAGAACCAAGAACCATTTACTTTTGTAAAATCTTTGAATAATAAGTATAATACTGTAGTCATATGTATATAATTATCACAAATATATTAAATAAACATACAACATTAATAATTCGTGAACAAATATTGGTACTCATCATAAAAATATCTGCCCCTACCCGGATTCGAACTCGGGACCTCTGGCTAATAGACAGGGGTACTGACCACTCAACCAAATGGTAGTTCAATTCGGAATTACTTACTTTTAAAAATAAAATAAAAACTGTTTTCGGCAAAATAACCTATCTGCAATATTTATGACACCCTAGGCTTTGTGACATGAAGGGAAAGCCCTTGATGTCGCATAGCCTTGGGTCGCTCTGTATATGTATTAAACTAATACTTAATAATTTTAAATTAATACTTACGTAAGATAACCAATATACTAAAAACATAACCTTCTACCAAAGACATCGTAATTTTGAAGCTTCTGACGTCATTAACCGCAGAGATCCAATCACATACAAATTCCGTCCAATATAAAGGAGCTGAGGTGATGCATGTATTATATGTAGATACATTGAAGATTACATTCGGAGAGGTATATGAGTTGTGTGAATCAAGTAAGTCTTAAGGTAGGGTAAGGAAGCCACGACCATAATTATGTTTGGCTGCTGGTCCGCCCACAGGTCCGATGAAGGATTAGCTTTTGAGTATGAAGAAAAACATTTATATAGGACAATATGTCTCAGGCATTACGGCAAAATTTTACTTTGAATATTACCACCTTATCAATTTATTTAGCCCAAATTAATCATTATTATACATTATAAACATTAAGCACACGTGTTATGCATTCTCTAATGTGTTTAATAAGTAAATTGGTAAATAAGATTATAATTAACGACCTTAACGACCTTAAAATGAACGTCATAAGATGTAGGTTTTAATTTAAAATCATAGTCTATGATTTTTTTAAAGTATTCTAAATTCAAATTTTTTGCTTTTTTTTTTCTATCATATATACAGAAAAGGCTTTTGATTGATTCTATTTTTAGAATTCGCAGTTCTAAGTATTTTCGATAGTTTGATATTAAATTGTTATTCAAATACCGCGCGCCTTGAGAATCAGACCCTTAATACCTAAGTATTAAAAACGTTGTTTATACGATTAAAAGTAATGGCCATTAACGTTTCTTTGCATTGGTTCAGTGGGAATTGTCCTCCCACAAATTATAAATTCATGTGTAAAAGTATTTTTTCATATGATATCTCAGTCACCAGTGAATATGTATACTAATCACTATATTGCAGATATAATGCAGTGGTAAACTTCTTGAATTATTAAGTTCTTGTATTATACCTCTAAGCCTAAAACAGGATGTCTCATGGGTAGCGTTCTTTATGAAACAAGAAATTGTTTATGAAACTCGAAACATGATCTCGCTGTATAAAATTATCCTTTAACAGCCAGTTTATACTGACCACTAAACAAAGCCCCTTCACACGACCTATCCGTAATTAAAATGATAAAAAAGCATTCATGAATGAATATTCCTGAGATAGCCTCTCTCATGTTTATTAAAATCTTAGCTTGGATCTTGCCCTTATGATTTATGTGCAGAAGGAGCGCACCGCCTTCATTCATTTGTTTTTTTTTTCTTTCTTTTTTAGGTCCACTCGGGAACTAAGGAGGTTTTTGTTATTCGATTTTCAGATAGGCTTGATTAGTTTTTAGCTGGGATTAATCGATGTAATAGTTTTTTTGGTGTTCGTGTTTGGGCGTTAACTGCCCCCTGTGATTTGTGGGGAAACAATACGGTGAACTGGGAAAGTGCTCCTATACAAGTATTTAAATACAACGGTGTGAATGCAAGGTTCATGCAAGAATGAGATTCTATTTTGGTTATTATTTTCAACTAAATCATCATGTAATATTTCTAGATTTGATAAGGTGTCATTAATAAAGAAATGCTTGTCTAACGAAAACGTTTGATACATCTACATATCAGTTAATTTTCAGAAAATTCACTTCAATTAAATGCCTCATTTTATTCAAATGCAAAAATTACTAAAAATCCTTAAGATCGAAAAAGAGAAAAAAACACGTTGTCAGTTGTTGTGATACTCTTATACAAAACTAAGATATATACTTACATAAACTTAGTCGGAAATATAAGATAAAGGTATATTTCAATAAATAGTTCGAGTTATATAATAAACTTAAGAGTTTGCTGGCATAGAGGTTCAATCGCAAAATCATTATCAGTTTAAATTAACATGGTCCAAAAAAATCAGTACAAACTCAATTTTAAAACAGTTCAGTCAATTGAAACCACATATGTTTGAACGTTGTCATAAAACTATAAAAAAATTTAAGCGTAGGTACTTATTAAATACACAATAACTTCACAAAGTACTTAAGCATAGTTTTTATGAAAATAAACATTCAACTTCCCACCATGTTCTTAAAACTCATTAGGGAAGCTGTGTAAAAACATCGAGACACCATGTTTTATGGGGTACAAACCTGCGAAGTCGGACCTCTGATGTGGTTGGAAACCACAGCCTTTGTGAGATTATGAGAAAGAGTCCACTATAAAATGACGGTTACGTATTACTTGAAATGCTTAAATAAATATATCAGACGTCGTTTCTGATAATAGGGATCCACTAAAATGAATTATAAACTTAGAATTATACTTAGAATCTGGTAACTAGATAAAAACCTTTTAACACCATAAATTAAAAATACAGACAATGTCTCTCAGCTAAGATATTTTATATAAGTTTTGTCAACACATCCATTGAGATCGAGTCTAAACAGTCACTATGAAATCATTTCAATTTGAGTATCCATTTTGGGTAAGTATCATTCATAAAAAGAAGTTCATATTTAAAATAGCTTACTTTTTTAAATTGTTGTCGCTTTGCGCTTGCGCTGTCCGGCTGTGGAGCTACTTTTTTATTCTTAATGAGGTAGCTCTTGTCTTTCATCTCACCGGATAGTAAGTGAAGATAAGGCTGAAGATGGAAGTGAACTAACTATTTATATATTTCGCTGCCAACTGCATTTTTGTCCACCCCTTGAAAAAGAATTTTTAGTGGTTATTTTATATTTAAGCACTTCTATGTATTTATTTGTATTATATTACTCTCTCCTCTCCGTATTCTTGCAGCAAAACAGTTTTTGTTATTTATTTTATTATTTTCACCTAAGGTTAAATGGAATAGATCGTTTAGAAGCAATAAAACTGCCTCCTGTATGTATGTGTTTTTGACGTGTTGTTGTATTTTTATAGTTTGTGTGCAATAAACGTTTTTTTCAAAATTCAACTCCAAGTGACGTTCAATTTGGGAAGACAAGTTAGGATAAGTAGAAGTGGTACAAAGTTCACCAGGTCAACTAGTGGGTATACACAAGACTCATATTAGACTCAAATTATAATATTACATATTTCTAACATTCCCAACTATTGTCAAGCTAGCCTAAATTAAAGCTTGTGTTATGGTTACTATAACGGAGAAATATAGGTAGTAATATATACATAATTATCAGAAATTTACTAAATAAACATATTAACAATCATGACTCAAGAACAAATATATTTGTACTCATTATACCAATAATTGCCCCTACCGAGATTCAAACGCGAGACTCGACCAAACGCCACTCAAATTAGTCTAAAACATAAACATAATTTATAGCATATATACTTTTTTCAATATGGTACGTTTTTATGAGATTATTTTGTTTTGTCCTTATTTTATTGAGTATATGTATCTTTTTATGTATGTATAATAAACGAACTTTGTGACTTATGTCATTAAACTTCTGTGCTGTATTGTCTTGTGGTGGGAAACGTGATATTTGGCCTTGAAACTGCACGATAGAATTTTATAGACAGTCAGTTTTTAGTTAGTTAACACCCATTGATACCTGGATAGGTTCGACTGGGAAGCTACAACCGCCTGTACTATATCGACCATCAAGCAGTTCGGCAGAAGGATGCTAGTGAATAGAGAATTACAAGGCATGGGAGGTTATAACATCTCCTGTCTCTACAATGCCAACGAACCCTGAATATGATGTTATATGAAGTATCTAATTCCTGCACAGACCTGGTGTGCTAGCCACTTACCACGAAGTGGGCCATTACTTTAATGATATCTGTTGCGCTAGACTAAAGTCCAACTAACAGTAAGTTCGAGAGGAGATATAAATGTATGTTTTTTAATAATAATATTATACTCGGTAACCCATCAATATGTATTCTTTGAATTAAAAAACACTCATGTAGATATATGTAAATGATTCGAATTATGGAAATCTTATTTTTAAATAACAATCTTATACAATTCACATTGAAATTGATATTTCTTTGTTGTCTATAATAGATACTATTTAAAAAAATTAGATTACGCATGAGGTGTAAACTCTATTAATAACAACTTGGTTTTTCATCGCAAGCCAATGTTTATTTTAAATTCGTCCAAAAACGGTGCTGTCGTCTGTCATATTGTGACGTCATGCGCGCGGACGCCGACCACCGATCACCGCCAATTTTGAAATTGGAACACTTACCGCCCGCGCCTACACCGACCTAACATAAACTCTATTGTCTTTTATTATAAAATTCCAAATTTAAAAAAGATTACGTATTATCCTTCAATATTGTAAAGCCACAACTGCACAAAATCTCGTTAAAGATGTTGAAACCTATTACTATAGTAATAAAGCGTTTTTTTCTTGTTTTGATTTATTCTATTGTTTCGGTCTGGCGACTATAATGACATAATGGGTCGATCCGATGCAATTACGCGGCACACGATCGATTATTGTGATCAATACGGGGGTTAGCCGACGGTTCGCTGCCAATTTTACATCTTTTTTCATATAATTTGTTACAAACAATGTGGTCTTGATACGATTATCGATAAGGCTATTCTGCAGATGTCGGTAATATTTATTGGAAAAAAATTATGTCCGATTGTGGTAGATAAACATAAGCATATGTAGTTTAGACATAAATTCGCGAGTTGTAAGTGTTCTATTTTATTAGAATATCTAATTATAATTTCGCCATCGATCGACTACTTTCAGTGGCCGTTATTTCTCTCTTTTTCTAAAAAAGATTCGTAACCGCGTAAAACCATATATTATACATATAAGATGTTCCATTCTGTTCACTAGCTGGCTAGTAAGGAAATAAATATTAGATGGGAGATATTATTAGTTCTAAATTTCATATATCTATTATTACGACACCGCTATTTAGTTACGTAGGTGAAGTAATTTGTTAGCAAAAGGAGTCGGTAGCGGTACTAACCAATAAATAATATAACTTGTCATTAATAAGCGTACACGTTAAATGTAAACTAAAATAATAATAACGTCACTTCCTAATAAATCAAATCGATACATCGCTCCCATCACTCGATTGCTCGTCGATCGGCGCAGTCGCCGACATGGATCGACAATTTCGTAAATTGTGGGCCGATTAGCGGCCGATTACGACTATTACCCGCCGTCGGACACCCGTGCCCGGCCCGGGCCGATTAAAATAATCGGCAACCGATAAAAACCGGTAAAATAATAATCGATAAAATAGACGGCCTTTAGCGGTCGTCGTTTTTTGGCAGTTAGAGGAAACACTTGATTGTGACCTAATTGATGGCATTTTGCTATTTGAATTTAGAAAAACGGTTTTCCCGTTTAAAATTGTTAATCGCGCGGTTATAAAATAATAACTTCATAGATTATTAAACAGACACTACAGCATATGGTCGAACCAAGACACAGTAAAAATAGTATTATGAAATTCATCAGACAGTATCAGTATCAGTACAGATTACATATACGTTACGTACAGATACAGATTGACACAGATGACATCACAGACTTCTGCTGTTGTGAGTTATTGATAAACTCTTACTAGCCAGCTCACGCGCACTAATCAAAGTGTAAAACCAGGTCTGTGTCCTAGAAACCACCTACTTTAGATCTGGAGGTCTGGGGTGCAATACTCAGTGGGGTCAGAACCCACAAGCTTACCAAAGACTGCAGCCATAGCAATAATGTATTCAGCCATTCCCTCTGTGGTTGACGAATTGGGGTGTGGTTCGGCCTTATCTTCACTTACCCACCAATGTGATGAAGGCCAAACACTATACTATTAAGAATTTTAAACAAATTGTTTAATATTGTATGGTACAGGGGTACTTCATGCTAACATACCTGCTAGAAGCAGATATGATTAATATTGCTGGTCTAAATAATGCAGCCGCAGTAATTAACATTTATCAGCCTCTTCGACTATTCTCGCTGCTATTTTATATGTATAAGTTTTTTTAATTACTAAGCATTAGGTATTTTCGTGATATACAGCGTGTCCTTACAAAATAAATATTGTAGAATTTTATACACTGTACAATTGTACAGTATATGATATAATTATATCATTAGTTGAATTTATAGCATAAACATTTAAAAAAAAATATAACAACTATGTCAAAGATTTTAAACAAATTTTTATATTTGTTTGTGACATACATACCTACATTCGAAACGAATTCTTGAAGAAATTAATAATACAATTCATATTATGTAATTCAGTGCCAGATTTTCAAGTTGTAAAACTCACTATGATTCATGAACTATTGATATCTTGCAGGCCAGGCTGCAAATACAGTCCATTGCTTTAGGAGGGAACTTTAACACGCATTTTCAATAATTTAATATGTATGTTAAAGGGATGGTATGTTAAAGGTGACCAAAAAACTAAATACAAAAAAAATGCAAAAACAAGTTTTTATCTAACACAACACAATTCATTCCTTATATTTATGTAATCAAGATTTTCCCAACTCCTACATCGTATCGATAAAGCTGGCCCAAGATCTGTGATTATTCACTATTAAGTATAAACATAACAATTTATGAAATTACCCGGATAAAAACTGAAGGCTGGTCACCCTATTATTATAATGGTTCGTCTTGAGCCGTCATTACAGGTGTATGGATGAGCTAGTTTTTAAAACTGTTTTATTAGACGTTTTGTAAAAAAACCATAGTTAGGCAACAAAATTTTGCACCTGGTACACAGGTCTTGCCGTGGTTTTTATACAAGTTGTCGCGTAGAAATGTCTTCTTTAGATTTGTTCAGTGTCAAAGTAAAGTTTGTTGACTGGTTGGCCGAGTGGTCAGTACCTTTAGCTAATAGGCTACTCGGTTAGGGGTTCTTGTTGCGATTCCCGGCAGCGCAGATGTTTGTACTCAACACGAATATTTAATTTTGTTACCGGTTCATAATTATTTATATATATTTTAGTATGTATATTTCTTTCTATCTCAAATATGTATATTATTAAATATTAAATATTTTTCTCTGCTGTCTAGTATCTATAACAAAAGTTCTTTTTGATGCTTTCTCTGTGCTAGATAATTGTGAGTGTCTCAGTGCCGTTCGATCTTTAGAACCTCCCTTACTTTTTGTTGTATACAGAATAAAGTTTCCATAAACCTCTCTATCTGTGGACAGAAAGAGCGTATAGTTTCTATGCCACTTCCAAAAGATTAAATATACATGAGAAATCTCCCATCAATTCCTGGAAAAAAAATTAGAAAGCATGTGCCCAGATCAGCTTGTCTTTCCGCCGCTGAAACTGAGGGAAGGTAGAAGGGTTAAAATGAAAACACATAATTGAGTCCGATTGAGAAACCATATTCTGTATCTAAATATAAGACTGGTATATATCTTCCTAATTATATTCTCAACTATATTGGGGGCAAAAATAAGAACAATGAAATTAATTCAGCTTAAAAAATCATGGACTAGTTTAATGCATATACCTATTCATGTTACAATTATATATTTATTATGGTTACAAAAATGATAAACACTTACTACGCCCCATATTATTTTGTCAGATGTCTTTTTGAGTACAGTTTAGTCACGGAATCGAAAGTCATCAAAGTCGTCACAATTTAGATAATTTTTGATTGTAATAGCATAGAAATGAAATTAAAATTTACATTAAAAAATGTTTCAATAAATTTAAAAGCAAGAATTCTTGTTCGAAGAAAATGTGCTATATAGTGTTGATAGACACCGGTTAAGAGGCAGCTCTTAAAATCAAAATAGGATTCGGCTATTTAACTAGTTATCGTAACTAGATAAGATTTATATTTGATGTTAGGAATTTATGATTTTAAGAAGCTATTAGAAGTATTTTTATACCATTTTGCAAAAACGTAAGGATCTTACCAAACCCTTTACTTTACTTTTTGTGACTGAAAAATCACGTCAAAAAGATGTATACAGTCAAAGCTTAAAAATATGTATACATGGACACTTTTGTAAAAGAAGAAAGGTATTGTATACAAATCTTGATTCCTGAAATGTATACACATTTTAAGATTCGACCTTACTTTAGAATCTGATCCATTCATATCCCCGTTTTTCCTACTATATCCGGATTTAATAAGTAGATAGATGGTAACCCTGATTAAAGAGGACAATGCGGAATGTCTCTTAGACACCTTGCGTAGTTAACTGGAGATGTATGTACGGATCTCTCCAAAGACACGTCAAAGCCTATTCTAATTTAAACAGGGCTGTTTACGTCCCAGGGGCTTGGGTCACAGCGACCCTGGGGTGGGGTTCCAGTTAACCTCGACGCTTTCATTTAAAAACGCTCATTCAACTATTTTTTTAATAAAATTCTTTTCTTTAGGACTGTTCTCTTAAGGTGTTGTGTGTTCTGTTGTCTTTTTATGATTGTAATTTTATACACGATAAACAAAATGAGATTATAAAGAGATACTTTAAATAATTAATTATTAATGCTGTGATTACAATTAGTTATTATAAGGTTAAGAAAGCATAGAAATTGACATCATTTTATTTTTTGAATGAAGTAAATTAAAATGCCCGTTGGGAAATATATATTTTCACAACATTACTATATTTTCCCAGAAATTTAATCCAGAATTTTTGAAAAAAGTTTCTAATACCTCTACGTTAATTTTTAGACATGGTTTTTTGTTATTAAAAATAAATGTCTCACAGACCATGTCGTTAGATTTCTTTATATGAAAACATTTTTTTTTCATGGAGCTTTGTTTAACTCGTTATTAAATCAAAAATATTGTATTTTGCGTGCAGATATTTCAAAAGATATTATTGGTAGATTTTATATTTAATGACTGTGTATACCATGTAGTATAACGTGTAGTAAATTATTGTATTAATAATCTGCTTCTAAGGAGATAGGAGATGTCCATGTCCCAGGGGCAGACGGCAGGTAAAGAAAGAAGGTTAAGGTTATTTTTAAAATTATTTTCAAAGTTTTTAATTTTAATAAAATCCGCTTTCAGTACGCCGGTACCCCACGCCGAACTCATTTCAGGGTTGAGTGAGCACCTGCCGCTTCGGCCCCTACGGTGGCTTGTAGAACCACGGCTGATGTTGTACCTACATACAATTTGATGCTTGCCCAATACTGGGATTGACATTAAACATTTTGTAGTGAAACAAATACTATATAGAATTTATTAGACTAATGGCCACACTGATATAAGTTTTACACTTTAAAAACAGGAAATAGCGACAAACCCATCAAAATGTACATCAACTTAGTTGATCTAGTCTATAAATTGTCTGTTCAATTTTTTGTATTAGTTTATTACTTCAAGTTTTGTATTTTATATCTTATTTCATATATTTCACCAATTATCTAACAAAGAATATATTTTTAAAGGCAATTCGAGAATACATTGTAGCTACACTATTAATCTTAAAGCAATTTCGATAACGTAATGTTGGAGCGGTCTGTAAGCAACATCCGAGAATCGGGTGTCGATGTGTACTACATTATATACAAAAAGACATATATAGTTTTTTAATAAGCAATACGTTTATAGTTTTTTAATAAAATAATATAGTTTTTTTAAATTAAATATTTGATGCTGGAAGAAGCAATGGTAATATTAGTAAAAAATAATCAATACATTATAAGATCCTTTTAATTAAGTCCGGATTCTTCGATTTCTTATGTAGGATGATCATCATCAGATTTTATTTGATACCTTTATAGCTAATTAATATCATTGTTTTCAAACATTACAAGAGAAAGATGAACCAAAAAAATCTAAATTAGATATTATGTCAGTACAAAACATGATTCAAACTATCGTAGAAGACACTTGACTGTTTTTCAGAGATTACATATTATCTATGCTAGGCGCTGATTGTTTAGACTGCGCGGAGAGGCCTTACCTTTCCCTCTGAACGGAAAGGATTATCATGGACATATGTTTAATTAACCCTTGCTATCGTTGCTTAAATCATCATATCTGTAGGTGACCTTTTGAAGGTGGGCTGAATAAATGAATAAGAAAAGTAAATAAATGGAGGACTTGATATATTAAAATAGATTACAACTTTGTTGGTTGCTATAACAATTAAATAAATATAATATATAATTTTTAAAAGAATGTCAAAGACACTAGAGTTTTGGAATTCAGAACCAAAAAGTATTTATCGTATCTGATAAGGAGGTTTGCGATAACATTAGTTTTACAAGCAGTGGTACGTAAAATAGTTTGATCATATTATCGGTCATCAATCCTAGACGGTCGTACTTTTATTGAATGTTTATTTATATGTAGTGTGTATTATTGTCGCTGTTTATTAACCAAATAAAACGCATAAAGATGGGTAAGGTGCTGTGTGTATTATAAACATTATTTATAATAAAAGACCTCTTAATAACAATACCAATGCGAAAAATTAACTTAAAATAAAAAATATGATCGCTTTTGTATGTAGGTATATCGTTGTCATTTAAGTCATAAAAAATTTAATTCTTACTATATTTATTGAAATATTAAAGTCTATCGTTTCCATCATCTGTGCTTAATAGACAATAAACAAGTGTAATTCATGAATAATTTTAAACAAAACGTCCCCTTCAGAAAATCGCTACAAACTCAACATCGCCCTATCAAAACTCTAAATTGAGAATAATTTTAATTTTGCAACATTTCGACAAATTTCGGGAACCGCAGGGTGCTATTACGCCTCCAGTTGTTTGGGCGTACAATAGACCCCCAACTGAGATCAACTGTAGCCGTGCATATGGCGGCACGAGAAGGGTTCGAAGTTGTGCTGATTTTTGAATACAAAACCTCCTGTGAAATAATATTGAACAACTCATGTTATTTAAAGATATGCATAAATATATGAATTAGTGAATTTTTATTAAACGTTATCGGTAACAACTACAACTGTTGAGACAATAGTTGACAGTTATCACACAGTTATACTTCACCGCTTTTGAAGATTTTCAATATTCCCTATTTTAGTAAATAATAGAGAGTTATAAGGTGGCTGAATTTGGTTTGACCTAATCCCACAGTACCACCTTAGTACCACCCACAGTAGTACCCACTGCTGATGTTAGTTCCTAATTATCAAGTAAAGGGTGAGAAAACTCAATATTAATACAAAACTGATGGTTGCAATATAATAACCCAATTATTTTTATTCACAATCGTTTTAATGTACGCAAGCTGAATTGCAGATATATCTGTAATGAATATTTTCATTGCTTGCATAAGATAAATAGTTTCATGCTAACGAGGTTTATAAATCATAGTCTTTATTTGTATATAAATAATACCAAAATATGATATATCCATACTACGTGACAGGAGTCCATATGCGAAGTTAGTTGGTCCAGAATGAATCATGCTTCTTCAGCGTTTTTGTTGTTGTAATAACGGATACTGGTTAAATCACACATTTCTTCAAAAGAGGTGTTTGAATAAGTTCTATATCTTATGTTGGATAAACTTTGATAAATAAAATAAAATATTTTTAATAAGTATGCCTAGATAAACAAATAGATATTACATATAAAAATAAAATGCGTAAAAGTAATTTCATTAATCGAAAATAATTTTATATTAAAAAATTTGTAATGATATTTTTATCTTTAAACTATAATCTATTTTGAACCCAATTCATCCGTTTAATGTAACCGATGTTTTGTTATAGCGAATAATCGATACCATACAAAAACCAATGAGGCCTGACCATACAGTTGTTGTTGGGGCTCACGGGATATGTTCATCACGAATATTGGCACGTTATTATTAGTATAAACAAACACGCACGTACCTATGTCAAAAAATTTAGTATTCCATCTACATAGTCAATTTCAATATTAATAAAAAAAACGTTAATTTAATTTACATGACTAATTAATTTGTTTATATAACATTAAATAAAAACCATAATCAAGGAGAAATCAAAATATAATAAAAAAATCTGCATTATTATTATTATAGGTTTAGCCTCAAATACAGCTAGAAAACCAAATCTTATATCCGTAACATACCACAACACTAGTAATAACATAATATGAGCAATTTAATCGATTAACATCGGCCGGAAGTCGATGGAAGCTCGGTGGGCGGCGCGCGCGCATTCGACTTCATAGCAAAAATAGCGGTTCACATCATTACAAGTCACCTTTTTTGAACCAAACTGGCAGCTATATTTTATAAACTATAATATGTATTAATGGGTTTTACACAGCCATAAATAGTTTATCTTCAATCTGCTTCTCTGTTTCTGGGTTAACAAAGAGCAACTGTGGTGTGAACATTGGTTTAACTTTCTATGTACTAGCAAGTATATGAATATACTAAAAGGAAATTTATTTATTTGTTATCAATTTTCAATTAATGGTTAAAATGAATTTGTACGCTCAATGAGCATGACAGAACATTTTATAACGTCATAGACATAAAAGTTTCACTTCAGTGATTTTGAGAATGTTTTGTCATAACTATTACACCAAAAATAAATTAAATTTTATAAAAAAATTCATTTTATTGAATACATTAAAATTGTCCTGATAGGAAATCACAAGTTTATTGACCTCTCTTAGCAGGGTTAAGTTGTAAATTGGTTAATGGTATAGTCCAATTATTATTTTAACAGCGTATCCGTATTGCAGTAGCAGGGTTCATTCAAGGCTTTGGCACTACTCATTTTCTATAATATGCTACGTAGAAGATGGTGCGTAAATTAACAAATAATTTCTTTTCAAAAACACATGTTTCAAAATCTTTGCATATATACTTAACAAGACTTAGACCTATATTTTGGGTCCCGTGTTTAGTTTTGGTAATACATAATAATCGATTTTATAATAGGTAAAGCGAAACGTGTTGGTAGTAGAGATCCGAATCGATGGTTCTGCCTGACTATAAAAGCTGTTAATGAACAATGCCCTTCCAATCTCACCACAGACACAGCAACGCCTTATTGCGAGTTTATCCAGGTTTTGCCAGTCTGTGAAGCTTGACCGACCTTTGACCACGAACTTTTCCGCACGTTCTTGTCGTATCTACTTTTCATCACCAGTTATCAATCTCTAAAAAAACGGTTCGGTTTCATTACGACTCAATAAAGAATCGCAAATGAGTACACGGTTCATTAGGTTTATTTCAGTGACCTCATGTGGCACCCAAATATCGAGCTTTTATGTGTACTCAGCTTTTTTCAAATGGGGCAAAACTGTTTGTGTGTGTCAATTTCCAGTTCTTCAGCTATGACGTAACAGCTAATATGCCGATCTTGTTCCATTTTATCCGTAATAGGGCGACCAGAGCGAGGTAAATCTTAGACATCAAAATTCCCGGATTGAAAACGTTACTGCATTAGGTCCAGAAACGTCACATATTTTTCGCGGCTTGTGTTGCATTTTTTCCATTTTTGTAATAAAATTTTAAAATTTATCTAATTTCTACATTTGATTCGCTCATTTAAACAATTGAGAAATAGTGGGAAACAAAACTTTTCTAATTTGATTCTTTTTTTGAAATGTCACCTTTTAATATCATATCATGAAAACCAGCCAGATACAAATAGTACAGCCAAAGATATTTTATTACAAGTTTATACATACTATATGTGAAAAAACTTTTTCCTCGACCTAATATATAAAATTAAAGGGCATTTGCGCACGGCATGGAACTCATGGTTCTGTCACATTAGACACGATTTTTATGCGACATTAAGTCACAGAACAAATATTAAATCGCATCACGGAAGAATGCGCAGAAATGCACGACCAATGTTAATGTCACCCAGTAAAGAAAGAAATTGATAGAAAACAGTGATTTTTATAAAGAAGTTTAAAGTAGCCGATTTTGCCACCGATTTTAAATTAAGAATTGAAAGCACAAATATATTTCTTAAACAATCAGAAAAAAATAATTATCGTGTTCGTCTGTTTCGCTCTGTTTTATTTTCTTGTCTTATTGTTTACTGGTTGTTTGAATACAGCAGAAAAAATAATATTATCCGTAGATTTAAGAGGGCACTACGTGTGTAAAAAAATGCCCTGGTTTTCCTGATTTTGGACTAAATGAGTTAGCGACTAGGCTAGCTAGAAAAGGCAGAAGCGCAGAATACAACTTTACAAATAGTTCTTAATATTGGCGTTTCTATTGTAGTAACATCAACGGTATTCAATTTTAAATTAATCTAAACGTGTCTTTATTTAAAGTAAAAATAAAAATGAAGACACCACTTTACCTACAAATGGGAAGTTTTTATTCACTTTGAATTTCAAGGCGGATTAGATGTTATTATGTTCTATAGTAAATCATAGCACGCTTGTTAGAAATGGTCTACTTTGACCTCAATACTTTAAAAATGGTCGGAACATTAGACATAAACAACAGTACGAGAAGGTATCATAGATTTTAATGAATAAAATGCGTATTCTTTATTTAAGTCATAGGATCTTAGGAACTTCTACGCGTTGCCAACACTGCAAAAATCAAGAGGTAAGAAGTCCTCTGCTGCGAACATAGCCTTTTAATTGAGCTCTGATGACCTTACTCGCCAAACGAACACAACACTAAAAATTATGTTACTGGGATGTGATCTTCTGTAAGGTACAGTTGACCTCAGAAGTAGATTAACATTTTAGTGCCAGGTCACACTCCTTATTGAGTATATAGAATTAGTTGAAACCATACGTTGATTATTGGCTAACTTAGATGTTGCGCAACTTTATCTTAACTCTACAGTTGAAATGAAGTTACGCATCATACTACGCATTTTACTATAGGTAAAGGAGTTCCTCAACTACCTACTAACCACCATGGCGAATCACAAACAAATTAGCCAATAATGAATGAAGTAAATATCGAATCTAATAGATTCTATTGTATCTTTTTTAAATCATAGATTTACGGAACTTTTCATACATGAACTTAAAAACATCAATAATTTCGACATTCTATAAGCTCTACGGAACTAGGTCTCGAAAGTGTCAGACGATAAGGGGTCTTAACCAGCGCCCGTAGCTACAAACTACTCAACCAATGGTTCCAAATTCATGTCCCGGCCAAAACAGATATTTGTTTATTACAAACTTAGTTCTAGGATCATATATTAATTCTTTATATTTCTTATATTCTTAAATAACATATATATAAAATATTCAATATTTTATCTTTTATATCATAAGTTCTTTGTGCTCCGTTCTTTGTATTAGATAATTGACTTAAGAGATTATAGTCTCATTATTTATATGCAAAATTTTTTAAAATAACCTCTATAGCTATAACTGAAGAGGTAGAGAATATACGGATATGACATTCAAAGGGGAGTGGGGCGGAGATACGCTAGCTGCGTCAATTTAAGTTTTAGGCTATTGTCTGTAGTGCCTATTTTCATTTGAGCAGAAAAGCTCCGTTGTACTCCTATTCAATTTAGCTACAACCTATTATAGCGCTGGACCGCCTGACGTTCTCCGACCATACCTGGCAGCAGTAAACAGCCGGGCACCGGTCACGTCGCTCGGAGTAATCTGCGAACACTATAATTTGTGATATTGGCCGCCGCTACAGCGGTAGCTTGATTAAAAATTGGATAAAATTGGATATGGATAGCGAAATGAATGCAGACGGCTAGACGGTGGGAAAGATTGGTGTGGTTAGATGAGAAACCAAGCTGGTTTCTAATGTATCAGATTCGTATCGCTACCGATCGATTTGTTCAACAATTTCAAATGAAAATTTTAAATTAAGACGTAACGCTTTAGAATTTAATGTATTTTTTTGTTTTAAAGTCGTTGAAATACTTTAGTAGCTAAGAGAGTGATTTATTAAAGCTTTTCAGTATCGTTACTGTATATTCTATTCATATCAGCTATCTTTTTATACATTTTTTATATATTTCTGAGGTTAAAAAATACTTCAACAACAGTAACCTTTAAAGGATTTACTTAAGTAAAAATACCCTAAAAACCAATTAAAAAGCAACCGTACTTCCGACATTTCAACAAGCAATTACACGATAAACAAAACCATTATTAGCAACAGAAACAGTCGGCGCACGTGTTCAAATCGATCGTGACCGATTTTACGTACGAATAATTTAATAGACCGCTCGTAATCGAGACACAACCGAATAAACAGGGGACCGAGATGTCAAACCGAGTTGGAATGCCATTAGAAGTTAATCGTTGAACGGATGGATGGGTTTGCGTCTAACTAATAGTAAAGAGACTGGTACAGAAGCAGGTGCACTCTGGTCTTATGATACTTATTTTTTTTACCCATCCTATAATAGAAAGCACAGGTATCTAGCACATAGAGCCAATGGTGATAGATAAGCCATGTGTAATGTAGGTTTTATTCTTAATTTAAAAAATTAAAAATTCCATGCATCCTAGAAAATGGTTGTAAATTTACAATGACAGAGTCGTGATAAAATTTACATAGTTTTTTAAACAAAATTAACTTTCATCATCATCATCAGATCAGACAACTTAACGTAACTGCATATCAAAGTTTATAGCAACCATTCTATATAGATATAAATCCTCTTAAATAATTTTGTATATCATCCATTTAAAGCTCATTTTAGAAGATTTCAATGTTCATTATGGTTTTTATTTTAGTTACAAACTTAAAGGTCGTAGAGAAACTATATTTAAAGATTTTATTTAAGGTCAGTTTTGTGAATGAAGGCGAACCTTTATCAAAGTGTAGTAAAAAACATTTTAAAAAATGACATTTTGCAAAGCACGAAGCTTCTAAAACCTCCGACCATCCGAAAAACAAAAAGTTTAATATCTATCCCAACGTTCAGTGTGACGTGAAGATGATATGGGATGACATGTTTGCGATTTGTTCGCAAAATATCTTAATCATTTTGTGATTCATTATCAAATTTACCACTTTTTGAGTAAGCTTTGCTCACATTTTGCCCAAACACATTACTAGATATCTTGTGATTTAACAAAAAAAATCCAGTATGAACTGTAGACCTAGATACAAAATGCTGTCACGTGTGTAGGTAGCTAGCACGCAATTCACTGACCTCCTCTCGAATGTCCAAGTAACTGTGGGAAATCTCCTTCGACGCGTACCACCCCCAAGCAGTTTTAGTGGGTATTCCCAATGCTACTTTGATCAGGCGCTGAGTGAGCCCTTGACACGTCTGCCGCTTTAGATTCGTAAAAGGATTCCTCCTCTAAAAAGGGTGTGTGTGTGTGTAGTGTGTAATTTAATGAAAATAAGGTTTTGACAGGTTAACAGCAAATAGGTAGGTAGGTAAAGATTTTCTCGGTAAGATCTTCTAGGTAGAGAAGAAAATCTTTTATTGTTCATAATACAAATATCATAAGTATTATTTGAAAGTTTGTTGACCATCATTCGAATATAATAGGTAAAAAGTTCAAATTCAATTTTAAATTAGGTTAGTGCCTATGACAAGATGTTTTTATTTTATTTTATAAATGTTTGATTCAATATGATTTTGAAATGCCAACCTCTTTGAATTAAGTTATCACTAAGTTTTTCTTCACGTAAGAACAAATAACCTAAAAATACTGTCAGCATTTTTACACCATAATCACTAGGTTAATATAGTAATTAATAGTAATTCAATAAAAGTAAAATATAGTAAAACAAACAAACAAACATTCGACTTTTAGTAGTTTATTAATATACTTGTTCGCTTATGTTGCAATGTGTAAATGAAATTATGTTTTTATATCTAAACTGTTACAACTCAAAAAAAGTGTCTCCAAAAAATTTTTGTCAATGTGTCAATACAGCTCAGTTAAGGTTCAATTTTGCTCTGTTACATTGTACCTTATGTGTAAATTAAATGAAAGTTCTCGGCGGTAGAGTAGTTTAGAGAGTACATAAACTGCCATAATATTACAATATGATGTATAAAATATATTTTACGCTTAAAAATTACAAAATTCAACAGCTTAAATTAATATCAATACGATCTTTAAAGGCCTAATGATGCATTTTGAAATAGTATGGACCATCTAAACGTTGTGTTAAATTTTACATGGACGAGCCTTTATGGGCAATATTTCAGTATTCAAATGATTTCATAACTTGGTACATAGTTTTACTCGTTATGTCCCTCTTCATACTGTCACAGTCTATGTTTTTAACTGATGTGGAGTATTGTTGTGTGAATAATTTGATGTGGAGGTTCTTTAACCTTTGATTAGACTGTGACATTACTCTCAAACATAAACAATTGTTATTTTATTTAAGTTGAAGTTATTACGTGATCATCATTCTTCAGTTATACCTCATATAAAGCTTAAATTAAGCATCAAATCAAAAATATACTATGACCGTTTGTACAGCCACTTATTGTCAAGGTCACCTTCGATATAAAAAACCAAGTTGTACAGAACGGGTTTAATGGATAGCTAATTAGAACATTAATTCCTTAGACCTTTATATTTCCAATGTGTAATCTTCGCTTGCGCGATTCACAAAGGTGCAGCGCCATTTGTTGCCTCCGTTCGAAACTATTAATTTAATAATATTCATGTTATAAGAACACAATTGTCTATAGAGACAGAGAATTAAATAGTGTCGAATAGCTATTGTATATTCGAGTATTACTGTGAAAAACTGTCGCTTCGATGTGAATTTAAAGTATGTACACGCAGAGTAATAGCTGACGTACTTTCATTTAAGCCGTGATCGAAAGCTTAACACGTTATCGCATAACTAAGTGTTTGCAGGACTGATTTGCACCCCAACAAAATGGCGGGTAGTGTTGACTTTCGCACATTAACTATGAATCACTGACACTAATCGGGCTTACTATTTTCTTTGTACAAGTTTATACATTATTTAGGTTATAGAAAAACGCACAGTAGTATAATGACACTGTGACTCCGAATTGACAGTTGAAAGAGCTAAATTTAAGTAAACGATAACTTGCTGCCTTTCGTCACAAGGCAAACGGACAACATTTTAACTACCTTCCGACTGGAATCTCTCAACTTTGAATTTTACTGAAAATTACACTTAATTAACTTACACTCTAGACAGACGGACTGAATTTAACTGCATTTTGTATGCCAAATTGCAATCCTAAACTGTACATACTAAAAGTAATTAATAATCAATTTATTTTAATAAATTTATTTACAAACAAAATAATGCGTTAGGAGACAATTTATTTGTATCAGTAAACTCTGCTGTTAGTAGACCTAGAAAAGCCTAGCTTGGATAAATTTCATTTAGGTTTAATTTTTAAAGCATATGCACCTATGATCAAGACCAAACTCTCCTTCCTATATTTACCACTCAAACTGTTTTCTATCTTGTTTCCATTTTTATTAATGGAAATACCAATCTAAAAAAATCACACATGTTACGCTGCCATTTTCAGATGGATTGGCTGCGATGCGCGGGCGCAAGTCACGTGGCTAGCGCGTGCCTTGAATAAAGGCAGAAGATGAATCGAAATTAAAGTGCCTAATAATATGATATAATGTAATCCTGTTTATAAATAGGGGTTTTGAGATTCTGAGAATAACAACTAGGTACCAAAATTAGTCCAAATGGAATAATTCTCCTTTAAGTAAAAGTAATGACATCGAGTTGAAAGATTTTATGTTTGATTTGAAGGTTTTAATTTGCTATTTTTTGTGTTACCAAAAACATTTAGTCTTTTATAGGAATTGAGAAACGTCGTATGTTTATTTTCACTTTATAAGTTCTTTAGAGTAGAATAAATACCTATCTTGATTCCAAACCTAACGAATTATTTTTGAAAACATTTATTACCGTTTGAGCATTTTTTAGTAATTAGATATTTTGACACGTGTGGAATGTCTATATACTTATATAAATAATTCCTGGAGTATAAGTTGTTTTATTTCTACATACTAACCTAAACAAAATTGTCAACCCACCTCTAACACAATAGTTCGCTTCAAAACAAAGCATTCAGCCATCAAATAATAATTGAATTGAAGTTATACCGATGATTTTGCTGAGTACGCATTGAATTTTAATACAATTTCCGTATATGATATTTCGATAATAGCTTCATAAGCAAAACATAGGTTATAGGTCATTTGATGTGTCATTATTCGATATTAGTATATTATCACATATAACAATGTGGCAAAAAATAAAATAGCTATTACCTATGAACTATGCAAGATATACCTGCTCTTTTTTATTAAATCAGGTTATTACTGCTTGGACTGTTATGTATGAGTGTGCTATTATATTGACGTATACTTTCATTAAGTGATATTTGAATACCTAAAACTCGATTACTTAAAACTTGAACAAACAAGTAACACTGTTCTTGTTACCATCAAAAAGTCGAAAGTTTTAAAATCGGATCAGCCAATTAAGTTAGATGGAGTTACTTTGGAGGGCGCCCTTCTCGTAAATGTACTAACTTGTAATCGAGTGGTGTGGGTCACAATCAAAAGCGGTTATAATCGCTTAAAAAAATACATCTATTATATTATAGTTTCCAGTATAGTTGTCAGGTGGCATCTATCCACTAGAATAAAACGTATATAACAAACATAATTACAAAATGGGAAACCAGGGAAAACATGCAAAATCTGATCTTATCAAAAATATCTTCATAAGCGAAATAAAATGTGTATAAATTAATAACAGAGAAACGTAACCTAGATAACAAAACAAAAGACATCTCGCGCATGCTCGGGAAAAATCAACAAAATCAAAATATTGCTACGTCACTACTGTCAAGAAAAGTTGTTTCATATAACAACTATGCTTGGCCGGCTTTGCCTACGTAATACAAAATGAATGAAAATATTAAACCTAAATTATATACAATACAAACAAAATTACATGACCAACACAAGATTACCAGCCAGCCACCATGAAAGTACAAAAATGAAGGTACAAAAACATTTGTTTCTTGCACGCTAACACGCTAGCAGTTTATACCTTAAACCAAGCAAAACTCCCTTACCCATTGTTTAGTTGCGTGAAATTTAAATTTTTGCTATTCATTGCGGACGCGTCGTTTTTCTGACGCTTGCCTTTCGCGTGGGGTCCGGCCCTTCGTGGGGTCTAGGGCAGATGTATTATTCGCAGCGAAAGTGCAAACGAATTTCTTCTAATAAACTTTGACCACAAGTCAAGGGATGTCTAATAAACTGGAATCCTCGGTTTGGTTCCACTATTCCAATATTTTTATTTAAATAGATATAATTAACAAAAATTACCAATGAACAAATCTTTTTAGGATATTAATACAATTTATTCATAATATATGATTTTATGATGTATATCAGGTAGCTATCCCATTTTTAGCTAAGACTTACACTTAGCTCTAAAAAGCATGGTATTATTTTCTAATTTCCTGAAAATGAATAATTCCATGTCTTGCCAAATGACTAAGTTGTCTTGTGAAATACAAGACTTCATTTGATTGTCTGTTATGAGTCACAGAGACATGATTTTATTAAAACAAAAAGATATAAAACTTTTGTCAGCGAGTGTCCTCGAGGTAACAGCAAGCAATGCACATGCCGAACGTTCCTGACAATCCTAGACAAATTGAGTCAGGAATATATCCAGGATTGGAACGATTTAGATTTATTGTAATACGCATAATATTTTTATTTAAAATATAAAAAATAAAGTTAATGAATTTTAGTTTAGTACAAGAAAGTATTTTTAAATTATCGACATAGAGTTGGTATAATAATTTTTTAGGTATCTTGAAACAGGCAGGAAAATGGAAAATTAATAAATTTTGTAACTTGCCTTCCAAATCAGGGAATCCTTACCTTGTGGAGTTTGCTCAATAAACTGTTCAATTTTACATTTTTTTTAAATAGTTTTATAAAATATATTATAGTTTATCGATGATAACAATAATGAATTAATCCAATGCTTTGTACCCAAAGAGTCTTAAATTTAAAATTGATGTATGAACAAATTACAATATAAATATTTTACCTTTATATCAATGTGATTCGACAGGAAATCATTTCAAATTCAAAGAACCCTTTTTGAGTGCTGTGTCAGATATTTACAAAAAGCTGTTTTATTTCACTTTACGACGCAAAATACTTACGGTTCCTAGTTACACATGAATTCAACTTATAATAATGTCGCTGGAATAAAATTTATAATGTATCTTTATGGTTAGTAAATACATGAAAGGATAAGTATAAATTGCGTTCGTCTAGTCTCTACCTAATCCATTCCCGTGTTCCGTCAAAACAAAAATACAAAGGCCGTTCACTTACAAAACATCTATCTACTAAGATTCATATTAATACGGTGACTAAAAGCATTTCTCGCTGAACCAATCAAAGAGCAGTTAACCAATTTCGTATAAAATGCAAAGAAAGGCTTCCCATACAAATTGCCACGCGACTTATTTAGACACGGCGAGGTTTGACACCATCCAACCAACTACAATATTATACCCTGCCATGACAAATGAAAACAACTTTTACAGTGCCTGTAATAAAGCCTATTTTAGATTGTAAGTATTTTAGAAAAAAGCAGGGAGCTAACGTCATTGAAATAAGTATGAATACTTTTGAATAGTTCCGTTTGTACATGAATTTGTGTGTTATACAAATGGTTATAAGGTTTACTTTTGTAAGATACTTTGTTTGTGAAATTAGGGACTTTATAAGCATAAAATAGATAAATAAGATTGTGTGTGGGTGTGCAAAATTGTCTAAATATATCTAAGGGGCGTGTTCGGCGCGTGTTACTAGTTAAATCGTTTTCCCATGACAATTACAATTATGGTATACTATGACAAATTTTAAAATATCGTTATTATCAAACGATAGTGCAAAAATTTTATTAAAATATGAAAAAAAATTTTGTACAGAATTCACCTAAACATGGAACATTGGTATAATAATATATACAAACAAATATATTATTAAACATAAATTGATATGTAGGTTTAATAATTATTTGTTATAATAAGCTTTAATTCTTTCTTACAAAGGTAATTTCTACAACTTAAGTGTTGCGGTTGATGAAAGGTTGTATGTCCTTACGTAAGACACTATTTAATTAAATCTGTGGAGCCGTATGAGACTTCTGGGTGCTTAAAAACAAATTGTGTCTGGAGTTGCTGAGCAGTAATGTTTTGCACGTATAGTGAGTAATAGCACCATGATGTTTTAATTGCAATATTGAATCTACTACAATTAATCTTGCAATATTATTCAAACGACTAATCATTATTTACAATCTCTTCTAGAGAATAATGGTAAGAAAAAATTAATTGACACGTCTCTCCTAAAACTTTTCTCAAACTCAAACAGGTATGTTCAAACTTTGCCCGCCTTATTACAAAACGTGGTTTAAAGTAATTCTTAGTTTAGAACTAAGGCTATCTCATATTGCTATTTAAGGTAAATAAAGACAGCATGCGGTTTACACCCGGTTTAACTTAAGAATTTTGTAATAAGACTGTACAAAAAATAAATCATTGAGGAAGCTTTACTTAATTTGACAGAATATACAAAGTGAGCGTTTATAAACGACTATGGAAACCATTAAATATCAAACCAGAAGTAGCTGCATACCACTTCTACTGCATAAGTAATCATTACAAAACATATTTAACGTGACGATACAAGAATAACGTGTCAAAAAACAGTTAGGTATCACGCTCAAGAAACTTTCTACTGAGATTAATAAAAAATAGTCTATTCAAATCACATGTTTTAACGCTCCAACCATGGCTATGGCGGCCGCGGGACTATCAAACGTGAGCTCTAGTCCACAAAGCGGTGTTTTACAAACTAATTATTAACAGAAAAACCACAAAAAACCTCACGAAATTAGTTCCCGATGACAGTCAAAAATATATGTATAAATTTTTTCGGGTTACGCCATAAAAAACGGGCATTCGTAGCGCCATGGCCAACGCGCGGGTCTTTTACACCCAGCGGGGGCCTACCCTCAACTTACGATAGTAAATTTCCCTGTGGCATATTTATTCACATCGTCCCGAGTCGAGATTATTTTTCTACTAGAGTTTTATGATAATCGTGGACCCTTAACGACTAATGAATATCCCGTGCCGTAGCCGAAGTGACAATTGCGTAGTCGCTTCTACGAGTTATGTCACGAGTTTTTTCGTGTTAACACGACAGATAAGAATCGGACACCCGTTATTTCTTTTTAATACTTGGTTGAACATTTTATGTGGTGGTAAAGAATCATTCTTGTGTCTTAATAGTTTTTTTGTCGAAATTTCTCAATTTCGACAAAAAAACTATTAAGACACATCTCATCAACTATTAAGACACATCAAGACAGTATCTCTATAGAGATTTGTTTCTTTTAACATTATTCATAAACTAATTAACATTAGTACTCTTAGATATAGGTTACTCGACTTCCAAGGGCTGTAGAGTCCCTGCCGGAGCGGACGTCAAACAAATTGTCACATTTTATATTTGTATATGCATATTTAAAACACTTAACATAGGTTCTCTTGCCTCAAATACGCTTACCTGAAATACGCTTGCCTCAAATACGCCACAATACAAGCAAATGTTATGTAACCGGTTGTATAATTTATGTGGTTAAGAAGACAAGGAATAGGTTAACAGACTTACATGATTATACCATCACCTTTGTTGTATCAGTTACTTATGGATTATAGAATAATATTCATCTAAATTATCTTTGAAATATGAAAATGCCAAAGAATTAAAAAGTAAATTAATTAGTAAATTTTGGCTTTTAGAGGAAATTCAATTATTTTCATTTCAAAGAACATTCTATAAAATTTTAACTGGATTTTAAGCTTTTATTTTGGAACGATTTCATTTTTATCGACGAGTTTATACCAACATTCACGCTTAACAAGTATTTGTGCAATAATCTTTAGGTATTTGCGAGTGTTTAATAGTGTCTCAACATCCCGAAATCGGGTTAGCCCTATAAGTCTGACAATATTCATAACACATGTTTGTTACGTTGCAATCAGGATACACTAATGTAAAATATAATATACCCTATTATGTACTATATATATCCCTTTTATTTCTATTAGAATAGAATAATTATTTTTTCTTTTTTAATTCAACATTGTTTCGTAAATTAAATATAACCATTCACCTTCTGGAACAAAAAATATATATCCTCTGTGACTATTTAAAAAGTAATAATACTTTAGCGGGTCAGACGACAACCCGCCTTCATCAATCAAGCCTCGTCACGGGTGATGATGGATAGCTTCTGGCCACTGGGTTCTACTGATAATTATCTGAGGATAAGCTTTTGTTGCCAGGAAATTATAATGTAAAAGCAAATTACACAATTTGCTTTTACATTATAAGGTTAGGTAGAACTTCTTTATTTTGAATCTATACAAAATACCTAAATCTTGAAAGAATAATGAGTACGTTTTCTAAATTTCTTAACAGTAAAAGCATAGTTATTTTATACCAAGTTGTTTAACCCTAAAATTGTAAACACATTATTTTCTTAAATTTTTTGTGATTGTTACGAGGTGGCCATCAAGTAGATTTCCTAGCATAGAGGTTTTATATGTTTTTCCTCTTCCAGTATTACGTAAATGGTCAATTAATTGTCATCTGATTTTGATGATCTTTGCTATATTTCATTTTGTTTCTTTTTAATTTAATTTTATATGCTTTACTCTGAGCTGTCCGCCTTTTTATTTGACTCCACAATAGTGAAAAATTTTAAAAGTAAAATCTAGACAGGAGACGGTTTTGCCAATTTTTCTGCCTGTCAGTCTTTGCTACGTATACATTTTATTGATTTTTCCTATCGCTTGACTATTACTTTTTGTGGAAATATAAGTCTGTATATCTCATCAGATTATTACTAACTATATTAAAATGTAAACATTTCGAAGGTAGCTGGAGTTTCTATGTAACCGCGTCAGTGGTCTAGTGACTGCGATAGTGTTGGATTCCCAATGGTGGCAAAAATTGTATGCTCTTTTCGATTGTTAGTAGAGGTTTTAATAAGTACCTGCTTGCATGGTTGTTATGTCCAACAGTTGGAGATAAAATATCCAGTACCTCTGTGGTTGAGAAATACGGGTATAGTTCGCTTCCAACTTCGGTCTTATCTTCACCTACCATCAGATGAGATGAAGGTCAAGACCTACCCTATAAAGAATAAAAAAGTTGATGTAACAACAGTTTTTACAAACATATTTCAACAAAAGATTGTTAATTTGTCATACTATTACACGACAAGGCCATTGAGCGTAAGCGTTGTTACAGCTCTTCTTATGGCTTACAAATTAAGAAATACGCTAAAAAGAAAAGTTACACTAATTAACTATTCAAAGCCAAACTACCTTTTGTAAAATAAATTTCTTAAGTTTATACCAACAGTGTACCACTACTATAGTTTGCTATCTCACAACTTTTATACGCTTCTCCAAGTATATTTGTTTTTTTTTCAAACCGAAGATTCTATAGGTGGATATTGACAGTACGTGATCACTACCCAAAAAGCAGCAATGATAAGAAATCACCCAACACTACTGAACTACTGACATTTTGGAGACAAAGCTCAAGGCCATCCATGCTTTTTAATAAAATAATACATTTTAATATAAACTTTAACAATAATAGGCGATCGCGTCAGCTCTAAACGTTCAAAAAAAAACTCCTACGTTAAAGGTTACAGCTCTTCTATCTCTTATAAGCCCGCCGGTGAAAATTGGAAATTCAACTTGGATCTGATATATAGAATATTGAGGAAATCAATATGATATACAAGTGACAACATTGGCTACTATAAAACAAACATTCATGTCATAATTTTCTGGGTACTTCGCAGATAAATAAAAATTTATTTACTTTTACGTATTTATTTTGTCATAAGACACTCGTAGTAGTGGACCAAGATGAGCCCAAACATTGCCATTACAAAAAAATAACCCATAAATTAGGTAATTTATTTCCCGCTCGGACATTTAACGTATATGTGTAGTGCTTACAGCGAGCCGACCTTTGGTATCCATTCGCCGCTTCCTAAACATTAAAGTAGCCTAGATAGTAAATGTCATAGTAAACTGACTAAATAACCCGGTTTTAAACGCTTAATCGCTGTTCGAAGGTCTGTGGTTATTATAATTTTCGTCTGGCAACTTTGCTAAGACGATACGTTTTGCAAGATTAAGATTATGAGTTTTAAAGGGTAACTTTTACGTAAATGTTACTGTGTAATTTTGAAAAGGGTAAAGACGTAAGTCTATAGCGGCTTGCCAAGTGATTTGAGCAGTCTGGTATTTTTTTATTGAGAATAGGGTAGCTCTTGGCCATAATGACACGTGATGTTAATAAAGATAAGGCCGAAGATGAAAGTGAACAAACGGATTCCTGAACAACAGAGCTCTGGCATTGATGAAATGTTAAAAATATACTTATCAACATACCTATATCTATGCTATATATCCTTCATGTAACAAGTAGTATTGTTGAAAGAACATAAATACTTTTACCAATACTACTTGCTACATATACATATATAAAACTTGCGCCATGGTTGATCTTCGATGACTACAAATTTGTAAACTCGACCAAGGCCACCATTTTCACTCCAGTATTGGCACTGTATGCTGTTATCGCCCAGTAGAATGACAGGAGTAAAGGTTTTCATTCTTTATTAGCTTTAGATATCATCTTAATTTGTATTGACTAAACAATGACATTTCACTCAAATATTTTGAGAGCTTTGTCAATCTTTCAGGGCTTCTATCACTTCTGCGTTCAAAATCGGCCAACCGTGGACTTGACTTGATGAGGCCCGCAATCATCGACCACAAAAGGGTGCACTGGCTCAGAAGGCCACACCAGCCACAGCTACAAAGCCACTCACAGCATGCTCCCAGCCAACTCCGCAGACTGGAGAAGTGACTGGAATCCCACCAGTGAGCACTGAAAAGAGTCTTTTTTGTTGGATATTCGCCGTCCACGAAACTACTACCGGTTCTATTCCAGTAGTCGTTTCGTGCTCGCCCAGGGTACGTCGCCTCGATCCGATAGTGAACCGCCCTTTACACTGGATCGGGAGGTCATCAATTGCACTGAATGGTCCACCGCCGGTTCCAGCACGCGAGGAGGTTCCCCAGCCCGTACCCCTTAAGTCCACTCACCTACATCAACCTATAAATAAATAAAATCATTATTTATATCAGTTGTATAACTGTTCGCATTTATCTAAGAATAAATAATTTCAAAGACAAATAATTTAATTGCACACTGCCAATTGGTGATAAAGATAACTTCTATTAGCATAAACTAAGTGCAAAATACCACATTTGCTATGTAATAAATTATTGCAACGATTTCAAACATAGCTAATAGATGTCTATTGTATCATAGTGAAAGATAAAGACAGTACAATACCTATTGTAGAAAAACTTTGTAACGAATCGGTGTTAGTAGTGTGGGGTGGTGATGAATAAGCACCGGAATATGACACTACACTCTATATTAATATTAGGTAATAGCACTTTGTAACCAAAAAGAATTCAAATTTAAATTTGGCTGGTAGTAATTTATTTAGATACAAAAATATATATTTGTTAATTATGTTTATTATCCAAAGATGATATTATTCACTTTAAGTATATTTTAATAATTATTTAAATTGTTGAGAGTTATATCTGCATTGACAGCCAATAGAGCGCTGACATATGTCAGTAGATTTTGAATTCAGGTGATATTTTTATTAATTTTCAGAACTACCAATAAAAAGAAAGAGAAAAGTTTCTATAACATTTTAACGTTGGTGCTATAAAATTGCACCAATTTTACAACACTACTTTGAAATGCCTTTGAAATTAATTTGACCCATCTTAACTTTAATTGACAATTGACATTACGATACGTGATGTTACCAATTTGTTTCTACAAAGTAACATTTAACATGCTAGTCGCTACGTTTCATGAGGGAAGGATATGCCTGATGCAATATCCTTTCTTCTTAGAAAAGGCGAAGGAGTATTCACACAGGGAGTATCCGTTATTGTATTGGTATTTTCCGCTTTCACTCCCACTCTTCATTTCACGTCCCAACATCCTTGCAGATATACTCGTTGCCACCATTCGAAACTATATTTCGATGAAGTCATTTATCATTAACTGGAGTTATGTAGAAGCTATTTCATATCTAATAGCATTCCTGTCTATAAGATTTGCTAATATCGATCGCAGGAGTAGACAGCTTTAGAGAACTAAAAGTAGATGATTATTGCTTATAAATGTTTGTTGAAAGAAAGACCGTTATAAATAAAAAAGTAACTTATCTAATTATACTATTATTTCCACGGTATATTTTACTAACAATAATCCTAGCGCAATTTGAATACTGTCACAAAATTGCAGACAAAGGTAATTGTAGGTATTTCTTAATATACTGTTGACTATGTAAACTACGTTCATAATTCTGGATCTTGCCCTAAGGCGACCCTTAAACAATAGTATTAAATATGCACGCGGCTAATAGGCGCTTAATTGAGCTATTTACTTAAACAAACTCTGTTTTGGGTTGAAAATTTCTTTAATCAAATAAAAACTTTGTAAGATGATGTAAATATGAAATATTGGTATCAATAACAAATAATAATTAAAAGAAATCGTAATAATAACATAAAATATAATTTTATTGTATACATCGTATTATTTAGAATATATATATTGATATTTAATAACACTATCCCTGCTTTATGTATTGGTTTGACTGAAAGACAACTCTTTTAGAGATAAGCTCATCCATGTACATGTTTTTGTTAAAATTGTAAGTTGTCATATTTTAATTTGTGTGCAATAGGGAATATATAATAATAAAAAAGTTGGAACGCAGTTACATATCTAATATATATAGTTTCCGTGCTCGTCTTTCTCCAACATGTTATCTAGGTGGTCCGTCTCCTTCTTCATGTCCTCGGCAGTCATCCAGAAATTCTGTTCATTGTCTTCAGGGATGGGCATCCAGCTGTGGCCTTGGTATAGATAAGATTTTGGGTTGCGGCCTCGGAATCCAATCTTTGACGCCTCTTCTTGTATGTACTTCTTTAAAGGTATGTGGCTTTTTTTGCACATCACAAGCACCGTTTCCATCTATAAAAAAAATATGTTTGAGGCGGGTTTTTTGACGTTTACAAAAAGCTACTATCACGTTCCACCGCCACATTAAATAAAAAGACTACAATGGGTATTCATAAACTTATTTTAATAAAGAATCTGTACGTACAGTTACCATGGTTAGTCATATTAGTATTATTATACAGTACTCCAATATAATTCAAAGTCCCTACCTACTAGAGAGTTACAAGAAAATTTTATCTTATATGAAGCATGAATCAATCCGTAGTCATTCACTTTACATTATTAATTATAAGATTGAAATGGATCAGTATATTAAGAAGAAATTTAAAACTATGATAAATCTTTATTATCTATTACTAGTTTATCCGGTGAACTTTGTTTTAACCGACAAGCTACTTCTAACGTCACATACGAAAAGAAGCCCGAAGTAGCGATGAAAAATATGACAATTTTAATGTTTAGCATGTCAGATAGACGAGTTTCCTTACCAAAAAAACAATTATAAGTTGTATATTTTTAATCTTTTCTTTAAGATTGTCCCAGTTATTTTTCTTTTTAAATCACCCCTAAATCAAACACAAGCATAGTGACAATTAATTGAATTGGTCGCGCTGTTCTTAAGTTAATTAATAAAATATAATATACTTAAATCAATTCAATTTTATACATAAGAGATTGGGTCTAAGAACGATTACACCAAAACCACTATATACTACTACTGTTTATTTAAAATATTTATTTTTAGTATTGTGATTCCAAATTTTTGTGCAACGAATAAACACGCTTTTCAAACCAACTTACGGCCTACCGATAAGTGATTGTAACACCAATGACTGCTTAAAAGCCTTTTCAAAATGATGAGATACCGTAATGGTGACGGTATGTGTATAAGAATACCCGTTCCATAGCAAAATACCTCGTCCCAGGAGCAATAATACAATGTAGTGTTATTTCACTGTTATCTTATTGCAACTTTAAATATCTAAGTATGTAAGAGGCAAAGGAGACTGACTACAAAATACATCAACGCACAGTTCCAACTAATGATCGGATCGAGCTGGAATTTGGCACGCTAATAGACGCTATACGACTTATACACGAGTTTAAGAAGAATTTTTGTAAATTTAACTCAAAAAGGGGTTTGAAATTTATATAAAAGTCAGTTTTCAATATTTATAATAACGACTTAACTTACTTATTAATTATTAGATTCCCGATAAAAAAATATTGAACACGATTAAATATTTTCACGCGGCAGAAGCCGCGGGCGGAAAGCTAGTTTATAAATAATAAGTAATAAAATTCTTTAAATTAATATTAATTTATAAGGAAATTCATTCTTAATTACTCACCTCACAATTCATATAGCCAATATATCTATTGTCACTGGTTTGCTTAAATCGGACATCGATTGGAATAATTTTTTCGCCTTTTTTAACATCTGTGAAATAAATATGAAGTTAGTTATATTCTTACGTTACAAAATACTCAGAATGAGTACTTTAAAAAAATATATAACAATACAAAGATGTATGCAAAATCGCACGGACCTACTCGTATAACTATATATAAATATTAAAAACAAACTTCGTAAATAGCATCATTGCCACATCATCACACTTGAATTAAAAGCAAACTAAAATTGTGGATACAATAAGAGATGTTTAAACCTCCCAGTGCCTTCGAGATGTGTTATGTTAAATATTGTAGACAGTCAGCTAGCAAAGGTATTATAATATTTAATAATTTAAAAAAAAATTACATACTTTTTAAAAATGGATACTCTAAGAACTGCCCTCTGTCTCCTGTTTCGACGAGTAGCGTAGAATAATTGCTGATCGTATTTGTCATAACAACGAACTTGGCTGTCCAATTAATAGGGATGGAGACATATTCGTCTAAAATATAGTGTAGAAAAGCTTTTTGCTGAAAACAAATTAAACTTATCTATAAAATAAACTAAACAAGACAAACATATGGTCATAGAGAAGCTTAGCATGGTATAATAATAATATTTCTCTAACTCTTGTGTTATGGATCTTATCTTGATGTAAGGCCAGGATTACTCCCGGAGCACGTCAACCCAATGGGATATTTTCTGCTTCCCCAATCCTTATGTCCGCTGTCCTGGAATACCTCCTTACTAAGTACACCCGGAGTCAGCAGCCTTATATCTTCAGGACTGGGATAGCCCAGTCCAAACAGATTCCAAGAGCATCACAGTTACATGGGATGTGTTCCTAGATGGATACTAGATAACGTGCGATCTGTGGGAGTCGGACGGCCAGACGGCCGTCTTGTTTATGGTATATATGAATTTGTATGAAGTAGAGTTGTAGCTATTGTGTAAATTTATATCTATCGCGACAGCGATAGCGTCTTTAAAATCATTAAAACGAAATGTCACAATGATGACGTCAAAATTAAAACCATAGAGATTTAGAGTTAGATAAAAAGGGGCAGGTTGCCTGGAGGTCTGGTTAATTTCTTTGGCAGCCTGCGAGGTGCAGTGGAGTTACCGGGGAGGTTTGGTGGATACACCTACTACCGCTGTTATCAGACACTGGGTGAGCATACAACTTATAAGGGTATAAACCAAGAAACCAAGTTACAGGAATAGGACATATGATAAAGAATTAAACGTTCTGATGCTGAACAAAATACATGTATTTTTTGAGTTATATTATTATTTGTTGTTTGTTATTGTTGTTTTTTTTATTTAATTTTTTTTCGAGCTTGATTTTGAGGGGGGTAGCTCGTTGGTGTAGTCGTTCAATAGCTCTTGTTTCAATAACGTAAATAAAGCAACTTTCTCCAAGATTGTGCCATGGATGGACAATTTGATATCTCAAGGTATTGTGCCAGTGCAGTGGTATTATGGAGCAAGCTTCCCATGGCTATCTCCCATATATAGGTTGTTGATGATGAAGGACGCTGTGATTTCGAATTGAAAATAGTAATTTGACTACTTTGACGAAGCCATTATTCAGTCACGATTACGTCAGCTTATGAATCTCAAGGCTATCATTTATGCACATACAATAATAAGACAAATATAAAGACCCTATAAATCACTTACCTTAGGACTAGGGTATTCAAATACAAATTCCGTTTTGGGAATAATTGGTCCCCAGTAGTAAAAAACAAACCAGTGTTGCTTGAGTACCGAATAAGGGTTAAATCTGGCGGTTTTACTGAACTGATCACATGTTGTGGCGTTGTGTAAACTATCTGGGTACATTGTAGACGTCACTTGGTTTAATGATATAGACGTGATAATAAAACTCAATAAAATTACTTTTTCAAAATTTCCGAACATTTTAAAATATGTTATTTAAAATATTAAAAGCAATAAAAGTAATTAATTTTATTGGTTCGGAAAGCCAATTAGAATATTAAAATAATATTATTTGGTTCGACAATTAAAATTTTCAAAGTTAATATATCAAACACTACGTCTCACGAGAACCTTTAAGATGCAAGATATGATCTGAAGCCTTTTAAATGGATTTGTTCACTCTTATAGCAGTTTCAGTTATCCAGTTTTCTAATTACGTAACTCCACTCGTTATTTACTCTCCATTTGTTGCATACACACTGAAGATTCACAACCAATATTTTTTTTAGTTCACAAGTTAAAACGGTAATGTACCTATACTAAATGTCAAAATATGTCTATCACGTCAACCAATGTCGTTGTGTAATTATGGGTTTTGTTTGTTTATCGATTCATTCCAGCTTGTTGTTGTTATCAAGAGGAAATTCTTTGCCATTATTTTGTAACCTGCAAAGCATTCACTGTTTACCTTGATTTAATCTTACAGAAATCTCTCATCAACGTTTTTATTGTCGCATTTTCATTATTTTTATAAAGGAAAACAAAATCAGAACTTAATCAAAAATTACATATTTATTGATATCCAAATCTATCCAATTTTTTTGCATAAGAAACAATACCAATCTATAGTTAAGTTATAAGAAAACCTTAAAAGGATAAAGTAAATTAGACAGGTATTTATGTAAAATATAATATTTTGATAATCATAATAGGACTATTACAAAAATATATAGTTAAGAATAAATTACAATCAGAGAATAGTCTTTGTGCAGATTAATAATGTTTTAAACACCGTGATGGTTATATACATATAGTATTTGTATAGGATTCCTAAAAACAGAAAAGAAACCATTGGAATTCCTAAAAGGTACTATTAACTTTACTTATTTTTTATTAAGAACTACATTTTTAAATTAAACTCTAAGTATATTTTTTTGATATCGGATATCCTTCTCCCTTAAACTTTAATACTGATGCCTCTTCTTCTTTTTCCCGGTCATCTTCAGGTGAGTTTCCCGAAGACGCCATTAAAGTGGCGTAGAAATCATCACAGTACATCATGGCGAGGTACGGATCTACGATATTTAGTCGCAAGTTTAGTATTGGCAACGTAATATTTTGGTCTGAAAAATTGAAAAGGAGATAGATAAATAGAAGCTGTAGGTCTGATGGAAGAGATTTCTAATAGAGCTAAGCCGTACCTATGTACAATTTTCTTTTATTATGTTGTATCCTTTTTAATTTATTTTGTGTTTACATAAATCCTATCTATCTACCCCGACTATTCTTCTTTGCAAAGTTTCGTAGGATTTAATACCTTGTTTACGAGAGCATAATTACTATTTCTGTGGCCACACTGAAGTTTTTATTGGCCTTGCTATATCATAAAAAATTGGACAAGAAGAGCCCTGGTAATCTTCAGGTTTAGATAGTTTCAAACGACTCATTTCTTTTGATTGTGGCCAGAGCATCACAATGACACAAGAGATGCGTTATTAATACCTTGCACTTTCGCAAGGCCAGTTGGAAGACAAATCTGCCAGTATGAAATATGACTACTGTGCAATATGTAAATTCAGTGCCCGTCAGCTGACTGTCGCTGACTGAAACTAACTTCTACTTGTATCTGTGGGACTAGAGTATTTTCAAGTTATAACAATCGTTAATACTAACATCGAGCCGAAAAAGAGAGAGGCTGCCTCGGTATCGCCCAGAACAATCCTTTTCTGTCGGCCGCTATCAACAGCATCTCCACATCTTCTTTCAACAATAACTTAGGTTGCTCCCAGTCCAAGGATTTATCTAAATAGCGGCCGTACAAATCTCTATATTCCCTAACAATCTGTGAAACATTTAGTTATCGGAATATCTATGTTATTTCTAAATCAAACAATTAATTAGACTTTGAAACAATTTAACAAAGAACACATGAGTGAATAATTGCTTACCTTTTTTGTTGCAAACGAAAACCTGTGAACTTTGAAAGCTACATATTTTCTATAAGACCAAACATAAAACGGCTCCCAGTCTAAATCCACTATATCTCTTGGATGGAGCACATTTTTAGGACCCATCAATTTCACGAAGTCATCACAAGTCGTCCAATTCAACCTGTCTCCACTAGGGTCCGGTATTAAATTGAAAGAAGTTCTTGAAAAATAATTGGAATATGGAGCATCAGCTTTAGCTTTCATTGGCAAGTCAAGTAATTTTTTTTTCACGACAGGCATCGTGGTGGTGGTCCCTACTCTAGGACGAGGGTGCGCTATGTTCGCTTCTTGTATCTTTTCGAAGTTAAACCACTTTGGTTTATCATCGTCCAGCGGCTTCTGAGTCACTCCACTATTTTCCATCATTAAAAGTTCGTCCAAGTAGGGATCTCTAGGATTTATATGATAATTTTCCTCATCTAAATTCATCTTTACAACGCGATGCCTGGGAACTTTTTTTAGCAGTTTCTTTTCTTCTTTTCGGGATCTTGGTGACCTCATGTCTAATTCTAGCAAATCATACGGCACTTTAAATTCTGACATCGGATCATCTATACCATATTTGAATATGTGTCCAAAGGGAACAGGTTTTGGACCTAATTCAGACGGATCCTTTGGTCTATTTAGAGTATCGGAACCATTGGTGCTTTGCATTGAATTGTGTACGGTATTGAATGATAAAAGTAAAATCACTGTAAAAATCATTTTTCGCGGGGACAGTAATTTTCCGTATACGTTTTATATTGATCAGGTCATGTGAAGACAGAGATTCTCAACGTGTTGCAGTACATAATATAAGTAACGGTTAGCGGATTTCTATGCGATGGACGAATATTTATAGTTACTGTAATTATAAATTTAAAGATTACAGTGTAGTACTTCAATTTCAAAGAATTTAGATTCAGTTAGGTTCTTCGCCTATTTGAATATACATTCAATGATGCTACAGGAGATAAAAAGCAGATAACGTTATTTTAAAAACCAACTACTACTTGATTTAACATATTTCAATGTTCCTTGCCCTTGTAAACATGTTATCAAATCTGTAACGACGATAAATATTTACAGCCACACAATAATGATTTTAGGGATTTTTTGTTTATTTGTTTAGAATTTTAGTTACTACTTTTTTCTTTTGAATTAATAAAACAAATGAAAAATTGACCATCTCTGATGTTGAACTAGTAATTTGATTCATGTTGCTATTGGCGTACTTGGCTTCCCACAACAGACATTCGATGCTCCAGCAGTTCCATTGAAAAGAACAAAGTATTGTTTGATAGTTTTGCTACTGTATTTAATACAAGAATACACCATCGATTACATTTCTGTTTTCTTACTTACTTAGTAATTAAAATTAATATTGTTATCGACATAAAATTGAATTTCCTAAAACATCTGAAACGAATTGCGGTCTCTCTCAATGGCTCTCTCTACTTCATCCTCGGCGTCATCCAGGTCAGCCTCTTGAGTTGCTATTACTCCTGTATTGTTCTGTGTCACCAAGTATGAACGTCCCCAAGGATTCCAGAAGTTAAGCTTAGCTGCGGCAGCTTCTATCTGTGAAACAATACTCAATATTATACAATCCGGAGCCATATAAACAACAGTCAGCTTCATAGGTATCTTTTACCTTATTTAGATTTATTTATAAATCATGGATTACTATTTTAGTTTTATTGTAATTTCTTTAATTCCATTTAGTTAGAGTAATCTCTTACAAAGTATATCAATTAGATTATAGAAAATGTATTGTGCACCTTTATTGACTAATGATTTTGTATTGGAATCTAGATAAAACGTTGTAGTTGTGTTTTATCGCTGTTAGTATAATTAATTTATTTATTAATTAGTATAATCACAAACTATATTTTAATAAGTATTTCTATAATTTTGTAATAAGAAATAATGTGAGTGCATATTACTATTAGTAAGATTTATTACTTAAAATGGTCATGTTTATATTCTATTGAACTATACTAAATTATATTTATACATACTTGTTCAGCCTTTGGAATATTTTGTACAGGCGCTAGCGCGTACGCAACTTGAATATCACAGTTCATCATCCCCAAGTAGCCATCAACCAATTTTAAACCGAAAAGGATTTTGGGTAATGAATGGTCTGCAAATAAAATACCGTCATACAATTCAGCAGATTGTGTTCATTTGTGGGACAGAAACATAAAAGATAAGTCTTTGGTATGCAATTTAAGCCTTCGATATCGTTTATTCAAAAATCCTTATAGACTAGTACATCTTGAGGAACTCGCTTGCTTAATGTTTCGAGGACCAACTGAGTTGGTCCCGGGTGGGTCAATCAAAATTTGTTTTTCGATCTCCCCCCCAGCTTTGAAAGGCACATGACGTCATTGGTCCTAGATGCCAGGGCAGCCTCCTTCACCCACCAATTCGCATTAGGCCAGCTTGATTGTATAATGGCTCAAAATCCTCATATGTTTCTCCAATGTAAGAAGGCCTATGTCAAGTATATGGGACGTATATAGGTTGTATATGGGCTGTTAATAATTATAAAGATAGACAAGCCGTATAAATCAGGCGTCTACTTGTCTAACTTGATGCTAGTTGAATCTCAGCGACTTTAATCTTTTATCACATTGGGTGACTTTGTTTTCTTATTCAAAACTTGGAAAATGACTCGACACCTCGTTATAGTGAGCAGAAGAAGGAAATTTTGTTCTCTAGATGTTAACATAATTACATATAGTTTTAAAAGAATATGTTACGCGAGCACTAACGAAAAAAATGACTTTATTGGATTTACCTCGCTTTTATATTAAATATTTTTATATGATACCCGATGTCATTGTCATTAATAAATAGGAACATACTTATTTAAGTAAGATAAGGTAAAAAATTGTATTTACATTGTGAGAGTACTGCAGGTATGAACCTGAACAAACCAGACGTATTCTGGGTGATGAATATGCCACTCAGATCAATTGAAGTCTCTACGAACAGTTCGGAAGCAGACCAGTTCAGTTGTGATTTCAGATCATTATCGACCATTACTATAAATCTCTCTATAAGCTGAAATTAAATAGAAATACGTGAATAATAAAAATTCTGCGGTGTATAGTATCAGTATTCGACAGCATAAATATATCTTATGAAGGTATGACCATGAATTTATATATGTTTGTGTAAAGTGATGCCTTTATTTAACATTCTTTGAAAAACCTTGATTTTAAGGTTATAATGAATCTTATAGGAGGTACAAACCATAGGAGTCGGCGTGCTGAACCGAACGTTATAATTGTTCTCATATTCGACGTTCCAAAAATAAAATATCTGCCAATCCACATCCATGACTGCACTTGAATTAAAAGTCGTATTGGCCAGGAATTTCTGGCATGTTGTCCAATTAGATGACATATTTTGGTATGCAAAGTACTCTGCCGGGTACGAGTCCATGCAGTAAGCAGAAACAATTAATGAAAATATTGCCAAAACTATTTCTTGTTTCATTGTCAAGTACTAAGATGAAAATTACTCAAAAAATGTTCAACAACAAAAACTCGATTTACTCAAACTATACTACTTCGATTGATACTCGATACCAATCTCACATTTTATCAAATTAAATTAATTCTGCTATAAATTATTCCACAGTACCACTACCACTTGAGTAAGATCTTCAAGAATTAACAGACACTAAATAAGATGAACGCTTGTAATATGATGAGTTTTATATGCAAATTGTTTGTTTTTGTTTACTTTAATAGTGTTGAATAATAATTGAGTATGTTGATGAAATAAAATAAATAAAATTGTCACATGATTCAAAACTGCGCTAATATCAAAATATTATTGATGGCAGTGAGTGTAAACGCGACAAGTACTGCATACTTTTTGTTAACCATAACTTTTTCTAAAGAAATAATCAGAAATTGTATACAGAATAAGTTGTACGCGAGCTGTAATTACCTAGCCAATAGGAGGTAGAAGAATTATAAAAATCCTTATATCTCCGCAAGGTAACAATGGAAGATAAGTAACACACTAATCACCAAGTCCAACAATAAATATTTGCATAATATTAAAATGTAGCCAATTCCATTGTTAATCTCGTAAATTAAACCTAAGTTATTTGCCATTATTTCATTCCACTTCAATAAGAAAGTGATAGTTTGACTTTAGATACTTTAGTTAACGGTTAAGTAATCCATATATTCTCTTTTTATTTTAATTGTGTTGCCTATATTTGTGCGGTAAAGGCTTAAATCAAAGGCTAGACTAAATTTAAAATAAATAATAATAATAAATAATAATAATTAAATAATTAATTAATAATTTAATAATAATTAAATAATAATAATAATAAAATAAATAAAATAATAATTAATTATTATTTAAATATTAATTTTTTATTTTTTTTTATTTTTTTAGGCTTAATTTTATCTTGCTCATCCTCGGTTTTTCTGGTGGTATTGTGATATCAGAATCAGGGCCACTGTATCTGCATAGGAGTAACTGAAAATACATTTCTTAGGTTAGTTTAAGTTCCCCAAGGTCTAAATGGAATAATAATGCCAAACTAATCAACCAATAATTTATTTAACAAGGATATGCTCGTTCCTATTTTTGTCTTGTACGCAAGCTAGGAAACCATCGCCAAGATTCAACGTCGCAGTAGCAGAGAGGATCTCTGAGCGATAGGGCAGGCGGTCGTAGCGGGCTGAGAGTGACGACACGCCAATGTTACAGTCTGTCATCACCAAAAAACGCCCTTGTTGAAGAAGTTTGAGTTGGAACTTGAGTAATGGTACGGTATTTCTAGATGGAGATATATCTGAAATAAAACAATGTGATTTTATTAGTATTCCTGGTTCAAAATCGATAACCAAACTACCTTTTTACCCGGGAATTTAGATTGACCCACTATCTAAATTCCCTGCTATATAAAGCCGCTGGTTTTGGTTGTTTAATTGCGGTGACTGCTTTCACCCACTTATCTCGTGGGCTAATGAGTGCAATAGTGTTATAATTCAAAATTCAATAGCAAAGATATTTGACAGGAATAGGACTATGTTCCGCCGAAGCCTTACTAACTCCTCGTGTGTTTCTCCCATTTTATTTATTTATTTATCAATATAATTTGTGTACATAAGTACACAAATAGAAATTAAAAAAGACAAGTACACAAAGGAAAGGTACCGGTTATTTCTATTAGAATTCTCTTGCAGCAATCGAATAGTATTTCCAAGTAGAGGGTATAGCAGCATCCGTTGCAGAATAACCTTTGACAGGAATAGCTGAATCGCTTGATTCATGTATTTGATTTCCATACAAAAGAAGTTCAGGCCTTACCAACTTCGCTTGATTCGACTCTAGCTGGTATTAGAATAAGTGTTTTGAAAGGGATTATAGATCCATTGGTTATAGATCCAAAGCAAGAAGACTACAGATTCTGTCTGCCCAGAAAGATGGTGAGGCTTACCGGCTGTGCACAAAAGATACGAAGGGTTGTGACGTGAAAAGAACTATTTCCTGTTGGTACAGTATCTTTTTCCAACGATTTCATAATGCACACAACATTACACTGATGCTATTCCCTCTTATGATTAGTTTTGTTTTCTTTGTATTTTATTATACTTTTGTATCTTCACTTGTAACTGTCTAAAATTTTGACAAATACAAATCATGTTTTTTACTCTTAACAGTTATATCAAGTCATCACATGATCAGTGCCCGATGAAAAATACCAAAGACACTCACTGCCATATCGGACTACGTTGGGCACACCAATGAAACTGCCTGCAGCACCCTGGTCAGCAAACAGTAGCAGTTCATGACGAGCTTTGCTCATGGTCACGTATAGTGTAGCTGCATCCCAGGCAGGCTGGTGCTCCAAGTAATCGTACATATCATTCCAAATTCGTTGGACTATCTGAAAATATATGACATAAGAATCTATCATTACTGCATAACATTTTCAGTTATTTTTTTGTTGTCAAATTTTGATTAGTATTATTATTTCATTATTTATTTATGATATACATCACAACAATATAAAATGTTTTTCCTATTTCTGCCATAAAACAATTTGCTGATTTATCGTGTAAAGAAAATATCCGACATTAATTGTCTATTGAGTACAAGCGGCAGGTTGTTTAGGAAAGAAGGTTTAAGTGGTTATTTAATTACCCGGGGTGTAGCATTCTTAAACATCATATCCACGCATTTCGTCTCTATTTTCATGTTCCACGTATAATATATACGCCACGGCTTCCCGACAACCAATTCTGTTTCAAAATAAGGATCCTGTGCCAACTTCTTACACAGCTCATTGTTCTTCTTTTTAGTCTCGGCCTTTAACGCTTGCCCAGTCACTAGATAACAGACGCTCAATATTAGTAAAAATATCACACCACCATTCTCTGAGACAACCATATTGGCAATGGAGCGTGAGAGCCTTCAAAAGCCCTTTTAAAGGCTGACAATATGGGAACGGATTAACGTATTTTGATTTCAAATAAACAGCTCGTGAGAATCGTAAGAGTTGTGGGGAATGTTTGTAAATATAGTAGAAAAATAATGACATTAATACAGTATCATTCTGAATCTATGTAGTTCATATTATTATCAAGCATTAGGTTCGATAGGGTGTGAGCCACGGTAGCCGCTTGCTAGTGTTCGACCAAAAGTTAATCATAAATTACATGATCTATATGTAATATTAAAAAGTTTAAGAGTGTTTCTATTTGTTTGGTTAAACGTGCTCATCTTTGGAATAACTGGTTGGAATTGAAAATTTGTTTTTTTATTGGATAGAGTATCTATCAGGGAAGTATAGTTTATGGGCTATATAACTACAGACAAAAAAGCCTGTATGTATTGATGGTATTTACCTATCAAGAAACCCCGGGTGTCAACATTACTCTTTATACCGTTATTACTCAAGTTTGAAAAACCAGATTCAACTTACTTGCATTAGGAAGTATCAATAATAAATTAATATATATCTGGTAGCAAGTTAGATTAGTTTTCTGTCGAGTCGGGTGTATTTACTAAAAAGTATTTTTATTAGGAAACAGAAATGTTCTTTTGATTTCAAATTTACATCACTGAAAAGAGAAATAAGAAATCGGTATATTATTATATATTTTTATTCTGTTTTGTTGGTAGGTTAGAGCAGAAAGAAAACCAAAAACCGACTTTAAAATCCTAAAAAGGCAAAAATAATTCAATTTAAGAAGTCATCCCATTTTAAATTATTTTTTGGAGTCTATGCTTTCTATTGTTCCTGGAAACAACTTAGCAACACCTAACAAAAGAATAATTTAAAATGGGATGACTTCTTAATTGAATTATTTTTAGCTTTTTAATGTTTTCAAGTTGTTTTTTAGTGTAAAAGTTTTTTTCCAGTATTTTGAGCAGACGCTAAGGTCAAGGTTAGATAGGTGAGTAGTGTTGACTTGCGAGTCTGTTTATTGTAGGATGAAAATACTCTTGTAATGAAACAAAGTATCGTGAAAATTAAATCGTACAATTTAACAAAAATACTCACAAAATAAAAACTACTGGGCTTAACTGAATTATTCCACATCGAACAAAAAAGCATTAAATCAGATAAGAAATCTCGGAGTAATCAGTGTACATACTTTAAAAAATTACTACCAATTGCATTGAGAATGTCTACTTTGTTGAAGTCGGTTAATTAAATATTCTATTAGATTATTTACGGTGCAGTTACTTTTTGGAGCAAAAGTTAATCATCACGGTAACATTAGGTAACATTTTATAACTTTGGCTTTTTTATTTTATAACTTTTAGTTATGTTTTGTTATTCCAAATTTGGTTCAGCAAAAGTAACTGGAGTACGATCTACCGCAATACAGAATTTAAACTCGGGGTACAGATAATCAAATAAATAACAGATCCATTTTACAATCGATCCAAACTGCTATTGTTTGAAGAATCGCGACAAAGTCGCGTGCACACGAACAGTCCCATTTGTTCAACCGTGGGCGTTCCAGCCGGCCACCGATGCGTATCTTCGAATAGGTAGAATTGGTGGGCGGAATATTATTACCGGTCGTTATGCGCAATGACAGAATCGGGCTCCGCCGTAATGACTGCGCCGCCCAGCGGTGGCGGTGGAAATTAAAAAATAACGATTAAAACTCCGTGTGATAGATTAGAACTCCTTTGTGTTTTCTCTTTTTAAATTTGTTTTTTTTTTCGGCTAAAGGTGCATAGGTCTGATCTCGTATTTAAAAAAGTAGATAACAATATAATTTTAGTCCTACTTATAACCATTGTTCAAGCCTTATACTTATTGTTACACAGTCTTCACACACATCATTAAAACGAACTTGTCAAAACACTGTGAAACTATACAACATTTATTCACTTGTTACTTATGATTTTGTAAGGATGTGACATCACCTTTTACCTTCATTATAATTATTATGCACATTAAAAGATTAATTGCAACACCAAAGTTGAACTTACTGACAAGAATGCTCTTGACCATTCTTCAATTAAAAGAGAAAAATAAGAAAAAATAATTTTAAAGAGTTCTATCACCATAAGCTTTTACGTAGTTCATTGCTGCTAATTTTGCTTTTAAGATTAGTACTTGTTTTGTCTTTACTTAACTGGAAATACTATATTGGATTTCATTAATTATAATAATTTAATTATTGACACCAAACGATGAAAAGCTCTGCAGAATGCCCTTCAGAAGAACAGCCATCAGGAGAATAGTTATCCACTATTACTTTCCTATAACATAATAGTAACGCCGCAATGGACCGGTAATTTAATTTAGTAATCATGCCTGTCTAAATTAATTAACGAAAACTCCACTATTATCAACTACCGCATCTGTACTAGAAACTTCGACTTGAAGAATCAACCACGAGGAAAACCTGCTACTACAACTTACGACGAATTGAAAGCAATGATGGTACCCGATCTGTGTCAACATACCAAGGAATTAACGGCATGGCTTAACGATAGCTTAGCCGTAATATTGATCTGAAATAAAAATCATGAAAAGTGATTACATCAAGATTTGACTGAGCCGCAAAGATAAGCGCGCGTTGAAATAGCTTTAACTTGTCAAATCGGATTTTCGACAAGATTGTGATGTGTGGCGTAAAATAGATTATCTAAATAATAGGAAACGAACTACGCAATGGGTAACTCCCGATCAGTCCCCGCAACAATGCCAAATGGTTTGTTTAAAACTGTCTAAGTTATTTGACAGTTCCTAAATTTTTCTCTTTCCTTCCCAACTTTATTTCTCCCCTTTTCATATTTTTACTAGCAATCCAAGAGGAAAGTAATTTAGAATGCTATCGTCAACGTGAAAGTATTATCAGCGGCAGGCGAAATGAGCGGTAGGGGCCTGTCAGAAACAGACATGGACACGAAGCGTACGGTTGAACTGCGTCGATAATTACTCATTCACTAGCAATATAAGTAAATATTTATGTCAATTTTGTTTTGGAAATATTTATTTAATTAATCAAAGTTTGCATCATTGTTATCTATACACTTTTGCAATCTCATAGGTAGTTAATTGATCTCTTTATTGAAAAAAACCATCAGTTAAATTCATCTAACGGAAAAATGGATATACTTCATAAAAATCAAAAAACATTTGCCCGAGTTACTGCTGAATTTTAAAATCCATCAAAAAAATTTAACGAGATTATTTAAAAAAAAAGCAAAACGCTTTTTTTTAAATAATCAGCCAAAGCCTTTCTTTAACTTGATAATGCAACGAAACGCTGATTTTATTATGTATTGCCTTAAAATATTTAGTTAATTGACTTTTGTAGTTATTTTATTACAGTTTCAGATGTCCCTATCATGTTCAAAAGTTCGCTTGTCGAGGCACTGCGCTACAGCAAAAATACCTATTTTTCCCTTCTCAAAAGGAATAACCAAAATCAAGCCTGGGTATTATTGAATAAAGAATGTACTTAGGTCGTCATAGTGACCGTTGTAACTAGCTTGTCACATGAAATTACGTTTGTACCGATATTATACATTTTACTTATTAAATTGATTTATCATTAGTTGTTCCTTTCCATTCCACATATCCAACAGGTATTTCCTTTTAAGAAAGGAACAGTGTCATGCATTATGTTGTGTATAAACATAAAAAAAGCTGACGTGGACCTTTTTCAATATTTTTATACCATATATATATTGATAAAATATTACGAGTTTAAATTCGCAGGACGAGGGACGTTATCTGGTAAGCAGTCATAAAGAGAAGTAGCTGACACCCATTTATTATTTTTGGTATGTTAAGTTTGTACGCCACTCATATAAACATATAAAGAATTTATTTATATTTCTAGTTGTAGGATAGATAGAAATGTATTCGGTTAGAATTTACGTAGAAACAGTAGAAATAAAACTACTTTATTCATTTATTTATTTTTCTATCCTTCTTGCATAGTACTCCATAATATCTAATATACTTATTATCTAATACATACCTACGAATCAGGCAAAATGTCAATTCAAACGAGACTTATTTTTTTAATATTTTTTTTATGATAAAATCTTAAGAAAAAGAATCCACCAAGTAATTGGAGGTTCCGAACTAGTTACCTAACAAGAATTTAGAATAGTCCCCAGCCAATCTCTTACAAAAGTCAAGCTACTACTTAACTTACCCAAACGATATCACTCTCACTACTTTTCCTTTCTATCGCGAATAAGTTGGAAAAACATTTTCGCCTGGACCCTCCTATAATCCTCTACCTGCTGAGATACCGCGCTTACCCCGCGCATCCACTATCATCTATACCTACTATTTAATTTGGACACGGGATCACATAAACAGAGAGGAAAAGAACCGATTATGAACTTTAATCTAATAGCTGCAGAGTGAAAAAACAGCAAAAACGACTAAGTCGTTACACCCTTTTGTGTTAGCAAGCTTTTCCCCCACCAAACGACGCTCGCGCCCTGCCTCATGCATTTAAATTGCTTCATTACTGAAGTAGACGTCGACCCGTAGGGTTGTCAACTGGGAATGTTTTCTTCTTTCCTAAGTTTGCGATTGTTCTTGCGGTCTGACTTTCTTATTACTATTCAGAACAATAACAAAATCTCGTTTTACATAAATATCTAGCAAATATGAACGAACACTTGCTTTAGTATTTAACTTGAATTTTTAACTCTGGATTCCAAGATACCTAAGTTCTACATTTTGATTTTATAGACCTATGCATATACCGCATGTATATACCGCACCTTTATATAAAACGAAGCTTTCATTGTTTTAATATTGATTGCTACGTTACACGACAAGCCCTTTTATTTACTTTGCGCGTTTTTCAGTGTCATATAGAAATAAGGAGTATTGGTTATAGACTGTTGTTGATTTCCATCACATTGACTACTATACAACTGGTTTAAAACTAATACTGTCTCTTCCTAGGTTTCGTAATCAGATGTCCTATCCTTATGTACCTAAAAGAGTAATTGTTGTATTTTTCTTCAATAAATAATAACTTTTTTTTTTATTTATTGCATGATTAGTTTTCTACAAAAAAGGACATATTATTAAAAATATTTTTCATCACAGAATTTTCGGAGCTGAAATTTTAGATAACTAACTAACATACTTGAAAACTGAAATATTACAATTAAGACAAATTTTGACCACATTAAAGCGTGGTTTGAAACAAAAATATTAAAAATTCACGATGTTATTACGGCTACAACTCCCCGTATGTTTCATTTGTTTCTGGTACCCCTAGTGTGAGTTTCAATCGTATTGAAACGTCTCGATCGTATTTGTCGTCAGGTGTAAAATTGTATAGAAGTCGCTTCTATAGCCGCGCCCCTGTTGTGGAGTATTGGAAACATTTTTTATATATGCTATTATCAGCTGAACACAACTACGATCCCAAACGTTTCGATACTATTGAAACTCACTCTAGGGATTTAGAAGTAGGAAGCATAGTTTAGTATTTCTTTACTAAATCACGATCATAATAAATTATAATTGTTTTATATTATGACAATTAAATGACATTGACTGACATATACGATAATCCTCCCCCTCAATTTAGATGAACTGCTGAAACAAGGGTAGCAAGCAACTGGTCAAGGTGCCTCCTCCATACATCACCCTGGTCAGTTTCTAACTCGTAATGGAGTTGGCCCAATTTCTACCCCCAAGGACGTAATTCCTGGCCTGAACTCTGACCCGGCTGGAATGATCTATGACACTTACTGATATATACGATTGTTGATATTGAATCGATGAAAGTACAGAAGAAAAACTCAAACTTAAGAGAATTCCTTTATAATTAATTAAAAAATGCAAATAATTATTACAGTGTGAAAACCGAGTTAACTAAAATGCCCCTTGCTTTTAATTTACGGAATAAGAATTCTCAATTTAAATACGCACTATTTACTCCAATTAACACAATAAAAAAGAAATTAAAAATCTGCAAAACGGTTTCTCTATCTCAAATCCTATTGATTTTCTCATATTCAATTTCTCCAAAAATGACGTCCGCTCCGTTGCTAATTAAACAATCACCAACTTTGTACCTTTTAATTTTTGTTAAGGAACTCAGTTAAATATTAATTAAATAATTAATTTCGAGTGAGGTAACCCTAGAAGGGATGGAGGTGGTATCTGCACGATCATTAGAGCCAGTGGGCAGAGGCAAAATTTTGCATGCTACCGACAGTATTACAGGCTAATGAGTTTGTGACGCTTTTTCAGGTTGATTGGAATCTTGAAAATATGTAAAGTCAACCTGCAACGCTTAGCAGTAAGTTGTTTTTTTGAATGCAATACTTGTTTATTGCATTGCACTCATTATTTCGGTAAAACAAGTGTTTATTGAATTTATTTAAGTGTTAAATTAACACCATACGGTTTTAATTACGTTTTTTGCTTGTTACACAGAGAGATAATAATTATACAATTTCCGGTGCCGCTAATAAGTTCATCTTCTATTTAAGTTAAGAAAAAATTTTATGTTGAAATGTAGTAGCAAAAATTATTACTAGATGATGCTAAACGTTGATATGGTTTTATGTCGTGGCCAAAAGGCTTGGCCTTTTATGTAAAGAAAATACAAAAGACGGTATAATAACTTTTAGTACCTCGCGATGTATGTATTCACAATAAGTATGAACCATTTTAAAATTGATTATATGTAATATATTTTATCAGCCACCGACACGATTCAATGCCGCCGTTTTAATAATTAACTAAACAAAAGCTTAAAGAACTTCGTTTTCTCTCTGCATGATTGAATAAGAAATGATGAGATCCAGGATCGAGAACTAGGGTCACCGACGTAACCGGAAGAATTGCAAGCCTGAAGTGGCAGGGAGCAGGGCACATTGCAAAGAGGACTTAAGGCCGTTGGGGCGGAAAGGTCCTCAAGTGGCGGCTGGGTACCGGGAGACGCAGCGTTGGTAGGCCTCCATAAGGCGGACCGACAATCTGGTTGTATAATATATCTATATGTGAAATAAATCTGATTATTGAAATCTAATCAAAATAATTTAAAGAATCGTACCTCCTACTTTTCTGTATTTACCACGGACTTGTTGAAGATCACACAATCTTGTGAAAGAATCCCCGACAAAACGCCGCACGAAAAATATCCCAGATAAAACGCCGCATAGTATTCTGCAAAACATAATTTCATAGTGTGCTTTTTGGTGTTAAAAGGTCATAAAAATAATCTTGATCCTACCCATCACCTACAGACAAACACTGTATAGGAGCACCTTCTAAAATTATGTGGCATTTGGTCTGGAATATTTTTCGTGCGGTGTTTTTGTTGCAGCGGTTTGTCGAGGTACGTAATAAAATATATTAGTTGAGCGCCGGCTTTAGAACATATAATGTACAGATTTTTAATTAAATAGCTATTTTTTTCAATAATTTTCCATTCAAGCAAACTTTTTCTGTAAAAAAAAATAAACAAAAAAGTAAATATCCCATCACGCTCACAGCTACTGCTCGTGGCACAGCAGATATGATTTTTAATTATTCATCAACGTATCTCGTTAATTACGATAGGTAATTTCGGACGTCATCAAAAGCATCATGTCATCTGATTTGAGTTAATTATCTTTCTAAATAGGTTTTTATACATAAAATAAGTGTTTTAAATGTCTATGTTGATTTCTCTCTATTTTGTAGAGAATTATCTAATTACGGTCACGTCGAACAAGACGTCCATTGAAGACTTCAAAAATATATACTGTTTATATTTATTTAGTTTGAACTTGCGTGTCTCAGATTGTACATAACAAAATGCTCCCTTAATAATATAAAGGCTCTAATATTTTAAATCGCAAAATGAAATTCTCTACCAGTTTTAGAGTAGTTCTCAAGGAACAATTATGTTTAATTTCACATTTATAACTTCAATAATGTACATTTCATTTAAAAAATAAGTTGGACTTTGAGAAACCGAAATCTTTAAATTCAACATCCCAAATAATATATTGTATCATGCCCTAATATACTACTACGGGTGCGATATTTCCGCAAAAACTAATATTAACACCATAGTAATAAGAGAGATAAAATCGACCTCTTTCGGTTTGGAAATTTAAGTAATGTGTGGTAATGTGTGTGGCTTTAAATTAGAATTTAGCGAAATTTTAGACACGTCTGATTTTTCTTTAAGTGTCCAACTAAAATTACTACTATTTATATAGAATAAACTTTATTTATATGTGGGGTTATTTAACTGTTATAATAATAATCCATTACTAGTACTTGATGTTCCCCACAGAGTACAGGCAATTATTGTAATTTTGAACCAAAAATACAGTTATTGTCTCGTAAACTTTTTCCTCGGGAAATAGTTTTTATGTTAATCCGGCCTGGTGAGTCTATGGTCAGTTTGTGAGAATTGCGTGGACGTAAACTTAGAATAGATGTGTCGAATTGTGGCAACGGTTAAATTTACGCTTCGGTTGATCACTATTGTTGAATTTGCAAGCTACTTGTGTGGTCCTGTGGAGTATTTTTACTTTCAGCAGAAAAGCACCGAGCGGCAATAAAATCACTTCTAAATAGATCTACAATAATACGTTTTGAAAACCGTGGAAAATTTTAATAATCACTGTTGAAAATTGTCAAAAAATCTGTAATAAAAGTAAGTATTTATATGTATCCTCAATAATATCCAGAACTATTAACAGTGTTCCTAAAAACCAGTAAATTTATAAGAATTTGATACAATTGTTCCTCGAAAGAAATTACAGGACAAAGAGTTTTTAACAGCGGTTTAGCTAAAACTTTATACAAAAACCCATTTACTAATTCAAGGAGATATAGACGAGCTAAAATTTTACAATTAAGTAAGTTTTGTAGATAAAACCTATAATTATAATATCGTATATAAACGTTGAATTGGACTTTTAATAAACTTATATTTTAATATAAGTGATATTACGTTCAAAATTGCAGTGTTCATTTGAACATATAGTCGCAAGTTGCAAAAATACTTAGTATAATACAATTTCAAAATTTTTAAAGATATATCAATAGAAATTTTATCCTGCCACTCATCCGGACATCCGAATAGAAATCCAAACCCAAATCATTTTACTACAAATTAACAAATTATCAAACAACAATAAAAACTTTTTGCCCAGCTGCGCGTATTTAATACCGCGAAACGTCAACAATTTGCCTTTTTCAGCAAAAGCCGCCATAGAGCAACTATCAATGACGCTACTTATAACCTATAGATAGCAAAGGTGTCACATTACGACCGCTTTTGTTCGGGCAGAGGTCTGTTTACAAACAAAATAAGGGCTTGTCATAATCTCTCTCCGAATGCACCGTATCTATTTTTCGGTCTGGCAACTTTTGGGTGGGATTGTTTTTTTTTGCGGCACTGCAAAGCGATGAAATGTATGGATTTCAACGCCTTATTGTTGGTTTATCTCCATACACAATAAAGGTGTTTCATGGAAAGGGAAGGTAATGCTATTTTTTCTATTATCATACAATAATCTTTGGTACTTAGCTGGTGGCAGAGTAATACAAGGTTTGTTCTTTAAAAGGGAGTTGACATTTTTGAAAGGGGTCTACTTTATCGCAAAAAACTCACTTTCAATATTTCAAACTTTTCAGGTATAAAAATTTACTTCTGTTATATTACAATGTTATGAACATTTGTATTTTGGTCATATCAATCAACCTCAGGAGCATCGTATTATGCATGTACGAAGAGCGTCTCAGCTCTAACTCAATATTAAAAAAATTGCCTAGTCTTCAAAATTTTCAAACTTTCAAGCCTCACAACTCTCATATGAATTCCTTTCGATTTTAAGGTTTAATCTAGTAATACAAGTAGCATTGAGCATAGCTAGAAAAATCGTGATAAAACCAAAATGTTGAAACCTTTGAGTATCCAGATGAGACGCTCTTACCTCAGAGAGGTCTTATATGAATTACTCCAAATCAACACTAAAGTTGTCAATATAATTGTGCTATTTTAACAACGTAGATTAATGTGGAATTTCAATAATCTATCGACGGATGATTTTTTTGACGAGCTGTTTAATTTTTACATAATTATCATAGATGTGAAATATTTTAACATTCAACTCGTAAGCTAAACAATAGATTAATTAGTGTCACCCACCATAAATCAACGTTAATAACAAATAACCAGTATTTATTAAAATCATTTCACATTAAAGAGTTCGGTTTTGTTTTATAATTTACATCTATATTTAAAATGCAATCTTCCACAAGCGCACAACTATGCGTGGCATTTCAAACACACCGTCCCCTCAGGCATGCGCTTTGCGCCGAAATCTCGCGACATGCATCTGACGCTGCCTGCCAATCAAAAAGGCTTCATACTAATCCCGGTTAGGATTACAGAAAAAATAAACCCACGGACCCCTCTTGTCCCGAACAAGCGTTCACGCTTCGCCGCTTGCAGCACTCCGACTATTATACCACGGCAGCTTAAAAAGTGACATTCGTAGAATTTTATTTCTTACCCCCTTTGCCTTAAAGCGGCATTAAAAATTTAAGTAACAATATTTTTCTTTGTTGATAATAACACACATTATTTTACCTCCCACTCTCAGTTGTTATTTGAATTCACAGTGTAACTCTTATTAACGTAAAGGTAAAGATAAAAATGTTACAAACCAAAAGAAATATAGATAAGCATTGGTAAATAAAAAAGATCAGCACATTTGACGCTTGAGGTTTTGCGTTGATGTAATTGTTGTGTAAAGGTATTATTTGTTTTGTTAAATTTCTGCTCAACTGATTTAGGAAGGTGCGAGGTTTAGTAAAATTATTCTTTAGGATTAATCTCTTTATTATCAAATAATTAAATGTAGATATTTACTACCATAATAATAAGACAATATAAAATAACTATAAGCTCGCTTTTTTCACAATCAATCAATACATTCAATTTTTATTGTTATTTTTTACAATTTTAATATTTCAAAAATGTTAAATATAGGAATGTACACTCGATTCTTTTTCGTACATTGTCGTTATTGTAATGCACGAATAATATTATGTGCCGAACGCAGACTTAAAAAAATTCAAGCCGAACATTTTTTAAGCGTACTTTTCACATGATTCCACAAGATGCCAAAGTCCGCCTGTTGGTACTTAAATATCGTACCTTTTTCAAATAGACGCCATTAAGTAACATTCGTTGCCCAACACTATTCAAACCAAAGAGTGAGCTCTATCAGTGAGCACCAACAGAACACAACACTACAAAGAGCTAAAACAAGAAGATAATGAATTTACATACCCAACTAAAAAGCAGTTAGGTATGTAAGTTCTTCGCTTAATAGATAATTGTAGTCGACCTTGACCTTAAGCTCGACGTTAGACTCGTCACGGGTGTCGTTCTCACACGCTACCAGTCTTGTCGTGCGATCACGTTAAGGGGATTAGCTCTTAGGCTATAGGGTTGACAATATCAATTAATGATCGATAGTAATATTGATTGAACGAACTAGATCTCTGTAGTCGGTCTCAAAATATTACAATAACACACAGCGATTACTTATTATGTAGCCCAATATATTCATTATTAAGACTTAAAACAAGTAATAAAATAATAATTTTAATCGATTTTAAATACTAACTTTTTACAATGATGGCAGAAAAGCTTTAAGTTCATCTGATGTTAAGCGGTTACCGTAGCTTAATCTATAAGCTCTTTTTAATAAGTAAGTCATATCTTATGCACTGCAAGATTTCAACGATACAAATGAGTGTTGACACTTCAACCAGCTACTGACGGATACACAAAGTGATAGTAAAAAAAACCTAGTTTGAGTTGCAAACACTTTTCGGGTACAAAAATTACTATTTTATTACGATCATCAATATCACCATTTATGGACAAAAAGCGTGGAGTTCACTTGTCTGTCAGATTAAAACAATTAATTTTACATTACTAATTGTCAAGAAACTGATCGGAAAGTTCAGGTGATGATTTGAAATCAGATTTGAACCAAACTACACTACGCTAGTAAAGGACGCGTAAGTTGGTCAAACTTTTTTTGTATCTCTGATACTTTTAATTTTTGCATTCATATGATTATTATTTACAATTCTAATAAATATTCTGACTTTTTAATAAATTTACAGAATGAAAAGTTTTTTTTAAGTTCCTATTTATCACTAATAAATTACCTAACGGTCAAAAAATTTTGACTTACAAAAACTGACAAAGGAGTTTAAATAACCATTCTCTTGAACAATTGACAGCCCTACACAAAATGTCAGCGCAATTTGACAGTGACAATTCATTCAGACTACCTGCGCGCACGCCTAATCTAAGTGACACACGAGATATGACAAAGATTAACGACATATTTAAAATTTCTATGATGGTACGTTGCCTACTATTACTTGTATATTAAGGTGAGAGTATTCATATATTTATCGACATACGAATGAGTAAAGATTTAGCAATAGGTTAAACTTTTTTTAAACAAACTGAACAACAATCACATTACTCAAAACAATAAATTTATACTCAAATTAAAATATCAATTAATCAATTCCAAAATTTATTTTGACTATTAAAACGGGTTATAAATATTTCATTCACTTAAATACTTCTTATATAATCATGAGATTAAAAAACACCTCTTTTTCCGCTTAATCAGAAAGTAATTTTAATTTCAAAGTAAATACATTTATTTGCTCTGCACATTGAAAACTAAAGGCAATTTGATGTATATAGAAAATGTAATAAATATATCGTGGTAGGTTACTGAGTTTAATAATACAAGAAATATCTTACTAATCTGCTGAAGATCATACAAAAGTAATTTATATGCCACTTTACAGATTACAAAAATGACATATAATATTTATTCAATAAATAAGAGTTCGTTTTCCTCTACGGCTATATAGCTGGCATTTTACTTTGTATGTGATGTATCTTTAACGCTTAATAGGTGCACATAAAGGAATAGAGATGAAAAAGAAATAAAAAATTAGGCAGAATACGTAAATATTTTTGAATGTCAACTGTATTATTTTTAGTCTATGTCTAGAGAGTTGTTCGGTGATTTGAAACATTTATTGGTATGTATTGATACGTGAGTGGATTTATTATTTAAATCCCTATATTGATATTTGACACAATGCCCGTCGGATTGTCTGCCCATTCTCACGGTGATAACACTTACTTTATTTTAAGTTTTCGCCGTTTAAAATTTATAAGATTATTTTATATTGAACTTTTAATAATTAATACTAACAGCTGCAATATTATACATTTAGAACTATTAAATGAGTATGATTTTCGATCATAGCACATGACATTGGTTAAACTTTTCTTGATAATCATGAAGGAAAAAACACTTCAATAAAATGAAAATGCAGTTTTTGATTGCATTATTCGCTTATTTAATCATAATGCTTAATTTATTAATTGCTTAGTAGTTGACACTACCAATTCCAGATGAGAATGGGAGTCCGGGGTTCGATTCTAAAAGAGGAAAAAAAATTCTGCTCGATTTAATAAGCGTAAGAACTTATTATAAGACCGCCTGGCTAACTACTACCTTACCATAGTCTGTCGTCATAACAATTGTTGTGATCCAACAATAGGAGTCAAGATAGACATTTCCTTTAATCACGTTCCGTTTGAGGAATCCGGATATAGCTCGCTTCTATCTACAGCCTTATCATCACTTACCGTCACAAAAGATCAAGACTAAAGGCCGAACAGAAAATAAATTAAAATGAGTTAGGGCAGAATGTATTTATCACTACGGTTTATAATCCTGCCCTCGCTTGGCATCTGCGAGATATATCGATCGACAAAATTCGAAATTTTATATTTTACAGCTAAAAAATTGTATTAATACCTTCTTAATACAATACCTTCATTTTGGGCATGCAAATATCTGATAATAATAATAATAATAATCTTTATTTTACTAAAAAGATGGTCCGAAATAAATTGCAAACTTTGACTTCTAAATTAGAATAAACTGTATTAGAGAATAAATGGTTAAGGTTAAAGCAAGATATACAAAATATTCATTGAAATCAATAATGATGTACCTCTAAAGAACACAATTTTCATTTAAAAAACTGCAGAGTCGTAAGGAATTGTAAAGTTACAAAACAAAACCGACAAATCTTTGTCGACAAATTATGACGTCATAAAACTAACGTAGTTCAGGAATTGTGGACATGGTTTGCCTAAAAATTAAAAAAAAAATTATTAAATTTATTTAAAACTTGAAGTGGTTTTAACAAAACTACGCTAAGTTTTAAAAGCTTTTTGTCCTTACTAACTTACTAACAGTGGCCCTTCTCTTATTTTGACGGCATAATATGTCATAGCCCGCCGGTTTTGTTATTTATATTTGTTTGTTAATTTTTGCGAAAATTTGTTGGTTTGCTTTTCAATAGTTTTTAGAATTGTATCTAACTTTCTATATTGTTCTTTTTTAAATCAATATTTTCTATAAAAATAGCCCACAAAGATCCAAAATTAAAAGGTTTTATGGAAAAATTTTCGATAGACGGATTACCTTCCAGAATTATGAATGAAACTTTGGTAAACCGGAAGCCAGAACAATGGTCTATGATACAAAATTAGTGCAGCGATCAACATTGACTAAGGAGATTAGGGCACCACAAACAGGCGCGTTTACAGACGACACACACTGGGAAAAAGAAACGCTTGGGTTTTTTCCTTTAGTACTGAAAAATATTCAAGGGTTTACACAATTTATTTCCACTGTTTTGAAATTATAATTATAATACCATGCCATTTTAAAAGACGTAACACCAAGATTTCTTTCTTCATTATATCATGTGCTTTGCCTTTCACAAAAAAATCATGAATGGATTTCAATAACAAAAAACCATATTTGCTGAAACTGATTGTAAAGATATAGACAAGATTATAACTTTGAACTCAGAATACAGAATCTCCAATTTATCCGATATTAAAAAAAAATAACTCATATTTATTATGGATCAATTTGATCTGATCCAAGTACACTTGGCAGCAATAAAATCCAAAGAGTACGTAGATACTTATTTAGATAGTATATACAAAACACAGACAATTAATAAGTTGGCTTAAAATAAACTGTTATAAGAACTATTTTTGGAACTGCGTGTTTCTTTACAGATACGTTTACCAAACCCAGTGTATTACAGTATTCAAGATGCCAATCTCAAAGAGTCGCATCACATCGGCTTATGTGCTCGTCACATAATCGCGTTTTTGTATTTAAATTTGACAATTTGAATACAATGTCGACTACCAAGATCGATTTAATGATGGGATGGGCGAGTCATTCATGCACCAAAATTACGTGATTATAAAACTTCTCACATTAAAACTGAGTTTATATTCCCTTGAAGGTTTCGTAGGATTCTAAGTCAATTTGGAAGTAAAATAAAGAGTTTTCACACCATTGAAGACGTTGATTGTTCTCGTAAGTCAACAAGTATGGGAACTTGAAACAGCTTCATCATTGTGATGTGCACTCGCAAAATAGATTATAGTTTTGAATCTTGACCGCAACTTATAAAGGAAAAATGTATTTTAGATGAAACGATACTAAGAAATATACTAGGGAATACAGTTTTTTTAAATATCTCGATCGTTTAAGCTATCATAAGTGTAGATTTTTATATCTTGAGGCTACGTTTATGTAGTGTTAATTCGGTCATAAATACTAATTTTTATAAGTAAAAATTCTAAAAAAAATTTTACCGATTATTTAAATTGATATAATATCTTATGCTTTTTAACCGTAACTAATCTCTATTGCACAAAAATCACCAATATTTGGGGAACGCAACGTCTATACATTCATTATCATTAGATTAATTACTTACATACTTGTTATATAGGATTTACCCTCTGTTCGACGACTTACTGTTTGTTTCATATCAATGTTCATGTGATACGCACGACGTAATGCTCTTAACAACTTTATGACTAACTGCAATTTGCTTCCAGTCTATATTACAAAAAATAGTAGAAACAACTTAGAGGTTTTATCGACCACACACACGGATAACGATCAGTTTGAGCTCTGTCTAAAAGATTGCAAAATAACTACTAAGTAATTATACTGTCACTTATTACGTAGTTTAAAAAAGGAATCTTTGAGTTATTACCTATATTAAAGGCTAGAGTAAGTAAAAAACTCGAAGAATTTAAGTAAGCATATCATGAGTATAGATTATTTTTTGTATACACTTATTTATGTCATAATAGTAAGTATTAATTAAAATAAGAATAACTAGATTATTTTTAACTATAGTGTATGTTATGTGATTATTTAGTTATTATACTTAGCAGGAAATTTAGTAAAAAAATCTAATATTAACGGATAATGTTTACTGGTGTTTAAATATAACTTGATCATTAATTTTCAGTGTTTTTACTGTTGCGTATTAATGAAAATAAATGTTCGTGTCAATGTCAAAAATTGTTTATCTACTTGTGTTATTATAATACACGGATATCTTCAAAAAATACCCCAAGAAAGATCTATAATTCGTGTAAAAAATAACAACAACCGATTATTATCAAAATAAACACTTAATACTGGCCGCAAACAACGGGATGTCATTCACCCATTACCATAAAAACTCTTACAAAAACTCATAAGAATTCGGCCAAAAGACCGCACACACGAGGGTGGTTTTCCGAAACTTGAAAAAAGTAAATTTGAATACAGAAGCCCAGGTGCCCGCCTGACGTTTTACTTTTTGATTTTGTTCCTTTTTCAAAAGGTGTCACAGATCTTATCGGGCGGACGGATTTAACGATCTCGTAAGTCGCGTTCGTGTCAACTGGTATGTTTTTTTACCTTTTTTATTTTTTACGCGTCAAACCCGTCACGTTGAATTACCTAAATCCCTTTAGCTTGGGAACTGATCCTTGGATTTTAAGACGTTGCTTGATTTAAATACATTTTTGTAATCATTTAGTCTTAGGTTACTACTTGCGTAGCAATGATTCATCGTTTAGTTGAAATTTCCTTTTCTCAATGATAATAAATTTATTGAACAAGGAGCGTTTTGAATTAATTGGAATAGTTACCAAACCATTTGGAGTACGTATTTAGATAACAATGTATTGTAAGTTACTAAAAAATATTATTATAATATAGAAATATAATTGATTATCTTTTCGCTTTCACTTAAAATAAAATGATTGTCGATTTAATATTTTGGTGTTAATAAACTACTTTAATTTCAAACGATTTTTTAATCCATGATTGGTTTGCATAAAAGTTATCATTATTATCATCAACAGCGTCAACGTCCCATTACTGGGAATAAGCTATATACCTAGGAGAAACACACAAGGAGCTGGCGCATAACAAAACCACCCTGGCCCAATAAAGGTTGGTGGTGAAAGCGGTTCCGGTAACAACCGAGAATCAACACCTTAACATGCCTTCCGAAACATGGAAGAGCTCGGGGTAGCAAATTTGATTGGCCCATCGAAACAATCAGACAAACCAGACGCAGAATTTTGGAGCCACTACGCCAACGAGTTCCTCGATATAAAAGTTGTATTTGTCGTATTATAAAAGTTGAATTGATCAAACAATTATTATCCTGAAAAATAAGCAGCTCCCATGGGAAAAACTAGAATCAGATTAAACTGAAACCATTGTCCGTTTGCTTATGATGAAAGTTAAACCAATACCTATTTTACAATTTTTTAAAACATCAACACAATACCTTAAAAAATAATTCTTTGACTCAATACTGTTGACGACCATTCTAGAAGAGAAGAACAATTGCTGCACACATTCTTTTAATCTACATATCTCCCCATATTAAACTTTTAACATACCCCAATTCGATTTTTTCAACACGATGATACAATTTGTCAGTGAGGGTCTCGAATTAAATGCTCCTTTGTCAACTGACACTTGTTGGGGTTCCGTTGTAGAATGTTTAATTGCTTGTTTACATCGACAAATGTTCGACTAGTCAGTTTGACTATGATTAATCTTCACGTCACAGATTTATATAGGCCCTGGTCATTTATCATCGAGCTAGAGATACTGATCCATCATAAAACTCCTTAAAATTGAGTCATTTAAGACAATTGTTTTATTTTAATGACTAATATAATTTAAGTCACTTCACTTACGGCTGGTTCGAGTATGATAGTACTCGAATACCGATATCTATACACCTAACACACCTAAATAAACGAGTAACCTCTGTAATTTTTAATTAAAAAAAAGAAAATGATGGCCGTCAAAAGATTAGTAGGTAAACTTACTTCTGTAGATAGTATATTGAAACCCGCCGTTGCAAGTACGAAACGGATTATTTTTCTTTAAATTGGTTTACTAGCTAAGCTATGACAGATATTCGATTTATATTTCAAAAGACGACATATTACAAAAGTACATACACAGTAAAAAAAATAATTTAAATCCTTGTGTTCTTTTAAATAAATAATTTCATGAATTCAAGATCACTTTCATATTTTTTCTGTTGTATGTACAACTCTTTAGACTCCACGTCTTCCTTTCTTCATCTTAATCACTACCATCATCATCAAGATATATTTACCCCACTGCTAGGCACAGGCCCTGTAGGAACATGGGAGAAACATGTAAGAGTTTGGTCCATAATACCACCCCACCCAAGACAAATCAATACAGACAGATTCATTACAGATAATTTTCTGGACAACGAACAACAACTAAAATCAAAATCCATTTTCATACGCGAACGACTGCAAATAAAAGTGTAACAAGAAATTTATAACATAAATGACCGTCACTGGGGTCTGTTAGACCCCTAGCGGTCCCCTATCGCAAATCTAATCGTACATCATCCGGGCACATCTGTGACGATCAGACTTGTACCATCCGAGGCCTGCAACTGGTACTATTGGTGGCGAAACACAGTGCCATGTTCTTTTCTTAAACGCTCGCTAAACGTTCAATGATGATGAACAAGAAACAATAAAATATTGTCAAATTATACAATACATTCAGTCGTGTCAGCAAGCATTTCGCTGAGATTAGAAGCCATTGTCAATTATGAGTAAGATAGAGAAATGGTAATAGACACATTATTACATTACCCGTGAAAAATGTAATAATATTTGGTATTTATTTAAGTTGCACAACAACTATCTTTTTTGTAATTAATAAATGTAATTATTTTTTCAACATCTATTATATGTTCACTTCATTATTATTATTATTATATTTACTTCATAGGTAATTTATTGCAATTTTAGCTGTATAGAATTTCAAGTTCGAAATATGAAATTAAAAATAACTAAACCGTCACGTGTGCAATTTACAGCTGTGTTATCTCAGATAAGAGAATTTATAAATTCATTGGAAATTAAATGACAATTTTAACACGTCGCATCTGTCTAAACGTATGCTGACTAAAACTTTGCTTCTAGGTCATTCTAAGGAATGTAATGTAAAGAGTGTAAAAGGCGTAGAAAAAATCTTTTCAAAAAGAAATTTTTAAACAAACACCCCTTTTTAATTAATAATCATTACATCATTATTTTTATAGTTTTCTTAAATTTTACAGAATTACTTAAAATTAAAACTGAAATTTTTCACAAAAAACTTTCGTTAGCGAGGGTTCTAACCCTTCACTAGTCGGGTCAAAAGACTCCAGCCCATCAAAATTGTTGGTGTTAAAAAGACACCCTATTGAGCCACAATGTATGGCTTCTTAACCCTAAGCCAAATACACAATTTGGGACTTCGAATTGTATTCGTAATGGTTTTTGTTGTCAATTGTATTGTGTACTTTTTTGTATTATTATTCAATGAAATTGGTTGGTGATTGATCTGATTTTAATGCGATGGAAATGAAACTCTAAAGTGGAAAACATATTTAGAAAAATAAACATACAAGAAAAAAAAGTCCAAATTCCTTTTGTGAGTTCGCCCGTTCCAAGGAGGTGTATATTTTGTAAAAATAAAAAACTTTTTAATCCTTCAAACTTTTCTGTTAATCAACATCATTCATTTCCTTAACCTTTAGTGAACAATTTATATCGGTGAAGAGTTGGTGAAAAGGATGAAGCCGAAAACTTACACCTTTATTAGTACTTATTTCTGATTTGAGCATTGAATTAAATAATTGAGACGTGACATACTGGCGGGTACCTCGAGACTGGTTAAAGTATATAACAAAATTTGAAACGGTCGAAATGCGAATGCGTCTAAATAATTTCTGTTGTATTCATTATCAAACAATCCATTGACGTTCAATAAGTTTAAGTAATTCTGTAACCTCTCTACTATTATGAAGGAAAATAGCTCCGTATTCTAAAAAGCAAAATCTAGTCCCTCTCTTTGAAGATTTTGAGGGACTTAGCTTCATCTGTAAATTTAAGTTAATATCAAAATAATTTTATATATTTAAGTATTTAATGAGATGTTTATTTTAAATAATGTTAAATAATATATTAAATGTATAAATTTCACTGAACCACATACAATAAAATCCAAAAGATATGTTTATATCTGATATGTATTTATAATTGTTTATTAATTTTATAAAAATTTCTCACCCTTACACTTATCGTCTAGCTCAAATTAAGTATTATTAAGAATTTATTATATGAATACGAAATAATGATAATTCTATCATAATATATATGTACTGATACAAATATCAGAAATATATCAAAGAAACATATAAAACATCCATGATCCCTGCTTATCATACAAATATCTGTTACTACCGGGATTCAAACCCAAGACTTTGGTCAAGTAGATAGTGGAACTAATTTGCTCGTTGGTATCACGTTAATAGTTAAAATGAGTTAACGAATAGACTGGCTGGTACCGCTTGATCTCAAAACAATTCAGTTCGAAGATACTTAAATAACAAACGTTTGGACCAACAAAACATCCCTAATCTTCAAATACAAAACGTATCAATATCGCAACAGTTGGCCCAAATGTTCGCTCCTAGTACGGGAGTAGTAAACCGCCCTCAAGGGTGTGATCAGCTGGAAGACTCCGGCCCCGTATGGCGAGATGGACCCCATTGTGGTAAATTTACGATTAATTTCAACATTCTGTCTAGATGAATCGTTTTTACAACCCCCTGTATAATTTATCTTTGTTTTGCTCTATGTAGAGGCAGCACATTGCCAACTAAAATTGTTATTCAATTTCTATAAAAACACGTCAATGAAAATGGAAATATATTTTTTTTCTATTTCATATCAATTCAAAAATAAATTTTCATTACAAGTACCGATTATTTATAATTCAATTTCCTAGAAACGATTGTTGATTAATAATTGAGGTCATCATTGTAAAGTTATTTATGTTTTTGGAGCCAGAATGAGTACTGTTTATCTTTTTAACTTTGTCAAAGTTCGTAGTTTTACGAAAATTTAACCTTCAGTAAATTAATCATTAGGTCTACGATTCAACTAACGATTACTTTTAGTTAAAAATTTAAACGTCTACAATGATAATAAAACTATTAAAGCTTCATAGTTTAAAATCGATTAAAATATCAAAAGTAATTTACAAATATTATTTTCGTTTACTTAAAACCAGTTAGTGCAGAACATATTGTACCGGTGTGAAAACAAAAATGAGAGTAAACACGTTCTAAATTTAAAATTTTGCACCCACAATACTCCCTTGCGATTGGTGGAGAGATAACAACCAAAGGAGGGGAGGCTATTGTTACAAAATCTGGCAGTATCGCGATAACGTCCAAAGGGTGCGGACGTCTGCAGTGTGCATAGATAAGGTTTAATGCTCACGTCGAATGGCGAGGGGGTTGGAATTGACTTTATGATGTTGTAAATCGAGAAGGAGAAGATTATATATGAATAATATTTAAGACAATTTTTACGCATTTACACCCTCATCTAATGAAATAGCATTTATAATGGAGGTATCCAACTAACTAAAACTCTTACACTTGTATTTACGATCTCCACTGCTAGTGTTATCAAGGCACTTAACAATACGAAACATTAATAACTTTTATTAAAGAATACTTATTAATGAAAATGAATACTTTATATGAACTTAAAAAATATATATTTTGTGATTCAGTACAGAAGAAACTTACTGAAATCATAGAAAAGACCTACGTAAAAGCCGATATTAACGATTATCGTAGTTTTATTTATAAATTAGATGATGTCTTAAAGAGGTGGATTCTACTTACCATGATATGGATCATTTATTTCTTTGGCATTTTGGCATTTAAGGCACTTAGAGGTTTGCACTTATAAAACAGAATTTTTGTGTCGCTTCTTACCCTCAGTTAAATATTAGCTGAAGCGATGATTGTGTTAAATTACGGCAATTTAAAAGAACTTAGTTAATAAGTCTATTTAAATAAAAAGCTTTTTGTATCAGGGATAAATGTTAAATGATTGTGTGACCTTATGGGAAGAAATTGAACTTTTGTCATCTTTATACTATTCATGTTTTTAAAAGTCCGATGTACTTTAACCTTTTCGAAAACATTGCCCCATATGTATATTAAAGATCAAGATCATTATACAAGTGGACACTGAAAACTAATAACTTTTTACTAACGACGTTTAGAATAGGTTCATTTGCATGCCTCTGTCTATACGTCAATCAATGGCGGTGTTCTAAAATCAAAAATAGAGAAATGATTGATTGATTGATGATCGGCCATGTTCATTCAGGGACCGGTTCGGTGTGACCTTTTTAAGATGGGGCCGATGAGTTTGTATACAAAATTAGTTGAAGCTGTGTTTTCGGTTTGGAAAGTGGCTCGACTACCGTAGATTATTTTAACGATTTGTTACGGAGATTTATCATGGAATGTCAACTTCTATTAATCTTCAATATCATAATCTCAAGTCACATTCAATATAGTTTCATTGAACTGTATCTTATGTTTATAAATAAATAAATTGACACAAATTTAGTTAAACCTCAGTTATAATTTCCTTGTGTGAACTGTGTTTCCGAGAAATTTCTAAAGAAACAATAAAAAAGCCATGTTCACTGTCTCCAACTGAACATAATGGACAAGGATTATTCGGTGACATTCAGAGTATGGAGCATCAAAGGCATAAATAGGTACCTTTTAATCCAACAGTAAGTCAGCAAGGTGGAGGTGGCTAGGGCAATGTCACATGCTTCACAAGCTATCTCCGCGTATGCACTCCTACTACATACCATCAGACGGTATGAAGTCCCTTGCTATGATTATATAAAAATTAATTTACCGCAACAGTCATAACGTGTTAGTCTTACTATCAGCATCAATCGAAAAAAGCCTTTAACCTTTATATGGAAATAAAAGTAATTCATTTCCCCTAACACTAAACTCTTGAACTATAATTAAATATAAACATTGTTCTACAGAAATTAACGCTAATATACCATTTATAACTCATCGTCTATATAATAGGTAATATCGCGACCTACCAGTATTAGGGTTGCTTCCCTATACCATTAATCTTTAACATTAAAACACCCATTACGCAAAGGAATTGCCTCGAAATGCCTCAAACATGTGTCCAACAGCGAGCTGTCATCGGGGTTGCCAACAATGCGAACAATGATAGAAATTATATTTTTTTTGTTGGCAACACGGCGACAGACGCGCGCCGCGGGATGCCGCCACGCCTCCCCCTTGTTGCCGATTTGTTTTGTACACTATTCATTTTGAGATTAGACAAGTGTAGAGTAGACAGCTATTACCAATGACTTTCGCGTCCTCTTAGAGTTAATAAATAATATCAGATATACCAGGTACATTTTTAATATTTTAAACTGCATGTGTAATATTTTAAACTCTTTCAAAGAAAGTTTCCATGCCTTACGTGAAAATATTAAATAAGGCTTTTTCCGATGGTCTTGGATCATTCTTTAATTTAACTTACTTCACAATATAGTTCTTAAAAAAATCGAGTTTATTATATCATTAATTTAAGTAAACAGAACATGACTTCTTCCCATGCGGGTTGTTTAATGGTAACTAGGACATTATTTTTATTAAACTTCATTTCTACTTCATTAATAGTAAAATTCCACTTTCTAATAAAGTTATGGGACAGATCAATATTATATAGAAACTATTGTTTTATAAATTAATGAAAGTACTAAATAGGGTCATATAATAATAAATTAGTGAGTGTATTTTAAATATCTTAGACATATTATATTAAATTTGACATATAAATTATTATAGGTATTTCAGAAACACCATAATATAATATGTTTCACAAATAGCATAGTGAAGACTAATAGCTATGCTTGGTAAAAATACCTACATTACAGCCACCAGCCTCATACCACTTTGAAATCCCAAAGGCTGGTTGAAATTTATAAGTGACTATATACTTAAAATTTGACCTTTATTCTTAAAAAAAATACCCAAGTGGGCTGCAAAAGACTCGCCTACTGGTAAGCGAATATCGTAGCTCACAGAAGCCCGAAACACGTTGCTTACTAATCATACTGATGCATTCGTGCAGTTGCATATAGAATACAGAGAAAGGGTTATGATAGCTAAAAATGCAAGCGATATTTGCGTTTGGTATCGAACTCTTCTGAAACGGATTGACAGATTTTTATGAATTTTTTTTTGTATAACTGGGTCTGAGAATAGGTCCGAGGCACTTTTTTATACCCCTAGGTGATAAGGGTGTCCTTCTTCAGTAATATAAAAAAAAGGAAAATAAATTATGGCATAAAAATGTTTGCCGGGTCAGCTAATTACTCTATTTATTTTAATATACATTTGCTCTTTGGATTGGGTCTGGCAGAAGCTACAAGCAATATTTTATATTGTTATCGGTCACAGACTTTTACTGCTCTCAAAAAATCATAACTGTATAGTTATTGTAATTAAAAATACCTCTTTGGCATTCTCGTGAGCATGACTATAGAAAAACAAATAAATTCAACATTACTCTCTACCAATATTGTTATTCTTTGCCAAGTCTGCTTCTAACTAGGCGTAGAATGCGCACCAAGCGGAGGGGTCCATACATATTCAAGGGCCATGTTTTGTGTTGTAATTAGGCCTCTTAGTCCTAATAGTAGCGCAAACTATAATTCGAATTATGGTAACTAATGGTTATAGCCGTGCGGTTGTAGGTGCAGGGAGCAAATGCCACTTTAATCATAAACCGAGATTTTATTATTATCCAACTTAAGTGACACTATTTCATAAAAAGTATTAATATTTGGTATTTTTCCCTGAAACAAATATTCAAATTTTGCATGCTTTAGCATTTGTTTCAAGCCAGCAGCCGCTTTTCTAGATGTTATATTGGACCTTGTTGACATTGTGCTACAATAACCGAAGGTAACTTTTTTTATACATTTATTTGTATATTTTACTAGGCATACCAACATTTTATAATGTTACTTACAGGTAACCTCATGCTTAGCTGAAAATATACATCATATAATAATTTACCATTTAAATTACACAAATTATAAGACTAAGAATTTAAGTACCAAACGATAACATATTAAGAAAATTCAACAAAAAAATATGAGTATTAAATGACCCTTAAACTTCATAATTTTTATTTGTTTTTTAACGATTATCAGAAACAAAAAGTTAATGGTTAAATAATAAGTTCAAAAGCTTCCAGATGCTTTCGCATAATTATTATTTCAAAACAAAAACCTAATAAATTGTTATCCAAATAATTATACATTTATATTTTGTACTACATGCACAAACGAAATCTAACCTTATGAATAAAATTAAAGTTGTTATAAATTTTAATTTAAAAGAATGGGTTGTTGACACATAACCGTAGTAAAGGTAAGTAACCGTAGAAACAGAAGGAAGGTAGCCTATGGCCGCTTGCAACTCTCCACTTTTTTTTACCGACGAGGAATCTATCTACGAACCTACCCGCCACTGGATAATTTTTCTTTCTTCAGTTCATTATACGAAGCTTGAGGAAGAGTGTGTGAAAATATTAAAAAGAATCGATTTTTTTCTAAAAACACCCCGATGTGATTACACACTAGGTACTCCTTGTCCTTATTATGTGCCGTAATATATTGTGGGGAGACGTACTAAGACTGCAAATTAGAGAAATCGCTCTCATAGTTCATAATTTACTTTACTAGTTCATAGATACACCTAGAAAACTGATTAATTCGCCAAATATATGTTACAAAACTTTTAACATAAACCGATTTAAAATGAAGCACCATATGTCAAGCCTGGCGAAAACTGACACACTGTGCGGCCCAGCGGGACTCTTCAGCTAAGTACATGCTAACGCGAGTGCACAGTGGGTCAACTCTGCCCCGGGCCAAAATATTGTCGAGGACACTCAAAACTTGGGGCAACGTCTGTCGATTAATTTTTATAATGCTCTTGAGTGTTGAGTGGTTTTCAAACAGTCTTATAGTGAAGTCGTGTAACTGGTTTGAATACACTTTTGAGTATAGTGACTGTGAATGTTTAGAGGAATAAGTGACTAAAAATAGTTTTGAAAAACTTATATTTTATTTCTGTTTTTCAACTACATACGTATTTTATAAGTACCTATTATTCGATAAGAAACTCTACGCCTGAAAGTGGCAATCTATTGTCGCTACATTTATTGTAACACCTATTGCACACACAATTGTAATAATATATAAACTTCCCCAAAACTTATATTTCTAACAATGCTTTTATATATGGGGATGAGTGGTGGTTTGTTTTTAAGTAAAATTTATAAGCGAAATGAAAATTTAAAAAAAACTTTCAAATTTTATAAATGTACAGAATTACTATTAGTCCCTACTGTTAATAGGTCTAATTTTTTCTGAAAAATAATGAAAAAATCAGACCTATTTCAATCTTTTCAAGAGTTATGTTATTTTTATTAGTGATTTTGAAATTTGATTAATTATTGTTGTTCTGTTAGGGATAATCCCTACACATACATATAACTTAGCATCGTTTTTATTATTAACAACTTTACTTTCGTTAGTATTATTATTAAAATTGCCCAGATGTCATTAACATCATTATACCAGGATACGGTAACAACTGGCAGTTGTGCGCTTGTTTGAGATCCCTATCATCTATAAAGAAAATTACTCTTTTATTAATATAGCTCAAAAACATATTCAAAAATAACATATTTGTTTTGCAAATACGACACGAAGCCTAAATAATCCATCTATTATACATACAAGATACAGCAGGCGTGCTCTTCTAATGTAAATATTTAAGGTATCATATCAAAATTTTCCATTCAAATCCTGTGCAAATACAATCCATCACCCTCTATAACGTGTACTTAAAATTTGTGTCTCGATGTTTACGTTAGTATTCCTCTCTTCAAATTCCAATTATACCAAAATTCGTAAAAATTAATTTTAAAACGATAATTTATTTCAAATTGCATATTACATACAATACAATATTATGAAACCGACTGGTTTTTAACATACCTAATAAAGTACTATAATTATTTCAAAACTGGGTGATATTAAATATCATTGGAGTTATCATGTTAAAATTTTGATCGTTTAAAGATATATTTTTTAAAAGTAAGTATTCTCCCGTCCTTCGAGTCATTGAGGGACTGGGAAGAGGATCTAGCCCGAAGTAAACATCATGAAACACTTGGGTTATGGATACTAGGTAACGGATAAATATAATATAATGTGTATTCCAGACATCATTATAATTTTTATATATTTTTATATAGGCTAGCAACTATTTGAATTGTGGTGAGACATTCATTAGAAAAAAGCGCAGTGTACCGAAGAAAAGGTTTTATTGGAATAAAAACGCATTAAAAGGAAATATATTTTGTATTTATACAATTCTCGTGTACTTATTTATCATTTGTAAATAGTTATAATTGTATTTATTTCTATGTGAATACTTTTCATAACAATTAGATAATAACTTACTTAGGGCTAAGAATTATCGTGGGCGAGAGGAGGAGGTAGGTAGGTATAGGAGGTAATAGTTACTTGCAATGTTCCTAATTAATTTTCATATTATTTGGGCACCACGCACTGTTATGTTAAGTTAATTAATTTGATACCTCTAGATTATTTTGCTTTGATTTACAAAAACATTGAAATTTTATTATAATTTTTTTAACTTCTATTGACAAAATAAATCTTCAATATTAATCTGTACATTTATTCGTCCTTCAGTTATCTAACGTAATAATCATTTCAAGTAATAACACAGGTATGGTCATGAATTTAAATAGGTGAGTATACTAAAAATTTTATATTGTTTTCGCAATGTAATAGAAACAATCCAAATAAAACGTGCCCATATCGGCAATCCGCTGTTGTCGGCCGCGGCAGACAGCCCCGCTCCTATCATACTTAGATTATACTAATATCATTTCTAGCAAGTGGTCCATGGATGCTATGAAATTGGATAGGGCACCGAACTTTTAATTTAATGTTATTACATTTTTTAATTCATAAATACGAAGATCCATTTTAGAAGAAAATAAATTATAATATAAAAAAATCCTTATATTATTAATTATTTAAGTATATTAATTAAGTAGCTCTGGGTAATATCCATTGGCGTGAAGCCCGGCTGTCTGGGACGACCGGTTGAATTTCTTCGGCAGAACCCAGGTCACCCCCACGAGCGGACTGGAGTTACCGGGGAGATTAATGGGTATTTTTAGTGCTATTTTGATGAGGCACAGGCCCGCCGCTTAGCCAGTGGCGGGTAGGTCCGTAAACGGAATCCTCCTCGATAAAAAAGGGCATATTGCAAAAAGTACTGACGGCTGATGGGGTGGAAAGTTCCTCAAGTGGCGGTCGCGTACCAGTAGATGCAGCGTTGGTAAGCCTCGCACAATTTGGACCGAAGACCTGGTAAAGATCTCAGTAAGCCGCTTGAGGCGGAGAGTGCAGGACCGATTGGTTTAGAGATCCTTGGAGGAGGCTTATGTTCAGCACTGGACGTCTCTCACCTGATATGAAGATAATGATGATGATGATGAAATAGCCAGCCATAATGCATCATGAAGTGGAGAAATAAAAAAATTCAGTTTCTGTAATCTTAAGACTTCATAACTCCACGGAAAAAATAGGGATGAAATCTAAAAAATACTGTCTACAATCAAACTTTTATCCATATATAACAATTCAACTTGATTTTGCACTTACCACGTCACCTCCAAAAAATTCAACCTCATGGTAAACTAGCAATGGCCCCCATGAATACGTGATCAGGTGGCGCCCCAGCGGACGTCGCGGGAAATACCTCATCTATATGCGAGGGTCAAACTGTTTAATATTTGCCAAAACCAGCGCCCTGGAAAAACAAAAATGAAAGCAAAAGTTGTTTTTCATATTTTGACTTGCAAAAAGGAATTTAAAATACAACTCACTACCTACTTACTCGTTCTTAATTTATGGCGTAAAATCATATGAAAATTCAGATAACAATGACTTGAGTCAAGAACAAAATTACATATGATTTTAAAAAGTGACATTGCATTATAGCAATTTATATGTAAAATTGCATTTTTTGAAATTTCCAGGAAAACCTTTTATGTTTGTATTTAAAGTAACATGCATTTGGCGTGGCTTATACTTTTAAAATCAAAATCTGGCAAAAGAACAGCTCAGCTGGCTGCCTTAAGGTTGTAGTACTTCATATATACCTAAGTTTCACACGAATTCTTTCGCTCTCTTCTTCTTTCCCCTTTCGCTCTTGAAAGCAGAGACCATACTCAATACACTGTTGGATATTTTTACTTCTATAAGTCATAAACATTTCTATATTCTATTATATTTTCTGCCATAATAGGCACATTATAATGGCACAATTACTTACAAATCTATTTAATACAAAGCCCAACAGTATTACATCAATTGCACAACCCCACGCAAATACAGAGCAAAGCTAATAATTAGATACGAAACGTTTTGGCGTATTTCACCAAAAACTGTGGTGACACAAAGGAAACTCGATACTGATGTCAAAAAATCACTATAATTTTGTTGTACGCCACGCCTCGCACCAGAAAACTTAATCAGAACATTTGAGGCTTATATTTCTGTTTCCGATACGATATAATATAACATTTGAGCACAGATTATCCAATCAGTTAAAGATAAAGGACACGCTTTTTATCAAGACACCATTTTGAACTAGTATTTACCGCCAAATGTCGACTGTTTAAATTTGACGTTTATGTTTGAGTTGGAAAGTTGATTTTCGTGTAGGATAGGCTAAGGAGAAATATATATTTTTTATTTTTGCGTATTCGGCTTGTCGTGTGCAGACGACATGCGCGTGGCGGTCGCGTGGTTGAGATTAGGCCCTGTATTCACGTCGCCCGCACAAAGGCGGGGGTTCGCGGGCGAAACGTCAATTGTGTGCGGATCGAGGGTGGAAATTCTTCTAAGTCGGGTTAGATTTAAATTATGAATGCGAAATACTAGCACTTTTATTTGCATATCCCACGTTGTTTGTCGCATAAAATAATAAAAATTAGATCTCTACTTGCATTGACACCTTGTCAAGGAACTGTATGCAAATTCTTTTTTGTAATAACATATTAAAATATTGATTAAAAACTGTTTTGAATTAACAAAGAATAATGAATTCTTACTTCCAATGAAACAAACAACTAAATTACGATTACCAAAATACAATATTAGGTCACTACAAAGATTTTAAACAAGAATTGAATAAAATATTTCGTAAAAATAACAGCGAAATGATTAACGAGGTGATCTTTCTAAACAATCGTTGGTACAATCTACAGAACGACCATTTAAACACTATCATTGTATAATGTTCTTTAACTGAATGCAACAAAGTACGTTTTTGTATTTATGTGATCGATAGACGTGTGGAGTTAAATGCAATTTGTGGGTAAACAAAGCGACAGTACTTGTCAAGCAAACACTGGTAGCATCAGTAAATAAATCAAAGCTATGTCGCGCCGCGCCATGCTCCTTTGGGACCTGAAGACTACGAAAATTATGCTGGAAATGAGAAGGCATTATCTTTGATTAACAAGTTAGTTATTTATCTGTCTATTTTAGTTTTGTCCGTCTACAGTAACGGACATCACAAAGTAGTCTTTTGCCTACTTAATTTGCGTGACAAAATCAATTCATATGGATTGGTTGATCTCTTTTTGACTATAAAGATATATTCTATTTTATTCTAACTGTGTTCTCAATATAAATGCTTCAACTACGTGGAGGTAAAAGGTTTTTTCTACATTCTGATATAATTCATTGTATTATTTTTATTTTTATTCGGTTTTAAGCCTTAATGAATTTAATGTAGTTGTTTAAAAATCATTTAAGAAATACCACATTCAGTTTGAGCTTTTCAAAGCTTTCTTAACTCGTTGTCCGCGTAAGGTCCCTGGAGGCCGGGACGCATATTGCACTCATTTCATTATGTACATACGATTACAACGATCTAGGGACACTTTATACGAGTACAGATGGCCCCGTGTTTGTTTAGACAACGGTGACAATTGTTCAAACCTCTACTCTAATTAATATTTGTTGGGAAAGCATTTTAAGTTTGTGAAATTTTTAAGGGTATTAATAAGTATAATAACCGTCTGTAATACTGAATCTTCTTTCCCTGCATTATGGACTATGATGTCAACCTTGTGCTTTTTATATAAAAATCACTCATCAAATCAAATCATGTGGAAACTGAATTGCCCTTGTTACGCTAGCTTAAGGAGCCTGTGGTCTGTTTTTGCCCGAAGAAGCAGTAATAAGGAAAGCACAGCTTTACTGAACACCAAATATAAATTCAAAACAGATAGAAAAACGTAAAGTATTAAAATATATTAAAAAGTAAATTTACGTTATTCCAAGTAGTCATATTCAATAATAAAAATATTAAGTGATCACCTAAGTGATTGTATTCTGAGCTTTGCCTATGTAGTAGTAGTATAGTACCCCTTAGTGCCTGTTGTATATATGATTATTTATAGCATTAAAGTGTTGCCCATTGTCACCCAGTTGACCATGGTGGAATAAATATCATGAGAAGAAAGTCAGAGCAGTTACCGCTTTGCTTAATCTTGTGCTTTCACAATTATTTTTACATAAAGCTAACATTTATAACATTATTATTAGCATAGTTTTTGGCGTCACATTTTGCTTATCATTAGGTTGTATCTAGTATTAACTGTGTTTTTTTAAAGAAAATTGTATATTTTATACTAAAATTTAGAGCAAATCAAGACCTCCATCTTAGATGTTTTAAATTTGATTGCAAAGAAGGCTGCAGCTATGCAATGTTTGCTATATAATGGAATAGAATATATCCTCATTTTACATAAATCAATGGTGTTATGTCTACTTTAATATTGTTAGGCTAATACAGTTCCTTTAAAACAGATTGTAAAGGAACTTTATTGTTAGTTCGCAATAAACCAGCAAAGTAAACAGTAGTTATTTTATTTTATCGCACGTACCCAAACAGTTCTAGACCTTAATAACATAAACATAATGGTCAAAATCGAACCGGATTGTGCCCGCTAGTGACAATTTACCTGCAAATATCGAGCGGCCGACGACGACCGCGAATGAATAGAGGACCGCATTCCTGAGCTCGGCAAGAATTATATAAGTGCCGATACATTAGTGAATTTATAAAATTATTTTTTTTTTCTTTTCGATAAATTATACGAACAGTTTACATATTAAATTTAATTACATATCAAAATGAGTTTAGAAATTGAAGAAATATTAAGTTTATTGGAAGAAAAATCTAGTACATTGCAGAGAACACAGGTAAATTTAAAGAAATGTCCTAAACAACGGCTGACAAAAGGATACCTTGAAGTGAGACTTAAATCTATAGAAGAAGACTGGCAATCATTCAAGTCATATCATCAAGCACTAGTAAAATGCACATCAAAGGAGAAACGTGGTGAAATCCCATATTTCTTGAATGAAGATTATTTTCAAGTGGAAGATTTGTATTTATGTATAACAGGAGACTTAAAAGATATGTTAATGACATTTGTAACAACAAGAGATTCCAGTAATGTATCGGAAACTATTACAATGCCACAAGTGAAATTACCTAACATACATCTTCCTACATTTACCGGTCTATACGAAGAATGGCCAACCTTCAATGACTTGTTCACTTCACTAGTACACAATAACACTACATTGTCAAAGGTTCAGAAGTTGCATTACTTAAAATCAAGCGTTGCTGGAGAAGCTGAGGCTCTGCTCAGGCACATCAAAGTTACAGACAACAGCTATGAACAAGCATGGGATATTCTGAAACAGAGGTATGGAAGTAAACGATTAATAATAAACTCTGTTCTTAAAAGACTTTTTGGACAAAAGAAGATAACTACACCAACAGCAAACCAGATCAAAGGTTTACTTGATACCACAACGGAATGCCTTAATAGCCTCAACAACTTACAAGTATCTACTGGTTCGTGGGATCCTATGATTATTTACATCGTAATCCAAAGGTTAGATGTGGACACACATAAAGCTTGGGAAGACTATGTTTACAGCCCCGATTCAGAAAGACTACCTACTTGGCAAGAACTTAAGAACTTCTTAGAGGGTAAATTCCGCACTTTAGAGTTGATCACACCATCGTCCAGCACTAGAGAAACTAGACCTACAAAAGAGAGATCGTTCCATGTTTCTGCACCAGCACCATTAAAATCTTGTGTAATGTGTAACGAAAACCACACACTTTGCCACTGTAAAGAATTTACAAAATTGAATCCTATGGAAAGAAGCGAATTTGTACGAAGTAAACAATTATGTTACAATTGCTTAATATCTGGACATTCTGCCATGAGGTGTCGACTTAAAATGTCCTGTAAATTATGCAACAGACGTCACCACTCTTTACTGCATCAGAAGAATTATGCGAACTCATCTGATAACGTACAAACTCACTACAGTCATGTAACAAATACAATCGAAGGAGAAACAACTGAAAATTATCAACAAGAAATTACAGTAGCCTCCCATATCGTGACTAAGCAGTCCGCAGCATTGCTTGCGACAGCATTAATACCTGTAAGAGACGGGGAAGGACATACAACAATATTGCGAGCATTGATTGATCAAGGATCACAAGCAAGCTTTATAAGCGAAAGAGCAGCACAGTCAATAAAAGTGAAAAGGACAACAGTACGTGGAACCATTACTGGAGTTGGATCAACACAAACGGAAGTCAGTCAAGTTATCGAAATACAACTTCTGTCAAGATACGAAGAGGAATTCCAACTTACAGTGAATACTTATGTTATGCCCACGCGCTTGACTGCAAAGCTACCATCAAAATCATTTGGATACTCTAAACACACCTGGCCACAATTAGACAATCTTTTCCTGGCAGATCCTAGTTTTAACCGGCCAGGGAAGGTAGACTTACTCCTAGGTGTTGACGTGTATGCTAAAATTATAAAGAACAACTTAATCAGAGGTCATCCAGGCTCACCGTGTGCACAAGAAACAAGTTTTGGATGGATTCTCTTTGGAGAAATACAAGCCCGTACTTTGGAGGGGGAACCATTGATGGTTATGCACCACCATGTGGATTTTGAGGATTTGCTCCACAAACTATGGGAAATAGATGAAGACAATAAGAAAAAACTAACACAAGAAGAAGAAATATGTCAAAAACTTTACGAAGAAACAATAAAAAGAAACGAAGAAGGTAGATACGTAGTAAAATTACCCTTTAAAATTGAACCACCTAACGTAATAAATGGGAATACGAAAGAAATTGCAATAAAAAGATTATTGCAATTAGAAAAACGATTAGAGAAGAATACTAAATTAAGAACAGAATACAACAACGTTATGGAAGAATACATCACCTTACAACACATGGAAGAAATTCCTGCAGGAGAAATAGAACAATGTTCTGTTTATCTTCCACATCACGCAGTAGTTAAGGAATCAAGTGAGACCACTAAAACAAGAATTGTTTTCAATGCATCTTCACTCGGGACTAACAACAAATCTTTGAATGATGATCTACTGGTTGGACCACAACTACAAGAAGACTTGCGATCGTTATTTATACGATGGCGTTTAAACAAAATTGCCTTTGTATCTGATATACAGAAAATGTATCGACAAATCCTGGTCACTAGAGAAGATGCAGATTACCAGAGAATTGTATGGCGGGAGAATCCAAAACTTCCAATAAAACACTATCGACTATTAAGGGTGACATTTGGAACAGCTTCTGCGCCCTACCTAGCGGTAAGAACATTGCAACAAGTGGCAGAAGATGAAGGTAAAGAGCACCCTTTGGAAGCTAAAACGATATGTACAGACTTCTTTATGGACGATTTAATGTCTGGTCAAGATACTGAAGAAAGTGCCATAAAGATTGCTCGGAACATAAAAACAATATTGGAAAGAGGAGGTTTTATTCTTCAAAAATGGTATTCAAACAGTGCTAAATTTCGGGAGGAATTTAGCCCGCAGATAAGTTCACACATGAGTATTGACATGAGTATTGGTAAAACAGTCAGAACCCTAGGTTTATCCTGGAATTTAGACGAAGATAAACTACAGTATAATACTACTTTACCTGTACCGTCAAGCATAGTCACAAAGAGGAATCTATTAGCTGAAATACAACACGTATTTGACCCACTTGGTTGGATTACTCCTACACTCCTTACAGCAAAACTTATCTTACAAAAACTATGGCTAAAGGGTGTAACTTGGGATGAAGAATTGCAATCTGAAATCAAGGAGCAATGGTTAGATATTAGAAATAGTTTAAAAGATTTAAAGGACATTAAAATTAACAGATGGTTACATACTACTAGCGAAACATTACCTTATATCACCATCCATGGGTTTTGTGATGCATCTACCGTAGCCTATGGTGCTGCAGCATACATAAGAGTAAAGAAAAAGGAGGGAGGATATATAACGGAACTGATAGCAGCTCGATCGCGTGTTGCTCCTGTAAAACCGGTGTCTTTACCAAGACTGGAATTGTGTGGAGCAGTTCTTTTATCAAAACTTCTGAAACAAATTAGTGAAGCCACACGAATACCTAAAACACAAATTTATGCTTGGACGGATTCCACAATAGTCCTAGCGTGGCTTCGAGGTGACCCAGGAAGATGGAAAACATTTGTGAGAAATCGTGTGGTCACTATATTGAATAACATAGGTCACAAATGGTATCATGTGAAATCGCAAGAGAATCCAGCAGATATTGCTTCTCGTGGTATGCTGTTAGAGGATTTAAAAACATGCACTCGGTGGTGGCATGGCCCACACTGGTTGAAAGATGACAAAATTTTGATGCGCGACGTTGATGAAGTCGAAGACACGGTTGAAGACCTGAAAAAGGAAGAAAATATAAAGGTTTATATTAACATAGAGAGAACAGAAGATAAAGAAAGAAGTTTACTTACCCAATTTGATGAATTTGATACACTAACAGAATTGATAAAAACTATTATTTACTGTAAAAGATTTATTAATTTTAAGAAAAATATTTGTACACAAATACAAGGGACTTTTTCGACGGAAGATTTAAATGAAGCATTGGAGGATTGCGTACGTATTGTACAAAGAGAAGAGTTCAAGGTCGAGCTAAATAGTTTAAAAAATGGAAAGTCGATTGAAAATAAAAGTAAAATAAGATATTTCAATCCATTTATTGACACTAAAAATATCCTCAGAGTAGGAGGACGTTTACGCCATGCTGAAGTACCTGAAACAGTAAAATATCCAATGATAATAACCAACAAAAATACATTGGCTGCATTGATTGTTGCGGATGCACATAAAAAAACACTACATGGAGGAGTTCAGTTAACAATGAACTATGTTAGATGCCGATTTTGGATTATAAGACTCAAGAATTTAGTCTTGACTACTATACATAAATGTTTCATTTGTGCAAGACAGAGAGCAATTACTAGAAATCAAATTATGGGTGACTTACCAGCAGCACGAGTTACACCTGCACGTCCATTTTTAAAGGCAGGAGTAGATTTCGCAGGTCCTTTGCAAATTTTGAGATCGAAGGGTCGTGGCAGTAAATGTGAAAAGGGTTATATTTGTATATTCGTTTGCATGGCGACTAAAGCGATACACCTCGAGTTGGTTGGTGACTTAAGTACGGATGCCTTCCTAGGAGCTTTTAAGCGTTTTGTAGCCAGGAGAGGTCGATGCTGTCACATATGGAGCGATCGAGGTACTAACTTTGTTGGCGCGAGTAAGGAATTGCAAACTATGTGGCGTGATACAAAACTTGAAATACCGGAAAACCTTATCAACTTGTTAGCTGAAGATGGAACCCAATGGCATTTCAATCCACCTTATAGTCCCAATTTTGGAGGCTTATGGGAAGCTGGGGTGAAGTCCATCAAACATCACCTCAAAAGGATCATAACCACTCATCTGACATTTGAAGAAATGTCTACCACATTATGCCAAATTGAAGCATGCCTTAATTCAAGGCCACTGTGTCCAATTGACAGCTCTGATGCTGAAAACTTGAATATCTTGACTCCAGGACATTTTCTTGTTGGGGAAGCTCCAATAACTGTACCTGAACCTGATTTACGAGATGTAAATTGGAATTATTTATCAAGATGGCAACACCAACAGAAGGTTTTACAAGATTTTTGGCGTAAATGGCAAATTGAGTATTTGACTAGACTCCAACAGCGACCCAAATGGCTAAAGAAAAAACCAGAATTTGAAGTGGGAGAATTGGTTCTAGTTAAGATAGAAAATCTGCCTCCCGGTAAATGGGCGATGGGTCGTATCACTGAAAAACATCCCGGAAATGATAACGTTTGTCGCGTTTATAGTTTGAAGTGTGCTGGAAAAATAATTAAGCGATCATTTAGTAAATTGTGTGCACTACCTTTTAATAATTAATTTAATAGAACACCAATAAGTCTCGATAATATTAGAACGTTAATTAACATTATTATTATTTATAACGTTATTATTTGTAACATTAATTTGTAATTTAGCTTTGTATCATTTGTAGTTTGTTTGAAACCATTGTTAAAAAAAAACTCCGTTTTTTTGGTGGGCGGCATGTTATGTCTACTTTAATATTGTTAGGCTAATACAGTTCCTTTAAAACAGATTGTAAAGGAACTTTATTGTTAGTTCGCAATAAACCAGCAAAGTAAACAGTAGTTATTTTATTTTATCGCACGTACCCAAACAGTTCTAGACCTTAATAACATAAACAAATGGTTTATAGTTTTGTTTTTTATACGAGTTTTTCAAAGCTCAACTAAAATACTATATCAAAGCTCAACTAAAATATATATGTAAAATGATTATTTTTATAATTATGTGTGTGTAAAATATTATAAGAACTATAGCTTATTTTTTATTGTTATGTGGTATATCACGATAGAGAATATAGAAGAAGAAGATAAAATGTTAGATAAAGGCGCTAGAAGATAGAGAAAGAGAGAAATAAGCTCCGTTCAGGAGTGGGGGATACATACATATTTGATACACGCAATCTTTGCTCTTTACCAACGCGTATCATCAGATTTTACCCGAATAATAATATTCGCCTTAACCCTAGTCTAACAATTGATAGAAGTTCTTGTTATATTAGATATGACATCCTGTAAAATTTTGAGAACTTTTTTCTATGTAATAACTGTGCCCATTAGTGCTATCCTAGTGCCATCACCGTTGTGCCTACCAAGTGAGACCCGGGACACACCTACATACCGGTATCGGCGAGAGGGCAAAAAACTAACATAGCCCAGCATCTTCCCTAATAATAATGATTCATTTAACGATCCCAAATTTTTCAAATGCTGTTTTGTACTGATGAATATTCGCGTTTATAGCGCTACAAACACAATGACGGCATTTGCTTAGCGTCTTCCTGTCTGTTTGCGTTTTATGCATCGAAAGCGCATTCAAAAAACCGTGGTGTGCTAAGAATCTTTAGAAATGCGTACAATAATTATATCCGCCACTTACTATCAGTAATATTGGTTCTGCCAATTTATATTACTTAGCTTATTTTTTATTATTTTGACTTCGTCGTCCACGGTCTGCTGCCTCACCCTACTAACTACGAACTCCCAGAGGTCACTGAGGGGATTCCCTGCGGACTCCAGTCCTGCTTAATTTTGGTACTATAATTTATTGTGTTAAGCTGTGATATAAATCGGTTTTCCATTCTGTTTTGATTCTATCAGCTGGTACGAAATAGGGAAATTCTAATTTAGAACTCAAAATGAGTGCTCTATGTATCTATAACGTCAAAATACAATACACCTTTATCTAGCTACAACTTACTTTTATAGATACTTAATAAAGGAGAAATATTAGATGATGTCAGATAGTAGATATATTAATTGTGTTATATCATGTATCATAACTCGCATTCGAAGTACAAACATTTGACTCTACCGGGATTTGATCCTGGGGTCTGTGGCTCAAACATAATCTATGTCGATAGTCGACTATCGACAAAGATTATGAATTTAGCGTAATCTTTAATCGGGATTTCAAAGCGCAATAAATATTTGAATCATTCCATTACCAACTTTTTTACTGAACTTTCAGTAATGTTAAGACCTATTCCATATTTTTAACGCATTAAATATCTGAATCAGGACAAATAGTCAATATTAAGGATACTTAAATTTACCTACTGCCTAATAATTTATCTCCTCCTCCATCAACGTGCTTGTCTTATGTAGCTTTGTTCAGCAGTGGGATGTATTTATGTATAAAGACTATTAATGATGAATAAATTAAATAGTTTGGCAAAACCAAAACTTTGTAGGTGTATTCAGTTACTTTAATAAAACAGCAATAAAAGTCTTCAAAGCATGAAGACAAATTCAATATAATTGAGGAATTAATACGAAATAATTCAGAAACGTTCATTGTGATAATCATACTTTCTAAGTAAGTCGGTACACCCAACCAATATTAGTTGGTACTTACATTATTATAATTTTATAAGGAAATTTCCCGTGAAAACAAAAGAAGTCATATTTTCACACATACATACATTGTATTTATGAAGACATGTAATACACGCCCATCTTCGGGTTTAGCAATGAACACGTCAACTTTAATTTACTTACGTTTAACATGATAACATTAAATAAATTTCATTTTTATATGAGTTATTTGTATTTCGTAATTATTATTTTAAGTTTGAAGTAAAAACACTGCCGACAAACTTCAGACGTGGTACCATTTTTACAATCTTAAATAAAAGTGAAGAGTAAAAGAGTTATTCGGCGAGACTTTTTTGCTATGGATAAAATCATATTATATCTCTGTCAATTGTTTTCGAATTAGTAAACAATTTCGTCTTGATATGATGAAGTGAAGGTCTTCAGATAAAGAATATAACTCCGAAAACATCAGTAAAGTTTTAGTAAAAAACAATATTTTTGATTTTCGAATTTTATCTCTAACTTCTTAAATTCGTGGTTTCAATGTTTCGGCCCTGAACAAGACAATCTCATGGAATAAAACAAATAAATATCAATTTTTTCAGATGGCCTTTACTGTGGTTTTAAGTAGGCGAGAATCTTGGATAGTCCTCTAGCTTTCAAAAGGCGATTCGCCTCTGAAGGATTTCTAATAGACAAGCATCTCCTCCAGGAAGTGCTCCATCTCTTATAGTCTCCAGGGCGATCGAGCTATGAGGAAACGACAAATCTGAGAGTGCTTCTAAAGGCTCGGATGGAAGGAAGTTATGTTCCTACTAATATTATCAATGTTTGAAGGCTTGGAAGCTTATCACGAAAAAATTTCAGATTAATTGGGCGCACCATATAGTCTATGGCCATGATTTAAGCATAGAATACTTTTTATAAAGCTCTAAAGCTAGAGTTCTTTCTCAAATTCATATAGACAAAATCGCGGGTGCTACCTAATTGTCATATATTAATATTTTCGCTAAAACAGCATCGTCATTTCTATAATTATCAAAACAAGCTATTGTCAACCAAGAACACCGTATTAGCGACACGAGCCCTTTCTGCGCAGCAGTGATAAGGGAGTAATGTATTATTTACAGAGGGCCAGCAAGAGCAGGGTTAGGGTTCGTTACCCGGTTCACTGGGCCATAATAACTTCAGGGAATTCCCGGCGCTGTGTTACCAACACTCGGGCTAATGGACACACGGTGAATTATGGTGCGAGTCATGTTAATGAGAGTAAGGTATTTTTCATATTAAGAGTAAAATAATTGTTATATTTCTCAAACAGTAACTCTACTTATATAAATTAATAATATATAATATTCTATATATACACATTATCCCTTTATGTATTTTAAATTTTTTTTTCTTTTGCATACTGTTTTTTGTTGGATAATCCCACACTGACTATCTTCATTGCCCAAGAATAAGTCAACAAACATTAATTAATATCTTGTATTAGATTGTAATATCCACCTTATGCGTCATATCTAATAAATCAGATTTCATTTCAATACTTACTTATGTAAAAAAGTGTTGAAAAATTAATATATAAATAAAATGTAAAATATAAAATAATGTTAATGGTATTTTTAAAATAAGTTTACTTCTTTTGTTACATTTTAATAGCAAGGAGTGAATTCAATATAATATCTATGTTGTGATAATATCCTAACTACTCTATCATATTCTAAATATTTTTTTAGATATTTATATGATTAAAATCCGTCACTAGAATTATGTCTGAAACCATTTTGTTAATTACAACCTATATTAATTTATAAATTTTACTTCATTAATACGTAAATAAATACAATTTTCTTTTCAAAGGCAATAAATCCTATTTTTATTGTATAGTATGTCAAAGATTAATGAATCTCGTACCGTTATTGGCCGCACGCACCATACCACGTCCACAGACTATCGTTACATGTATCATGTCTCGTATGTGCACCACACTTCATCATATTTCAGGAGTGCTTCTGAAGTTTTATTCGACCAACCATTAATTAGTAATTTGTTTAACTCTACGAGTATATACCTACGGGGATACTTTGCCTTCTACAACTGTAATATAGATGGTCAATATATACAAAAATTATTAATTATCTACTTGCTCTGTTTATTTGAAGCTAGTATACAACGTACACAATAATATTATAAAACCAGTAGGTATGATACGTTTAGACGAAAGGTAGTTAAATGGAAAATGCTATTTTTCATGCTCAAAAACTGGGAATGGGTTGCCATGCAACTTTGCTACCAAAAACATGCCATGAGTCAGGTTCTGGTCTTTGATTATGGTGAAATATATATATATATATAAATATTGTATTACTCCACAGGAATAACTGTAGTAAATAATACCATAAGAACTCGCATTGTCTTTAGTGTAGTGGAACTTAACGTTTAATCTTCAAATTCTGTTTATAAAGAGATCATTTATACAGGTAACAATAAAGTGACAGAGGAAATGTTTTCTTCATCAGTTAAAAACCTAATTTCGTTGAAGGGCTACTATTTTATTCGACCGGTTGCGTATTTAGCTAATTATTAAACGATAAGAAACTCTTCAATTGTATTTATTTATGGAATAAATAAAAAGAATAAACCATTGGTTCTAGTTACAGATTGTCCCACAGATAATTGCTGCTGTGAGACGCTATTATAAAAATTATACCTTTATTATCCATCTGGTATTTATATTGAGAGTACCAATGACAACTTGAAATATTCATAAAATAAAAACGTACAAAAATAGTTTTAAAACAAACTATTAATTAAAGGAGTTTGTAATCGCTAGAAAACTAGAAAGTTTTCTTTTACTTTTTTTTTACTTGTTTACTTTTATTTGAGTTCTTTATACAGTGAAGAACAGTGAAATTACAAATATACTTCGTTGGAAATAGGTCACATTTTTATTTTACATCAAACCTCTCGTTAAGAAGTTTAAAGTAAAGAGACTCTCGCTCCTGCGTGCGTGCAGGGTAACCGCAACCTTGCGTGCACGTCGCTCACTCGGTACTGGGTCTTCATATACACCTTTATACATCTAGAACATACACCACATTGTCTGTAAAAGAATCATTGAATATTCACTAGATAAGGTAATCGGCAGCATGGGACATACAATTAAAACTACCCCCACCTCGCCGGATTAAAAGGTGTTATTTCAGGCCTCTATATGGAACCCAAGTTTTGTAAAGAAGGACATACTAGTGCTGATAAAGAATCGAAAAGTGCAACAAAGAATGGACAAATAGATAAAGTGACTCGTCATTTATCCTTTGGACTACCAAAGGACCTACCTTATAATTTATTTATTTAACAATTTATGTACACACAAAGACAATAATAATAATCTTTCATCTTTTTTATTTCTTGTACTAGTGTACAGTTGCTTCTGAATAGGAAGTGTGAGGAAGAGCGTTAAAAGCTGAGTCGTTGTATTATGAACTCTTTCTCATTTCATTTTAATATCATTTTGCTACATTCATGAACTCTGTCTTTTGAAATAAAGTTCTATTAAATCAAAATTTGTAGTAGGTCGAAAACTGAAATAAGACTTGCTCATTAAGAAAGCGATATGAGCAGAGTACGTTGTCTTCTTTTGTTGGTGAACTGCACAGCGACATTACTAGTCGATTAGAAATTTTCGAAATAATGTATTGATACTGTCTTAAAAATTTAGATAAAAATTACATTACACAGTAGGGCAATACGTTTATAGGGCAATAGGGCAATATATACAATACGATGTATTTGTTTTATGTGTCAAAGAAAGCATATTAATCAGGTGGCCTTATATTAGTTTCACTTAAACAGTTCAAAATCTATCTTGTCTACATCATTCACAATAATTCTACCTTTTGCTGAATAATATTTTTATTTATTTAAGTCTAGTATCTAAAGCCAATAAGGCTTTTTGTTTGTAAGTTTCACTAGGCAAATTATCGTGGTGCTAACTATCCTAGGTTAGGTAGAGCACCCGTGCGTGCGCGCTGGAGGATCGCGTGTACGCCACTCAAGCGGCACTCGCCTCTCCGACATAGTAGGTACACTTGCGCACAACACAAATGGGGTGAAACTATATTTTTTATTATTTTTTTAAATCTTACAGCAAAATCCACTATATATTCCACCACGTTTCAGTAAAGGCTAATTACCAGCTTCCACGTGTATACTTGTTCATAGCAGATTCATAACTTTCAATTTCCTTAACACTAGATTAACCAGACCAGTCATTTAGACTGGTCGTGCAATTTCAATTCAAAATTCTTACTATATTACACATATTTTTTTTCAGAAATGATGTTATGACTTTTGTAGCTATAATTAGAGAGTACGTTTTATAAACTTAATGTTATTTTATATACATTAGTAACAAATATAATTTTTGTTGTTGTCATATATTCAAATCGCTGGTATATCTAGTGTTAAATGCAGTAACAGTAAGATTTTACAGACTGGCTTAATAACTTTCTGCAAGAATTTTATTGAATTTAATTAATAGTTCTCACACTCACACCTATTATCTATCCCGAATTAAGTATCGTTAAGTGCTTCTGTCATGTGTACTTGATTATGGAGCAAAATATGTAATAATATGTTTATGAATATATAGATAAATATCCATAACTCGTGAAAAAATATGTATGGTATGGGTATGTACCAGATTCAAACCCAGGGCTTTCTACTTATTCAGAGGATAAGTCCTACCACTAAAGCAAACGGCCTACAAACCACCTTTTACAAGTTAAACAGTTATACAAAGTTTAGTTTTGCTCTGTTACATTCAAGTATTAATTGAATCAATTATAAAATTATGTATGTGTACCCGCCAGTACCGTTGGCAGGTGGCGGGCGGCGTCACTCGTCAGCGCGTGGCTCAGCGGTTAGCAGCTCGCGTGTATTCCCGGGATCGTTCGATCGACCCCAGACGAATCCTAAAGGTTACGTCTAATAATGCTTAATTATGCAATGCCTTGCTTCTACAAGTAATTAAACATACCATCAATATTTTAGATCATTAATATGATTAAAGTCAAAAATAATTCAATTTAAGAAATTATTCAATTTAATTTAAACTATTTTTGGCTTTTTAGTTTTCAAGTCAATTTTTAGTTTTGTTTAAAACGTTTTTCTTAATAATTATGAGTGACAAGTTTCAAAGGTCAAATTTAGATTGGTGACCGTCAGTATGGCCGCCTTGCCTGTCTTATGGTTGGATTTAAATACTTAAATAGCTTTAAAGAAAACATATGAAACACAGAAAACGTGCCTCTTAACTTCTTGAAAAATTTGTATTTATAATATAATCAATACTTAAAGAACTTTTGAGGAGTTGTACCGTTCGCCACCACACCAAAACCAACTATTAAATTATACTATAGAATCCTAATTTGTACTATATACTATATATTAGGATCAATATGTGGATATTATATTTAACTAACTAATCTAACTCCTAAAACTCAAGCATGATGATGGATGCAAATACTGAAGGAGTCATCCATGTCTGGATGCAAAAAGAAATGAAATTGAATAGCTTCAGAAAAACATGAAACTCGTTGGGCTTAACTATTGAATTTAAGGGTTTCCATCGATTTCCACTCATCCCATCATCAGATCCTGACTCTGTGGCAATGGGACCATTAGGAATTTTTCTAATCTGTTCAGGCGTCCTCGAGTAATCGGGGAGCCCACAAAAAAAATACGACGAATTGATAAACTCCTGCTTTTTCACGTCAAAGTCAATTAACGCGTCATTCGATTTCACAAAAAAGTGCTCAGCTAAATCAAAACAGAATCTCATCTAAACTACATTTCATTCGTATAATTGACAATTTTTAAAATCATTACTTTCGTTGAGCATTTAATTAAGTTTTAATAGGTCCTTTTACAAAAAAATAATGCAAAAAGGCATAGTTCATTAAGATGCAGTATCCTATGACTTAGGCTATAGTAACTAATAGTATAATTATATTTGTGATGTATATGTAACAATCTTTCTTCATTTAATAAAACGTTAGGCCAGATTATAGTACGCTAAATTAAATATTCAATATTTAAGTTCAGTATTAGGTCCTTACATTTGGGCGTTTTGTATATCTAAGTGTTAAGAACTCCACGGTTTATGTAATAGACAATTTTTAATGTATGTAATTGTCATAGTTTATTACTTGTTTTTTTCCTTGATTGTCATTATAATATTTCTGCAATAAAAACATAAGTCCATCAAGCTCGAACATTTCATTTAAATAACAAAAGTGTAATACGGTATTTTCCATATCTTCATCATCACACTCTTTACACTAAGTATGCACTATTATTATCTATGCACTTTGCCATCTCATAGGTAGTTCATTGATACCTTTACTTTTATTAACTTGGGCTGTAACATCGGAGTTGAACTTCTTTCCTTGTAAGAAGTTATCCAAATTTCGGAAAAAATACCAAATTCTCTAATTTTTCTCATAATATAAACAAAATGTTAGTAACAGAGGAAATGAACTAATTGAAAGTATACCTAGATAAGAAAACACAGAGGCAAATTCTAATACCAATTCTAAGCCCTGTACTTAACGAGTACCTGCCTACTTAGACGCTAACAATATTGGCTGATACTTCTATTTCAACACGCACTCTACAGACACGAGGCGTCGAGATTAGACCCGAATCCAATTACATTTTCCAAATTTCTCATTTTTCCCTCGCCGCCGGTTCAAAGCTCAGAGAAAATTATTTTCTTCGCCCTCAAGAAATGAAAAATAAACGCGCTAGGCACGGGCGGAGCGACGATGAAAAAAGGACTTTATTTCAAGAGAGAAAGAAACAGAACACGCGTAAATGTACAGGTGTGATAGAGAAAGATCCTGAGTGGTTCCCACGACGCCTCGGGGGATTTGTCGAATAGAACTTTTGTGTTTTTCGCGAGATTGCGACTTCAGTTGCAAATGAGCCAACTGCTAACTAGGTATCTATTCCCATACATGGACACTTGGAATTGGGTTTGAAATGAATGTACTTAAATCTTGACTTTAAGGCACTTTCAATACGGTATGTTTATAAATTATAACTCGACTGTACCAAGGTACACTATTTACCCCAACATTACATGAAGGCATCGGCACATGAAATAAAAACCAATTAATTACAAACTATTTGTATAAGAAAATTGATGACGATGTTGATTCCTTTGTAGTCAGTACCCGTAGCTACATACTACTCGGTCAGTGGTCCCAGATTCAAATCTCGACCTATTTTTTTCAGTTAGTGATTGTTTATATACTTGTATACATATTTTTGTTATATATGTATACTATTCAATATGTATTACCGCATACTTGATATTCATAACACAAGCTTGTTAATTATGCTTAAGCACTTTAAACTAGATGTAGGTAGAAGTGCAAGAACAAATATTTTTACTGGTATTGAATTATTATATCTGTTGTGGTCAAATCTTAAAATGATCACTTCGTGAAATGGTCTCCTATTTCAATAAATGGTTATATTTTATGAAATAGCCTGATTAACTGACCATGTCGTCTTAATGTCCGTGTTTGATGATATGTTAATCCATGTTTGGCCGTATTAATAACTCCATGGTTTTTAACTATTTTGGACTTCCATAAAAATCAAGTATGTCGTAATGATATTATTGATAACTGAGGTAAGGGTTCATTACCTCGCAAATAAGCGGGTCTATTGCGCGTCGTCGGCCGATGCCGCGGCACTCTCACTGTGGTCGCTCAACTAATATCGACATCAGCGCCTGTACCGGTGATGGTGTAATGTAACTTTTTATGATATCCCCCTTATAAAGTGGTCAAACATAAGTAATCATATCTTACCATAAGAATCTAGTCTAATGTTTCCTACTTGATGAAGATTGTGACGTTAATCATATAATAAAAAGTACATTTGTAGTTTCTGTCACTGAATTGTCTTTGGGTATTATTTTTATTGTACCTAATTGGTGCTTTTATAAATTTTCTTACTATAAAAATTTTGCATCTGTTATCTGCTGATATTACTTTGATCCTAGTGATCATAGTAATATCTGATGACAGATAGCCAGCGGTGTTCGATCATTCCATGAAATGGTCGGCTACATCTTGTAGTGACCAATTTGACATATCGCCTAACTAAAATAACTCCTCATGATAAAATAAAAATAATTATAAGATCTGCCAATGCTCCGTGCAACGACATCTATGATCAATTGAAGGCATAAAACGACACCCTTTTCGATGTAACTGTATAATTATAAAATACAGAATTATAAAATAAATCGAATTATAGAAAGTGATATTTATTGCCCGCCGAAATTTGATACATGTAATAATATCGACATACATAAATGAAAATTCCTACAATTCAATATATTTAAAAAACCGATTTTTTTTTTCAAATAAGTAAAGCATATAACTCCAACGCTTAATAAAAAAAAACATATTGAAGATAATTATATTTTTCTCATACTGAATGTAAATAAGATAAAATGTTGACAAAACGGATATTTTACATTATAAAAAATTGAAATGTTGTCAATGGTTGTTGATATGAAATTCTGCAAAATTCTATGAATCATTGAAAATAAAAAAGTGAGATGGGGTAACAATAAGAAACACAAAGTCATTTCAATGTAAATATTTATTTCAAATACTATTAGAGCTTATGGTAACCAATGATACAATACGTCTTGTAAACGCGTCAAATTCACATAATATCGCTATTTTGTAAATCTAGCCATTGGCTTCAATATCACCAACTGCCAACGGCAAATGCAAGACATTACAAAACTTTTCATAACCTCAATCAGGTAAAACTCTCGCATAAGGACACCTTATAAAACTATAATATCTATCTTACCTTATTTAATTTCAATACAATCATTAGTCACTCATTTAGCTAATTGTGATAATCAATGTTCCTAAGTGAGTGATGATTTTATTTTATTATAAACTTCAATCTCGACTAAAGCTAGACTATACACTGAGGCACACGATTCTTAGACGCTAGCTCGATGGTTGTCGAGCAAATTGCTCCAAGTAAAAATGCTCGATAACGACTTACCGTAAATTTACAGTCCGCTCAAAACTGCGTGCACGTACCAACTCAAGGAATAATAAGGTCACGCCTCCCATCAAATGGATGCGAAGAACACTAGTCCCATACAATTGTATGCTAGTTGGTGGGTGCAAGCAGTTCCTTAAAATTTACAATCAACTAATACTATAGGCGGCCCTCCGACCATGCTTACTGTGACCAGAGTCGGTTTACTTAATGCTAGTGAAGTTCCAATTATATACAGGAGTACAAGAGCCTATGAAACGATAGATTTGTGCTTTGTACCATTTTTATGAAGAATGACGTTATTTACGATGGATCCAAACCGCAACTACTTTCTGCTCGGCGGTATATTGCAACACGATAACTTAAGCCCACATTCTTATCACTTGTTGCTATTTTTCAATGACGCTCATCATATCCATACCGCCATTAACTTAAATTAACACAAGATAACAAAGGGTAACATTGAGAAACGTGCAGATTGTTATCGCATCCCGCGGTTGTGTCTACTTAAATCCTTAACGAATATTGTAATATCTTGTCGTTTCTGTACAAAATGTTATTGATTGTTACAGGTTAATCACAAGGTTTGGATCAAGAATAGCCACTGTAACAAATAATAAATCTTCTCAAATGTTGACCACTAACACCTAGAAACGTTGCTACAAGTAACTGCGGTATGGATGCCCTGTTGAAGAAAATTTAGAAGTCTTGATATTTTTGAAATAAGAATCCGTTAATTGCGTTCACTCTTATAACAAGTTTATTGCAATTATTATTGCTATCTCGAACAATATTGTATATCAATATAAATACAATTTATAAATGTTCTAGGCACCTGCAATGTATTGTTATGATGTGTGCGTATTTGTATGTAAATACAAAATTACGGTTTATAATTCGTGGAAGTGTAAAACAACTTTAACATCGCCTGCTTAGTTAGTCAATTAAAATTTGTTATTCTTATAACCAATGACATAGAAAAATTTACATAGAAAACAATAAACACGAATGTTAATTAATTCAATCATTTTTTCTAACTACCTTAGAATTCGTTCCTTGCCTGACAGGTTTGATATAGACAAAATTCGACAGTTATTGTCTCGTATTACATATCAAGTAACAAGAGTCAAAAAACCGATGACATTACAAGTGATTTTAGAGACCATCTGACCCATAAATAATTGTATCAAATAGTCAATATTTAAAGGTAGCCTGATTTTGTAGCAACCTCAATAAACCTCACACTGTCACAGTGATAATACCTAACAACATTGGCTTACAACTAAAAAGCGACTAGAACTAAAAATTACAACCTAAGTAATAAATTTTGAATTGTCATGAACTAAAACCAACTTCTATGAATCTGTGCAATAAATAAACGACTATTTACATGGTGGAAGTTAAATTATTGAATAGAATATATTTTTTTATTGACGCTGACTACGGTTTTATGTTACAGAGTCATCTCTATGGACAATTTATCGTCACAATCATCATTTTATTGTATATTCAAAACAATGGCAAAAACCTTTTTAATTTGTAACATAAAACTATAGTCAAACGTTTTGGAGGACGTTACTAATTTCTCATAGATTAAAATATAATACAGACGTTTTGAATTTTCAGTCAATAATAAAATTTTGAGCCTCTCTCGGCTCCCGAAGAAAAATATACAAACTAACAATAAAATATAATACCAATGCAACAGCATGCAATAAAATTAATACATATAACTTTTACTATATAATTATCATTGATTGTGCAGTGTAAAACGTGCTGTAGTAGAAAACATATTGGCACTGATTATATATTGCAAGAAGAACAAACAGGATGATCAATTTCAAAAATAATTTTAATAACATAGGTATAGATAAGATTAACTACGTCCGTATAACAGAAACAGAAAATGCGTAAGAAAACTAAACATTCCCCAAAATATTTGATCATTTGGTTTCAAAGTGGCAATGACATACTTTTGACTATACCACAGTTTTGTAGTGAACTATCTTTTCTATATTTATTCAAAATTCGTATCACTTTAACAATATAATTAGGATAAGCTTATTCAAGTCTTTGCGTCAATATCTACAATATAGCTCGTTGACGGCGTGGGAATGGGGGCGCTTTTGATATGTTGTGCGATTTGTAGTTAGTAAAACATCACGATTTTTTATTTCTTTTTCATTTATGCTAAAAGCATTACACATCAATCTTCCATTCGAAGTCTATTTTTTTATTATTATTATATCTTTTATTATTCTTTACATACCCGTCAACACTTGAAGAGATCTCTATCATTAAATTATAATTTTCCATGTTATTTAACCAACTTCAAAATATCAGCGTTACTATCACCAAAATCGCAGCCTTAACGTGTAACAATAAAGCCTAAATTCCCACGCCATCGAATCAACTGACCTAAACGGGAATAAGGCAACCGATATTAAAATTTGTAACAATTACAACACTCCGTTACGTTACAAAAATATATTGATCTCGCTGTTTCTCGTTACCAACAACCCCATTACCGTCACATTATCTTAATTGTTTAAAAATAGGTGCTATTCTTTGTATGATTCATCCAATCATGAAAATCATTAGTGAGATCATGAGATGTAAGCTTTGAACTTTCAATTAAAATGTATTTAAATTTTGAATATTTATTTATTCTTGAAAAATAGCACAATAACTAATATGATAAATTATGCATTTGCAACACCTCAGTGTTTAATAAAGGCAATATATTACTGGAAAAGGTGAATTGTGGTGAATTGAATCCATTCAGTTGGTGAATTGTGTAATCCATTCATTTTAGGACCTAGTTTTACCTTTGCGCCGCAATGAAATTTATTAGCAATTGGCATTTGAAATACAATACGGGTGTATTTTCACAAAATATTCCTTGTGGTGCTTGTATTTTCTTGTCCTGGTGCTTATTGTATTCGTAATATTGTGAGATGTATTGTTGCTAAATAGTTTACCGTACAATTCTCGTCTAGATTATACGAGTATAAAATAGCGTTGTAATTTACGCACTACTGGAGTGTCCAGAACAGAATATTCGTTACTATTTTAGCTCATAAGGAGTAATTAAGTTAGATATTGGCCCCAATTCCATTGTGCACGAATTAAATTTAAGTTATTCACATCTCCTTCAAACCAATTCATTGAGAAAGGATCGAATAATTTTACGGAACGTCAAATTGGTTGACACTAGGACGCTGCATACATTTTTGACTTATTTTAATCGGTATGTTTTATGATGAGCATTAAAACAAGGCAAAATCTCAAGAGTCGCCATTTTAGAATCGACAAATGACGTTACTTTACAATGACGTTACAAAAAGGACAGGTGACCACCTGTCTTTTTTGGTTCTATTGTACTGAAGGAGTTGTACTGAACTTAAATTTAATTTAGTTTGGGCACTACGCAATCGGGGCCATTGGCATCATATATCGTTAAAAAGGCTTTTGTGGCGATAAATTATGTTTAACTAGAGATTCATTCTCGCACCAAATAAAAAATGGCAATAAAAAAAGATTAATATTATTCCACGAATACTTCAACCTTTGATCAAGGCCTTTTATCACCATAAAGTTAACACTGAAAGACCGAAGCATATATAGCTCAAGTTTTGAAATGTGTGGTAATTAGAATCAGTAGTTGTCATTGAGTGTATTACCAAGGCACCTCATTCCCGTTCAATCCTTCGTTTACGCGGAGAGAGGCGGAGTGCGAGCCTCCACCGATCAGGTCTTCCTCAGCTCCACTAGCTTCACGTCCTGAACGTGAAGGTTGTGCTTGGACTTCGCGGCGAACTTAATCACCGCTTGAGTGGAGACGAGAGGCACATGTCGGAGATCCAATCTGTAAAAAGGTACATTTTTATTATTTGAAATTAAGTGACATTTAACAATTACCCTGCCGTTTGTTTGTGCCATTTGTACTCATGAGACAAATATCTGTTTTACCGAAATTCAAACCCGGGACGCCGGCAGCCCGCCAGCGACAGCCGCTGCAGCCCGTGGTGATGGTCGGTGTATGTACCTGACGAGGTTGGGGCAGCGGGCCAGGTGGTCGAGCGCGGCCTCCGTCAGCAGCCGGCAGCCCGCCAGCGACAGCCGCTGCAGCCCGTGGTGATGGTCGGTGTATGTACCTGACGAGGTTGGGGCAGCGGGCCAGGTGGTCGAGCGCGGCCTCCGTCAGCAGCCGGCAGCCCGCCAACGACAGCCGCTGCAGCCCGTGGTGATGGTCGGTGTATGTACCTGACGAGGTTGGGGCAGCGGGCAAGGTGGTCGAGCGCGGCCTCCGTCAGCAGCCGGCAGCCCGCCAGCGACAGCCGCTGCAGCCCGTGGTGATGGTCGGTGTATGTACCTGACGAGGTTGGGGCAGCGAGCCAGGTGGTCGAGCGCGGCCTCCGTCAGCAGCCGGCAGCCCGCCAACGACAGCCGCTGCAGCCCGTGGTGATGGTCGGTGTATGTACCTGACGAGGTTGGGGCAGCGGGCAAGGTGGTCGAGCGCGGCCTCCGTCAGCAGCCGGCAGCCCGCCAACGACAGCCGCTGCAGCCCGTGGTGATGGTCGGTGTATGTACCTGACGAGGTTGGGGCAGCGGGCAAGGTGGTCGAGCGCGGCCTCCGTCAGCAGCCGGCAGCCCGCCAACGACAGCCGCTGCAGCCCGTGGTGATGGTCGGTGTATGTACCTGACGAGGTTGGGGCAGCGGGCAAGGTGGTCGAGCGCGGCCTCCGTCAGCAGCCGGCAGCCCGCCAACGACAGCCGCTGCAGCCCGTGGTGATGGTCGGTGTATGTACCTGACGAGGTTGGGGCAGCGGGCAAGGTGGTCGAGCGCGGCCTCCGTCAGCAGCCGGCAGCCCGCCAACGACAGCCGCTGCAGCCCGTGGTGATGGTCGGTGTATGTACCTGACGAGGTTGGGGCAGCGGGCAAGGTGGTCGAGCGCGGCCTCCGTCAGCAGCCGGCAGCCCGCCAACGACAGCCGCTGCAGCCCGTGGTGATGGTCGGTGTATGTACCTGACGAGGTTGGGGCAGCGGGCAAGGTGGTCGAGCGCGGCCTCCGTCAGCAGCCGGCAGCCCGCCAACGACAGCCGCTGCAGCCCGTGGTGATGGTCGGTGTATGTACCTGACGAGGTTGGGGCAGCGGTCAAGGTGGTCGAGCGCGGCCTCCGTCAGCAGCCGGCAGCCCGCCAACGACAGCCGCTGCAGCCCGTGGTGATGGTCGGTGTATGTACCTGACGAGGTTGGGGCAGCGGGCAAGGTGGTCGAGCGCGGCCTCCGTCAGCAGCCGGCAGCCCGCCAACGACAGCCGCTGCAGCCCGTGGTGATGGTCGGTGTATGTACCTGACGAGGTTGGGGCAGCGGGCAAGGTGGTCGAGCGCGGCCTCCGTCAGCAGCCGGCAGCCCGCCAACGACAGCCGCTGCAGCCCGTGGTGATGGTCGGTGTATGTACCTGACGAGGTTGGGGCAGCGGGCAAGGTGGTCGAGCGCGGCCTCCGTCAGCAGCCGGCAGCCCGCCAACGACAGCCGCTGCAGCCCGTGGTGATGGTCGGTGTATGTACCTGACGAGGTTGGGGCAGCGGGCAAGGTGGTCGAGCGCGGCCTCCGTCAGCAGCCGGCAGCCCGCCAACGACAGCCGCTGCAGCCCGTGGTGATGGTCGGTGTATGTACCTGACGAGGTTGGGGCAGCGGGCAAGGTGGTCGAGCGCGGCCTCCGTCAGCAGCCGGCAGCCCGCCAGCGACAGCCGCTGCAGCCCGTGGTGCGCCAGCTGCGCCGCGCCCGCGTCCGTAAGCCGCGCGCACGACGACGCGTCCAACTCCGACAACTTTGGTAACGCCTGCACAATGTTCACTTGTTCACACCGAGTATCACAATATTGTACATTACTGCAGTGGCAGAATTCTCAGCGAAAACTTTTCTTTAGTGGGTATGAGTAGTATTAAAAAACATTGCAGCCAAAATAAATCTATTTTTATATATGATAAGTATTAATTGAATGATGGTTGACCTTGTGAGTGAGATTGTAGATAAAGCTTGCTATTTAGTTTGATATTTCTTAAAATACGAGCGAAAATGTAACGCAGTAGTTCCTATTTAAAACAAAGAATGAATAGAACTTGAACAATTTATATATAATTCTTTTGATTTTGCACAAAAAGCTACAATTTTAAGATGGCATCAAAGTATATTCGCCATACTAAGTTTCTTCAATTTAACACTTTCTTTAAAAAATTAATTAATTATCCTTTGTTAGGTTACCATCATGGTTTTTGTTTCAGGGGAAAAAATATCGTTATATACATATTACACGACAGATCAAATTGCGTACAATCTTTGCGGGCCACTAAACACAACATGACATCATGTTATTTGACCGTACAGCGAGTTCGGTTTATCTCAAAGCTCACATTTCCAAGCATGAGAAAAGATTGGCCAATTTTATTCTCCCTGGTCTTGGGTAGCTCAGTGGTCTGATCTCATTATGAAGAACATACTATCAATCTAAATTTAAATGCTTGTTTTCTCAATATACATTAAATAAAGTTTAAATGGGCGTCAATGACGTAACACTTAGAGGAGTGTGTTCAACTTCTCTGTCACGACATTTGAGAGCTATCTTTGTCCTGAGTCAATTCGTTTGAAAACTGTTCTAATTTAAATATATATATACTGTTCTAATTTAAATAATATATATTAATAAAATACAATTGATAGTCACGTTTGTTTTTTAAATACCTTGTATAGTTACTTCTTTTGTATTAATAATCAACTTATTTCATTTACATTTTTCAATTATTACTTATTTTACTTAATGTAAAAGAAAAAAACCTCATCATACCTGTACAACATATCTCATAGCGACGTCAGTGATATCCGTGCCTGGTAGCCGCAGTACACTCAACGCTGCCAATCTGGATGGTTCCGCCCCAGTCCTCGCTCCTCCACCGGGCCTGGAGTTCTCCGGTGGCGCCAGAATGCCTCGCAGTTTGGCGTCGTCGAGGCACCTCGCGAAGGATAAGTCTAATGAAGTGAGGGGAGGACACGTGGAGGACCGAAGAGCTAGAGCTGCCTCAGCTGGAGAGCCGGCAAGTGAGAGGGAACGGAGGGCTGGTAAGCGGGCGAGAAGCCTGAGATAACAAAGATAAGTATGTTTGTGAGTGCATTACATTCATAACATTTACAAATTTATCTAAACATAGTTTTAATTTAATAAATAGTTGTTACTTAGCGAAAAAAATTCATAGCTAACATTCATTACCTAACGACTATACTCAAATCTAATTGATATGTAGAGTTTTCGAAATAAATATTTCTATGAAAAAGTCCACAATTTATTGAATAAACAGTAACTTTTAAGAAAAGAAGAAAAACTCATGTCTTTTAGACGGCACCCCAGCACGAAGTATTTATTTTTATTATATTATTATTTCTATTATTATTTTTATTTCTATTATACTATTTATATTTCTCTAAGGCTTTAGACAGGAGAACTGCATTTCAACTGCAATCTGACTCCTATATTTGTTGGTTGCCCTGTCAACTGCATTATTTTGTATTATTTTAAGATATATTATTATGTAAATGTTTTACATACTTCAAAAATAAATTTGACATGTACTTTGTGTAACGCATTTTCTGAGTTTTTTAGAATCTTAAAGAATCTTAGAAAAGAATAAAAAGAATATTGAAAATTCTACCAGTCTGTTTGGCCAGTAAGCCATATAATAGCATAATAATATATTCTAGTCCTATGTTTCCCCAAGACAAAGATAATATTTATAGAATATTGGATTCATTCTATATCAATTTCGTTTCTAATAATTTTTATTCTAGCCATGTCTCTTAAATATTTCATACATCCCATTTTTATTTCATACCTGACGTGTATGTGATCATCATAAATCATCTTACCAAGCTAGCTGTCTCCGTGCTAGATGGCACCACTCGAGCCCTAATGACAACGGCTGCCGGCGAGCGATGCCAGCCAACTGCGCCGCGGACACTCGGACCTGCACGAACGACATGCTACGCCAGAGAGACGGATCCATCTGCGAACAAGTTATATAAAATTTGATACAATCTTTGGCAAGTAAAAACACAGAATTTATATTTAAAAAAAGTAATAGAAATCGAGTCCTAGGTGTTCTCCCGCGAATGTTATAAAATATTAAATAAACAGCAGATACATATCATAATTTTTCAAGGTAACAAAAATCCTATTAATTGAAAAAACCAGTTACTCTGTAAACAGTTTATCTTTCATTTATTTAAGGAAAATTGCCTTAAAAATAGTTAGAGAAATATATACGATTTTTTATATATGCGATTATCGTCTGAACGCAACTACGATTGAAACTTCTCGATACGATTTAAAATCACACTAGGGATGTATATATGGGCCATGTGTTTGTTTGGCATTCCTAGACATAAATAATAATAATACCGAGTACTCCGCCCAGGGCTTGCAGACGAGGGCACAGGTGGCTAGGTCGTGAGGCGTGAGTTTGGCGAACACGCACAGCATTGCTTCGCGGTCCAACCATGGAGACCCGGAGATATTCACGGTATTTACACCGGGCGGGGGTGCCGGCCTGATCGGGTACAAAGGCTTTTTCATAGGCTGTAATAGACAAATTATCATTATTAATAAGGATGTACTTAAGATACTACCCATTTTATCATATATTTCTTTTTATGTAAAATATTTAAATAAAACTTAATTATTTATTAGTCTATATTTATGATTATATTTCCCTGTTATCTTTCCGCGTAGTGGATGACAAAATTGGCTACTTTTAGCACTGTTGCTATATTCTTCTTTAAATTATTACAAATGAATATCATAATACCTTCTAAAACCGAAACTATATGTTTTACAAATTCCACTAAAATTAAATGTATTCTAAAATTGTCGAATACCAAGTTCTACAAAAAATCAATCAGTTATCCACCCAAAAAGCTACAACAACCCGCCCCGTTTTGGTGAATTGATTGCATCAAAAATTAATTTTGGTTGTAAAGAATCACTTCATTTTAAAAGCGATTCGAAGCATCTCAACTCTGCGCTCACAACAAATATTTGTTGATTTTCCGCTTTACTTTAGTACATATTGTATGAAATATTGCAACCAATTTATTTTGTTACTCCAGTACAGTGTTGAATCACTAAGAACCGTGCCAAAAGGCATTAGCCAAAATTATAATAAAAAGCAAGATATTAGAAATCACTTTACTTTTTTTACCTTAACGGTGTGATGCGTAAGTTGCAGAGCCAGATGTGCCCTGAGCGCGTGTTTCTTAGGTGCGTCATCTTCATCGCTAGCACGCCGCTTCTTCGCTGTAGGCTCCCAGCCTTCCCCACCTTCGGCAGCCTCTGTGGCTTCGACTTCGCGTTTGATTTCTATTAAATAATCGGTTTCAATTATTAAGCTAAATTGACTAAGTATGATTATTATATTTTTGTAATGATATTGATATAACTAATATTATTGGAACTACTCATTGGAAATCAAAAACTATTTTTGTGTTGAATAGTCCATTTATCGGGGAAGTTTATAACATTTGTGTCAGACCAAACTCCAGCCGCGGGTGGAAGCTAGGTCCAAATAATTATAAACTGTTTTTTTAAATTCATATTCTGAAATAACACCGGTCTCTTGTGATTTGAAAGAGGGTATTTTTTATATCTGACCTTCCTCTGACTTGATATGTGGTAGTTCGGTCTTGCTCTCGCTGTCGGAGCCGGCCTCAGACTTGACGGCCACTGGCGGCGGGGGCGGCGGCGGCAGCTTTTGCTAACGAACAAGTAATACAAATTATGTACTAAATTGTTGCAGCATTAAGAAACTTTTATAGACTATCTTATATTATCTTGGCTCAAAGTCACCCAAATGGTATGCTCTAAGTTTCTATGCGTACTCAAATCAGAAATGATAAGAACTTCTAGAGAACTAAGGTCGCCGACGTAACCAAAAATATTTATTTTACGTATTTTTCACATTTATTATCATTATAGTGAGCTATGTAACTAAAACAACTTTAATTCTAATTTACCATAGTATATAAGTCACAAAATTTCCTACTTATGTAATGTGGTTTTCATTAAAAGGAAATGCTATCAAGATTATATAAAGTCTAAAATAAAAACGTTTACGAATTTGCCCTTGGCGTATGGCGTATCCTTCCTGATGATTCTTTCCTAGAATATTTTAATATTGAAATACTCCGACGCACGCTAAGGTACTTGCCTATATTGTTTATATCTCAATATAAATTCTGTTGGCACAAACTAGACTATACTAATAGCCACCATAATCAAACATGTTAAATTCAAAAATCTAACCTGTGAATTACTGTGACCGATTTGAGTAACATCAGAACCAACGCTCATCCGACGTAGATCTGAAGATTTCTGACGCGCACGGAAATGACGCGGCTGAAAAAAAATGCAAGAAAAATATTATAATATTAAAAGAAACATACAACTTAAAATTAATCACTTCAAGAAATGATTGGTCATTCTCATAAGATACCGAAATCAACAAGCAATGAGAGCTACATAATACTTCACACAATGTAATAAAAGGTTCTTTCAGTGGTGGAGCAGATGTGACACACAACAGTTGGTCTGGTCCTCGATGAACTCTAGCGCATACAGCAATGATGGCGAGCGTTACCTTGTAATCGTGGTTGAGTCCCATAGTGGTGCAGATGGGACACTCCCACGAGTTGGGCAGGTCTTCGTTGATCTGTCCGCCGGGCTGCACGCACGCAGGGTGTACGATGCTATAGCACACGGAGCACTCCCGAAGCGTTGAAGGACCATTGCGTCCTGGACAACAATGCCTCATCATAAATACCAAGCGATTTTTTATGATAACATTCATTAAAGACACGGCTCAGTAAATATTAGTTAGTTTAAAAGAAGTGTACTCAATCCCCCGCATACTATATAAGTTTAAATTATACATACGGTGGTTCTTTGTATATTAGACTAAAACTTTTCTACAACAAAACATACAATATTGGATAATGTACTATTTCTTTATAATTCGAATACCTTGAGTTTTTGTGAGTTAAAAGTAATTACGTTTTTACATTAATAATACTTCTAATATCTTATTAAGATAATTGGGAACTGACTAAGTAGCTTTTGAATACTATATTTACTAACTAAATTATAAACGGTAATTATTTATGACTTACGTCATTTACGTATATACTAAATTGTGTTAAAGTGGAGTCCGCGATTTAGAAACATGTACCATGAACATGATGATAAACAAATAAAAATTATTTAGAACGTTCTTAATAACAGTAAACAGACTAAAAGTCACATCAAGACATGTATACGACTGTGTTACAAGTTGTGCTTAAAGCAAATATTGAATACTCTAAAACATTAATTGGTAACTCAAACAAATATATCAAAGTTTTTATATTGTGGTTTATATTTTTATATTAATAACCGTTATTGAAAGTCAAAGTCAAAATATCTTTATTTAAATTGACTCATTTATTAAGTTCTTTTAAATCTTCATAATAGGGAATATTTATGAGAAAATAAATTTAATTAAAGGTAAAGCACTAGTAATAGTAATAATTTTAAGTGGTTATTAACCAGGTATTTGCAAATTGTCCCAGTAATAGATTAATTTCTTTAAAAAAAATCCCCGAGTGTGGAGATTCAAGTGGATTGAGTCCGTAAATGGCACATGCAGGCCCTTTTTTGTTAAATAAAAATATCTTCAATGTCAGCAGCTGTGCCCCACAATATCAAGTAAAAAGTTAAATAAACAAGTGTCCTTTAATTAGAAAGCAAGGTCAACCAGTACTTGATGTAAGTCAATAGCCATAAGAGTCCAATAGAGACAGGATTCCTATTTTATCAGTGCATATAATCAGCGTGTCTGATCGGTCGAACTTATGAAATTGCAAATTCTCACGCCTGTGGAAGCTGTGCCATAAAACTCTAGATTACCTGAGTTACCCTTGGCCTGAGGTGCGACTGGCGTCTGCAACCAACCATCGAGGTGGCACACAGCGCACGAAGCTGTGACTGGCAACATAGGCTATGAAAAAATAACATAATTATTCTTATTGAACTGTCAAACAGAAATTATAATTTTTATAAATGAATGGTAGTTCATAGAATCGACCTACACAAAAATAACTTATCGGAACATGGCAGTGAAACTAATTTCTCAGGAATTGAGTTCTCATTTAAATTTAGTACGATAAACGATAAACTTAGCTTTTAATACTATTTTACAGATTTAAGTGTGTGAGACTTCACATTTACTCCAAAATAACTTATTATATAAACAGCGCCAGACGATCAATCTTTCGTAAGAAAGCCAATCGCACGGGGAGTGCACCAGCTTGGACCTTACGAAGTACACATATTGGTATAGGTTTGAGTTTCACCGCTCTATGTGTAGATCTGGCCAAAATATATGCAAGAAAAAGCCTTCTATTGACGCGCCATCACTTATATTTTTCTTCATACTTAGTCGTGGTTTTCTTGTAGATAGTGTGCACACTATTTTTATGAATAACATTGAAAAATTCAGACATCAGTTTTATCATCAAAAAAGAAAAAGAAAAACGTTATAAAAAGTGTATTTTATTTTCTCGTATATCGATTGAGTTCTTATTTCTGAGTGACTTCGGAAGTCCTTACTAAGTGAGCCTGTATGATAAATACCTGTAAACACTGTCGCATAACGCAGGTCTGCTTGGCGCGCCCCAGCCCGCCGAACTTAACCATGTCGTGACAGAACACGCACTCGCCGCAGTCCGTGCGCTGGCAGGCCTCGCATTTCTTGCATCTGGCAAACATCGCTACATTAGCACGCAATATATACACATCATCCAACTGATATTAAAGTACTCTCAACACATCACCATCATAAGCATTATAAATAACCAGAGGTCCTTGATTTCTAATTTCGATAATTGCATCGGTAAATATGGATTTTGACATAAGCTCTCGCTTATCAATCGAGTGTGATTGTCAAATCCCATACATTTTTCATTTAGTGATTCGATTGCCATTATCGAAATGCATCTTGCCCAGGCCCTCAGAATCATCATTCCATTTGCTTTTGCTCCGACAGGCTTTTCCAGTAGGAAGAAAACTATGATTTATTTACAGAGACTAACTTAGCAGAGGGCTTAATCCGTAATGTTAAATATGGCAAAGAAAGAACGGAGTTTGATAGTTTTTGACGTAGATTGCTTGAAAAACTCAAATAATATTATATATACACGCGTATTTGCGTGTTTCTCAAATGAATTATCAATAACAACTGGAAAAAACAACTTGTACAATGTCACAAGTTACATTGCACACTATACAATTGATTGCGCTATAAATCTTAAATACTGTAAAATATTAATGTTTAATGTTTTTTTTTATGTTTTTAGTTTGTAAAATGTTTTATTCTCTGATCAGATTATAAGTACTACAAATAATTTTATTTCATAATATGCATTACAGATTCTGGGCCTATTTCAATTTTTTCTGATGAAGACTTTTTATAGATATATCATACTTTGACTACTTGTTATAAGTCATTATTTAGTTCGCAGACACAACGTATTTAGAAAGAAATAATCGTTTTTATTAGTATTCTTACAGAAAATATGCTATACACAATATTTCTTCTATGTGATGATCAAATTGTGGAAATAAGTTGAAAAACAAAGATATTTTATGAATACAATCGGGGTAAACATATTTAAATGTGCGTTGACCAAATAAAGAAACTACGTAGTTGGCCTATGATTTGCACAATAATAGTACGCGTAAGAGGTAAGAGTAACGCCCTTCCCCTAATTTATTCCTGACATTAAATCGATTTAGTTGGTCTATTTATGAACATTTTAGCTATCTCATTTGATCACTTTCTATGATAGTTTACATATTATATTACACTAAGCTTATAAAATCTTATTATATTTGAAGTCGCAAGTAAATTTTGACGACATGGACGTGAAACCAACTGCACTTCAGTGACTTTACTAGTGGTTTGCCCAAAACGTACCAAGAATATAGAACGTTATTCAAAAAACTTGTTAAAATTACGGTCTTATTCCTATTTTGACAGCAAAGAATTAAGTAAAAAACAGAGAATAGACGTAACAGTGGTTAAAGCAATACGCAAATGATTATGGTACCGAGTGCGTCTCCTCCTGGGTGCGTTGTTGGCGTGATCCGGGCGCGGTCTGGCAGGCCCTCCCCTGTGTCCGCCGCGGCCGCCGCGACCGCTCGACTGACGACGCTCACCAGTCGCCGCCTCCTCTGGCCCTGACAAATTTATTATACGCTACACTACTTATTGTGTCTGAGAATTGGATATTTGGCGGGATTCGATGGGTGTCACTTTGATGCTATGTATTATATTTATAAACCATGTCGAAGTGTATTTTTGGTGAAAATGATGTATTGTTTTCAAAGTAGCTTTAAAATTCAATAAGAAATCCAGCATCAGTTTGATGTCTTTTCAGTATACATTTTAATTATTATCTATATCTATCGTAGGATCAGTTAATTTTTTTTTATCTAATATATATTTTTTTTATATAGTACTTTACTTTATCTAATCAATAAAATTTTATTAACAATGATAAAATAATACGATCTAAATGATCATATTATTTTAATTTCATTTCTCTTTTTTTCATTTTATTTCAGTGTTCACACACATAAAAGGCTCTTAGATACCAAGTCAAAATCGTGTACAAGGCTGAGAAAATTTTAAAATTATATTTGTCACCAATAGCAACCAAGGGTATGCTACTTAGTTTATCCTGTTTAAAAATGTGGTTTTCCTTTGAATTTCATTCGTCACAGTCTTATACTAATCTCAGGAGCAAGCAACTAGAATTTTCCGCAAAAAATTATAAAAACAATAAATTAGTTGGATAATCATTTTATGAATTATTAATTTTATATTTTCTTGAGAGTAATTTTATTAACGTTCATAGTACTAAACGCAAATGAAATTGGTTTGTATTTTCTTTGGGTAAATTTATACATCTGATTATTTGAATTTTCAAAAACCTGTCATAAAATAGTGAAACTGTCACTGTCGACTTTACCGGTTACTGTAATAAAATTATAAAGTGATAATAGTTAACCACTTTAAATGAGTTTTAGATTCTGACAAAACGCGTAAATGAAACTTTTCATATCGCACTCAATGCTAAAATTATATGCAAAGTATTTGACACTTGAGACTAGTTTTAAGGCCATGTGAAACATTAAACAAAAAATAACCTTTTCGTAAAAAAATAACACTGCCAATCATTAACAATAACATTACCTTTCAGTATAGGTATTCCAGTAATAGCTAGCTGCTGTTTGTCATGTCTGTGCTGCTCCACCAAGGTGCGGACGTCTCTAACGAGCGCTATGGGATCTGACAGTAGTTCCGGCACCGACTTACGCGCCGCCGGCAACTGATGTAGATACATCACTATGGCCTGGAATATAATGATGATAACAACTATTAGAATAACAGAATTTCTGTAACAGTTACTTAATACGAGTCATACATAGTGTCAGGATATATGGGTTTTTAAATAAATTTGTTGTTCGCAAAAAGCAAAACATGAGCATTATTTTTACCTTATCCTACGTAAATCAATTTCCAGAGACCTACATGTATTCCATTCTAATTTAGAACGCCCTAGCAACTCTACCTTAAAGAAGATAAGATAATGCTTCCTCTTGATTTGTACAAGAATTTATAGGCCACAGTAACCACAGTAAAAGATCAATAAATCAATTTTCGAAAGAAGAAACCACTCACCTTAAGTCCATGTAATTCATTTTGGGTAAGGTGTATGTGTTCCTTAGGCGCTGTAGTCGGTGGAGACAGAGCTTGGCCGTCCGATGACAAATGTGAACGTCCTAATAATGCGTTTACATAGCGGTCCAGCACGTACCACAACATCTCCGTAAAAAATGGATACCGGAACTTTTGGGGAACCTAAAAACCAATAAATACGTATATTTACCAAAACTATTGTTATGACAGCCTACAGTTACTGCAAATCCGCGAACCTGCGCACGCGCAATATCCGTACTATTTATGTTAATTACGGAACTACCATATAATTCTGTAATTGAGTTTCAAGCAGTGCCATTACCACACAAAAGACAAAAAGAACAAAATATATTCAAATGTAACATTTTAAAAGATGCGTCCACATCTCAAATAAACCTTTGAAAGTGAGTAGCTTTAACTTTAATTAACAAGCTGAGACAAGGTCCGGTGTAGATACTCCGTAGTTCAATATTATTTGATAAGAATACAAAATAGGATAAAATAAATACCTTAGTGACATCCTCAACTTGCGCTATCTTCAGTTGCTTCTCAATACCGAACTGATGCAAGAAATTGCCGCCGAATACCAACGAGTCACTAGGTGTGTATACTGCGTGGATCCATCCAGTAGGAATGAAGAATGTATAGCTGGCTTGTAGCTGAAAAAAATTCAAAAATCAAGGCTGAAAGTTGAAAGGGGCTCACCCATTCCATGCTAGTGCATGGAAACAACCTTTCAACGAGTCGCTTTTAGATAGAACTACAAATCAATGTTATATTATAAATCATTAAGTAAATATTAACAATAAATTATAAATAATACAAATTAACTATAATATTAAATAAAATAATATTTAATACTGTAGGTTATTTCTTTAAGTTACTATCCTACTTGAAATGAATTTAGTTACATGGAAAACAGTTTAGGTACTTACATGGACCCTTATACACTTTTCAACAGTGTCACCAAAGAAGACGTCAGATTGTTTTCCCGACAAGACCCACTTTTCATACAACTGTAGGTTCTTCTCAGTGGGCGGTATGAGCCAAAATACCTTAGCTCCTGAAATATTTTCAATGTTAATTACAGTGAATTAATCATTACTCAGTCCACATATATTAAGTAGGACAAAGGCTTATATTTACCTCTCAAAATGTGATACCAGACGGAAGTGCCGCCAAAGTCGATATGGAAGTCAGTGTAGCAACCCTTTACTGACATCAGGCAGTACTTCTGTACTTTCGGGTACATCATGTCATCAAGAGCGTTAGTTGACTCTGTCTGAAAAAGTGAACAAACGATTTATTTATAAATAATGAAACTTATATTGCAAGCGCATAAAACTGCAAATCAGATTCCATGTCAGACTCCATTCGGATTTCAACCGTACCTATAAATTTGTATCTTTTGATCAAAACCATAAAGTTCAAAGCTACCTGTTGATCCTTCAAGTGCCGAGGCCACACTGTTTCGACCCAGTCTATCTGTCTAACTATACGCGGCGCTTGGACATAGTTTTCCAAGCGTGTGTGTGAGAACTCTAGTGAGATGACGTTGAGTAAACGCTCCTTGTTTGGGTCATCGTAGTAGCGCTGCCAGTCCTGCAATATTTGGGAAGATATAACATATTTGTTTTAATAGTTAGTCTGATTTGGTAGTGATTCGCTCAAAAAAAATAACAGCGATTTGAAATTCTCTCATTTATGATATCAAACATTCGTTACTTAAATTAATGCTTACACCATCTTAGTAACTAATTTGCATGGCAGTTAATTGTTTATCATAATGCCTTTATAAATTTATTTTAGATGATGATTATAATACGCCACTACATGACTAAATTATTTATACTTATATTACTACTACGTTGGCTAAATTATTTAATAGTGATTGGAATGTCCTTTCAAGAATAATACATAAAAATTTACAAGCTTTTACGATCCAGTTTATTACCTCAGACTAGCAGTGTTGTATCAAGCAAATCAGATAGTTAATTAGAAATTAGATCGGTAGTCATCACATGCATACCTTCATAGTCATCTCGATGTTCTTCTGCGTGTTGACGTCCATGACGTCGAGGAGGCGCCGAGAGCCGACACACATGCGCACATCGTTCACTGTGAAGTTGCTCGTAGGGACTCTGTAACAACGAAACCAATCACCATTTGTTTTAAATATTCATTCCGAGATGCGGCAAGTAATATGACCCACGCGGATTTAGTTACGAACGGTAAAAACTTCTTGTTCAAAATTAATAATCCTCTTTTAATTTAATTAAAAAATTAAAAATGAAGGCACCAATTAAAATTTATGGTTGATTGGAAAAATATATTTGTACATAAATATTTCAGCCACTATACCCTTATAGATTTATAGTCGGCGGCGGGATGCGCGGCGTTATTGATACTTATAAAGTTACTGACACCCTAATTTGCTGTTTATAGATGCGGTAAACGCTTTTACGTCGAACGTGATGTATATTTACTTGCTAGTTGTATATTGAGTTTGTCCTGTGTATATAACGTTATAGAAAAAAACATTTGTAGCGTATGTAGTTCAACATTTATGCCTTATTTGTTATTGTAGTGACAGCATAAACACCCGTCTACGTATTTAAGTTTCATGAGGCCTGTCGACAGACGGAGGAACTTTCCATTAGCACCCTTCGAGAACAGGCCCCTAATAGTAGGTAATATTGAAACTTGAAACGAATGACATATTAGATACTATTTTATAAGGATCGCCTGTATTATAAAATACTCGAGTTGCTAAACTAAGCAATTTTTTTAAAGATCTAAGGACTAGTAATAACGACTGACGACCTATTTTAGATTAATGTTTAGAATGCACACAATTTAATATGATAGTCCTACCAAAAGCGGTGTAAATATGAGTCGACTTTGGTCGACGATGCTGTATATCACACAAAACACATGTATATAAATATTTTGAGTCGGTGGAAACTCTGCAACCACTCAACACATGAGTCAATATAACACAATAAAATTAAGAAATAAGTTTCGGATATTAACTGGTAAAAAAGGCCTGAAATTATATATATAACAGTATTTGAAATTTCTTTTTATTACATAAATAAATAGTGTCAATAATTAAGCAATATTTCAGAAGCAACAGGATGAATAGTTGCATAGAGATATTGTTGTTTGAGGATTTATTGTTTAAAAGCCCTAAAATGATCCATATAAACTGATACAGAGGCAACACTTAACCTCCCGCATGGACAAAACTGCTGATATTTTTGTAGTTTACTAATATATTTAACGAATTGTTTAATATTTCTTTCGCCATTTTTAAAAACTTCTTCAACCTATGATCTTGGAAAGTCTTACCTAATTTTACGACGAAAGCCACTGCTTTTACTACTTAAAGAGATTCTTTATAAGGCTTATTTATCTGTGGCTTATTTCTACTTAGAAACTTTAATTTTATTAGAGATTTCCATATTGTGACTGTTTCAAATTTTAATAATGAATTATGAATATTCTATCACCGGTTGATATTAGATTATCGTTATTCCACCAGTTTAGTCATAGCGTGCTTTCCTAATTATTTACAAATACTCGACACTACGCATGCGTCTAACGTGAAGTCGCTCAGTTGCGTTTGCGAAGTAAACAACTAATTGAAATACTAAAGTCGGCAAACAATAAAAAAACATAAAGAAATACTATTATGTAATACAGTAACCAACGGTATATTATCATGTTATTACATTCATTTATAAACGTCAGAAATTGTCGGCAGGATGAATGCAAATCTACTACATCTACTTTATTTTGTGAGAAAAAAACGGTCATGCGCGTATCGTCCTCAGCTTCATTTACAATTGATAATTGTCGGCACTCCGAGTCGGCAGTCGGCATTCGCTGGACTGACGAACGGAGCGGGACACGCACGTAAACAACTATTTCGCAAACAAGTTACGGTTGGGAAGACGATGTTGTTAATACACTTCGCTTATAATAATATTATGAAAGTTTAGAATCAGTTGTTCAAAACTGCAAATGTTAAAAATAGCGAATGACCTATTATTGATGGAAGTTAATGAAATCTTAAATCTAACCTTAACATGTTACTATAATAAAAATAACTAGTTAGTAGTAAGAGTTACTATAATAGAAAGATATACATCTTTCATATTTCGTTCGTATATAAAAAGTCGAATTCAGTTCTATATGTTTCCTTAGCTTAGTTATAATAAAAGTAATAAAGAGGTTCGTGAACTTGAACTGCTGGTTACAAATAAAAAATTCTTTTTGCGTTGGATATTACATTTATCTGGGAAGGTTATTGTAGGCTACCGAAATCAACGCGGGTGAAACTGCAGGCGGAAGCTAATACGCAATATTGCCAACTAGAAGTCAGTTTTAAGAAGTTAGTCGAATACAGGGTTTTCGCGTGAAGTTCAAGCTTTATTTTGTTTGATTAATATAAGAGTGAGGTTCTTGTTCATAAACAATCAGCCAATATTATTATCTATTAGGTAAATTAAATATCTAAGATTATTAGAAATTATATTGATTATCCCATTATCACTATTTAATTCTTTTTATTAATGAAATTTACTTTACACTGTAAAATTTCACTGTTGGTGTAATTTTCTTGAGACGAGTATTATTGAGTATCTTCCCACCAAGCGATTATTAATAGCCTTTTAGATAATACCTACCTTATGGTCATTATTTTATATTTATCATTTTTCATAACTGAATCTGCAGTGATTGAGCAAAATTAAAGCGCTAAATACATGATTTAAATCACAAATTACATGTATTATACCGAATGAAATTTTCATCAATACTTCCTAGAACTTTGGACAACAAATGGGCGACGTTTGTATGCACAACAAAGACTATCAGCAATCGGACTCGTGGAACATCGGCTAAGTACGGAAAACTGAAAACGGGCATATGACGCATGCGCACTAAGTTAGCTAAACTTGGCTAAAATGGGCGGGAACGCGTTACGATCTTACGACTAACTACCGGCAGGGCGGGCGGCGCAATATTGAGAGCGACAACCACTGAACAATTTATTACTTACACACATCAAGGCGAAAACACAAACGGCAAATGGAACGAGATTACATTTTTGATTACTTTATTCATAAATTCAATTTGTGTTTCTATTGATATATTTCTTTATATAAATTCGTTATTTGTAGACAATTTGGTGGAAGAAGCTTTATATCGGCCCAAAATACTTCTTTATTCTTCAAAACCTACGTCTACTCCTACTCGACGTATGTTATTTCATTGCACATAGTTGTCTCTCTCGATATGACGTGTAACAACTGCTTGGAGAAGATAGAGCAACTGCATGCCATTTAGTGTACTGTTGATATAATAACAAACGGTCGATCTTATTAAATCTGATCATTGACTTTTTGCAAGACACTACTAAAATGTTCATTATAACTAGTCATGAGAACGTATCTTTAATAACAACATGGGTCTGATGGTTTATTTAAAGAAAGTTTTTTTTTAATTTTACTCAAGGCACGAACATGACTACAAACTTAGTATGAATACAAAGTACTTATCCATTTAATGTATGTTAGAACAAAACATATTCAAATTGACATGTTTTTTAGACTTCACGTATTTCTTTTGAATATGGTGTTGACAACCGGAGTATTCATTAAAAAGCAAATAACACCGAAAATAACAGTAGTGCTCTACCACTAAAACTGCGCAATTCGAAAGGAGAGTATTTAATTGGCGAGTCAGTCCGAATTCTATTTGACTTTTTAAATTATTTTTAAATGAGTATTTCACAATAATGATCAAATATGGTATAGTATAACTATACTTACCTAGCACATAATTACTATTATAAATGCTTTAATATCTATTATTATAAGCATGCAGTGTTTCAAGTGTCATTCATTATAATATGTCAATAATATAGAACATAGAACCCACGTACGTAAGGCGATGAGTGATATAGGGTTGTCAATTTCAAATTTTATATACATACTATAATTTTATTCATCAATTATTTCTATTGTGTTTAAAGATTCGATTAAAAACAGCGCTTATTTAAAAACTATTTAACTATAATAAAAACCATATTGATAATTTACTAAAATACACCAGTCGCATACACCGACAAACTAAATAAAAAAAATACTGATCCTTTCTTTATTACTGCCTTTATATGCCATTAATGATGTACAGTAAAGCATTAATATACACATAGACATTTGCTTTTAGTTTATTAATTTCTTTACTTGGTTGCAATATCAGCCCACCCTGTGCGCGATAATAGGTATTTTTAATGTTAAAATACTCCTTGTGATCTATATTTTATAGTCAAAATAAAATAAATGTTCCTTATCTGATACCAGAAACCGCAAACAAGGAACATAAAATAAAATATGGCAATATATGTATATTGGCATTTTGATAAGTATTCATGTTGAGTGAATCAACTATATATAGCAGTATCTAATGATGGTTATTAATATATTTCATTCATCAATCTTTTACTATTATATCTATACTATGACATATGAAAACTACATAAATCTAAGCAAATGTTTAAAAAGTCAGGTCGAACGAAAAAGCGTGTTTCTTGCCATGCAAAATGTGATAGGGCTGTCACTTTTTTGAAATTATTTAAATTTTTAATGTACCAACCCTGGCATACTATACTAGACAGCATTCTCAGTGGAGAAAAAATATAAACTATTAACAACTAGTGAATCCTATAATATAATTAATTTAGATGAGAAAATCAAAAACAAGAGTTTATAATAAATTGGTAATTAATTTACAGTTATGTGGAAATCAATTATTAATTAAATTCATCATTTGGTCTTACAAGACGCTGCACACAGTACAAATCACTAAGAAAGTTAAGATCTCAACCTCCGCGCAAAAAGTTAATCTGTATTTTACGCTTCCACGCTTCAACTATCATATAGTTTTGCTGGTTTGATAAAGGGTAAAAACATGCAGGGATGAAAATAAAGTAATAAATATTTTAACGCATTTACAAGTTGAAAAAACTACTAATTTAGAAATTTTATTGATAAATTGATTGCATAGCGACCTACTAACAGTACTGTCGTTATAAGTACAATTAAGTCTAAATTGTAGAAGCTCTAAACTAATTGCGTACATCAAGAAGTCTGCCTAAAGATAGTCTCATGTGAAGTCAATAAATATAGCTAGATACAAAAAATAAGACGTCGTATTGTACACGAACTGGCGTTTGTTTACTTCACTACAATCAATAAAACGTATATGGCTAGTTCAAAGCTCACTACATTTTAAGTGTCCAAACTCTTAAGTTAAGGCAAAGAATCCCTAGGGCAAGATAAACGGGGATATAGGGGGATATATTATGGAGGATGTCTCATGGTGTAAGTAGTAGGGGTAAACGCTGAATACGAAATAGGCAACCTAATCATACCATATTAGTAAGGTACTATTATAAACCTACAGTGTTTCCAATTTTTTATAAGTAACTAAATTTAAAATTTTTGCGACACGTAATCTCACAGAATAAGTGTGGAATAATTTTTAAGCCTTTTTTCGCTAACCTTCACATGCAGTGGCTGTCATTAAACTATTATCAACCGATATTGAAGAAGTAGGTATATCGATAACATGAAAGTCAAAAATTTACTATGATATTATAGTAAATTTTAAGTAGGTACTCAGGAGTAGCGTAGTTGTTCGTTAATTAAGATTTTACACATAGGTTTTAAGGAGATATTACACTTGGAGCAATAAGAATATATGGACTTTAAAAAAAACTTCACATTCGGTCTGGAACTTGTTACCAAGAAACTTCATTGTCTTTTATTTTCATATTAGAACCTGAATGTTGACATCCTTTTTCGAACAGATATCGTCATTCAAAATAATAATATACCTACATATCTTTTACTTCTACCTGGTAGGTCAATTTTTATTTTTCGCCTTTTTGAAATTATTCATAACTCACTTAAATTTCTTATTCTTATTAATAAAATCTTGTTTTGTGTTATTGTAGTTATGTATATTATAAATTTACTAAGACATAAGTGTTTAATTATATGGTAAATTTTGACCTTTTAAAAAAAGGACCGGTGGGTACATGTACAATTTATAAGGAATTCATAGAGATGCAAAACGCACTTCTGGCGAAATAATTAATAATTCTTCTTGGCGTAGCCAATATCGTTTTATCACCAATCAATATTTTATAATATGATGCAGAGAATTTTTATTAAATACTACATAAGGCATACTACATAATTGGCATGTTACCTATAAGGCAATATCAACGCACCTATAGTAATTGCGATTTAAAGGGATTTCCTCGATTTTACAAGTGTCTGTGTAATGATTACCACATATAATGCAAATAAATCTATGTGAGTAATTGATGTACCCAAAATCAATTCATATTAAAAACTATGGAATGATTCGTTTACTGGAATTGCAATCGCTGTGTATTTCTATGTTTTGTGCCTACTGATTGGTAGTAAAAAATTTAGGTTTAACACCTCTAATACTTCTACAACTCGGCAGTTTCGAGTTAAATGAAAAGAAAAATATATCATTTCGTTAATAGATCATAAAAATGATAAATGCATTATAATAGCAAACACTTGTGGCAATAAAAGCATAGTCAGTATAACAAAACTTCCAATTTATAACTCTTTTTGTACCTTTCATACATTTAATGAAAGCTTTTCAATAACTAGATTAGACAGCCCTTAACGTTAATAGTACTTATATACCAGTGACTTTTTTATTTATCAAGATAATTAGTAAAAATTACTTTTATTTTTATACTTTCTTAGCACACTTCTCTCCTAAGGCAAAATAACGTACAGCGAAATTCATGCGAATTCACTTGCGTGTTTAAAACTCGTACAGGCAGCAAAAATAGATTATTAAAACTAAAAGATCTAATAAATAAACTAAATGCCTTAACTTTATATTCAGATTCTTGTTATTTTAATTGGGTTAAGTTTTTCTATTTTTTATTTTATTTTTGTAATTGCAGATTGCATTAGTCATATATTAACCATGTTATTTCGTAACTGAAGGGAACATTTTTAGCCCTTCAAAAGTTATTCAATTCGATTCATTTGGTCTGTATGGTGTTTTTTTAAAGACAGCCATTCAAACTTATTAGATGGGATATACCAATGAATATTAGCTGAATGTAACTGAATTTTTATCACATCTAAATTAAACCATATTAAACCATAGCTGTGGTGTGTGGTGTCGTTTTGTATTAAAATTGTATGATAAGCTTTAATGTAAATAAAGACTTACATTCTATAGTACAAGGTATCAGAAAAAACTATGAATACACTCATCATATTGAAGACATACTTTTTACATACATTATAAGGCCTGCTTGCAGAAAATTGTTTAAATAAAGATTTATCTCTAGATATCAAACTAAACTTAAGCTTAAATTGAGTTTTAGTAAATCTAAATTCCTGCTTGTGGGTTTAAAACTATAATATTTCCATATTTTACTTTTGCAGTCGTCCCAGAAAAATATATTATCATTTTGCAGATTTTTTTAAACTTCCCAAATAAATATTTAAATTAAAATAATGAATATTAAAATACTTTAATTTCATTTTAATTTAACATGAAATTAAATATTTTAAAAACCCTTTAAAATAATATCTATTTAAAAATGTATTAATTAATGTGACCTAAAAAGTCAACATTTTAATTATGTTTTCATATATTGATTTCAACATACTCTGAAAGTTTTATTGTAAGAATAAAAATTTAATTTACCTCAATCCTAGTCCAGTTTTTTCCTTGAACAGAAGCGGAGTTGTGAACCCATTCTTCTGTAAATATGAAACTGTGATATCTGATCCCTGCATCTCCAAGACTGAGCCTGGGTGCTCAAAGCGACCACTTTCCAGCTTATCCGCCAGAGAAAACCCTCTACCACCTTCTGCCTCATCATCTCCCAAGGCCCACTCATCTGAGTATAACTTCCGTTGCTTGCGTTCACGCTGTAAACAAGAATTTTCAAGAAACTGATGATGAAACTAATTTAAAATAAATATTTTATCATAATACATTTATGATAAAATATTTATTGTAATTTTTAAAAAGTTTGAAATAAAATGGGATCAGATTGAAAAGTAATTAGACTTTAAATGCCACAATAAGAAACTGAAGAAAAAGAAACAGTTGTTGATGACTTTCATTCAAAAAAGTAAAAGTCAAGAATAGGTTTTATTAATAGAAATTAATTTCGATATTTCCCTTACAAACAATATTTTATTAGAGATTCTACAAGTGTTTAAGAGGCTAGAGGTTATTTTATAAATCAAGGCCAATAAATGTTGCAACCTGAGTAACAATATGTGCATGGTAATTCTCTAGGGTACAAAGAGTTATGTGTTCATATCATAAGGTATGTAATTTTAATAAATATTTAACAACATTGTGCATTTGAGGCGATCGTATGTCGGCCAACAGCGTGTAATTGTTCGGCGGAACGGAAGATTAGACGAGTAATAAAGTAGATTAGGTACGACTGCGACGTGTGGTCACAGCGCGCAAGTCCGCGGCCGCCTGACGAGCTATCGTCCGCGGGAGGGATACGCCTTCATAGTTCGTTCCTACCATAAGCCCAATATGCCCACTACCGTCGCAGCGCTCACCTCTCTGTTCCATTCATCACAACAGCCGCTATATCGCAATACTGCGATCTAAAAACTAATAAAGATTTTAATACCTTCTCGCATGCGCGAATGCATACGGCCGCCGCGTTTTGAACTCAGTCGTGAGCAGTGTGATAGCAAAAAACTGCGTCCGATGACCCTCAATGATGATCATCACATCTAATATTCTCATCATCATATATAGCCTAGACATAATACTTAAACTTAAGTAAATCGATACACGATGCAGCGATGCACCATTTCATGTTTACGTGATCCCAGATAAAGCCACCATGGCGTCACCCGGGACTAAAAACGTAAAAATTTAACAATAAACACTCACCAGCTGTCTTGGAACTTGTTTTTTTGTAGCCGGCAGTGTTTCCGACATGTTTGCTTTAGTCAGAAACACTGCACCACAAAATAATCACTATTTTACGTAAATATTTTACACAGAGCACGAGAAAAAGTAACGCAATCCACCATTTGCAATAGTCGACACTGCTGCCAACACTGCGGCGAGCAATCACTCCGACAATTTATTAAAGGTTGGTAAACTGATCTCCGCGCTATTGGTTTATTAAGAAACACAGAGGCGGGAATATTTAAAACATCGTAATTATTAATTTATAACAAATAAATTTAATCTGTTTTATAATTATAGTCACAAGAACTACAAAACAATTCAAGTAATATAATAATCCAAATCTTAATAATAATTTTGATAAAAACAAAATACTTTAAATAAAAGTTTGCTCTTTCACATTACTCTTTGGACCCTCTGGTTGACAACGGTTTCTGGACTAACCATTCATATAATTTTTAGATTTTTCAATAAAATTAACATGGTTTCTGTATAAATAACTAAATGGTAAAGATTCTTTTAACCAAGTACTTTAAATAGGCAGGACAGGACAACTCCGGACTCTCTGACTCTGTCTATCAGTATACAGACAGTCTCAGTCTATAAATATAGGCAACTGTAATGGTTAATAGGGGTAGCTTATAAAAAAAGATATGGGATAATGGTATATGTTACAAAATTTACGTATCAATTGCACATAAACCCAAAACGGGCTTAAGCGCTCGTGCTTTGCTTGCGATTATTGAAATGATCGTTGTCCCTGCCTAGGCTAGTTTAATATATCATATAATAATCATTGATATTGTTTTACAGATGAATATCGTTTCTATATGATATATAGATGATAGGAAGCGGTCAATCGATGGAAGGCGGGCAGCACTGCAGGACCAGTCGGTTTGGAGATCCTTGGAGAAGGCCTATGTCCAACAGTGGACTTATATGATGATGACGATGTATAATATTAGTGAAAAATAGGATTTTAATGGCGATGCATAAACAATTTTTAGCATGTATACGACTGGGTTTAGTTATCGCCAAGACGTGGTTAAGCCTCGTAAAATTACATCCGTATTTGAAGTACAATAGGATAGCTAACTGTATTTTTATTATTAATATATAATAGAAGTATACATTTTTATGTCAATTTATTTATGCAAGCATAAAATTAAACATACGCTCTTTGAAACAATTAAAAGGATGGACACTAATAACAAAGGATCTGCTTATTTCGCATCGAAACTTCATTCAACATACCTATAAAAGGAAATAAGTTGAGAAAGCATTGCCTTAATATATCCACACGAATATATAAAAAATAGAAATATAATATATATAGCTTATTATAAGCATTTATTGGTTATTTTAGTATACTATTTAATTGTTTTTATTTATTTTATGACAAATACTTATATAATATTTTATTTTTAATTTACGTTGTACATTGTTAATATTGACGTTTTCATTAGTTAAATTATTATTGTAGATCTTACCGTGGGTAAAAAATTAAAACTGCTATGTATTGAAAACGTGGCATTTTGGCCGAAGAAGATTTAGTAAAATATTTAGTTATTTGTAAACTATTTTTTTATAGCCTGTTTCTTATTTCTTATAAAAGGAGATCTATTCTATACAGGCAGTAATTTGGCTACATGTGGGACACATTTATATAAAATGACCAGTCTCATGTTAAGACTATGCTAAGTTAACGCACTAGAAATATAAAGTGACACCTATATTGCCGATGTCTATAGACAATTGGTTACTGCTAACCATAAGACATAAAAAAACACACTGACGTTATTATTTTTTCTTTTGATAAATTATTCCCCCGATCAGTTTTACAAACAATTCTTGTATAAGTTTTATTGCCTTATTTACCTCAGGATCACGATACGTTATATTTGTGCACCTAGCCGATTTCATTCCCATGGCACATAGAAGAATCGAGTGGAAATTTCCATCTATATGTGAGGAATTTAATTTTTAGTTCTTAAATTTGAATTACCATTTGTGTTATATAAATTAAAACCTCTGCCTTATTTCTTTCTCTCAAATTATTTCGGTTTTAATCGTTCAAGTTCACTCTAAAACCAGCCGCACACTCTATATGGAACAGTCTTGTGTTTATGCGTGTATTTTTCCGACATACGAAATCAATCCAAACGGGGTCGGCATAAATTGATTTCAATATGGATAAAGAAATAAATATTATATAAACTCGGTATGCGGATATAACCGTCCATGTGATTAAGGTGATAAATCGTTTAACTTATTTTGCATTCCCCAAATTCCTCTCCTTTTTAATATCATTGCATATCGATGGTTTCATTTAACTTTAAGGGAGATAATGCAACGAGTGCGCATATCGTAGGTACGTCTGAAATCGTATGTTTACCTACGATACATTTTCGTATCCAAATTACGGGTTACAAAGCAAAAACTGTATTAATTAAAATAATTAAATTGTATTCCTAATAGAGGCATATTCCCCTTGAATTCTCAACTGTCTTCTTATCCAGAAGTCCCGGGTTCGAATCGCGGTAGGGGCATATAAGTATATGTATGATGAGTACGAATGAAGCTTACGAATGATGATGATGCTTGTATTTTTATTTAGTATATTTCTGATATTTATATACAATTATATAAATTATTTCTATATATATTTCTCCGTTATCTAATATGCTTATGTTATGGCTATTAGATAACGGAGAAATATCACAGATAAGAAGAGCTTTCTTATGATATTTAATTTAGGCTACATAATAGGTGTGCATGTGAGAAATATTATATTATTATTGTATAGCTGCATAGTAGTCTGTGATGATGATTTATTTATTAGGAAACTCAACAGCTTTTGTACTTATGCCAACTTTAGCATATACAGTTACTACATTTAAGTCAAATAAGATTCTCACGACAAAGAGTAATAACGTACTCGTGAAATAAAACAAACAAATCAAAGAAAATAAAATAATATATACATGTATCAATATCATCATCATCATTAACAATTGTTTAGAGTGTGGGAGTGTATGTGTGGTGTTTTCTTTTAAATTACACTCACTTAATATCTTTGAATTTTGAATATCTACTATATATATAAACACAATCATACAAGTAAATATTTTACATAGAAAAGGATATGTACACATGCGAGGTTAACACACTAATGAGTTTTCAAACAGTACGCTAGAGACTTATATGAATAATTTATTTATTGATTACTTATTTTGGTAAATTTCACAAAGCAGTTTTGTTTGATTTTTTGATGTGTGAGTGTGAAAAATGTCTATATGTCAAAAACATTAGCAGCACTTTAATTGGGATGCTGCTGGCATCAATTTAAACTAAAAGGAGTAGTTCCGAATTTGTATATAGGCTGGTATGCTGATGATTATATTTTCAAGAATATCATGGGGCTAAAGCTGTAATTTAAAATCTCCATATTTATCATAAAACATAATTTATATAAAATACCACAATCGATGGTAAGGACTGCACAAAGTACTCTGTGTAAGATCTATCTTATAATTTGACATTCCAGGCCAAATTATTGAAAAACTGAAATATATTTGACATATGTTTCCATATTTGACATTGGCGTTTTATTGTTGACAATACGTCATTGCCAATATTTTTTAAAACTAGATTTCGATTTCGTTCAGCCTATCTAGTGTACCCCTAGTGTGATTTTCCATCGAATTGAAACGTCTCGATTATGTTTCTCGTGAGCTGTCAAATTACATGCGACGCGCTTCTTGAATTACTTTTTAAGCAAATTTAAAAGGAATAGATGATAAAGCTTGTCCAAGCTCGAACCAAATGTTATCCTTCTATTTTTTAATACCTTTACATAATTGGATAGCCTATTACCACTTTACATCAATCAAATATTTTTGTTGCTTTTAAGAGTCGACACCGATAACATTAAGTTCTTGTTAACAACCATTGGAATAGATTTTTGACATCTGTCAGAATAATCAAGTTATAATGAATTTTAGGGCGTGCATAGCGGAATAGCGCCGTTAGCCCCTATTCTCTTGTGCACGGACTAAATTAAATGTTATTCGCATCTTTTTTATTCCAATTCAATAAAAAGGGAAAGAATGACTTTTAGGAACTTCATGTTAGTTGATACTTAATCCATAAACTTTTGCCTTATTTTAATAGGCATGTTTTATCATGGCGAATTTCAACATTTTTTTAGGATTATAACCTAAAAAAATTATTGCTTAATTTGCTTGCCATTATAGAAACGCCAAATGACAACACCGGTTACCTATCTTTTTTAGTTGTATTGTACTGAAATATTAGTACTGACCTTAAATTAATTTAGTACTTGCAAAAGGGAATCGATGCCATTGTCCTATGCCCCTTTTACATGTTGTTGTCAAAGAGCTGGTGAACAGAGTTGCCTTTACAAATTTAAAAGGAGTTCATTTTTTAATTATTATCGTTCCAATTTATTTACTATATGGCATAAGTGGAATAATCCACTCATGCCATATAGTTTTCAAAACTGCTTTCGTCACTATTTCTTTTTTTCATAGCAACTCTGACTAAACCCTGCATGAGGTAGATATAGTTTGATATAACAGCTAGTTTTTGAACAGGCGAACTTGATTGGCCGTTTAATTTACTAGGTGTAATCGTTTTGCCCATACTTAAATAGTGTCTGGTTTGCTTATGGGCTTAGGAAGGGGGAGGCTTATCCATTCTCTTTCATCCATTCTAACTCTTCAGCGATGCACTTTCTGCCAACGACTCAGTATAAATAAATATCTATTCACAGCGCTGTGAGTGCTAATAAGCATGATTGGGATTGTACTTACCATCAGTAATATCTTTCTGTGGAATAGGTAAAATCAATCACACCATTCTTACTTAATTTTGAAAACATCACTATACAATATATATATATATATATATATATATATATATATATATATATATATATATATGTGTGTATATATATATAGTTTCACTCCCATGCATGATTTGCCTACAAGTTTTACAAAATTTGTTGTTATACGAGATGGAGAAAACATACAATAAGCAACGCTCAAATCTGTCTCATTTCATCACATCTGTCGCAGGAAATCATATTGCCAATACGTAATTGACAATAACCATGTGTTTTTGAATACCACTGAATATATATTAAATAAGCTAAGTAAGCTTATTTAATATATTACTTACGCTAATACGCTTGCAAATTCTGTTCATTTGTTTTAGTATCGGTCTGAAGAAATACGATCACGTCTCCAGTTTTCGCAAGCAACCCAAATAGCTTACATTTGGGTTTCCCAGCAATGCAGTCCTACGTGATCGCTTCTCCCTTACCACCCAACTGTTGTTGTTGATGAGCCTGATGTCTGTTGTTCTTATTTTACTCACCTCAAATTCCTACATCTTTTCGTATTCATGTTCAGTTCATGTCGTCGGATTATAATATAATACAATTTTAATATTTTTATTTGTAAATGAACACTATTTTCCAGTTATAAATTAAAATTATGTATTTGCTTTTATCATTGAGCATTATTTATTTTTCCCAAATGATTTAATTATTTTATTAGCATTTTCTTTTACTCGTGTAAACAACTCCGCCTCTGCCGGGAAAAGTTTAAATACAAAAAATAAATAACTTTTTTATCCTAGTCAAAACCCCGGATTCGATGTCTACAATTATATACAGTAAGTATTTAAGAAAATTTTATTTCTATATTATAATATCCAAAACTATTTACTTTTGGCTAACCATTTAGAAACTTTTAACCAGGGTGTTTGCAACAGTTAACCACCGTGTGTCCGTAGGTACTCTTGACATTTTATGTATTAGATATTTTTGGTTATTAGTGTGTATAGAAATTATTAGTGTAACTTATTGACAGTCTTTACAAGTGACCTTTTTATAATTGTTTAATTATTAATTCATAAATAAACATTTAGTATTTTATTTTATTAATACTAGTGCTTAAATTTGTTGCTGAAACGACCGTTGCACGTATTACATATATTAATCTTTGTATAAGTGCTAACGTATATTCCGATAACTTAAAGATTTGTGTTATAAAACCCCTTTTTAAAAAGGATAATAGAGAATCGATTCAATCAAATAGACTTAACGCTATTAATCTATATATTTCCAAAAATAATTAAAGATATATTTATGACAAAATCTTCATAATTTCAAATTAGTTTGACATTCTTTATTTTTTCTTTGTAGGATATAATAAAAATTTAAATATAAATGGAGCATTTTTGACTTATTAAAACTATACTGACTAATATAGATAATGATATTCCAACTTGTTCTTGACATTACTAAATCATTTTACTGAGTTGACCATACCACTTATTAGCAAACTAGAATCTTACGGTACCTTTCTAATAGGAAGCAATATACATAAATAATCAAAATATGTCTCCTTCATAAGAAACAAATATTACAGACAGAAGAGAGGTAACATGAAGGGTACCTATAGCGGTATAGGGTATATATAGCGTAACATCTTTTGATAACCTATGTTTAACAAATGAATATCATTATATTGTAAACATGTAACATCCAAAACAAACAAAAAATAGGCATTTTGAACAAGATCCCAAATTGCATACTTGATTGTGTTCTATTTTCAGTAATCAGTTTAATATATGTATTCTTCTAAGTTTAAACAGAAAAAAACAACTTAAACTCGTAAAAAAATCCGTTTTGAAGTTTTATACATATAAAACTTTTTTTCACTATTTTGAGTGCTAAGCTCAAAGTTAGATGGGTGACCGTCAGTATTATCGGCTTGCCTGTCTGTTTGACATTGGTTAAAAATACTCGAAAAGCTTTATAAAAAAATATAAATCGAGTAATGCGTGCCTATAAAGTTTTGGTGGTGTTCCTCGATTTCCCTGGTTTTCCTCCCCCATCCCCTACCCCTCAGAATTGGAGAATATTAAAAATTCGATTCACAATTAACAGAGAAATCGGCGACCATACACACAAAAAATACACACAGTGTAACATTTTCAAGCCGGTTAAAAAATGAGTTATCTTACTTAAATTTTTTAATAAATATAATTAAATATACAAAACTTAAAAAGTATGGTGACAAAAACAATAATTACAAATTATAGTTACCCGTAAAAGTATTCGTTAATCTAATAAATAAATTATTAAGTTATACTGCTAAGTATAATTGTGTATTTGTGTGATACTGCAGAAACACATAAGAACATATTACAAAGCTAATCAGCCTCTCTTAATGTAATTCTGTAATAATTCGATACCGGATCCTCGATCAAATATTCGCTATCAATCATTCCTTGTTCCTCCAAAATCTTAGTATGACCCCTTAGCCAGTCCAAATACAATTTTAAATATCTATCGCCAGGGTCTAGATCGGTATGCCCTAAACAAAATATTCTGTAGGCATCCTCACCATATTTTCCAATGCCGCACAAATCGCTTGCTCTCCTCCACTTCGAAGAAACGAACTGGTAACTAAGTTTCCAAATAATATAACCTCTTTTTCGTAGACCTAGATTTTCGAAAAACCTTTCTAAAGAGGTTGGTGTATCTTGCAGAACATGGTACGGGGTTGGATATTCATCAAAGAAGACTTTCATGTATGGTCTTGCAAGTCTTCCTGATGTTTTGGTCAAAAAAACTGTCGTCACCAACATAGCCCATGGATTCGTGGAAAATTCTTCTTCAAAAATGAAATGAGGTGATATTGGCATATCTCGTGGAGTGATATTGAAGAATGGTTGAATATGTATTTGTTCATGCTCCTCAATGGTCAATTGCGACAAACTTATTGCGTCTGTATCTGAGTCTACAGAACACTGACTTGAGTCAAAGCAAGTTTCTGTATCTGCTGATGGAAGTTTTAACAGGTTTCTAATCGAAATATTCAAATTATCGACATTAAAGAATCTGCTGATGCAATCCTCTTCATCTGACATTGTACCTGAAAAAAAAACATATTTAATTTTAGTGATATGTCAGGGTGACTCCAGGGTGGGGTCAGGTAAACCTTTCTGATGGTAGGATCTAGAGAGTAAGTAATTAAGGCATTTAATAAAACAAATAAATATTCTTAGCGGAAAAGGAATTTAAATCAGGACTCGAAACTCAAACTTTCGACTTAATATTAAATTATAAAGGAGGGGATTTATATAAATTTGATGAAGTAGTTCGTACAGAGCAAAAACGAGAGTAAAGTATTCAGAAGCAACCATATCAACCATTAGGTCAGCGTGACAAAGAGTATCCACGTTTTTGTCATTTCGTCAAAGATTTAAATCTCCATTTCAGGATTTTTTTAAATTCATTAGGAAAGTAATACTCTTTCATTAAATCCAAATAAATGAGATACGGTTAGCAGTCTTATGCTTATTTTAACGCACCGATTAAAATAAGTTAAAATTCTTGACTAACTTGATATTACTAAATGTCATTTTATCCTTTTAAATCGTAAAACTTTTTAAGTAACTTATTTCCAATCGAGTTCAGTTTTCGACTACTGTGCATTCCAAACAGAATGCTCTTTGTTTTCTGTAGAAATATAATAGGGGTTGCCTATATAAAATTTTAGAAGAATCAGACAAACTAATTTTTATTCTGTCCAAATAATTCCTACTACCTACAGTTAGTCTATAGAAAAAAAAATTATTGACAAAGTAATTAAAACTGTTAATAGAAAAAAACTATATAAAAACTATGATGTTCCTAAATATGAAGTCTCGCAAATCGCGATGCCTTGAAACACTATTTGAGGAATTATATTACCAGTTTGTGTTGCATGACTAATATCGGATATTTGTAAAATTACAATTGAGTGTGAAGTAAATATGTTATTTTATCTGGTTTTCAAAACCATTACTTGGTTGGTTGTAAACTTTAGATTTTGTAAGAAGTTATTTCTGGTTTATCATGTTTGCACAAAGTTAACCAATAATAGGTAACTTTTATATAACTTGTTCCCTAGGGAATGTATAAAAATTATCGTGAAAAATTGTCGAGATATTATCGTTCTCAGAAAAAATCAAGATATTTGAGGATAGTTGAAGTTGTGAAGATAGGTTCGGACCTATCTTCACTACTTCAACTAAGATTGAAGATTGTTACAGTTCGGACTGTAACAATCTTTAGGAAAACATTTGCAATATTAACTGACGTTATTTTCTGGTAAATAATTGGTCAGATAGTGATGATCATGTTATTTTTTTCTACATGGCGAGCTCTACACGACATTAAATAGCTAGTTATTATCTGTAATGATGACATAGCCATATGTCATCATTGCCATGACATATTATCTGCATTGGTGCATATGGCTTTGTACTAATAGCTGTAAAGAAGAAAAATACAATGTTTTAATGATAACAGCAAGTTTTACACGGTCACGTTCACTTAAAGGAATATCTTAAAGTTAAAATAAATGTTTATAAATGTTTTCCTGTGAAATTAAAATAAAATCTATTATATGGAAGGAAGGATTGAGGAATAACCTCGAGCTAAGAGATACCTCTTACCACAAGTTGTGGTAATTTACACAATCCACTAAATTTTTAATAGTTCAGAGGAAACTAAATAGTACTGTCACAAGGGACCAAAATAATTTGTTGAGGGCGAGAGCGATAGTTTGAATCCAGAGTGAAGCGTGGGATTCTAGAGTAGATTTCTAAGCGTAGCGAGGGATTCAAAGTACGTCGTTCGAGGTTAAATAATTTTGGTACCGCGTGGCACACGCCGCTTTTCATTCCCATAAGAGATGGTGAAGTAGTGAAGAATATTTATGATTACATAACCAAATAACAAATTACGCGTTTAGTCGGTAATATTTTGATAAAAATAATAAAAATCGGATAAAAAGTTCCACCGTCCACCGTCAAATAAAAATAAAAATATTTTAATTTGACCACTGCCGGGTCGGCCGGGGCGTTTTTTTACTACCAGCCAGGACTTTAGGCGATGTTCAAACTATTTGATTAAAATAGTGCTCCAAATTCAAAAAATATATCATTTCATTTATTAAGTGCACCTTTCAGCTCTTTCCGAATAGATGGGATGAAAAATCTATTGCTTCGGACTTGAAAAGCACTTTTTTCATAAAACATTTCACGAAATTGAATAAGGATTATTCCCTAAGTTGGTAGGAATGTTCTTACAATTGACACGATTTATAATAAAGCTAATAACGACTACGATCTTCTGTTATATGGAAATTAATATTACCTATAGACGATGTTCTAAAAAGAAAAGTTACTTATTAATATATTTAACGATATTTAAGTTTCCTTTCAATTAGGAATTTTGCATGAAAGGCTTGATTAAATAACCCTTATGTATTCATATAAATTTTTTATAGCCGGTGCTTTGTAATGAGTAGTCCAGTTTCATGGTCTCGGACACTTAAATTGCTTAAGAAAGAAAAGAGACTTAAAATAAACCTGCATGACTGTAATTTGAATTTCAAATGTTGGTGTTATAGTCTTTGGATAAGTTACGTAGAATTACATAAATAGCTGCTAAACACTTGACCAATTAGCACTCGTGCGAGTTAAATTAAATTATATTCAGTTAAATACGCACCTAACTACATTGTTCATAGAAGTGGGTACGTGTAATATTTTTTCGAAACACATAGTAGTTTTGGCTCAAAACTTATGAGGCATAAGTACAGTTATATAATTACATTTCGCAGGTCAATTTCGCCTGCGACGAACACGCCTTCGAGAAAGCTGTTAGAAATATAATTTACCCCTATTCACACTTCGATACTGTTAATGCTAATACGTGACAATCAAGTAGTCTACAGCAATGAGGTAGGCTATACGGCTGTATGCGAAAAGTGCGTAAAATGCGTCAAGTCACAGAAAGAGGTGATTGAGCATGTCCGATATCCAGTGCACTTGATATCTGTACATGGCATGCAGTTCATAGAATTGTACGTAATAATAATTTCTGAGGGCTGTTATAATTTAAAATTGACTTACAGGTCGCAGTGACTTTCCCTTCAGACTTTAATTACTTTGCACTGGTTGCGTTGGCGTTTCACTCTTTTTGTCAAGGGAAACGCTTTATGCGCTTCCTCCCTTCTTGGCTTCTTAACCTTATGCGACAAAGACATAAGCACTGTGCAGGATACGAATATTTGTAAAAAGGTCATTTTTCAAAATTCCAATAGTTCTTTTTGTAAAATCATTTGCCACATTGAATTCTGCTGCTGCGTTATTTTGCAATTTGCTCCGTAATACGAGCGCGCCTTAAGTTGGTCCAAAGTGTCAAGGGAGTAAAGGTCAGAATGTTTTTATATTATCTGGCTGTACTTTTTGCCTCTATTTAATAGAAAAGTAAGGTTAGGTTGTAAGTACACAAGAATGTAGCCTGAACCCTTATTACAAAAATATACGTAACTATTCAATTTAAAAAAATTACGCACCGCCTCACTTTGACGCACCACATTATAAATCTAAAGTGCCAAATATAAAGATTCCACCGCTCGAATGTTCTGCAATTATTGGAAGCTATGATCTGGGGTTGAGATCAGTCACATTTAGTCCTAGTTAGTAAACATTTAGTCCTTATCATCGTCCTTTAAACAACTTGAGTGTGGTAGAACTTCGTTCTACAATGTACACCAGCTGTATTAACAATGTGTAATAGCATTAATCAAAGAAAAACACATACCTACCTAGCTAAGCATGAGTCCACTATTGTCCCATTGTTAACTATATTCCGTTAACCAGCGATGCCAATTAATTGAAACTATCGCCGACTTCGCCACCAAGAATACTTTTAAATTACAGAGAGTATGAAAAGTTTTTGCCAATACAATAAACCGGATACACTCACACAAACGCTCGGCCTCTATCGATCTTCTCCACCGGATTAACTTAAGAGATTCTTGGGGGACGTTGTGCAAACGATTAACTACCTTAATGCGGAGACATAACATTGATTAGCGTGAATGCAATGTCTTCGGTCAATGTGTACCAAAGTAACAACTTATTGGCAACCGCCGCGCCGCGCCGGCAACACGCACGTTCGCGCGGTCCAATACCACTAAAATATACGATAAACACATATCGATAACGAATCCGATTCGACACCGAGTTTTGGAAAACCGAACACTGTTTATAAAGCGGTTAAATAGTGCATCGTCTTAGTATCAAGTTTCAGAACGATTGTGTCGCGGAAGTGTGATTAACTTGCATAGTTTCTGGAAGGTCAAGGAATTCCAGTGGTTTATGTATGCAACCAATTATGGATGTAACAAAGATGGTGGTACACGCTTACTGCACTGTTGGTGAGTACAAGTTTATTTGATTAAAGAGTCTATTTAATTTTTATTGAAGTTAAATTGTTTGTTTACATAGTGTAGAGCTCTGTAAATAATACTACGAACGAATTACCTATGGTTGTTGCATTGTTTCTCTATACTTATGGCTATGTCTGATATTCATAGATCCACTGCAAAATCAGCATCGTAGTTTAATATCTAATATCCACTCAGCTGCTTATCTATTATACATTTTATAAATCTTACAATCATGTAAATAACATAAAAAATTGATCACAAAACAGCGAGACATTAATAAAATCGTGACGACAAAGACAATATATTAATGTATGAAAAAGTAAAAAGTAATGACGTCAATCGTTAATTAACAAATGAGGAAGTATAATGACCTCTGAATTGCATAAAGAAGGACCATATCCACATTATAACTTGATGTCATGTACACTTGGTGTAATTGGCTTATTTGTGCGAAAAATAAGAACCATATCACAACATGGATACTACAGTTAACTGAGAAATCGTTACAAACATTTATACATAAATAAACATTTACACTGACTTAAGAACCAGTTAATGTTCATTCTTATTATGTAAATAGCTGTTCGAGACATTCCTGTTGAAGAGGCCTGCCCTTTTAGTTATACCTTTAGTTATCACAGAGGTATAATTTTGAACACCCGACTAAACAGTCGCACGTCCTGAATGTTTTGACCCCTGAATTCCTAATAGAGGAATATAAGAAAATATAGATCACTAAATCGTGATCAGTTATACATGGTTGTCAAAATTGTTAGGTAAGGCAATAAGTTGAAGAATATTGTTTTGCAATGTGAACCAACCAATTATAAAATTGTGTACGGGGTTCTATGAAAAAATATATTTATTAAAAGATATATTTTCATTTTTACTTTCTGACATATTTTTATGTCTTTACGAGTTAAAAATATCACATTAGAATCTTAAGCACTCAGGCCTAAAATTATAACAAAATTCAATGGTAGCTCCACTGCCCTCCACGGGGGTAATCTGATTTCTGCCAAAGCAATTCACCAGGCCGATAGAATCTATACCTACAATGTACAATTAGTGGAACATATAGGAACTATAAAGTTGTTACATTTGTTTGAATTGCGTTAAATAATAAATAACTATAGATATGTTTGTTTATTCAATTTTATTTTCATACAGAAATGTAAGTACAATTATATCAATGGAATTTATTTAAGTTGCCTTGAAATAAATTATGTCCCTTAGTGTTTATTAAGCTGAATGGTATATGAAGACACACTTGTATTACAATTAGTACAATACCCGACCACGAACAAAATAACATAAAGACATTACCCATATACTTATTAGTTAGAATTTATCATTCAATAAAATGCAGTAAAAACTTTAAGTTAAACTCGTGCTATTATGACAAGTAAAGGGAAGGCACAATTCACAATTTAGAGTCAAAACGCGATTTCTTTTCAATCTGAATATAGGCAGGTGCGCGACTTGAATCCGTAATTATTGTTATTTCTTTTCTACACTCTATCATCCTAGTTATTTTTGATATTCATCACAATTTAATCGAATTTATCATAACTATCCACAACACTGGCAATAGTTACCTATACAAATATTTACAGTGTATTTGAGTACAATAACATCATAAAATTGTATGTCATTATTATAATTGCGACCTTTGCACGTTGTCGATGTTAACCTAGCAACACGTATTGAGGCTTGCAATAAAAAAATAGAGTGTCATATCAATGAAAAATCATGTCAACCAATATATAAAACTGTTTATGAACAAATTAGAGTAATTTCTTTCTGTATTGAAGTTTTCAAGGAAAAACATCCTTCTCTATGTCATTTTTTTTAACCAAGATGGGTTTAATGTAAAACTGCCTAAGTAGCAAGCAAGTAACTTAGTTTATTATGTTTTCTTATAAATGATAAAGAGAATTTTTTTATTTATAAAGTTGTTAACAAAACTCATATTACTTGAAAGCCGTTCACGACTGCTGCTCACGTTAATGGATGATTGAGAATTTGTGCTGTTAAATTCAAATATGCTTTTCAAACGTAGCCCACGTTGACGAAAGCGACGTGTACGTAACGCAAATTTTTGGGGACCAAAAAGGATATGCTAAGGTTTTATTTCAAGCTCGTAGTTTTTTTATTTATTTCGCAGATGTCATTGAGAAACCTCAAGAACTTAACAAAGAACATTCTGCAAAAAGTGTAGTAAAAAATTTGACAGTTCAACGGGTATGTTATGCTGAATGACAGTGCTAAAAAAGATTTTATAATTGAACCTTGTATTTTACTTACAAAGGAACTAAAATACGATTACAATAATAATTCTATGGATCTAGGAGTTTTAGGAAGATGAGTGAACGAATAATATAGAAGAAGGAACGAACTTTTATTTTACATACATATACAATTCTTAGAAAAGCTATTTTTCCTCTTTATTACTAGGAAGTCATTTTAATATTTAAAGTGACTAGCTAGTAACAAAGAGGAAAAATCGCTTCAAATATTCAATTTAGTTTAGTGACCGTCGTTACAAATATAATAATATTTGGCTTTATTTGGGACTTAAACTTATGCTTATTTTTATAAATATAAGTTCTGTACCCCTGGTGCGAGTTTTATTCGAATTGAAACAGCAGCGCCTCTTTGGGAAGTATTGGAAAAAACTTTTTAAACATGCATTTAGCTAAACGCAAACAAGAACGCTACACCAGGGATATAGAGTCGAACGTTTCTACCACGTTTAAGATATGGTTTCCAGTAAATACTTTTATACTATAATTAATAAAATATTTTTATTTTAAACAGTGACGCTGCAGCCATTTTTATGAGATGTGACAATAAAACTTTTACGCATTACGTGATAGTTGTTTATTAAGTAGGTATTTGTTTATAAATCAGAGGAGACCTTAAAACTTTATAATACAATACACAAGGTGACCATGTGATCTTTGTTTTACCTACCTGTTACTGACACTATCTATTGAAAGCATTATCTATTGTAAGCCTAAGAGGAAATGGAAGAAATAAAAATTTTGATGAGCTAGAGTTAGGCGATTTAAATGATAAATTACCAATTTTTAATTTGAATTTTTAGCTTTTATCTAAGATATTCCCTATCATTTTTATTTTTAAACCACTCCTGAGTTAAAGCACAATAAACATTATAAAATTCCGTGAAGATATTTTTGATTTTTAGTCAGACCAATGGTCTTCATTTTTATATATAAGAAGAAAAAAGATGTATAAAAAGATGGCAGGCATTGTGCCCAAGTTTTGAGTCTTTCAAGCCTCGATTAACAAAGGGTGTTATTTTGCATTGTTATATGGATTAATTAAACTATGTTAGTAACATTAATAAACCTAAGCAAATTAGTAGGACAAGTACGAGCGCGACAAAAACGTGACTCAACTCACAACTCGTCAATTGCGATAAAATTTTTATAGTAATTGTCGAGTTGTTTGTTGATCTGTTCTTAGAAAATATTACAAGTTTAGAATTGCTATATTTATCTGCTACCACTCAAACTGTTAAGCGTATACCTATGTATATGACTACTTAGCATTGGATGGAGTAGTTATAATTCAATGTGACTAAGGTATTTTTTTGGTATCATTCAACGTTTCGTCACATATCCAAAACAAAAAACTGAAATTTTAGGAAACGTAAGGGAAGCCGGGTAAAATAGCAGGTTAAATGCGTCTCGAACTCGCGCTATGAGGGTTGGTTCCTTGCAAACTAAGTTTTTTAATGAGATCCATTCTTTACATTTTTCCCAATAAGTACTTTTTTCGTCAGACACAGCTTCATACCATATTCAAATCATCGTAAAATAGGTACCATAAAGTTAACCTATAAATGTTGTTTCCCTTGTTTTTATATGAGATTATTAAAACAGGCCTTATCTATCAATCTTCGATTGAACGAGACATGTTGATTTTTTGACATATTGAATATAACTAAGCATTAGGGTACGGTGAGATTTACAAATTTAGGAAAAAACATTGATTAAAGCACGCTTAGGGTGAGCTAGTGCCAGATTGTTATCAAAAAACTTATAAAATCTGTCAGTCCAAGCAGAGCGTATTGAAATTTCAAAATAATTGCTTGCACACGTGTTCTTCAGCAAGTAAGATATCACGTGGTAAGTCATTATATTATTGTGATTTCTTTTGTTAATGTTGAGCACGAGATTGGAGAAACAAAGCATGCTTTTAAAGGCGAAAAAGATCGCTGGGGCTTGATAAAAACTTTTTTGAGGTAAATACCAAAATTACAACCACTGAAACTGCTAGATAAATAGATCTGACGTGCACTGTGACTTTACAGTAGGTCTACACGGCCACAAAACATCTGTACATAGGCAAGCCTATGACTCTACATAACAAATATTAAAAAAACAAATATGTGGGAACAACAGAAGTAAAAACAAAAGTATTAAGAAATTTTGTCTTTATGTCTGAGTATTTGAACATGCACTTCAATTTGTACTGTACATGTACTTGCTAGAGGGGTAACATAAAATAAAGACTCCACTTTACCGATAGGATATGTCTATATGTATAAATCCTTGAATTTAAACTCTTCGCGTACTAATTCGCGAGCAAAAGCTAGTTTTACATAAAAAAAACTTGTTTTAGAAAGTCAGGTTTACAATTTCTAATTCAAATATCACGTGGTATTTTTGCTATCTAAAATCCCTATTGATTGAGCACATGTGTTCAAATGTAATGCAAGGTATGTGTCACGTGTTATGTGAGAAATACTACTTTTACACTCGCAAGCGCGAGTTTTAAATAATAATGTATAGTCATATAATTTTAATTAAAAATTTTCTCCCACGATACAACTAGTGTGCATGACCAGTGCATAACAAAAATTTGTAAACTTTTTCGGAAATAAAGAAATAATGGTTATAATTTAAATTAAGAATTAACATTTTTACCTAATAGAAATATTGTGATTCGTTGGCGTGGTGGTAAGTAACTAAAGTTAATATTTTTTTGCAATAAAGTACCAAGTACTAAGTAGTTTAAACTAGCTTTTACCATTAACCATGTTTCATTATTTTTATTGCGTATGCAACTGGAAGGGAATTGGAAACCTCGCTAACGACAAATATTTAATAAGAGTCCATTTTCAACTTTTATACAAGTAATTACATTCACAAGTTTACAGATATGCCATAGAAATTATGCCCTGCGACTAATATCAAAATCTCAAAGGTAATGCATAAAAATATTGACTTCGTATCTGACAGTTCAATTTAAGTGCTAAATGATATTGACACCAAAAGTAGCTTGCCGCTCAGAATATATTATAAAAAATGAGATTTATTAGCAAATATTTATACTAGCATCATAGGTAGTAACCAAATACATTTTATTGCGAAACATTTGGTGCCGTTGTGGCGATTCTGTGGCGTATTTTCCATAACTGTGCTTCTGCGTTATTTCCAACGAGACGATAAATTATAGAGACATAATGGTAAATAAAATAGAAATGGCAAAAAATCCGATATCTATGTGATATAAACGATTGATGATATCTCATAATTCTTACGTAAGTAACGGCCGTCCGGTTCCAATATTTTATGTACAGATAGAAGTACCCGGGCTTGCTAATGGGTTGTTAGCTATTCTTTAAATTTTGCTTGTTATTTGTGTATTTGTTAAATGTTTAATTAGCTGAGTTTACTGGGCAATTGAAATGTGGTAGTCCTGTCGCTATATAGATAGTATACTAACGGCCAAATATACAAACGAGTGTTAAATAATAAGATCGGAGTACTCTATTCGAAGTTTGCGCATACAAATTGGCTTTGACAATCTAAAAATTTTTAAAGAAGTGCGATCTCAAGTACTTTATCTTGAATCCTGTCCATCCTAAGGTTACCTGGAAGAGATCGCTTTTAGCGATAAGGTCGCCCTTTTTACAAAATTAGTTAAAAATTTTTTCGAGTTTTTCTCTTCTTGAATTGGCTGATGTACATTAAAGATATATTTTATTGTAAAGAAGCTTTTAATTGACATGTCGCTTTAAAACAACCTATTCTTAATTGAAGTTTTAAAAATCTCTATTTTTAAGTTTCACAATTTAAATTTAGAAATTGCGTCGTCTCTATTATTGCTTTGGGGGATTAACCACAACTTTTTGTTCGCTCTCCTATCAGATCCTCCCGAATGTCTTGTAGACAGTTTTTTCCTTATAACTAATAAAAATTTACTGACTGGTTTGATACGTAATGGTTAAAAAGACAAAGATGCAGAGACAAGATAAAGTAGGCCACTTTATCTTAAAAGTCAATAAATTAGCATCAAGACAAGCATCCTGACATTAATCTAACACAATAATGTACAACTTAAGTGGACAACTCATATCAACAGGTTTTAGAAGTTTCATTGTTGGAACTACTAGGAACTTGACCCGGAGTCGAACAGCAGAAATGAATAGCGTTAGGTAACTGTTTTCGAAATACTTTACACATAAGATTCGATTTTGAGACATTATTTTCCTCTAAAGTTGAATAAGAACCTACTTACTTTAAATTTATAGAGTTTGTGTTATCCACGTTTTAAAAGTCATAAGTACCTCAGTCTGTCTGAAAATAGTACTTACTTAAGTTGCTAAAAGAATCATGAAAAAATTAATTAAAATTACTTCGTTCAAAAATTCCGTAAAGATAACCAGTATAAACGTCATCAGCATCACAAAAGCGTACTGTTTGTTGTCATTTAAAAAATCAACTCAAACGTTAAATCCCGCTGTAATGATACAAGTAACTAAAGAAAAAATTATACCAAGAGAAATCGTTATTTTTTGCGGTTGCTTTAATGATGTACTCCAAGAAGGGGCCAAAAAAGTCTATGAGATCATGGAGGTATTAGACAGCACGTTTTTTAGGATATCCAAGATTATATTATGTGACGTGACAGGAAACATTACCTTTTTGTGACGTCTTTTAGAGTAGCGGTCACATTTATATTTATGAACAGCATTTACATATAACGACACTTTAATTATTTTCATCGTGAGTAAAATTTGAGTGGCCTTCAATATAATTTTCCGACTAGTTGTAATCCACATCAGGTAGGAAGTGAAATATGTCGTGCTAGAGAAGAAAATAAATAAGTTAAAATTCACGGTCGCCTAATATAACGGTAAATAGTCCAGACATGCATCCAGACTTTTTTCGGATATGTAACACGACATAAAGTGCTGTCTACTGAGTGTGAAGTGGAGGGTAAGCCTCATGGCAGTCACTCATTGCATTTTGCAGCGTTGTTACCATAGCAATAAAGTCGCCTTTTGTCCATATGTTTTATTAGTTCTTTTTCCGCCGGTCACAGCGACCGCTCTGACATGAGCATAACAATAAAGAAGACTTTAGCCATTCCGTAATACTAAGTATTTAGCACACGAGCAACTTCCCTTACTGACGGAGTAAAACTCATGCGGTTTAAGTTTATAGCTGCTTTGGCTTGTTAATAAGGTTTTATATTTCTACGCATAGTATTTATGTTTCCGTGAAATTAGTGTTATAATTATTTTCGTTAACTCGTTTAACAAGGTCGTAGGAATATGAATGTGTCGCTTTGGCTGAGAATTATCCACTTAAAGATAATGCACGTAAAAGTAAAAAACATTGTAATACTTACCACATGGGTAAATAATCATATTACTCATTAGTCAAATCGTATCGATGATTCACTTCATTATTATTTACATGCTATTTTATCAAGCAGGTTGTGAAATTGCCATTACTTATTTACACTTTGTCGACATCAGAAATAGTCACTATAAATAATTAATTACTTAATTACTGAATTTTTTTGATGTTTAATCATTTATATTTAGCGTAGCAGCTTTTGAACTTTATCTCATGTGATGGGAAGTGATGATAAGGCCGACGATAGACGCAATGTTGAATCCCTATTCCCATATTCCTTGACAACAAAGGAATCTAATGCTATCTTACCTACAACTGCCTGAATACAATAATGTCATTAACACTATTGTTGTAGTGGCAAACTTTAGGTAAGTGTAGGTAGGGTATTACAAATGAGAACAAAGGCAATAAAACTTAGTTGAGAAAGAAGCGGTTAAAAATATAGATTAAATTTTTTGGAGGTGAAACCAGAATCCATGGTTGAACGGTCCATATTTCGTAGAGACAAAACATAAGGCGGCCTTTATGACTAGTGATTTAATTAGGATCTATATTTATCAATAATTTCCAGTAGAATGTCTCTAAATTAAGAAGAACGGGGGAAAAGCCGTTTCAATCAAAAATACAAAGAAAAAAATAGGCTAAGCCACAAAGCCCGAGGTGGCGGCTTGTTTACAAAATTATTAATCAAGTAACTAAGAAATTATACTTATATATTTAATAATTAATGTTACATACACACAATTTAAGAATAAGTAATATATTTCATAGTTAGTTACAGGCTGCTAGAACTCCACATCAGACAATTGTGCCTACCTAAGGTAAATTATTTCATATTATACATTTAATACATAATATAACGACCCCTTTTTAAGTTAATTTATAATATTTCATTAGTCGGTAGACATTTTTGAACTTCTGATAAAAAAACGCGACAAGTAGTTTTGTCTGTCCTTTCAGGTTAACATCAAGATGTTAACCTGAAATTTATAATATTTAAGAATTCTGAAGATACCGAAACAGGTGGAAATCTGAAGGTGCAAGGTTAGGGCTATATGGCGGATGCATTAACACTTCCGGGCCAAACTCTTAATTTTTGCTGAGTGGCTAAATTTGTATGTGGCTTAGCGTTATCGTGATGAAAGACCACATCCATATTAATCAATTCCTCTCACTTCAACTCAAACTTTCTCTCAACTTCTTGCTTTAATTTCATCATTTGTTAACAGTAGAGATCCGAACTGATTGTTCTGTCCGGTACTAAAAGCTCATAATGAACAACGCGCTTCCAATCTCACAATAGACAAGGCATCACCTTATTGCGAGTTAACCCTGGTTTTGCCAGTTTGTGAAGCCTGACCGACCTTTGTCGCGCGTTCTTGTCATACGTGATCCACTTTTCATCACCAGTTGTCAATCTCTTCAAACACGGTTTCAAATATGTCAAAACCGTTTTGTGGTCAATTCTCAGTTCTTCAGCTATGTCGTAACTGCTGATATGCCGATCTTGCTCCACTTTTGCAAAAATAGCAATCACTTTATCAGTAACTGGTTGACCAGAGCGAGGTGCATCTTTGACATCAAAATTCCCGGATTGAAAACCGTTGCTTAATTTTTTTGTAAGAAAATTTTAAAATGTATCAAATAAAAATTACTTATTAATATTATATATTAATTTTTTTTAAATGACATGAAAACCCATATATACAAATAGTACATCCAAACATATTTTATTACAAGTTTATAAGATACATATTATATACTTTTTCCTTTTTTTTTGTCGGGGAAAAAGTGTTCAACCAGTTACTGATAAAATGATTATATATATATATCACTTCTGTTGTACGTACGTCAATACTTCATCGATCTGTTAGATAATTCATACATGACTCACTCATTGCATAATGTATCCGAATGAAATCTACATACAAATATTTTGATGAGTAAAATGTAATTTATGGAAAATTACAATAAATTTTAAATTTTTGAATTTTTAAATCACCATTGTATTTATATAACTATGTTAACATGAGAAGGCTTCCTTATTAGCCATCCTTAGCCATCTCCGATAAATGGACTATCCAACACAAAAAGAATTTTTCAATTTGAATAAGAAGGTCCTGATATTAGCGTGTTCCATCAAAACAAACTCTTCAGCTTTATAATATTAATGCAGATTTTTTTCTAATAGACACATATCGTACGCATACCTGTTTCAATTTATATTCTACCTCTTGTTTCGATCAACCAATAAACACGTAGTATCGTTAATTAATTCCTAGAATTTCGGCACAGTTTTTTGATTGAATCATACTGGTTCTTTTTCAAGCAATATTAAGGAACTACTATTGCTTATGAATAAGGAAAACATCGGAAGGCAGTATACACAACAGGAACTTAGCTTTAAAGTTTGATAAGATTACAAGTAATATTTAATTAACGATAAGCCGATACTGTACTACATATTTATTTAATAATTGGCTAAACTCGTACACAAATGCATATTCAATCTATTGAACTTTAAACCAGTTCTTAGAGGCATAAGGTCATGCGATTTTGTTTTTAATAGTTGTGCTGTAAAGTCAGTCGAATCAGAACTATGTACAGTGCAAGAGATATATTCAGATATCGGATCAAGTTTGCATATCTGGGAGGCAATTCTCATGTGCAGGAAGTCGTCTTGAATTCGAACTTAAATAGAGTTCCAATAAAGTGAATATTCTAAAATCTGGACCACATTACATTACATTACGAAACGAAGAAATTGTACCTACATGTCCAGCTCATCTTGCAAGCTTCAAAAGTCACTGACAGTATTCTGTTTGCATGTCGAACCCATTTTATATTTATGCTTGCTTATTTCTATTAATAATAATAATATTATAATATTTTCACACTGACACTTATTTATTATCTATCCCAGAGTTAACATAACTTGTGCTATGAATACCAGATAACGGTAAAATATATATACATAGATATATACAACTCCATGACTGGAGACAAATATTCGTGACCGCAACATCTGCCCGGGCGGGACTCGATCCCAGGACACCTGTGTGTAGTAGCCTGCAGTTTAGGTACTAGCAATTCAGTAGGTCTTTAAATCAGAACACTGGCTGTAAACCGTATAAGTCCAATGCCCTAGGCAGGGCAAGTCGTGTTTGTTTACATTCTATTGCAGAGTCTGCAGAGTCAGTATTTTAATATAATTTTACAATTCGTTTTCCTCTGTGCATATTTGATGTTATAACGATAAATTATATGCAATAGGCTCTAACATTCTGAACATGACGAAATCGCTGCGACTTACTTTCCTCATACATAATGTATATAACTCATAATATTAACCTTGGTGTACAGTGCCCTTAATAGATAAAACAAGTAATATACTAATATACATATTTATATACATATAAACAATACATTTAAATAATGAAGAAACGTGTAAATGTTAATGATAAGGTTATTGTATTACCTTAAGTACATATGTATTTCAGATTCTCTTTAATGAATACGTAAGTAGGTTGGTTATACAATATATTACCATATTGATAATAATATAATTAAATTAATAATTAGCAAAACTTTGTGTGGCATGCAATATTTAAAATGTTAAACATGAAGTATTTAATCAATTTTATCTCACTATGTATTTAAGAAATGAATTTTAGGTGAATGACGTGTTTTCACAACCAATTGAACCAAGTTCTTAATAGAGTAATCCCAAATAGAGTTTCGTTGCCTTGTGGTTTAATAAGCGGTTGTAGAGTGAGTATTCATCCAAGCATAATAAATATTGATGAGAGAGAAAAAAATCTAAAATTTCTGTCGATAGGCGCAGCGGTAACGGTCTAAAAACTTAATAGCGATAATTAAAAACTTATAATAAAATAATAATGACTTACACGTTTTACACATAAGTGGCTAACACCTGTCAAATAAAAGCAAAATTAAGCTTTTAAAATAAAAAAACTTGCGAAAAATATTTTTTTCGTAAAATTAGTAAATTAATTAATTTAATGGGTTTTTTATTCAATTTATTTTAATATATGTTGTTTAGGAAAGTCTGGTTGGACGCATGATATTTGCCTAGCTACCTGACCCGTTCATTTCATTATGTTAATTTGGTGGCAATCTATCAGTTCCTTCCCGACGCTTGACTGACTGGCATAGGTACCCGCGGTGTGCGCCACGTTGCCCTCGTTGTCCCGTTTTGTGTGCCGATCAGTGCTATCCTAGTGCCATCAGTATTGTGCCTACCAAGTGAGACCCGGGATACACCTACATAACTGTATCAGCGAGAGGGTAACGTACCTAGATATACCTACCTATACAATTAACTAACTTAGCCCAGCACCTCCCCCAAACATATGTTATGAAGAGCATTGGCTGCATTAGGAACATCGGCATCGAACTCTTTTTTCTGACAATAATACAGAATAGATTTTAGAAGGGGAAAATAAACAAACAGGACGCCAAGCCCAACATGCCCTGCCTAGGGCATTGGACTTATACGGTTCCAAAAAATCGGTAATTCTTAGCTATAGTTAAATGAACCGGTTCCGAAATATAGAGACCCGGTTCTTACGACTTACGGTTTATTGATCTGATAATCATGAACGTACGGCTCTATACTGTCCTAATTCAAATTACTATTTTCATTCGATGTAATTTCTTCGTGTTACCCGAAAAAAAATCCGGGATTGAAATCGCTTGAACCAACTTTGTGCAACTCTTACTGACACTGCATTAGGTCCATAAACGTCACAAATTTATTTCGCGGCTTGCGTTGCATTTTCAATTTTTTCTAATATAATTTTAAAATATATCTTATTTCTTCATTTTCTCATTTTGACAGAAAGAGATACAAATGAAAAACTTTTCCTAATTTGATTCTTTTTTTGAAATGTCACCTTTGTATGTCATGAAAACCAGCCAAATACAAATTGTATTTTATTACAAGTTACATTTTTAATTTATATAAAAAGTACATATTTTTTCAATACTTCACAGTACAAGCGCTGCTGCAGTTTGCATACAATTTGACAGTTGACGTCAAATATGATCGATACGGTTGAATTCGATTGAAAAATACACTATATAGATACACGTGTTAAAACGGGTGTTTTTAGATAATGAAATAACAAAACGTATTCCGTAATTCTGTTTAAAGACGCTGTTTTGTTTGAACTAACGATTTACACAATTAACACATAATGACGAGACACTAACAGAATTTAAAGTAATCACTTCTATTTTATCCCATTTATTACATTATCACTTCAAGGAGCCTATCAAAAATGGAATAGATACCGCCAATTCATTCTTTATATCTCAGTTACAATGTGAATGTCTGCCTGCACCTGCACTACACAATAAAAAGAAGTTGTCTCAATATCTTTTATTTTTTATTATTGTGTTCTACAGGCGATAGTAATAAATCTTTCTATTAAATGATCTGAATTTGTAAATTTTTTATTGATTCTCTCAATATTTGGAAATCATTTACTTCACTGAATTAGATTATAATAGAGACTAACAAGACAAATTAAGTGGGTTTCGCATAAAACAAGAAATGCTACCATGATTCACTAGCCGCGTTTTTAAGCCAAGCCTTAATATTAGACAAGTCTATTATTAAGGATCGGCCTTACACGTGCTATCACGTGTGATTAAAAAAACCTGTTAACTGTTGGTTCTTTACGTTCTTAGACGATATTGGTTTGTTTGTATTACTAATTAAATGTCGTTGGTAATTTCTCCTGTCATTTAATCGACGGGAAAATAACCATTAGAAAAAAAATACTTTTCCAAACCACAAAGGCCCTTCAATTCCGTGGCCGCTAGTTATTCAGATCAACAAAAACAACAATAAATTTTCTCGCTATTGAATGTTTGACGATTAGTCTTTCAGTGCAATATATATTTATGTCCAATACTTATCACTTTTTTAAATAATTGAACGAAATCATCATAGAGGATGTATATGTATTTTTTGCTTTTAGTTACTAATAGTAATAAAGACAATAAAGACGAATAATGTATTTTTGTATAGTTGCATAAATAGATACAAGTGAATATTCTTTTAAGGATCAATTCTTGAACATGGTATTAATCAGGGACCTTATTGCGTAATTTCTATATGATATCTTTAAAATCATTTGCGAAAGCGATAACAATAAAGTGAAAGTTTGACAATAATGTTTCATTAAGGGGTTATGAATAAGATATGGTCTATCACACATCTAATCGCACAATGGGATACATGAACTCGCGAGAAGTGTCGCATCGTGTGACTGGCACACGTCTAGACGACATTTTTATTAGTGCTGTCCATCACATCCGTTTATTATTCTTATCTTGTGATATACATTGCAACTTTAGTAGAAATCTTTGCTAATAGACTCCAGAGTTATCCACAATGATTGTCGGACTAAATCGCACGTTGGTCGGTGGTGGTCAGCGCAGGAGTCGAATCGAGCAAGTCCCAAAATTGCGTTATGTCAGTATATCGACATTACGATTATGATATCTCTGGTAATGTTGATTAGTATGTCGAACAAATGAGTAATGAATATAAGTGTGTAGTCAGGTAAGTGTGAATTACAATTATTGAGCGGAGTGTTAGTTATTGTGTTTAATTTTTATTAGGTTTAGTATTTGATGTTTTCTAATATTGATGCCTTATTGATTTAACCGCTTTATTTATCTAAATAAGTTTGTTAAATTATAAGATTGGAATTACGGTAGTTGCGTATCAATATACACCACAAATTAGTATCATGTAACTGCAACATTACATATGCAGGACTAGGTTTTAGTTTTACACACATACATACACCTACACATATACGCACACTTATTTAGACACACACAAATACGCAAGCTCGCGCACATACACCCGCTCACACATACGCAAGCTCGCACAAACACACAACAGCACATCTATTCATATCTACAACTCCTGTATCTTCTCTTGTTTGAATTTAAGATTTTATTCACATAGTTATAACATCTTTGTTTGGTTTTTGTAATTTCATAATTACAATTCGAGGTGGGCGCTAATAACTGCGACACAATCGTTGAGTAATGTGCTTATCAACCATTTTGAAACAAAAATAAAGTACTTACTTATTCTGACGTACATCTTATTATCAATTAATATTTTACGAGCAGCCAATGTAAAAATAAGTATGTATATTTGTGTTATGTTATGTACAGGGTTACAGGTTACTGGTACAAGTTCTGAACGTATGACTCAACTATAAGGCAGTGTATCCAATTCACAGATCTTAATATTATTATCGTAATAACTAGGTAAATAAAAATTATTTCCTATAGTTAGCTTGTTTGTGGAGAATGTGCTAGTGGTTTAATCTCAATTTAAGGATCTCGTAAGAATATTGGCAGATTCGACCAATTATTATATTGCTTTATTTTACCTTTATTTAAAGTAGAAAAAAATGAAAACGGTCAAAAGAAGGCGATTTGGAACTTGCAACGTAACAGGCTAAGTGACCTCTGTGTACGGTCTGTGGGGATTACACTGAACAAATGGAACACATCCTATGTAACTGTGATGCTCTTGCCAGGAAAAGAATGGGTCTCTTTGGACTGAGCTATCCCAGTCCTGAAGATATAAGGCAGCTGACTCCAAGTGGACTTAGTAAGTACATCTTGGAGGTAGTCCAGGACAGCAGACACTAGCTGTCACACACATAAGGGAAGCACAAAAGATTCCATTGGGTCGACGTGCTCCGGGACTAATCCTGGCCCTATATTAAGATAAAATAATCAGCTTTGCATAATGTAATCAAACTATAAAAACTAGATAAATTGAGCTTAGGTCGACTCACTCTACCTGCCGCATATCGTCGTCGTAATGATAATGAACAATTAACTTACCTAATACTAATTGGGTTAACTAAAGAATTGAACGCTCGATCTTGTTTGTTATACTTTCGTAACGGAGATCACTTTTCCATTGTATGGAATAATTGAACACTACGACAGATTGCGTGTCTACACGTTGTTAGCTTATTGAAATGACGGAAATGAATCGTAACATCAACCACTCAGTCTATAAATATAAAATATTTCATTTAAAATATTACAATTTCCATTCATACTTCTTTATCCGTAATGAATCAAATTTGTAATTTGAAACAATTTAGCCTGAGGTATTTTTCTATGAAATAAATATTTTTTTATAGATTGGATATTTATAAAAAAATAAATATTTTTTTATAGATTGGATATTTTTCGATGTTCAAGATAGATTCCCTGTTTTTTTCTATAGTGATAGAATATCGTAATAAACAAAACCTTATATATTACGACACAAGATTACCACTTAAGTACTTGACAAAGAGAAACTAGAAAGTGACGCTGAGCCACTTTCTATAACCCTACAACAACGTCTATGCATGTGTATATTATTTATATATGAAAATAACTCCTGAGAGGAAACCGAAGGCAATTTTCCATACAAACGTTGTCCTTGCTTCCTCCCTAAATAACACCAAAAGATTTTTTTAAATTCTATGGCCTCAATTTCTATGTTCTTATGTTTTCCTTTTTCATTAAAGAGATTTCTATGTGAAGGGTTAACACGACCTGCGCTCTCCCGACATGGTTTTGAACCATGCGCCAACTTATCCGTCGGGACAAATAGATAAATAAGTGAGAAATGTTGTGAGCAATTCTTATATGCATTTATCACAATATCATTCCTCCACCCATGAAAGAGATATTAATCTTCAAATCCTAAAAAACGGTGAGATTTTCTACTGTTTTGTTCTAAACAACATCTAGACAACAAATATGACCAAATTTGACCAATCTATTTAAAAAAAGATGCAAAAAAATAGGAACATAGTAAAAGCTGTTCTTTAATTTTACAGAGAAGGGTAAATAAATCGGTTTAGTTTTGAAGGAGGAAACAGTGGATGATGTATCCTAGTTTTAGTATACTTTAACGAGATGTTAAATAGTTTTGTTGTGACATATAGAGAGAGCAATATTTTATTAATACCTATATTTCAATTTGCTTGACTTTGGTGTATCCTCCTTACATTTGGACTAAAATATTCAGAAATAATGACAGGTGACAAGAAACATAAGTAGCTTAGTCAAATTATAACATTTAATCATTTTGTAAACCACTTTCATTAATTAACCTATTTATAAAATAAACTGTAATGTTATAATTAGCTCCTACTAAATGGTTACCATCAAATGAATTTATCCACAAATTTAAATTATTTTATCTTGTCAACATTTTACTTCTTATTCACCCCAATTCTGTTGTATATGGAATTAAATTAAATTTAAGCTATTCAATAACAAGGGATAGAATAACTTTAAGGAATGTCAAGTTTTTGACCCATTTTAATTAGCATGTTTTATGATGTGCATTAAAATAAGAAATAAATGCATAAGTGTCGCCATTTTAGAAACATCAAAAAACAACACCGGTCATTGAAAGATGACATTTTTTTGGTTGTTTGTACTGAAAGAGTTGTACTGAACTTAAATTTAATTTAGTTTGTGCACTATGGAATGGGGCAATTGTAAGCATACTTTATTTTTATATTTTTTCCTTTCTTTAAAGGGAACAGCAAACAGTTTACCATGCACACAGCAAATAATTACATCCATAAAAATGTGTTAACAGTATTGTAGTGATGTGAAACCCATTTTACCCAATTTGGTATAGTGATATGTATTTAATAATCTACACATCTTTTTGTATCTTTAATAATACCATTGAAAAGACAAGTGTTCTGGGAAAAAATTAACAGTTACCGAGTCCCATCAGTTCCTTGCTGCAAACCTGATGAATAACTACATTGACTTCTCAACATCCCCAGTAGACAAACAAGTATCAACCAATCAATAAATACAAAAATTATGCATTTATTTGTACCTAAGGGTAATAAAAAAGTATACATATGCACTTTACTCACCTATTTATACTTCCATTAATTTAGTATAATTAGTCCAAATGAACATACCGAAACTTTTTTGATTGGTACACAAAATTAACAATAATAAACAAGTTGTGTTTACCCCAACTGATTACTACAAAAAACAGCTGATTATGACGACTAACGCCCCAGTATCCGACATTTGTTATTGTCAAATATTCATTTTTAAATTCAACGTTATCAAACGAAAGGCACAGGAATCTCGTGCATGAATCCATATTTTATGTATGAAATGTTATGATATCATTTTCATGTTATGATATCTGAAATTAGTACATATAATACATAATGATGACAGTTTGATGCCAAATATATAATTTTATAGTCTCCATACATACTTTGTTGAGGTAATCATGATACAATTTTCAACATCCCGAAAACCTCGACTCTTTAAGATTCTTCATATTCTCAGAACACAGAAAATTACCATGAAACACTTTATAAATTTACTTTGCAAATCACTATAATGTAATGCAAAAGTTTAAAATTTAATAATATCTGTATATTAAATTATTGATTCAACATACGTGTAGTCAGAACCACAGATTTTAAAATTACTGGATAATTAGAGTTATTTATCAAGCACTGCTGTCGATACTAAACATTACAATACACCAGAATTTCGTGTGCTATTCATCAGTACTTAGGAGCCTACCTCCAGTTGACCTACATATTGGTCACATGTTATGCTTATAAAAAACTTAAGTTATTATTTAATTTAATGCTTAACGCCTGTTAGACACGCTCTCTGATAAATTGACTTTTTATATGATTTATTTCAAATCCGCCATTTAAATTAGTGTAAAATACTGTGTGGTATTATGCTATCAACTTTTTCATTAGATAAAAACTAAAATACAAACCGCAACGTTACTTAATTACGTTACAATACAACAATAGTATTTAACCCACAGAGGTACTTATTTCATGATGTAGCTTAGAAATCAAAACATAAAATAATTAAATACGATCCCTTATATCCATCTTCATTCGTAATTACGTGGTACACCTTATTTTAGAAGTTATCTAGACAAATAATTATTTAGATACCTCAATAACTATAGCTCAAAAATAATAATAATTTCATAGCGTATTTGTCTTAATTTCAGATTGAGACGCCATGATTGCTACGCCCAAAATTAAAAAGGACTGAAAATGTTGGAATTACCTGATAATGTAAGTACATACATACCTTTTTCCTAAGGAAATTAGTAAATTTTAGAATAGACAAAACACTTAAACTTAAACAAAATCAATACATATATTTTGATTATATCTCACCTACTAAAGCATCAGTGTCAAAATGCATACTGATAGTGAATTAATTTGTAATGGAAAAATGTTTTGTTTGGATGAAATAAAAAAGAAAAGTCAGGAGCTTTACTTTACAATTTCTACACGATCTCAAATTTAAAAATGTATTTACTGACTGACTGACTTATCCTAATGCGAACAAAATTAAATTTTAATATTCTATTTCGGGACGAAAAGTTATTGTAGGAGAGAGTATTACGAGGTACGTGCTGGAGAGCCTCCTAATGTGCTGGAACCGTTGGAAGACCGTTCAATACACTTGATGACCTCCTCGTCCGGTGTAAGGTGTGATTCGCCAACAGATCCAGACGACGGGGAACATGAGTTTGACGGCTTTAGCCGTGGTTGGTTGGACCAGATGACCCAATTCTGGTCGAGGATTGTGAGCCTCCTAGGTTCACGACTGGTTGTGGCGTTAATCGCCTTTGAAGTCAAGGGGGGAAACGCAGCTGTCACGATGCAAGATCCTGGTGTCCTTACGTTCACGTTGAAGTCCCAGCGGTGTGAAATGCGGCTTGTGCCGTGTCTGGGTGGCTTAGGCCTTTGATGGAAAGACAAAGCGTAGTCACGTAGGTTTAATTTTTCGCCGAGTTAAATACAAACTGCTCTTGAAACTGTCCAGAAGGACCAGTGACTTCTCACTCAGGTTCAGCTAAGCATTGCGTTCGGTAGTGGCTGGCCTCCAAGACCAGATTCCTATGACCGTTACTCGGGCGAGCCCGGGTCGCCGTCATGCGCTATGGCGGTTAGCCCGAAGAGGTTGTTGAAGAACACCTTTACCCCTATACACATACAGTTGGCCCTTTACTGTAGGCATAATGCGTAAATACATTTGACCTCTCCGACAAATAAAGGAAAGTCTTACACGGGCAGGTGCAATGGTAGGTGCAACTCATAGAATTCTTTAGCACGCGACCCTTACTATTCTTCTGGTTTACTTGAGAGATAGGTAAGTAGAGCTTCCATCCAGCTTTAAAAACTCTTATCTTGATTTGATTTAGCCATTTAACTGAAGTCATTTGACTTCAGTTTTCGATTTCTCAGTTGGCTAAAAAATGAAATAAAAAATAAATTGAATAAAAAATGTTTAAATCAAATGATTTAAACCCAATAAATATAACAAAGGAATTTTTACCTTACTATCTGAGGCTGAAATTCTAAATTCATATTTACCTAATAGACATTTGGACACAAACGATTCGATTAGTTAATTATAGAGCTAGTTTACTGATTGGATACAATCCAATAACTACGAGTCGCTTCAAATTTGTTCGGGGCATCTGTTATTTATTTGTGCTAATAAAATTCAGTACGAATAAATAATTTCAGTGTTTGTAATTTTCTGTTTATTATTAAATATACATTAACTGAACTAAGTACAACATTGAATAGGCAGTGCTTACCGAGGCAATATTAAGTGCAATGGATAACTATGACCTCATTCAAGAAGAAAATTTGTAAACAACATAACGTTTGTAAGGTCAGTTGAATTTGTAATTTTATCGTTATAAGGCTTTACCAGTACCTAACTATTGACGAGGGTACTAAATATATGTTTATAATCAGTTTATAAACATGCATCTCATAATGTGTGAGGCGAAGACTACTTAATTAATTATAATATTGAATAGTATATATAATATTGTCTAGAATATCTCATCGGTATTCTATGAAACGTAAACATGATAGACTATGAAAGAACTTCTTGCCGTCTCAAGCCTGGCATTGAAAGTTAAGAAATATTCTTATGCATTAGTTATTCTGTGTTATTCTGGTTCTTATCTTCTTACTAAAGAGGTTTATACACTTAGCCCGGATGTCGCTATTGATATATTTGACCTTTTTCGTTTTAATCAAATAAAAATCATAAATTATATTTTTTTATATAAAAATATATAGGTGTTTGTTTGTTTTGTTAAAACTCAAAAACATATTAACCGATTTCAATATTTTTATTATGTTTTGTGCAATTATACGTTAGGCGTGATTTAAATACAAAAATAATAAGAAAAATCTTTATGAAAAGCTAAAAATCTTATTATTCAGAAATTGGTAATTTGGCGTGCGATTTCAAAATAGTCATTAGTCATTAAAAGTAATCTGAAGTAGTGGTAAAGATTACCACTACTTTAGATTACTTTTGATAGATGGCATAAGTAGCAGATTGTAGGCGATACAAAGTGCACCGGGTCAACTAATTTTTTATATAATTAAAGGACGTAAATTACCCAAATGGTCATCACTATTTATTATCACTAGGTGGTAAACCCGTCTGAGGATGGACATGGTTGGTGGAAGTAATTTCGCCCGTGAAGCAGTTCGGTATTCGGTAGCTAGTGAAATAAGGAAAGATCTTTTAGTTTATATATTATATATTTTTTTCGTTTAGCTATATGTTTGAGTAGCTGTTCTAAATACGCTCCATTTAAAAATGGTATAGAATACTGACGTAACAAATTCGATAACACTATTTCCAATATGTATAGGCTCATACGCAAAATTAATCTTTTTAGGTATTTTATGAGTTAGCCAAAATTAAAGGGCCGTCTGGTCGAATGGTCAGTATCCTTGTCTACTAAGCCAAATGTCCCGATTTGGATCCCGGAAGGGGCAGTTTTTTTGTATGATGAGTACGAATATTGGCTCACGATTCATTAATGTTTGTATGTTTACTTAATTTCTTTCTGATATTTCTATACATATTTCTCCTTTAGCTAGTATCCATAACACAAGCTCTTAATGATGCTTAATTTGGGCTAGATAATAAGTGGGAGTGTGGGAAATATTATTATTATAGGTTTAAAATACTTATTTACTTACATTATAATAAATTGTGTTGGTAATTAAAATAATACTTCTACTACTATTACTAAATTGAAATGTATTAATTTTGTAAAATTTAAATAATCACTAAAAATCAAAACCTTAACATTTCAGAATTAAGTAAGTAAACATAAGATGCATACATTACAATATATTTTTAATAACAAAATTTAATTTAACGATACGACATATAATTTATACGATATAGGTATACGAACTGTACTTTCTTGAAATGTACCAATAAGTTTCATTTTTTCTCAGCAGTGTTATAACTTTGTCATTCACACTAAGCCTCTTTATTATCAATTTAGCCTTATAAAAGACAAGGCACTTCAAAATTAAGTAGGTCATTACGTAAAAACGAATTCGGTGATAGGTACAATAGTGAGTGCGAACGACCGACTAGGTAAAAAGGCAGCAGCGCATGCGCATCCGTACAATGATATCTCTGTTAAATGTTCAAACATTGACAAAACGTCTAATTTTATATTCAAATAAGCAGGGTTGTCTCTTGAAAATATTTAAGACAATTTTCTTGTTATATACATAACAATAGTAATATTAATATTAAAGATATATATAAATTTTGTAGCTACAGTATGTATTTTTTGAGGTTTGCCCTCAGTTTTCCTGGGAGCCCATCATCAGATCCTGACTTCGTAACAATGGGAACTACACAACAGTTTAGGTATTCTAAAGTAAATTTCAATATATTTTATTGTTAAAAAATATATTTTTCAAACACAAATAAGTACTTACTTAGTTACTTTAAAATTTCTACGAATTTTACACGCTAAGATGAGTAGGTTTTTTAAATATCAAGTGATTAATTAATTGTACAAGTATAATTCGTGACTTGTGATTTGTAGTTCATCACGATTTATTTTTTATTATTGTCTTAAGAGAATTCATGATTCATTAAAATACCTGTTCACAGTATCGGATATTAATTAGGAATAACCAACAGTACATATCTTCGTTTTTAATTTTAACTTTACTTAGAATTAATAAGGGTGTAATTAATATCCAACTTCGAAAAACGGTGGTTTGGTTTCTGTGGCTCTAATTAAACCCCCATATTAGTTTTTTTTTTTTCAATATTTATAATGTTCTAACATGAGCCTCTTACAATTTGTTATAATTAAGTAAGTATATATTTAATAGCTAATGTAACCTTAACGGAAAAAAATATAGTGTCGAGTTAAAAAAGTATATTAATATAATATTCTTAGATACTGCGACGCCAACTCCCACCACACTCTCAGGGGAAGCAACGGAGTCAATAAAGGAGGTGAGTTACTATATGATTTTATTTTTGGCAACTGTCTGCCTTTGCTAAATAGGGGAAGTACACGAACATTTGTAACTAGGGCCAGGCAAGAGTATTAGATTTATTTTTCGCAACAGAAAGGGTAGCTAATTGTTTCATCAACTGGCACATCAGTAGCGTAAATTCAATGTCGCATAAAAACATATATTGCGTGTTGAACGTCTGTTAGGTTCGGTACCTCCAATGCATAGAAATTAATAAGGCATGTCCTAGGGGACATATAGGGTCTACCTCTTACAAATTCTAAAGATTATTCCATCAAAACGTCGGATTCTCTCAAATTTGAAATCACTACTCTCAGAAGACATTTGTAAAGCCCACGAAGAAAGCTGCCGTATGAAATCATCAACCAATAACAAAACAACGACGTGGAATAAAAGCTTGAAAAGCTTAGAATTCTCTCACGTCGCATATTTAATCACTTTACCACACATAGTAAGTGGAGAAGGTATGGTAGAATAACATAATATAACAAACAGATAAGAAAAACCCAGCGGGCGTCATGGCGGAGATTTTGTGAAGAAATCACCTAAACTCATAAAGGAGCGAGAATTCACAAAATACTTTCCAAAACACCGAGCTGGAACACAGATGGAACTTACAATAACTACAGAAAGGGTTGACCCACTTTCCAGGTTCGTACCCCAGTGTGATACAAAGAGCACTAAGGTGCACAAAACGGGATCTGCTCAATAATATAGAACAGAAAACACAAAGCAATCGAATTGTAGAAGTCCGCAAAAGGACGAAAACATTCGAAAGCACTAAAAAAAGGTTTAAACAGTAAGTAAAACCTGCGTAGTGTTCAGTATCCTTACAGGGACTGCAAATTAAACAACACTTCTTTTAAAACATTCGAAATATGAATTGCAAATATATAAGATTTAATATGTGTATAATATTCTGTCTCTGAGACATGCAACATAAAATGAAAACAATATTATAATTAAAATGTCAAAATAAGTTTTCACTTTTTTAGTGTCCAATTGGCTAAATTGCGATTATATTGGTCTGTACTATAGTATGCTTTCTCTACTAATAGTTTTTTTTTAATCTTTATTTAAATAGATCAGTATCCGATTCTTTAAAAATTATTAGGATGACGATGATACAAGTACACTTTTGTTATGCAGAACAGTTTTACTAAAACGGATATTATTTCTATGTTTTAGCTTGGAAAATTTTGACGACTACATGAAGCAGAAAAGGTGTCGTCAGGTCTTAAAAGTCTATATTTTAACAGAATAATTCATAACAGCGCCGCGAAGAAAGATGAACTTTAGTATCGAGTCTCTGGCTAACTAGCCGTGTCTAATCCGTCAGTTATAGTTCAAGCAAAATAACAGCCAACAACGTAACACTGCTACAGTTTTGAATAAGAACATAAGTTAGACAATTTCCATACTAAATTATATTTTCAATTTTAGGATTTTCCCCATTATTTTTATTTTTTAAACCATCCATATATTTAAACCAAATAAAAAAGTTCCAATAGGTCAAGCTGTTTTTGAGTTTTAGTGAGGCTAACGAAAAGCTATTTATTATTATATATAAATAAGAAGAAGGAGATCAAGAAGAAAAGATAGGGAAGCGTCACATTGAAAAATCTTTAATACTAAGTTAGTTTTATTATTATTAGGTATTTAGGTTAGATTAGTATTGGGTATTTAGAATAGTAATGACCAATCTAAAAAATTACATTGGTCTTATTAAAGATAAAAACTATCAGAAGATATCTATCAAAATGAGAATTAGCTTCTTATGTGCACGCTTTTAAATCTTTCGTAGCCCCAAAATAATTATGAAACCATACTTGTGATAGTAACAGAGATTTTTTTTACTGTGGAACTACATAAGGATTAAGAATGCAAAGTTAATTAATTAGTTATCAACCAACTATCCTATAACTTCTTGTGTCCCATAAATCTTATAACTGAATGAAAAGAATGATTTAAAAAATTGCTGATATAGAGCATTTTTATCGTATCAGCCCTAACTGCGTGTAGTTGGTGCGTTTGTGGCGTCTGCTAATAAGCCTTTTAGTTTTAACTCAGTAGAAAGAAATCCTTTGTGTTATCGATACGCATACATAAACATAGTCGCAATGGAACATTTATGTTAGATATTTGACGACGTTAAATCTAGAGTTCAATTTTCGAGCTAGTGTTTTGTGTGTTCTTGTTACATGAAGTGTACGTTCTTGTTATCTTATGTAAGTAAATGTTTGACACGCTGGTAGGTAGTCATTTTATAGCTACTACGGAAACAAAACCATTTCGCAATAGATTCATAGAAATTTGTAATCTAGAGCTCCTTCTTGCTTCTGAAGTCATGGTTGACAGTTATTATACACAATATAGTGTGTGTAATTCTAACTAAAAAGCTTTTTACTTTATAAACAAACTACACTAGGCGAGCTCGGTGGTGCGTCCACAATACCCATTTAGCATGTTCCCTTGGTATACGCGGTAATGCTGGTGACTGATTTTAACTGTTGAACTTTTAATGCTGGTGACTGATTTTAACTGTTGAACTTTTTTGTTGATTGTTCATTTGTCTAATGAGGTTATTACTATTTCATAAATACTCTATCAAAAACTGGAAGAAAACTTTTATTACTGAATTCCATACCAAAAATCAGGATTTACATAAGTCTTTTTTAAGTTTTTTATTAATATTAGCAAAGAGGTATATTTTATAGGGGATACTGACATTTGCTCCATTTACGTGCTTATTTAAAAGTAAAATCTGAATACGGGTTGTCATTGTGAATCATTTCGATAACGACATACATCTGCACAAATTTTAAACCTTATCGCTTTTTCAATGAATCTACGAGTATTCAAAGCCATATATAATGTTCTTAACAAAATACGTCACTAGTCAGGGGTAGGTAAATTTCAAGCGTATCATGAAGGTTCTATCCAGTTTTTTTAGAAATAATTAGGCTAGTTTTTCCCAATATAAAAAACTTACATACCATACATATTGAAAAAAAAGATATATTTTTGTTTGAAATAAGTACGTATCATCTATCTTTAATAAATTTCGGCTTATGAATAGGTCCACCTTTTATAGCTAAAGTTCACAAAACATAAATAATCTATAATTACATATACACGCACTTTGTAGTAAATAATTTATATATTGCACACGAAACAAATTTGAATTTTATAACAATTTTAATTGTCTGTACTCTTTACAGTTAAAATGTATTAGCGTTTAAAAATAATATTAAATGTTAGTTAATTAGTAACTAATATTATGCGATAATGTGACTACATGAGATACCAATTAACTTTTCCAAACCTCATACTAACTACATATATACTTATAAGTCGAGAGATACTTTGACATAATTTTCCTCTTTGTTTATATTCTCAACGTGTTTCCAATGCTACGGGACTATTACGATGTAAGATTTTATATTAAGACACGCATAATAAATATAAATTATATAACCATATGAAATAATATTGCTAGGTAATATAAAGTTATTTAGTTTTCGTTACAGGTTTCATTGAGGTACTTATATGACTGACAATTTGAAAATAATATATACATAAAAAATATATACTTGAAAATAAAGTGTATGATTTTTTAGAAAGTTGTAATGTAATATGTACATTAGTAATTAATTGCTTGTTCAAACTGGATGAAGATTACCGAGAATCGAGACAAATGGCATGGAATGGAGGAGGCTTATACTCAAAAGGGATCCATATTACTAACCAAAAATACTTAAATTATCTTATAACAAAACTAACATGACATTTGATTTGTAACTTAAAAAATATATGGAATTAAGGAGCTTAATAATTACTTACATAAAAAAAAAAATTAAATTAATTTCCATAATAAAATTTATATACCTTTTTTGTGAAGTTGTTAAACAGTCGCTTTCTCTCAAAAACTCGAATAGGGCCAATTTCATATGTGTTTATCCCATCTAGGAAGTCCTATGCCCTGCTGTGGGATGTATATAAGCCGTAGATAATGATGGAAAAGCGTCGAAAGTGTATGGGGCACAGAGTGTGGTAAAAGGGATCGCACAGCGTTACGGGGGTATTAAGGAGGCGAGAACCTTGGGGAGTCCTCAAGCCTTAAGGGGCGAATCGCCTCTGGAGGAGTTCTATTCGACAGGCCTCACCTCCTCAGGAGAAGTGTCCCGCTGTCTCTTAGAGTTTCCAGGGCGCTCGAGCCATGAGGGAGCGACAAACCTGAGGCACGGCACGGCCGTACTGATAATACAAACTAAAACTCCCCGGTAACGATTAGCTGAAGCAGTCCACCAAACGACCATATTTTATATTTGTATCAATTACATTACAACAACAGTCAAATTTTAATTTTACTTCTGACTCGGAAAATATTGCCTCACATAACAATAAAATAAGTAATATCAAAGCGTCTTGGCAGTACAATTAGTTAAGTACTGCATAAACTTTAATCGTCATAGAGTTGTTCTTTATAATCAATCGTTATATTGTTACGGCATCAGTCGACATTTTCCGGTTGAAGACGACGATCGTTTGATATAACTTTTTCGCGGCCGGCCAATGCGCGGGAATTATCATGACCGGAAAAATTTAATAACGGTTTTTCGCAAATCAAATTTTACCAGTAAACTTTTCAAAAATATGTGATAAAAACTTTTTAAAGAAAAAAGTTTTGTGATTTTATAATATAGTGCATCTATGATATTTTTATTGGATAATCATGAAAGAGGTTAGTTCACCTAATATAAAACTATCCCTATAAAAGTAACAATATTAAACCAAGTTTTTTGGTTAAAAATAGAAATATTCCTTTTTGTAGTTCCTAATTATCTTAAAGTAAATTAAAATAAACGTTTGTTTTCTTGCTGGTAAGAGTATTACTAAAATTCTAATTGTTGTATATGGTTAGACATGATATGATTAAAGTTACTTGCATAAAATTTGTGTAACATTGCATGTTAAATGTCTACGTTGACGAACCTACGAATACGATTGATATAATTTGTCATGTGTTAATTTTATCATTGAACTGCAGGTGCTATAAAAGTCGTATAAACTAGACAATTTATCTTTGTAAATAAAAGTATGTATTCTGTAATATATGTATATGACGTTCTGTAAATAAAACGAGCCGTCGCTAATATTACTTACATATAAAATTGGCGTTTTGTATGGGCGGAATATTATGTAGTTTTTTTGTAAAATTTGTTTAATTTAACAAATTATTCATCATTTATCTATACACCATGGAGGCAAGAATCAATCATCTCTCTACAGGCGGTTTGGACTGCCACATCGTAGTTGAATTTTTTCCTTGTTAGAAGTTATCCCAATTACTGACAAATTGAAAAAAGCCGTCGATGCGTACATTTGCTGGTTTGATTCACTCAATTCATCAGACTTTTACGTCTTCCTTGTGCAATTTGGTCTCAGGCCGTCCACGGATATTATTCTAAAGGTCTAAATTTCCAGAACGAAAACGTAGGAACCAACGTAACGAGTTTTCTTTTATGACACCGATACACATCCATAATCCTTCGAGCTGTTTCTACAGCACTGGTGCTACGATAGAACTATAGATAGAGAATAGGTGAATATAGCGGTATTTCATGTTTTCCGTTGTGCAATATGAACGACGCCAAAGAAATATAATCAGGATTTCCTGTCAGTAGTTTTCTAAACTAAAATGGACAAGCTAAATGAATTTATAAATTTGAATTTAGAATTCTTAACCAATGAGGAGATATTTCAGATCAAAGTGATCAGTACGACAAAACGTCAATTTAATAGTTAATGACCTAATATCTACATTTAAAGCCCCCTAATACATAATATAAATAATACTTTAAAAATATTACATGATTTCATCTGTGTACCTGGGGATTTCTGGATCACTGTACTGTACTGTACTGTACTGTACAGTTTTCTATTAAGTAAATATAATTTAATTATGCAATTATGACACAAATATATTTTTAATGGCATTTGCTTGCGACATCCACCAGTGCATTGCTATGTAGAATAGTAACGTTAACTTTTTTGCCCTATAGACTCCATAGTAAAATAGAGTTTTACGAGAGTAACCCACTTCAACATCAATAATTTTGCATTTTGTCTCTGGTGATTTAGTGAGTAAATTGGTGATCTAAAACCGATTAAGTTTATTGTAAGTTAAACTTCAGATTTATTTAAATTAATATAACTTACTTTATGAATAAATCCTTGTTTAAATGCAGTTTAAGAAAATTTCCTCGTAAAGTCCTTCTGGTAAACAGCCGTATAGGTATGTAAGGACGTGCAAAACAAATCAGGAATTTGATACATTATTATGATTAATTAATTCTTCCCATGGCAAACGAAGTAATTTGTGGCCTTAAAGTTCTTACTTCCTATATTGATAAATATTAAGATAAGAATACTGACTTACATTCCACCCTCTTAATTGTATATTTGGTTTGTCATGTGTATGTCAATAAATTAAATAAATAAATAAATTGTATGCTAATGTAACTTGCGTTGTGGATCGTCTATTGCTTATATCGAAATAAAATGAAAGAATAACAACGTTTTTACCAATAGTAAAACGATATGCTATTCTTTCATATTGTAAGAGTTTCACTTTTGGCACAAATTTGATTTTAAAGTTATGGTTTCGAAGATTACATCATATGTGTAGGTATTATCAAGTAATCGTCTACAGGTACTCATGTATCATTGAAATTATTAAATTTCAAATTCGAGTACTTATTACATAGTACATAGAGTAGGGTACAAGATAACGTACTTGTTACAGAAACTTATGTATACTTGCTGCATCTGTCGCGAACGCGATTTGGAACAAATTGAAAAAGAAAGAAACGTCGCTTCATGCCTGACAGTTGGCAAGACGTAAAAAAGAGATTATTGAAAAAAGTTCTTAGAATTAAAAAACGTTAATTGTCAGTTAATTAACAATTTAAAGTTTTACTAGACTAACATCAGAGATTTTTTTGTCATTATACGACTTTTAAATAGAGATTGAATTTATATGCCGGTAGACAGAGAATGGTTTTAGGGAAGAATTCGAAGCCATTACAGAGACTGTAGAGTCCCGCCCTTCACAGTTATCATCGCAGTGAGAGATGATAACATGAACAAAAGAGTAACTATATTGTGTATTAAGTTGCACGAAAGTTAATTATCATATATACTGAGATTCAATGTTAAGATTCTTATTATCTGTGTTTAATTCAATTTCTTTTGTTTTCAACATTGTATAGTTCTATACATTTTTTAAGTGAAGCAGAGTAAGTACCCAGCAACTATGAATTCACAAATCCTTGATACGTCATTTGCAACAATATCGAGTTCATATTTTAATATTTACGGATTCCTTAAGATTTTGCAATAGTAACCATTTTCCAACTTACATGTAATGTTTGATGTTGTGCCATCTGTAGATAGGAATTTAAAAATAACAACTTGAACAAACTGAGGCAGGTGTAATCCTTGTTATCATATGTTAGCCAAATAACCAATTAAATAGCTATTGAATATTCGAATATAACTTTTATATTCAAGACATTAGTTCATAAATTCATAGTAAGTACACACCTAAAATAATAATTTTACTTGATTGTTGAGTGATGATTCAGGTGTTCGATATGCGTACAAATTGAATCAGTCATACTGAGATGACAATGACATGTGCTAAATTATAAGTAATTAAATAATTTCATTCATATGTACATAGAATTCAATTTTACCCTAATTTTTTTAGATTCTGATTATAGAAACATAAATGATAATTATACTTTTTACGAACAACCAGTATTGGATACGCGCAGACCATTTAAATCCTGAAAAAAATGCCCTTCTACACATTTATGCATGTTCCATTTTTAAAATACTTAGTTATAATTTAATTGACAGGCGGAAGCGTTTTTTGTCTTAACATTAACTTGACCTATCCATACAAAGATTTTGTTAACAAAAACACTTTTGGGAGAGACTTAGTTATTTGTAAAATTGTAGGTAATGAATATAAAAGTAGAATAAAAGAAGTGGAAGCTTCGAACGCTCAGGAACGAAAATAATGCAACATTCGCCATGATTGGTCCCTGGATGGATCAATTGAATTTGCTATCTTGAGTTCCTTTATGCTTTCGGAAGGCACGCTAAATCGTTGGCCCCGGTCGCCAAGCCGCTTAGGGCCAGCGTGGTGCTGCTATGGCCCAGACTGCTCATGTAGAAAATCAGCAGTGGGCCGATTATAAGCAGTAAATGTTTGTGAAAATGATCTATCAAGTAGCATAGACATACATACTACTACTAACAAATTAAAGTTTTCTGACTAGTGGCAATGATGCAAAACGTAGTCTTTCCATTGCAAAGGGCCTCTTTGTTTTGTATTGAGACTAATTATGACTTTGAAGGTATGCTGTAGTTATGTAATCTGGACGGTTATATCTTCACTATAGTTTAGAACACGGAGCTGCATGATTGACACCGTCTAATATCTCATTTTGCTGGCAATGTCAATGGCGTCGTAATCGTTGCTAAACCGCAAGCAATCAGAACTAAATTACCGTTTCCCACAGTGAAGCCGACAATGTCATGGCTTGTTTGAGCAACATGTGTTTTGTTTGATAGATTTGCTTTAATTAGAGGCTGGTGGCAAATGTGTTTATTCCTAGTCATTTAGAATCATGTTTATATATATCCAAAGGTACTCCGATAATAACGTAACTCCATGCAACTAACCGACTTTTTTTATACAGAATAGAAACAATACGACATTCAATGGTTGTACGTAGCTACTAATTTATAGAAATATTTAAAAACAATATAATCAGTAATAATTATTTGATAATTTGAAAACATTTCTATGAACTCACTACACGCGATATTGTAAAGGGGTATTGTCGTCTACGAGCTATATTCGAAAGTTGAGAGAAAAGTGAGTGAGTTTTGCGATTTATATCTTTGTGACAACGGTACGATATAACACGAAACCTTTCTGACCGTATGTATATAATTAGTTAATTAATTTAGTAGTTAGTGGTTTAGGTCACACTAATTTCGACAATTATCGATCTATGTCGTTCGACAGATAGTGCTAAAGGGTAAGAGTCATTTATATTATTTATTTCCAGATATCCGAGGCTAGTTTCGTGACGAGCGTTGAGGAGGCGAGTCGCGTGGACCAATGCACCCAGACGCCACCTAGCGGCAAGCCGAAGCCCCGCTCCCTACAAAGGTATCACACCTCCGACCACATCTACGAGCGTGCACAACGCGCACGCAGCGCGCGACCGAAGAGCCTGGGTCAAAGTGACCCTTATTCTGTCTTTGGCAAACCGCCGAGCTATGACAGTCATCCAAAGTAAGACTCGACGGCTTTTGTATTGAAATTTTTGTAACCGAGGTTGCTGAATACGTCAGGGAACTAACTTACATATACCTTGTGGCTAACTTCTACGTACACCTACACTACCTTATTCTTCTTGTGTTAGCGCCACACATCATCCTATATATCCTCACCAAATAATCTGTGCCACAACATCATATGTTTTGCAAACTAAACAGCAACACAATAATGCGGTCGTCACATAACCGAATTCATATTTTTTACGAATTAAACTGAAAAAGTCCAAGATGACGGAAACCTTAACCAGTCGTGTAACTCTTATTATTTAGGTAAATGTGTGCTACCAATTACATAATGCAAATATCTTTGAATACTCTTTTGATCCCGTCAAAAAAATCCCAAATCTACCGTATAAATGAAAAATGTAGTCTGCCTGCACAACACGAATAAATGCGCTTTAACTTGCATGTACTGCGATAACCCAATCGCAGCCCGAATGTTCGCGACGATAGCCGATAATGGCCGTTTGCGTATATCATGTTCCACCACGAAGGTTCATGACGTTAGACGCAAGTGCGACCATAGCATTAGATTAGGTATTTGGCATCTAACAACTTCAAACACTATCTATAGTACCTATCTATTTACATTTCAGTTATTAACTTTTATAGGGAGTTAGATTTTAAGTTATTATAGTTTTAATCCGTAGTAAAAAGAAAAAAAGTATAAATTAGTTTCAATAAAAAGATCGAGTTTTTAATTGTTCATAAAATATAAAAATTATTTTACGAGTACTCTTAAACTTATACTTAATTAACTTAATAGCTATTACGTTTAACTTTAAGTATTTACACCACCGCGATTTTTACCCGACAGCGGTAAATAGGGTTATGTTTTTATAAAAGTTGTATTTTATTTAAAAAAAACATGAAAAATGACGTCTAGTCGCAATTTAATCCCCACTCCCACTGGCTCAACTAGGGTCTTTTTAAAATCGGTTTGGTTGGTGGTAGAACTTTTAAGTCTGCCTGAATAGCTACTGTCATCATACTTGTGTCTGTCGCCATAGCAGTAGATATAATCTTAGCACCATTGTTGCGATCCGGCAGTTGGAGGTAATAAGACAGCTATTTCTGTGGTTAGGATTCCAGGTGTAGCTAACTTTAATGTTCCGTTGTATCATCAGTTACTGTCAGATAAGGAAAGAGAAGGAAAAGGTAAGCCTACATATCCTTAGGTTATCTTAATAATTAAAATCTTAAATGTTTGCGTACGTGTAAGGTGATAATTTTTAGGTATAAATATAGATACTTACTTACCTCCGTGTCATCATTAAAATAACAAAAGTATGAAGGCAATCAACAAAGTACTTATTAATTATTTATTCCATATTTTATCACAAGTCCTATTATGTTCACATATTGTAATACATTTTGTATTAAGCTTGTAGTATTTTTTATCAACATAAAATCACTTACTTAAATATAATGACACGTCATATAAAGCCACTACAATACAAAGCAATTTTATAAATAATCTAACGCACTAACAATAAAGTGTCGTGTTTATGTCGACATTACATGAAAACTTGATAATTATTTTCTAACAGTCCCTTCTGAACTAAAATATTGTGGCATAAATAAACGAAATCATTAGGCAATTATAATTAACTACCATAAATATGAAAAATGTACGTACACACGTACAGAACTTCTCTGCAGCTCCAAAATAACATTTATGTTTATATTTTTACTACAAGTCTCTCATATTTATAACAAATATGAACTATAAATGTAGTTTTCGGTGTTATTTATGATTATCATGGTCCATTTACTTAGAAGAAATTATTTATAAAATTATTTATAATTAATTAAATCAACATATTATTTGCTAGCAATACCTACCTACCATCAATAAAGAAATCAGCAGTTTTTTAATCAGCGGGTAGATACTTAAAAACATATAATTGTCACTAGATAATTACTTATTACATTAAAGTGGTTACGAACTCTTTATTATAATTTTATACATTTATATGTTTATATTTGTAATTTATAAATTTATTCAAGTCTGAATTAAGATTGTTTTACTGTTGCGGTTATAACAAAAAGTAATTTACATTCTCATTTCAATTAATAAGATAGATGACAGTACAGTAAAATTATAGTTCAATGACTACGTAACTTAATACAACTTAATGCATTGTGTGCCAATCAAATATTTTCAATAATATCCAGAAGAAACATTGTCCAATACCTCAGTTACTTACCTAGGTAGGTACTTGCAATTATCATGAGCAAATACAAATGAAACCATGAAGCTGGTTTGGATTAGAATAAGTAATAGCATTTTCGTGACACATTATACATGGTACTTTTGCCCTAAAGTTTTGAAGAGCGCAGAACTCAAAAATATAAATATAGGTATCACTCCCGTTTCAGGTGCAAAGTGAATGTGACTGACAGCCCCACCATTTCCATCACGCCTCCCCACAGCCTGGACTACGTGTGTCAAAAAGGCGGAGTCACTCCCAACGGGTGCGCGACCCCCAACGGCATGATGACCAGCCGGTCCACGGCCGCTACCGTGCTGCTCAGTCCCGGTTACCTACAGGGCCCGTGTCAATGTAGTCAATCAATTAAGGTTAGTTAATCAATGTAACATATTTCATAAAAACTGTATTATTGAGCTAGGAGGTCAGGTAAGAAAATTAGAAGTTCATTGGGCAATTACTTTAAAGAGTTCGTATAGCTGATGATTTCACTATGGAATTAAAAAAGTTTAGTACAGTGCAGCTTCAACTCTCAACGCCAATTTGAAGTAAAAATCTCATGCTAACTCACTCTGTCCTATTTATTAGGCGGTATTAATAGACCCACATGCAGAGATGTCAGGGTACCACCGCTTTTCTTATTAGGGCCAAGAAGCATTTCGCTATGTCTGTGTAATCTTTTAAACTACGCTACGGATTTACTGCGGTATTCGTATAGTTTGTAATAATTTGTGAAAAGGTAAGAAGTTCGACTGATCAGCTAGTTTCTCCATAATAGTGAGATATAACCACAAAAAAAGACTGAGGCATTTTTTGTCAGATATTTTATTGCATGTTGGCATTATCTGAAAATATTTGTTAACATTATATTATATCCGTAAATACTTTCGATACTGAATAAATCATTTCATTTCAGAGTGTAAGCGAAGTAGCATTAGCAATGCCGGTGTCGTCGGGGTGGAATGAAGAAAGTCCAGCAGCGGGCGCCTCCGACGGCCTCTCGTGGCGGAGACTGCATATGTCCCGAGCCAAGCTCAAGGCTACAGCCACCACCTCGGAACTATTGTCAGGTAACAAACAACAACAGAATCAGTATTATCTGAAAGTTGAGACCTGTTATTATTATGACCAAGAGGAGGAAGAGAGGGGGTTGAAAGGGTTTTAGGATAAGTCACTTAAAGGTTGTTCCTAAGCCAATAGAATTATAGTTAAAAAAGCAGTCTATATATGTCTCACTGCCACTACAGGCTTTCCTAAATGGGAAAATGTTACTTCCGATGCGCGGAGCTTGAGATAATAGGTTGCTTTTAAAACAAATTACACATTCCACTCAGTAGAATAAAACTACTCCAGAAAATAAAAAGTACTCTAGAACCAAATTAATACTCGTAGAGACCGAAATAATTTTGAAATTTTTCACAGAACCACTTTTTTATTTATCCTGTGATATTTTCTGATTAGCTGTATTAATTTCTTAAATCCTAATTTTTAATTTCCAGGCTTTGCTATGGTAGCAATGGTGGAACTACAAATCAACGAGCCCACCAACGTTCCAGAATGGCTGTTCGTGATGTTCGCTGTTTGCACAACGGTGCTGGTCGCCGTGCACATATTTGCGCTAATGATCTCCACATACCTTTTACCGAATATCGACGCAGTAAGCAAGATGGAGACTCCTGGAGGACCCACGAGGGCATTGAGAGACTCGCCCCATGAAAGGATGAGGGGATTCATCGAGCTCGCATGGGCCTTTAGTACTGTTTTAGGTAAGTTGATAAACTTTTTGAACCAAATTACACGCGCGTTCGTTATTGCCATGTGTTTTGTACGTGGCTTAAATAAATCTGACACAGCAATTTTGATATTATTAATTAGGGAACATGCTATGCACGCATGTGCCTCTCTTTACTATTAATGTTACTTGCAAGCTTTATTAGAACCATTTCTTAATTAAATTTCATTATTATTATATTGATAATGATCAACAAACTATAGGCTGTCTGCTGGACTCAAGCAATCCTACATGCAAGTACACATAAAAAAAAACAATTTTTTTTAAAATGTAATACGTACGTATATATTGAAATTTGAATTGAAAATGGCCGTCATTACAAAATGGCGGATGTTTTCTTTATAAAATTAGAAATTATCAAGACCATAAGTCTCGAAAAGGTTTAATCTAGATATTTCAAAATGTTAACTTTCTTTAGCTAATAATGTTAATGTTCAATTTACCACGTCTTGTAACAACACAGTTAGGGATTGTTGAATTGAATACTAATTATATGTATGTTTCTTCATCAGGTCTGTTCCTATTCCTGGTAGAGATAGCTATATTATGTTGGGTTAAGTTCTGGGACTACTCCTTTGCCGCCGCCACCGCAGCCACTGTGATTGTTATACCAGGTGATTTTCTTTATACTCTTTTAAAGTTACATGTTAATGTTTGTCTTAATAAGCTAGCAAAGGTGAACTTATCACCTTGTGATTCATTATTAGTATAATTAGTAAACTATTTACTTAATAAAAAAGTATCGATAACTACCATTTTTTCGCTAACTGTAAATTGTATTAGCCTTAAGGAATATGTCTTCAGCCCGTGCACATTCTATTCATTTCTGCACATTAAAAGACTTCAGATAAAGTTCTGAATTTAAATGCTACCAATGGATGGTTTCGTTTACGTCGCGTGTAATTTTAACATATTTTGTATGTAAATATGACAAAATGTAGGGTGTTCAGGAGTTCAAGTGGTAGTTTCTAAATTTATGTATATCTATACATTTTATAAGCTAACTATAAATTATTTCTATTTGAAAGAATATACATAAAAACATTATAAAAATCGTTCAAGCCGTTTCATCATATATAAAAATATGTGTTTTGGTGTCTAGTATCCATGAACAAGCTCTTTATGTTGCTTACTTTGGGTTAGATAATTTGTAAGTGTAAGAATACTATTATGATTATAGAAACTATTCCAGTCATAACGCTTTCTATAACATTGTATTTGTTTTACAGTGCTTATAGTATTTGTGGCCTTCGCAATCCACTTCTACCACTCATTGGTGGTTCAAAAGTGCGAGACCTCAGTCCAGGACATCGAGCAGCTGGAGAGCATGAAGAGGGACCTGGACACCGCCACCGTCAAAGTGAACATGTACTGAAACAAATATTTGCATGCCATTGCAGTGTCAAACTAAAAATTTTGACCATGGCATGTGTGTTTATTCTGATTCCAGAATTAGCTAGGCCAAAGCTTAACTTAGCTTAAGATTGACAGGTCTATACTTGACAGTTATTCTGAGATAAACTACGAAAACTAGGAATTTGTAAAATATCGTTTTAATATAGCGATAGCTAGAATTTTTTGTGCACTGTTAATACTGAAGAGATGAATTTTTAATTATGTTAATTTTGGAGATACGTTTAATTACATTTTTGACGCTTGGAGTTTATTTTTATGTACAAGAAAATTTGGTGCTAAGTATAGCTAATTATGTTAATTATTATTTATTGAATTCATGGGATATTTTCATTGAAAATCTATTATAAAGCAAACCGTTCAATATACATATAGGCATACTTACATAATTTACCTACAATGTCGTGTAAAGCACATATTTTAAATTTTGATTTTTTTGTTTTGCACATTGTACTTAGATGTTTTTTAAACCTATAATGCGTTCTCGCTTGCCTTAAGGTGATGGTTGAAAATCAGTATTTTGCTCGTAGAGTAAAAAACATATTGAACCATCGCCTACTAGTATCATTGCGACAAAAAACTTGTTGGGCTCCAAATAAAGAAAACGTATATTTTGTCTACATATATTGCATTAATGTGTTGCTCTGTAATCTATATTTTAAAGTTTTCTCTTAGTAAATTGTGTGTTTTTTGATGGAAATAAAGGTAATATTTATGTATCTATCTATAATATAGGTCAATCACACAAAAACGTACGTCAGTACGTCAAACACACAACAACAAAATAAATTCTGACTGCAATACTGTATCCAATTTTATTTCTCACTGTATATAAAAAATATCTAGGTAAATAAAGTTTCTACGTTTAAAGCAACGAAGAGTAGCAATTAATAAAAACATTTGCCAAAAGTTACAATCCATTTTATTTTTAATGGAAAATTTTTACTAATAATTATTTAAATGATTTACTGAGACAAACGCGTCAAGACTGGTTTCCGATATTAAACTTTAGATTATTATATTAAATGTTCATATTCAACTACTATGCTATGTAAAAATGGAATGGAGCGACACTCTCGACACTCGCATAAGCGTCATTGGCCATAACTTAGATTCTTGTATTATTTTTATTTCAATGTAGTATGTACACTTAGTTCTTTTTTGGATTATGGATATTAAAACATTTTCTTTATTTTCAATAAAAAAAATACATAATTTTTCCGTAATGTGCTTGCAAATAATACTATGCAGTCAGTTGAAGTGAGTATGTCGTCACAATTAGATACCAACTCCACCGATTACTTTGAACGCATAGTACGTGGTACATATGATCGATGATTTAACCCTTTTATATTACAAGGATGTATCTACCTTGTTAAGTAGGACTGAGACTGAAAGACAATTTGTTAAATAGGTTTATGTAGATATTATAATATGTAGATTAATATGTAATATATTTTCAAATCTTAGAAGTAAACGTAAAAGCAAGAATCCGTCCTACATATATTTTTGTATTTTTAATTGTCTAGGTAGCAGCGCAATTTTTATGTATGTATAAATAAATATTATCTTATAGTACATTAAGAATAAAATATGGATTTCGTTATATCGATAATCGCATGATAATTGTGTGTTTTTACCCTGTGTCGGACACCCAGAAACTGTACTGTTACATAATAATAGTTTTTTCACCCATCCCAATTCTTCTTTTGTTTTAAGAATTAAATTCCTTATTTTTTTATTAGTAAAAGAATTTCGTTTTCAGTTATTGCAAATAAAACTTTAGGATTCTAAAAATATGTTAAACTACCTTAATCTTAATTAATTTGATTGAAGATAGCATTATGAACTTTATAGCTATTTATAAATGTGTTTGACGAAATTTCCAATCAGTATTTTAGTTCAGATTCTTTTTAGGTCAATGATATTATTTTTAAGTAGAATTTTTCACTCATTCGATATTGTGATCTGTTAATTATAATAAATATTTTAAACATGAATTAATGTGTGCTTCATTCGCGTTTTGGCGAACTACATTCACCTACATGCTGACAATATAATGGTATTCCCAACTATCTAATCTTAATTCTTTAAGATATCGTGCCTTTATACTAGATCAGGGATTTCTAAAGGATAGATTAAGGATTTTTTTTCCTTAGGGTTTTGGAGGGATAAACAAAAGTGATATATTTAATTAATTGGTACAAATTCTAATAGTTAATCTTAGAGGAAAACTCTAGGGATAAGATTTTTATGTCTGTTCTAAGGCTAACTAAAAGGGATCTCTTGCCCAAAATAGTTTGAGAACCGTTGTACCAGGCTGATATCGTGATAATCTAGTACAGATCGTGTAAATTTTATTCGAATTTAACCGTTTCGATCTTGTTTTTCGCAATCTGTCGAATCGTATGAAAATGACTGCAGCTCCCCTGTTATGTAGTATTGGTAACTACTTTTTATATATGCGTTTGTCAGCTAAACGCTATTAAGATAGAAACTAACACTAGGGGCATTGAACGAAACAATTCGCTTTACAAACGTTATTTTCAGTCTGCACTATCGGCTGACCATGAAAACCACTGACAGTCATTTGTCCATCTAGTGAGTGGCAATGCCAATACATGCCTCGTAAGCACATGTTCGTTAACACATTCAATGCGAATAAAAATGCCCATATTTGCACTGTGGCGCAATATTATTTTTAATAATTTTATTAAATATTTTTTCCAATGAAACATTAACTATTTCGCAACATTGAAGTGCCGACTGTGACTCTTCTATCGCATGGTATTCATAAACATCAAATTATAATCTATTTAAGAACACTTCCAAACATTTATATTTTGTAAGTTGAAACCCTTCATTATAGGGTGAACTCGGGAGCCGTGTCGTTAGCGTAGTGTGTGTTAAGATTAACACCAAATTCGTAGTTATAAGAACATGCCGCCTTAGTCACGGTACTACTAAAGGTAGAATTAAAAAAACATTTTCTATCTATTTCTTATACTATATGAATGAATTATCCACATTTTAAGGTAGTGTTTGAGATCATCGAAATGACCAAATAAATCGTTTACTTACGCTAATGTTAATGTGACTGTGTTGTACGGCATTATATTATAGAGAAATTGATCATTTTGATATTATACAAAAATATTCATAATTAAAACTCTATCTGTTCTTATATGTAGAAATCTAAAACTAATATTTATTATAGGCCCCAAAAAATACTACAAATAGGTACTGTTGCATTATTATTTATTTCATAAGGTCAAAAACTAGAAACATTCAGCCTTTCTTATGTCAATGTAAAACAATAGCTTACTGTTCACATTCTACAAATTGAACTTGGGTACTTAACATAAATTATATATATCAAAACTGATACTTAGTTCTTTAAAATATTATGAATTATGAATCACAAAAATTATCATAATAATTATTCAATTAGTATTTTATTATGTATGTAATAATTTACCACTGTGCGCATGGTATTAAAATATAATGTAACTTATTCAGTTATGCACCAAGTAAAAATATTACACCTTATTACAAAACGTCGTTAAAGTTAGGCTTGGTTTAGAGCTAAGGCTATCTCATATTGTTGTTTAAGATAGACAGAGGCAGCTTGAGGTTTAAAACACGTTTAAATTTAGAACCGGTTTTGTAATAAGGCGGATTGAGTTTAAAATAAAAGATTGTTAGCTGTCATGTTCATCTCTGGGTTGCCAACAATTTACTTATAAATGGCGACAAATTCAAATCTTGCGTTAATTCTGGGACAACTGCATAAGCTGTTAATTTTAAATGACTTTTCAACAAGGCATTGTTAATCGTCGTTATTTGTACAAATACTTATTAGAATGTTCAAATACAATAATTTCTATTTTGTAAGGTAGACATTAGCTTATCTAAACAGACACACTAGATTCATAAGAGAATCCTAAGTGCTGGGTAGCATAGAGGTCAAAGCAAGAGTCTAGATAGTGAGGTTTAGTGGGTAATAATCTTTTAGTTTGGATAATTTGCTAATTATCCTTACTTATCATTATATTTTGGTAAATATAATTATACAAAATGAGCTTGTCCTATGTGCAATGCGAGCCTTTCATCGACAGATCTATGTACGCACAGTAGACTGCCTTTATTATTATGATTATTTAGATATCATAATAACACAAACATTTGATCTTAATTGAATTTTAAACAGAAAAGGCAATACCTTATTAAAAGTTCCCTCATTAGATATTATCATGTTATATTGTATATTATAATAAAAAACTTATTAAAGACTATATCTATACTACTCACACTAGAACTATAATATAAAATCACATTTCTATGTCCATACCACTAGGTTCAGCTACAAGTAAACCATTTCTCCGCTTGTTATTTTCTTCTCGAGACTCAGATTTAGGACTCTTGTCATCTTCAATTTCTTTTATTTTATCTATAATATTCTCACGCGGTTTCCATACTACCAGTGACATTTGTGGTTTTTCCAATCTGCAATATTATTATAATAGTTTTTTTAAATTAAATTGCAAAACACAATTACGTAAGTTGCGTTTTCCTTTCAATATTATTTTGCCTGAAGATAGATCAAATCCTAAGGAAGCACCGGAGGATGGTACTTTTAAAAATTAAATATTCACAATAAAGCTTTCTTTCAAAATTTACTTTGAGTGGTGAAGAGGAAAAGGCGTCGTCAGGTCTTAACGGTCTATATTTTTAAATATCACAATAAAATAACAAAATAACAAAGCCGCGAGCAAAACTAATTTTCGTACAAATCAAACGTGTCAAGTCCTGTCCCATGTCAGTTTCAGTCAGTTTTAGTCAAAGACAATAGCGGCCAGCAACGCCGTCCAAAAGTCCGTAACATTCCCACCTCCAGTATTGCATGGCAATACTCAGTTACGTCACGACTATTCCAGTTCAACTGCAGGTCAGTTCGAGTCAGTAGCTGAAGTCCATCTGTCACTCAGTCGGAAGGGGGAGTCATGGTCAGTTAGTCAGAGGTCTTAGGTACTAGTCGAACGTCTAAACGGCAAAGCTTAGTAACTGGTCGTTTAAAAGTCCCAGTCGCAGTTTTAACGTCAACAATTCGAACCTGTTCATCAGGTCCAGGATAAACTCTAGTCACAATGCCTTTTGGCCATAGATTTCTGGGCTGCTGATCGTCACAAATAATTACTATGTCCTCGACCTTCAATGGAGCCATTCTCTGAAACCATTTTCCTCGTTTGGCCAACGTGGGCAGGTACTCCTTGCGCCACCGCTTCCAGACGAGGTCTGCTAATCTCTGAGAATGACGCCACGATTTTCGAAGTAAGTCGTTATTGTTAAATTCGTCCAACGTCTGTGTTGTAAAGTCAGTCGATCCACCAAATATAAAATGATTCGGTGTTAAAGGTAGATCATCGTTATGGTCGAGGGGAACTTGAGTCAAAGGTCGACTGTTAATCATATATTCCGTCTCGGCCAACAGTGTACGCAAAATCTGTTCAGTTGGTTTCTGTTCCGTCAAAGTCATCTTGAGTGCCGTCTTTACTGACCGCACCATCCTCTCCCAACATCCGCCGTGGTGGGGGGAATTCGGGCAAATAAACTTCCACTGAATTCGACGCACACTCAAGAACTGTCGGAGTCTGTCCGAGTCCAAGTTTTCTATATGTCGTTTTAATTCCGAGTCAGCCCCCTTAAAAGTCGTCGCATTGTCACTCCAATCGCAAAGCCATTATGGCACTATCTGAAGTTAAGTCGTCAACGAGTTCAATATGTATAGCCCTAACTGTCAAGCATGTAAATAACGCTGCATACCGTTTTTCATGTCGTCGTCCAATCCTAATAGTCATCGGTCCGAAATAGTCTAGCCCAGTGTAAACAAAAACTTTCAATGGGCTCAGTCGACTGATAGGAATTTGCCCCATTAGTGGTGGTGACGGCGCCGCCCGTAAGTTTTTGCACACCTGACAACTGCGCCAAACAGCGTTGACAGCCGATCGCCCACGAAGTAACCAAAAACGCTGTCGTATGTCGTTGAGTACTTTCTCCTTACCACAGTGTGCAGCGTCGATGTGATACCGCATGACCAGTAATTTTGTGAATTGGTCTGCCGGTGATAATATTATTGGATTCTTCGTGTCAAATTCTGTATTAGCTGAATCTATGCGGCCACGTGCACGTATTACTCGATGTCTGTCTAGGAAAGGAACCAACTGAAAAAGTCTACTATTTGTGTCGACCTTGCTTGCCATCAGGAGAGTCTGAAACTCACCAGGAAATGATCGCTGCTGGCTGTCACGAATAAGAAGCAGCTCTGCTTCTACAATCTCGTCGGCTGTAAGTTCACCATGTCGCCGACTGTATTTGTGTCGTAAGTTGTACTTCAGTCTCAAAATCCAAGCTGTCGTTCGAACAAGTCGCCAATAATTAGAGAACCGGTCGCCATCAGGTAAACCATCATTTGAAGAGAATGACGTCACAAGAGCAATCTTCGTTTCAGTGTCAGAACTTTCTTCAGTCACTTGAGCGTCTTCACTTGGCCACTTGCTCTCGTCTTCTCTGAGAAAGTTCGGCCCATTTACCCAGAGAGCACTTGCATCGTCAGTGGTTTTCTCTCGTGTCGCAAGGTCAGCATGATTAAGATGAGTGGACACCCACCTCCACTCACTTGTTTCAGTCAGATCCGCAATTTCACTGATACGATGTGCGACAAAAGGCTTAAAGCGTCCTGCATCTGACCTTATCCAATTGAGCACCGTCTTAGAATCGGACCAGTACACAATACGGCTAATCCTAAGATCGACGTACTTTTTAATGGACTGCCCCATCCTCGCACCTAATAGTGCTCCTTGAAGTTCAAGTCTTGGTACACTCAAAACTTTCAAAGGTGCTACACGCCCCCTAGACATAATTAGGCATACATGATAATGGCCGTCGGCTAAAAATGACCGCATGTATGCCACTGCAGCAAAGGCCCTAGTACTGGCATCACAAAAAACATGTACTTCGACTGGTTTTGTAGCATTTGACTGACAGGTTAAGAGCCATCTAGGAACCTGCAAACAAACAACTCGCCGAAGGTCTCGCAGCCACACCTGCCATCGGACATTAAGATCATCAGTCACTTCGTCATCCCAGCCTATCTTGGTCTTCCAGATGTCTTGGAGGATAATTCGTGCTGTAATAGTCACAAACAGCAAAAAACCTAAAGGATCAAAAATAGACATGCACACTTTCAGAATATGTCTCTTAGTAGGGTGGTGATTTTGGCAGTCAATCAAATCTGTAATATTGGAAAAGACAAAGTTATCATCCACTGGTTGCCACTTGACACCTAGCACTCTTTCGACTGGCAAGTCAGGAATATCATTGAGGATCTTGGCCCCAGAAGATGACAACTTTTCTGGAGGAAGGTGTTGTAAAATTTCCCCGGAATTGCTCATAAAACTAGTCATATTAAAACCACCTTGAGCGTGAATGGAAATAACGTCCTTAACAATGGTCGTCCCCTGCTCAATAGTGTCGATTGACAGGATCAGGTCATCCATGTAATGATGATCAACGATGGCCTTTACTGCCTCTGGATGTTTATCTGAGAACCTAAGTGCATTCTCATTCTTTACGTACTGTGCTGACGAAGGTGAACAAACAGCACCAAAGATCATGACATTCATCTGGTACTCGTCATTCCCCCACAAAAACCGTTGAGCATGTCGGTCTCGTTCAATGATAAGCACCTGATGAAACATCTCCTGTATGTCTCCCATGACAGCATAGCGATGACACCTAAATTGTAACAACATGCCTGGAAGAGAATTTAAATAGTCAGGTCCTGGTAGAAGAAAATCATTTAATGATTTTCCGTCCGACTTAGCGGCTGCATCTGTAACAAAACGTAACTTGTTGGGCTTATTTGGATTAAACACGGCAAAATGAGGTAAATACCATGTCTTGTCAGTACGTTGTCGTGCCTCATCATGTGTTAGCTTACGTGCGTAACCTTTTTGCAAATAGTCTTCAATCTTTTGCTGGTACTTCTGCGCAAACTCTGGAAGTTTCGCCATCTTTCGTTTGATGCCCTGCAACCTAACAAAAGCCTGACTATAACTGTCTGGCAGATGACAACTGTTGTCGCGCCACAAAAGCCCAGTCTCCCAACGTTTCCGATTGTCAACAAATCGAGTTGTCGCTTTCAAAATGTCAAGTGCCAACATATCATCACGAGAACGAGGTGAGTCAAACTTTGGCTTCACACCAAAGTCCTCAGTTCGAAATGTCTTTCTATAAATTTCATTTAGGTCTTCACAAGAGCAGTGCAAAACAGCAACGTCAGTCGGTATATTACTTGCTGTCACAGTGCCATGCAACACATATCCTAAGTTAGTCTTTGATATAGTCGGTCCAAATTTCGGTCCTTGTATTATTTGTCTCGTTACAATAAGGTCTATATTGTCTTGTCCGATAAGCAAGTCAACCTTGTCGAATGTCAAATCACTTTCGTCAAAATAGTCTGTCAAAAATTCAAATCTATTTACAATATTTTTATGAAAAGTATTTACAGGCAATTTTAAATTATTTACAGTACGAACATTAAACAAATCATACACATCGTTATTATTACGACCGCGTATTTTAAAAGAAACGCATCGCGATGTAGAAACGACCGAAGACATTCCGCGCGCGCCGCACAAACGTAGTGGTCGCATCGGGCCATCGATGCCTGCATGCTCGGCGAATGATGCGTCAATCAAGCTAACAGCAGCGCCTTCATCCAAGAGGGCAGAAGTCTCAAAATCTCCATGACGTCCGCTGATTACCACTCTAACGACTTTCAGCATGACGTGATTCACCTGAGCGGAAGGCTGTGTAGTAGCAATAACGACATTGTCGCTATTATTCACTATTGTGTGTAGTAGCCTGTTGTCATTGGTGGACGTTGTCTGTCTTGGCTCAGCATGCAAAAGTCTGTTATGAATCCGCTCGCAACCGTGCATTGTACACTTCGCTTTATTATTACAAGCTCTTAGCTGATGTGAAGAAGACAAGCAGGAAAAACAAAGTTTAGTTACTGTGACAAAGTTCCATCGGTCATCTATGGATAATTGTAAAAAGACAGGGCAGTTTTTCAAATCATGATTTCCTTTACACTTACAGCATTCTTTATTCATTGTACTAGTAGCCATAATAGAAAAATGTTTGTCTTTATCGCTTCTGTACTGATGTGCATTTTTTTTGTCGACCGTACGTGTACTAGTAGCTGTTGTAAACTCAGCTGTTGACTTCGCAACTTCCATTAACCAGTCCGCTACGTCTTCTAAAGTTATGTCATTCATACCTCGTCGTGATTTGTCTAGTCCCCACTGATACTTCAGGTTTGAAGGCAATTTTGATAGAACGTCACGAATCAGTACAGGATTCCGCAAATGGTTATACTGGTCAGTCGAAACCATAACAGCTGTTATATTCTGAATGTCTGTGGCGTATTTGAGCAGCTGCGTCATGTCATCGTGACGTATATCGCGCTGAGATCTTATTCTTGAAAGCATAGTGTCAATTATGGTATCTGATCGTCCAAATCGTAGTTTTAGTGTTTGTATTATTTTTTCTAGATTTGAGGCGCTTGTTAGTAGGGCATACACAGAGTCACGCGCCTCTCCGCGCAAACACTTCATTAAGCGCGCGATGTTTTCATCGTTACTATAGCCACATAATTGTGTCGTCATTTTAAATTGGCTATAAAATAAAAGCCACTCCTCTGGCGCTCCCGAGAAAAAGGGGAGGTCTTTAACGGTAGTCTGTCTTGCTAGAAACTTACTCATCTGTGACTCTATACTAGGTGGTGAGTTGCTAGTAAATCCAGGCATATTTTTAACGGGATCGCAATTTCTGGCTGTGGTATAGTTAGTCGTGCGATTCAGAGACGTCATTGATGTTGTTCTAGGATGACAAATTGGTGAATATGTGTCATGTAACTCACCGTCCTCGTCAATATCTAAGGCTTCGAGCTCTAAAGTTGTCTGCTCATGTATAAGCTGCCTTTCAATTTCAAGCTTACGTCGCTCGAGGTCTGCGAACTTCTCTGCGGCTTTGCGCTTTGTATCTATGACACGTTGTCGGCGTCCTCGCTCGGATGCAATGGAAGCGGCGCTCTTGGCTAAGGATACCTGAGAAGGCGCTGCAGACGGTGGTGGCAAGTCGGCCACGTCGTTCATCGCCTGTGCACTTTTACTTCTCGTCAACATTTTTGTGGACTGTAAATTCATGGACTACGTCGAAAAATGGCGAAGAAGGACCACATGAAGAGGAAAAGGCGTCGTCAGGTCTTAACGGTCTATATTTTTAAATATCACAATAAAATAACAAAATAACAAAGCCGCGAGCAAAACTAATTTTCGTACAAATCAAACGTGTCAAGTCCTGTCCCATGTCAGTTTCAGTCAGTTTTAGTCAAAGACAATAGCGGCCAGCAACGCCGTCCAAAAGTCCGTAACAAGTGGTGTAGTTCATTATTAAAGCTAATAACTACTTAACTTCTTAATCTTATATCATTAATTTACATTTTTTTCACATCTTTATAATATATTACTACTTGTAGTAATGTATGTAATAATTTCTTAATGTGTGTGACATAGTAAAGATCAGGATATATTTGCAAAGTATTGAAAACATGTATAAAGTATGGGAATAAATAAACTTCCTTTTAGAATAGTTTTCCAATGTGCAAAATTCAAGACATATTTATAAATTTCATTGCTAAAGGGGTTAATGAGAATTTAAGAACCCTTTCAATTTTACTTTCCATACAATATAAATATTATATGTGTAAGTAACCCTGTCTGTTTAGTACTATGACTACATGGGAGAAACACATGAAGAACAGTGAAAATGAAAATTGAAAGTTTCGGCTTTAACAACACTACACAGACTCAGTGCAGATTGGTAGATGTATGCAGTAGATGTTACAACTGTGATTAATGACTTAAAGAGCCTGATCAAGTACAAAAGAGATAACCTAGTTTAACCCATGGCCAAGGTTGCTTTGTTTTCACAATCAAAACTAATGCTCGAACCACAACACAAATGGTAATAATATAATATATTGTGCAAGGTCAGTTGAATAAAAGAAGAACTAAGATCATTTGTTACAATTCCAATCATATTTTTGAATTTTTAATTTGCTGTACTCTTTAGCTCTGCTATCTGCGTTTTAGTGTAAGCTCTTCAGTTCTTAGCTTGTATTACTCTCCTTTGGAAGGTGTTGTACACACAGCAGCTACCTAAATAATGACTCATTTAATTTAAATAAAAACTTAGGTCAAACAGTTAAGTACCTCTCGATAAGAGCAGCCGGCAACAACGGTTCTTCTTGTAGCTTTTTTAATTCTTCTGAAAGAACTATTTTATGACCCTTCAGTCTGCTACTTCTTAAAATTGTATTTGATTCCATGCCAACATCCATACACTCCTCTCCAGCAAGAGAATGTGTTGTATAATCTGTTGAGATGTGTAGACCATTGAGATGGGCTGCCATTTTCTCTTCTGTGATAAGTTGTTTGGCTGGGCTGCAAGAAATTAAAATCCAATTAGATAACTTGTAGCAATAGCTGCAATTTAAAAAGGCATCATTTTAAAATCTTGTATATTGCAACAATATTCATGTGTTTTGTATTATATCTTGAATGATATGAATCAAGTAGTAAATAAGAAAATCGTGATTGAGATTGTCTGTCTGTTGACTAAGTTAGTTTTTTAACATAATAGAATATCTATTGTTTTATCCGAATTTCCAACTTTTTAGAAGAGAGTACTATGCATGGCGAATGGTACTTACATGACTGGTTCCACATCTATACTCTTTCTCTTACAATGAATAACTGGTGAAATTTTTGGTTCACAATGCGGAAGCTGTCCTGTGAATTGTACCAAGTGTGGAGCTTCCTGCATTCCCCAAGCGATCCCTTGCATATTCCAGGGCACCCCAGTTGGCACAGGCATTATATGAGGCTCAGGACTATCGCGATTTTGAGGGAGAGATGTTGCTATAACTTGTTGTGCGAACATCTGCTTAGCTAGCTCATCCGACTGGCTATATTGGTATGCTTGATAGTCATAAACATCCATTTTATTGTTTTTCAAAAACAGAATTCACGTGTATGTGTGTATTGGCCGTATAAAAAATACTACGAAGTAGGAACCAAGATAGTCGTAATCATACGCGACAATAACAATACAATCAACTGTCTGACACTAAAAACTTACTATACTATAGTATAGACCAATTCTGTGCTATAGACTGACAGTCCTGCTTAGATTTTTAATTTCAAGCTGGAGCAAAAGCAAAGAATTTTCTTGAAAGTTCTATTACGGCTTTAGAACATTGCAAAATGACACTCTTCGATGAGAGATTAGATGATAAGCTCATTATAAATGAACTTTTATCACCTTTTCAAACAGTTTTAAATTATCTTCATATTATAATATATTTATTTTTATGTTATTTTATTCTCGATAATACAATTAAGGTAACTTTACAATAAATTATAATGGATAGAAACTGTTATTATTCTAATATGGATGTATGGGTTATGTAGCCATTGCTTTCCCTTGAAGAAAAAAAAGCCAAAATTGACAGTTCACTGCAAACAGCTGATTTTTGGCAATTAAAGATTACGTCAATGAAAGTAAATGGAAGCTTTTTATTTTCCTGTATTTTTGTAGTTTTTCTAAACATTTTTCTTTTCTGAATACGGCATTCTCCTAGCGCTCTTCATAATATTTATTTTACTGCCTTTCATAATCTATTCACCAGAAATGTTTCAACGTGTTGTTTTACTAAAAAACTTATTTTGTAGACATTTAGTTTGTGTACCTAAACATAGACCACCAGATAGCAAAGATTTCGACACTCTCAAAGATTTCTTGATGAATAACAACAAAATTCTTATACTAACTGGTGCAGGAATATCGACGGAATCTGGTAATTTTTTTTATTTTGAAATAAAGTAAGACTGGAAATACCTGGTATTATATTATTTGTTTAACTTCTAGGTATTCCAGATTATAGATCCGAAGAAGTAGGTCTTTATGCCCGCAGCAATCATAAGCCAATACAGTATCAGGAGTTTGTTAAGTATCCTAAAGTAAGACAACGTTACTGGGCTAGAAATTTTATTGGTTGGTCAAGGTTTAGTAAAATAGAACCTAATAATACACACTTCTCTATAAGGGATTTAGAAAAGGTGATAAAATAACTACTTTATATTTTGACTTCTAAAAATTTTGATTATTATTATTTCACAAAAATTTTAATTATATCAATTTTTACTTATCTTTTATCCCTATTTTCTGTATTATGGTTTACATTAATTATTTCTTAACACAATTATTTATTTATTTATTTATGTACACAAATGGTTTTTTTTTTCAAATATTTCTGTAAAAAGCAATTAATATTTAAATTCTATGTTATACTCACCAGGTTGGTAAAGTTACCTCAATAGTTACTCAAAATGTAGACAGACTCCATCATAAAGCCGGTTCAGAAAATATTGTGGAGCTCCATGGGACTGGTTACATAGTTAAATGTTTGAAGTGCCCTTATGAAATATCCAGAGAAAAACTACAACATAAACTATTAAAAATCAACCCTGATATGGAGAGCACATTCTCCATGATAAGACCAGATGGAGATGTGGATTTAACTCCTGTAAGTTTTATAATAATAAAACTAAATAATAATGTAATAACATACCTAGATAATTTTATATTTTATTTCAGATTGTAATACTTTGTGCTGATTGATTTATTATGTATATCAGTCACTTTAATTCTGATTGTGTGAGCTTTACTTACTATATAGGTATAAAATAGGTGTCCTTTTAACAGTTGTGAAAATGAAAATTAAACAGGATTTTATGATCAGTAAAATTAAGAAAAAATAAAGTACATACATATAAACAAATACCCAAATTAATTACGATAGTTCAATAAAATATTATTTTCAGGAGCAAATAGATAAATTTAGGACACCACTTTGCCCAAAATGTGAAGGACCTTTAAAACCAGATATAATATTTTTTGGAGACAATGTCCCAAAGGACAGGGTAGACCTAATAAGGAAGCATGTTTCACAGAGTGATGCAGTATTTGTCCTAGGATCAAGTTTAACTGTATACTCTAGTTATAGAATAATTTTACAAGCTAAAGATGAGAACAAGAAAATAGCTATTTTAAATATTGGCCCCACAAGAGCTGATGAGATTGTAGATATTAAGGTTTCAACAAAATGTGGTGATATTTTACCAAATTTGTGTAATGTGGTATGTACCTGATTAGATAAGTTATTAATTACACAACTTCCTCCTAATGACAGACTTAATAATTAGAAATGAATGAAAATAAATGAGGAATACAATTTCATGGTATTTCATTTTAATAGTTATTGTACAAAAAGAAAAGGCTATACAAAATGTTTCCATTTTCCCATAAATAGCAGTAAAAATAAGAATTACTTTTATAAACAATTTGACAAATAATTAATGAAATGATTTAATTTTGAAATAAAACAAAGCTTTATGTTTACCAAAGGAGCAGTGGTAAAGAAATATATAAAAGATACACTAAATTCTCATCACACATTAAATAAAAACATATTGTAGCACTGTATTGTATATTAATATAATCAAATCACGAACTTTTCATTGAATTGAATATTGAAAAGAAAAGAATAGATGTTATTCAATTCCAGAAACATATATTTTGTTTTATTTGAAATAATTGCATGAAAATATCTACTTATGATAATAAAATCGAGGTTCTCTAGTAAAATTTTATAGAATTATCCAAAAGATAATTTTACCACAGTGTAACCAAAAATACTTTCATACTATTACAACATAACATGAATTTGAAAATTACAGGAATGATGAGATCATTACTAGATTCATTCAACTAACTTTGTTTACTATTGTTTCGAAGCGCTATAGAACACAAAAAAAGGCTTCATAAAATTTATTTGCATTCTATGCTTATAGAGAATGCAACTTAATTGCATAAGAATAATTTTTATTTTCTACTTCTATCTAATAATATTAGAACACGTTGTCCTTAACTCAGCTTCAATACTTTCTGTGAGTAATCAACATAATGGATTACTACCTAATCACACATTTCATTTTATATCATCTGGGATGGGACTACAAGAATCCATCCAACAAACATAATGAATATTTATCTATTTATGTATGAATGATAGATATAACTAGATTTCCAATTTGCTATGAAAATAATTGATTTGGTTTTATATTATAATAAATACCAGTTTATAAACATAGTAATCTGTACTGTTTATAATCTGGTATTTATTGAGTGTACCCTTTTGACATATCGTAACCTTTTATGCTTTTCTATTTCCATAAGTAGGAGAAGATTGATTTCCTATTTATTAACCATGCAGATAGCTTAATTTTACTGATGACCATACCGGGCTTTAGGAGCCACTCTGATGAGAGGACCTAAAAGAGGTTTAAATCAAAATGTTAGCTAATTGTATCCCTTCTTTTATTAAAAAACAGAAGTCTTCAAAACCTTCTAAGAGGCTTTTTCAGTATCATATTGTTTTGCCTTCATTTCACTGTGGGTGCATTATTTTATTTTTCAATTATACAAAACGTAACATTTACAGATGCTTAACATTTCAGCAATGAGAAGGGCTCTATACTCACTGTAAACTGGTGCAATTTAAATCCTGAAACATGATGTAAAAGATTCGAAAACCATTTCAAAATATTTTGTAGAAAGCTGTTACAAGATTGTCATTACATCAATCAATCACTTTTAGCAAATTAAAAATAAAAACCAGTAGTAGATGTTCACACAGTTTTTTTTCGCATGAACTATGCATGAGATTTTTTCATAAATGTGTCATCAAAACTTTATTATTCTATATAGTAGGGCAGTGTTCAAAGTTTTAAACAAATGATTTTAGCACAATATTTAACTATTGAGATGGGTATTAATTACGCATCAAAATTATTGTTACCTTGATCATCTTACAATTATGATTGCTATGAACTTAAATTATAAACAATGGTTTAACAATGGTAGGTGAGGTGTGTAATCTTATACTATTTTGGTCAATATATTTCAAAAGACAAATTGAAACCTTATCCTATAAAATCTATTGCTAAAAGATGATGTAATGCTTTCATCATTCAAACTCATCTTATTAGGCAACATTTGTTTGAAATTAGACTATAAATGGACACAAATGAACTTAATCGCGGGGATGCTGAAATTTAAGATGTGCTTGGTTTTGTAAAACTGACTTCCCCAACACAATTTCTATTAATATGGCTTTGATGTTCAAACATTTGACAAGACATCTTATTCATATAATATAATATTTACCTTTTGGTGTTTTAAAACTAAAATATTGAGGAAACTACAGTATGATTATCATAAACCTTCGTTATGTTAACATTGTAATTAAATTGGCATGTTTGAAGCCTTGTACATACAAATTTCTTACTAACACTCAATTATGTAAGCCTGAATATCAACTGTAAAAACTTGGGAAGTCACACTGGATTTTTCACGTGATCTAAGTTTACTTCAAATCCTTAGGATCCTAATTAGGAGAAAATTTTACTCCCTTCAAAAAAAGAATTGGATTAAAAAAGGGAATACTGCTGTTTATCTTTCTTTTATATAAATCGCGGCAAATGACTCGACACCGCCTGATGATAAGCAGTTGGAGGAGTCGATATGCATAGATGGCTAATGCAGCATATAACATACTGCCCTAGCTACGATTACATTGCCGGCCAATAACACATTGTTGAATTGCGAGTGTGAGCATAAAAAAATTGACTTCTTTGTTATCAACTAAGATGAACACAAATGGCTAGCTGCAATGCCATATTTAATCCCATTCTTTATTTATCTAAGTAGTAACAATAAAGCTAAGATCTGACCTGACTCATAACACACACCTCACAATGTTTTCACAAATAAAATCAGCATAAGGACAATGCATAACTCGCTACACTTACCAGTCTTAAAATCACAATTAAATTATTAATTCCACATTGAAATGTTTTGTCACTACATAAAACCGTAATACTAGACTTTCTGTCAGTGTCTATTGTATAGAACATTATAAGAAGTAGTCTGCTTGAGGCTTCTTGGAAGGCACACCCCGTGACTCTTGGGGCGCCGCCTCGAATATGGTGAACTCGCGTTGAAGATTTTCATTTAGTTCTAATATAGCTGCTACATTGCCACATCTGTATAGAATGGAGTGAAAAATCTACAATTTGATATAAATGTTTTCAATAAAAAGCTTATTTTAAATGGTAGCTTTCTTTACATGTAAGTATACAATTAAAATGTAAAAAAGTTATTTACATAATGAATGCAATAAGAAAACTAAAAAAGATTCAGAAGGAGACAGGTGAAGAAATGAGAGGATGATCTACCCCGCAAGGGTGGAGGAATATTGTCCAAGATCATAAGAGGTATTAAATGATCAAAATATGGAGGTCTATATCAGAGCTCAACCTGACCCTTAGCAATTGAGTTGAATTTATTAACGTAGAATATTTTATTTTATTTTATTGTATAATTTAAAAAGGTAATTTTTAATCAATTAGTTAAAAATAGCTGAGCGTTAGACGGGTATCTTACCTGTAACAATAATTAGGCGCGCTCCAGACTGTGAGGACTGTCTCATTGAAGTGCCACTTGTAGCCTTCCATGACCAGTTGGTGGGCACGGCAGATCATGTCAATGTCGTTAGATACATTGAACTGGGCCACCACATCGGACCCAAATAGGTAACCCGCACCACGAGGCGATACACCCCAACCTTGAGTATCTGAATTACAATATATTATAACAAATTATATATATATAAACTTGTCTGGCCATACAATGCAGACACAATTATTTTATAATTTTTTTGGTGTACCCAGGGTTTATTTGGGTTTTTTGGTGTTCACAGCTCTGTAAATTAACCTTTAGTCTGTTGCATGCAGGGATCTCTTCCATAGAAACTCCATTGTGTTTGATTTCTGACATAAAATAACACAAGAAAAAAACAACAAGTACCTTCAGGGTCACTCCACAATAGGTCACACATAGGCCCATCATGCGGTACTTCCTGCTTCCTGTCAATGGTTCTAATTTGATCTAAAGTCTGAATAGAAGGGCTCAGTCCGCCGTGCACGCAGAATATCCGCCCATCAATGATAGCAGATAAAGATAGATAGTCAAATATCTCTGTACAATACCTGAAAAATGTAAAATTGTTCTCAAAACCTAATACAAATTAAAGAGAAGTATGTGGGCATATGACTTCAATATAAATCCATTGTGTCTATGGCCATTTATAATTTACCATGTGAAATTGATGTTGAATATTCAGATTGTTCAGAGAATCACTTCATTCTACTGCTTATAAACCAATGAAAGAGAATTATATGGATGATAGATCTACTTTGATGTCTCCTTATATGAATACAAAAACAAATTACCTCCATACTGTAATTGAACCATATTTTCTGAGGCACTCATCATAAAACCCATATACTTGTGTGATCTGTCGTGACTCATGATTGCCACGAATTAGTGTTATTCTGTCTGGATAGCGAACCTGTAAGAAACATCAGAGTATTAAATCATTGGATAACAGCATGCATGTACCTATGAACTGTGAAATCATTTGAATAATTCCATTATTACTGATATATGTTAAAGGGCTGTCATTTTATCTGGGGTCTTCAATCTTTATTAAATGTGTGATTTACAAATAACATATGATTAAATATTTATAATGAAATTGTTTTTAAAAGAATTTAGTTTATATCATAAATATACCCCACACACCAAGTATACATACACCCAAAAAGTAATTAAAACTGGAAAAAGCAATACTTTTTATATAAATTACAGATGAGTATATAATGGTCAAAATATTTATTAAGTCTTCAAACTAGTGGCATATTGTGTACTTAATACACAGATGATAAGATGATAGCTCTAGATGGTTTGTCATTCAAAGATCTGTTTAATCTGGACAACATACCCTTTACCTTAATGCAATAGTTATTAAGGTAAAGGTATTCTATTTTTTGCACTGAAATGTGAATTCTTACAATAATAGAACTATGAGGCCACCAAGTTTTAAAATTGATTAAAATAAGATAAGAGATCAAAATTATAAATTAATAAATATTTTAAGGTAAGTAAATTGTTAGTTAATGACATTAAAATATTTTTGTAGTACTTACTTTTAATGCTAGAAGTAATAAAAATGTTTCAACTGAATAGAATCCTCTATCAACAAAATCCCCCATAAAAAGATAGTTTGTTTCTGGAACATCACCACCAACTTTAAATAGTTCTTTCAGGTCATAAAACTGGCCATGTATATCTCCACAGACCTAAAACAGAACCAAACTTATAAAATCATGATAGTATATAAAGTTTTATATGTTATTAGCATGTTCAATACCTTATTTAAGTAAAAATTGTAATACTGTCAGGCCTAATTTCATTCCTAAATAACGTTTTCAATTGTCACTAACCTAGAAGTAGTAATAACTATGAAGTTTTAGGTTCCATAGTAAAATGTATGCCAACAGAGAAATCATGTTACCAAAAGATACAGATGGCATTCAAAGTAGTTCAAATGGTTCCAATATTACCAGGGGACTTTTTACCTAGAAAAGCACCATACCTCAAAATTAAAACTAACACTACCTTTAATAATAATTCTAATTTTCGAATACAATGAAAAAATATTTGGAATGTTTGTGAATTTTACAAATCAACTTTGAGTAGCTGCAATAATTTATACACATACAATTTTCTCTTGCTCATTGAATTTAATTTTTTGTACATATTTTGGCTTAAAACTAAGTCATTTTACAGCCTAAAATAGTTTTCTACATAAAATCAAACCAAGAAAAAATATGAATTTAAATTATTTTTGAACTACTTTATAGTTATAGTAACAAACTAATGAAGCAACAAGAGACTGCTTAAAAATGTACCAAATCGCAACATAGATCATTGAATATTGGTTTTTACCGTGACTGGAGAATCCACGCGCTGGACATTACTCTCTTCTACAAGAATCTCTCGAGCCTTGGCGCATAGAGCTTTAACCTCTGCTTCCATAATTATTTCACATCTTTTCAATTGCTCAATTTGACGATCCAAGTCACTAGTATCCGACATCCTCGTAAGTTAAATTACAACGGTAAATCTACAATTATAATGCATGTAGTGGGTAAGCAGTACAGTACTCTTAGATTTGATATATTTTAACATATATTTCAAAAGAGTATCTTAGTTTTGTGAACTCGGGTATCTTTAAAAACAACTTACTGATAAATACAAATAAATATTTAAATGTTAAGCTTCTTATTTAAACTATATTGCATTGACTATTGAATTGAAATATATTGGCTTTTTCTTGCAAACAATCACAATCAATCCGCCATTACAAAACGACGAATTCAAAGGGTGCGTCCATAATTTTTGGATATATTCTCGTATAACAGAGAAGGCTATGGAAACTGCAGCACATACAGCCATGGAGTTTTGGCGACTAATGGAAGACACTACCATTTTGTTAATGACTTAAGACAAAAATTTTTGAAAATGGAATGCAAAGTTAGCGATTATGATAATATGATACGAAAATGAAATGCTATGTAAATGATTCGAATGAAGTGATTCTTAAATGAAATTAAAATTTTGCATAAATAAACGTACCCTCCAAATAGTTGATTGGAAATGAAACATTCAATAATCTCACGTAAGTCAGTAATCAACGCTGAATGATACATTCCATTTATTATCCGATATAATGAACTTTATACATTTCATTAAAAAAATTAATTACATAATACATACATTACATAATAATATACGAATACAGCACCCAATCGATCGCGCCATTACGCGCCACAATCATTTTTTTGTTTAGTTCTCCCTAAAACCGGAAAGCCACAGGAAACTGCAGTCTGTGCAGTTTGCAATGTCGGAGGATACTGGTTTAACATATTCCTTTGATATTGTTTTTCGTATTTCTTTCCCAGTGGAATTTTTGAGAAAAAATGTGTGAAATGACAATAATGTTAAATAAATTAACTAAACACTCAAATGAATCAATAAAAATTATGCAAACAAAGCTCATTAAAGTCAATTTACTGCTGCTGCTTAAACATTGCTGAATAATGTATTCCGTATATTGCAAATGTAACTATCCTTTTCAGCACAATACTGTGTCATTCTCACAACAAAAACTATACTAAGACACAATATACGAAATTACATCTTCAGCACCCCATTTCTAAGATAAAGTGACCTCGTTTCGAATTTAAATACTGGAATCATATGGTAATAATAAAAATAACACAGTCTACAAATTAATGAGTTCAAATATGATGTACGATGCAAAGATTCTTTTTGAAATGAAACCACATTATTTTCACATTATAATATACTCTTCGAACACCTATTAAATCTCAAGTAAACCTCTTAGTTGATATTTACTGATTTTACATTAAGCTGCATTGTTTTCACATCACAAAATTTTATAGACAACGAAATGAAAAACTTTTAAACTTTAGTTCCTCTTGCCATTCCATTCCTATAAAGAGTCAAATGCCCAACCAAAGATTGTGTCATTTGCATATTATTTCATCTTAATCATTAACATAACATTCCATTTTCCTATCATTTGATCGTAATTGCTAACATAGGATTCCATTTTCAAAAATATTTCTGTTAATTCATTAACAAAATGACGGAGCCTACCATTAGTCGCCAAAAACTTCACGGGGCAAAGGGATATGTTACGCCGGTATCTCACTTCACGCACAAAGAGATTTCCTGACTCCTTTCTCTGTCGCACAGTTAGATCGTGGAATTCCTTTTCTGTACACGTATTCCTTCTTTCTTACAACATGGGATCCTCCAAAAGAGGCGTGAAAAACACTTTTTAGACCGACGAGGTGGAGGTGGCTAAGGCAGTATGTCGCATGCCGCACTAGCTTTCTTCACATATGAACTCCTTTACTGATCATCATCAGATGGTTTCAAATCATTTGTTGAGCTTTTTATAAAATAAAAGAAAAAAATAATTAAATAACATATGGCATGGGCTTTAGTTTCCTTTGCTTTCTCTATAATAGAAGGAATTAAAATAAAAAAAGAAAATTAAAAAATCTTATTATGGCTAATAAACTCATCGAATGGGAAACGCCCGCGAAAAGTAACTTTGTGACAGTGTTTTTCTTCATATTCATTGGTAACAATACTGTCAACGTCATACTTATTTAAAATATCCACCAATCATCATAAACGGTCTATCTATGGTCAGCGTATGATTGGTTAAAATTTATTGTTACTATGCAGTGCGAGACCATAAAACGAAAATATTGTTTTGCAAAGAGGCGCCTACGTTAAATGCAGTTTTACTAGTATAGTTTATCGATTTATTGAATGTTTATATGGTCAAAGTGTCGTTTGATAAAAAAATCAGATCTTGTGATTTGTGCATCAAAGTGAACCATGGGCAACATTTACACCGTCGGACCCAATGAAGCGCTAATAGTATCAGGTAGGTTAGAACTTCTAATACTTATCGTGTATTTCGGGATCATTTTTGTTTTAGATTTAATACTTAAACTCTTAACACGATAGTACATCATTAGCACGTTTGGATTAGACTTCTTGAATGTACCATTATAGATTATTAATTAATTTTACAGTAGATACTTGTTTACAATAATATTGGTTTTAAATGTTGTTGTTTCATATCTTATTAGAAATAAACTGACTTAGGGATCCAGATACCGATTTAAAGAGTAATTTTATTTTTTATAGGCCTGGTTACTACTATTTTTGCTCTTCTATTTATTGAATAAATAAACTACTAATAAAATTTTGAAATTCGAAATGATTATTATTATGCACAAATTTCCAAATAATAATCTTGACGCATAATTGCATCAAGTATCAATATGTTATCTTTGTTTAAATGTTTGAATAAAATACAATAGACTTTTTACTGTTTTGTCACGGAAACTAGTCTTGACTTACAACTTTCTTTACTTTTGATATGGGCTCTGTATTGGCAATTCAGTGTTGACTAATATTGAATAGACAGAACCAAATTAAACAATTTTCTAAATTTTTATTTTTCATTTGTATCTTGCACTCCTGTCTTCTGTATGGTACTTTTGTTGTGCAACTAGGTCTCATGAAAAAATCAGTCAATCAGTTGGTTAGTCTTGTGAACAAATGTTTTGTTGTTTTTATGTTTGCCCTGCTACAGTTTTTACTTTTAATAGTCTTTGAATAAAAAAAGGTATGAAAGATATCTAAACTGTGAATTATTCATATTTGAAGGGCCTTCCTTTTACGAGGAGGAATCCTTTTACTTACTTACCAGCCACTTGGTTTAGCGGCGGGTGTGTGTGGGGCTCACCCAGTGCCTCATAATAGTTCTACTGGGGATACCCACTAAAACTCCCCAATAACTCTATTGCCCTTCACGGAGGTTACCTGAGTTCTGCAGAGGACTACATGAGGTGAAGATATTGTACCTAAAAGTATTATAGTTTGTTAGTTACTTATATATTTGAATAAACAAACAGTTATTAGTGTAAACTCAATTAAAAACAGATAAAATTGATAAAAAATTCAGGTAAGCTCTTAAAAAAAATATTATAAATTGAATTTTTTCTTCAAGTGTCTGAAAGCAATAATGATGATAAGTTATTCTTAGAATTCATTATAAAATATGAAAATGGTATTTTTTATTATTTTCGTTATACTCTTGTCTGTTAGTTTTATTTAATACTTTTCCTCAAGCATGCTTATCAACTATAACAGGTTTGATTGTCTATAATTATCAAATATAAATGTTTAATATAGCTGTTTATTTGCAACTAATGTAACTCATTGTCATTTTTTTAACTTTAATCTTTTTTTGACTTGAACATTATATATTGACATCAAATACCTAATAGTCAGGCGGTAACCTCTTAGATTGCAAAATATTTACATTGTTTAGGTGATTATTGATGTATAATACTATACTGTCTCATTGGGTTATCTTATTGAAAGATAAAAATGTAATATGGTTATAACACATTTACTGCCTATTTTCATAGAATTTTATCAAAATAGCTGACTTATACGTAATATCTACACAAATTCTTTTTTATTATATACTTTTATATATTATTGCCGACTATTTCATGTGAGACTGCCAGCAAAAAATATATATTAAATGACATTGGAACATGGTCTATACTGTGTGTGTATGCAATATTATTACTTTTATTCATTAACTGATGAAAAGAGGAATAGCCAGGCATTCTTGCTAGGGAACCAAAAGTTTTGCTCAACATGTTGGGTGTGTGATTCATCTAGGATGAGTAAGTTAGTTAGACCCATTGGTTATTCGCTACAAACGGCGGCTTCAAATGCCGCGGTGATTACCTAATAGCTTATTTTTATGTTATTATTTATTTCACGCTAAGCAGCTTCGAATATCTAAGAAAAAAATAATGGCTAGGGCAGTATGTCGCATGTCTTCACTAGCTTTCACTCTTCACATATGGATTCCTATACTGCTTATCATCAGGTGATGTCGAGTCATTTGCTGATTTTAATATGAAAAAATTTATTAAATTAAATTAGTATTCAAAGAACTTTTTATTATTATTTTTTTGTTTATGACGTAGATGATAAATAGATGTCTTTTTTGTATTCAGTGTGTTCACATTAGAAGCAGGCTCGTTATAACGGGTTGTGGCAATCACCACTTTAGACAGGCAAAAACTAAACCTAAAAAATCAATGCAGTAAGAGAGATGAAAATGGAAAGAAAAATTCAAAATAAGTATTATATTTCCTATAATCTAAGTCGTTAGCTAATGACTTATAATCAAAAATGCAGTCTTAACTTTAAAAGATGTTCCATGTGTATTTTATCATATCAGCAGCCTTTTCTCCAATCATAACAGCGGGGGCATGAGTGTGTGCAGAAATAGTTCTCGGTATAATACTCGAGTCTACCACGCGCAAGCTTTTTATACCATAAACTCGTAGCTCGGGATCTACCACAGCCTGAGAATCCCGAACTGGACCCATGCGGCATGTCGCGATCTGATGGTGTAGAGTAGTTGTAATAGTTCTTATTGCGCACTCCCAGTAAGCGTCCGAATCAAAAACTATTCCACGGCAAGTCGGAAACTCAGCTCTATGCAATTTGGCACCAAATTTTTGGAATGGCTCCGTAGCAGCTAACTCCTGAATATGACGAATTGATGCTATCATCGTAGCCATGTCTCTTGGGTCAGTCAAGTAATTGCCGTATAGTAGGGGATGGCTAAAAGGATTTTTATCTTTCAACTCTAAGTAGCCAACTGACTTTGGATGAAGTAACATAGATAGAGCACTCCACGATTCCGTATTGTCAATAGCTCCAAAAGCTTCATCAAAAACTGCGTTAGATAATCGTATACCTCTACGCACTGCTTTGCTACCATCCGGTCCACCGTCTATTACTATAGATCCACCAATACTTATTAGCTCTATGTCAGGAACTGGCTCTGGGTCCTCAGATATAGGGGTCTTAATATACCCTATCGCTTCGACACCGCCCGGAGTTGATAAATCATTGTCGCCATCACGTAACCAATCGACAAATGTTTTAAGGTTCATAGCTCGCGATTCGATAAAGCTTATACGTGAAGTATTTAAAGTATAAACCATCGTAGTGAAAGCTATGTGGTCGTATAAAGTTTGGCCTACAGGAAGATCTTTGATAACTGGAATCCCTTTTGAAACAAGATGTTCTCTTGGCCCTACTCCAGATAACATTAAAAGTTGCGGTGATGCAATAGGACCGGCTGATAAGATGACTTCTTTGCGTACACGTGACGTGTACTTTATTCCTTTGTTGATAAATATGACTCCATACGCAGACTTTGTTTTCGGTTCTATAAGTATCTTAGTAGCTCTTGTTTCAGGCATAATATGCAAGTTACGTCTCTTTTTGTGTGGGTGTAGGAATACTTTAGCGGCACTGTGGCGATGACCTTTGCTAGTAGTCGCTTGCAGATAACCAAATCCAAGTTCGTTAGGAGCGTTGTAATCAACTGTGGGGTGACCGAGAATTCTTCCTGCTTCGAGAAATGCCTTTCCTAATTTTGTTCTGAAAATTAGTTGACTGTGTTAGGAGATTACTATTAAATAAATAAATACTTCTATTAAAAATATATCCGGACCAGAAAAAAGTATAAGCTAACATCTTATATCAGTCGTTCCCGTGTTAAATAAAATTAGAAAAATTAAAAGAATTCCACAGATTTCTGCTGGGTGCTAGGTAGCTCAGTAGTAAGGGTAGTCACACGGACTAGGAAAAGTCCCGGTTTCAAATAAAGTGACATATCTTTTTGACTTTTTTCTAGCCTGATAGATGTTTCTAAAATATCTTTTTAATATTAATGGATACGTCAAAAACGTAACAAAATAGTCGTATGGGATTTATTATCATTGCTCTTAATTTAGAGAGATTAAAATTTTTAATATAAACCTTTTTGGAACAAATTCAACAGGCAGTTCTCCGTCCCTGTTTCTGTAAGGTTTCTTCTCGTAACCATTTAAGTAAGCTTTCTCAGATTTCATATAGTATTTCAATACCTCGTTGTACGACCTGAAAATAGGTATTTTGTACATATAATGGATTCTTTAGTGAAATTATAGTATCTAATTGAAGTATAAAACGACCTAAACCTAATAAAAACCACATAGATATATAGACTGTGGTTCATATTAGTTTTATGTCCTTCAAACTGTTGCAGCTACCTGCATCTATACAATCCATTCAATTGATCGTAAAAGATTTGAAAAACTTTAAATCCATTTAAATAAACGATTTCTGTTCTGTTACGACATCTTTAAATTTGTTATGTAATCAGTACAAATAAATACTAAGACGCATTAAATATATAGATACGTCTTTAATTGGTTTGGAATATAAGAACCTGCCCCAAAATATGTTCATACGACTCGTAGGACCATCAGCGTCTTTAGAATTATTTTTAAGATAATATTCAGGCGCAGGCATATTTTCATACTAAAGTATAATATTAAAACAAAAAAAAATGTCTTGATAAGCAAACAATACCATGAAAGGCCGACTGGTCCAGAGGTTAGTACCCCTGTCTACTGAGCCAGAGATTCTGAGCTTGAATCCCGGTAAAGAGAAATATTTGTATGGTGAATATGGAATATTTGCTCATGATTCTTCGATGTTTGTTTAGTTTATTTCTGATATTTATATACATCCATATACATACTATATATTTTCTTCCTATCCACGACACAAGCTTTAATTTAGGCTAGCTAATAGGTGTGAGTGTGAGAAATATTATTGTTATTCCACATATTTATAAAACGATGCAGAGGTAGTTGTAGATTGTAAGGAACGTACACGTTCTATAACAAATGATAGAAATGGCATAGTGATTTCAGCGCTCTAATTTCGGCTACCAGAATGGGCAAGTTATCCCCGATGAGTCAGTCAAACCTATAAGCTACTTTCTTTGGCTTGTTGATAATGACCTTACTTTTGGTTGTTAATTGGCTGATAGCATAGGGACAGCGTGCTAGAGATATGACACGAAATTCTTAATTTGTGTGGGCCTGTAGCCAACCCTAAAAATATGGAACCTTGTTTTAAAATTATTTGTAATTACAGACCCATGTTCTGAACGTACCAGCCATAGTTTCCGTCAGCAGCAATTCTATCCCACTCCTGAGGTCTACCGCGAGTGTAGATCATGTAGTTCACCACGCTTGTGCCGCCTACCGCCTTGCCCCTGGGCCAGAAGCAGCGTCCGTTTATCATGCCTAGAATAGAGAATATTCAAAACTAGAAAATATTATAATAAAGATGTAGATTTGAATCTTTAAATAATGATTGTATCACAAGGGAGCAATATAATATTTTATGGCAAGCGTGCTATTTTGAATCCAGAATAAAGCAAATAATTCTTAGAGTAGAATTCCGAGAACAGCTAGGGATTCAATATACGTAGCCCGAGGTATTAATAATTTTGTGACCTCTGCGATGCTCTCTGCTTTTCATTCCATTTATGAAAAGTAATAAGAGGCGCTTTTAGATACAACTCATAGCACATAGCATAGATACGCCCACGATTTTTTATTTAAATTCAAATATTTCTGGGAATTGATAGCCTAAACAAGATTCTTTTTGATAATCGCAATCCAATTTCTTAATACTTTTGGATTAAAAAAAATTAAAATGTATGGCATTTGACATAAGCCGTCGCTTACCAATCGAGTTGAGTTGTCAAATCCCATACATTTTACTGTTAGCGATTCGATTGCAATTATCTGAATATATGTGGTCTAGGTCCTCTGATTTCTAAATAATGTAACAAATACAAAATTAATGAATTTTGATACTTGTTTCTCTAAGCATTTTTTTTCCAACGGATATAACACCGTCACGATTATTTGTCAAGTGTTTAATTAGTGCGTATTGAACTTCTAATCGTATAGGTAGTTCCAAAACTAGTTATTCATAAATTGAATAAATGTATAAATTTTGACCGTGATATGGTTTTAATTATTTCCTTTTAATTTAAATGTTTAAAATATTTAAATAAAAAAGGAGCTTCATGAAGAAGATAAAGATAATTTTTCTTTCCGAACACATTTCACTCATTACATGTATTATCAATGTATTTAACTTTTACTTTTAATTTAACTTGTCTTGCTTTTTTGGCGTACAAATTATAATGTAATCAAAACAAAAACAGAAATCCTTGAATGTCAATAAATAAATGCAGAATCTATAATCTATTATTCACAATATGCGTGATAACCATATTTTTAAAACACATATTCCGGATGACATTGTGTCAGAGACGTGAGAAAGAAATTGGATTAGACTTTACAAACATGACAACGATGTATAAAAAAGGAAGCGATAGAATTTTTAGGCTAATAAATATGGTCTGCTACTCTCAGTAATTTTTAGTCCAAATATCGATCTTACACACTGTTTTTGGATTTTAAATGCTATGGATCTTACAAGTAGAACTACCCCAATAATTATGCCGAATCTCAATATCGAAAACAATTGCTATGGACTCAGCAAATCATCAGTATTGTATAGGCTACTGCTTAGTTTTTGCATAGATTTCCAATATTTGCTTTTCAGTTAAGTCTATTGTCTATTAAGTAGCATATTACTGACCCATACATACTCCTGGTTGTCGTTCCATATAATATTGCCAAGTGTAGTCCGTAGACTGAAAATATGCAGCCATTGCTGGAATATCAGTCATCAACATCTCAGGTTTGCCAGCTTCTATAAGTAGTACAGTTGTATTCTTGTTTTCTGTGAGCCTCGAAGCTAGTACACTACCAGCGGATCCAGCGCCTATTATAATGAAATCGTATTCTGTCAACGGAGCCGTGACACCTAAAAGCGATAAATAATATTTATTTTGGTATGAGATTTTTCACCGCGTTTCTCCGCATCACCACAATATAAGTCATATTTAATACGTAGAGAAAAATTTCCAAACCTTTATATAATGTTGAATGATCTTATTCTTATTTAATAAATAAAATTAAGCGTTATTTTGGCCTTGAGTCTTAGGAGATATTTTGCGTCCAATGAATTATAAATAAATAATTTAAAATGATTTATATTTTTTATAGTTATTATAACAGTTTTTCTATCTCGGATAGTCTCACACATCTCATAGCCCCATTCACCACTGAGTACCTATAAATGGTTTTACAACTTTAAAAAAGAAGACATTGTGCTTTCTTATGCGTGTTCTATCACTTGTATAACGAGGAGTATTCTGAGGAATTGTATGACACAAAGCTCACAGCCTCCTTAGAACATCGCACCGTTCGCCTCGTCTCGCCAACTTACACGTTGGAACCGAAGTTGTGGGATACTATACGGTTTCGGAGATTTCCTCATACGATTACAATAATAATGAACAAAAAACAATTTGAAAAGACAAATTTTTTACATTAAGAGAAGTTAACAATATTGCATGAAATTGATAGCTAATTAAAGGATTTCAAAGCATTAACTTCAAGTAACAGCTCACGCTGTTCTCAATCTCTTCACAATCTCTTCTAAACAATCTCTTCACCGTTTATCATCAGGTGTATAAAATTATTCACCAATAAAGAGCCTAACAATTATATAAATGAAAAAGAGCCTTAATATAAACGAGTTCTAGTTTACTTATGAAATTCCAGAATAATAATTAAATCAATACATCAGGAGTATCTGAATTGGACTGAGTGTCATGTTCATGATAAGAAAGAAGTTAATTGACCTTTATTGTATCCTGTTCTTAGTTTTGTTTATCACTTGCAACATTGGTCTTCAATTTATTGAGAAACAATATCCACCCTGGTGACAGTTAAAAAACAATTATTTCTGGAATATATGGCTAAATCTGTTAGATTCAAAGAGTTTTTGTTTCATTGTATGTGCAATTAACATAAGATGAAGAAAATTTTGTTTGTAGAAATAACTCTGCAAGTTTTTTATGCCTTTTTTCTAGCCAAGCCTAACAGGTTTGCTTATATTGGTATTTTAAAAAATAATTTACATTTTTAGTTTTAGACAGCTGCATAATATATTTCAATATTACGATTTTAGTTATGTTTGTTATGAGTTATTTTGGTTTCTGTACCAGCTTTATACATTTGTGAATATAAATACAACGTAATTAAATTGCAAATTTGGTTAGTCATCATAGAAGTGATCACAGGATAAAACTAGCCAGCTAGACACAGTAGGAAAATTCCTCTGATCGCCATCCGAAGTACAAAATTCTGTTTACTTAGTAACTTGTTTGAAATACTTTAAGGAAGAGGTAATAATTACAAGCTGGACCTAATTATTGGTGTAAATGCGTGATTCTCCGAGTAATCTGAGCTATTTTGCTGATCTAGAATCGAATGCTTAACTCAGAGTTTCCTGTGTAAGCTTAACTTTTGTAGCATTTTGGTTAGACCTTATGTTCCCATGAAGTTGCCGAATTCCAAAACATATGGGATGCCTTGTTATTCCCTATCATATAAATGATATCTTTTGACCACACCATCTTACTTTAGTAGTTATCTTCACGTTATAATGTATTATGTTTTATTATAATTACAATGTACTTGCCTTCTGGTAACGTGTAAGAATCTCGAAATAATGCGAAGAAGTCCTCACTATCTGGTTCCTTGTATCCATATTTCTTTCCACTCGTCTGTGACATCAACTCTATCATCGGGTGATAAGACCACAGTAATCTTGCACTTCTTCTGTTATCGGTTCCACTTGATTTCAGAGATTCTTCTAATATGTCATCATTTTCATCTTCCACTAACATCTCTCCATTACACGTTAGAATTCCAATAATAAATATAAATATCAATACTTTTTCGAAAAACATGGCTGCAATTTTTTTACTTTTTCATAATTTTTAAATTCTGTTTCTATTTTAATATTTACAACGTAACTACCAGGCATACCCTATGGCCGACTACGCATATATGAGTTGTATGCCAGGCAGCTTGATGAGCTCGGAACAGGTCCAGACCATGTTAGTACAAGTAAGATGCCGTCATTTTAATTTGTGCATGTTCAATTCTTATTAAACTGTACTTAAAGATTATAAAACTGATCAATAGACACATTAGTCAAGTCGTTAAGCAACCGCCGATCGTGAACTAATGCGAATTAGACTTGTGACTTTGTACTTACTAGTTCATTCTGGTATGCGACCTTATGTATATAGTAGTTAATTGTTAAAGTATGCTTTATTTCTGTTTCTTGAATGTTAAATGATACAGGAAAACCATGTATAAGCTAACTAAAACAGGGTTTCATGAGTTTTGATGTAACTGAGTCTGGGTAACGAATGGAAAGTTTACATTTATTATGAATATCATAATAGGTTTACTATTTTGACTATAAGTTTACTATTTAAACTGTAATAATTATTTGATGATTTGTAATTGCATATGTAATTTGTGAAGTATTTTTTTTATACTTGTATTTTATTGGTATTTTGGGCTATCCAGTCCATTTTGTTACTGTGACCCGAAAGATCTATTTCGTCTTGCTACTAATATTATTTGGCTCTTTCCAACTTTAGGAACTTCTCAACCTAAAGAAATTTAATTTCATTTGGATCGATTATGTATCCCCAGATGAAGGCTTCATTTGTAGATGAGAGGTCGCAGTCACATAGGAGGTGGAATGTGACTTTACGTGCCCGTGCACATTACTTACAAACATCATAATCGCTTAGTATTTATTTAGTTCGTAGTGTCTTTTCAAAGCCTATTTCCAACAGCACACCATTCTGTGCTATACTAGATACTTGACAAATTTCTGTGGAATCCAAACGAAATAGGCTATGCCCCTTCTCAAAAGTAATCACATGAAGGATTCCTAATAGATTCAGTTAAATACTGGGCTAATACTATGTGGAACTGATGAGCTGGTAAAGCTCAGCAGGAGTAACATAAGTGATTACTGAGTTTCCTTTTGAGAAAGTGCGTGGCCTGTGTCCTTGTGATGCCATAAAAATTTGTGATATGTCAAAATATTGTACAGCACAGAATTTTGTATTTTGGATAAGCTTGTATATTATTTGATAAATTATTGAATTAAAAATAATTCCATTGAAGTAGATATCGACATTTATTTTTATAATTTTATTTAAAAATTTTTTTTTGTAGGTTTAAACGTAAATTTCCTGGTTTGTATCTTATTAGTACTAACAGATGCGGAATTTTGAAATATTCATAGAGTTGTCTTAATTTATGCACTTGAATAAATCAAATTGGAGGTCAATGTTGTCTAAACAGGTTGTACAAGTTTACGTCGTAAATTTAATGTCGCAGTGACAACCTTTTTTCAGTTAAAAGTTACTTTTATCTATCCTGAGTAGTGTAGTGTTAAAAAATGAATCCGTAAAGATACTTTTTAAAAAACTTTGTAAAAAACTTTAGTTTAAATATAATATAAAATGCGTCGCTCAATATAACCTCCTAGCTGTGCCGGCGACTTAGTACACGTGGACGTCGGAAAATAACTACTATCGAACTTAGGTGGGTACGGTACATGATTTTAATTGAGTATTTATTTGGTTAAGCATTTTATTCATGATTATAACAAATTTGATCATCAAAAAAGGTTCTATAGAAATAGACAATATGCTGCCGCGGCTTTTATTTAGAACTTTAAAGGAGAAAAATTCCGATTTATATGATTTTTACGTAACTTTAACCGTTTACGCAATGACTGCAAAAAAGTTTTGAAATGTTTTGCACTTCTGGATTTTTTTTATTGATGCTCAGTTCCTTTTGGTCGTACCGTGATGTTATATAGTCTTCCTCGATATGGATGGATAAATGGACTATCCAACTCAAAAATAAATTTTCAATTAGAATCAAGTTCCTGAGATTAGCTCGTGTAACTAAAAAAACACTCTTCAGCTTTCAAACGCGTCAATTAAAGACGCTCCTAATAAAAGATTAATTATTGAATTTCATTAAGCATCTTAAAAATCTTAATTATCTATTTATTATATATGATAATAACCTAAAAAATAATAAAGAAATAAAAAATTTATTTGTCTTGTTAAATAACAAATTTAATTACTTATAATACCTATGTATAATTTTCCAATTTCTACGAAGCTATATTAACTGTGCGAGGCTTTTATTAAATCTGCTGCTTTTTCCCCAATCATTATGGCTGGTGCATTTGTGTGAGCTGAGATTGTGCGCGGTATGATACTGGAATCTACGACTCGTAGCCGATGTACCCCGTAAACCTTCAGTTCAGGATCTACGACCGCAAGAGGATCAGAACGTGGCCCCATACGACAGGTCGCAATTTGATGATGCAATGTCACCGTTAGAGTCCTCAATGCACATTCCCAATATTCATCAGAATCAAATGCAAACCCCCTGCATGCTGGGTACTGAGATTCGTGTATGCGAGCACCTAATTTTTGGAATGGCTCTGTCTGCACTAAAGCTTGTATAAAACGTATTGATTCTATAAATGAGGCTATATCTCTCTGATCAGTCAAATAATTACCATGCAATCTAGGGTGGCTGAATGGATTGTTATCTTTCAACTCTAAGTGTCCAACAGATTTTGGATGTAGCAACATTGGAAATGCGCTCCAAGTGTCAGTCGCGTCTATTGAACCGAAAGCACCGTCAAATATTTCTTCAGAAATCATCATTCCTTTTCTCACTGCTTTGCTTCCACCTGCGCCACCATCAGAAACTACAGAACCGCCAATGCTTATCAATTCAATATCCGGGATAGGTTCAGGTTCATCTGACACAGAAGTTTTAATATATCCTATGCCTTCAGCCGCACCAGTACTGGCAACAGAACCGTCACCAAACTGTATCCATCGAATCACATTAGCTAAACTTGTTTCTTTGGCTTCTATCAGACTAATATTATTCACGTTTAAAGTAAATATTAGACCCGGAAATGTTATATGGTCGTAAAGCGTACGGCCCACTGGAAGATCTTTAACTAAAGGTATTCCATGATAACCTAAATGATTTTTGGGACCAATACCAGAAAGCATAAGTAATTGAGGTGATGCTATAGGGCCAGCCGATATGATGACTTCCCGGCGAGCTCTAACTTCATATTTTAAACGATTTCTAACATATTGTACACCATAAGCAGATTTTTCGTTATTAATTAGGATCTTTGTTACAACAGTCATTGGAAGTATATGGAGATTAGACCGCTCTTTGTTCTTGTGTAGGAAGGCTTTAGCTGCACTAACTCTTTTTCCGGCGAATAAAGTCGATTGTATATAACCGAAGCCAAGTTGTTCTGGAGAGTTGTAGTCTAATGTTGGATATCCTAATATTCTTCCAGCTTCTAGAAAACTGTCGATTAGAGGGGATCTGTAATATGCAACAGTAAAATTAAGGATTTTACTTAATAATACTTCTATTAAGTGACAGAAAACTGCATTTATTTCTTCAATTATTATTTATTACCTGTAAGGATATTCTACATTAAGTTCTCCAGACTTGCCCCTATAAGGGCTATTTTCCAAACCCTTCAGATTAGCTCGTTCGGATTTTATGTAGTATTTGAGTACTTGCTCATAGGACCTGAAATGGTTTACATAATTATTTTTTTATAAATAAAGCTTGTTTACAAACCATGGACAAGATGAGAAAATAATTTTTACTGCTTCTACAACTATCAATCTTCAACTAAAATTACACAGACAGATTTGTCAGTTTCATACGAAAAGAGACTGAATGGATCGTTTATCTACTTTACGTCATTCTGTTTTCAAAGTATTACTATCTTATTGTTTAATAATATTGGGAAATTTAAATTTCTATGAAACAATAAAATTATTGGAAATTTTGGATTTAAATATTATTTAACAATAATAATATTCTGAAACATTAAAAACTATAATAGTAACTGTATGTAAAAATGTTGGGTATCTAGGTAATCGGTATCTAAATCTCGAGCGTTGAGACTACTATATAACCAAACTAGTTTAGTGCTATATTTTATTGACAATAACCAAACTAGTTAGTGCTATATTTTATTGACAATAAGGACATTTAAATCTTATTTAATTTTGGATCTAACATTATCTTTACCGATCTTTGATAATATATATGCCACTTTTGACTTTGATTTTAAAAGGATGATGTCGTGTGATATTGTTTACCATCCGTAATTACCGGCTGCAGCAATACGGTCCCAGTCTTCTGGACGCCCTCTCGTGTAAATCATATAGTTAATAACGCTGGTGCCGCCCACAGCTTTGCCTCGTGGCCAGTAACATCTTTGGTTGATCATTCCTGAAATATGAATAAAACATCTCATATTAAAAAAATCTAATATTTAAGCATAAGGCACGGAATGATTTTAATTGCATTTATATAAATATTCAAACTAAACGGGTCGATTTTAATTTACTTGTCTTGAATTAACTCTTTAAATATTGTGCAAACTTGAATATTTTATCAACGATAGTGTTATCTGATATCACTTTAATTTATATGCGTAGAAATTGTTATTTTCAGACTCACTTCTTTTTTAGTATGTGTGTACAAGATTAAGGCATGTTGTCTAACCTTTACATCCAATCGGGTACTTCTGCTCATATGTTTACAGTTCAAGGAATTTAATTATAAACGCTAACCTATATTAATATTGTCATCAACAGCGTGTCTCGAGAAATGATTTTTATATTTCCGGCATCAACCGCCGTGATACTTGCTTTGTAAACTAGTGGCAAAACTACTATGATAGTGAGCTCTTTTGACTTCCTTTAAATGTTATTCAGAGTCAGTTGATAATCATTGTAATAAAATGTTTCAAATATAAAATGTATTCTTTTCTTTTCTTTTATATGATGTGCGTATATGGATCCACACCACACACCAAACACACCACATCTTGAATGTATAAAATCTACAATATAACAGACAGAGGTGGCCATCCAGAAATATTTGAATAAATAAAAAGTTAAAACCGTTCTTATTCACCGTCATTATTTACAGGGTTAGTGTTCTAAATTATTTGTAGCTTCATTCTGGATGGAATCTGATTTCAGACTTTGATGTCATTAACTCAATAGTGTAATGTCAATTTATATTTTGCAAATATTTTATGAATTTAAAAACCTGTTATTCCATTCCTATTGACGTTTCCTCACCAATAGAAAAGGTATTTATTTATTTATTTATTAATATACTCCAACAATGCATACTGTGCATTAATACTCGTAATTGATTGGTATTGTGTCTATTTTGTCGATACTTGTTCTAGATTTATTTTAATAAAAATGAATCAATATATAAGCTAGTATTGAAGCACAAGTGAACTTGTTTCCCATACAGCCAACTGAGGGTGGAGAAGGATATAGTTATATATCATGATATAGTTGTGTGTTGGTTATGTTCCTCTCAAGCAGAAAATTGATTTGTCTCCAGCTGTAAAATCTTTGGTTCCGCTGTGCTCTTAAAACAAATGCTTATTTGCATATAAATGTTATTACGTTTTCATAGTATACAAATTCATAGTATTTCTCTTATACGTATATGTAACTGTCTTCAGGGTAACGGGGCATATATATTGATTTAAGGTAATATTTCGTAAATAATTCCGTTTTTCCTTCTTAAAGCACTTTGCTAAAAGCCGTAGAGTCGTTTTTTGGTTTTCTTAATTTGAGATTATAACGCTAAGTTTCAACGTTACCTGGCGCGTAAATCTCGTCTATCACACATCCTTGGAATTCGTATTGCACCTTATGGGCAGGCAAGATCGAGGCAGCTAGTATTCTCAGATGGAATCGTTCTATCGTTCATCAAGGTGGCGTGGTGTCATACGGAGTATAAAAAAGTTACCTAAACAAACTCCCTCCTGTGGTTCCATGATATAAGGCCAACTGTATTCGGTTCTCTGAAAGAAGGGTGCAATAGCTGGTACGTCAGTCAGCAGCATTTCTGGTTTACCAGCTTCTAATACCAGCACCGTCACTTCAGGGTCTTCTGTAAGGCGAGAAGCCAACACGCTACCAGCCGACCCCGCGCCCACTATTATGTAATCGTACTCTCTAAACGGGTCTTTCAATCCTGAAAAGTAAGTTTTTTTGCACAATGGGCTTGATTCTGAAGTACTTAAGCCTTACTGATAACAACTGCGTAAACCGTTATACGATAGTGGTTTATGGATTTGTTTGAATTTTAAATATCATTGGAACGTAAATGACAATACTATACGAGGTTGACTTACACAGTCATTATAAGTAAAGCCTTTATTCTTAAGTTAAGTACACTTCAATTTGTTGCGCAAAAGACAGCATGTCTCGTATCAATTTGGAAGGTGTGTTCAATTTACGACCTATCGTAAACTTGTCAGTTTCTTAAAAGTTGTCGAAACGTACGTATTAGATATATTTGTCGCCTAATTTTTGCCTATAGCTCGTCTAATTATATTACTATATGAGAATATGACAATGGTTTATAATTAAGATTTAAGGCGTGCCTTTCAGAATTAATTTACTTAACTTAATTAATTTAATTAATTAATTAATTTCAGAAATAGTACGCTAATTGACTACTCTATAAGGGTAGTCAATTAGCGTACGGCCAGCCTGATAGCATGATGGAAAGTAGACCGTAGTCGAACACTTGTGATATAAATACATGACTGACGTGCTGCCTGCTCTGTAAAAATGAAGAGTAAAAGATGGCTGCAAAGTACACTATCCCCCTGGACACAACGTTTCCTCAATGTGCTGAGGTGTATTATGCATTTTTATTATGATTCAGTTAAAATGAGTTTTTTTATCTTTATTACTTAGGACATAAAGTGACATGTAGCATTAAAGGGACTTTAAGTAAAAGTTCATAATCACTCCCAGGTGACCATAATCATCTCTGGAACACAAAAAGAATGTGAATTTTTATTACTACACCCCAAAAAAGTATAGTCATTCGGCTGCGGTTATCACAACGATCTTGATCGTTTTTTTAAAATTTAAATAAGATTTCATTATCTGTTATTATTACGAACTAAACATTGTACTTTTCAAACTGAAAATTAGAAAATTATGGAAGATTATTACTACGTGAGCTAAAGTTTTACACTAGTAATCGTATACTTATATGATAATTAGTAATTTTATTGTAATTGTTAAATAAATTCACTAGAACTATCATCACATAGCCATCTATGATGATGATGATAGTTTTTCATAAAAGCATTTTTATATTGTTTTTGAAGTAAACTTTCGTAGCATTACGTTAAAACTTCGTTTAATCGTATGAGTCCATGGCATTCAAAACTAATTATAGCACAATGTTCGTGATAAATGTGGAGCTCTATGTACTTGAAAAATTTCACGGTAACTATTGCTTACGACTAACATCTGATTAATTCAGGAGACATCCGAAAGTTCGGATAATTATTTATTGTATTACAATATCTCAGCATTTGCCATCGTTATATTAATCCAAAGGGACATGGGGACGCAAAGTTTATTAATGCTATATCGAGTCACTGTTCTATTTCAAGTCACATTGAAAAAGGCTAATTTGATGTTCTATTTATCAAAAAAGTGATATTTTGCGACTCGTGGCCAAAGATACTACAAGTTTCTCGTATATTGTTCAGTTTTTTGTAATTATTAACCTGTTTCACTACTTAACTAAGTGTTTTTAAACTGTGTTTGCTTATATAAATAAATATTTTGTTGTATTTATTATATAAATAAAAAATAAATAAGTGGTTTTCTAAATATGTACATAGCTTTACAGTATTAACAAGGTCAAATACTAAATGAGCCACATTAACATACTACTTCAGACATAGAAAAAAATCTTGTGGTCTTCCTACAAAACTAATCGATTTTACACATAGAAATATTTTATAATTATGTATACGCATTTGTATTTTTGGATAGATTTGGTGGGATATAAGATGTGACAAAACTACTCGCAGCCAAGTCTAGTCCTTTAAGAGCTCTAATTTCAAGTTCTCAATTCGGTTTTGTTTTTTATGTTTGTTACACGATCATTCTGTTAAATGTGAACATATTTTCAAAATTCTTTATTGTTCGTTAGAGTATATTCCGCGAGGTGGTCTCATCTGTAGTTTTAATAAATTATTATTTAATGATGTTTTTTTCGAGTAAAAATAACATGACTCGCGCTTTATTTATTTCGTAGATAATACTTTCACATTTGATCGTTAAATAACATGAGGATCTAATAAAATTGTTACTTTATTGGTCTATCGTGTCAAGGCTTTTATTACGTTAAATACAACACTTTAGTCGTTTACTCAAAGTTATAACTTTCAAGCCACATAACTCAAATGTATGCTTTATATGATGTGCTAACTATAGTTGTTATTAATTGTAGATACCATCATCTCCCTATATAAAAAAATTACATATGATAAAAACCGACATTTAACTCGCAGGAAGGTTGTGAAACAGTTACCAACGAAATATTCATATAAAATTGAACAACTGTCAGATCTAGTGATGGAACCTTTAGATATGACAGCTGTTCCTTTGCAGAAATTAATGTAAGGGATTAGTGGCGATGGTCAAATTAGGAGTAGAAGAGTATGTATGGAAATCCACTCACTGTTTTAATCACTGGAAATGAACCTAACAAATACAATTTTATGTAGCTTTTTATTATACTTCGCTAAGGTAAAATTATCCTGTAGCAATTTCTACACAGCTTAAGAGATTAGTACACATCTATAATGATAGTCAGTTAGTTACGTTAAGTATGTATGATGACCTCCGGTGCTAACGAAGTTGCGTGCAGATATTAATATACTACCGTCTGCCCTGCAACCAATTTTCTGTATTTCAAAATTATATCTAATAATTAACAAATATTTAGTAAAAAGTCAGTCTAGTTAGTTTAGTTTAGTTTCTTTTGGCGGCAAAATGTGTATCATTTGCACTAATGTATGTGTACTAATCTACCGTATCTACGTCAATGTTCAATTCCGAATATGACCTCACCTAATTTGGTTGCTCTAATTAATTAATGGGGATTGGTCCGTTTTGTCCAATACCACCGAGCAATTGTGAAGTACGCTTTTTAAAGTCGTTGAGTCTCTCGCTTTTAGTTTTCTATCGTCTTGAAAATTATTATTGTTTTAAAGACTAGAGTTAAAATTTAACACATTTAAATCGTGTATAACACCCACGACTTTAATAATGTGTTACATACGATTTTAATAACAGAGTATGGATACATCTCATGTCTCGAGAGGTTGGTGCACACAAATTATTGTCAGCGATTGGTGACCTATTTTTTGGTTTTCTTACAATTATTTGACATATAAAAATCATACGCATCAAATTTCACAATAATGATATTATAATATATAATTTTTCACAGACGCAGTCACACCTATTATCTAACTCAAATTGAGCATAATTAAGAGCTTGTGTTATGGTTACTATATATATCGGAGAAATATAAGTAAATAGCAAAAATATACTACGTTAACAAATCAACATTCATGACTTGTGAATTCGTATTCATGATAACATTTGCCCCTACGAGGATGCGAACACATGATCTTTGGCTTTGTAGACTGGGGTACTGATGACTCGACTAGATGACCGTCTTTTTAAAACTAGTAGATTGGAGGTACTTAATTCAGAAATATACAACAACATAAAACACATGACGCTGGATTAAATCGGCATAACCTAACTGCTGATTGTAAATCTATTTCCATATGTATTCAACTATGGTTAATTCGGTAGGTAGGTAAATATAATGGTACATTTCCGGTATACAGAATAATAATAAGTAAGAAGAATTATAATACTATAGAATGATATCGTCGATCGTCTGGTACCCCTGTTTATTAGTCATAGGTCCCGGGTTCGAATCCCGGTAGGGGCATGAGAAGTTCAAATATTCGTTCGTGAGTCGTGTGTGTATGTTTATTTAGGTATATTTTTGATATTTATATACATATTACGTTGCGGTACTCAATGTCTTTTGTTTAAAAATTAAGTTAATATTTATTGTACCATATAATGCCTGTGTGTTGTCTGAATAAAAAAAACTGCTGTAATTCTCCGTAGTCTAGTATCCATTACACTCTCTCTTCATGATACTTATTTTGGGCTAGATAATAAATAAATGTTATTACTATTATTATTAAGAGACCTCTGGCTTAGTGGACAGGGGTACTGACCATACGGCCATCCTCATACTTATTAGTTACTGTTCTAAGTTTAACTTACCGTTAGGCAAAGGATAATTATCTCTGAACACGTCAAACAAATCTGCACTGTTCATTGGTGAATAGTTAGGTGCTAATGTTTGCAACAGAAAATCCAGCATTCTACTTTGAGGTAATGACTGTAGGCTTTCATAGTTTGTACTCTTTGATTTGTTATTATTCATCTGACTTTCCACGTTTACTAGAGTTAAGTTTAGTATTAAGAATACAAATAGCAGATTTGGTATCATTTTGTCGTGACAATGTGACCTGTAATTATTATAAGCAATGGGTTTCAAATGTTGTCTTAGTAAGAAAGCTATCTTATTTCTGAAACTAATGTAAAATCTTTATTTAGTAATAGTTACATATTACATAGCTGGGATCTCCTTTCAAGTATTTGTGATACCTGTGTAAGGCGACCCTGCTCTCTTCTTAAATTTCAATATATATAATTTATTACAGTGGAGTAAAAGGTAGTAATTTAAATTGATATCTTTATTGTTAATATTTTTTGTTAGATTGCACTTGAATACAAATAATGAAAACAAAGGATTAAAATACTTCGAGTACTAATTTAGATATATATCAGTTTTATTTTTTTAAGTTTTAAATTGTAAAAATGATATAATACAGACAAATTAATTACATTTTTGGTTCCTACCTGGTTCCTATTAGGTGTAAAATGAAGTCTGAACAAAATAGTTTTAGATTAATAAGACTGGACTTACCAGAGAAAACTTTTCAAACTACTAACTTCACGCGTAGTAATAATTTGGCCCAAAAAGTTTACATGCTTTTCGCCACTCACTTATTTATTAAAATAGCTAAGGACTTAATTACGTCCTTATTATTCGTCTTATTATAAATATTTGCTGATGGTACTGTGTCGAGTACAACACGTTATTAAGCTGACTATGGCACTGTGATTACTGCACTATCCTTTCGTCAACTATAGTTGTAATACTGCTTTTCTCAGTTACGACATGGTTTAAAATTCGACCGGTCTGCCTACTTAGTACTTCCATGGCAAAATTAAATCTTAACAAGATTATCTAAGCATTTTTGTGATATCAGGTCACCGGAAATATACAAAGTACTTCTGTAATTACATAAATAAACTTATTTTTAGGGCTTATTTCTAATTTCCAAATCTAAACTTAGGGTTATAACTCAGCTGCAACGTAAAATCAATTGAATCTTTAATCATATCTTTACAATTCTTACCAGTTTTGGTAAAATGGCTTTTGGCAAAAAAATGGCGCAGGAGAGTTTCCACAGAACCAAGGAAATTTTTTAAAGTTTACGAGAAAAAAGTTTAAGAACTTCAGATTTAAGCTAAAATTTCTTTTAAGCAAAATTTAGCTCTTTTCTAGTTGAGAATCTATATATAAGTCATGATTATTTCACAGATTACTGTTTTTTTATCACAGAATTCACCTGGTTCGGTTAACCTGATACTAAGTAGAAACCATCGCATATAGACATCATATAGATCATAGTCATGTAAAATTTATTGACATTCCACCTGCATGGATAGTGTGCACAAAGATTACCTTATTGCTTTTTTTCTTTTTATTTATATGGAATAACAACAAGCCTTAACAATATGTTTACCAAATAATGGAAACTGCATTATATTGTACCTTGGTTTTTTCGGTCGAAATCTACAAATTCCTTCATCTTTGCCATTAAAAAATATGAAGATGCAATTATTACCTAAGTACTGTGGAATCTTTATGGATCATTTCTCAGTCTCTATTAACGAACAACAACCTAATAAAAAGACTTCCATCTCCAAGTGCTTGCCTGACTGTATTTTATACAGGAAAGTAGTCTTCAAATTTTTGATATTTTTTACTTAATATCGTTTACCTAAACCTTAAGTCATATACTATTGTCTATACGATCCCAGGAGTATTATACGGTTCCACGAATATATATGTAAAACTACATTTGAAAATATTTAAGACATATCTCATTCATTATTGCGTGGACATTCAAACTATGGACTGGCTTTCTCGAAGTCTCATCATAGCTATCATATCAAACAACAAAACAATTTTTATCATGATATGAAACCTTCTGGTAAGTTTCATTGCTTTATGATGAAAGTCTATGTTTAAAAATTTTTTTATCTCATGGAAAAAAGGAAACTCCTGAATCGGATCAGAAATCTCCATGTTATAGGTGTATATACATACATGAAACAATACAAACGGAATTGAGAAACTCCTTCTTTTTGAAATCAGTTAAGAATTTTTTATGCAATGAATTTTTATATTATAAAAATATCTCAGCCTTCATACTTTTACTTTAAACCAGTTTTTAATTAACCAATATTTGAATTTAGCTTAAAGACTCCTTTCTCCTCTCACTGTCCAACGACAAACCATCCAAGGTTTTGAACTGCACTGTTTATGTAAACACATAAACCAAGTGCAAGAAAAGTCTGCCTTTTTAAAAACGTATTGATCAAATGGACATATAAACTATAAATTTAATTAATTTTTTTCTCCTCAAATAAAAAGCCTATTGTTAGTGACTAATTAAGTTACTGACTAATTTTAGACTCAAAGGGTCCTTTACAACGTTACCGGGATTCGCAGGATTTATAATCATAAAATGTATGAAATGTACTTTGAGAGAGCATAAACGAAAAGTTTTTACGATTATTAATAAAATTCTTTACTTTATTAAATAATCAGTTTCTTAGTGGAATAGATAAACTCAATTATATTAAATATTTTAATGATTCAAAGACCCGATCACGATTGAAGGTAAATAACGAGGTATTGTAATCCAATCTCCGATTTTTTATTTCTTTCTCGAAAATAATTTAAGTATTGTGACACACTATTTTAGTGACGGCTGGTCGACTGATCACTCACTCCTGTCTACTTAGCCAGAGGTCCGAATCCCAGCATCGAACGATATTTTAATCATAAGTACGAATATTTGTTCACGAGTAATGGTTGTTTTTATATTTAGTTAGTATAAATCTGGTATTTATATACATATCTTTATTATTCATCACACGGGTTCTTAACAATGGTTACTTTGGTGTAATTAATAGGTGTCAGTGTGAGAAATTTTATATATTAATATATTCATTATTTTATAAATTAAACATTGTTATTTGGGGTCACTGTGAATGTCTTCTGTTAAAGAGACGGTCCATTCACTTCTACTATTACTTCAGCATTCACAATTCTTAACATATTTGCGTCACGATTTTTTAAGGCGTTTTCAATTTTTAAGCCTAAAATCAATCTGCTGTGTATGGTATGATTTTTTTTATCTAAATTTATTAATAAGTCCCCTAAGTAAGGAAGTATTCCTTATCAAATAATGGCATTATTTGATTTATTATTACTTTTAGTTATTTTACCATTGATGACCAATTGTAATAAACCTGTAATGTAAAGACACCTTATGATCAAAATATCTAATTTATCCATATTCTCATACGATCATCATTCGCAAAATTAATAGTCAATTTGACAGAAATCGCTGAAATAATTTACCTAAATAATGAAGTCCCCTTATTGAGATCCAGAATGTTCATGACCATGAACCACAATTCGATGATATTTTTTTTTAATATCATACTTATTTAATACCATGGTAAATACACGCTCCAAAGTATTTGCTTGTTGTGTTTTCTAGGAGTTGATTGAAGTTAGAATTTATATTTTAATATAGGCATATAAATTCTTTAAATCTCACATTTTACTTTAAGTGCTATGGATATTTTTTAAAATCTTTTCTAAGTCAAGTTAAGTGGGTATTAAAATGTAACATGGTCAATATGGATTATTTAATTTTGTTTGAAGTGTTATTCATGTATGCGTGTTCTTTACAGGTAACTGCAACTGCAGTGAAGCTGCTGGTTCCGGTGAAGTTCCTACCTAAGTATAATTTTGCAATTAGCACTAACAAGCAAAATCGCTACACGTTGTCTACACTACTCAAGTTTTATAAAACTTCTTGATCTAAATTTTCATGAGCATAAGACATTCAAAAACCATAAAACCATATCAAATTGGGTTCACTGATAACATATTACAAAATACGGGTTAGTTATCGGTTCAATTAAAAAAATTAATGTATGAGCAAAGTAAAAAATAAATCAACATGGCTGTATGTAACAATGTTTTCTACATTGCTACATCCATGTCGTTGCGGAAGTTTTGCGCGTACATACATTTAAGCGACTAATTTTATTTATATCTATCTACATAAATACCTACCTTTTATAGTTTAGATTTGGAAATAACAAAGATAAAATAATTTTCCCCTGTAAACAAAGAATATAATTTACATAGTTATTCTTAAATTGTGTTATTTTTTTGATTGTATTTTATATTGTACCAAGGTAAAAGTAATAACATTTAGCTTTACACATATAAAAAAAAGAGTAAACATTTTTAACTATTTTTGAAACCGTAGCTAACTTAGTTAGTTTCCAACGCAAAATTATTGATTGCTGTACAAAAACTGGCACTTTATTAATTGAATTTAATAAAGTGCCAGTAATTAATCGAATTTTTAAACGAATAAATATATAAGGATCGAAAGCTAATGAGATTAAAGATTAATTATATTTCTAATAAAACTTCAGTAACCATATCTTTTGATATTTTATTTTTATTAAATTAGTCACAAACAAATTTACCCGATCGCTTATAAAATAGACTATAATATTATATTTTTGCAGTTACGAAGACATAATTATATTAATAACAAGATGTTATCAATCAGTCTTAGTCGTAGAATTTATAAGTACTATCGCAGTATCACATTTTGATTGTAATGCCCACGTCGGTCACTTGTCCGTGGAATCAATAATAATTAATAAACTCTTGAGAACAATGACCAATTTCATATTATATAAATTACACAAACGAAATTCAGTGTAGATATAATGAAAAGCTACGGTTTATTTTTTCAGTCATTCAAATATGAAGTTATTAGGAGTTAAATTTTTTTTGAATAGATCCTGTTGTTTTAAAAATATTATTACAGCTTATTATAAGTTTCTTATTTCTTTTGGATACAAAAAGATCACTGTTCTTTACCCGCTTCCTTTTATAATGATGTGTAAGTGTACATAGTACATATAAGTTACCTTCGTATTACATATCTTTTTACATTACAGTTGCTTCACAATATATACAAGGTGTTTGGTACATATCAAGCCGAAACCAACCCATGTTAACATACTATGGTCATACAGTCATATAAATACTATGGTGATATCAAAAATACAAAATGAAACATTCCTATATTTAACCGCCTCACTGTTCTAAGCCACTAAGCCCGCCTAGATAGCTCCCACCATATTAACTAAGTCTGCCGCCATAACAATAAGTAAAACAGGCAGTTGGAGATAAGATAGCCAGGTCCTCTGAGGTTGGGCTGCAGTTTCTTTTTCATTCTTCGGCCTTATCTTCACTTACCATCAGGTGAAGTTCACGCTTAGATCGACCCCGTTAAGAGGAAAAATTTTGTTGTCACAGCCAAGTTGTCTGTATTCGCATATTTATTCAATTAATCCTATTGATTAGAAAAATTAGCAACATTTATATGAAATAACAGAGCCAATGTTCCAATTTAAAGTATTGTGGTCTCCACTCATATACGAGTTGACCATTTAAATGGTATGATTTTATAAATTCATTATCAACAGCCTATAAACGTCTCACTGCTGGGCACGCCTTCCTACATAGGAGAAACTTATGAGAAGATTGGGCCATAACACCAATTGAGATAAATTGCAATAAATTTTATTTTTGGGAACCGTTGCTTATATCCTTGTAATAATTACTAAATGAACTAAACTTACATCACAGATACGCTTCTTAGACTCATCCTTAAAGTAAAATAACAAAAGTCTAAAGTTTGGAAACACGTAATTTGCCCCAATCTTCTTTTATTAAGTCAGACCCCTTTTCTGCAATCATGTACACTGGAGCGTTTGGATGACTCGAAACTACCTCAGGCATAATACTGGCGTCGATAACCCTCAACCTCTTAATGCCATGAACTCTTAGTCTCGGGTCTACTACTGACGATGGGTCATCGGCTACGCCCATTTTGCACGTCCCGCTTTGATGGTATATCGTAAACGTGAACATCTGAGCATGGCACGCAAAGTATTCGTCACTTCCAAATGGTCCATGTTTCAAACATTCTTCTATTGGCACATCATATAACTTAGCTCCTATCTTTTTCATCGCCGGTTGTCTTGAAATCTCTATTGCTAACTTCATGCCCTCGACAATCTTTTTGAGATCTTCCTCATATTCAAAGTAATTAGGTACAAGCACTGGATGAGTTTTGGGATTCTTGCTTTGCAACATAACTCTACCTTTAGATTTTGGTCGCATCAACATCGGGAACACCATAAAAGCGTCAGTTTTCCCTAAAGGTCCAAATGTGTCACTGTAAATATCTCTATCAAAATTAAAGTTATACTGCAATAATGGATCTGCATTCAAACTAGATCCTATAAAAAGCAATTCTAAATCTGGCCAACCCTGAGTATTGAATCTATCTTTAAGTTCTGTGAAAAGCAAGGCTTCACATCCACCAGGAACTGATAGTGGTCCTTTATGGGTCCTCATCCATTTGAATACTGTTTCTAAGTGATTTATAATATATTCAGTATTTAAACTAAGGTTTTGTGGTCGGACTACGAATTGTAATCCACCTGCTGCTATATGGTCCATCAAGTTATAGCCCACGGGCAAATCTTTGACCACTTTAATTTTCATTTTCTCTAAATGTTTTCTCGGACCAATACCTGATAACATCAGAAGCTGAGGAGAATTAATTGCACCTGCTGACAAAACCACTTCTTTACTTGCTAGTATTTTGTATTTGATTTTATGTTTTTCCAATTCGACGCCTATAACTCTTGTTTTAGTGTCATCATAAATCAATTTTGTTACCATGCTTGCTTTGGTTACGTGAAGATTTTTCCTTCCGTTGATTGGATGCAAATACGCTCGGCTTGAACTGTGTCGCGTTCCATTTTTCATAGAAAGCTGCAAAAACGAAACACCTGAAGGATTTGGACCATTGTGATCTCCGTATTTGAATCCCAATTCTTGAGCTCCTTTAACCCAAGCTCTACTCATGGGAGTACGGAAGGGAGCATGTTCTACATGAAGATAACCGTCGTTTCCGTGATATTTAGAACTATTAAATGACGGAATTCCGAAGGTTTCTATTTTTTTGAAGTAGTGTAATACATCATCCCAACCCCAGCCTTCATTTCCTAAATCTCTCCAATTATCGTAGTCTGGCTGGGTTCCTCTTGTGTAAATCATGTAATTTAATACACTAGATCCGCCGACTACTTTTCCTCTTGGCCAGTGGCATTGTTTGTTATCAAAACCAGCGCAATATCTATTTGAAGGCTTCGTTTTGTACCTCCAATTTGCTTCAGTAAACTGAAGGTAATTGGCAATAAGAGGTATATCCATAATATAGTTTTCATTGACACCAGCTTCGATAAGCAACACTTTCCATTCTGCCACTTCTGTTAACCTGTTCGCAATGACGCATCCGGCTGTGCCTGCGCCGACTACGATGAAATCATACTCTGGAAGTAAGTGTGCTTGGTCTGGTGGTTCCTGATCTAGCTGCTTGGTGCCTTCATAGAAGAAGTTCATCAAAGACGAGACGAGATGGACTTCCTGCGAAGTAGTTTGGTGAAAAATCGCGAAAATCACCCATAGCGCCGCCAGTATAAACGGCGCGCTGTATTGTTTCATCTGCAAGGAAAGTTAATAGAGAGGTTAAGATCTTTTTATGATGTGCAAGACGTATTTCAATTGTTTAGTTTGATTGTATTTTAGTGACAAAGGAAACAAAACGATTAATTCACGCGTATGCGTGACAATGCATTTTATTTGAAATATGGCCTTAGAGAGTTTATTTCTAGTTAGACTTTTCATAGATTTCATTTTATTGTTTCTAAGAAGTTAGTGCTTATTTAATTAAATTGTTTATATTATTGATAAATGTAAATTTCATTGATTTTTATTGCTGATATATTTACTTGCTTATTTGTATTTATTTGTTATATTCTAACTTAAACTTTTTTTAACAACCTCAAACATAATAGGATTTACTGAAACGACTTTATAGATTAACATTCGTTAATTTAAAGACTGGTTTCGAATGGGATCGGTCTTTGGATAAAGTTTGGGTTTTTCACTAACGTCACCTGATCAGATTATTAATGTATTGAATCAGTAATGTAGGATCTAAAGTGTAAAACTAAAAGTAATTATGGTTGCGATTATAATAAGTCATAAAGTATGTCTGCGTTATTACACTTCATGATCATCTACAGTCTATAAACGACTCACTGCTGAGTACAGACCTATCTTCCTGGGGAAAAACCCACGAGGATTTAGTGCCATAATACAAACGGGATCAACGGCTTAACGAACCTTCCGAAGCAAAAAGGAGGCATCAACAATGGCAAAAGTTGCTGTTTGCGTTATTGAAACTAGAACATTCAAACCACTTCGCCAACGAGTTCATTATTATATTTAATTTATGAATTAAAAATTTCAGCATAGTTGGTGCCTATAGTACTTTGTAACACCAAAATATTTGTAGCGCATGCATTTTGAGGCAACTTAACTGGCAGGACACACTTAAGATTTCATTGACTACTGTTGCCGCAGTATTTTAGCCATTCTCAAAACATAAATTCCGTTATAGGTACCAATCAAAATACATAAAAACAGGGACGTAAAATATGTAAAGAATAATATTAATAAGTAAATACTTATTAATGTTAAATATTTATAACAACAGAAAAATATTTACTCGTAAAATTTGCTGTCAATCAAGTCACTGAGCGTCAATGTAACAAACAACATATACAGAATATTTATTATAAGTTTTCTTCTTTAAATTTATTATTTTACTAAAAGGAATACATTATTAAATTATCATCACCAATAAGTCAAGATAATCATTTGTTTAGTTTCAGGAATTGAGATACCTTCAATATTTTTGAAAGAGAGCATTAGACAATCATTAAAATTATACTGTAGAAATAATTATCTATACTGCATAACGCTTTTAAAATTTTGTTTTCTTACTCCTAATAATAAAAACAGCGTCGTTATAAATGTCTAATGTTTGTTCGTATGAAGACAACCCTTACGACATATCAGCAAAGACAGTTTGATCGTTTTGCCGAATCTCATTGTTTACGTATACGTACTTCCAGCCTACCACTTATAATGAAGTGTCTATAGGCCAGGCACGTTTGGCCACGAACAGGATATATTAGTACGTTTTCAAGAAAGGGAATACGTAACTACAAGAGCCTTGATGAGACATTAGTTAACTACTGCACTAAACATAATACAAGCTGCAATCTAAAAAGATGTTCGATATTAGGACTAGTTATAATCTGACCATATTATTTTGTCTTATTCGCCAGACAATTAATTAGCATTCACAACATGAATTCATTTGGACAAGTGTCTTTTAAATCTTATAAGGTGACAAAATTGTTAGGCGTTTCCCCCTAATAAGACATTAAAACTCAAAGCTCCCCTAAATCCCCTGAAACTATTTATGGTGTTCAAAGTCGAAAATTATATGTTTTTATTACATACAACACCAATTAGCTGATCTTCCATATATTTAACCAAATGATCTATTATGTCTAATCAGGATGGTTCGCGGAAGTTTTTTTTTTATCTAGGAAGAGGTTTGCCTTCCTTGTTTTTTGTTTATTGAAAGCTTCTTGTTACCACTCTGTTATGTGGGAGGTGGTTGTTCTCACCACAATCGTCCTTATACAAAAATCCTAATCAAGGCAATGATACAGAAATGGCTCAAGAGAATTGCTATCAGGCTGACCTGATATTTGATTTTGATTGATAACCTGAGTTCATGGCCTCGGTTACTAGTGCATCTTGTTCTACCAGGTGTACAAAATGCCAAGTAACAACTTCTTTACCGCCCTCTGGCGGTAAATTAAAAAAAATTACACTTCATCTCTTAATTTTTGTCATAAATCTAGATTTTATGGTCGTTTAAACGTCTAGTAGGAGAAACTTCTTTATCAATAACTTCATCGTTACCATTTTCAGGAGGCAAACTACTTAAAGTACTTTTAAAATGATTTACGACGTCAATGCACTCTATTTTTTGATTCATTTCGTAAGTGGTAACTATTGGCTACGTCGAAGCCTAAAAAGATAACAGACGTTGATTCTCTTACTGGTCGTTTAAACGACCATAAAATATAAATTTAAATATTGATAACGAAAATTTAGTTGAAGTGTCATTTTTATTTATTTACTACTATGCAGTTAAAGCTAAATTAAAATTCATCTTTTCGAGGCCATGGTGCAAGTCAGTTTTCCCACTTAACTTAAACTATAAATATACTTTCAAATGTCTTGAACTGCTGCTGAAAGAAGGATGCTTCTTTACTAATAATGGTGTTTATCTTTAGTCAAAACCTACATACATACATACTACATACAGTACATGAAAGAGACGGAAAAAAAGAAAGATTTTGTATTTTTTGTATGGAAGTTTTAACGGCCAGAAGTAGGATGTGAGTTAAAGGAAAGCTTATGTTCAAAGGCATCTCCTGCATTTTTGAGAAATTTATCCAACCTTTTGTCTGATGAAATATGATAGGTACATAATAATTAGGTACATAATAAACCTCTTAAATCATAACCAACCTCTTCAATCCAGGCCGCTCTGATGGGTTTTGTATTGGATCTTGTAACTTATTGCCGACAGTAAATCTCTTTTTAACTCTTCGTCGAGGAACTGACAAATTTTCACAAAAAGAAACAATTCATTGGGACGACGAAATCTTGTATTCGCCGTCAGAACTATTCGGTTTTAGATATTTGGACAACGCAAACTTTCAATAAATGTGTATATTTTAAAAGGATAAGAAAGGTTTAAACGTTCTGCTTTTCAATCCTGTGAAGCGAAACATTCTGTCGTGGAAATATTTTGTGAAGATTCTGTAATGTTAATATCACTAGCGATATATAATATTTTTTTCTACAAGGTAATTTAAAAAATGAGATTAGAATTATCCTGGTATGTCTGCTTATTACGTTAGTTTTCAATGTCAATGAATTTGCGCTGATTTCTTAATTAATATGCCGGAGTCTCGGCTAACGATTTATTATTGCGTAATAGTACAGAATGAATCAAATTACTTACGTAGCTGCAGTTAATTTATGTATCTACTGAGAAGTAATGTCAGGGCTAAATGGAAATAGTTAAATTACTGGTTACGTACGTGCAATGTTGGGGGGTAATTGCTGGTTCATTAACATATCGGTACTGCTCATAGGATTCTCTGAAAGTGAAACTAGTAGTCACTTTGAAATCAGGCCGATTTGCAGTCGAAAGGTCAGATTCTTAATCAAAATTTTGAGTGCATTATATCTCGTTCTTTCAACATGAGTGTAGAAAAGGACAAATATTTAACAATCAAGAATGGTTCAATTTAAGCCATAAGGAAGACCTCCTTTTAAATTGACTCTGTTTTCGATAGAAGCTGTATAAAAGTTTTTGACAGTTATACTTATAGTTAATTTATAATGATAGGTAGAGATAAACTCTAGTTACTTACTTAAATTAAGATTAAGTTAATGCGTTCAGTGTAATTCCGTATCTTTTAAACAAGGGATAATTATGAGAATTCTGGATAAGGAAGTATCTTACTTAATATTCCAGTCAAATACATAACAGATCTATTATTACATTCTAGTAATAATAGCTACAAATAACTTCTCACTTAGAACTGAAGTACGTACTTTAAATTATACTTAATGTTCTTGATTGCCTTTGAATACGAAACTATGTTCCTTTTATGTATGTGCAAATACGTTTTGACAATGAACTTGAAGTTTTTAAAAAGGACATCATCCAAATCTATCTTAACGAGAACTGACTACAGCTACTAAGCGTTGGTTAGTATTTATTGAACCGAAATTTAACTGACTCAATTCTATTCTAACGTGGCTAGTTTCCGAATCATATAAAACGTTTCTTTTTAAGTTTATTCTTTTATTCTCGTTTATTGGAAAGTATATCACAGCAGAGTTCAACACTAAGGAGTTCAGTTTTTATTTATTTAATTGTATTAAAGTTTCGGAACTTATAAAAGTACAAAATAAACGGATTATATTTAGACATTTATTTAATACTTAAAACTTTGACAGACTGCATGACGCTTAAGCATTAAATAAGCTTGTTTAACGGGATAGAAACTTGACAGTAACAACAATAATTCACATGATAAATTACAAGAATCACTCATTACAAACAAATTAATGTTTTGGTACAATGTTATAATCTTGTCAGTTATAATGCAAAACCAGTTTCTGAGATTGCATGACAATATGTATCTTGTGATAGCTTGTACTTGAATGTAAACTTCAATGTTACGGTTGACTACTTAGCCTCGAGTAATTTATTATTTAATTTATGTCAATGAAGGTACTGATTACTATAACAGGGAATAACTGCATTAGATATATACTTACAACCACTTGTTAGTGTATTCAAATACCCAGTAATTCGAACGCTAAATGAAAATAGCTACACCTTATTTGGCTTTTATGTGTGATTTTCTGTATAATCCGTTAAATATTGTACATTTCATATAAGAGACAAAGTTACCCGTGCAACAAGCAGATGCTAAGACTATTCCACAGGGAATATGCTTGGTCCCTTGTTTATATTCCGATTATTTTTATAGTTTAGTGACTTATTAAAAAATGAAAATAATATTGCTTGCCCTGGTTTTTTCCACACTTTGTGAGAATAGTTCTATCCAGAAAAAAATGTTTTTTAATCATTATAAAAAGTTTCTTCGCAAAATTTGCTGAATAATATACCAAACAGAGATTAGATACTAAATTCGGAAATGAAAGATGCTAACTGCTAAACTGCGCTAAATTATCATGGAATTTAGGAATGTCAGACTTATTATTTCCTAGAAGTTTCCAATTTAGTCCCTTTAATGGTTAAATAACTTGTCATAGAGGATAAATAACTCGGCATAAAAGTTGCAGTTATTAGAAATAATTTGTATAATCAGCAATTATTAAATTCCTTGTAGATATCGATAGCTCCATTTATTAATGTTTCGATTTAAATAATAAATGGATACATTGTTATGTACTGACGTGGTAAAAATTTATCAGATATCAACTGGATGTAAAATTGTAATTGATTGGAAACACATTGAAAGAATTAATTAAATATTAAATCCTAATTAAGTAAAGTTATTATTTTTTGTTGTTTAAACGTTTTAAAGGTATTTTATGTTATAAGAGTGTCAATAAAGAATACTGCACCAGTGATTGTAATAAACCACGAAATATAGACGATTGTAAAAGCAAAAGGGGAATTACTGCGCCCAAATTATACCCAATGTATCCATGAATAAATTAAGAGGAAATGTGATCTTTGCAACATATTGCAACAAGCAAGGCTTTTGACCGTGTAGATCATTAAACTTATAAATTTAATAATTATACAGTCTAAAATTTTAAGATTTAATAAATATACATTTATTAGATTCAATCGTGACTGTGCATAATATTGCCGTTTTCAATAGCACTAAGGCTCTTGTTCTTAACTAAAAAACTTTCTAGACTTCTAAAGCATATATTAGGGTCTTAATTAGGGGCATTGTGTGATATTATTTTAGTGAATATTCGAAATTTGTTTGTGAAATGTTTCAGTGAATTAATTAATTATGTTAATTTCCATTTTATTGATCACTTAAACCGGCTTAAGGTATTTTATCAAAACATAAGACTTCAAATAAACATTTAAAAAAATAGTAATGCACAACGCAGCTAGTGTTACCAAAATACAGAAAAAGAGGCAAAACCATTATAAAGATGCTATTATTACGCACATTTTTTTTTAAGAAAAATAGGTTTTTATATATTTCTCGGCGGAGCTCCATTTTTATCAGATCATTGAAGAACAAAAAATTCTTACTAAATTTATTAAAAATGTTAATAAAATAAACTTACATGTGTCACAGGCCGGCAACATTTCTGATGTCCATATCAATTGCAATAGGTCCGTATTATATGACATAGTGTTGTTATGCAAAACTAAACGAAACTAATTGTTATCTACAAGATATCGCGACAAATTAAGTAACATATACTTCGAAAGTGGGCGATTGACTAAGGGCAAAGTGGAATATATCTGATAATTACGAAAATATAAATAATGAAAACTGTGTGAAAAATAATGAAAATGCACGTTTGAGAAAAATGCCCCTTTGCATGGGACACAATTAAATGGGTTTTTGAGATTTTTAAAAATATTCTTTATATTAGATATAAATAGCTAGAACGACACAATGCCACCTTGTCTTACCAAAAAGAGCTTTTTAACACCTTTTGAAGGAATTAATAATTATTTTTCACAGTATCCACTGAGAACAGCGTTGTGGCTGGTAAACATTGTACCTTTACAGCTTCATCAACTTTTAGTTTCCTTATATTTTCATTACACTTCTATTTTTTGATGCCGAATATAATTGTTTATACTTTTCTACCCAATTCTCCAATATTTCAGGGGAAATAGTGTCATTACGGAATTTCACTTAGAACATCAAATTAAATCACTTTAATTTGATGTTCTAAGTGAAATTCCGTAATGTATAGAAAATTAAAAAAGATTTTACCTGCAGGATATTTTACTTTTAAATAATTGTAACGACTATTATAATTATTATAATATAGTAGTATATAAATAAAGTTTAGAATGACAAAATTTACTACAAAGTGGGGTGACAATGTTCATCGGATTGGAAACTGATATTATTTTAAAATGTATTGAGATTTTCGAGTAATCATTAACGGATTAGAAGATTCGCGATTTTATTGTGAAAAATAGGGTCACAACAGTATTTACAGGTATCTAAAACAAGACATCATTTTCGGTTCCTTTAATTGAAATTTAGTATTACATGCCGGTCCCAAGTGTATAATTAGTAGTACCTAGTTAACTATCGTAATTGCTATTAAAATACCAACTAATAAACCCGGTTTAAGGTTGCGCCATTGAGCATTTTTATTTTTTTCTTTATTTACAGTTTTATTACAATTTAATTTAAAGCCATTTTGACGTACGTTCAAGGTATGTTAAGTTTATCTGTGAATTTAAGGAGTCCTACTAGCTGGATAGGGTAAACAGGTCATGACAGATTTTATTTATTTAAGTAAATGTTAACTTTTATGAGTAATTGACTCCAACTATAACAGCAATAAGCGACGTATCTCTTAAAATAATGTTAAGTTTGTTAGCAAACTTAACATTATTTTATATATTTTTTTATTCCATTTCACAGTTATGTTATAAATTTGCTTAGGCGAATTCATAACATTACTGTGAAATGGACCTAGCAATAAGTATGAATTTGGTTTCAATTTTGTATGTTTTAAAATTGCCAATTACCCAAGGATTAATTATTATATTAGGTGCTTTGCTGGCTAATCAATTTAAACTAAGAATAACATTATTCCTTTGTAAAATATTGACATGTTTGCTTGTGTGTGTATGTGTGTGCGTGCGCGCGCGCGCGCGTGTGTGTGTGTGTGTGTGTGTGTGTGTGTGTGTGAGTGTGTGAGTGTGTGTATGTGTGTCTCCTCATATGTTTCTCCTATGTAGGAGGGTCTTTGCCCAACATCAGGACATATATAGGCTGTTGACGGCGACGAAAATAATGACGTCGTCGTAACAATAATACTTGGAGAATTCATCCTACTAAAGAGGTCGTTAGACCCCTATTGCCCAACGAAACAAAATGTAGTCTATGTATACACATCATTTTGAATAAAAAACTAGGTGGTTTTGAGTAGAAGGTTTTGACCAAGTGGGATTTGGCGTTAGGAAAATCTCGAAACGCAATAAAATAATCAAAACAATAAAATAATGAATTTAAAGATTATGATAAAAAAAATAAAATGATAGAAGTTTCGGAATGTAACGTATTTATAATACAACAAAGACTATTTCGTTTGTAGTTACAAACGAAAATTGTCTTTGTTGTACTACAAATCTCCACACAAAGCCCCGCGAAAACAGCCTCTTTAAAATCTCTCATAATATGAAACTAATTTCATATATCATATATTTTACAGCCATGACAGGGGTCAATGGGGTCTTATTGACAGTAATATAGAGCTAAATGGGGGTCAAAGAGACGTCCTTTGTAGAACCGAGTCCTATATAAAATATATTTTTTGTGAACTCTCCATGAAAACGTATATAATTGTCGACGTCGTCATATTCCCGCACCATGTAAAGGCATAACCACAGTTTGTTTAACTGTAAATGAGACTTGCATTAAGATAAAACGTTATTACTTTTTTATGTTAATTTTAAGTAAACACATTTGTTTAATTTATGTGATAAGGGTGACAAATACGCACATGGCACAGCTGATCGTAAGTGGTGTCCATTTATAATTGCACCCTTAATAACATCGTGTATACGTTTTTCAAACCTTTAAAATTTCGTCCTTTGTGGTACAAAAAATATGAAAAATCTATTGTAAACCTACAGGTTGGGCTAAATTACAAATTATTAGTTTATAAGATATTACCCACTACATTATTTTTTCCGTAAGGATTGGATTTGTAATTTTCTCTTGAGAGAAATTACCAACTTATCTTTAAAAGGGCAAAAATAATGCTATGCAAAGTTATTCAATTTAAAATAATTTAAATTATTATTATTTGGTATTACTTATAGCCGGGCACGGGCATACTTTGCATATAAGAGCAAACACAGAAAGTTTAATAATTTTAATGTCTCTCGTTTCTCCACAGTTTAATATGTCTCTCGTTTCTCGAGACTCGATTTTCCTATTCTATACGCGTAGATCACACAAGGATAGGATAAGGATCTTTACTTTATGTTTTCTTCAATCTAAATATTAAATGACAAATTATATCTATATCAATTGCTGTATGGGTCAGTATCAAAGAAATTGATGGTACTTGCATCTAAAATAATCCTTCTTTATAATTATGTGTAGGCAAGTAAAAATGAAAACACTTCATTAGTGTACTTAACCGTTGTAGTGCAGTTCGCTGGCACTACTGTATTTAAATTTTTAGTTTTTATATTGTTTATATTTTTAAATGTTGACTTTCAAGAGAGTTTGTACATTACAAACTTATACACACGGTACATCGACTTCATCAAAATAAAAAATAGAAATACACATTTTCAAAAACAATGATTTATACAAATCGAAATTATATGATAGGTTCTGATGCTTTCAGTTTCTAGGGCTTATTCTTCTAAGCTCATGCCATGCATAAATTACTTTTATGGTTGACTAAACGTCAACACTTGTTTAATTAACGATATTATGAATCATATAAACGTCCGTCACGGTCTATCATTTATCACAATGACAGGTGTCAATTTGACAACACCTTATTCCATATTATAATAAAGAAAAGGTGTATTAAAATAAATTAAATTATATTTTCCGTTACAAAACCATGACGACATTGGTATATTAGTTGCCAGTTATTGCCAAGGTAACCAGATTAGAATTTCTAAATTACCCTTGTAAAAGAACATTTTTTTGCATATAATTATTAATATTGATTTATTAGAAAAGTTCAACTATAAATTAAACATAATTTATGCTTATTTATTCTTTGGTAGAAATTCGTTTTGAGTAGTAAGGTCAGCGCTGATTCTGAGTTTATAAAACTATTAACAAAATATAATTTTGCATACTTCCAGTAATAGACTGTTTAAATTGTATTTGTGGATTTCTGTTAATTATTTCATTATGGTATATTACTTGTTACTTTCTCATTTTATTGCAATAAATTAATGGACATAAAATTAATTATATCATTAAGATAAGATGTTTTAGCAGAAATCTAAATGACAATAAAAATTGCCAATAAATATAGCGTTACTGTTTAATATAATGTGTAAGTAGTTATAATGCTATCGAATAACAATTTGTATAAAATTTGAAGTTGATTTTATTTCTCTTCTTCCTTATAAGTGAAAAAGACGTTAACATATAGCTTTAATTTTTTTTTTATAAGATTATAATGTATGTTATTACTTTTAGCTAATAAGTGAGTTATGGTTCATTAATGTAATCGAAATAATAACTACGTAAATTTGCAAGCTATTAATTCGACATTATGCATATTTGTATACAGATTGGCAAATACGATAAGTATTACAATTTATCATTTGCGATAGTTGATTGTGGTGCGTCACGTTATCTTCCTCATAACGAAATTATAGAGGTCTAAAAGCTCATAGCTTCCTTTTGTATTGTTATATCGCTTGCATCCTTGTATGCTTAAGAAAAAGACTGAGTTGAGTTTCTGCTATCATGAGAAATGTTTAAAATCTTTTCCTAGAAAACACCACTAAATAAATTTCTTTAAAATATATTTCATTAATTTGATTTTGGATAGCAATAAAATTATTAGTAATGGCCAATTTCAATTTGTTTATATACACATATAGATATATCTGCTAGATAAAGAAGTTTATATTCAAAACATATATAAGCTTACTTCAATCTGGATATAATGTTTAATGATTTGTAGAGTTAATTAATAGAAAAGGAAATACAGTCGAAAACTTGAGAAAAATCTGCCGAAATGTTAAAATTATCTATTTGAAATAAATAGAGAAACAATTTTCAAAGAAAAATTTAAAGTATTCCCTTGATTTCACCAAACGACCGTCAAATTGATATAATAAGTCAGTTATAATATTTAATATTATTCATTCATTTATTAAGACATATACCAAGAGTGTTAAAAATATTAACATAATACATAATGCATAATACATAATGCAACAGTGTGTATGGGCCAAGATTACTATCGAATTATTATCATTATTATGTTGTTAATTTTGGCATAGTTTTTTATGCGTCAAGTTCACGGTTAAAAGTATCTACATCCTGAATTTCGCCATGGCTATAATTTCGCTATCCCCTGTCTATGAAAATTTATTTAAATTTATAAATATTATGTATATATTTTAAAGAAGGAATATTTTGAAAGCGTTGATGATTAAAATTATGAAATTTATGATAAGTTTCAAAAGCTTAAAAAATTGTTAAGTTAATTTGTACTTTGGAAACTATTGTGTACTTTCTACTTTGGAAATTATTTGATTTTTTTTTATTATCCTTTTTCATTTATAATTTAAATTAAATTAACTGTCACACATCACATCGCGTTCCTTTGTCAATATTTAACATATATATTTTTTAATATTTTTATTTCAAAATAGTGTTCACTACACTTACATTTCCTGATTGTTCTGATATCGTTTACACATCACAGTAATCACAGCACATATGGCGTAGCTTGCGTACGCGCAGGCAACAGGAGACAAACCCTGACGGTACTGTGCCAAGTTCTCGCACGCCTGCCGTTATATCAGTTCGAGAGAAACAAGATTCCCTTACGTCAGCAATCAGAATTATATCTAATGAATGAGATATTTTAGTTTTATTTTTAAGATATATTATGCAATAGTAGAGCTCGTAATAATAGTAGAAACGAATGCACAGTCTTTTTAAAGATAGTTTCATTAATTTTGTTTTTATTTACTTAAAAATACTTTTGAATTAAATTTGATACAAAGGTCATACTCGTTCGTATCATAAAAAATATTGTGACTAGTTGTACCTAGGTTTGCGTTTGCGTGTTCAGTTTTTAAGTAGGATCTATAATTATTTTTAATTCGTATCACGTATAAAATTCCCCTACGTGAATTTAACTTAAACCTGCTTTTTAATTATTTAAGTATTTCCAATGACAATAGTAATGTTGGCTTCATATCAAGATTATATATCCATTGTAGCATCACAAAAAACGATGTAATGTTCATGTTATAATATGGCGGCAATGGATTTGGAGATGAAGCCTTTTGACAGTAGCCTCTTATTGGAGTAAGAGTGCAGGTAGTCCTCGAATCATAGACAAGTACTCTAAGTCGACTGGTAGTTGGTAACTTATATATTTTTTTCCTTGCCCGTGTCAACTTATACGGCAGATATTAATAGAGATCCAAAGGGCTGTAATTGTTTATATATTTTTTTGGATTTACATGTTTTATATTAAAATCAACTTTGACTGATAATTTTAACGTGTCCTTGAGAAAATGATTGTTTTACCTACAACGAAGTGACCCTATAAAGATTCTATATTTCCTTCAGATGTAGCGACCCTTAAAATAGACGTTTTGCCAGTGAACTTAGACTAGTAGCGCCTTGATAATTTCTTGGACTGTTGCATATCAACCAAGCTGTCAAACGTGTAGCCAAAACCGATTCATGGTACATCAACGCGGCACATCACGTACACAAGGATAAAAATAATGTAATTGTCGATATTTTGTAAAAAAAAATATCGGATATACTTAGACATAGTATTATTTGATCTTGAGTGCTATTAAAGCCATGAAGTCGGAAAACAAAAGCCAAAAAGCCTCCTTTTTTCAAATGCGTGTACTTCTGCTAGTAAAGAACAAATAACCGTCATAATAAAAGTTTTTAATGGTACGAGACTTACATAGTTAAGTCGGAGCGGGAATACAGATCTACTTTTGGTTTAAGTTGTGTTTATGAGTATTATTTTCTATTATTTTTTTCTTAAAATCTTTTACATTACCTACCTTTATTTTTTATTACAAGCTGTTTTTTCCAGGAATACGCTTAAGTACTTAAAACAAGTTAATAAAATTAAAAATTAACAAAATTCTCCTCGGACTAAATATTTGATTTATTAAAACTTAAAACTTTTATGACACAAATAAAAGGCATTAATAATTAAATTTAAGATAAACAAATTATCGTGAAAATTTCATCGACATGTTAACAAAAATGTTCATAAAAACTGCTAGGCAATTTGGCCTTTTAAATTAAATTTTTACTGGAACAAATGAGGAACGCATCGAACAAAAAAAATATCACGTAAATCGGATCAGAAATCTCGTTGTAATCGGTGAATGTACATAAAACAAATATACCAACTGAATTGAGCTCCTCCTCGTTTTAGAAGTCGGTTAAAATAGCACTCAATTATTGCTAAAAGAAATGCTACAAAAAAGGATTTATGTAGGTATGCTTACAATTTTTATAGGAAGTGACGGCCGATTTTTACTTTATATACTGACTGAACTATTACGGGTAAAGGCGAAGGCGTAGAAATAATACATAGTTTGATTTCTGTACAGCCTGTCTATTTTCAAATAATATATGTTCCTTCAAATAACATTACAGCATCGATCACGAAGCTATTTGTAAATTCTGGGAAATTTGGTTTGTTGATTTTGCAGATTGAATTTTTCAAATTGTGATTTTTTTATCACTAACAACATTTTTAAAATGCATTGTTTTGTTCTCAACTATGTTATTAATTTGGAAACAACCTGTATTATTATCGTAGAGGTTACATGTGATTGTAAAGCCACTACACTAGTTAGTGAAAGGAGGCTTCGAAAATGAATCAGTAACAACTTTACTCACGTAGGTATTATTACTACGGCGCGCAACCTGCCTCGTGGCCTTGACAAACACAACTTGAAATGAACGCAAGTTCAAGTTTACTATCATTCAATAGGAGCTTATTGAGTATCTTTATTGATATATGATCGGTTTAAAACCTTGTCATTTTTAATTAGGACATATTTTGGTACAGGCCTTTTATAGTTTTCTTTTAATTCACGTCAGGATATGTTTGTGGTTTTACCAAAGGTCAGGTCTACAAAAAATAGCTGATATTTATGGAAACGAAAACTACTTTACTTCATAAAGTTTTTTTTATGGTATTTCATGAGTTGCACCTATAAATCAAGGCTCTGATTGTCAATTTATTTAAAAAAAGAACAATATTTTTGTGGTTAACTATGTTACTTCGAAAACCAAAAGGTTAAAAACCTGGCTGTTTGTTAAACCTTATTTATGAAATATATAAATAAATATAATAACACAACTCTACAATTAAAACAGCTTTTATTGACATAAAAAAATATTACCAATCATTTATTGAAAAAATTTGTTAAAACTAGATAATAAAATAATCACAGTTTAATGATAATTCATTGCTTTTTAAAAAATAATAGTAAACGACTAGTTAAGGAACGGTTTTGTTTTAAATTGAACCCCTTTTCAGTGGAATGACTGTATAGAGAAATTTGACTTGTATAGAGCGTGTAGCGGAGTTGAGTACACTTCTAAACAAACTGTTAATTATAGAGCCGCCTCTTAGTATTTTTAAGAATTTATGTTCCCACAAAGATAATAAAACGGACACAACAAAATAACAGAAAACTGTAAAAAAGTACTGCTTATTTAATCTAATCTTAAATCTATCTCTTCAGCAAAAATGAAATAATTCGTCCTATATGGTCATATACATTTGCAATTGCATCGTGACATACTCGAAGTGTCGCTTGGTGCCTGTTATCGCTTTTACCATGGAGAGAACTCAATGACCTTTTTGTCATTATCCCTTTCTCTCCTTTCCTATCAGGACTATTCGAGCTGATGAAATCACCGTTTCCACCTGTACTCCCAAAGAGATTTGATGACTCATTTCTTTTTCGTACAGCCAGAGCGTGAAAATGAAGACAAAAATAATTGTTGACATGGGAAGTTTGACAGTCGCTAGACAAATAAGTCAAAATTGGACCTCTTAATGTACAAGACTGTTTGTGTTCGCTACTAAATAAAATAGAAGATAAGAAATAAAGAACAAAAATAAACTTTTACGTCAACCGGCGACTGTGAAAGTCGGGAGTGAGATATAAAACAGATATAATAAATTACTTTATTATATTTTTCGCTTCTTTGGAATAGTTTTATTGCAATTCACTAGATACATTAAAGTTCAGAATACTATTATCCATCAATATAAAAAAGGAAAAAATAAAAAATTCATCTCCTTATCTGCACATTTATCAACTCCTTCATACAACATTGTTAGTAGAGGCGTGAAAAGGCACTTTTTAGGCTGACTAGGTGGAGGTGGCCAGGACAGTATGTTTTTAACTGCACTAGTGATCTTCGCATATTGACATACTATTTACTATCAGGGTCGAGTTTTTGGCTGTGATGGCACATAATGGCATATATTAAATCAGTAAGTAAAGTAAAATTGAACATATATATTAAATTGTTGAGATATGCTCTCAGAAATCTTGAGACAATAGGACTTACAGTGAATGCACTGTATAAAAAAGAAATAACCGCACTGTATACTGTAAGAAGTAGTAGAAAAATTGTAAATTTGTATACTGCGACAATGTCGACAAATTAATCCATTTGTTACTACTTGTAATTTAAGTCCGTTTCAACAATAAATTAAGGGAATTGTGCGTTTTTAGGTTTAGTTGTGGATTCAGTAATTTTAAGCGTAGGATAGAAATGTAAGTTATAGAATTTGTTTTTGAAATAATGCAACTTGACAATAAAGTTATTTTAGTTATACAAGATCGTTTAGTTATTTATTTAACAATTTATGTACAGATAATTTAATGAGATATAAATTTTTACAAGATCGTTCTACTTATTCAATGTTATAATATATAGTCCACGGCTGGTATAAATAAAGTTGCCTTCATCATATTCTTCGAAAAACAGTCATGTAATGATTACCTGCTTAGCCTTGAATTGAGGTAATAAGAGAGTTGATTGATTATTCAAAAGTATTATTTTTGACCTAATTTTATGTTACACTACTATTGTTACCTAAATGTAGGGTGAAAGGGACAGCTACTGATAAATGATAATCATAAATTCAAATATATACGAGAAACACCTACCTTACCACTTATATAGGGGTTTTAACTATTTCTTGATGTCATGTCAGTTTGTGTATATTTTTAAAATTTTTCCTATAAATGGGAAGGCAAAAGGATCTGGCTAATAGAGATACATTATGAATTTTATAATTTTTGAAATTGTAACATTGAAAAACGCGTGTAGCACATGTCAACGCATTCTGGAAAACTATATATTTTGCATTTTACATAACACATAAAAACCATGAAATGTGTTCAAGTTACTTGAATTTTTACCACAACCGTTTATGATTTAATTTTTTGGATTAATTTTATTTTTATCTAAAGTATTTATATTAATCTTACGTTAAATCTTTCTTGTAAGTATTAGCATTTTTAATAATAGGTAATATAAAAAACTAAGTTGTACAAGTTAAAGCGAATTCTGTTGAATTTCATTTATGTTATCAAATGACGTGTTGATTGCAAATTAAAGATGTAAACCAAATACATGCTCAAAATCTTCCTAGTATCTTTCCTATAATTTCCTTAAACCTTTAAAATTAGTTAATTAATTTAAATTTACAGTTCAATTTAAAAAAAAAATCATTTCGTTTAATAAACAGACAACATTTGTTTACCTACTTATTTTTATGTACGACGTACAACGTTTACCAAGTTAAGAATGACTTAGCATCTTTTATTGGTCGTAGGTATAGTTTAGAAAAGCAGTCATAATTAAACGGGATTTTTTAAATGAAAACATCAGTAACAACAATCACCCACAAACGTTATAAAGCTCTGAGGTAGCATGACAGGCTATTTAACTATTTTAACATTGTCAGAACCTCGGGGCTACGTTCAAATGCTTGACGTCTATGTTGGAGAGGCGCCCCTGATCCCTTTGCGAAACTGTTTCCACGCAGAAGAAGGCGGGAATGATGGTGAGACATTTAGGGCCCCGCACTTAGCTGGCGAGGTACTAGGTACCTACTTAATATTCAAAATATCTTATTCAGCTTTAGTATACAAATAATATAATATGATGGGCATCTATTGAAAATTTTTAAGCTATTCGCTTGTAAAACTAACGTCAGAATACAATTTGAGGAGAAAGAACAGAACTGTAAAAATATTAAAAAAAAATACAATAATAAAATCAGCGACAGCATATTGGATGACCATTAAACCTATGACAGGGAAACTTTACAATCGACGAATACGATAAACTTGTTTAATAAATTATGATAATAAACTGTTTTATATGTGGATTGTAATGTGGTAATTTATATTCTGGATATATTGTCTAATGGACACTTAATGTGTTTTGATTATTACTACCCTGAAATTGAGAACTATTTTAAAGTAAGTCAGTGCAATAAATAGGTACCGTATAATATATGATCTCTCGTAGTTCTGGTAACTACCAAAGCATACAAAAATACAAAACATTGATGAGGAGACACCATCAGGTCGGTTAACGGTATAAGTTTTATGGAAAGATATCATTGTAGTGTTTCTAAGCTGTCTTTGGTTTCAATCTAATATTGGCCACTCCATCGATATTTTTGATACAATATTTGATACGATACTGTATCTCATTACTATCTTTCTATTTATCTACAGCAATCAAAATCAAAAGTATCGGCAATTAAAGACAACTTACAAGAATAGTGACAACACTATCGATAGTATTGGTTTTCTGACTTCGATAATATTGATATTTTTTAATTATAAACTGAGGAAAATAATCGAAAATGATTGATAACATCATCATCGTCATCATAGACAGCCTACATATGTCTCACTGCTGGGCACTACCTTATCTACATAAAAACTCATGAGGAGTATAACACCACCTCTCTGGCCCGATACGGTTTTGTGGGTGAAAGCGTTTGCCGTAACAATAACCGCGACCAACAGCCTAACGTGCCTTCCGAAGCACGGAGGAACTCAAGATAGGAAACTTTATTAACTCATCCAAGGACCAATCATAGCGAAAGTTGCTTTGTTCTCATTGGTTCGAATCATTTTTCCAAAGAGCTCCTCAATCAATAACAATTGAAGTAACTAACGATACTATATTGTAGGAACTACAATACTGCCGCAAGTATCTATCAATAGTTTTGCTATTCGTCAAGAATGTTGTCACGTTTTACGCTATCGATAGTATTATTCAACAGTTTTATTTCGACAGTAGATTAAGTAGCCGATCGATATTTGACTATCGATCAGCAACACTATCCTCCACTTAACAAAAATAATGGTACCAATCTCAAGGATATGCTAGATCTGTAACTGAAAGGCTGATGTCGTCTCTGGTATATTTGTATATACCATTTAATATAAAAAATAAAGCTAATCTCTTTAAAAAGCCAAAATTAATCCTACAAACCGGACACAATAAATATTATTTCGTTAAGTGCTGCTGTGCAACACCTAGTAGAAAATAATGAGTTTTAATAAAATGTAAGGCTTCTATAATAAATTAATTAATGCTCCATTTCTGTCATGAACAATGTTACAAGTGCGGCTCGTGTTTGTGACAATGAGACATGCCCTTATGCTGTGGACGTAAAGAATTATCTAATGCTCCTAACTCTACATGATTGACAATGCCTATGACGATTTTGTGAGGTCAGCACGTTCGTCCTCAAGTTCTTCTAGTCACGAACGTATTAATATCGATCAAAATTAGCTTCAATAAGATGTAAAGTATTTTGTTGCTTACCAGATGGACGCAAGAAACAAAATGGACGTCGATTCTGCTTTGCCTCCCTTTCAATACAAATCGATTAGGCTTTTAGAAATGGCAAGCCTAGATGATCTATAAACTTATAATTTATTTTCAACGCCATGAATTAGGAACGTTATAATATAAAAGTCACCATTTATCGTCAATTGACGTCACCGATTGTCTGTATTTTTCTGGTGGGATTGCAGTGAAAGAGTGTTACCGAATCTCAATTTAACCATAATACTTGCACTTTAATTGAGGCGAATGTCTGTAACATTTGACGCTAACTTTATCAATTACCGGATAAATATTCTAAGGTTATGTACCCGAGCCAAATAACAGCGTGCTTAGCAACCGCCATTTTGATATTTTTAGCCTTTGACCATTTGATTTTGTTCGCCAATTTTGCGGTCTGTATATAAATGTAATTATCGTATCTAAAACGAAAACAAGAGAACCTTTTATATATCTTAATGTGAGATACTTCAAACAGAGTAAGCAGATGTATTTTTTTGGGTGGGGTCAAATTTTATTTGATATTTATAAGTGAGGTTTACCAATAACCAATATCAGCTGTTTGTTTGACATAAACATTTCTAGACTGTCTCACCTGGGTGTGTGAGATACTTACTGTCGTAGGCGCCACTTATATCTGATATCTCTTCTTTTTTGCCATGATTCAGTCTGAGCACAGTTTACTTTTATTTTTTTATAACCCTGCTCATGAGCATGACATTGTGTAAAGTGGATGTTTAATTTCCTGTAACTAAAAATGGTAATGAGTAGCGATTTGACCTTAACATTTTATTTATTAATAATTTTTCTTAGAATTAAAATACAATTATATACATTATATTATATAAAACTAAACTTAACTTTAAAAATTAATTATTAATACTAAGTTAAAGACATTTAGATTTTTGAAATGGGTTTACATTTCAAAAATCTAGATGTCCTTAAGCATTTTTTGAAAGTGAATTGCAGGAAAAACCTTCTGGCTGCTACTAATAAATAGAGGACGCAGCAAGGTAATAGAGATTTTTTTCTTTTTATTTGATTGGGATCCTGTTTCCTAAAAATATCCGTATTTAAATCTAGCCCTGTACAATTTTTCATAGAAAAAAAGAAGAAAAATGAAAAAGTTTAAATATTTCCTAAGGCCAAAATAAAATTCTTACAGTGATTTCGTACATTCCTTTTCTGAAGACGTATTGACCGCCTGTGTGCCGAGTGTAATGTAAGTGATATCATGGCATTATCGCCATCAACATGTTTGTGCGCGCGCTTTGTACTAACATATTGTTTTAAAATAACACTATAGAGGTGACTAAGAGCAGAAATGTTTAAATGCCTCTAAATAACCTGTAAATAACCTGGCTAACGATCACGATTGAATTCAATTTTTAGTTAAGTCTGTATCGTACCATCGCGTATTATGCAGTATCAAAGGTAATAGCTCGTATTTAATACAAAAAATAAAAGTTCCAACAATAAATAAAGTTCTAATAAGTTGCAATTTATAACGACGAAATGATAGTGCGGCCATAAACTATTTATAATAAACTGGATGAACACGAACATTTGTTTAAGTTAATAGCCAATTGTAGCCATTTATATGTCAATTTCAGTAGGTATGGTTGAATTATTTAATATTTAACGTCTTTTACCTATTATTCTCAATTTTCAGTCGGTAACTGATCTGTTATGTATAATTTATTTTTAATGAAACTAATTTTACTTTATTTAATTCTATATAAAAAACCTCAATTCAGCTGATCTTTTGTTTGGCTTTGTTTGACTTTTGGCATGATGCCCGGGTTTTCCTCAGATATGATGATCTGAGGAAAACCCTGGGATGTAGATGATTAGCAGATGTATGAAAAGTAGCGTTAACAAATACAAATAAAGTAATTATCTATGTAGAACTTCTTTGACAACAGTTTAACAATACTCAGGCGCCAGTAAAAAATTTAATACGCAACGAGATATCATGGTGACAGCTTCAATGTGATACGGATCATAAACCGAAACTTCAAAAGTTACTAGTAGTGAAATAAAGCACCAACTAGAAAAGAAATTGTTTTTTTTAGTGTGATAAATATATGAAAAAAAAAACCTTAGCACTTTATCGGACAAAAACCGAAGAAATTTTAGACTTGTTGGTATATTACGTGTAGGATTGCCAATAAATCATCGGTGAAATGGAGTATTTTCCAAAATAAGTTATGATAAAATATAATACATTTAAAAAAAGTATCATGGAAAAAAGAAAAAATAAACATAAATAGTATTTTTGCGTATTATATATTTCTCCAACAGTATGTACAATACTATTTATTATTGTGGGGTTGGCAACCCTAATTAAGTGTTTAATGATTCGCTTCTGTAGTAAAATGTAAGAGTGAGCCTTTTAAGTATCTTGTCAAACTGGAAAGTCCTCATCGACATTTAGTGAATCATGTGATGGTAACATTCCTGTAGATTCATTCTTTCCGTAGAATAAATTCGTGCTTGTGTGACGTCAGTGCGCATGTTGATTTTATTCTTAATAATTAATTTGAAGTGTTCTTGCCCTACTTAGTATGTTCAGTATCCTTAAGTGACGATACTATTGTTGAAACTTTTGTACGGCAAGTTGACAACCTAGATGTCATGATGTTAGGATATTTTTAAGCCAATAGCTATAGCCTCGGGTTTTTTTTAACATATTCAGTAATATACCAGCAAGCTGCATTGGGCCAACATTGTTGTGTTATGGCCCAAACTCCTATGTGTTTCTTCCATGTACGAAAGCCTTTTCCCAGCAGTAGTTCGTATTTGATCTGTCTATGATGATGATGATGATTCGGTAATATAAAGAATCTATAGCTAGGTAAGTAACTATTAAATTCAATCGGAATTGTCGGATCTATCCGGAAATATAAAAAAACAACGCAACGTTTACAGTTGGATAGAGATAAAATCTTCTACTTATTACTGTTGTTAAGGTTATCAAAAACGTCATCATTATGAGTGATATTGTAGTCTTTAAAATTCGTACGAAATGATATCTGATGTAGTTTATATTGTGATTCATGCTAACATTTTTATTTCACTCCCAACATATTTCCAATCCGTAATGTGTTTTACTTGCTGAATGATACTTGTGTGTAAAATTAATACTATTTTAGAGAAAATAAAAAAATGACTGCTAAATCTATTCTATGCTGATTTGCTATAGCATTTCTGATATTAATAGAAAACTATAAATTTGGTAGATAATTAGGTAATACACAATTATAAATTTTCTAACCATATCCGCAATTTAAGAGGATTAGTGGAATTTCCTAATGATTATTCTATATCTTCTGTCTGCTGAACCATGTGAACGATTAGAACATAACTAATTATTTTACTCCCAAATTACCGACGAATAATCATTAACCTTATATCAACGAATGACATTCGGAAAAAATGCCTACTACCTATCAATAATCCATTACCAATATTACATTGAAAAGGATTTTAATTTAAATATATATCTGCTGGATATTTCGGTCATTAAAACGGTCCTATTCTGGTGTGATGGAAAAGATCCTGCGTCATCAAAGGGCACGAGAGGAATTAATGTCTGTTATTTTCAGAATGGCAATGTCTCTGTCCGACTAACTCATAGAGTAGTTAAATTGTGGTATGTTCGTTTAATGAAAATCTAGTGATAAAAGCGGCAAAAGGCAACATCTTGTTGTGAAACGTTCAAAAATACCTTTTTGCCATTACCCATTATAAATCAAATAAATATGGTATTATTTTTAAAAAACATATTCATGTGATTTTACTATTGTTATTAGTAATGACCGTGTGTTTTCGATATTTCATTCTCTCATGTATTTTTTCTTCGTTGAAGTTGTATTTAGTATTAATTAATTCCTATTATTTATAATTTTAAGCTTTAAGCTTGTAGGCCCTATGGATATTCTGTAAGCCTACAGATTTATCTTTGAGTAAATAAAATAAAAATTATGTACAGGATAAGATACTAAAAATAAAACTCTCAAATAGCATTAATAGACAGTTGACTACAAGTAAAAATTTAGACTATCCATTTTCTAAATATAAATATATAAATATGGTATATTTTAAATTAAATAAACTTTAATTTATAACGATACAGATACATATATGGGTAAATACCCGAATAGACTCAAGCTATCATAGAAAAAAACGCTTCATAGTTAAAACAGTTTTATAATGGCAGTAAAAATGTTTAATAAATTACCTTAATGTATATTTGAGAGATGCTTCTAGCGATAATTAATTTTTACAAAACAAATAATGAATTGTCGATTTGTTAATAAATTGCAATATAATTGAATAGTACAGAACTAATGTTATTTAATATTTACATGTTTTATGCGGAAACATATTGTGGTTTATAGATATATTTTTAAAGGTCTGTATTATGTTCCATATTTTATATAAATAAATTAATTGCGAAGACCTTTTCGATATATCTCAAAAAATATTGCTTGCAGATATAATTAAAAGCTTTAAATAAATCATAGGCAATTTTAGAAGTAATGTGTTCTTAAAACTACTTTTTAAAACGCTCATTAAGGTCGGAAATAGTACACATCTTTCCAAATGTCACGCGGTGGGATAAAATAAAAAACTTCTGATTAGCATTTAAAATAAATGAAAAAAATATAAGGTATCAGAAACTGATATGTTATTATGTAACCACAAAGATGACATCATTGGAATTATAAAAAGTTTTTTGTCTTAGGTAATTTATTTATTACTTTTCTGAAACTAAATAGGACGTAATTAAGCAAAAAGTATCCAAATCGTGATAATATTGAAAAAACTCTTACGCACGTATTAAGTATTAAAAGTAGTTAATTATCTTTCAGCGATGCGGATGAGGCATTGAACCGTTTGCTGTCGTCATTGAATCATTCATTTAAATAATAAGTATAAGAATTAGCAGAAGATATAATAAATTAGTTGAACCCGTGTTTCAAAAACTCTGATCAATTTGATGTTCCTTTGAAATCTTTAAGAGTTCGAGAGACTAGTATACTAGACTCGCCTAGCCATAAGCGATTACTATAGATTTTAGAGGAATGTATCACGGTGTTACTTTTTTTTATGAGGGGAAAAACATTAGCGGATTATTATCAATCCAAGCGTATGTATCTTCTATAGTATTACTATAACTTTCACCAAGACGATTGAGGTACTTAAACCAACCCCCATGATCTTTGTAGCTGGGTGACAGTTAACCTACATCCTATAATTTTCTGCTCGTAAGTATTACCTCATTTATCCATTTTTCCTTGCTATTTTCGCCATGATGATGTAGGCCTCCTTCAGTTGACACCACTTATACAAATGATGCGAAATGAAACTTACATTGTGTCCTTTACTCTATTCACGTGATTTTATCATCGAATGTTACCGTCTATCTCTGAGAATTTTTGAGGCTGTGAATCCAAGACAGTCTTGAATTAAAGCCATGGCTCAAGGTAGCACGGTCTGCCTTACAAAGGATCACACAGCAAGGATCAAGGGTCACACCAAAGATTTTTAGCTTTGTTGATGGCATCTGCTAGATAAAAGCGGGATTTTCTCTTCAAGACAGGTGCTCTAGTCTCTAACTGTGATTTCCGCCGATCTCTCTCACTCTGGTTACTTCTATTTTATAAATATATCTACTTATCTTATCTTTAGGAGCCAGGTTACACTTTCTTAAGTGTACACTGGTTCAAAACAGTCTAGCCCTTTGTTCTGCTGTAATCTTCATCCAAAGCAAAGGCCACTTTGAGAGTTGACAAGAGAATCACTCAATAATGGTTCGAAAATATGGCCGCCAGTGGATTTTTCTTGACTAGAATTACCTTATTGTTTTTATTGTCTAATGTAATGACTGACATTGAAACATTCGAGTAATATTACGTCTTGAGAGTTCTTCCTTGTAAATTTTAGCTCCGCAACCTTGATGCACCAAATAATATTTTGATTACTTGAATTTGAACCGACTGGAAAAAGGGAAAGGATTCTTTATCTCCGTCAAATGTCTATTACCAGATTGTGATAGTAGGTAAGCGCTCATAGAAAGCTCATACAATTAATTAATTGCAATAGAATTTAAATATTTACCTAAATTAAATTAATTGTGTGGAGCTACATCACCACCATCGCAAAAATATTTAAAGTAAAGTAAATAATAAATAGTGATAATTTCAATAATTATTTAAATCAAATTATTTTTTGGCTTTTTAGGCTGATGTTCTCCAACACTTAAATCTCTTTAAGTGTTGGTGAACAAAAACTGACGTTAATCGATTCTCAATTAACGTCGGTTTTTAAAATTTGCTGTACTGAGGTAATATCAAAAAATTAAGATTAACTTTTCGTTTATTTACGTTGATGTACTCGAGTCTTTAAGTGTTTCATGTCAGTTTTATACTCTGTTCAAAACTTTTATAACATGGCCTAATTAAAGAAACCGCTTGTTACTGAATTGTATATCATATAGAATTGACCTTTGTTCAATATTGTCCTTTACGTCATAGTAAGTATAGTAGAAAAAAAAGTAAAATAAATCATATTCCTGGACATGATTAGGATTATTTTTCGGACACCCTTATCCGTTACTACGAGTATTTACCGTGTGAGTGAACTTCTTTGAAAATTATGTCAACATAACAGTAAGATACAAACAGTGACTTGTGAACTAACGGCCTTTTTATGCCATTGATACTGAGTGTCAATAATCTATCTTTGAATGTTTCTTCTTCCGAGTCTTTGAATTTTTAATATTATGCTTGTGAAAATTGACACAATTCAACGCCTTGTAAGCGAAACGCAGCATAACAAAACAGATAAATGTAGGTCTTCTTAATTAACAGGAATTAACTAATTTATAAATTTTCATAAAACTGTTCAACAAAATCGTTATTTTTGTCACTCACCAATTTTGATTGATTGCAGCCTTTGGTCGATTTCAGTTCAATCCAAATTGCACATAACTTTAGAGGGTCGTGTCCGGGACGTGAACGGCCTGTTTGTTTTGCGTACATAGAGAGTTCAGAAGAGAGAGTATTATTTAACTGTATTAAAGTCGAAGTATTTACCAAGAACAAATCAATTTAGTACTAATATATGTATTAATTTTCAAGTGACTCCAAAGGATTGAAATTGTAAGAGTTTTCTTTGTTTACTCTTTGTAATTGATAGTTTAATAATCAGAAATTTCTACGATTATTCTACGCATATCACACGAAGCAAGTGTGATTAATAAATATCATGTAATGAATATTAATGTTTGTTTGAACGATGATAAAGCATATTAGTGAATCAATACCTTGATCCATATATTTAAAATTTATAATAAATAATTATTAAATTTGGAAAAAGGTTCATCGAAAAATTATTTGGAATTTAGTCGATTCGTTTACAATTAAACAAAAGTGCTTTTAGTTGTGTGAAACAGTAACGTAATTAGAAACTGTATTTAAGCATTATAAATATTTTTATAAAGGACACAATATCGTTTGAATATAACAAAAAAGGTATCAATAATGTTATACTTAAAAATTTAAAAAGAATGGCGTTTTTTAAAAAATCGAAACCTCAGCTAGTGCTTATTTCTTTTTTAACTTTTAAAATGGTTCCACAAATATAAAGGCAGCTAAGACAAGCTGTGCCGAGATCACTTAAATTAGTATGAAACTTCTTATGATTTTATATAATTATTACATACGTATGTTACGTTCCTCAATAACGTGATTTTTGTTTTTTTTGTCAGTAATTAATAATAGTTCAAAGTAATTATGTCCTATCGTTCAATGCTCTGAAGTAATTGATAATACAAGCATCTCTTGTTTAAGTGAGAGGAATACAGAGAAGCCGTGATGTATACGTTGACCCTAGCATTGTTCAAGCGCTGATCTGAATCATAATTAGTGACCGTGGCTTCGATTCCATTTCGGCATTGATCATGCTAATATCGTTCATATCGGTTTGATTTTCCTTTATCATATTATTTTATAATTTCATTTTTATTTTTATGAAAGTTCTTTTTCTCATAAGAAAATTGCTGCAAATTTTGTATATGCGATGTGTGATAATTCGTATATGGTGTCAGTATATTGAGAGCGATAAAATTCTTAGTTAAATATAAAATACAAAAGAAACCGCATTAGTAGTTAACTTTAAAGATAGGTTAGTGAATAAACTGACTGAGTTTTTTACGACTATTGAAACAACAAAAACATAGGCTACTTAATAAGGCAGGCCTCATAAGGATAAAGCGTTGTTCGAAAAACATGTAATAAGGTTTGATTGATATGCTACTAATGATGAGAACACCGGCTTATGGTGCAAAATAAATTTAGATAATTTCGTCTGAAACTTAGACCATGACCGCAGAAAGGGCAACCGTGACAAGGAGGAAGGTCGTTATTCAATTTCCGTCTAAGGCGTTATTTTTTATAAAATATCATAAATAAATAAAAATTTTAATGACAATTAATGAAATGAAAACAAAAAATAATTCAAAATGATAGAGGGAGAAGAAATAATGAGGATTGGATTGATTTTATTAGATGCTAGAACCACTTGGAGGCTCGCCTGGGAAGGCACCCACAGCTTTTCCTTTTCCATCGTAAATCAGGTCACTGTGTTTTGGTGTGGGGGTAATGGTAGTCATTGCAATCACAGGGAATGGGACACATTAACATGATGTGATGACTGCATTTCTCTGGTTAGGTCCACTTACTTTTCTTGTTTACATTCTCTGACCAATAAAACGGATATGGAATGCAGTGATACTTTTTCATATTAAACCCGATTGGATGATACTGTCATTAGGTGTATAGTCTTGTGTTGATATATTGCCGATAAAGTCACAAATATCGATGGAAGCGAGCCTTCCCTAACGCAGGTATTTTATACTAAAGGGAAAGTCCCAAAAATTGAAAAGTGGCTTTAAAACAATAACAAAAACACAATAACAGAGTTATTTAATTATTTAAATTTTGTTTGTATTTAGTCTTATATTTGCAAGGTGTTAGCGAAAAAGTCTCGAAGTTGCGGAGAGATGGGATATTAAAATTTTGACGTTGTTATGGTATGAGTGCAAATAATGAATTACTGTCCGGATTTATAAATTGTGTCCAGAGTAAATTTATATTATTTTTACTTATTAATCACTATTATGTCTGGTAGAAAACCTTACAAAGTAATAATATATAACCGTCACCTAGAAAATTGTAAAATCATTCTTAAAACCCAATGTCATGCAGCCGGTTTTTAAATTAACAATTCTGGTTTTTAATAAATGTCATTTGGAAAATTATTACGTAATGTTAAAACAATAGAATATATTGCAGGATTCTCGATTCTATAACTTGCCTTTATTTAACCTGCATATGAAAACGGTACACATTGTTTTAATTTTGATTTCGGTTCAGCTCCTTCTCTGAATATGAATGAAAAAGGGACACCTTGTTATTGAAATGGCAACTTTTAGAAATCATTTCCTTCTGTGCCATTTAAATAAATCTAAATTTAAGTTATTTCACAACTCAAAACTTTTGCTATTTTTTTCCTTTGCCAATTTAAAGAATGGGATGTACTTAACTGAAATTTAGATTTAGAGTTTGCCGTCAGATACAAGCCCATTCTCGTTACTTTGTTTTTTAAGTACTATTTTATCTTCTTTCAAAATTCAGAAACAACCTTCCATTTAAGGAAAATGGACTCAAAGCCGAAATTGTGAAGGATTATTAAATGGATTCATTGCCATTCGAATCGATACTTCGGTGATATCGATAACCGATATGATCGTTGTCACGTAGTACATAAGTATGACGATTTCATACTATAGTCACGTAGAAAAATTTCATAACATTAACTACATTATTGTAATTAGTTGATCTAGAAACCTTCCTGATAAGTTATAAACAGGTGAAATGTATATGTATCTATGACATTTCTAAAACAGTACAAAATACTAAACAGTAAAATCGAAGCGTTTATGTTTCTATATATAGGTATGAAACGTGGCTTTTTAGCTAAATTATGTTTAGTCAATATAAACCATGACTATATTGCCATTCGTTTGTTTTAATTTCTTAACGAGTTATTGAAAGGCCGTGACAGATTAAATGACCGCACAAAATTGATTGTTAAACACGTGTCAGAGGAGTTAACTAAAATGTATATTTGAAGAAAAACAATCCAGATGACTGATCTGACTGCTGATTTCTTTTGTTGATGAAATCTTACACGTAGGCAAATTTAGTCTAGTTTAGTAGTTCAGTACGAAGAAACGGTTTTTATCGCGTTATTATGCCAAATTATTCGTCTTTCCTTAGCGAGATATCATAGTATAGTGAATAACATAGATAGCCTGAGAATTCTAACACCTTCATAAGCCCATCTGTCGTAAGCAGTACCCTGTTTTACGGGACTGTTCTTGTAAAAGGGTCTAAAAATAACTTATACCCTGATTATTACCTTATTACCCTGAATACTTACACAGTGTTAGATCTTTTGCTTTGAATTAAGTTTGTTTTTGAGCGAGCGTGACAAAAGATTGTATAACAATATATAAGGTGTATACAATTTTTACATACATCAGACATAACAGATATCCGTTTAATCATACCTGTATTTTATATAATATTATTATTATTATTTCAGTTATGGTTCTTTTATAACTTTGACATTTTATTTCTCTTTCAAACATATTATATTTGTATTGGTATGCGCTCTTCTACCATCCGTTATCACTATTCCCATATGTGGGCCTGCTGAAAGAGATTTATAATAGAAATAAGCAATACCTTTGTTATTTTCTTGTGTCCTCTTTAATTAACTTTGTCTTAAATTGTTAAATAAATAAATAAATTACTAATAATAATGTACTGTTTAATGGGTTAGAATGTGGTCACCAACTTTGATGCTAATAGTATAAATTAAATTAATTAATTAATTGGCGACTCCGAAAATTATTTTACATGAAAAAACAAAGTAAAGTTTCAGATTTTTACGATTAGCATTTACCACAAATTCTATTGTAATATTAAGAAAATCACTTCATATTTCAATGGCGTTAACATTGTGGAGACAAAATCAGTTTATTGGAATGGACGAAGCTTCTTTAAAAATAATGGAAAATCAATAAAAGTCAAAGCAAACTATAGATGTTCAAGTACGAAACACTAGAAATGTCAAGATGGTCTCTGTTATCATGCCTAAAAGTATATAATATTGAAGAATAAAGAATTAAATAGAAAACTAGATCAATTTGCAGTGAAATATTTCACTTATAAATTTATCGTCATTAGCGCAGTATGTCAGACAATGTCTTCACGCACCCAGTTCTACCGGCACCATAGTTGCATCTAAAATTTAAAATTCAAGATATTAAAATTTGAATATATTAATTTGAAAATGAGTTGAGAAATATACCTTAATTAACTTTTGACCTATCAAAATCTATCGGCATTCATAATATATTTTTTATTCTTTGCTAAATACTTTAATTGAAAACCGACAATGGGTACTTGCCACATCTACATATATATACCCTACACCTACGTATTTAAATGCAAAAAATGTGATCCAAAGACTAACTAAGCCAAAAATACAATAAAAACCCTTTTGATATCGATAAGATGTCAATTTTTTAAATGCCTTGAAGGGCGACATAATAATATTAATTTTGTAGTTTCATATTATTTTGTTATTGCAAGTGACCTTTTTCTCAAAGAATGTATGTAGAAGGCCACCATAAAATAAATTAATTTTACGACTTTTGGTATCATCTAAAATGTGACCGTGACACCACGAAAATTTTTACACAGTTTTATAATAAACTCTTATTTTCTAATACGAGACAAAAACTTATAATTACTCAAATTTATAGTCCGGCTTAAATATTTACTACGAGGGTTAGACTTTTGAAACTTTGGATATACTGGCCGATGCTGATCTCGTTGATTTATTGTAAAAAAGAATATGAACATTTATTTTTAATACTATAGATTATTTATTTTGTTCAAAGGTGTCATTTCTTGTGAAAAATTTTCTCAAATCAGAATATGAGGTGGACAGGGCAGTACGTCGTACGCTGCACTAGCTATCTTCGTATATGGATTCCTCTTACTGCGTATAGGCCTCTTCCATACTGCAAGATGTTGTCACAGAATAGTACCATTTGTGATGGTTCTGTGTCAACATCTTGCAGAGAGGTCCCTTTAGCCACTCAATGCAACAACCAACAGCAAACTCTGACCATTGAAATATACAAACACACACACACACGCAACATACACACGTAAGCACTCGTATACGCGCGCGTGTATATATATAGGATAGGTTTATACTTCCGTAAATTTCTAAAAATAAAAAAGGCAATCCACCTGAATTACACCTTAAGTTCGCTTTATATCCGGAAAGCTAGGAAGTGTTTAATAACAAGGTCTATTGAGTTTAAAAAAATTGTTTTAATTTTTTGAACCTGTTACAGTTTTGGTCAGTTGAAATTGAAAAATGTTGACATTAATAAGCATTTACCGGTTTTGGTATCAAATTTAAATAACGCAAAAGCGAAAAACAAAATAAAATCAAGATGTAAGTCAGTATGAGCTTTAATTTTTATGATCAGTTTTAAATTATTTGTATAAATATAACGAGCTGTCTGAAGAGATATCTAATAGAGATATGTCCTCTCTTTGCTACTACCTAAACCTACAAAATAAATCTATTATATATTTAGATTAGGTTCAATTGGAAGTTTATAAGATCTACATACAAACCATAACTAGTAATACAGAGTTATGTTGATATATTGTATATTATTGAGATTGATATACTTACGACTAGTTGGAAAGGAAGTGGAAATAAATTTTAAAATCACCCGTGTTTATGAACTACACTATTGTATAGTTTTACCTTTCCTCTTTATTTTATTCTGCGTATACCTTTCATGACCTTATGGAACAAGCTTACATAATTTCTGCTAGCACTATATAAGCCCTAATTTCAGAAGGTTAAATTGAATATCTAACTAATATAATGAAATATCTTTCATATCATAAGATACGTCCTCCTATTTAATGGTAAGTAATTCTCATCATCATCTAAAAGATAATAACATTTTAAAACGTGAAGCTCTTTCGAAACGCCTGAAACTAATCACGCTGGTTCGTAAACATACGACTAAATTGCTAAGATTATTTTCGCAGGCAGTACATTCTTTAAGTAAAAAAATAATATTTGTTCTGTTCATATATTTAAATTAATCTAAATCAGACCGTGTACGGAATAAAGTTATTTATCTTTATGAATTGTTATATGTTAAAAATCTGATAGAGTAATTCCTAAAACTTCATCTTCCTTACCTTAAGTATCTGACATATTGTCGTGAGAGGTTTGCCTCTTTTGGCTGTATTTTACTTTCAAATCGAAAGTAATGACATTTCGTTAAAAATGATTTCGCTGAGCTATGCGTTGAGGCAATGCCTAGACTATCCATGATTTATGGCTGGTTCAATGAATTCACCTTGACTACCTGCGAGAAGAAACATATTTCTAAAAGCTCGTCAATGCATGCTGGATACACAAAAGCATGCTCGACATGATACCAATGGCTACTTACTTACATCGTACCGCTTTCCATGTACAGGAATTTCATACCCACACCATAGATACGAAATTGTTTCGCACTTTGTGGTTTCATAGGTATATCCACGCGTGAACACTAAGATTTTCGAAGGAACTCCCCACTAAGGTTTTTCCAAGAAACACAGCATGTAGATCTTCAAGCAAGATGTGAAAAAAGTCTTCAGTTCCTTCTATAAACTATTGGTGTGGTGGCTGCCCCTAATCTTTTTTTCGCCCAACTTCTCAATAATTAAAAACGTTACAATTTATAGATGCTTTGGTATATTTTGAATTTATCCAAAACAGTACTGAGTTTAGCTTTACAGATTCCACCTTTTTTAACAGTGGAGAAACTATGGCCTTGGACTCGGGTGGAACTCTGCAAGGCGCGGGGCGCATAGCATTTGCTACCCTTTTATAATGTCGGAAAACTAAAACTACCTAACAGATAAAAGTAAACAAAGTATTTCTATTTCCATGTTGTATTCACCTATAAAGAGTAACCATTAATTACTTATAATATTCAATCATTTCAATGTATAAATTAACTGGTGAATCTTATTATATAATAAAATAATGGCAATACCCAATACTACTTTCGTTCTTTGACTTAGTTTGTTATAATACCTCATCTGTTGCTGTCAAAAGTAACCTCATAATACCTCTATTACCTGTACTGTATTGCCGGTACCATAAGAATGTTTAATATTTAACTTCCGATCGCAATTTTGGTTTGATTAGTTTTTTTTATCTTGGTTATTTTATCTTTCTCGCGTTTCCAGTTTCCCATAATATCGTGAGAGTTTTGCTTAATATAATGACAGCAGCTTAAAGTATTAATCATATAAATCAATTTTATATTTTCAGTCGGATCCTTATCGAATTCAAATGCCGTCGAGATTTTGATCGACCGGTTTGGTCGTTCAAAATCTTGTCCGCTTTGGGAATCTCATGATATGATATTCACAGATTACTAAAATTTGATTTTGTGGACATTAATAATTTTTAATAAATTTTTTTATAAATAAGCAAGTAGGCGTAGAAGAGGAACAAAGAAAAAGTAAAAAAATATATTAAAAAACATTTATTTGGCTTCATTTTAATCTATAACATAACAGTAACAACAACAACATGCAATAAAATTTCGAGCTTACGTAAATCTTAACAGTATTTTATTTCGTTGTAACGTAATATTTAAAATTAATTACTTATGTAATTTGATTGGTCTTTTCTTACTTTTATCTTTTTATTTAATTGCTGTCCCATAGCCAAGTGAAGTTCTCAATAGTAAAATAAATTGTATTGGAAATAACAAACATAAAATGGTAAAGATAATTATGGCACTTAAAATACCCCAAAATTTGAATATGATACGTGCATTTCCATATACAATCGAGTCGAGCATCCAAGAAGATTTGTTTACTAAGAGGCCAGGTATTATTACGACAATAATTAACCTTTGACAATTTGTAAAACATAATGAAGTTACCAAATAACTAATCTATGTTTTGATACATGAAATAAAATTCTCAGAACAATAACTTAATTAAGTTACATGTGATATTGACAATAGTGAGATGAAAAAATCACGCGGAAGAAGCTTACTGATTATCTGAGAAGTAAATTATTAATTAATCCACGTAACTAGCTTTAGATAATACCGCGTATAGGACAAAATGTAGGCAATAGCTAAAATTAACATAAACACCTTTAAAATAAGAAACTATTGCAATTATAACCTTCTCCTGTGATACTAAATTTAGTACAGATACGCGGTTCTTACCTGCAGTAGATACGTGGATTTGCATTATCCCCGACGATATACGTTTCGTTTTATGACGTACATTTCAATGTACGTCATAAAACGTCGTTTATTCATAAACTGTCAAAATATGTCACTAAATTTTGCGTTAATGTTGTCGTTTTTCATTATCATACTCGTTTTATCTTGTTTAAAATACATAGTTTTTTACTGTTAACTTGTAGCATAGACCAGCTATACAGCATATAAGATTTTTACAGGAAATTACTCCCCATTTTATTCCTGCCATTTATATTATTCAAGTATATACACTAATCAGTGTATTAGACGGGAAGACTAGTAGAAAAAGAATCTTCGAGAAACTAAGATTTCAATAAATGTGGTCAGTGACATATTACTACGTATAGTTCCACAATTACGTTTTCTTTACGATAATATATTGTATATTTATTCATATTAATATATTGTTACCTTAAAATATGCATGTGTATTGACACAACAAAATTTTTTTACAAACATTTGAAGTCAAATGAATTCAGTTTAGTTTTAACAAATAGTTGATATACATTTTAAAATTAAAACCAATAAGCTAAAGTTTATTGACGCGTTTAAACGGCTGTTAAACGATTTCCAGTTAATAAAAACAGAATAATAACTCCAAAGGAAAAAAAACAAATATCATGATAATAAAAACGTGGGTTGAATAAAGGCAAATCTATATATATCAATAGTTTTTTACTAGATGATTCGGGATTGGAATTTTTACAACCATCAAGTAATTTGCCAAATATATTAAATACCAGTTAAAATACTGGTATCTCAGCCAGTTCTTTAAGTAATCCCTTTTTATATTATCAACAGATAATTAATAATTTACAGAGAGTACATTATAAAAAGCAACGTATCTAAATTTTGATTGTATCTAGAAAAATGGTAAAAGAGATACTTAGGCCATAATATTCTATATTCTACATCTTTTTTAAGTAGCCGAAAATTCACTTTTGTTTATTCTCGTATACTTTTAAATTAATTTATATTAAAGAGTTTTAAAAACAATCTTGTAAACTAATAAATAATATATCCTAATCATATTCGATACTTGTTTAGAGTTAGTTAAAAATTAAATTTATTATATACATTAAATAGTATCTAAATACTACGTAATTTACAATATTTACAATTCTTAAGCTTTATGTATTTACACTTCGTACAGTTTGTAAAATTACTTAAAAAATATAGGTATATAAGAGAACTTTCTTTCTATGCAAAACTATATTAATTGTTTATTGAAGACGAGGTTTTAGGATGGAAGTGAAAAGAAAATTGCATTGCAATTTTCATCCAATAAGAGGTAAGTTCCGTTCCGTATTCCGGATTACGATATATCATTTATTATTGCTTTATTTTCCTAATTTTATTCGTGTAATTATTACAGAAAACATAAACTACCTACGATATTGACATAGAGTTAACTTTGCACAACTGGCAATATGATAATTATTGGTAACATTTATGTATAAATAATGGAGCATTCAGCACATCAGTCTAGCTACCCCTTCTCCTAAATTCATTTATTGCACTATTGTCATAGCTTGCTTCCTAACCAGTCTTCTTTAATCATGTCCGCACCTTTCTCTCCAATCATTATTACCGCAGCATTAGTATTACCACTGACTACTGTAGGCATTATACTAGCATCTATAACTCTAAGTCCTTCAATACCGTAAACTTTGAGCCTTGGATCCACCACAGCTTCTTTGTCCCATTCAGGACCCATTTTAGCAGTCCCACTCTGATGATATATCGTCATGGATATCGTCCGTACTTGACACTCTATGTAGTCGTCCGACATAAATTTATATTGTCTACAATTAGGTAATGACTTCATATACAGTCTTGATCCAAATTGTTTGAAAGGTGACGCGTTTGCCACCTTCAACGCTATTTTGATTCCTTCTACTAATCTCGCAACATCTAAAGGGTCCTCGTGGTATCGAGGATTCATTATCGGATAATGAAACGGATTCGAACTTCTTAATCTGACGTAGCCTCTGGTATTTGGTCTTAACAAAAGGGGCATTATAGTCCAAGCGTCTTTGTTTGCTATAGGTTTGTACACTTGGTCATATATTTCATCTGTCAATCCAAGAATTTTTCTTACAATTTGACCGTTGTCTGATGAAAAGGAAGCTGGTGCCATATGGAACTGTATGTCGGGCCAGAGCCCAGAACTATTTGCATATTTCGTGTTAACGAAAGCAACTCCTTCTAAACCTCCTAATGTTGTCATTGGCCCCCTTTCATTTACCACATAGTTCATGGTTACCGGGAACGCTTGGAATCTATTTTGGACAATGGCCACCGGTTTGTCGACTAGAAAAGTTAGCCCTCCAACTCCAACGTGATCTTGCAAATTCTCACCAACTTGTAAATCTTTCAAAACCCTTATACCTACTTCTCTTAAGTGGTCTTTAGGACCAACGCCAGATAACATTAACAATTGTGGGCTATTAATGGCACCAGCCGATAAAATTACCTCTCTTTTTGCATAAACTATTCTTTTTACGCCATGTTTTACAAATTCGACACCGTAAGCCTTCATTGTCACTGGATTAATGAGTATTCTTGTCACATGTGAATGCAGTGACACGTCAAGATTCTTTCGAGTTCGAACTGGCCTTAAAAATGCTTTTGCTGTGCTGCATCTTGATCCACGTCTTATTGTTCCTTGTGCTATCATAAATCCGGTTTGTATTGCACCATTTATGTCCCTGTTTTCATAGCCTATTTCAACGCCAGCTTCAACGAAGGCAGCTACGAGGGGAGTTCTCCAGGGAGCTTCCTGGACGGTTAAGTATCCACCGCGCCCGTGATATTTGCTCTTGGCCAAATAAGGGTTTCTGTTGTCTTCTGATTTAATGAAGTATCTCAATACATCTTGGTACCCCCAGCCTGGGTTACCGAATTGTTCCCACTGGTCAAAATCGAAACGGTTTCCACGTACATAGATCATGTAATTCAGTACACTCGAGCCTCCGAGTATCTGTAAAACGTAATAAAGACAATAGACAGGATTTCGAAGTTTAAAATAGATCTAATCTACTCCACTAAACGCATACCTTACTAAACGAACTGTAAAATACTTATTTTAGGTATTACATAGCGATTATTTACTCAAATTAGAACTTATAGCTCTTATCGATTATTTAATTGCTCAATTTCCAAATCGTTCTGTCTTTATTCCACGATTTGTAATAGTACTATATATTAATAGTTATTATATAATACTTTTTGATTTTTTGTTATAGCTTATACGTTAACACATTTATTCGACAACATACATATATCCTTGTATAAATTTCAATCTAATTGTCGTCTTGATCTTGTGTCTTCAGCTTTCACTCTTTTTAAAAATGACAGTCAAGTCAAGTATTTAAAATGATTTTTTTTGGCACATTAGAGAAGTCTTGATACGATTGAAACTTACACTAGTGTGAGTGTACCCCGTACATTTACCCCTAGGGGTAAATGTTTATCATAATAGTAAAGTTGAATAACTATTGGTTTACTTGGGGCTCTGGAGAATTGCTATACAATTAGAATAATTAGCATTCAGGCTGCATTTTATGAAAGTGCTATTATAACCAGTATTACCTTTCCTCTAGGCCAGCTGCACCGTCTCTTCTTGAAGCCTAAGCACGCATGAGGAGTTGGCTCCGTCTTGTACTGATAATCCAGCTTAGTTAGCTGCAGGTAGCCCGCTAACGAAGGGACATCAGTTATTTCATTTTCATCTGGACCTGGAAATGACAGCTATAATATCAGATATTTTATTTGCTAAATCTGTTATGTGCAAATTAATTTATGCTTTTAATATTAGTTTTTACTTTGTGAAAGCTTCAAGTAAACGTTATTAGAATTTCGGTTAATGATAATTATATTTACATTAAGGAGAAAATCAGATACAAACAAAATGACTGGCGTTACGTAAACATTTCAATACCTACGTTATAACGTAATGCAATTAGTATGATAAATTGTGACTCATTAAAGTTTATTTACCACTCTCTAATAGAAGAACGTTCCAATTTTTGACCTCTGTTAACCGACTTGCGACGACGGCTCCCGCCGAACCCCCTCCAATGACTATAAAATCGTATTCCCTTTTCGGTTCTTTGTCCAGAACCCTTGCTTCTGGGTCATAAGAATTGTAATTATGATATGTCAGCGCTCCAAGTAATAGCGGTATCAACCACAGTCCCGTCACACTAATGGTCTTCAGCGCTGTTGACGCTAGCAGTACGTGGACACCCATTTTTTTTTAATTCTTTTATCACAGTATTTTGTTCTTCTTCAAATTATCAGCTGTCACAGCATAATTTAACTCCCTTTGGCTAAATCCGTAGACTAGTTACGCGACAATTTGTGTATTGTTTTGTCGGGCGGTTTGCTTCTGCGCATTGGCTTGTTGTTGTTTCGTTGCCGCTGCTGCGCTGGCGACATGTTATGTCTCACAGACGACTGTGGCAATCTGTTGCGGTGTTGCTCGAAACTGAAAATAAATTAAAAATTAATTAAAATATGCGGTTCGCTAACGGATATACACCGATAAATAACATATACAACAAAAATATACAATAAATAGTCAAGGTGTGTATATGCGAGCTAAAAACGCACTTGAGTTAGTGATTTATTAAGTGTCTATAAATATGTATATAACACAATTATGTTCTGTAAAACTAACCATGTATTTTTCTATTACAGGTACACACATACATCTTTATATGTGAAAATAGCTGAATATGAGAGTTAAGTGATACAAATATAGTAAAAGCGTATAAATATTACACAGTTGTGAAAGGAGATGCACACGCTGTATTAAGAAACAGAAGAAATTATCTAGGCATTGTGCAAAGAACCAAAGTTTACGTAAGCCCTTACGGAGCGGGAGCGGGCACAACTGCTCATTTCCTAGACTGTGCGGAAGATATGATCTTATTTCTAGAATACAGGGGCCTTTGAAAGTATCGATGGCTATCGGTATTTTGTTTCGTAGTTCGGTAATGCGGCAAATGCTACTCTTTGTCACAACAATAGCTGATTGAGTGCAGGATTTTACGTCAGTTATTTACAACATGTGGTATCAAACTATAATATATAAATAGATAACAAATAAATATATAGATTAAATCATTGCTATGAATATATTATTTCAATTGATTTACCAAATTAAATTTATTTAATATAATTTTTTTTGTAAAATCAACATTTTCATAACAGCATTTTACAAAAAAGGCGGATATAATCGTTGCAATATGCAAATAGCTACAAATCCACTGATTGAGTTTCGGTATTGAATATGAACTATGAAGTTTAGGATATACTTGCTGGCATCATGAGAATCTTACTTTTACTCAAATTTTGACGATTAGTTGCACTGTTAGGTTCGTAATTTGCATGCATACATATCACAAAAATATTCAGATAAACATCATAGGTATTGAACACCATTTTGAATTGTTATCGGGTCATTTATTTATAACGTCTGTAAGTATATTTTATTATCAATTTTAAATATATATTGTATTGAATATGATGCTCTTAACAGGCGTACGTGCAAGAATATGATATTAGTAATTATTTCATTTAAGAATCTTGTTCCTATCCTGAAGTTTAATTCGCAGGACTCATGATACATACTCATGATAGAAAATCTATTGAAAGATTCAATATAGGTACGCACAAATCAAGATAAAAATTGCTTGCTATAAAGCAACAGTCCTTTATAGTATACATTCTATTGCTAATTATGATATAATTTAAAACTCTTGTGTTATCACATAACTCACGTTAATTTGCCATCACATTTCCTTATATATAGATTAATGGACATCTCTTCTCTCGCCTCGCCCGTTATATATAATGTGTTTCATGTAACATTCTAACTCCCTATTAATGGGTAAGTACCTATTTCCTACCTTTACTGAGTTCTCCTCAATGTCATAATGTTTAATGAGTATTTTATTGTATTATGTAAAGTGTTTGTTAGTTTCTCCTCGTTAAAAAGCGAATTTATGAGTTAAACTTTATTAAGTTTATGTATTTACAATAGTGCTAGGTTCACAAAAGCAATCAGTTCATTTATAACTTAATATAACTATTTAAAAAAAAAATAGTAATGATATTTTATTAGAGTACATAGTGTCGCAGTGCTGGTTTCATTTTGTTTTATGGAAGGATTTAACTCTGAACAGTTGGAGAGATGGAGAAATAAAACATAGATCAACAGATTTAAGTTTTATCTTTCATTCATATGTCAGAGAACAGACAAATCATGTTGTACAATGTTAGAACTAAAATATTTTTATTTAGCATTTATCACTGCGACTATTAATGAGAAATTTTTCATCTCGAAATAATGTTTTTATGTAATTTTTAAACCTTTTTATGCACTTTTAATTTAACAGTTCCGATAGTTACAAGAAACAATAATAAAACCTAAAATAGAACTAATAGGATACAGAGCATCTGAAACTCTTAACTGATATTCAGTGATTTCTATGTCAGTGATTATCAGTTTAGAATGTCAAAATTATCTCTTGAAATTTTTCTACACAATAGGATTGTCAAACAATTATAAGGGTCGCTGATAGAAAGAGGTATCGTTGTCTATAAACGAATGTAGCGCCAATACGCGCGTTGCCTACTCTGTAAAAATCAATTGGAAGCGTTACGTTGCCGACAGATCAGACAAGACCGTTAAAATAAGGGAATATAATCCTTGAAAGTGGAGTCGTCTGTAGTTTTTGATGAATATAAAATAATCGTTATAAAGGTTTTGTTTGATAAAGGATTAGCACTTTCCTCATCCTCAACTGTGCTCAAAGTGGCTTTTGACATTAAACTAGACTGTGCCATACACAGTTCATACAAAGGTGTTGACCTAAAAATACACAGATGGCGCCACTTTCGGAGCTATAAAGCCTTAAGATCGGAGAAAAGGGTTCATGTACATTAGTTGTTAACGGTACTAAAAGTTATTTGTTTACAAAACACTGTTTTAAATAAATATGAGATGTTACATTTCTAAGCATAACAATAACATCATTGTAACGAGTGAATCAGAGCATACAGTTTAAGATAATGTACAATATAAGTAAGTACACACAGTCTAAAAATAAATATTTATTTGTTATTTAGGAACTACTCGTTTACCATGAAATCGATGTGTACGTTGATCAAATTAACAATTTTGTTCTATTAATCAAGTCATTAATAATTAGTTATCATTTGAAGCAATTTCCAACTCCATTTTTCCATATTTCTGATTTCTTGTATTTTATTTTGATCATGGTGATATTCACCATTAGGTAGACAGTATGATTCATCCGAAATCCATGTTGCATACACCTCACAAATTTCAACTTGACTATTGGTAAAATTTAAACAAAATTCAAGCAAACTTGTGTTGTACAATGTATTTCAAGGCTTCATAAATGTTCGTGAGAGTTGCTAAGACGTAAGGTGACGCCATTGTTAATTTATTGGTTAAGTAGAAGGCTAGACGACAGCAAAGAATTTAAATATTTCATTTTATATTTGTATATAATACTTATTGTGTTTAGGAAGAGCCATATCATCGAAATACATTATCTATGCCCTATAATGTTATTCGGCTTATGTTATAAATAAATATATTTACATTTTGTTAATACTAAGATTAACCTTTGACTAGAACTAATAGGCACTAAGAGTCATGGGGAAAAACGACACTGAATCGGAGCCACTGGTATAACTGCCTCATTTTCTCCGTAGTCCGAGTCAATGAAGCCAATGCGCAGTTGGTTCAGCAGTTCGGATGTAGGCGTGTACATCCTCTCTCATAGCTGAATGGCAACACAATGGGAAGATATTCCACAACAAATTCACAGAAGAAAAAAACGATAAATCAATGACTAGTGTTTAGGGTTTACTGCTCTCGGAAGCGCTCTGAGCTGTAATATTTGAAGTAAAATAAGAACTTTCCACACTTTAGAGCTTTCCTGGCAAATAGATGAGCTAACACTGGTTGGTGGTACATGTGTCCGTAATATGGGACACATCACCGACGGTTGGAGATAAACACACACTTGCAAACAGTTCCAGTGGGGGCAGAAATTTTGTGCTCGGTTTGGTTGGTAGTAGGACTTTTTTTATGTCAGTCGCCATAACAATAATATTAAGAGCATTGTTGTACTACTTCCTCTGTGGTTGAATAATCCAGTTATAGTTTGCTTCCATCTTCGGCCTCATTTTCACTTACCATAAGAGACGAAGGACAAAAGTTAAGAAAAAACCGGCTAGGTTGATGGAGCTACCACTTAGTGATAAAAAATAATAATTTAGCGTTGTGCTATAGTAATGTAATCCGGATTTATTTTATCACAGAAACGAAGCTGGATAACTACGAATAACTATTGTGTCCATTTAAATAAACAGCTTTTTAAATGTTGGTACCGCTTCGTAATATAATATTAGTTACTATTATGTTTATTAGAAATATATATTATTGGAACATTAAACCTGAAATGTAATTTCGAAATAGAATTACAATATCTATTAAAAAAACAATGCCTCCCAAAAACAATCTTAATTAATTCATTCTAATACACATATTAAAAACGCATGTGTTACGTGACACCAAAACACAAACTTCGTGCTACGATGAATTAAATAAACAAATGTTACGTAAGTAACCAGTCAAAGGAACCGCCGGCTTTAGGTGAAGGACACCTTTCGAACTTTCGATTGTACAATCGTCAGCATAAACATTGCGCCGGCGCAACGGTGCGTGTCGCTTGGCGTTATGTGTCTTCTTGTTTAATGGCTTATTGAGCTTTTTATGTACATCTAAAGAATAAAAGTTACTTAATTTTTTTTTGGTAGGTAATATGAAATTAAAATTACCACAACCTAATATATATTTGTGGAAAGAATCTCGATCGCTCGCTTTTTTACTTTAAATTTAAATGACCAATCTGTTGTTAATATATCAGCCACCCTTTTTCCAAATCTTTTGTAGAACAAATAAATTAAGTAATTGTTATTGCTACCAATAACCTTTACTACTAGATTGTTTACTACCAACAATAAATATTAATTATTCTTTGGCTTTATACACCAGCGCTTTTGCTTTTGCTAGTCTAGTGTTAGGCTCAACTTCGAGCTCTGAAAATCTAGGCCTATCTACCCACCAATTTCTCAAAATCGTATGTCACAAGTGTTCAGAAGTAGAGATAGGTTATACCTATCGAAACATTTTCGGTAAGTGTTACACGGTCGAAGGCCACCAATTGCTTTCACCGATTGCGCAAGAGTTGTTCGCGGCTGTCGCCGGTTGACCTTGTACTGGTATACTGACCAGGTCGATGTCGTCACGGGGCTAGTATTTACTTTATTTTATAATATAAATAGGATGAATTGGACATAAGATTACGGACGTGATTATACTAATGACGATGCAAGAAATAGACGGCACATAAAATAAAGTCCGTACCTCCTTACAAGATTCAATATTGTAAGGTTGACCAAAAGTTATGTTGTTGGAATTATTTCCGTAGATTATCTTAAATAAAATTTCAGCTCCTGTTTAGCAGTAAATAACAATGGTGGGGTATATTTATTATTGTCATTAATTTTTTCATTGATTTTTTTTTGATTACAAAGAATACAGCACATGGCAGACCGTGTGTTAAGTGGTTTGCAATAGATTCATATTTTTCGTCTTTTAAAAATGGCAATGTGTTAATTTCTATGATAGCAATTTTACCAGCCAGAGTTTTGAGCATATTTAATCTAAACGAATCTGTAATAAAAATCTGAAATTTTAATAAATTTTGAATTAATAAGGGGAGTACCTGGATAGGATAAAAATAGAATATAAAAAATACTATGTATAAGTTATAGATAATAAAAATACATAATTTCTAACTATAGAATACAAATAGTGCAAATATTTGTGTAAAGAATTTACCTTAATATTAGTGATTAATGAATCTGTCAGAGATTAATACAATCTGCACATCAGACAACACGTGAAGGATTAACAGAATGTAATAGGAAGGCACTTGAACAAATACATCATGGAATTTAAAAAATATGGCATGAAATGATTGTCTTGATATTTCTCGTATATCTTTTAGCACGGGTAAATCAACAGTATTTTGTACAACAAAAAATATAAATTTAAACAATTTCAAAATATAATTTATTCAATTACCTCCCTTCTACCTTTTCAACCAAGGACATCTGATACAAAGTATACGATGGAATACTCCTGCCCACTCCATGACGTAAGGCATTACGTCAATTAGGTCACAAGGCGAGCAGAGAAAAGCGTGGTTTACTGAGGCCGCGCCCTAGGAAGCGAGTATAAATATAGTCATTTGTTTCTAGGTGCAGTTATTTGCAATTATTTTGTTTAATTCTCCGAAAAGTTAAGGTAAAGGGATCTAGCTTATACTGCCAGGTTCAGCGTCAACTGTCCCAAAGTTGAGCGCAGGCTTTCCTACATGGGAGAAAAACAAAAGGAGTTTGGGCCTTAATAACGAGAATCGCGTGACCTGCTTGATTTACAGCACTTAGCTAATTAATTTGGTTTGAAGAACGTAGAGGCCATTTATTGTCTATTGGGAGACAAAGACTTGATTAATTTTATAGGTCAATGTTTTCTATTGAATACGTAGGTAAATTTTTATGTTTTACTTATAATTGTATTATATAGGGATATCTATACTACATGACTATTTGTGAGTTTGTGGGGGTGATATCTGGATCTACTGGATGGAATTAAAAAAACTATTTGTGTTGGATATTCTGTTTATCGGGGATGGTTATATTAATATTAAGGTTATATTATTGGATATATAACATTTGGGAGAGCAATAACTCCACGCACCGCGGGCTAATGCTAATAACACTAACTTAATAATAATTATTAATTTAGCTCAACAATTAAATATCATTAGTTTAATTAGTAATTACTATTGAAAAACTAAATTATTTATTACTACATATTATTATAAACTTTATATGAGGCTAAATTTTATTATTTATTAATTTTGTAAAAGTTTCATATTTAATTGAAAAATTATCCAAGAACTCGTGTCAACATGCAATTCGCCGTGTCGTTCAGCTGATGTCTCTGCAGCTTCGACAGTGCATTCTGTGCAACGGAACGTTATGTAAGAAGCATGCAGTGTTGTAATATTGGCACCTCACCTCACGATGAATCGACGACTCGTATTTCAAGTTAAGAATTTCAACGTGTGCGCTGTTTATTACATCACACCACGTGTAGTTTGTGGTTTGTTGTACAATGAGTATTTAATTACTAACAGTACGGAGTGGTTAATTTTTTTAGGTTTTCAGTTCGCCTATATGAAAATAATTCAAATTTTTACAAAAATTTTATTTTGTCAACCAATAATTTTACACTTTGATTTAATGGAAGTTAGGGTCTCCTAGTAGGCGAAAATATGTACCTATGACATGAGGTACCGCCCTTCCATAACTCCTAGTAGTAGTGGTTTAGAAATTAAATATTTTACTTTTCAAGTGTAAAGTGTGTTTCTTTTTCAAGTGTTGCCTTGTGATTCTTAGTTTGAAATTGCCTGCCTACCAAAATATGAATTACAATTAATTTAATATACAATACGCATATATTAACCTAATATGTTATCATCATATTAGAAGCCTATATTGCACCGCATCGCAAAGAATCGAAATGAAATGAAAAGTGTATGAAATCGAAAATAACGCATTTACATTTTAACCTAGTGACCTATGCGAACGGCAGCGAAGTCGGCTACCGAATCACTGCGCATGCGGCAGCGCCCGCCCGACTGTTTAGTATTGTGGTAGTGTGGTGCTTTGTGGCATACGTATTATAATTGCCAACCTATAATTTATATGCTTAACCAAAGTAATTTCTTTTTTCTGATATCGTACAATTAACTATTTTAAAATGTTGATTTATTTTGCACAGTTGTATCTTTGTTACTAACTACCTTATGCACCGAGGAAATTAAACGCCAAGGAAAAATAATTTAATGTGTCATTTTCGTAGTTCCTTATTTTTATTTTTTGTGATTATACTTAGTTATAAAACTTAACCTTTGGCTTTAACTGATAAGGAAGTATAATTACTAACGACTTCTTGTTATTTAATTAGTGTAAGTTATGTAAACTTTTCGAAAATAAAAACTTCTCAATCCTAATAAGCAATTCAATTACGGATCGAAACCGAATATTAATGTTCGTGTGTTTAATTTATTGATAATACAATGATTATTTAGATTTTTGTAAACTTCGCTGAAATAACTTATAAAGCTTTATAGGTTTGCAATACACAGGATGCATACTTGGTAATGCCTTACATTGATTTTATGTAAGAAACCGAACGAACCTAAGCGTGAATTACGAGATTCCATAATGATTTTAATAATTTACAAAAGGTGTCGTGCGAGCTTGCGACTCGATTTTGATAATGAAGAGATCCTCCAAATTTTTTTTAAAGTGAATTATAAATAAATAAAGTATGTAAATAAGTAAGTAAATATATTTTTTAAATTTAAGTGATATAACAATAGCATCTGGCAATAGAAAATGATATTTTCGACTTGAGTACATATTATAATTTGTTTAGATTTACTTTGATAATACAATGTTTGTAAAATAACTTAAAGGAGGAAAAGTTTGCTGGAAGAGATCGCTCTTAGCGATGATGCCGTCCACTGTATAAACATTGTTCACTATATAAAAAGGCTTCTCCTTCTATATATGATGTTGCTATGAATGTAAAAAACCCATAAATACAACTGACAAGAAAAAGAAATGATAGTAGCGGGATTAGCAACCGAGATCTTACTATCTGATTGTCTGCTGCACCCGCTGCATAAGCTATCCAGGTCTTAGGCTGAAAATGAAACCTTTTTTATTATCTTCTAGTCTTTGGACTCGTGTAACTTGTTATATAAGCAACTTACAGTGTGTGGAATAATTTTCATGTTTTATTGAACATCTCTTACGGGTAGATTATGTTTCAACTATAAACTACCACTGACACCATCTATTAAAAGAAACCCAAAATGGCGATTGGTAAAATGACAGCATTAATTGATATATTTTCAGTTGTATATTTTTAAGATTTTCGTTAGGATTTTATCAGTTATTTTTAATTTTAAACTACCCCTAAATTAAACCTAATAAAAAACAATAAAAATAATTTTTATATAATGTAATAATATATATTTCATAAATAATATACTAAGGTATGGGGATTGTAATAATTAAAAGCAATACATATATTATTAATTCCTCTCAATTTCGAATTTTCCTTTTACATAGAAACGAGCCTTCAAGAGCTTTTAGCGATTGATAGGTTTTTGATTCAAATTAATTCGAGAATTACATCGATTAATCCGCTTGCATTTCCGTACACGTAGATCTTTACTCTCTTTATTATCCTAATTTGACATTATAACGACTAAATTACATCATACCATCTGCTACGCTTTCCCATCGATGTCAATGGGCATTTGCATGGTGCATTCTTAATGATTTCACAGTTAATGCGATAATTATTGTTGACCAAATTTATTGACGGATCTAGTGCGGTTAAGTCGTTTTATTTTATGTCAGTTTTTGTATGTTTGCTTATAATATTGCAAAAACTATTAAAAATAAACAAACGGTCAAGATACCACGCAGGTATTCACGCTTTCCACTTAATTCCATAATAGTTGCTAGATTTGAAAATATCTTTGACTTTGACTAAAAATTTGAATAAAACATAATAAACACCCGATTGATTCATTCAGCGATACATTAAGGTATCAGTTTTAAATAATAAAAATATTTAAGTATGAGTATGGTATGAATCTTTCTTATTTCACTAATAATTATATATTTTATCTAAGTTTTAAGCAAGCTGTACTGGCTGAGTCAAGGTGTGTAAATCCTAATGCAGGGCAACACGAAACAAGTCTGTTCATGTAATGTTAGAAAATGGTTTATTAGAATATGATTTATTCCGTTTTCTTGTTCCTATTATCTTTTAATTATTGTACCCCACAAATAACTTTAATATCGTATATTTTAATAAATTATATACCTATTATAATTATTTTGAATATGGAGAAGTATTTAATGATTATAACTATAAATAAATACAACACCTTAGATTGTAATTAGCCCAAATTGATGCAACCATGCATACAATGTTAATATGAATCTGTTCTGTTTGCGATGCTCAATTCCTCCCGGTATTTTGATCTTTTCTATCTTGACGGTAACTGCCTCATTCGAAGTTATTTCGTCTTATGTCGGCAATACCCCACTTTCGGATCTACTCCACACTTCCCTTATGCCGATTGTAACCTTTACCATTTAAAGTTAAAGTTATTGATATTGAATCGTAATAATTAAATACTTACCTGTAATGGCCTTTTTGGTATGTATTTTATATAACTTGGTTGAGTAATTTTAAATAGTTATTACTTAAAGACAACAATAACATTTTAAAGGCATTTTCAAGTCGTTTTCTATAGTCAATTTGGCCTAGTAGTGAGACGTTGCCTAAAATTTTATTGTCAGTTTGTACTATTGATTACAGAAAAATATAATTTTAAAATCACGCGTAGTAATAAGTGTTCACTTCAATTAAGAAGTTTTCAATTGGTGAATTAAGTTTTCATTACGAACTAAAAGTTTATTTTTGTGCAACAGACTTACTTTTTATTATAGCGTTTTTTAATTTCTTTATTTTTAATAAGTCTCGCTTTAGGTTAATTTGACATTTTATAGCTGGCTACTTAAACGAGTGGCTGGCCGAATAAATTCCTCTATCTATAGGTATTATATAGTATAGTATCTACTCGGTCAGGCTCTCGGATTCGAGTCCCTGTCGGGACAGATGTTTGTGTGCTCAAGCACTTATTATGAGAGGTTTGCATTGCTTCCATACAATAAGATTGAGATTGTGTATGATAATGAAAAATCAAAGCAATCTTTATGACAGTTATAAATTGCAAAATTGAAAAGTCTTGTAGGTGTCCATATTTTTGTCGTCTCACTTTCCTTGATTAACTGTGATATCAATAGTTTCAATAACAGCAAGTATTCCACGTGTTAATATTAAGTTACAGTTACGTAAAATAGATAAATGTGGTCTCATTGAGCCAGCAAGTATTACGCAAGCCAATATAATATGTTTTGTCATCATATTAAAAAGGCAAGAAGATAAATTTTGTATTGTCCGATACTGTCACTGTATTGTAAAATATAGATCGTGTTAGGTCTAAGATTAAATAAGATGCTTTATCTCACTTACCATTGTTCTATTCACTAATAAAAATAAATAAGTTGATTAGATAATACTGTAGTGGAAATTATATGATGAGAAAATTTTTTGAACATTATATTATGTCAAAGTTATATTATAGTAGAACGATTTTATTCTTATTCGATTGTCGTATTCGATCCATAATGTATGTTAAATAACTAGTACAGTCTTCTTGGTGTTTACGATTGAAGGTAAGGTCGTGGTAATTAATAACAAATTACATTGTAAATATTATTATGATTTTTTGACAACCAACGAACTTGAGATGAAGCCGATTACTATGGTCATGAGAGTTACGTTATTTCCATATACTTAAAGTTCATGATAATCTATTAAAAATTAATAAGTATATGAGTGTGGAAAAATTAATACGGCATGAAATTAGACCATATACAAAATATTCCTATAAACTAGTTGGTTGTACTAGTCAATAGAAATGTTTTGCATATATCAAATTAATCCTAAGATTATAAATTTCATAACATTCCTTTGAAATAATACAGCCAATTTTCTTATTTGTGTCGTATACTCTACACATTATAATGCTGCAATATCAAAAATTATGTAAGGAACTATTAAAATTAGCGGTTTCACTGAATTCGTGTACTTGATATGACAAAACTTCTTCGGAGGAAAATGAGGAGAACAGAAACTATGAGCTGTTTGTATTCTGGTTGTCATAATGAGGGTATCTTGTATATAACAAAGTATCGTTTCTGATTATAGTAACATGCACTGAAAATCAAACTAGAATGAATAAACTACAGTCATTTGCTTTGCAGGAGAGTCGTGGAAGTTGGTAATGTATGGAGAATCTACATACCCATCGCGACATTACCCCAGCCTGATTTTCTTCTCAACTTTTATTTTTTTATATAAGGTCTTATTTTAATGTAAGGACACACGTTGTCTCTCGTAACCACAGATGAGGTCTCAAAACGATTTTCCAAAGTATCCGAACCCAAAATGTCTATGACAATTGATATAAAATTCCTTATGTGCATTATTTAGTTTAATTGTATGCTGTACTAGCTATCTCCACATATGGACTTCTCTAATGCTTATCATCAGGCGGTGTCGAGTCTTGCTGGGCTTTTTATATAAAAAAAAATCCTACTGTTTACACATATAAAATTTTTTGCCATGGAGGTAGTGACAATAAAACCATCTAGGTCTATGAAGAATCCCTAAAAACAATGAGTTTTCTTTTCATTTATTCGCTACATGTTTTTTTTATGAAAATCTCAGTAGTGGAGGATCCATTTGTAAAGATAGCTAGTCCAGCTTGCGACATACTGCCCTAGCCAGCTGTACCTTGCCGGTCCAAAAAGAGCTTTTTCACGTTTTATATGTTTTTTAAATTACATTATCGTTCCATTTTTGAGTTAGCAGAGCTTATTCTACACCTGGATCATTATATAATCTATGTTTGGACCAGGTGCGCGGCAAAACAATAACAAAACGCTTTCATTGTTAACTTTAATAGAGACATTATATACAGCTGTCGAATTAACGCAACATCCGCCACTGCTATCAAATTATTATAATTGTTTAGTCACGTATAATAAAGAATACTTCTTTAAGAGATTGTTACTCGATAGTTTACATATTATTACATGTATACGTACAAAAACTTACGGGAAATGAGTTTGGTAGGAAAAGCAGAGTGCCCATAGAAAACATTTTTGTCTTTTGTGAGAGTGCCTATCATAATTATTATTAAATAAGATTATAGATTTTATTTAAGTTTGTAGTATCTAGGTACCAGAAAATAGGTATCTAGTTGTACCGGTTGCTAAAGTTAATGATAATATTCCCCATATCGTTGAGTCGTTTGAGATCTAGGCCATTGGTAATATATATGAATATATATAGTATAATGAATTTCGAACTTCAAAAATTAATTATTTTACTAAATTACGATCGCTTTGTAAAACTTTACATTGAATAAGAAATTTGAAATTATGAATTGATTTTAATTATATGCAGGCCATCTTCGCAAAGGCCCCCTAGCGTTGACAGGTATAGTTTCAAATCTAGGTCACGTTAAGTTATTGTTACAACTATTACACCTATGACTTAATCTCTTCCTTGTTATAATCACGGCGCTCGTCTGCGGTTAACAGCACATGAAAATGTTTGTAATCATTCAAAACAGGTAGTCATATGATAATTACTTTCAACTTTTCAGACAGATTGTATTGGCAATGTAATTTGAAATATAGAAAAAGCTTTTTTCATTTCACCCGTTCCACCGTTTACCATAAATATGCCACAAGGCATTAGCTTGATGTTAGATCTCTTTATATAATCCTTAATTTAGGGGATTTGGAACGTGTCTGTTCAGTGTCGAATTTTAGATGTGAAAACGGTTTAGTTTCTTTTTTAACTACATGAATATAAAATATAATGCATCATTAGATTGCTGTCTTTCGGTAAGATATTTCAGTTTCCCGTTATAATTCACTCAGTACTAGGATAAACATTTTTTTATCTTTACCATTTCTGTATCATTCCGTCATTATAATTAACATATTGTATCATTTCATTAGATGTCTCCCGTAAGTCATCGACAAAATGACACTCCTTTTTGTCAATTATTCCACGTGGAAAGAGATAGGTCTCCCTGGTATACAAAAAATATCATAACGACATGGTACCATTATATAGGTCAAATATCATAGATATTCGAGTATATTAAGTACGTATACAAAGAATAAATAAGTATATATTAACTTATGATTACTCACATATTCAATTAAATATTAAATGCGATTACAGCTTAGCCAAATAGTCGTTGAGATAATACCTCTGTGGAAAGGCGCTCAGAGCTTACATAATAATAGTATCTTTACCTATATGCAATTTTTTATTACTCGGTTCAGAATGATTCCACTACATTTCGACATATGTTCGAGAAAAAGAACATTAAAATTCTTACTTACACTGACGCAATAAGATCGTATCGACTTAGAATTTGCATAATCGACTACTGTCTGCTGGCACCTGGCGCCCCACTAATCGACTAATAATCACCTTTTAGTAAAACTAAAATTAACCCTATTATTATTTCGTTATGGCTCACGTTACCCTAATTGACAGTGATTAGAATCACGATAACAACCTGTTTGTACTATCATCGATTGTTTATTTCTATCAATCTGTATTATTGATCAATAATTTTAGTTATTTCCTAAGCTGTTAATTATTATTTTAAGTAACAATATTAAGTAATATTGTATTATCTTTAGTAATTTAGATAACGACGTGTTTTGTGGTGCAATGGACTTATTTGTAATTAAAAGTTTGTATGGTATTTATTGTATGTTTTAATCATTTTTATTTAATTTTTAGTAGTTGTAGTGTTTACTCATTCTGTTCGATGATTACGTCACCAGTATAGTTGTACCAACAATTAACGGACCCTTTTTTGCTTCAATATAAAAATATTTAATTTTATATTTAATTCTTTCTACCGTGATTCTTTCATATTCTTATTTAATTTCGTACTTGAAAATAAAGCCAACAAACTATAATAATAATAAAACTGGTTTTTCAATAGTAAAATGTGAATTTTATTTAGAATTTAACATCGCAAAAAGTGTGCCAGCTTCCAAACCCATTTATTAATAACATAAATTTTGTCCATATGTAAATGTTTGTTTTATATGTAACTAAAATGATTATACTGTTTATTACAAATCAATAATACAAATTGATTAACATTTCCTGTGCAGTTTCTTTACCAGTGTAATTAAGCTAAACCCTATTTCTTAACATTTACTAGATTTTGACAGTGAAATATCAAAAACAAAGAATGGTGACCGTACATAATATTTATTTACAGAAGCTAATATAGTCAATTATTTAGTACCAATTACATGCCATGCAACTGTTGAAAAAATGAAATCTCGTTAATAAATTATATCTGTCAATCACCTACGTGATTGTGGCAGACACACTGTTGACTTTTATAAAACGTCGGCCTTGACACATTGACCAACGAAGCTTTGTTATTGCTATAAAGAAGCTATAATTAATGCTGAAACACTACAGCTATCTTTGATATACAACTATGTCATTAGTGGAGAAAGGTGGAATATTATTTAGATGTCTTAATAAGTAGATAGTGGCTAGATTGTCTGAATAGTTTTTAATTCCTTTTAAATGTAGATAATTGTATTCATTATTAGATATGGTAATAAATACAATACAGCAAGTGAATTCTTAACATTAATATTGTAAGTAGGTCATTTCAAATGATGATATTTTTTTTAAATTTAAACTCATTAGTTACAAGTAAAGTTAATGCAAGTCTTTTATAAATGTGTTATTAAAACACTTTAGAAATCAATAGGAATGTCATTTCATTTCATACTAAGACAATGCGTCAACACCGAAAATTATTTATTAAAATACTTTAGCTACTATTAGTGTTTTTAATTACCTAAAATAGTATACTTACTCTCATTGCTGTTGAATTTGATGCAAAATGATGCCAAATAAGTCCCCTAAATGGCTGTAACCAGCCAACACTTGTTACACTAATCTAAGTACTTAAAATTCATCCACGAATTCTTAACTGCCGAGACAGCCACAAATTAGTTGTTGTCAGACACCGTCATTAACCAACACTTAGACACTGGAAGAATGAAGATGGAAAGTTATGTCAAATGTCAGTAATTAACCTGCAGTGACACGACCATTGTTTATGCATTTCACACGTTTTTTCTCGAGTGGCGGTGAACTTAAGACCTTGAGTACGATCTGTCTACTTTACTAAGGCTAATTGTTGTCTTTGCTAACTATCGCAAGTGTTTACATCGTGGGTAATAAGTATTTTAATCCGTTCCCTGCGATAAGAATCATAGATACAAATAAGGCGAAATGTAATTTTTTCCGACTTAGAAATGGACAGGTGAATTCATATAATTTAATAGTTTTCCTGCTTTGTTTTCGTGAAAAAATTAATTCATTTATTTCTCAATTGGGGTTAAGTCGATTCCGAAGACAAACAAAAAAATATTTATCAGTTATTCCTTTGAACCTGACCCCGCCCGCTTTCTCTCAATAATATAATGCCTATTGTATGTGAAATATCGACAATACAAGGTCATGATATATCATTTTTTGCCCTAATTCTTATCGTAATTAGTACGTAACGAATGACATAGGTAGTCGGCACGTAATTATAAATGACTATTAAATAAATCGATCGCAATAGATGTCTATTTAACTCATTACGTGCCACAATATTGTCAAACAGCTTCTTGTTGTGCTGGTTCATGAATGTTTTCGTTTGAAATCAAAACGATTACTCGCTTTGTCTTAACTTGCGACAGCGTAGTCGGTTATCTAATAGTGCCTTACTGGAAATGAAGATTAGGAGAGTTAGCCCACTTGTCGCACTTGTCGCATAAGCCCGCAACGTGTTGCAAGATTTTGCGTAATAAACGCTATGATAGGAAGCTCAAGATATCGCCTGAAATTTCTGAAAGCGGTATTTCACGATTTAACTGTATTTATTAATATTTTGTGGGCAATCAACCTATTTGTTTTCAGATTTTTACGTATTTAAGCTAATTGGTTAATCGGTAATTAATATTAATAACCTTGTAACGTTAAAATTTAGTAAAACACTTTATTAAATAAAATATCACACATAATGAAAAATACCTCAAATATATGTCATATTTAGATAACCTACTTAAATTATAATTTTTAGATTCGTTTACTGGCATTTTATTAATTGAATCATCTTAAAACGCATTATTCGAACTATGAAGGTATAAAAGTTTTACTTTAATATTTTAAAAAGCATTTTGTTACGTACATTCCGTATTACTGTTTATATGTATCTTATTTGTATATCAAGTGTCAGTATCTCTAATAATTATTTAAAAAAGTTAATGCACTACACGCTTTATATCGAATTCGGTAACGATTATATAATTGAGTAACTTATTGTGAATGATGAATTAAGTAATCATGTGTAACGAGCCATCTATTAGCAGCGCTTGCACTTTATATCGAATGCAAATCTTCGTGATTATACATCAGAGCAAACTAGGTTAAGTGATTTTTAATTTTGAAATGTTATATTTTCTCGCCTAAATTTTTAATGGACCGTTTAGAAATATTTTTGTTTATTATGTTGAAAATATAAGAAACATCAGAGTGTTAGGAAAATACGGTTTAAAAAATTCACACAACAAATCAATTCAATACAGTTTTGAAATTATTAACCCATTAAAATGGGTATCTTACAGCATACGATAATCAACTTAAGCACTAGTCTCTAATTGCTGAAATTGATTGCTGTGACACAGATTTATTCTTCAGAATTAAATACTGGAAAAAAAGAAAAAAAAAACAATTTACACTTTACTTGATTAAACTAATTAAGGTATAGGTTAAAGTTGTTTGATATTTGAAATAATACTTATGTTATAATTTTACACATTTTTTTTATTTAAGGTAATTTTTCTTTTGCATAACTGTTAGTTTTTGTTAAAATAAATTCAATAATTTTTATTAATGTTTTTGAACTTCTCAACGCCATCACTTAAATTACCTAATACATTTTTTTTAATAAGCTATATTGAACGCTTTTAAACTACATGAGCCATTTTTATTTTAGTTTATTGTAGTAAGAGCAATTATAGAGTATACATCAATACTAATTTTGCAACTGCACTATACAAGGGTGCAACACAATTTATGCAATATCTGGCCTATCAGGTTACGTTTGCTTAGGTAAGGTCTTATTACACCACTCGGCAGGTTTATCACCGACTAAATATTTGACATAACCGCTGAAATTTCAGTCACTAAACTCTTTTCTTAAAAAAAGAAATCAAATAAAAAGCACTATGATTCCCGATCAAACCAAGGCTGAATATCGGAAGGACTTTGAGAGATAAAAATAATAAATAAGTTCACTGACGATTAAGTTTTGAAGGTTGGACTTCGCGTCAGTGCGGCAACTGCGCGATGCGCGTTCGCGTGGTGAACTGCTTGGGCGCGTGCGCGAGCGTCTCGACCGCCCCACGCTGCGATTGCGCGGGATTACAGCAAAATCGGTTATTCGTGTTACGAGGTGGCTTATGTGGAGTTGTAGGTCGACATTTTGGTGGCCCATTTCCGTGCTGTACCTTGGATGTTGAAAACGTCGCGACACGTTCAAGTCACGTATGACCGTTGAAAATTGTAGAGATACAATGATATATTATATTGTTGATTTATGTTATGACAACAAATCTCTGTTCGGGCAGCATATAAACATCAAAAATATGAAGGTTTTTACTTCGGGATTGAGAAAATATCTAACGATCTGTTTCATGCTATTATAGCCTGAAAAGTTCTGTAAGACCAGGCTCTGACCTCAGAGAATTTATCCTATAGAAGGGGTCCTAAGACATTTCATTTATTGAAAATGCAACTTTTGCGGATAAAATTTATATAGACTGCGACTTTATTATAAAAAAACAAGTAGTTTTGTTTGAAAGTTGTGTTGTGTGTTGAGTTGTTTAAGACCAAGAAAGGAGTAAGGGAATACTGTATTTAACCTAACCCATGTCTTAAATAATAATCAAAGTCATTGAATTGAAATGTAAAAATATTTATATTATATCTCGTTGATATCTTTTGTATAAAAGACATCAACGAGATATAAATATTTTTTCTATCGTTACTAAATCGAGTCCGAGTTACAAGATTTGCAGTTCTAACAGGATAATAGATAACTATCGTGAGTCGCAATAATATGTGCGAATCTTTCAGGTACTGGACTGAATAGCCAAATAATAATACAAATTATTCCAGCTTTCATATACAATACTGGGCCTATCGCTAAATAAAACAATTTTGCTTCGTGTAGCTTTCGTAATAAAGTATTTTAAATCTAAAAATTAAATAACAAACGGACTATTCAAAATACTGGAGAATTATGTCAAACCTATTTACGTAAAATCTTCCTTTCACACTAATTAATTCAGACAATTTATCAGCATCAATACAAATCATTTAAATAAACATAAATTAAATTAATGATTGCATAATTTTACCAGTTATGTGGGTTTTACATTTTTTTTAAAATAATATAACAATAAATATGATTTCATTCTAGTTCGGTTAAATAAAAACCCTCCTGTGGATAACATGTTTCTGAAAAATGGAGTAAAGATTATTTTGCCTTTTAAATTTGGAACTTGTAACATACCTTAATGCAGAATGCGTTAAGACACGTTGAAAGTGCCAGGATAGTTCAGTGACTTAGTCATTTAGCAGACAAAATAATGATCTATTGTTTTATATTATATACGTTTGAGAAGTGCCAAGACGTTACGCAACAATCATTTAGCTCAATTAAGTTGCAATTTAATGATGGGAATAGTCCAATTGCTCTTCATTTAAATATGAGTTCCTAAATTGTGATGTCGTATAAAATGGAGTGAGAGTGAAAAAGTATTAGCTAACTACAATACGGCAATTTTTCGATGAGAAATTCAAACGTTCAAATGTGTGTAAAAGTATGTATGTTTAAAGTTGAACATATTATTATTTGACAGGTTTCTGGAAGCATAGATTTTTTTATTATTTTCATGTCATAGTTTTTATACACTCACCCTTTATCTGGCCCAAATTAAACATTATTAATAACTTGTGTTATAGATACAAGATAACGGGAAAATATAAATAGTCATACGTATATAAATATCAGAAATATACTAAACAAAAATATACTAAAATAACATTCATGACTCGTAAACAAATATTTGTACTGATCATACAAATGTCTGCTCCTGCCGGGATTCGAGTCCAGGTCCTCTGGCTTAGGAGACAGGGGTACTGACTTTTGTAATTTTTTATTTTTTCTGTCACCTGTTCTTTATATCGCTAAGCTGCTCATTAGACAGTCGTTTTGAACTATTAATTTTATCCATAGTTGTTCATATTCCCGACTTCACTTATCGACATAATAGATTAATATTTTTATTAGTCTTTCATTATTGAATTTAGAGGCCGATTTCAATTCTTTAATTGAGGGCCCTAGATATTATACGATTATGAAAAATAAAGATCATCGATATCAATGCTTAAATCATTGCATGATTAATGCTAAGATACCATTGCTAATGAGAAAACATTCGATGTCACAGCAAGGAACTGATTAAAAATCGATTACTTAATCGAGTGCCCTAAATTCGATTGTGAAAGATCGATGCCATATCATCAGCAGTGTCAGTCATTATCGTTTCCTTTTGCGTGAGCTGAGATTCAATATTATTCCGGCATGATCCAAGTCACATAGTTTCTGGTTACACAGACATTGAATTCATTTCGCTGCATCACCCATTACGGTGTACTCGTTATTGTAATTGGTTGCATGATGTTTCTATTGAAATCACTAGGTTCTGGTGTTAGATTTATTTGTCAACGATTGGAGTGGGTGAATGTTAGGAAATTTAAGTTTTCATGTCGGGCTAGCATTTCTGACAACTTAACGTGAGAAGCAGTGAGCTTAAACCATACATACTCATCAACGTCGCTGCGTTCGGCATTTATTGCGGGTTGTGTACAATATTAAATCTTGAACTTAAAAGTCGCTTTTTTATAATTTGTTCAGCAATTGACTAGATACCACCTGATGGTGAGCAGTAGGAGTCCATAGACAAAAAACTAGTGCAGCATGGGTCATACTGTTCTAAACTCCTCAAACTTGCCTGCTCAAATGCTGCCTTTTCACACACATCTCGTAGGAGCCCATGGTGTATAAAGAAGGCTGTAACAATACGTGTACCTGTGAGAAGTTTCATCATCGGGAAGTGCAAAAAATTAATCACTATCGGTAGGTTCCCAATATTCTATCTACAATTAGCGACAGACGTACAATGGTTTACCTATTATTTTTAGTAAAATAATAAAGGATGCTAGGCAAATAAACTTTTTAAGCTACTTTTATTTATAGATAATATTAGAACTGGCCGCTGATCTCTTTGTGCGTATTGCATGTGCGAAAAGTGGATGATTTTTAAACATTATGTAGTAAAGTGAGTATGAGTAGAAATAAAAACGTAATGTTTGTATAAAATACAAAAATACGTGGAATACGGATAGTTTACGATGATTCAGCTCTGTTGTCGAGTGACTGTAAGTTGTTACTCAAGTGTGAATGATATAACTTTTTGTTTGATTTTTATTCTGTTTACGATATCAGTATTTTATAGCTATGTTCTAATTATAAAAGTAGAAGCAACATAACATTTTAGTGTTAATGTTTTTGTCTTTTAAATATTACTGTTAGTTTATAGTTAAGAATAAGTAACGTTCGTACTTTTCTGTATCTGATTTATTTTAGTGACAGTTTTTTGTTTTTATTAGTAATACATACTTACTTTTCAATTAGCCTAATAATAACAAATATAATTTACTATATTTGGTTAGTTTATTTTGGAAACTCATAATATTTTTGAGCTTTGCAGTAAATCTGATCATCAAGATAATTGAGATATCTGCTAACAGCTTTTGTAAATAACTAAACTCGGTGTGCGTCGAAAGGGGAATTTATGATTCTAAATCTAAACGCTTTTTGTTCGAAAATTGAAGTGTTTATTTATACTCCAAGTTAGTATTACGTCACCTATAGTTTGTCTATAGCTTTCACGGCAACGGGAGAATATTGTCTGGGCACAATACTTTTACACAATACCGGCGCTATTATGGGCATTTAATTTGAGTGCCGTTACGCATTTATGCTTGCTTATGGTATGTTTCGTGGTTTTACGGCTGTTACATTTTATTTACTTACAAAATATACGCTGTTAACTAAAACGTGGTGCCTGAAAGGGCAGAGTTAGCTGTGTCAGCATCGAGTGTGCATTGGGGATGTTATAGAAATGAAATATTTGCATCTTCATTATTGTGTTTTATTACACACCCTGTTAAAATCAATTTTATAATTGTTAATTTCGTGCAGTCGTTTGAAAGTTGTACAATTATAACGTTTTGGCCATATTATTTTTATTTCTACTGATTCAAATTGTTATTTTCCCTTTAAATAATTAAAGTTAATTAATGTAATTAAGGTTACAAATACCATAACGTAAATGTAACGCGCGGTGCGTGTTTTATGTTGTAACAATATTGAGTAATTAAGTTGTTGGTAAGTACTATACATAAGTCATATTATTAAAATTACTGTGTTACGCTGCCATTTTATATAAGGTATTTAATGTTACTGCAGTGCAAAACCTTTATTCATGAGGAATCCATTTGGGGAGCTACCCCGCTACTGGCTAAGCGGCGGGCGTGTGTGGGGTCACCCAGTGCCTCATCCAAGCGACATGGGGAATACCTATTAAAACTCCTCGGTAACATTGCCCTTCACGGTGGGCACCTGGGTTCTGCCGAAGCATTTCACCAGGGCGCCCCCAGACCTAAGTGAAACAGTATTATAGTAGTAGATACTAGATATCGGGGAAATGTTTTTAGATAATAATATATGTATACAATACTATAGAATATAATAAAATTATATAGTATTAGATAATACTGTCATAGTTTCAATCACGAACAACTTCTGCCCAACGCTATCTACACTATTGAAGAAATGACAGTTGTATTTGACTATTATATACGTATTATCTGTGATCAGACAATTATCCAAACTAAAATTACCAGTAGTTGAAATATTATTTTATTAGCTTGTCCCTTTTTTTTAAAAAAAAACATGCCTTTGTTAAAGTGATGAAAACAAAATAAAAACTAATGTAATCGATCAACCTGTTTTTGAGTTTTAGCGAAAGTAACGAACAGCAATTCGTATTTATATATAGAGGTAGAACCTCTACCTTAATAAACATAAAAACATCCATAACCCGTCTACAAACATTTGACCTCACCATATAAACTTCTTGGATTAAAACCTAAGAACCTATAGCTTAGTAGACAGTAGTATTGACCACTCGAGATGGCTGTGATTAAACTTTATTTCCTAGCGCACGCGATGACGTGAACGATCTCACGTGGGTGTCGGAAAATATCAACATGTCATACGTAGGTAGTAAGTTACATGATTTTACTGGAGTATTTATTAGTTTAAGGATTTAAATCATGTTTATAACAAGTTTGATTACCAGAAAACGGTTAAAGTGAGTCAACCTTAAAAGATACATACGTTGCAGCGGACTTTTTAAGACGTTTAAAGTAGAATAATTTCGGCATACATAATTTTTTGTAACTTTAAATGTTTATACAGTGCACGCAACGAGAGCTCTGAATAAGAATATTTTTTCCCGCGTTTGCAATATTTTTCATTGATCTGATGTTATATAGCCAAGGCTATAGGCTTTATAACCTCAAATTAAGACTAATAGGATCTGAATTAAACCTTGATAAATGGACTATCCAAAATAAAAATATGTTTTCAGTTTGAATAATATGTTTTTAGTTTTTCCTGAGATTAGCACGTTCAACCAACCAAACACACTCTTCAGCTTTATAATATTAGTATAGATAAATTTAGCCAAAGCTGTGCTTAATGTGTTATTGTCGTGTCATTACATCATGTGCTTTTTGATTTTTTTATGAGCATTATACCATTTCAACTATCCGTGGCCTTATTCCCAGGCTAGACTTTTATAATATTCGAATACATACACCATGCTACAAATAGCTCATCATACTTCCGAGTCACTTTAGTGGTAGAATTGTGTGAATATTGAGTAATTATGAACTTATTGTAAAATAATTGATACTGGTCTAATTTTTTTAATTTTTTCTATAAATTTTTTAATTAATATTTACCCAGTGTAAGCACGGTATTTGTGTATCGTGAAGAGCTTTTGTTGCTGTAATAGGTAATAGGAGCGTGCAGATACATAACAGATAGATACTAGAATCATTGGGACTCGGCATATTCGCTTCGCTCACTCGCCATGTGGACACAATACTTATAAAGATATCGAAGTCAATCATACAACATACTAAACCAAGCAAATATTTCATCTTTTCAACAAAACAACACGTGAAACTGCTGGGCAGAAGCTTCCCTACATCCCATGTAGGAAAGCTTCTGCCCAGCAAATAATGTATAATATGTATAATTTGGGCAATTATACCGCCACACTGTCCTTATGCAGTTTGTTGGGTGAGAGTGGTTGCCGTAGCAACCGGGTCCAACGGCCTAAACAAATTTTGATTAACACATCCAACTGCCAACCATGTCGAAATTTGCCTTTTTTTGCTTTCTCCTTTGTATGCATTTGTCTTTTTTTATAAAAATAATAGAACAAAATAAACATGTAAGTCATGTATATACATACATTAGATTAACTGACATTCTTCATAATATATATCAGGTCAAACATTGAGCAACCTTAACAATAAGGACAGTATTCACTTAGAAAGTGGATTGTTGAAACAAAGGGAATAGAGCCGAACCATCTACAAAATAGTCTTATATAACTTGACAGTGATGTGACCATGAGTTCGAGAAAACCTTAAAAGTTTGTTTTTCATTTCATTTATTACATTTACATGTCCAGTAAACAATTTTCATTTTTGGGGAATATAATCATCGCAAATTTTAAGTTGTTTGTTTTGTTTTTATTTATAATACCACAAAAAAAACTAAAAATTAACACTATAAATCATAACTTTAGAAGGTGATGTCATTAATTTTATTCATCGTCACTACTTCCAAGCTTGTGACATTTCAATACTAAAGAAGCGCTAAAAGGCAAGATGGAGATGGTCAGGGACTGCCCTAATTACCTTAGTAGGCATTATATGATTTATAAAAAAGTTGCCGAATACCTTATTAATCTTTTTTTCATATTGGAAAATATTAATAATAGAAATTTTTTGTCATGTTTTAATAATTGCTGATATTCGTGTGGGCTACGGTAACCATCAGACTGATCTAACGTTTCTAGTTTAAATTGTCATACAAATTTAGCTTTCGTGTCCGTAGTATTTTAAAAGTGTGGATGGGCACACTAGCAATGGTGTAATGTGGATCATGTGTAAACGAATAATGTACATAGTAAATTATGCTAAATATTGTTCTATTAACACAATTACTATTAATATTGAGAAATTAAAAAATACTATGTAATGAGTATTTGTCAATTTTCGTCTTTATGACAATACATAATAATGCGCATAAACTACACAAACTGTTCATACTGGCTTTGTCACATTTACACATTATAATGCGGCGATAGATGTTATTTTACAGAAACCTAATTATAATTAAGAATATTTCGCGAGATCAATTTGTGAATTATAGTGTTTTCAACGCAATTATTAAACATGATATTTCTTACCACCAAATATACGTACCACTGCCATTTTTTGTCCGCAAAATGTCGACGCACTTGCAATTTAAAGTAATTTTTTGATGATATTTCGTGTAGGTTGATAGACTATGGTTACCACTTCGTGAGACATTATTTACTTTCTATATGGTTGATACGGGACGGATTCAAAGTTTTAAATATTAAACTCCACCATGTTTCATAGTTGCAGTTATTGGGTCGTAATACTAAGGCCAAATCCTATCAGCAACTTCTCCCATTCAGGAAGGTAGACCAGCAGTAAAACAAATACTTTGATAGATTGTGAAAAATGTATCTATTACTTAGATGGTAAAATAAATAAAGAATAAAAAAAAGTATGAAAATTATATGTAAGATTATCTTGTAAAAAAGCATGCCATATTAATAATGCACATGTGATCAAATAAAATAGTTACTAAGGTACACACACTTATCATTTTTATTATTATAATCGTCTGCCTTTTTTGCGGGTCTACTGGAAGAAATTTTGTTGTTAAATAAGCCGATACTTTGTGTTTACTTTTATCCTTTTAATTGTATTTTTATTGTCATTTGTGCGTAAATATTATATTAATTAAATACACTGGCGCTGAGGAGATTTTGAGCAAGATTTAGAAATTATAGAATTTTGGGAATTTATGTTTATTCTCCCCAATTTTAGAGTTTGCGTAGAGATATCAATTGGCTTCTGATTCATTTTCACAAGATCCTAGGATACTTTATGTCCCGTTGAATGTACTTTACAATCCAATCTACCCACGCTGCTTTCTGTTACGCTCCTTCTACCTTCGTCCTTCTGAAACTCCTTGCGGATCCTAGTTTTTTCAGAATCATAAAACCCCAGCCCATAACTGCGACTCCATCTCGTACCACTTTACCGAGCATGTCGTCAGTGTATGGAACTCGTTGCTTGTACATATTTTATATAATTAGTCCTTCCTTCTAATTAGTCCTCTGATTTTATTTCATGCTCACATTTCGCGGGTCGAAAACATGAGTTTTTTTTAAATAGTTTACTTGTACATTATCACAATATAAACGACTAATAAATAACAAAAAAATATTTAATTTAACTGAAATTGCACGCAATGAAAAGGTGGTATTAAAATACGGAAATGTTACAGTAAGTTTATAATCAGTATGACAACACTTAAAAGCTTAAGCGGTTCTAATCAGGCGAAAGCTCACAACTCACAGCCACAATACAACTGAATACAGAAGGTTGCCGATCGCCTCCAGTTTGAATTGTTTCAATTTTTGATTCTGTAGTAAATAATTTTACTAGTATTATAAATGCGAATTTTAGGATTAATGATTGTTACCCGAACACGGCAAAACGACTGAACGAATAATGATGACATTTGACACAGGAGAAGAAAAAGTCTTGAATAGCACATATATATTTTTTACCCTTATAAATTCATGTAAGATATAGATAACCGACATTCACGTAGACGAACGACGTGGGTAAATCGTGATACCCTTTATAAAATAGAATATGTATTGTATCTGGTTTGTATGAACTCCACACTCTAGGCATAATACTGTAGCGTAACAACACAGGGTATCTTAGTACGGACACCAGTCTTCTCAAAATAAGTTTTAGGTCAAATATCATTATAAGCTGCTTAAAACTACTGCTAGAAAGCAAAATGTATTTAGTGAAGAGAAATAAATAATAATAATAGCACTAATGAATCTGTTCCACTATAACTAGCTACTTATCTAAATACATCAAGGAAAAAATTACATGAGCCCCTTTCCTGTTCCTCTATTGTAGAAAAAATAAAACCAGTTATGTATGTGTTGTCATACCGTGTAGATGTTATCTATGTTAGAACCTCGGTCGTGTAATATTTCTCTTACATAAGTGGTGTATACGTGACCGCGGGCCGCGGGCTCACAGCAGCGTCGTAAACGCAACCACGGTGCATACCAATTGAACAATTATTTAGGGCCCAAGGTTGAATGCCTATTATCTAAATCTAAGATTACTTTTAAAGTAGGGAGAATCTAAGAGGCACAAAATTGAGTTTTGTATTTATGCGTGATATTAATATCGAAAAGTCTTACAAATTTGCAAATTTTGTCCTAAATTTTAAAAATACAATACAGTAGGTACATAATTTATACTTTTGATCAGTTTATTTAATTTTTTTATGGATTTTATCAAATCAAGAAAATGGGATTGGACTTGGTGTTGGACATAGTGCTGCGCTGAAGAGAGCTAGAAGACTAGAGGCTAAAGTCCAAGGCCTCAAATTAGCATTTAATGATACACATTGGAGCGAAGCAAAGGCTCTTAAGAAGTCTCCCTTAGTAAATGTGAAAAAAAAACCGGTAAAATTAAATGCAAAAGGATAAAAGATTGACGACTTCCATAAACCATAGTTAACGTGAAATGATGTAAGCATTTACAAAGTCAGAGACAACAAAAATAATGATCATGTATTATCCAATAGTGTTCCTAATAATCATATTGCATGATGGTAATTGACCAATCACAGCACATAACTCCAGTATAACATAATTTCAACTTAACTACTACAAATGTGGTTAGTATTTCTTAAAGTTTAATTAGTATCCGGCTCGAAGGATCAAAAATTTAATTATTTTATATGAGTCGATGTTGAAATTAAGTGAACTGTATTAAAATAAATAAGATGGTGTACAAAGGTGTGATTCAGCAACATAAACACTTGGCAGATCATTATGACCGTTCGCTTTTAAACATAAGACAGAGTGGCGATGGATTATTGCTTGTAAAAATCGTATAAGCTATGCAAAAATGATTCATAATAGATATAAATGGAGTGTATTATGGTCGTAATTTGTGTACATATTTTGTACTTTTTGGTGCACCTTTAACCTGTTAACTGGGGGGAAATCTGGCACGTTACGCAGCTTAGACGTATTTATATGTCCCGCTCGGTCAACAGTTTAATGACGTATTTGGAAAATTAATATTAAATTTACTTTATGCTTAAGAAAGTTTCAGTAGACAAATTCTATTTTCATTTATTTGATAAAAACAATTAAAGATATATATCTTCATATTTTAATACTGTACATTTAATGTAATTAACGGGAATATTTGTGGGTAAACGTTTATTTTTAAATAATGTAAATCTCATAATATCTTTGTATATAGCAATTTATGATCTATCTACTATTGCGTAAGAACTAGTGTGAATAGTTGACTGCACAACTATAACTTGTATGTTGCATAGCGGCTTATAATCATATATTATTAAGTGTTCGAATGCGTTGCATAATTTAATGCGTGGAATTTTGTGATTGAATAACTAAATATTCTTAAATAACATTATATCATTTTCCATTTAAATTTCATCGTAAATTTATGTATCAGGGCTATTCTAGTCAGCTTTAGATATCTTTTTTATTATGACAATAAATAGGAAAGAATCATATTGTTTGGCGCCATCTGCCTACAAGAAGATACAAAATAATATTACCATATAATAAGCATGCTTTTCAGACTTTCCGGGTTAGTTTGTTTGCAATATTTCTGGACATTGACACAAGGTGGCGCTATTCACTTAAACAGATTATGAATATTCGACATAGCTTTCTTTTAAACTCTGATTAAATTCTGCTTTAACTTATACATTTATTCGTAATTATATAAATAAATTAAGTAATTTATTTAATGTCTTTTGCTGGTTGTTATTAAATATTAAAAATTTGTGTTAGTAATACAGAGTAGATTCATATATATTTTTCAACCTTTAGAAGTGAAAGTGAAAGTGCTTTCAATTGTCGATGAAATCGCTCTATCATCCCGTTGCAGGCTGGATGGTAAGCCGTAGTCCTCTTGTGCTTGAAACCAACTAATTCCGACAAACAATTGAAGAGCGTTGACTCAAATTGACGACCGCGATCTGTCACAATGTCCGTAGGGCATCCAAAACGGGATATCCAGCCAGATAATAACGCTTTGGCTGTAGTTTCTGCTGTTATGTCCACCATTGGAACTACCTCAGGCCAACGTGTGAATCTATCGATGGCAGTGAGGCAGTAACGATAACCGTTGGAGACAGGAAGTGGACCGACAATGTCTATATGGATCTCCGCGAACCTAGATTTTGGTAGGCTGAAGGTACCCAGCGGTGATTGAACATGCCTTGTGACCTTTGCACGTTGACATTCCATGCAGGCACGTGTCCAAATACGACAGTCCTTTTTCATGCCGGGCCACACAAAACGTTCTGACACTAACTTGACTGTAGCTTTGACACCAGGATGACTAAGGGAGTGCAGACATTTGACCACTTGTCTTCGGAACTCGGGTGTTACGTAAGGTCTTGGAACTGACGAGCTATTATCACAGTACAACTCGGTGCAAGTTCCAGGGATTTTCACTTTGTTGAGTCGAAGCGAGTAACTCTGATTTTCTGTCAAGATCTGTTTTAGCTCCGGATCATTTTGCTGGAGCCTAGCGAGATGTATGATGTCTATAGGCTGCTGAAGTTCTTCAATTCTGGACAGGGTATCGGCAACAATGTTATCTTTACCAGCTATGTGCCTAATATCCGTGGTGAATTGTGAAATGAAGTCAAGATGTCTGAATTGCCGAGGTGAACAATTTTCCTTCCGAGATGAAAAAGCAAAACAGAGCGGCTTATGATCAGTGAAGATGGTGAAGATGCGTGCTTCGAGCATGTGTCTGAAATACTGGATAGATTTGTAAATGGCCAGTAGTTCGCGATCATACGGTGAGTATTTCTGCTGTGCAGGGCTCAGTTTCTGCGAAAAGAATGCTAGCGGCTGCCACTGAGAATCCTTCTTCTGCTGCAAAACAGCACCTAAGGCGGTATCTGAAGCATCTGTTACGAGTGCCAGCTGTGCATCGCAATCTGGATGAGCTAGTTGAGCAGCATTGCAAAGACTTGTTTTGCAGACTTCAAAAGCTGTGAGAGCTTCACTGTCAAACTCAATGGGGTGTGATCCCTTCACTGAACCGGTAAGCAGCTTGTTGAGAGGGGCTTGAAATTTAGCGGCATGAGGAATAAAACGCCGGTAAAAATTGATCATCCCCAAGAAACGGCGGAGCTCCTTGACGTTCTTCGGGACGGGAAAAGACTTGATAGCCTCGATCTTATTGTCTAGTGGCTTAGTGCCATCTGCAGTGATGTGGTAGCCTAGAAATTTCACTTGACTGACGCCGAAAATGCATTTTGCTGGGTTGATGACTACTCCGTATTCTTTTAGCCTAGCAAATACTTGGCGTAGGTGTAGCGCATGAGCTTGCTCGTCCTTAGAAAATATAAGAAAGTCATCGAGGTAGGCGTAAACAAAATCGAGTCCTCTCGTGACTTCATCGATAAATCGTTGAAAAGTTTGCGCGGCGTTTCGCAAACCGAACGTCATGTACGGAAATTCAAATAGTCCAAAAGGTGTTGTGATGGCAGTTTTCTGAATATCCGCTTGGTTAACTGGAATTTGATTGTATGCTTTCAAAAGATCTAAAGTAGAGAATATGGTACATCCGGATAAACTATGTGAAAAATCATGAATATGGCGAATGGGGTAGCGATCTGGTATGGTGCGTGCGTTAAGCATCCGGTAGTCGCCACAAGGACGCCAGCTGCTGTCCTTTTTTGGGACGAGATGGAGTGGAGATGACCATGGACTCTCAGATGGTGTCGCTGCACCACTCTTGATCATGGCTTCAAACTCAGCCTTAGCGATCTTGAGCTTCTCTGGAGCCAACCGACGCGGAGCGCAGTGTAAAGGCGGTCCATCCGTTGTTCGAATGTGGTGGACTGTGGAATGCTGCACTATGCGATGAAGGCCAGGAGGTCTTGTTATTTCTGGAAAATCTTTGAGTATATCTTCGTATCCTGAAACACCAGACAGTGTCTTCACTGAAGAAATCGTGTCTGCTCTTCTAAATGTAATGGATGAAGTAAAAAGAGATGTGGTGTTGTCAATGAGACGTTTGCTACGGCAGTCGACCACAAGCCCGTAGAATGATAGGAAATCGACGCCAATGATTGCTTTGCTAACATCAGCAACAACGAACTGCCAATTGTACTCTCGCCGCAATCCTAAGTCCAACTGAAGGTTGACGAAACCATATGTGTGAATGATAGAACCGTTAGCTGCATACAACTGGTAATTGGCTTTTTCACGACGTTGATGGATCGCAGATCGAGGGAAGACGCATAAATCGCTACCGGTGTCGACGAGGAATTCAATCTTCGACTTGCGATCAGAGATGAAGAGGCGACCAGGTGTAGAGGGACAATCACTCATCGCCATCAGAGATTGCCCTAGGCGTTTTCCGAGTGAAACTTGCATGGTGGAACGCACTTTCTTGCCTGGCTGCCGAATCTGTGATGAAACCAGCAGTTGGGAAACCTCTTCTGACTAGATGTTGATCTGCTGAAATTTGATCTTTTGCGACTGCGTGACATTTGTCTGAAGCGGGAGCGGGAACGGTCTTGATGTTGAACCTGGGTAGAAAGCGCACTGACTTGCTTGGTTAACTCCTTAACTTGAGAAGCCAATGTTTCTATTACTTGTTCGTATGCTTGGACCGACGTAGCCGCTACCAGTGACGTCGAAGGCATGATGTCGTGAACCTTATCTGCTAAATCAGCTAGAGCTTCCAAAGTGGACTGCTGTTGAGATGCAATGACAGTCTGGATGTTAGTTGGGAGGCGGCTGGACCAGATAGTTTGGAGAAAATCGCCTGGGACGCTGGGACCGGCTAAACGCTGCAGATGCCGGAGAAACTGCGACGGGCGACGATCTCCTAGCTCTTCGTGTTGCAAAAGTTGCAATACCTCCTTTTCGCGTGATGCCGACAGTCGCTTGATGAGTGTGGACTTCAGTTTCTCATATTTCCCTGATGTTGGTGGATTGATAATTATATCTTTAATTTCATTGGCATATCTCTGATCAAGTGTGGACGTAACAAAATAGAACTTGGTATCATCATCTTTGATACCGGAGAGGTGAAAGTTACCTTCTAATTGTGCAAACCATACTCCCGGCTCATCTGGCCAAAACGGCGGCGGACGTACGGCAACGCGGCAAAGCTCTGCAGGTGGATGGGTCTTCGATGCTTCACCAGTGTGTTGTGAATCGTTTTCAATCATTTTTTCGTCAAAGTATATTAATTAATCTTGTATGTTATTTTTTGTGTTCTTCGCGGGGTCACCAGTTTAGAAGTGGATAGTGGATGAAAACATAGACTTCTATTTACAATTATATATTTACAAGCAGAAATAAATTTACAATATTAATATTAAAAATAAGACGAAAATTATAATAATGAAACGAATGCAAAAATCAGAGATGAGTGACAGACAGTTATGACAAGAAAAATTATGAAAAATAAACTTAACAAAACGTGGTACAATGTGACGACCAGATAGAGTCGCCACAAACCTTTTAAATAAATCCTACTCATTTTATACATTGTTTAGTTAAATAATTGGCTAAATTTATTTTACACGTTATTAAAATACTTAGGCCTTACTCCCATATTCTACTATGCACGGACTAAAATTAAATTTAAGTTTAGTAGAAAGCTATTCTTTCATTACAATCCGATCAGTAACAGATCGGCTACGTCATTTGACGTTTCTAAAATAGCGACTTTAAATCATTTAAGCTTTCGCATCATAAAACATGCTAATTTTTTTTATAAAAAGCACAGCAAATGACTAGACACCACCTGATGATAAGCAGTAGACAAGTCCACATGTGAAGATAGCTAGTGAAGCATGTGATATACTGCCCTAGCCACCCTCACCTTGCCGGCCGGAAGGAGGAGGGAATACCTGTGCTGGTAAGGAATTCCATGTTCTAGTTGTGCGACAGAGAAAGGAGTCACTAAATCTCTTAGTACGTAAAGTAGACGTGGCTACAGTAAAGGGGTGACTCCGTAGACCAGCACGCGTATTCCTTAGTAGGAAAGGAGAGGGAGGGATTATTAATTTAGTGTAAAGTGTATATATCGCCTAAGTGTCAACTAACTTGACGTTCTTAAAAGTAACATATAAGTCATTATATCCTTTTCATATTGAAATAGAATTAAAGAAAGGTAAATAACTCAATTTTTGTTTAACTGAATGCAACGTTTGAACAAATTCAAAATCTTATTAGAACAAACTCGACAAATACCTTGTAACGTACCCTATATACAACGGTTCTAAGTAAGAACATAGGAATATACGTTCAACCTTTATATTTGAGAAGGTAAATATGCAATTATAAAACATATTATGTTTAGAATCATGTTAATCATTAAGTTTACTAAATAAAAAAAATATTTTGAATTTTCATTTATTTCAGCAGTAAAGCAAAATAAGTTGTATTGAATTACATTAGAATACCAGCTACGACTCGATGATTAAATCATTATCTAACATTATTTTATGTATATTTGAACTATGTACACGCTTAAAATTTAAACAAAACATAATAATACTTTGTCCATATAAATAAAGGTTTACAAAATACATCATGATGAAATTTTATTCACATTTATTTCTTACATATTATACATTGTAACTTTTAATCAATTAAATTGTTCATTATCCTTAATAATAACTCATACTTTAAATCACAAACATATCTGTATCACTTAGTAATAGCATCAGTTTTCACAATTATTCACTTTCTTTGTAAATTTTCCAGTAAATTTGGAATAAATCAAGGCGATAATTGGTGTTTTAGTCATACTTATTCATAGAGCAACATATAAATAATATAAATAACACGAAACACTGTCATAAAACGAGCCAATCTTCCTTTATCATGTCCGATGCTTTCTCAGCTATCATAATTACTGGAGCATTTGGATTCCCACTTATAATAGTTGGCATTATACTTGCGTCGACTACTCTCAGGTTTGCTACACCATGCACGCGTAGTCTTGGGTCCACAACAGCGTCGTGATCATGCTTCGGACCCATTTTACATGTCCCAGTTGGGTGGTATATGGTAAAGGTAAATTGTTTCAAACTGCACTCCCAATATTCGTCGCTAAATAACGGCAGGTGTTGGCAGCCCGGCATTGGAATATTATGGGGTCTCGATCCGTACTTCTGAAAGGCAGTCGTATTCGAAATAGCCATAGCAATCTTTATACCTTCAGTCAACACTTTAATATCTTCTTTGTAAGCGAAGTAGTTGGGTTCAATAGAAGGGGGATGTAATGGATTTCGACTTTTCAATTTCACCCAGCCAGAACTTTTTGGACGCAGAAGAAGAGGTAAAATTGTCCACGTCTCACTGTTTTCCATTGGTTTGTATACAGTGTTATAGACGCGGTCTCGAAGATTCAATATACGTCTGATCTGCTCTCCTCCGTCCGAGTTGACTGAGCTAGGAGCGAAGTGGAACTGTATGTCGGGCCAGTTGCCGCTAGCCGGCGCGTACTTTGTGTTTACGAAAGCGAGACCTTCGACCCCTTGCGTAGTCATGGGACCTTTCTCGTACATTATGTAGTTCATCGCGACGGAGAACGTTTGAAAGCGATCCTTTTTGAACGTGACTGGCTTATTGACCACGAACGTGAGACCGCCAAGTCCCACGTGGTCCTGCATGTTGTGGCCTACTTTCAAATTTGCTACAACTGGTATACCCATTTCTTTTAAATGCTCTGCTGGTCCGACCCCACTTAACATCATCAATTTCGGTGTGTCCAATGAACCAGCCGACATCACCACCTCTCTCTTTATTCGCACCTTATGTCTCTGACCATTTCGTATAAACTCAACGCCGTAAGCTTGTTTCTTTACGGGATTTATTAAAATACGTGTTACTTGCGCCCCTAAAGCGATGTGAAGATTCTCTCTTTGTCGGACTGGTCGCAAAAACGCCTTGGCTGTGCTGCACCGACTGCCGCGTCGCATCGTCGCCTGGGTCAACATAAAACCTGTCTGTTTCGCTCCATTAATGTCGCGATTCTCGTATCCGAGTTCCATTCCGGCTTTGATGAATGCTACTGATAATGGTGTTCGCCACGGTGCCTCTTGTATCGTTAAATATCCACCAGCTGCATGATAGGGTGTGTTGACTAAATAGGGGTTGCGATTGTCTTCTGATTTTAAGAAGTAAGGTAGAACGTGGTCGTAGGACCATCCAGGATTGCCAAGAGCTTCCCAGAGGTCGTAATCGTTGCGGTTACCCCTCACGTAAACCATGGCGTTGAGGACACTGCAGCCGCCGAGTACTTTGCCTCTGGGCCAGTTGCAACGGTCGCCGTTCATTGCGAGACAGTAGGACCGATTCTTTGAAGGCGTGGTTTGGTACTGCCAGTCCATCTCGGAAAGCTGCGTGTAGCCGGCCAGAGCAGGGATGTCGGAAATCTCGTTCTCGTCTTGACCAGCTTCTATCAGCAGCACCGTCCAGTTGCTAATCTCTGAGAGCCGAGAGGCCACCACCGCTCCGGCTGAGCCCCCACCGACTACCACAAAATCGTAGATGGGCAGTATCTGAAATCCAGAAAAACATTGCTTCAGTGGTAAATCATGGCAAATTTTCTCATTGATAAACATACCTACGGGTTTCTTTGTTTCTAATAAACAGTGTTATAAGCGTCCATGCTATGGTAATGCTTTTCATCTTTAACTACTAAGGTGGTAATCAAGAGAACGCCTTATTCTTGATTACCACCTTAGTAGTTAAAGAATTGCTAACAGCTCATAATTATTTCTTTATTTTTAGCACCCATAATTGGTAGTTTAATTTATTTTTAGACAATAATATTATGGTAATGAGAACGTATGTTACTTGCAATATCGTCATTGAAAACTATGAAATCCCATCAATATGCATAAAAAAACTATGTAATTATTGTTTTCTGAATAATTTTTGTTAACAATTATTGTTATAAATAAAAAATATAAATTTATTTTTTATCTGTAAAAGGGAAATTATGATCAGAGAAGTTGTAAACCAGACTATAGAGACCCTGGTTCGAGACATATTTGTAGACGAAAATATGAACAAGAAATGTTAAACTAATTTTGAAAGGGCTTCAAATACTTTGTGGATTTCTTTAATCAAAACTATACACAAATTACACTAACTAAAATAAATTTCATTTATGTTCATTAATGAAATGTTTGAGTGTAAGAATCTTTTCCCGCTCTAAAGTAGTTTTGACTTATTTCGTCCTGATTTAAAACATTCGTTGAAGAACTAATGTAATAATATAAACAAAATTATGAACAAAATATTTTTTATTAATTAAAACTGCTTTTTGTCCGATAATTTGCAGTGAATAATAAAAAAAGTAATAATATCCCCAAAAACAGTTTAGGTTTCCAAGCTAATTTATCAATATAGTATTGACCAGTAAAGAGTTTAAAAAATACTTTTATATTTAATTTAATTACATATATTTAATTACCAATTATTAATTATAGAAGAGATAATTTTATAAAAATGGAAAGTTGTAAAGAATGATAAAATACTTACAGCATTGACTTCGGATATATAAGACTCTGGATCATATTGCTGGTATCTGAAATACGTAATTCCTAGAGCAAGGAGTGGTACCAGACCAAGCACAGTGATTGGTGAAGGTGCCAAGCTCGCCAACGCGCCTGCCGCTTCCATTATCACAATATATGTTCATCTACCACTAATATTTACAATTTATACTTCTAGTCTTGACTCTCTTATATCCAGCGATCTCCTTTCTTTCTCTGATCCTCCTCAGATAAAATTTTCGGTGTATAGTTCCTAATCCCAGACTTTTTTGGTGCTGGTACAGTATTGCTGGCTTTATCAGTTTCGAGATAACTCTGCAACCTCGCACTTTTTAACTGGTCTTTCTCAATATCCACGAGTTGAAATTTGTATCTCTTTTCCTTTATTTTGACCGGCTTGTAGAGTTCTTTATTGATGTCTTTGTAATGAGCGTTCTTATATAATGATGTGCAGTAATAATCACTTTTTGAAGACCTATTAGAGTTGCATTCGTAACCACTGGAGCCGCTTCGGTAACCACTGCTTTCTGTCGATGAGTTGTCACTCTTGAAGCTGTCGCCACTTCGCCTGAGCTTGTGGCGCTTGTAGTCTTTGTCGTTTGTTCGGTAGTCGATAGACGTTCTGTAGTCGTCGTACTTGCCCGTGTAGTGAGTGACGGGAGACACACTAGGATGACCCGCGTATGATTGTTCTTGGCCCATGATGCGGTGAGCAGCGGCGCTCTCGTGTATGTTTTCTGAAACATGGCGAAATAACATAAAATAAACATTTCGTTTTAAATTTATATTTTAAAAAGTAATAAATATTCTTTGTTGCTCGCATATTCTAGACTCAGTCTAACTCTAGTCAGTTTGTTTTAAATGTCATCCAATTCTGAAATTGTTTATCATTCTATTACAAATATCAATCAATAAGCATATATTCGTGCCCAGGACACATTTTGATGATGACTGAAAATAAAACAAATGACTCGTGTAATCCCACCCAGTTTCTTACTTTAACTTGCCGTTGAATAACGGCATTGGGTTTGGGTTATATTTCATACATTTATATTTTCTCTATAAGTTAGTGTAAGGGTTTTCTATTACCTGAATAGTTTTTTTAAAGGAATATTATACTACTTTATAAAAAAAAATTCGATTGGCACATTTTTAACCACAACATTTATAGTGAATTCACCAAAACAGATTTTCAATGTATTTTTAATTGTTACCTAAAAACGGGAAAATTAAGAATGTATGGCTATATTGTTTTTCTTTTATTTACAGGTAATGCGAATCGAGATACATTCCTATTAAGTTTGGTATGTATGCTTTAAATGAAATTAAAGACTAAAGACACGATATCTTTCTAGATGAGATATAATAATCAATACTTATTTGCAATAATAGATAATGTTACAATGAGTTAATTTTGGTTGCCGAGTTAAAAGTATTTATGCTTAAGCCATAATAAGAATAATAAAAAAATGACTTCGTATTATATTAATAAACATCAGTTTTTAATTCAATACCAATCTAAGTTTTATTGTATGAAAAGTGGCCAAAAACAGCGTCAGTCCATCAACTGCCAGGTCTGCGATAGTTGACCTGACAGCGAGTGGAGTGGAATCACAAAGATTCATATCCCGAGTTCATCACTCGCTGTTCAGTCGAGTCAGTTAAGACCCTCCTGATGGCACCGTTCGTACGATCGCGTGAACTTATATACGAACGGTGAGTAAAAACCGATAGCGTGTTTCAGAAACGTTCAGCGCCATCTAGTATTGAATAGCACAAACAGCCATCGGACAAAGACCTTGTCCTTGATACCGTTATGATACGGGTACGGATAACAGCTATTTATAGATCTGTTACTATGATATGAACGTCATAGTATTACTGTTAGTGTGCAATATTAGTGTCAAATTCACCGGCATGCTTTAATGAAAATTCGTTTAAATAAGAATTATAAGCATGCATTTGCCAAATTTCATGACTTTAGTATTACTATCCCTTTCCATTCATAGATGAACCAAACTTGTTTTCTTCTGACTACAATCTCTTTGTAGGAAAGGCCAATGAAATTTCCTATGTCCGCAGTACTTTCACTTGCAATTCAAAGCTACTACCCTAATTGAATATCGCCATACCAAAACGATGTTTTCACTACAACACTCATTTTAGGTTACACTGTTAATCTATATTAACCTCAACTCTACTCTGTGGTTTTGACAACGCAATGTATTTTGTGGTGTACCATTGTTTACACAATTTCACTCTCGAAGAGGTCGTGAGTGTTTGATTGCTGTCTTGTCGCTATTATGTTTAGAGAATCGTGTATATTTTTTGAAGATTGAAACTTTTTATTTATTTATTTAACAATTATTTTTATTTATTTATTAAATGCTTATTTCTTTAAGTAATCTCTTCCAGAAGCCCCTTGTAAAAAGTGACATCGAAAGGTAGAGGGGCGTGTACCAATACTAATATAATTAAACACATAAAAATTAATATGTATCAAATTTTCTAATACATACAACATACACATATACCCACAATATATTTAGATTCTCTGTAAAGAGAAATAATGTGTTTTTTTCTGCTAGTTTTTATTAAGTTAAAATTATTAATAATTCTTAATTTACTACAAAGTTGTCGACCTGTTTTGTTATCGACCATAAGTTTAAGATTAACGTTTTCAAAACGTTTTTCTTTAATGCCAACTTTGATTATAAATCTAATCAAAGTTCTTTTCGTAAGTATTGCGTGATTGATTTACTAGATAGCGGTTTTCTGTTTTGGACTTTTTCAGGATCTCTTTGGACGCTTCGTTTTACAAATACATATATAAGTTAAATTTGTATAGCGCGAGATTCCAATTTTCAATGTATTATAGATAATAATAATATATTTAACTAGCGATCTAACTTACTAGGACTTATGAAATCATTTCCATTGGATAAATATTGATAAAGTTATGATACAAAGTACAGCCTGATAAAGTTTGTTTTTGTAACTTGATTAACAATTATTATGATTTCATAAATAATGTTTTTAAAACTTAATTTTTATCTGTTTGTAGTTACTCAGCTTAGTGCTTACTGTAACGTCATATGAAGTCTTTATCTTTCTTTCTCTACTTGCTGCTTACATTACGTTGATAGATTATTTATAAACAAAATAATGATTGCTTCCTTTGCTTAAAATTATTACAAGACAACCGAGACCATTAACAGAAAGAAAAAAGTTACAAAACGAATGACAGATAAAAATATTTTTAATTTAAATTTGATAGCATTTTGTTTACATCTTACTTTCTACTGCTGTGAAAATATACGAATGGTCTTACTGAAACAACTACGCCGTTTATTATGGTAATTATATTAATGTCGCAGGTAATATAACATCATTAAAATATCATTACCACGTAAATAAAGTTTTTTTATTACAGTAAGATGAAGAAACTTAACCCTTAAACGTCGATGCTTTTTCAAAGCATCATGTACTTTTACTGTACAATACAAATTTGTGCACGCATTAGTAGTCATTGAATATGTTCATGCGATTATCATATCATCATAGAAACTCATAAAATAGGTACACTTATACACTTATATTGTTAAGGTGGGTACACATGTGTGTAATTTTTGAATCCGAGGATAAAGTACTGAAATTATTCGCTCTTTCCGAAAGAAGTCAGATCTTTAATGCCTACTATATATACAAAATAAACTTCGTTCACAGCAATAATAATTATAGTTATTATGTTATTATGTTCTTGTTTTATCTTCAAGTAACTTGAATTTCGTTGCAGGATATTAATCTTTTATAAAGTTTCTATGGATAACCATTCATCAAGGGATATTAAACCCACAGCAATAAAAATTGATTCTTATGACATAGTAAGGGCTGGTGAAGAGTAACAGGCCAAGCGGTTTCAGCTAGTTTGAGGTTTAATGATATTAAATTGTTCATTCAATTGTTTGTTTGTTCAGTTTGTTAGTCAGAAGACTAGAACGGTAAAACAACAGAAAAAATATTTAAAAAAAAAGTTAGGTAAATTATATAAAAATGAATAAAAAATAAATTTCAATAACTTTTCCAAGACGTTTGGAAAAAATCTATAAGGCAATTTTTCCAAGATTAAATCAATGATATTACAATGTTTATTTCTTTTTCAACATATTTAACATAACACGTATAAGGATACCTGAATGAACGAAATGCATAATCTAAGTATATTAAAGACAAAAGTGACCGAATGGCTGACCGATCTATAAGCTCACAGGTCAAACTACTGGACCGATCGAACTGAAGTTTCGCGCACTACTAGTTTTTATGATATACATCCACTAAGAAATAATTTTAGTAAATTCAACCCTTAAAGGGATGTAATAGTGATTATAATTTATATAAATATCTGTTCGTTTTGAAGTCGCAATCATGTGTGATATTTATAATTACGACTTATCTTAATTACAAAACTTATCAAGATTCCCAATGAAAAGGCTTTTTAAAAATTTTACCTTAAAGGGGCGACGAAGGGATCTGAAGCTGGATCCGTGAACTTTCATTTAAATAATTTAACCCCCTAGAGGATTTTGCATACAAGTAATTTACCAGAGAATCAAGAATCCTTATTTAAAAACCTCAAATGAAATCTGTAATCTATGGCAATTGCCAGCGAGTCAAAACGGGGTCAAAGCGGAGTTGTCGACCTAAAAGACAGTCCATATCAGAGATCGGGGTAAACCAGTGTCCAAAATAATTATGTTTTTAAACTGTCTTATTGCGGGCGTTGTGGATTGTGATGAAAGCACTACTTGTCGCAACGAAAAAGGTCAGTGCATTGCATAGGTCATTAAAATAAAAGGACCACAGAAGAGAAAGGTAGAATAAAAATATTGTCATTCGGTTTCAAGTTTTGGACTCTTGTATCACGAAGATAAATTAAAATTATAATGGAAAATACATTAGAATTTAATATTTAAAAACATGAGCTGATTTTGTTGATTTTCACGAATAGCCAATTCGACAAACACCTTAAAAATTATTTACTTAAATCTTTATTATTGTACATCTCTTAAGACACGTAATTATTCCATGCTACTGGTAAGCAATAATCCAGGCTAAGAAATACATGGCTTCTCCTTTATTATGCTTAATTACAATTTATATTCTGTTTAATAATACGATATAAATTCAGTTCAGACTCTTTGCACTCTAATTATTCTTCACGGTGAGTTCCATTGCTAACTAAATTATGCTCAACCCGTAGTTAAATAAAATGAAAGTAACTCGCATGTAAGTTAATTTAAAATGCAAAGAATACAATTATAAAATTCTTTAGCACAACCAAAAATCACGTTGTTTGTATTTGTTAAACAAAATCGTAAAGTGAAAATCCCTTTTGTATATATTGACAAAACGAATATGCAACTTCATTGTCCTGGAAATACAAAATAATCTGGACGGTGCGGTGTGCGATAAGCAACCAATTTTATTCTTATAAATTAATTCTTATAAATGTTCAGTAGAAGATAAAAAACAAATAGGTACAAATAATTTTATATTTTAAGTCATAAATAATATACCCCTCATTTGAAGCCAAGACAATCATATTGGCGTCATGGATCATTTTAAAAAATACGAATTTAGTTTTTACCTCAAGCTCAAGTGATTTTGGGCGATTGTTTTCTTGTAAGTATCTACTCGGATTCGATAACATTAAGCAGTTTTAAGTCATGACTTCGTATGTATAACCTTAATTAAGAACCAAAAACATGGCTACATAACAACGCTTGATAGGTTACAAAAACAGAACCAATATTATCTAAACATGCATCAAGCTCAATATTTATAATTATACTTCATAACCTTAGAAGTAGATTGTTACTTTAGTTCATGTCGCACTAACTTTAATAATTACAATTAAATTTTAAGCGGAGTTTGATGTTGTACTAAAGTACAACAAGATCAGTAAATTAAGCAGTAAGCCTTATAACTGTAACTGTGTTGTTTTAGTCAATAAACTATGACTACTATACAGCGTTTCAATCAATAATTGAACACGTTGCACTGTTGCGCACAAGCCTTCCAACAAGAGAGAAACACTTGAGGAGTTTAGAGCATAACACCACAACACTAGCTCAATTCGGGTTGGTGGGTGAAAGCGGTCGATATAACAACTGGACCATCAATTTACGTGCATTCTTAAGAACAAAATCAGTTCAAAAACGTTTATTAAAAAGGCAATTCAATATTACAGACAGCCTATATACGTCATACAGCTGAGCACAGGCCTTCCTACGCGAGAGAAACAAGTGAGGAGTTCTATACTTAAATGATATAAATTATACATTATTGTTTTTGCGAACAAAATAAACTTACATAATACAGTTTATTAATTTAAAATAATTAATTGGCCTTACTAATACCAATAAACCTATTTTAGCTAGGTGACATAAACATGTTTAGTTTCTGTCTGTCACACATAATGTGAAATTATAGAGGCTAATATGTTGAAACGTGTTTACGCCATAACCTATATATATATTTATGGCGCTTTTTTGGGATTGGTTGGATTGATGCATTGGCCCGAAATGGATTTCAAAGCATTGCTGGGTCTAAAGAAGCCGAGAACCTTGAAGAGCCCGCACGTCCTAGCAGCGATTCGCTTGTAGAGGATTTCTAATGGATAGGCGTAGTGTACCGGTAAAAATAATAATGCTAGGAGTAGTGTACCGCAGTTGTTTTGTTTCCAGGTATCGCAAGTCATATGGGATCTCGTTGCACTTTGTACTTCTGATTCCGAGCATTCGTCCTGCAGATGTCATTAGACTTCTTTCTTTGCTTAGACTGACACCTCTGATTTGACACAACCATGTTGTGACTAGTTTTGATTGTGACCTAAACGGATTTGGCATAAAGGAATACTGGGTAAGGCCTTTCCACTGGCAAGAATAATAATAACGATGGACGTTAATATATGATAAGTGCAGGCTGGTCGTTTGGTTGCATGTCACTCCTGTGTGATAAAAAATAATATACAGACACTTTAAAAGCATTCAAATAGTGACGTCGTAGTAACGGGATTATTTCTGCAACCTGTCATTAAATGAACCTGCTTCCTACAACATGCGAACCAGTTTAAAGAAATCGTTTAGAGCACCATGTATGGCAGTGCTTGACCAAGTTGTACACGAAATTAGCATTTATGTTGCTGTATTAAGGTTCAAATTGGATTATATTGGTTATAGAAGGATTGGCTATTCGGAAATGTGTACTGGTGGCGGCAACAACATTATATTGTGGACGTTTGTTCATAGCCTACTAAAAGTAAAATAGTTAAGTTAATTTTTGTCTCATTTTTTATTTCAAAGCATGAAACAGATGCCCCCCACCTGATATTGTGGAAACCATGATATAATGTAATCATTGGCTACTATTCCACACACCGAAACAGCAAACTGTTTCACGGCCGAAACAGAGAGGCGGTATTAATTACTCAGACGTATTTGCAGATCTACAGTGCAGCGAACCTTATAAATTTTTAGTTTTATTATTAAAATGTAAAATATGTCAAAATTTAACGCCTCGTCAGGAAAAACATCCGTAGATACATTATTGAAACACACCGTTAATGGGCCTGGGCGACTTAACTCCCCGTTACGTACCCGTACTGTAATTTAGCTGCTATGACTTCCTGCTAGGTGGCGAAACTACCTCAGAGGAACACTCAAAATATTAGTAAACAATATTACTCTACCGTACCTATATATATTGCATTTTTTACAAAGACGAGAAAGTTTAACAGTCTTTTTGCTAAATATTAATAGGCAATTTAAAAATATAACCAGCAGTTAGTACATTCTACTTCTATTGGGAGTTATTAAGCCGCCATAATCAATTTGACATTTCTTGCAAGCAGTTTTATAAACCACGAAAGGCGAATGCATAAAATTGCGTGGTTAAATACAAACGGGACAAAGTTTATTGAGAATATAATACCAATATCTATTCCCTCACTCCTAACAGACAAAGTACTAAGTACAAATTCTGTTAGGAATTGAACCAATGAGACTTTATAATTGGCTCCCATTCCCATTACTACAGAATTGATGATACTTATTATGGTAAGTAAAATTAAAGTCAAAATAAAAATATTAAGTAATGCGTGGGAGATTCTCAAGTTGAAAGTTTGCACATACAATTGAGCTTCTTTTTCCTAAACCGGTCAAGGACAACTCGTTTTTCGTATTTTGTTTCTAAATACTAATTGCGTAAAGTGCTTTTTAGTCTGACACTCACATTGAAACAAGTGGTCGTTTTGATTCAATTCAAAGAAATGTATTCTTGTACTATCGGGATCCAGTTGTACATATATTTATTTCAATAAAAAGTAATGTGGAAAAGGATATCAAAAATTTTGGACTCATAATAAACTTTAGTTTAGACAGTTCTAAAGAAACCATTAACAATTGCATGCGGTACATAGGGAAACTAAGAAAGAGTTACTAAAAATTAAGATTTAAAATGTATACTTCACAATGAAGTCTACGTATAGATCTATTTATCTAGCTTAGATAGACACTAGAATTATTTATGTGGTAGTACTACGTTAATTAAATAATACTGAGTAAAATTTTTCATTAATAATATTTCCTTATCTGACTTTATTTTAAGACGACAATAAATTATTTAAAATTACTTTGCAATTTCTAGCATAATGTTTGTTGTGCCTCAATAGTTTTTATATTATAATCCCGTTTATCATTATTTATTTCATACAATACTTATAGCTGAAAATGTATTCCTCGTACGCAACTGTATCAAAAGCCTTCTAATAAACGCATAAATTAAAAGTAATCTTTCTTAAAAAATAATTTGCAAAATACTACGCAACGCTTTAAATTCTTTCAAGTCTGTCAGACGTAAATTTGGGTATCACAAGACCCGTTACAGACTATTTTGTACTATAATAATATATATTTCTCATTCATTATCTAGCCCAAATTAAGCATCATTAAATAAAATCTTGTAGTGGTTCCTTACCAGATTCTTTCTTGATAACTGAGATAAAGATAGTCATATGTAAAAATAATAAATGTAAATGTTTGTAATATGTATAAATGAAATATGTATAAATGTTTAAAAAAACAAAATGAACATACAAATATCCATGACTCGTAAACAAACATTCGTACTTATTATACAAATATCTGCCCCTACCGAGATTCGAACCCGGGAACTCTTCCTACGTAGTCAGGGGTATTGACTGCTTGACCAGACGGCCGTCAAATATGTAATATGTAATTAATATGACAAATAATTCTAACTCTACATGACGTTGTGAAACAAAATACTTAAGACACGACCTCAACAACACATAGTTGGTAAAGATTCGCACTCGGGTACAAAAAGGTTTTGTAATAACTGATAATAAATCTATTTTGACAGATTTTGTGAGTTCTTTCTGATGTTTGTGTTGTATGGTTGTAGACTAGGTATGTCAAATAATAAATCACGAGTTTCGTTAACTTTATGAAAGTATGGAGGTTTTTACCTGCTTCCTGCGAACAACACGGGAATCGTTTATTTACGATATTTCACCGTCAAGTCGGCAGGTCAGTGTGTTTGGTCACTTCGTGAGTTTAATGCCTATCTTTATATACCTATTGTAAGCTAGAACATGGACGAAGACGTTGCATAATTTTAAGTGACTACCGACAATAAGATATGTTTATTACACACATCTTTATCTCTCGCGATTTAAGCAACTATTCGTAAGGCTGTTTTCCTTGCTTAAATAGATAATAATACACAAATAAATTCGTATGAAATACTGACTTAATGCGCTCTATACAAACATTAATGGCATTTGGTTCTGTGGGGCCATTCATTAAAATTGTATATATTTATTATACATTAAAGTTTTTAGGAAATAAATAAATATAAAATAAATTGGCAATATTATCACATACCGTTATTTTAATTAACTTGTTTAGTCATAGGCCTTAACCGGCTTTCCCTTGCCACCGTGTGCCATCTTAGCTAGTGTTGAGTATGGGTTCGATGTTGTGACAACGTAATAAAAATATCGATGGAGATGGAGGTTTTATTTGTATATACAGTAAGAATAGGAATTGTAGCAATAAGAAGGAAATTTATAAACTATCGTAGAAATATAGGTATAAAATTAGTAATAGTGAGTGATTATGAATTTGATGATGACGATGATTGTAACTTACCCCAAATTATGGTATCCTTTATTAAACCGCAGTAAGTGTAAATAATTTTATTTCTAGTGGGCTTTATTTATAATTTGTTTACGTATAAGTAGGAAGTATATAATTACAGATGTAATGTAGTGAAGCCATGATGTCTTTCCTATCCATGAGAACTTGACAGAATTTATTCAGAATGTTCAATTTCTAACTGTCCGAATCAAATCAACCTACTTAGAGAAACATGAACAAACTTTGTTCAATGTGACAGACTTTGGTCAGAGAAGTATCTATGCTTTGTCAAGTAGGATGAATTCTGTGTCACAGTCAGTGAAAAATGCATGTATTTCTTAACGTTATATTCTGAGTAACCATTCTGATTACTTATTATCAAAATGTCAAGGAAAGCCTGGTCTGGCGAGTGTCCGTTCACCAATTATTACCCACTTTGTACTTCAATGTAAAATAATTGTGAGGTTTGCGGAAATGACAACAATAATAAAACATGTAATTTTAAAATAATAATAAGATAGAAGTCGTCTTCCGAAGGAATGGCGGTATCTAGATTGAAATAATCAATATACTTAAAACTACGAAGTAAGTTTTTGGGTGCAGAATATCGATGTCTACTGTCCACTTCAAGTAAAATATATTTATTCCTCTTGCATCCAACCAGTAGCATCTCAATACGTGTTCTGAATGTTTTACGGACACTAACAATAATGTCACCAAAAACAGAAACGTTTCATTGTAATTTAAACGTTTCGCAAGTAACGTTTTATAATAGATGTGTTTATAATTTTCATCGATGCATGTTGCATTTTGATAAAACTAGTGGATAAAACATCGATAATATCAAAAATACTCAATTAAACTCTCGATCCACTGATGGTAGGTCTTCGCTCATTACAGCCACCCCACATCATTTAAATGTTAACCTTTAACGTGCAATAAAAACAGACCTCATTTGTCTAAACTTTACAATCCTAAACAAACCCAGCTTGATATACTAATCTTTAAAATGTCTCTGAAAAAGAATACAGACTCTAAAAATGTACGTATAGAAACGAACTGGCTGAATAACAGAAATAATTCAAAAATAATAATTCTTAAAAATTAAAATCGTTTACACTGATGCCGACAGCTAGCGTCTGTCTTGACAGTCATTGTTGCATTTTTTATCAAGCCAAAGTATATCCTCATCCTCCTCCTCCTCCTCAAGCAAATACCGTACCGACCTATTTTTAAGTTCCACGCGCATTTATTGAACCATTCAATCGAATAATCGAGTACAATTCTAAAAATCCGGGCCAATTTACCGTTTGTTATGTTATTGGAAAAGTATTTACTTCGTTATTCCTAAGAATAGAAACAGAGGCTTTTAGTTTTAGCCTCAGTTACATAAGCGATTCTTAATGGCACACCGCACCACTATTTCACTAATTGCCTCGTCAACAAAGGCATATTTTCGATTCTTCTTTCGAAGGTGAAACGTGAGCTACAGCAATAGCTCATCAACTGTACGCTGCTGTTTTTTCGTCATAACATATTCATATGATTCTTCAAAGTGCTCCATATTCGAAGATTTTTTTCTTCATACTTCCAATTCTGTATGTTCAATCACGTCAGCTCTCATGTCTTGCATCTCAATTACATATTAATTCACCACCAATTTCGTTGCGATTCGATTTGGGACGACTCCGCCAAGTGGGACAGTGGCATCATTCTTGGAGCCTACGTGCTAGTGTCTAGTTTACCAACACTGCCTTCTGTTAGCTAATCGTTATCACGAGTTCCTAGAGTTTATTGTTGACCAAATCGGGTGCAGGAAGCATCGTGTCGTTGACGTAAGTGATAGTGTCCCTCGGAGAAAGCTGAAGATCACACGTTTGCTTAATGGTTAGCGAGCTGCCTATGAACATGATGGCGTAACAGCCGAATTATAGACGTTCTGTGTTCTTGTTTCCAAATACATAAATAATTAGCGCTACAAAACTATTACCAAATCATTATTTTTCCTTGAACCTTAGTTTATAATCTTCAATCGGTTTGGTATAATAAAGTTAATTAATATAGCTAGGTAAGATAATAAAAGCAAGAAAAGCTATTTAAATTCAAATATTTCTAATGAATCTGATTTCATTATTTGAATCGTAAGATAATGTTAAATAAAACCATTTTACTGTTAAATGGTATAGGTAACATTTAATTTGTAAATAAAATTACTTAATTGTATTTGGATTGCATGCTTTGCCAACTTAAAAGGCGCTAATAATCTAATATTCATAACAACTGCTTACAAAAACTCATGTCAATTGGACAAGCTCGTTGAAACAAAAGATTACGAGTATCTAACTCGAACTATGCCTTGTATTCTTGAACAAAAAGCGTGAAAAATTCATTTAGCGCATCGTATTGTTTTTTATCCCGTAATATACACAAAAATAAATAGAATTGTTTAAAAATTGAGATTGATTATTGGTGAAGTGCCGTTGAGAAATGTCTTAGCACCAACATGACCGAAAAGCTATACTACTCCTGATCTGACCTGGTGATAGAAGCCTCATAAGAGACCTCATATTATTAGAGATCTTAATTGTACATAATTGTAAACCAAAAGAGTGTTTTATTTCATAACTGTTGTGAAATGCCTTCGTATCAACGTGCCCAAAAAGCTAAACAGCATCCGGCCTGACCTGATAGCCTGATGATAGAAGCGAACTGGCAAATTTAAGTCATTATATACTCGGGACAACAAATGTCATAAGATGTCATAATAATAACAAAATTGAAATAGCTAATTAGCTACATATCCCGGATTACTTTTAAAAGAGTTAATTTGATTAAAGTATATTAAGCAAAAATAAACACTATTAAACAGAAACAAAAATATTCTCTTTCTTTATAGGCTATCTTAAAAGAAAACACTAAAATAGATGCAATTAATCCAGAAGAAGAGCTAGCTAATAAGCTTTACAGTGATTATCCGTGGAACAGACGTATTATCCGAGAAAGTAGACGAGGAAATACAGATTCACGTAAGCATTGGACCATAAATAATTAGGTACATATACGCGACTTGTATTGGATTCACCGATACAAACGCATAACGGTACAAACTTATAGGTAATTGATAACTTTGATAGTATACCGTATTTATTGGGTATTCAGATCGGAACCGGTGAACTATTTGGCTTAGCAAAGCAATGGTTTTTTCTTGTTGTTTGAATCGTGTTCCTTTTTAATTTAAATATAAAAATACATCATTTTTGTGGAGATATTTAAATCTAAAATCACACTTTTTATGGTTCCGTACCCGAAGGGTTCTTATTGCATTAGGAGCCTTAGATGTCTGTCGTCTGTCACATAAGTTTTACAGCCAAACGGTTAGACCTAAAGTCCTGAAATCTGCACAGTTTATGCATTTTATTTCAAATTTTGAGCGTCTGGCTGAGTCTGACTGGAATGAGTGAGGACTGTGAACCTATTACGAAACAAATACTTTTGTCGCTAGATCTTGCTCAGCAATCGTGTTAAAGACAGGGGCCTTGTCGATCATATTGCCGAAATATATTTGGGTGGTGAATGCTTATTCAAAAATATTAGATGACATGATTTTAATACTCACTTCAAATATTTTCTAAGCAAACAATGCTTGTTCAAACATTTCAAGATTGTAAACTTGGTCATAGAATACCAATTGAGTATTTGGTCATCAGTATTAGAAATCGTCGTGTGATCGGTCAGTATGTCACGTAGCATTATGTCTAATATGTATTTTTATGTGTATCTATACTTGATTTGCTTACGATATCTTACAATTGACTGGCATTTAAATCCGAATGAGACACCAGACTCTATGAAACTGAAATACTATTTGTTGTCAGTGAACACATTTTAGGTATAATTTCTTAAACCAAAGTTATCTAGGATCACATCATTTTTGGGAAGTGATAACCATAATTTTAACCGTATAAATAACTTCACTGATCATTTTAATGGTCTAGTTTTTAGTTAGCATCAGAGATGTGGTAAAATCCTCTGTGCCATGAATTTGTTTATTATTACATTTATTTACTGAGGCTATAAGACATAAAAGCAAATTTATTTGAATACATTTCCTGTATTTCATGTTGCATAAAAACTTGCTTATATAAAGTTATAGTAAATGGCATATTTTTATGTTAACTTTTATTTTCTGCTATTATCTTGTAGAGATTTTATGATTTTAATAGATATTTATAAATTAACGCTTTTGTTATCCATGCTCATGTATTTAACAAATTCGTATGTTTAGAAATAAATAATGTAATTGTTCCTGCATTATACCATTGTTCTGATATTAATTGGTTTGAAAATTTTGCAATGATAATTTATTTATAATGTATACTTGTAATAAATTGACTAATTCACTATGTACTAATTCAAATTTAATTAATTAATTATCAAATAGTTTCATCTACATAATTAAGGTAAAACAGATAATTTTCACAGGTCCTTGATACTATGTCAACAACATACCAATGAGAATGGGACATATAGACAAGATTAAGTGTACCGGTAAAAGTGGTTACTAGGATGGACCGGAATCTCGCGGGACTGACGATTCAGGAAACGGTCATCTTTTATCTTACAGGATTGTAAAAGTTTACTTTCTATTTGATTTTAACCTTTTTGGAACATTCTCATATCCACTCAAAATAAATATGCATATAACATAAACAGGAACGATCAAATCATCAGATGGAGAGAGAAATATTGGAACCTTCATGGCCGTATTAATAAATATTTTGATCCTTAGATGCTCCTCGGAATAGCAAATTTTTTGTGGTTAATCACATTATGACATGTTTTGTGATATTCTACATGTCCTAATCTAGCAAAGAAATATTAATAAGCTATGGATTTTTAAAAAAAATTTAGAACACTACTATGGTTTCGATCGAGCCTCTTATGTTCAAAATTCCATTTAACCTAAGGAAAGAACAGTTTGACCCACTGTTTTACTTTAATGAATCTCATTTCTTTAACTCAATGTAACGAAAAACCGCTCACCACATAGTGGGGTTCTTCATTACTTTACATGTAAGTATAACATTCATAAAATCCAAAGTTCTGCTGTCTTAGTAAATTTAATTACCTTGGATCCATTATTATGTCTGCAGAATCCAACATAAATGCAAAAGAGTACACTATGGAGATCACTGAATCCACTGGACTGATAGTTTGTACCACAGGGGATCACTTGATAACTTTCGTTATTTTCTTCTTTTACTGAAAATGTTATTCAAACTTCTTGCTCTCAACTTTTAACTGTTCTATTTTTTTTTAATTTAACTGTTCCTTTTTTGCTCGGAATTTGAAATGTCGCGGTAGAAAGCCGTTCCGGTACTTTCATCGACGCGTGCAGCTACGCGCTTTGGTTTGGAGTGAGTGAGGTGCTACGACCGCCATCGATACCGGTTCTGACTAAACGAATTTAATCTGGATTATCTCGTAATTACCAACACAACATTAAAACTAGCTTGGATTGAAAAGGTGCATCAAAATTTATTTAGGAGGTTCAAATAAAAGAGGTTAGTAATCTATCTCAAATAAAGAAGATCGTGTCTACGTGATGACCATCACAACTATAAGTCGGGCTTACTTTCGCCTTTAGGTGAATGTACATTTATTATTAACGTTGCAGTGTATGTAAAAAATAAATAGTTTTTTCCTATACATAGTTGTTCTGAATAAACCAAACAATTAAATTTTGTTTAAAATACGTAAGTACATAATAATAAGGTGTCGTATGCCGTTGATAACATATTTTTACAATAATAATTACTTAGATGTTAAGGGAATTTTGACTCGACATTAATTAAACTACTGTTTATTGAATTTTACTTAGGTTTTTATCTTACTTAAGAGATAGAAGAAAGATACAATAAAGTCCTTGTACTGCAATGCATGTATGTCAAAATTTGTTGTGTCTAGTGCACCTTTGGATTTTTGATAGCAACAGGATTCTTTAGTACACTATCTACTATCCAATGGCGATGGATTTCAGGGGGTTATTACTAAACAAAATTTCGTTAATAATAAACATTTCAATCAGAGTCATGGATTGTACAAACTGACTAAGTGCGATCGTTGAAGGCTTACAAAAGTACTTTTTATAATTTAGTTTTTATTGTTTATTGCTCCACCACAAATAATTCTATCTCAAACGCACATATGAACAAACAGTAAACAAAGTTTTTGCCATAATTTTTTTTTATGTTACCATTATAATTGTTAACAAAGATCATAATGTAGCAAATTAAGCGGTCATTATAATGGGAAGTAAAAGTCATAATACATCATCACGTGTCCTTAAGTTTCACTGAAAAAATTTGCTGTAATACGCATATCAATTATATATCACATATCATTATAAAGACAAAACACACAAAAAATAATCACACAAAATATTTTTTTATTTTTTGAATAAAATCCTTACGGGCTTTATATTTCAAAAATTAACTTGGCTTAGTCTGGCTTAACAAATAACCTTTCACGGTGCAAGCTAGTCTTCCTTATCCACTGCTATCTTTTTACTAAAGAGCGAAAGAGTTAGACTAGAGAAATTCGTGCGTAAGCTTAACATGGAACAATCTAATAGTTTTGGTTTCGATTAATTTTTTATCGGCTCTTGCGTGATAATGTTCGGAATTCAATTTTGAATATAAACGATGCAAATTGTTAAAGATATTGCGATATGTTGTTCAACACTTTCATAATAAGCTATAGACCAGGATTTATTAAAATTGAAACTTTGTTTCAATGAAATGTTACCGCCTATAAATCTTTTTTAAAGTTTAACTCAAAAGTTGCCTTTTATAAAAGTCATTCATATTTTAGAGATTATAAAATTTTGGTCATTAGTAAAATATATGACGATGATTTTTTCAAATATTGTAGATGTGATGATTGTGTTGTGAGATTGGCACATCAAAACTCAACTCCTCTTCAGCCAGAATGCCATCAATATCCAATTGTTTTAAAAGGAAAATTTCACTTATGTCAAGTGCATTGAATGTTTTAATACTAATTTTGTTTTTCTCACTCAATGTGAAATTTAAAACATAATAGAAGTGTTTGAACAACTACTACTTCGTTCATTCTGTTATTTCGCTTATACAATTCTCCTGTATGTAAAATATTACAATTTTATTATTTTACATAAAATTAGAATTTACTTTTTTATTACGCGCTATCAATAGTAATAATGGTAATAACTGCCATCTGTCGTCGCTTTTGCGAACTAAAATGTCTTAATGTTAAAGGGCGCCATCATGCGTTACGTAGCAGTACTAATTAAACCTACGTGTTACTGCTTTACTGTGCATGTAAGTATATATTATCGCCGCAAGGTGTCGCTGAAGATATTCTGCCTATTTATGTTTATTGCTTTATATTATATACTAGTGAATTTAGTATAACCTACAAACTCCTAATGCCATGTATTAAAAGACACTCGTAGCAATGAAAGAAATTACAGTTTTAATGTTTAACATCACATGATTTTCTATTCGAAATCACCAACTGTAATTTATTATTATTTTTGGCTTTACTTGAAGAATTTTCTTATTATTATTGTTTTTACATCACCCCTGAATTAAAACAAATAAAACACAATAAATGCAAATCCACGAAGCTCATTTCTTAATTGAATTTAGTAATTTAGGTGCTAATGAAAGAAAAAAATATTTAGTGAGTAAACGCTCAGCGTGATCAATCGGAAATAACATTCGACGTACGTGAACTTTATCAAATTGTCTTTTCATATTCATATAAAACAATAATACGATAACTTATGTAATAACGATAATTTATGTAGACAAGCCCTGTTAGATTTCACAAAAAATCCACCAATTTTTTAATGACTATTTATATTCCTATAGAAGTCAAGTTGGTTGGGTTTTTCCGACCAATTTATTTGTACTTCCGGCACATCAATGAATACAAACAGGTAAGTGACAAAACAGAGAAACTTTGCATTTAAATACCTCATTTTCCACTGGTTACTTGTTTTTCATCACTCAACGTGCAGTCGAGAAATCATTGGAGAAAGACGTAAAGTATTAAGTCTATTTAACTGTTACATAAACACGTTGTGATGATTGTTGAGATGTATCATAGGGAGCTTGATAGGGTATGTATCATACTTGGTGTATAAGCCTCTACATACAGAGAAATTAAGTATATTAAAAATATATAAGAAATAAATATAATAGTTTGAGTTGCATTTTCTTTCAATTACTGCTCTTTCAAAAAATATATGTGTAATGAAATATGAATATTTTAAAGGACAAAAATATCTTTAATTGCAATTTCTTCCAAAGTCTCGTCATAACTAAGTACTAAAATTGGTTTGTGAGAGAAGACGTTTTGAGAGTGCGGAACTAAGAACTTATACCGAAAAACGAGACACGCAAACGAAGTATTGCATTTTGACGGGTTCAATAACACAAGCTCTTAATAATAATCTCTTAATTTAGACTGGATAATAGGTACGAGTATGAGAAATAAAATTACATGCTGTTCTTTCGTTTTTATATTGTTTATTTCGGAGTCCATCAAAAAGTAAAAAATAAATTAACTAAATCATTGTGGTGTTTTTGATTCAGCGATGTATGTCTTAACATACATTCAAATTGTCTGCAGTAAAATTTTTGAAGATCTCCTTTCAAGATGGAATAGCGATCACAGATAAACATACGTATAATTACCGAACAATTATTCTAGATTTTTTTTGTGTACAAATAGTTTAGAAAAAGTATAAAATTTTAGTTAAGTAACATTGCATGGTTGGTTGCGTAAATAGAAAATTTGAATCGAAATGTTAATTACATTACATGTCTAAATAAGGCGTTTACCTCTGAAAATATTTTAAATATAAAAATCTAGTTTTTGGGAGGTGGTCCGTCAATTTGAACTGTAACTTGATTAAGTAGCAATAAAAAAGAATAGAATATATGAAATATGAAACTGGGAGCTGACCTTTAAAAGTTAGGTGATGCACCCAGGGAAGAGAAGTGCAATCTTTCTTCTCCCCCACCACTGCAACGGCGCATTCAAAACGTGCGTTTGGTTGTTTTAACTTGTTTTAATGCATGGAATAATTTATAACCTCAAAATGTTGATATTAAAGTGGTCAGATTTATGTAAAATGAATTCTTATTTTTTTGATTTTGAATTTTTATATTTATTTCCATTATTTCCTAGTATTACTAAATGATATAGCTCGTACATTTATAGTATGTACGAGCTATATCATTTAATTAAAGTTAACTTCAATAACGATAATTGTTTTTACGATTGATTAATAATTTCATTTGTTATTTAGAACCACTTAACACACTTTTTGGGCTTCGCCACAGTCAGGTAAAAAGTAGCAACTTTGGTACGTCCGGAACGCGGCAGTTTATCAACCGAACGTCATGTCATTCCGATAGATTAGAGAGTCTACTCCGAAAACGGAACACAGCAAAAGTATTTTGAGAGTTTTTGAAGCCAATCAAATGTTAAGGCTTTCGTAAGAGTACATGTTTTTCGCAGTAGACTCTCTGCAATGTCGTTAAAGCGAAAAGGTTAGGTTCTAAATGCGACGCAGATTCAAGGAAAAAAGTGGTTGGAAAAGGCCTTTCATACACGCGTCCTTGAAACCCCTGGGAAACTGCACGACTCGTCAGCTACTACCTACCGCCGTCAATGCAGGATGGTTAACTCCTGCTACGACACGACCGACTTATAACTCATGACTCAGCAAGTTAATTGCGGGTTTAATAAATAAATATAACACTTCTTAAGAAATCCTCATAAACAAATAACGAGTGTTTCGTAACGATACTTCCGCTGATTGCTTCATACGTTTTTGTTGCTTAGGTTGGCTTTTAAATTCATTATTGTTATCATTATGTATAAAAAATTAAATCTGGAATAGTTGTATATACAATTTTTTAAATAGCACTATTACTTACTATAAGTAATAGTGCAGTATAGAAATCGTATTTAAATTCAATTTTAATAACAAATATATCGTTTAATTTGTAACATCAATGCTTTACCGACCTTGTTAAGAATTCAATCCTACCAACAATATGGTTGCATTTGAATGTAATTAAGCACACTTCAAAGACTTACTGTCCAATATAATCCCCATCAATTTATAATAATCCTGCACGGATCTACCGTCAGTAAAATAGTCTTTTTAGTGATTTTAGTTATAGTCAATTTTTGTTTTAATATAAAAAATCTGCTGAGATTGATTAAATTCAGTATATCCTGATTAAGAATTATAAATAAGTTTATAAAAAACCCGAGAGCGCAAGCTTATTAGTAATTCTTCCCCTTTCGTCAGTGGCCTGTAGGTGAAGGTTATATTATCTATTGAATATAATCACGAATGTCATCCGAGTCACTTTCGAGTCGGTTAACATTTTCTATACCATCCATCAACAGCGCCAGAAAACATTTTCAAAACGCTTATACGAGCTTATACGATTATATTTACTACTTTTAGACAACGCGCACAGTAGGTTAATTACATACCTTTTAACTGTCTGTCATTTCGACCAGAGGACCTAGATGTAATACATTTCGATAATCACAATATTCGATTGTAAGATATGTATTTGACAACCACACTCCTTTACTAAGCGAGAGCTCATGTTAAATCCCATACATTTTACACTTGCAATTCCAGTGCATTTACCGAAATGCATCTTGTCTAGGCCCTCAGGTTGCACTGGTCGTCGTCACAGGCTGACTGGCTCACAGCGGAGCATGCACTCCGCGCCGTCCATAAAACAATATCGATAATATATTTGAAGATATCGATATTATTTTTCGCCATCTTAATGATGGTCTTTATTTGTATTATGGAACGCGATAGTTTGAAAGCTACATATTATAACATGTTTTATAATAGTGAATTACCGCAATATAAATGTATATGATATGAGGTTAGTGTACAACCAATTAATATTTACATATATATAATAAATTAAAACCTTGAGCGCTTCCAAATGGAAGTAATTAAACTAAATTTATGCTAAACGACAAACTGTATCTGACAATAATCTATAATAATATTCAATCATATACGTTACCACTGCAGCAATATTAAGAAATATTTCACATTAGTGGCCATTCTGCTGGCTAATTACCATCCTAATGGCTTTCGTTCATCTTAAATAAGAAAAGTAAAGAATGGCTCTTCTGTGAAGTTTATTAACACTTAGATGATCTGTGACTTGTTTTAAGCGACATGTTAGTATACTTTAAATTATACAAGCGTTGTATAAATACAGACAGTGTTCCCTCGTGTGCGTTAACTATTGCATTGTAAATTCACGCCATATCGTGCTTTTGTACTATTAATAAATGTTCATGATATGCTTTCTATATCTAACAATTTTGATACACTACAATCAGCTAAATGTTTTTAAGAAATTACATGAGATGAGAAATATTGGTAGTATGGAGCATATTACCTATACGAAAATTTTGAAAGAAATCCAATCATTAAATTTTATTAATATCATTTCATTTAAGCTTCAAGTTACAACATAAGAACAACAACTAGACACTGATGTATCGACCAATTAAGAGCAACGTCTTCACACGACACAGCGATAAAAATAAATCACACTGCCTTCGTGTTCGGTAGATTTATTTTTAAGAATTACGCTAAATCACAATTCAATGTACATAAGAATACATTATGATGAATCGAATGAAATTGGAAATTATTTTAGGCTCGCATTTCTGGACTTTTAAACTTAATTGCATACTACAATTGCTTTCTGTAAAAATAGGATAGGTCGCAAATATAGGATATATGATAGGATATTATGAGCGTCCTTGTTGCTCCTGTGAAGCTCGCCTACCTGTTAGAAATCGCAAACGAAAACACTTTTTTCTAGTTACCACCAATTGAAAGGTATGTATTGTAACATTTTTGCTACAAAGGAATTCATTCCTAAGAAAATTACAGGCAGCACAAAAATTATAATTTTTGTTTTAAACGAGTATGTGGGACTTAACAAAAGAAAAACACATCGCGTCTCGCTTTTACGCACTGCGAAGAAGAGACTGGTATAGAGAATATAAACACTGAATATTTTCGTCACACTAATGAGTTAACGTTTCGCTAAATTATTGTTTCAGTGTGTAAATAAGTAATTCAGATTCGGAAGTAAATAAGTATTAAAGCATGAATTGATATAGCGTGTAAAATAAGAGTTTTTATATAACCAATTTGTAGCTTCGCGGAAAACTGTTACGAATAAGGAGAAAACTATCACGTTCAAATCTCAGTTTCGCGACATGTTTTATGGCACTTGCATATATGACTTATCATTACCGTATATTATACAAAGCTTTGCAATGCTAACATCTTCAAAGAGGTATATTATGGAGATTCCTCGAGTATATTCAGCATCTTTGCAACGATTGCTAATCAATAAAGTATTTTCCAAAATCTAAAACACGAAAAGAAACGATTTTCTCATTTCGCAGTAGTTATATTTAATTTAAATCAAAAACGAACATGTATAATCCGAAACAATTATATAGAAACAAGGCAATGAAGAATTGTAACGGCATGTCTTTACATCATTTAGTAAAACAAATGAAATTATTTCCAATTTGTCGCTAACTATATTTAGGCAGGCGAGCGCTCTGGGTGTATGCTGGTGTTCACCGGTCCAAAGTAACCGCTGCCTTAGTAAACTGATGACGTAAACGGATTCGACCACACTATTATTGTCTTTTCCATTGCGCTGAGGGTCCTAATACACTAGTTTTCAGATATATTTTTCTATAATCACTAACTCGTGTTTGCCAGTAACACATTGCGTACCATTGTACCGGTATCTCATGTTTACCTACACATTACGGAATACATTTTACGGCCGTACCCTTATTTAGATCTATCAGAACAGGTTTAAAATCTTAAACTCACATCCTGTCTTGCCTTGATTTATCGCATTAGATAGCGATAGGCGAAATGTTTCCGTCATTTGAATATAGTCCGCAAGTTATGCACATCATTAATGCATTTTTTATTACTATACCTCCAACAACAGAAAATCTATTGTATCTGATTTACGGGTACTGGACAAATTAACATTTAGAGTCTTACAAGTTTTAGTCACACATAATTAAACAGCTTATTTTGTTTGAGATGTAAGTGACCTGACCAATTAGGCGTCATCAACTACCAAATATAATTAATTTCATTAGATCTCCTCCATCCCAAAGGGCCCAGTGTATTAGATAATAGAAATTATCTTTGAAATCATAAGTACTACACCGCCTTATTACGAAATAAATACATAATTTTATGTGTGTGTTGACCTAACTTACTTTGCAATGGAAAGTAAGAACATTCGCAAAACTATGACATAAGCGCAGTTTCGGTATTTGATGATTTAAGGTACCCTGCCATTGCGCATGTTGACCCTGTTGGGTTGCTATTTAATTAAGTCCTTATTAATTAAGTATCGGATATTGAGTACAATGACAATGAATAATTCGAGAAAGTCTAGTACTTTATGTCATTTATATGGGCGACTTTAACCTCGTAAAAGCTCGTATACCTTCTCGTCTGTTTTAATTCTTAATTTCAAAAGAGATGGAAATTTGTTTGTCCAGGATATTTATTTTTGTTGGATTCTTCCTATTACAGGGAAGAAAAAGGGAAATGAAGACAATACAATCATGTCTTATGTAGTTATTTCTATTTTTATTTCTTTATTTCAAGCTCTGGGATACCGGAGTAACGTATCCCTTTGCCCCATGGAAATTTTGACAACTAATGTCAGGCACCGCCATTTCGGTAATGATTTGCGAGAGAAAAATGTGAAAATAGAAAACGATTACGATGAAATAATATGATAATAATAGAAAAATGAAACATTAAACGAAAAAACAACAAACGAAAATGTAACACTTAAATGTCTCACGAGTCTTAAAACTGATACTGAATCGTGTAGACCATATAAAGAACGACATTCAACTAGAAACTGCACCGGCACAATATATGAAATAAAATATACAACACGCCAAAAACTCTCTATGTAGATATGTTTTTGTCAATTCACCGATTAAACATATCAACAGATTAATTTTGACAAGTCGACTGACAAGTAATCTATAGAAAAATGTCTGTTTCATCATACTGTTACAAAAACGTCAGTATGAGTAATAAACACTACCTACTCGATAATTGTAGGCCACATCGTACCACAACATAGTTCGCAATATTAGTGAGGTATCATAGTTGGTTGTGAGAATTGACTGTACTTACACCGCGTTTTGTTTTTAACGGAAATTAAATAATTTAGTTTATGATACAATATATCTGATATTAATTCCCTTTCTATGTGTTTGATCTCATTTGATATATATAAGGTTTGGTTGTATAATTGCAACATTTATGAATATTTATAATACCTCCATACCCATACACTTAACATAATAATATTGTATTAATTGCTTAACGAGGTCACCTCAGCCGCGTTCCGCTTAAACTCTATCACAATATAAGCCTACTTTAACAATTAATGCAAATGTATTATGTAATTTCCTTTATGTCACAATGTGATGTGATTCCATACAGTACCTTGTTCAGATTGCACCCTACAGTTTGATATCAATCGAATAATATCGCTAATTTAAAGTAAACCTTATAAATGTACAGCAATCGTAAATCAGCTTCAATTTAAATTGTTGAAAAATTTATAGAAAGTATATTATTTATAGTGAAGAATATAAATAATTAATATATTTCAACCCAGTTTCAAAGCCTATGAAAGCCTAAGGTGGAGTAACTACTTTATCTAGATCCGCAGCTCGTTAGAGACTTAGATAATCTAGAATATTTGCTGGCTAATTGTGTTAAACATAAGTCAATAACGTCTCTTTGAACTTATTCGATTTTAGGAATTAATGAATTTATTTAGTTATATCAGACGTGAAACTCTTTTTATATCTATGCACTGCTATAGTGCTATTAGTTATCTAAATAAGGAGTTTAAATACCAACAGGATTCCGTTCATTGATAGTTGACAATTTTAACTGAAATCATATAGTCCATTAATAGCTGAAGTTGTGATACTCAGGGTATTTTCACATGTGATATCGTATTGACACTGTCAACCGCGCATTGAAGGTATTCCGTTAAAATCATTCAATTAATTTAGATTCCAAACGATTTATTCAACATATACTTACTCCGATACTCCATAAAACGATATATTATATTAAAATTACTTAAAATAAACCATAAAACGTTAGAATAACATCATCAGCCTTAGATTTTATAAAGGGATATTGTGTCTTTGTGTCTTAATGATATAATTATCTATGTGAAAACTGTAAAGTGAACATAACTACAAATTCTACATACCTACATATTCACTGCTGTAAACTTCAAACGTATTTTGAACATTGTGCATTTAATAGGTGACGTGTACATACATAAATATAATTATCAGAACCCTCGACACTAAAAAATTCTTTTTCTGAAAAATATCTAGATTAAGATTTTAATTTAGATTCGGTTATCTAATAATTAGGTATGCAATCAGAAATGCCAATTAACGTGTATTTTAATTTTAAAATTTTCTAGTGAAAATTAACTAGTGCTAATTAACACTTTTTCTGAACATAATAATGTCGGTAACAAAAAGGCAACACTGTATCAGACGATAGAATATAATATTTTTTCTTTTAACGTATTTGATTTAATGTTCCTAGCAACAATTACAATATTTACATTGTTTCGTTTCTAATTTTGGGTTTCATTAATCTGTCTACGGATGGCGAGGCTTACGAGGCGTTAAATTTAGACATATTTATAAATTATCATTGCCTTCTATTATAGAACCAGCATTTTAGCCTAGGTATCAAGATTTAAGTAGGGTGTAGTTTGAAAGACTTTATCCAACGATTAACCTATCTTTTGTTAACTGCACATATCAATACACATTTTTAAATTTCCTTTTTTAAGTAGGTTGCTTCTAATTCGGAGATGGCAAAGGGAGCTAGCCTTCACAGCCACATTTGGTATACTTTAATATTTATGGAGTTGTATTGAAATACGGGTGGAACACATTTCAATGTACCTTAGTTGATAATGGCAACGCACCAGCAACATCAGATGATTTCTTGATATTGCATGTGTCTATAGGCGATAGCTAAGATCACACTACTTTCCAGTCAAGTCAAAGCCGATCGGATATGATCTTCCAACGATTTTCTGCTATATTTGTAAGGTCGGCAACCCGTCGGCTGGGATATGTATCAGGTTTTGTAACTGAAGCTCAAGTGAGCGATTGTCATTTAAAAATCATTTTGTCTATTTTCTAGTGTTGTTTTCCAAGTCTGAATACTATCGCCAGAACTCATTGAGAATGCATAATATTGGGAGTAGTTACATATTAGCCGTTTCGTTGTTTAACAAGTAACGCCTTAGTAGTGCCCAAGGTGCTATTAGCGTCTTTATATAAGCTACAGTGACCGCAGACCAACCAAAATATTCAAATTACAATTTAAAATTCATGGTGCAGTTATCTCCATATAGACGACGGTGCATAAGCAGAAACTATAACTTAATAATAGTGTATTTGACAACTGTTTATATATTATAAATAAATAGTATCGATGGCAAAATCATATTATATTCAAGTGGCCCTAAAATTTCTCCATATAAGATACTACAGGGAGGTGACGTCACCAGCCTATCAAATGTACGCACGTGGACAAACGTAATGATATCTTCGATCTTTATGCGATTATATACATAGTCAGGATAATATAATTTTAAATAGGTAATCTAATATTTTCATGTTTTTTTCAATGTTCACAACAAATTACTTGTTCAATATTATTTCGTCATTTTTTAATTTTCACACAATATAATGTCGGAATCATACAAAAGAAATATACTTTATTGAGAATATTCCATAGTTTTAAAATAAATATGATAAACCTTAATTTTTACTTGTAGTCCAAATCTGTATGTACTATTTTAATAGTAAAAAAACTAGCTATTTCTTCTCTTCTTTCTTACTATAGCAAGATACATTAACTACTCAGAATAAATAAGGCTACCTTTATATCCGGTATATCTTGAATGTCATATTATGGTGTTCATAATACAAAAATAATTACCTGCATGACATAACTATAATTATATTTACATGAGGCAATATGTCCATATAATAGGCAACTGTCTAACTAGAATCATATAACAGCCCTTACGTATCATGAAATAGAGTTTAAAATTATGACTTACATGTGAGATTTTTGGAGCAAGTTTCTGTTTTAAGATGGTCATTGCGTTGCTAATAACTCGATCGACCATTACTCATTTCGTTACATTCATTACAAAAGCGAAAGTGTTTTGTTTTAACGACTAGGTACACTGATTTGATTCAGATTTGAAGAAGTATAGTTTCCGTTAGATACTCCAGTTATTTTGTTTACATCATATTCACTTATATGTACAAATGAATGTTTTTTATTAATGAATATTTGTGTGTTGTTGTATATATATTTATGTATGTATCATTCTTATATCACTCCTTTTTTAAACAAAGTCCCCTGCTGCGTCTGTCTGTTCGCGATTAACTGAATAACTACTGCACAGATTTTCATGGGGGTGTTATTTTATTGCAACCGTTTTCGGTTAATCGAGTGATTCATGAGATAAGTTTTGGTATATATACATTTCCTGGGAGCAATCGGGATGGGCCGCTAGTTTTAATATAACCCCAAGCTCTTAATCATACTTACTTTAAGCTAGATAATAGTAAGCTAGATAACTTAGTGAAAGAATATAAAATAAAAATCAAAAACAGAATTAGCTATATTAGGTTATACTCCAATGCATTGGCAACATTATTTAAACTAAATTAAAAATTATTTTTTGTTTCTTTGTTATCAGAGCATAAGATGGTTTTATTGTTAATTTAAGTTAATTGATATATAAACTCATTCAGAATATTGAAAAAGTTAATCATAAACTTCATCGAAGTGTAGATCTAAAAATTTAGTCAAAATTGGAAATTTTGTATTTACCTTATTTTGAAAATACATTTAATATTTAAAATGGAGAAAAAAATATTAATATGAAATCAACTTACCACAACAACTTTTGATATCCGTTTGAAATCCTTAAAGTTTGTAGAACTAACTAAACAATCCACATGTGATTAAGTTAACTCCGAAAAATATTTAAAAACAATCTTTTCACGCAGTGAGAGTTGCACTGGCGCTCGCTTCGACACTACTGCGCGCGCACATCAAGTGTCCCCTACTCCGAGTCCGTCTTCCTCTACTCACCACTAATAACGAACTATTTTATCTGTACCAATCTAGTGTGTACTAGTTTAACTTATTATATTATTTGAGTATGACTGCACAATGTAACGGATTATTACTTACATAAGAATTTCTAGCCCTCTATAATTATTTAATGTTTTTATTCTAGTTTGTTCTTCGGTAGTAAAGATTGGATAAACGTGTCAGTCGTTGTTACAGTTTATAATTGTGGTGTTCGTATTGGTCTCCGTTTTTCCTCGTTCTTGGTACCTAGTCTAACTTTCATAATCTCCCATTCATCAGGTTTCAATACCACCTTTATGTACGTTGTTCTACGTTGTTGCTTTAATGTAGTTGTTCCCCTTTTAACATATTGATTTAACTCATAACTATACTAATTTTGAAAAAATGAATGAATATTTGGATCTATACACATATAAAGTACACATATTATACATATTACACATATTTACAGCTGTTTATCTATACCGGATTCCCTAGATTCCGAAAGAAGAAGGACAGTTCAACAGATGAGCAGATAAGTTTAATGTTGTTGACGAGAGCTTAAGCTTAAGTTTAGATTAATCTTTTTTAACTTTTCTACAATGAGCTCTGGCAATGTAACAAACAATTTTACCACTGGAGCACATTACTAGAAGTGTTATCAGGATTAAACTTACAGCTGAAATTAGCTCTCTACCTTTCTTGGCATTTTGAGGCTTAAAATTTTAAATGGAGGGTAAACCTTCGATGCTATACTTAATAGAAAATATCCAAAGTGTTAGAAGTATGTCACATAATTTTTACTTTATTTTAAAGTTTGCATATATATCCCAATCTTTATTTGAGTGGACTCTCTTTGAAGCGCAGAATCCACTGAGGAGGGTGCTTTTACTCCAGCTTTACAAGTCAAGGGATTTTTTTAATTTTCGAGTTGCTATGCACATAGAGTTCGAAACAAGCCACCAATGCCTTAATGCAAACATCGTAACGTCTATTTTTAAATACGTCGTACTTTGTCGTGAACTTTACAAAAATTCCCGCACCCCGAACGCTTATGGTATCGTTCCAGCAGATTCTGCGCTCGGCTTAAATGAAATACTAAATACGAAAACCCAGTTTCATATCTAGGTCATGTCGGAAACATCATCTCATTATATTGACCTCTCAATTTTAAAGAAGAATAGATGTTATTATGACCGCATAAAGGCTTTCAGTTGCCGCAACGTTATGCGATGATTACGTTGACATTAAGTGTGTTGTACGCTCGGTTTGAGTATAGAGTCTACTTCACAAACTTGATTATGTATGCGGCTTGTAATTAATGAAACATTGCTTGTAATTATTTGAAATTCGGCCAATATAAAAAACCCCTATATTGCGTAACAAAGTTAGTTATTTCTTTCTATTAAAACTAAGTTAATCGTACTGAATACTAAGTAAATTTTTATTTAAAATATAAAAGACAACTCTTTTCTCACTCTTTATATGTATGTCAAAGGTGCTGCATTTATTGAAAGTAGACTAACTTAATTCCACAAAAATGACGTTGGGTTATCTTACCATGTAATTTTAATTTGATTTTAAAATAACATCTTAAATCTTTAAGATGTTCTTAAATCTTTAAGATGTTCTTAAATCTTTAAGATGTTCAGTAAAAGTATTGATAGATGTTATTATATTCACATTGAAAATAATGAAACAATTTTCTCAGATATGTTAGATGTTTTATGTGTTATACTCACTTGACCGATCTCTTCAAAGACATTACTGCTGCAGAAAACTCTGCAACGATTGTTCTACTTTGCAACATTAATTTGCTGGACCAATTTACGTTTTCCTCATTGGTACATTTATTCTATAATTTCTACTGCAATTTCCTGTACAGGAGTTGAATAGAAAGCGTGGCTCTGATCTTGATGGCTAGCACACATCAAAACAGATCTGTATCTCAAACTTGCGTGAGAAGAGTTGCCTAGAATCAGATTTATTATATATTACTAATATTACTTGCTGTCAAATAAATACACCTTAAATTATGCACGGTAGCATTCCAAATGATAAGTTTCGCTGTTAAGGATTTAAGTATTATTAAAATTTTATGAATTTCTACGATATTCAGTTATTAGTATTATTATTAGTTTACACTTTATTGCATTTAAAATGTATACATATACATAAACTTACAACAGATTATGTTACAAGTGTAAAGCAAAAGTGGAATACCAACTGACCCATAAATCTGTGAGAAAACATAATAGTGGTAAGCAGGCAATACCGAGTGCATCAAATATAAGTAATTAACATACAAACCTAATTAACGACTACATATATGGGTTAGATATATAGGTGAGAGAGTGAGAAATACTATATTATTTTATATACACACGATTGTAAATCAATAAAATATTATTATGTTTGTGGTTACAGCGCTCTGGTACCCATAACGAAAATAAAGCAACTCTCGCTATTGGTTGGTCCCTGGTCAATCAAAATTTGCTATCTCCAGCTTCGTGGTTCGGAAGGCACGTCAAGACGTTGGTGCCTGTTTTAAGACAACCGCTTTCACCCAGCGACCTGCCAGGCTGACGTCGTCATCACTATTCTATGGATAACCCATTGCAAATGATAACACACTAGATAATTAAAAATAATTATTTATTCAGCACGCAGTAATTAACGCTATCACCTTACAGATCACATTAAATGGGTATAATAGGTACTAACAATTTTTATGTTTATGTTAATAAATTAAAAATTATGTCCTTTGAGGCAATTACACAATTTCCGACTTTTTAACGTTATTATCTAAATTTAATTTTTATTTATCAGATATTGCTAACATAAAGTCTCATTTGATTAAATTAAGTTTTTATACAGTATTTGCATTTAAATTTTTATTACAATCCTAAATTATGTCTTTCAAACTTTCACATTCACGAAGCTAGCAGCCATTTGCAGCCTTCTTTGTGAAATCCTATCAGTAAGCAACTATTTTGATGATAACAGTATTTTTTGAAATTGTAAAAGTCAATTCTGAGATTTTTTTTTATCAATTAATAATTCAATTCAGCTAGGACAGTAAAGTTCTGTGATAAATTATTGGTATTTTATCCTAAAGATTATTTTTATCATGCAATGGTTATAAACAATAATTATAGGCGGTATTAATTATAATATCGCCTCAAATTATATTAAATTAAATGTAGACTGAAATTCTTGTAATAGTATTCATTTTCATTTAAATCCTTTTATTACATTAAACTGTTACTCTGTTATTTATAGGGTCACTTCTTTGGCTGTAAATCAATATAATTTTTACGGGATCGGATGTAAGTAAATATCAATTATGATAACATCAAATACTTTGATCTAACTTCAAAGTCATTGTAAAGATGGCCAAGAGCACGACTATTTATATCGCATATTTTGACACTTGCCAATAAATTCAAACTTATAATAGGGAACTTTTTGACCTAGAATATAAAAAGGCAAGATGCGAGGTCTCACAGCATAGGTAAATGTTAGATGTTACAAAGTGTTCAAATTTTGAATTAAAATATTTTATATAACTGTGAGATTGACATATTTATTAATGGCGATTGTATTAATTATACCATATAGATGTTTGGTTACATAACTGTCAACAACAGAAACGATTTATTGTTGGTATGTAATCTTATCTTTAATGGTGATTGGTATTTTCATTTGAATTTACTTAGCTACGTTTTAATTAAAGACCGAAAAACAAAAAGTGAAATCATGGAAATCCGGTTAAGTTGTGTATGTAAACGTAAAAATAACTTAATATTATGAAAAGAGCCACTCTAGACTTGAAATACTCACTTTAAATTATATATAATTTTATTAATAAAACTTTGGGTTTCCCATATGAGTCGACATGACTGAAAACTGATAAATATTTTAAGTTAATAAGAAATCTGTGGAATAGATTAAGTCTATTTTATGGAAACATACTGAAATTAAAAGTCGTAACCTTTAATTTGTACACAAAAATTGCGAAATCACTAAATATGTATTTTGTGATTTGAATAATTGAATATATTTGAAACAACAATCAACTATAGTTATATAAGAAAGCTCTGTTTAAAATGTAGTCCGTCTTTTTCTCAATACTGTGGCTAATACATTGTGACCTAACTTCATAGTTTTACCCGTAGTGTTAGTTTAAATCGAATAAAGAAAATCATAGTTCTGTACCACTGGCAAATCAATATATGAAAATTTATTTACAATACTTTACATCAGTGGCGCTTTTCATACAATTTGCTGCTGACGATAAACTCAATAGAAAGAAAAAAACACAGAAATAGAAAGAACAGATTTACAGAAAGAAATAATGATAGGAGTTCCGTTTGTGACAGCTAGATCGGAAGTTGCTACGGAACTTTAAAAGGATGATTTGGTTTTACACTTGCTGACTATTAGTAATAATTGAAACTTCTCTGATTTCAGGTATTTATGACTGGGAACAACGAGTTCTAAGCTGTCTGTGAGTACAGTTAGGAACAATGATAGAAATACGTATCAAGTATGAATAATTCTAGGAAATAACTCCGTCGGATAAATATTTGTCTTTATAGACCCAATATATATTAACTATATACCGAGTTTTTATTTACAAGATACAAAATAAAGAATTTAAATATATATAATCATACTATTAAAAAATCTGGATTCTGCAAAAACATAATAAAATAAATTGGAATCAACTATGATTAAAAATGTTGTAAAAAATTAAAATATAGGTGATACAAAGACAAATCAATGATAAAATGTCCATGAAAACATAGTTGCATCTTTTAATATTAACACACATTGAAAGATACACATTAGATACACTTTAGGTTCAATCTACATTGGTATGGCAGAGGCCGTCAAAACCAGTAATTGAAAAGCTATGAAATATCGCGCGGCTGTCCAGACTAGACGCGCGAGTCATTAATTATATGAAAATAAAGTTCATATTTCTTTCCCACTGAAAATACACTGCCGGCCGCTGGCATCGTAGTGTGTATAGAGCCTTACTCGTGATGTAATGCCAATTGACCTACTCATTTCGTCTCCACGTGTCCTATGAATTTGACGTGAATTTACGTAACTTAATGGCTACCATAAATTTCTCTACTGTCATGTGGAAAATCTGTTAGTACCTTATAAATGACATTATTAGAAATTAAATTGTCAAATTATGATTTGAGGTAAATTTATGTCAATTAAGACGTTATTAAGTTTAATAATCATACAGAGTAGTTTTGCCGGTTTCATAAAATATGGTTACAGTTATTTTGAAGTGTGATTAATACACAGTATACGTTCAACGATGGTTTTAATTTTGTAGAAAAAGCTCATACTGCCCTACTTTGTCTGTGTAAAGTTTAGAAATAAGCCTAAAAGGACTTAATAATCATACCACGGAAACAAATCAGTAAATAAACTTAAGCATATTTAAAATGGGGATAAATATATATTAATTATATTACCAGCACTAATAAATAACCCCTAAGAAGAAAAGCATGACAAGAAAGATAAAATTTAATAAAATTATTTTACTACAAGTAATGTCTATGTAATTTCACTTAGTTTCAATCCTGCGCTAATTTAAACAGGCTGCGCTAATTTTCGTCTAAATACGAAAACATGCGCAAGACATATCTAGCAATGTCCGAGTGAAAGTAAAACTCGAGCGTTTACTTGATTCAACAATAATTCACTTAGACAGGTGCACTTGGGACGGGGTTTGATTTTGAGCGGTAATCTTATGGAAAGTATTATGTGGGTCTCTCCACTATCATATACGAAGTATTCTGTTCACTGTTTGTCGCCATATTGTCTTCTTATATTCGCACATTATTGCGCGCTTTGCTGCTTAGATTACTATTACATGAAACGCGCACGCATTGTATGAAGAGAGGGCATACTGTCTTACTTTTACTCTGTAGTCAAAATTTCTTAAGATTAAATAAGATGGTAGTTCTTTGATTAAGTCAGTGATAAAGTCGAAGGGTTGATAAATCTTACCAAGTTGCCATGTAAAAGCTATTTTGAAGTTACCTGATATGTGCCAAACTCCTAGCTAGGTAGGTCATACATTCATTGAAATAATTTTATTAGAGGCCATTAGGGCCTGAATTTTTAACCTCTCAAGACAATCCAGTCAATAAAATATTTTTAGTTATCTCTAGGTTAATACAACAGCCACGGATTTATTTAGACAGAGCACATGAGGCAGAAGTGATGCGAAGTGATCGTATGCGGAGAGATCGTGTTTATTACTTCCCTGTGATTTGATGCTTATTAGACGAAAATATACGCTAGCAATGATTGCAATAAAGAAGTGAAATTAAATTGCATTAACTTGAATTTATAGCAAGTTTACAGCTAAAGGCGCCCGGTTCTGTGAACTCAAGTAACATTATTGAGCTCGCGAGCTTCTAGGAGTCGTGTTTGGGATATCAGGCAAATTGTCATTGTCATTTTGAGCTGAAACGGTTCATTTCCCCATCACTCACAATGCGGTTATTTTCCCAGTACAAGGATATGAGATGGAATGAAGTGACCGTCAGGTCTTTCACATGCCCGCATGAATTCTGAGAAGTTTACCAGAGTTGTAACTTAATTAGGGCCTGCAAATGTACAAAATTGATCCAGTTTGTTTCACAATGATATTTGAATAAAATTGGATCGAATTGTTTTTGTACTATATCTTATCTTGATGTAGGGCCAGGATTATTCCCTGAGCACGTCGACCCAGTGGGTTCTTTTGTGCTTGACTATACTGTAAATTATGTTTCATATTGTTAGATTGCTGTAGCTTGATTGTCGGACCATATAGGTTCCATATCATATACCAACTATATAAGCAGTAAGTAGGAACATTTTGAAATTCTGCAAGGTATTAAAAAAAGAATGAATCAGGAAAACAGTTTAATACATAGATTACAGGAGTTTCTTATACGCTAGATCATGTAATCCTTTTAATTTCTTTAGGAACAGAAAACTTTTTTGCAACGGGAATATTTCAGATAGACGTTTATGATATAGATAAGAAAATGCTTCATTTTTAACTAAAAATATCCAGAATTAGTTTTGAGGTGAAGAAATAATTTGAATCATTGCTAACCATGTAGATGGTTTTTCAAAGATCATAAACACTATACAATTTTGAAGATGAAATGGTCTTTTTTTATTCTAGGAGTCTTATAAATAAACTACTGAAGGTTCACAGGTGTATGCTTATTAAAAAAAATACTGAATGCTATTTTTCATTCCTATCGGATATTTCTTATTCCAATTACTATTCAAAATACATAAATAGTATTAAAGTCAAGCTCTTCAAAGTTTTGGAGGAGATAAAACTCAAGTCATCGATTCGATTCTTGAATCTCTAAAATAAATAAATCATATCCAATATCAAAGGAATTAATTATAAATTCACACGATTGTAAAAGAATAGATCCGTTACGAACCATAATGTTACATTACCTCACAATTTCTGCATAAGAACATAATGATCGTGACAATTTGCTTCATCACTACATGCTAAATGCTAGTGGGTCTGAGTCCATTTGTTGTAACACTTCCTATGATTGGACCAAGTCATTGTTAAATTTTAAGGCTGTTTCCGCATTTTGGTGACATTACCAAAACATTACATTATAACCACTGTTACTACGGTCTTAAGACCGTACTTCGGATATTATTTGTTGTATGATTTTTGCTTTGGGTTGCGTCTATGATCTTTCATTGAGGTAGACTCTAATAGTAATATCGTATTTATACAGTCCTCCAACTGCTTATACTCTACATACATAATTATATATGAAGAGTATAACCAGTGGGAAGACAAAATATCTTATTGATTATTCAATCAACACGGCAACATGCTTATTATTGAAAACGAAGGCGAATGAAGAAAAAGGATTTGTATTTAAAAATAGTCATGTAAAAAGTCAACACTTTTTGCTTCTTATAATTTTCATAATATGACAATTAGCTTTCAGATTCAAAGCAACTGTCATTATGCGTCAAGTATAAAGTGTCATTGCACTTGCATGTCTACGTCATATTTTCGCTTACACAAAACTTTATGTATTTTAAATATAAATTAAACTACGTATATTATATATTATTGTGAATGATATATCCCTATCATTCACAATAAACACATGTAACATTACAATTAAATTCACATACAAACAGTTTTCATATAGTAGACAATATTTGTACAATGGGGTAGCCTTATCGCTAAGAGCGATGTCTTCCGGCTAACCTTAGGACGGACTGGATTTTACATAACCGTCTAATTTTCAAGAAGAAAAATGACCGTTTACATATATAAATCTAGGTTCTACCTGACGACCTTTTCTAGAATCTAGACACATTAGATACATTTTTTACTTTCTAATCCAAAGTTGACACATTGGATGTCCTAAGTACTTTTACAACAAGGTTTATTTACATATCAAATCTGAATTGTATGCAGTCTTACTAAAACCTGAATAAGTACACGTACACAGTGTTGCATAATGTCGTATTCAAAGTAAACGCATAAAACGATGACTGAGCACATATACCAGTATTGTTCCAGATGCGATGTTCGGTTATACAACTTGTACACGCAACGGCATATCAGGTTTTACTCTAATATCTGCGTACTCAACCCATTTTCTTGTAGTTAGAATGTTATCTAAATGTTTCCTTTAAGATTTTCATACCTGTTAAGAATCAGTAATTATTATTATTTTATAGGTATGAAAGCTCGCTGACGGGTGTAGTGAGACAAACGCTCATTATCTCTATTGAAAATTTCAGCTAGCTGTCTTTGAAAACGTCAGCATAACCTCTGTTGTCAAATATTGGAAACTAGGTTTATATATGAATTGGTTAGCTAAACCGTAACTACGATCGTAACCTGTCGTTACTATTGAAACTTACACCATGATATGTCCCTTGGGGTAATAGTATTTGTTATCTATATTTCTTTCTTGCTTTGGAAGGCACGTTGAGTCGTTGGTACTAGTTATTACGGCAACCGCTTTCACACCAACCGTTTGACCCAAGCTTTTCTTGCGTGGGGTATATACGGCATATACGGTGTGATGATGAAATTTAATTCTTTCAACTACGGGGATACACGTAAGGTATTTGAGACATAACACCATCACATTGGAATAATGCCTATTTCTAGTTTGATTTGAGACCATTGTTAAGGAAATTTTATTTGTTTTTTATATTCAAACTACAATTCCTGGGAACAAATGTTCCTTCTTCAAGATTTTTATTACATACATGTATTTTGGTATCGAGAAGTCGAAGCCACATTCCCAGAGACTGTTTCTATCATTAATTTAGAGTGTAATATCCATGTGACCTTTTGTGAATGAGACATTCTGCGTTAAATGGCATCAAAATTATTAATAACAAATCTTGTTTTTATTAAATTTTACCTCAACGTCTTACTTCAATATGATACTTCTTTTTTTCTTTTACTTCGATGCGCTTGATAAATAAATAGAAGAGTTTCCTTATATTTATTAAAATTCCTTAAATACTTCGACTAATAATGACATACTGAGTATGTAGCAAAAACAATAAAAATCAATGATAATAAGACAAATTAATGATTAATATGAGTAGGAATTGATCTAGTAAATTATTCAGTGAAGTATTTTGAAATATTGTTGTGGGAGTTCCACATAATTTAAACTAATGTAGCCATTATCGTTTACTTTTTTATGTATGCCTATTTTTTGTTCCAATAAATAAAATAAATAAATAATAATTTACATTTGACCTGTGAGGTACATTCACTGTCTTCTTTACCTAATAATATTTTAGGTACCCATCTACCTTCTCGAATTAAATATAGTTGTGGAAAATAGATACTTATAAATACAGAGAACGAACAGTTTGATATGATAACATCGTATGTCTATATAATTTTGCAAATTCTACCATCTACTGGCAAACATTGGATTTACAAAGACCATATAAAGACCTATCTACTAAACAGTTAATCATATGTGTGCTTACTACACACTCACTATATACTGTGTCATACGATTGATGCACTAAGCTGTCAATAGATGGCGCTCTATTTAATTTACCAATATTAGATATAGTTTTTAAGCTTAGTTACTAAGGACAATATTAATAATTAATATTTTTATCACTTTCATTCAATATTTCAAAGTCATTTGAACGAATGTGACAAAACATGATACAGTAGTTATTAGTTGCCCCTAGATTGAAATCCGAAAAATTTATAAGAATTCCACATTACGAGAATAAATACGCTAAATAATCGAACCTTCTTTGGAAGCGATATTTCCATGTAAGTTTGATAACGAACAAAAAAAAAATCTCTATCACTGAATTCCAACAATTGTTTAAATTTTATAATGAATTTCCTAAAGAAGTGAACCTTCTATATTAGTGATTATAACTTAAAATTGACGGATTTTATATATGGAGTTTTCCATAGTGGAGTTTAGTAAGTTTTATATGAGTAAAAAAATTGCCATATGTATATTAATTATACTTTGCATTAATTTTAAAGTAATTGGTGTATTAGTAGAGCAATAAGGTTTTTGGTAGGAAGAATACAAATTTCATTTTTAAATTATATTTAATCGGTCAATTTATATTTGCACGCAATTTTTGTCGTGTTTGCAACCAATACTCACCCCTTCCGTTAGGTTAAGCTTGTTTTGCAAAAATAACAATAAAATCCCACAGCTTGCCTCTTAATTGCAAGAAAAATTACGCTATTAAACCTAGATATAATATTATTTGTTATTTACACACTTATAGCTAAAATTACTCCATTTTGATATCTTTCTTGTTACAATGACTGAGAAGTAAAGCAAATATAGCACATAATCAAAATCTAATATACTTATTGATTAATATTGTATAAGCCTGTTGTAGAAATAGTTTGTTCAAATAACATTGTAAGTTTTAACAAAAACAATAAAAGACTGTACAACCGCCACGACTTTCGGTATCCTGTATATGGTAGCCAAATAAATAACAATAATTAAATGCAAGCAATCGAAGGCAGGGATTTCCTCACAAGCTAATTTTGGTTGCTGGTATCATTTTAATACTCCGGTACCCATATTTTCCTATATTGCCCCTGGTACTACTAATATAACTGCTATGTGGATAAAATTGGTTATACTTGGATAAAATATGGATAACATTTTAAAAGGCTGGTGTAAAAAGAATTTGAAAATTAGGTTTTTCATAACTTAAAGCATCATTCCAGGTTTTTTAGGTTAGGACCTTTTAGTTCTAGACACATACAGGTAAATTTGCTGTCCCCTCATTTTTAACGAACTCCTCATTTTTATCTGCTTACAATATTAAGGAATAGTAAAATTATAATATATTTAAAGTAATATTTTTAGACAAAGATACCACATACCATTTTGAAGATATTCAGAAAAAAAGCAACAGAAAAGAAAAAATCTTTGATACTTTCTTCATAAGATACTACAAGTCCACAATATCCTATTGTGGGGCAAAAGCCCTCTCCAATTTACAATTACCTATTACTTTATACAAATTTTATGATTTTGTGATAATAGACTAGATTGATAACTTTATATTTTTAAGTTACAGTAACAAATAAAAATAAAGCCTGATACACCTAATAGTAACATGATACTCGAGGCCTGTGCTCACAGTATAAGTTCTATTCAAAATAAACTATTAATGAATAATTTGAATAGATTGCCCTTTCGGCTATCACCTTCTTTAAAAGCCTATGCTTTTAAAGAAGGCAAAAATGGCAAATACTTCTAGCTCAATACAGTTGCACTAACAACCGATTTAGTTCATTTTTTATTTAAAGTCGACCGACATGAATGCAAAACTTATACCCGGACACTTCGAATAACAAACTTTAATATTCTATAATGGCCTATATAAGTTTTGGTAATATCATCGTATTCTACATAAAGCATTACGCTTTGGTCTTAACCCTAATTGTTCTGATCTAGAACATATCATTGACCTTTTAATTCTTTTCTCACCAAGCCAGGCTTCTTTGATCATGTCAGCACCTTTTTCTGCAATCATTATCACTGGTGCATTTATGTTACCATTAGTAATTGTAGGCATCATGCTTGCGTCTATTACTCTTAAACCTTCAATACCATACACACGAAGTGTTGGATCTAAAACTGCCATTGGGTCACTGCTGGGACCCATTTTTGCTGTGCCGGAAATATGGTATATCGTCATTGTATACTGGCGAATTAAACATTCCCAGTACTCATCAGTGTACAATGGTAGATGTTTGCAATTAGGAAGAGGTTTACTATGGAATCTAGCGCCAAAACGCTTCATTGCCTGCGTTTCACCAACTGCGACAGCTGCTTTGACACCCTCCCTCAAAACTCCAACATCGTCAGGATGCGTCAAATAATTGTGTACCATTATTGGATAATCAAATGGATTATTAGATTTTAATTTAACGAAGCCTCTGCTTTTCGGACGCAACATCATAGGGAATATTCCAAAAACATCTTTGTTATTTATTTCACCAAAAACTTCATTGTAAAATTCGTCTGTAAGACTGTGAGCCATCTTTACTTGAGTTCCACCATCAGACGGCGTAGAACACGACGTCATCATGAATTCTATATCAGGCCAGTCCTCTGTAGCGTTAGCGTATTTGGTATTAATAAAAGCGACCACCTCTAATCCAATACTTGAAGTTAATGGACCGTCTTCTGTCACGGCGTATCTCAAAGCTGAGTTTATATTTACAAGTCTATTCATAACAATACTGATGGGATAGTCAATTTGGAATACCAGCCCTCCAATTGCAATGTGATCTTGCAAGTTTTTACCGACACCTGGAGAATTATGGATAATATCGACGCCAACTTCCTTTAAGTGTTCTTCTGGACCTACACCAGATAGTAAGAGTAATTGTGGAGATCCAATTGATCCAGCAGATAAAATCACTTCTTTTGTCGCATACACCACCTGTTTATTGCCCTCTCTAACAAATTCCACACCGTAGGCTCTCTTGTTATCTTTGTCTATTAATACTTTTGTAACGTGCGAAAAAAGAGCAATATGGAGGTTCTGCCTCAACCTTACTGGTCTTAAAAAGGCTTTAGCTGTGGAACATCTGGTTCCTCTTCTGATTGTGAACTGATACCAAGCAAACCCAGTCTGTTGTGCTCCGTTGACGTCCAAAATATCATAACCCATTTCTTGTCCAGCTTGAAGAAAAGCGGCACCAATTGGAGTGTTATATGGTGCATCTTGAACAGTTAAATATCCACCTGAAAATAATAACAGTGAATATTTTAATACTTCTGTACTTAAAACATCAAAAATAAATATAGTCAGTGATATTACGGCAATTATGCAGTTGGTACAATATAATATTGCTATGTTCAAATGAAAGCGTTCATGGGAACGGCATTTTGTTTTTCAATTCATAATGGATTGATTTCATAAGATCATGAGTTTAGAATTTAAACATTTTGAAACTACAAAATTTAAATAAAAAAGTTATTTGTTATGAAAAGCCTTGGCTTACTGAGCAAGAAAATTTTGAATTTAAAAATAAATTACAATAGGTATATTTATTATTTAAGCCTCGGACGACTTAGGATATTCAAGATGATAAACAAAAAAAGTCTATTGTTAATGCACTACTTAGATATTGTTGTCGCCGTTAACATTATGAGTTAGAAAAAAATAAGGAAATAAAATATATCCAAAAGATTGACTTAAAGTTAAAAGAAATATGCTATTATGATGAGGGTTTTGTTATCTTGAGAACATATACAGTTTGTATAAAATAATTTACTTCTAAATCAGTCACCAAGATTGTGACAGCAATTGCGGTTTTAAAGATTGCAATATGTCCTTAGCAATTCCAACAGTGTGGGTTACCGAAGTTTAACAATGCAATTAAACTGCAGACACAATGTTTACAAGAAAATATGTTTTAGAACTTCTTGGATATATTTAGAGAATTTTATCATTCCACGAAATTATGAGGAAGAATATTTTATAATCACTGTAGTTTATTGTAACGATAAACTGAATTGTCCATAATGTACCTTTAGCGTGATGCCTGGTATCTTGTACTAGATAAGGATTTCTCTGATCTTGGGACTTCTTGAAGTATGGCAGCACATCTTCGTAACCCCATCCTGGATTACCAAAAGACTCCCATTGGTCAAAGTCTCTCTTATTTCCTCTAATATACAACATGGTGTTAAGTACTGACGATCCACCGAGAACCTTGCCTTTAGTCCAGGCGCAACGTTTGTCTACCATCGCTTGACATGCCGTATCTTGGGGCTGTGTTCTGAAATATATTAGATTTTAATTTACGAGGTCATTCAATAAAGATTTGTAAGCATTTATCCAATATTTTCTTTGCAAATTAGTAACATTATAAGATCTTAGGAAGCTGAATATCCGTTTATGTTTAGCTATTGTAATGAGTTTTTTTTTGTCTTATATGGGTTCCGTATCTTAGTATCAAAATAACGAAACTAGTCTCAATAACGACATTTGTAATAGCCTACTTCAAAGTATAGTGTGCTATATTTCACTGTACATGTTTTATTAAAATTAATTTCACCGATTTCTCTGTACCAAAGTGTGTGCCAAATTTTAAAATTATTTTTATTTAATATAGTATATTCCTGAGTTGGTCCCTTGGTCACCTAGTTAGGACCCCAGGGAAATCGAGGGCAATCCTCAAATTATAAAGAAAAACAATACATAGGCATCTCAAGAAGCAGGCTACGGACAGGCAAGTTGTGATAAACATTTTATTAATAAGTCTACGAGCAAGTAAAAACTGCCTTTATTTCTCTTTTTGTCCGAGGAGGAGTCCACCAGTCACTGGCTAAGTGACTGGAATACCCACCAAATGTGTCCGGTAACTCTACTGCCCTTTACGAGAGTTAATTGGGTTCTGATGTAGATTATTTGCCTTAGTGACGATTTTATTTTCTAAGTAAGTATAAAGAGTAATTCCAAGAAATCTCACCTATATTTCCAATCCAGTTTGCTCTTATGCAAATAAAGTGACAACAAAGGAACATCACTTATGTCAGTCTCATGACCTCCAGCTTCCAATAGAAGCACATTCCATCCTTCAACTTCAGAAAGCCTATTAGCCAACACAGATCCTGCGGAGCCTCCGCCAACGATGATGAAGTCATATTTCTCTCTGAGATATCTTTGGTTGAACGGTCTGTTTTCTGGATCCAAGAGGTCATAGTTGAAATAAGCCATGACTGCCAGCATCACTGGTATGAAGGTCAGCTTGCCCAGACCGCCTATAGCTAAGGCGGCCTTGGCAGCTGTAGCCGCTACTGTTATCACTCCCATGGTAAATCAGTATGGCATTCTCCAGTCCTGGAATTAGCAAAAATAACATAATAAGTCTCAATAAATTTAATTATATTAGTTTTATTCAATCCAAATCTAATAAACAATTACAATATAAAAAGTATAGGATATATAAATATTTCCCTAAATTTGAATACGTCTTTTTTCAAGACATATTCTTAAAAGTGATTGGGGCAATAAGTCAAGCTCGCTATTATTTAATTTGACATTTCATGTTTCCAAAGGTCAGAGGTATATTTAAAAAGATATTGTATGAATACATATAATATAATAGAGAAAATGTGTATTTAAATTTGTTTTGCAGTAGAACTCAAACTCAAACATCTATCTGATGTTTTAAAAATACTACACTATATATACTTTTTAGGAAGAAGCGTCTATAATTTGACGTGCATTTTTAATATGTGGTTTGTCTTCTCATATAGGTCTATAACACAAACTAAAATAAACTTATAAATTTAATGCTTTGCACGACGGAATAGATGAAAAAGGTTTTATATATACTAAACTATTCAGTCATTAAAATATCTGATTGATCTACAAGCGAAATATAACCTTTTTGTAGAGAACTTACAAACTACATTGAAAATTTTTGTAAGCCGATTTCTTGACCGGCTATACATTGGAATCTTGTCTTGATTAAGAATAACATATAGACGGGTAAACTAGTAGTTGCATTAAAACACACAAATTAATGCCCAAATTAATTTAGACAAAGATGACCGATGACGAAAACATTCAAATTTTAAGTATTCTTCGATATTAAGAAATAGTGATTTCACGTTAGGCCATAGAATATGAACGTGTCAAGGCCAAAGAATCCATCGTTACATAATCAAAGAAGTGAATTACGATGTACAATCAACCACATATAGATACCTTCACTGATAAATTAGTCTTTCCGTATAAAACAGTAAGGTGCAGTTCAATTTAATTGCTATACTCATGATCTGAGGTGTGCATTTAAGATTCTTGCCACTTATTCAAATTATGTAATCAGTAAAAATTTAATGCGTAAAGGACATTGTACCTTAAGGCTTAAAGTTTTCTTTACAATATTGAGCGAAAGTTGCACCAAAGGAAAAATTGAAGTTTCAAAATTTTAAAGCAATGGTCCAATTGAGAATTTACATAACGGTTTCATATTTTATATGTAAATTGGATTGTATCTTTTCTGTGGTATTTAGGCAACAAATGTCCACATAAATAATTTTTGTATTAAAATATTCTAAAATTATTAAACATTAGTATGAAATTTTCGATATGACCCATTTTAATTGATTAAAAACATTATAATGCAACGCGCAAGTATAAAATCTTACATAGAATACGTTCAGAATCTATGGATATGGATATACTATATTTGTAGTCACTTCTAAAATGAGTTCTTCTAAAATCTGACGTTATTGGTTTTAACGTGCAAATCGCCCTAAACACATTGTTGCGAACTGGCTGGTTTTATAAAACTTTGTTATAATTTTTGAATTTATATTTTTTATATTTTATGCGCTATTGTTTTTCTATCAGTTGTTCAATATACACGTCGTAAGCGACATGGTGTTTCATTCTCAACAGACATATTCTTTATGACTTAAACTTTTTATCTAGCTCAAAGTAAGCATCATTAAGAGCTTGTGTTATGGATATTAGATTAAGGAGAAATATAGATAGTACTATGACCGTAAACATCAGAAATATACTAAATAAACAAACAAAAATCGTGACTCGGAAACAAATATTCGTACTCATACTCATATGTACCCTAGTATGACTTTCAATCGTAGTTGCACTCATTGATAATAGCATATATATAAAATCCTTTCCAATACTGCACAACAGAGGCGCTGCTGTCGCTTCCATGTAAATTGACAGCTGACGATAAACATGATCGAGACGGGTCAATTCGATTGAAATTCAGACTAGTACCTACTGCACTACCGGGATTCGAATTTGGGTACTGCCCACTCGACCAGATGGTCGTCAATACAACACAAATAATAATATAAATTATGTTGGGTTTCTATTTTCTAAAAACTATCCGTAGGTGTTATAACATTTTCGCTTGTTTTATGTAATTTGGAAATAGATGTATGAAAAAGATTTTTAGCTGAAGCGTCTAGTCTCGTTTTGCAATCTTGATAATGTTTCTCATATCGTGTCAACTAAAGTACAAAAAAGAAAATTATATTACATGCGGGGAGCCGTAGGCATACTTTTGTTAATATTACTAAACATCATTATAATAACGAGTGATTTTTTACTGCAGAAAAAAATATATTTAACACAATTTCTAAATCATTGTGTCCTTCTTATTACATGGTAGTAAGGACTATTATCGCAATGAAAAAGGCAAATTACCCCGAAAAGAGTATTGTGATGTCGTATCACGTAACAGTTACGTCATCCTTATGACATAGTACTTACATGACCAATTGCATCTTTGATAATTGCATTGTTTCTTGAGCTTTAAAGGATGTGTATCGAAAATCAAGAATTAAATTTTTTAAGATCGATATGATCTAGAAGGTGCGTATTCATTTATAAATTATATAAAAATCTAAATCGAAGGTTTTTAGTATCAGATAAGTTACCCACACACGCGCTGCATCAGGCAACAACTAATTTTAATGTTGATACTGACGGAATTGTAAATGGAATTGATTAATAAATGAAAAACAATTTTACTTAATTATATTAAGAATGAAATATCTGTATTTTGTGTTTTAAGTTTAAAGTATTTTTTCTACGAACTTATTTGAATTAGTCCGGGATCGTATGAGGTTTGGATAGCGCTCGTCTAAAGCTCTTTGGGACAAGGGTTTACAATTATTTTTAAAAACCTAATTAATCTTAAGATTTTTCACTTACGAAAACCAGAATTATTAAATAAAAAGCTTTATTGACTAATATATAGAGAGATAAATAGTAATATGGAATTAGTAGATGATCAGAACTGATTATTTTCCCGTAAATTGTGAGAACGAGGTCATTTTGATACGTAAGTTTTTTGTTCCTTTGTCGTTCCCATAACCAATTATTCAGGTCTCTTGATCACGGTTCACTTTCTTACGGATAAAATTGATAAATCATTTTGCCATATAATAATACATAGGACAGACCGAGTTAGTAAGACAGTGTGATAAAAATAATCAATTTAAGTTTTTAATAGTTACATTTAAATAAGTGTCTAAAAAAGTTGATAGCGATCGAGTTGACAAAACGAATGACAAATTACATGAAGTATTGTTTTTAATTTTTATATATTTTATAGTTATTTTCGGGATTTATACCATGTAAACCTTTTTGTTTTTGATTTCCCAATATTTAGACACTATAACATTTCACCCGCAAAATCGTCAGTTATCTACGTGATCATGGCGCTTGCAACAGTGCCAGGGTATAAATGCCGTACATAAATATCTTCATTAAGTATGTTTCGTTATAAGTACTCCATCGTAGTACTTTCACTGTAACGTGCAGTTGGTTCAGTTCACTCCTTGACGACTTCTGACGACACAACTCCCTTTATTCCGGTAACAGGGTCAAGATAAAATTAATAACGTTACATAAAATTCCCAATTATATTTAATCTTCGTTGTCTGTCGTACGCACCGAGATATGATTTAATATTATTACGATGCTTAAATTTTGATTCATAAGTTTAATAATGTTTAAGAAATTTAGATTTTGTCATTCAAAAAATATATACTTAAATAAGATATAAATACTAAGAATCTTTAGAAGTTAAAAGTTGTATTGGTACTCATTCAAGCACTTTTAATGTCATTTAGCTAGCTGTGTATAAAATATGGGGATAGTTTAATGGAGTAATATTTCCGTAATAAATTATTCATAAATGGGTCACTGAGTTTTGTAATATCTTAATATAAAAACTGTTGTAACAGTATCATTAATTAAAAAACATGTATTTAATAACATTATTTACAAAACACGTTATTGAAAAATAATGAATACTTAAGTACTCATACCCATCGAGTAGCGAGTGATAAAATATTTTTATATACTAGTATTTTAATTAAAAGGCCAACCTTATTTGGGAGCACTTCTAAATAATATATTATAATTTTATCTATAAATATGTAATAGTGTTATTTACACTACAGTCGTTTTACTACAGTTATAAGGAGTTAGAAAACCTATTATTTAGCCCAACGACAACATCATAATGAGCTTGATTAATGGATACTTCTTAGATAATGACGGAATGAGAAAATACTGAATATATACATTAATACTAGTTAACCCGGTAAATGTTGTTTTATAATAGTAAAATATTTCTAAATAAAAATTTCTAGAGAGAGCCATTCTTACCACCTAGGGATGCAAAAAATATTCTACAGCCTATTCTCAGACCATTCATCACTACCAAATATACCCAAAAAAATTATATAAATCGCCAAGCCGTCTCGGAGGAGTTCGATAACAAATACTGTGACAAGAGTTTTTTTTATTTAAGATATTAAATATCCTAGAAATCAGTACAGACGGAACTTGTTAAGAGTATAACAATCTTTGACTTGGAATAATTGCGCAACTATTTCTACTTTTAGATTTTATCGACAACATTCAATTCAGAATATGCAACTTACCATTGCTAGGTGTGGACACCTAAAACTATAAATAATTTATTATTTTTTATACATACAATCCGAACACTAGCCTTAAAAACTAAAAATTCTGAACTAAATTTGAGAAAATAAATATAGTTATATATATATATCAAGTTAAGTATTATAAAACTACTTAACTATTGGGTTACTTAAACGCCCGGCTATCGAACATAGAGTAGAATTTATCTTTATTGTACATTGTAATCAATTTAAAAGAGAAATACAAAGAGAACAGTTAACGAATATAAATAAATTTCATTATTATTTTCCGAAAATTGGTATCAAATATATTAATACATACATAATTAAAAAGTACATGCATATTAAGTAATTCAAGATCAATGTTAGCCATATCCATGATTTTTTATATAAATTTATACAAACAAATCATGGGCAGAGGACCCATTGCCCTTGAGATTACCCAAAGTTACTTGGGCAATTCCAGTCGTAGCGACCTGTGCAATGCGTATATGGGACCCACCCACTCACATGTCCGGGTGTACTAATTTGCTTCTAGATAATTATTTCACACAAAATTACTACTTATTCTGATATACAGCAAATATGCTTAGTTAAAAAATGATGCAATATACTTTATGCATTCTATGTGTTGTATCAAGCCAGAATGAAAATTAGACGTTGTGAAACTATTCGTGGTATGATTAAAAGGCCTAACCTTGTGGTACCTTAAAGAACTCGATCTTGTCTAAGAACGTCTGTTTAAAGCCACTGGAAATTCGCGTTAGAAATTATAATCAATTAGTTCCTTTACGTAGAGACTCCGTTTCCTAGGTAAAGAGAAGAACCTTAGTCATCACCGCACCATTGCCCTTTTAAAAAGGTCCAAGTGCTATCAACATAATATTGGTTAATTTAAGATTTATGGCCGACTTATGACTTAAGTATGCTAGTAATTATTTTTTCTTCTTAATGGGGTAGTTCTTGGTTCTTTGGTATCTTATTTATAACTATAAAAATTGCTTATCAAATTTCAAATTTATGATAACAATAAATTTATAACTAATGTCGATTTATAATTAATTGCATTATAAAATATTAAGTATGTAAATTTAATTACGTTTAAGTAATGCAGTCACGTGCACTTAATGGGACTGAATGAACCATATAAGATAGAATTTCCTAACCACAGATAAAATTCCTTTCACTAACCCAAATTCATTCCGGTTGTAAAAATAAAGTCTTTATATTATGAAAATCAAAGTTCACGATCAAAATTTCAACATCAGTATGCTAGAACTATACGCAATGTCATGGATCCATCGTGCATCATTTAAGTGATTATCTCGTAACATGTGAACCGTGTAATCACAAGTGGTAACCCTTATTTCGTTATGTAGCTACTTCTTTACTGAGTGTAAAATTTAATTTCTTTAAGTAAGTACATAGTTTCTTTAAGTAAGTTGTAAATACCTATCTTATCTTGATGTAGGTGCAGGATTACTCCCGGAGCACGTCGACCCAATGGGATCTTTTGTGCTTTGTAAATACCTAACACCAACTTATTTTCGAAAAGGTTTTGTTGATGAAGTTTAAAGAATCTTTACTTTATTGCGTTTTCTGTCTAAACGAATCATATTTATAAACTTAATTAGTAGAACATAGGTGTTCATGGCGATACACTTTATTTCTAATAATTTAAATGTTTTTATTACAATAATATTAAGTTCTTTCCATATTTTGTTGTGGTATTACTATGAATAAAAAAAGTAATTCCCATTTGTGACACACCCACAGAATATCTACTGAAATACTTACCATGGGTTTTGAATAATTCAAAATCAGTTTAATTTTTGCAATACTCCACGTACCTTAAAAATAAAACAATTTTAATCCACTATCACACTCTCGCAACACCATATGACACTGTTTTGACTAAGGCGAAACCTGCGCGCGCGCACTGCTATCTGACGACGTGCACTGCGCTACCAGCGGCGCTTGGCTTGCTCAACAGTGAGCGGTCAATGTTAAGCGCAGTCTAGGTGGGATATTGGGGTCGAAAGATCCTTATACCTTTAAGAGGCTAGCATTCTATCAATAGGAATTAGTTACGCACATGGTCTATTAGGAAACGTAACAGTTTAAATGTAATTCGTTAAGGTAATTAGTTAAATTAACAATAAGTTGATGTTCTTTTTGAAATGTAATTTTATTGATGTTTGGTGATCTTGTTTCTAGACCCCTGAATGAGTGGTAGGGTTAAATTGTGACAATGAAAAAGAATGATTATGGAGATTTTTGAACTGTGTAAAAATAAAAACAATTCCCCTTTCTAAATGTATCGTCAAATACTCTTTTCTGCTATACTTCCAAATATGAGTACGATATGAATTTAACAAAAGTTTGAGTACGACGTGATTTACATGAATATAGAATAGAATAGAATATATCTTTATTATACATCAGCCAATTCATGACAAAAAAATACACAAAAAAACTTTTAACTAATTTTGTACAAAGGGCGACCTTATCGATCACTTCCAAGTAACCTTAGTATGGACAGGATTAAAGATAAAGTACTTGAGGGAAGTTGGTGACGTATAACGAATACATACTTGAGAAAAGTTATTACATACAAATATTAAATACATAGGTACTTACTTAATGATAACATGTATACACTACATAATACATAATTATATAAATATGTATCTTTTTTTACGAGGAGGAATCCATTTACGGACCTATCCGCCACTGGCATAGCGACGGGCGTGTGTGGGGCTCACTCAGTACCTCAATAGAGCGGCACTGAGAATACCCACTAAAACTCCCTAACCTGGGTTCTGTGGAGCATTTCACCAGATCATATAAATATGTATCTACTAAAATCCATATAATCACAGACTACTAAGGAGATGAATATAATACTCGTTTCTTTTTGTATTACTTTTTTAAGTATCTTACATAATATGAAATTAATATCTTAATCTGGTTATATGCGTAACTTTATTGTATGCTGCACTCTCATCATGTGAATTTTAGATTGATTGTAATTGGCTTTTTTTGAATAAGATAAAGATATTTTAATTAGCTGTAGTCATACCAAATAGAGTGATATTAAGTAAATAAACCACTAAAACAGAATGAAGTAAAAGAAATATAAACCCAATAATATAATTTAAATATTTTGCAAGGCAACTAAAGTTTCTATCGTACAGCTTAGTGATTACGGATATCATAATGAAGCATATTAATAAAAAAATCGAATCTCGAAGGCCAAAGGCAAGCTCAAGACTAGCGCATACTAATATTCTGACACTACTTACAAATTAGTTTTCAGTATTATTAGGTAACACTACCACATTAAAATATCGTTAATTTCTAATTTAGCTATTGTCCTTCTACATGTTGTGTCGTAGCTCTTAAGCAAACTTTTCTAAGAAGGACTTGACAGATTACTAAAATCTGGATACCATCCGTTGAAATTGAGTAATATATGTAAGATTTACCTACTTCCATATCTCATGTTACGTTACTATATAGATATTATATATGTATATATATATATTCAATTGCTATTCATTCTCAATAAAATTTTGGCTTCGACGCCGAGACGCAAACTCTGTTAGATCTTCCATTAATAAAACTAAATGAAACTTGGCATATTTAAGTTAGCTTCTTGGAACAACTGTCTCTAACTAGTTTAAACTTAGTTTCAGAGAATGCACAATCAACATCAGCACCGATGTACCTTGTTAAGATAACATTTTATGTGTTCATAATGCACCGTAGACAAAATGAACGCTCGCAGGATCTGTCGTAACGACCATGTGAACTACAAGGCTTGTGTCAAATATGGCATAAACTGTATTATGTTTTGCGTAATGTCTTCCTCTGTTTAGTTCGCTAACATTTTGCAAGACCCTTTTTCTGTCGCCCTATTTCACGACAATCATTTAGCATTCTTTGGGTTGAGGTGTATCGCAATTAAGTATTCTTAATATAACATGGGAACCTAATTGGTAATATTGGCGTATTAAAAATATTTTTGTATAGCAGAGGACTTGTAGTATAATTTCTTTTAGATTTTTAGATCAGACAACTCTCCGACAAACTAGACGGAAAGTTCATTCTATAATATCAATCAAATATAATAGTTTTTACAATTATTAATATCTCCTAAACTTTCTCCATTTTTTAATTTAGAATAGACTTTTAAAGGTTAAATTTAAGAACATTATTTTGACTAAAAATGTTCTATTTTCATAGGTTTGATTTGGTTTTTGGATAAGTTATTATTTCAATATAGTAACTAAGTAAATAATTTTAAAATGTAGCTAACCCCCTTTGAATTGATATCATCATCATCATCATTCTCAGCCCACATCGACCCACTGCAGGGTATAGCCCTCTTCCCTATTGCGCAAATTCTTACGCAATATGGAAGAGATTCTATACCAGCGTCATTCAGAGTGGTCCTTTCAGCCGATCAATCATATTAGTTCAGCGGGCCGGTGGTCTACCCAAAAAGCTAAAGCCTAAAACCTAAAGGGAGCGAATAGATCAGTTCTATTCGCTCCCTTTGCGATATTTCATAATTGCCGTGGTCCACTGTCCATCATTCTGTCTTGCTAAGGTGTCCTGCCCACCTACACTTGTGACTCTTACCCGAGATTACTTACGTCTTCGACTGTTTTTTTCTGTCGAATTTCGACTTTTTACTCGATCAACGAGAGAAGTCCGAACATAAAACTATAGATATACTAAAGTAATTGCTAAGTACTTGTGGGAAGGAATTTCGATAGCCTTCTGACAAAAGGATGTTTTTATTTTGATTGTTCAGCGTTTCCCTCTAACGTAATGCATCGTAATTAGACAACTTGTGTTCTAGATTCCAATAATTGCGTATCACGGTTCATTACTGTACCTAGAATACAATTTTACTGAGAAATACCTTGTAGCTCTTTTCTGGGGGCAATCGAAACTAAAATACAGATTTATGTAATTAAATATAATTTTATAGAATACAATGGAATGAAAGCCGTATAAATTTTGTCATTTTGTCATACTGGTTAAAAAATAACTCAATTTTATCAATCATTAGATGACCCAGTGACCTTAGTTACCTTAAGTTGTTGTTATTGATAAGCGGTTCATAAAAGATTGGTAGCTTCGCCACGACACCGTCTATCTATCAAAAAAATCCGACGTGGCAATCGGACTACTTAGTTTCAATTACCCAATTTAGTTTTTAAAGGATATCCGGTCTTATCCTTTGAATTACCTATTACCTATTACCTAATTAACTTTTGAAATGCGGTCAAAATAATTTTAATCAGTGAAGTGCATGGCAATTGATTTTTATGTTGTGAAAGGTAAATACTACAATTTTGACGTTTGACGCATGAAACAATCGATAGAAGTTATAGTTATTAGAAGTTGAGATTGGATTCCGATTTGAGTAATTTTTTAGTGGGATTGGCTCCCTGGAGTCATTGCCATGATGTTTTATACCAATCAATTTATACCCAAAAATATTATTTTTTATAATTCTATCTTCCTAATTATATGTTTATTTTCAGTGATTCAGATTAAATATTTGACAGAGATTCAGGTTAGTAGCACAACTAGGTAGATCTTAGCTTATTTATTTTGTCATAGAATTTAATCTCCCCAATGATTAAGCATATTAAGTGTACGTGTCCCAGCGCATGAGCCAATCTGTTCGGACGGACAGGTGCTTTGCGAAATGATTCATTTCGAAATATACCTATGTCTTAACCGCGGTCAAGGATCGTGGTGTGAGACGGCGTTTTTCCGCATAGACTGCCTTGCTGTTATTTCAATTGATAAAAATAATAAAATTTCCTGGAAATATAATGAAAGTAACTGAAAATGTTACGACAAGTCATGAGATTTTATTACATTGTTAAATTCATTGTTCTTTAAACTTTCCTTGATCCATTCTTATTTATCTATTCAAAAACTATAATCTTATCGAGTCCCCCGAATCCCGTTAGGGGCAGATATTTTTGTGATAAATTCTAATTTTCACGAGTCATGGATATTTGTATTATTGAGTATATTTCTGATCTACATTATATACATACTATCTATATTTATCCGTTATCCAGTATTCATAACGATGATTACTTTGGGCTAGATAAAAGGTGTATTGTGACAAATATTATTATTATCTTAAAATAGGATCCTTTCCATAATAATTCAAATGCTAAAGTATTTATGTAATAGAAATAAAAAGCAAGACTTGTACCCATTGGGCGTTAAACGATCAATATTGAAAAAGACAAAACAAAAATAACAATTGCTTTGCAATCGACAGATAAGTTATGCATATATTAAAGCTACCTATGTCTACCTCTGAATCTATCTCTATCGCGATGTGATATTTCTCTTTAGTAAGCAGTAATGATTTTAATGACGATAGCCCGCGTAAGCTGGTTTCACTTTATAGGTAATATGATGAGATTACTAACTTAATAACTTGTTACAAAAGATACTAATTTACTAATAAACAGACATATATTTTGGTTTAAATAAAGAAATATCAAACAAGCATATATGAAAAGTCTCTTTATAACACAGATGCATTCTGGAGGCAAGAGATGTTTGCCATTGCCTTCACACCTTAACACTGCTTCACTTCACGTTGCTTTTTTAATATAGATTTATATTTTAAGTTTATTTATATATTGTATTAAATCGTTTTTTTAGTAAACATTGAACCAAATTTCAGTTATTACATTATTCATCAGTACATACCTTTTTTATTAATATCTTTTGCACAATTTCTGTGTCACAGATTCTATTTAAAACTGCATAGCCACCAACCGTCACTGTCTGACGACCGTAAGTAATAACAAATAGTCAATAAATGATTTTCTTCGTTTATAAAGCTTCTAAGTTTGTCCATACAGATTACAATTTTATGAATGCCTAAGCACTCATGATCTAAGGCTCAGAACACACCAAAAGTTAAGCATCGTAGCGCATCTCTTCTTGTTTGAGTCAATTTAATGTTATGTCGAATTGATTTCATACTTATCAGTAAATCGACGAGAGCAGTAAGTTGCCTTGCATTGACGTGATATGAATTACAATATTTGTGAATAGGTTATCAAGTCAAATGTGCTAATTATGTTATTTATGTCTAACCCTTTCGTTGCCTTATCATTCATCTATATAACAAATCTTTTCCACATACTTCTGTAACAACGCGCTTATCTCACTGTATTTCGACCATCAAAGAACAATACAGGTGGAAACGTCTGCAAAAAGTTGCATAGGTGTCATGTTACTGTCACGTTTTTACTCTTTTTTTTATTTTAAAGACGTAAATCTCGCGTCTTTTTTCTTATTACACAACATAATTACTTAATTTGATATACTTAGTATGTTATACACTCGTACACCTTTTATTGTTGCTTTCTTAATCATTTCTAAAACTAAAATTATTTTTGATTACTTTTTAAAGATGACTTAAAGGCAGAGAAAAACTTTCTTCAAAAATTTTGTTTAGGGGCATTCTAATTATAAAGCGATTTATAGTCGACCGGGCTGTAGTTGTTTCATAATGATGGACTCTTTAAGTATTAGTAACGGTATGTATGGAACTTTTTTACCATGAAACCTGCACAGAGTAGCTTACTCTGTACAGAACGAACAGCTTACGTACTATGAGAACGTTTATAATGGAAATGAAAGTCTATATCAGTTTTTGTAATTTAATTATGTACGTATTCTAGTTTTAAAATGATAAAATTATAACGTTATGAAAAAGTTACAATATCTACGCAACTCTAGATATACAAGTCACAATTAATAAGCACGATGCCAAGAACTGTTGCAACTATGTGTCACATAAATTACGATCTTACGAATATGTTAAACGTACCATAGGTATAGCACTGTCCAAGCGTGGAATTACATTCGAAAAATATTAAGTCTTCACAAAACATCATTGACAATAACATACCTACTTTGAATGTTTTATGCCCTTTAATAAAACACTGTATTCATTGAAAACTAGTTGAAAATTAATTATTTTCGAAAATTAGGTTAAATATCAAATTTTTCGTTTCTATTCGTATAATAGGAAAACAGTCTATTCGTTCTTATGATTAATAGATAATTTGATACAAAACTCTCCAGATATTTCAGGCAAAGTGATTTTCGGCTGATCCTGATAAAACCTAATCTATGAGATGCACCATATTTTTTTATAAAAAAAGCAAATCAATGTGACTGATATATAAAATGATCCTTAATTTTATGCAAGCTAGAATCTAATCGGTTTTAATAGAAGTTTAAAAACATGGTTTTAATACATATCTCTAGCAATAAGAGCTTTTCTTATTATTAAAAACTAGTTGACCCGATCAACTAAGTATCACCCATAAACTACCACAAACGCCATCTATTAAAAGGAACCCAAAATAGCGATGTAAGAAATGTCAGTTTTAACGTTTAGCACATCATTTATACGATTTTCCCTATCTAAAAACCAATTTTCACTTGTACTTTCTTAAGTTTTTCTTGAGGATTTAGATAGTTATTTTTAATTTCAAACCAGTACTGAATTAAACTGAACAAAACACAATTAAACAATTTTGAAGTCTTAGCGACACTAACGATCTAATTATTCATTGTTTTATATAAAGAAGAAGATGTAGTAGGTATTATCTTAGAAATGAGCATAATTATAAAAATATTTCTTTATTATAAACATGTGCCAATAAAATTTAATTTTTATTTTCAAGAAGAACTTATGTTACGTTAATTAAAAAAAATAAACCGTGTAATAATTTTTCACAATTATATTGATTTGAAAGGCATAAACTTAATGACATTAACGTGAACCTCTTCTTATTCATTCTGTTGAAGTCGTTACAATGTTTAAAACTATTATTAATAAACATTTTACAAGTAAATTATTAAATTTGAATCACAATTCATCATTATCACTATATTTCCTTTTTATAAAATCAGACGCTTTTTCAGCAATAACTAAAGTGGGTGCCATGGTATTACCGCCAGGCACCGCAGGCATTATACTTGCATCTACAACTCTAAGATTCTTCATTCCATGTACCAATAAATAATTATCGACAACAGTAGTTTTATCGTTTTTTGGACCCATTTTTGCACTACCCACAGGATGATAAATTGTTGTAGCCATATGTCGTATGTAACACTTCCAATAGTCTTCGGTTAAATCGCGAAATTCGGCACATCCAGAAAGTTTTAGCGATATTATCTTCATTTTAAATGACTTAAATATTTCTGTCTGCTCTAGTTTTCTCACGAATTCTATGGCTCGCAGTAATGTATTAACATCATCTTTATTTTGTAAATAATTTGTAACAATTTTTGGTTTTATACTCGAATCCGAAGATAATAACAAAATCTCTCCCTTCGATTTCGGATGGAGCAACGTAGGGTATATTCCAAATAAATCAGATTTTTCATTTAAAAACTCAATTTCATTAATGATTTCATCTTGATAACCATAACCTTCAAGATACGATCTTAACATGAATTTATCGTTTTTATAGAAGTAAAAATGATGATACTGAATATCAGGAATATCTGTGATATTTGTAGTATCTATGAAAGACATGAAATCAGTTAAGCCTATATTAGAAAAAGGTCCAGTTTTAGTAAGCATGTATTGTAACAAAAATTGCAATACTGTTTCTGAATGTAATTCCGTATGCTGGTCTGTTTTCAAAATTAATGGGAATATTACGTGGTCTTGTAAATTTTTCCCAACAGGCAAATCGCGTAGACATGTAATTCCAATCTCATTAAGGTGTGCCTTGGGTCCTATTCCTGATAACATTAAGATTTGTGGCGTCGCTACTGATCCAGCAGATAAAACGACTTCTTTCGTAACTGTGATTTGCATTACAACTCCGCTATTGTGACGTACTTCTACACCGACAGCTGTGTTAGTATTACTATCGACAATAACCTTTTGAACCACAGAATTCTTTATAACGTACAAGTTTTCACTTCCTTTCAAATATAATTTGGCTGTGTTCAAGCGCTTTCCTTTGCTCGTTAGCAATTTTGTAACTCTGGTGCCAATAAGTCCTTCATTATTTTCATTTTTGTTCATTAGAATTCCAACTTCTTCGTATGCTTTAGCAAGCAATTTATACATTTGATTTTCGTTGAATTTATAAGACGATAAATTTAATTTGTCTTCTATTTTAAGAAAATAAGGTAAAAGATCATCATATCCCCAACCGAGATTCCCTAACCCCTTCCAATATTCGTAATCTTTAGGATTGCCTCGTACATAAAGCATGGCATTTATAGAACTTGATCCACCCAAAGTTTTGCCTTTATTCCAAATACATATATCATTTTTAAAACCCAAACAAGCTCCAGAAGAATTTGTTTCATATTTCCAGTCATTATCTCGATTGAAAAATAGAAATGCTGGAACCTGTAATAATGAAAATTTGTTCTGAATCCCTGCCAAATTTATTAACTTAATTCAAAAAAATCACAGTTTTTTGCAGCAACGATAGTAACAGTGATAGTCAGAACATGAAAGTATTGTTTCAGAATCTGTTTTTTTTTCAACAAACTTTCTTCTATATTAGAATACCTTCCACATTTACCTCACTGTTGAGTGAAGGGTCATCGCCAGCTTCAATAAGTAGAACGGACCAGTGAGGGTTGTAGTCTGCTATGTTACCTGCGAGGACTGAACCTGCAGTACCCGCTCCAACTATTATAAAATCAAATGTTTTCGGTCCTGAAATCGAAGAAAATGGATTTAAAAAAGAAGATTTATGAAAGAACATACAATTTAAAAAGTTTTAAAAATTTTAATAAGTTAAAAATAGACATTATAATGTAATATCGTATTTTATTATCTCATTTTAATTTTTTATTTTTTTATTGTTTTTTTATTAAAACTAAAACAAAAAAAATTTATGTATAAATAAAATACATAATATATTTTTATTATTCAAGTAAGGACAGATATCGTTCCGGTTCAGAATTTTTTTTAGTACCGATTTTAAACATTTATATATTTAAAATGTACAGTCAGCCACAAATGGCAATTAAAAATATTTTTGTAAACTACAACTGATGAATTTCATTTATGATACAGCTAAATACAATTTCTTAGTGTGTAACTAAAATTAGCCTCTACAAGTAAAGCATTTACTAAAGAAAAATTTATAATTTATGTATCACGATTTTTATTTATTATTAGCATTCAATTAAATGAAAAGGCAATATGCAAAACAATAAACACACGGAAACAATATTTGATAAATTAAAAAATATAATTATAATATATAAATGCATACAAAATGTTAAATATATAAGCTTTTGGTTTTTATACAAAACACTTAATTCAGTCAAATATTGGTTGAAGAATTAGAAATAAAATTTCTTTTACACCTTTAGTACATATATTAGTATCACAATTTAATAAATTAGAATACCACTTAAAGAGACACACATTATTTGTAAAAAAAAATCTCGCGCGGGTCCGGGTTACATTTTAAAGCATGTCTTAAAAGAGTGTGACTTGTATTCACTTACCTGAGTTAAAAATTTCTGGCGCACAATCTCTAGGCCATTTGTAATCGTCGAAAATAGCACAATGTGATGCAACAACTGCTGCTATAGCTCTAGCAAATAGTTGGCCCGTTGGTCCCGAAAATGGTAACGGACACGTAGATGTAATATTTGTTATCAAGCCTTCCATGCCGTGGTTCAATTTAAGTACTAATGATGAGTCACTGACACATACTGAACAATTAGAATTAACACGATTTTATATTTTTGACACTGTTCATAGAATTTATAAAATTAATTTGATTATATTAACAAAAGATATGTATGGTATTTGCTAATTTTTTACCAATAAACTGTGCTCTATTTTAAGCATTTAAACAAAAAATTAAAAACTATATTAAACCTACTTACAATGACTGGTTCTAAATATCTGGACGACCTCTCACTCGCGGCTTACTCCTGTCTTTGTGCTTCAGAAACGTATGCGCACCTTGTTTTCATAACAATAGGACATACTTAAGATCAAAGGCAAGAAAAGAAGAGATTGTATTTACAGTATATTTTATTTACATTATGTATGTACAGGTTTTACAACTCATTATGTAAATCGAGCCATGTCTTCTTAATAAGATCAGCACCTCTTTCGCCTATCATTATAGTTGGAGCATTAGTATTACCTCTGACAATGTTTGGCATTATGCTAGCATCAATAACTCTTAAATTGTCGACATTTTTAACTCTTAGCTCATTATCAACTACAGTACTTCTCTCGGCAATTGGACCCATTTTCGCTGTACTAGTAGGGTGATATAATGAAAAAGTTATTTCTCTACAATAACATTCCAAAAATTCGTCACTCCCTTTCTCATAATCCTTACAAGCATCCAAATCTAACCAATCTAGCTTAAAACCGAAATTTTTAAACGTTGTAGTGTCACCAAGTTTTGCAATATATAGTTTGAAGCCTTCTATTACTATTTTTAAATCTTCGATTTTATCAAAATAATTTGCATAAATTAAAGGGTGCTCATTAGGATCTTTACTTTTAAGAATTATTTTACCTTTTGATTTCGGGCGCAACAAAATTGAGAATATTATCATAACATAATTTTCGTCATTCATTTTGCGATATTTTTGGTGAATTTCATCACTCATTCCATGTTTTTCAAACATGTCGACTAGATTGAATATACCAGGTGGAAACACAAGGTGATGGAACTGAACATTTGGACTAACTGCATTATTGTCGGTTGTATTAATAAAACTAATTATTCTATGCGGGCTTGTGTCTGCCAAAGGGCCCTTGCGAGTCAAAAGATATCTTGTAAATTCTTTTAAAATTAATTCTGTATCCATTTTGTTATCTCCTGGCAAAGTATAGAAAAAGGGTACAAATACGTGGTCTTGCAAATTTTCTCCAACGGGCAAATCTGATTTCATATCAATTCCTAAATTTGTAAGATGTTCCCGAGGACCTATTCCTGATAAGAGTAATAGTTGAGGAGTGTTTATGGTACCTCCAGACACAACAACTTCTTTTTTAGCGTTCACAGTTATTTCCTTACCGTTCTTGTTTATAAGTATACCACTAGCTACATTTGACTGAGGTTTGAATAGAATTTTAGTAACATATGCATTTTTAATTATATGTAAATTTTGTCGGTCTTTTATGGGACTTAGAAAGGCTCTTGCAGTACTATGTCTTGTACCATCTTTAGTAGTAGTCCAAGCCTTTAATGTACCCATTTGTGAATCTCCATTTACATCGTCTAATGACTGCAAACCTAATTCTTTGATACCACTTAATAGCAACTTCTCAAACTCATGTATATTCAGATCATTTTCCACATTCAAATAACCTTTGTTGCCATGGTATTTTTTTCTCTTGTCATTCAATTCCCCTGTAAAGTTTTCACTCTTTATAAAATAAGGAAGTACATCTTCGTAACTCCAACCCGTGTTACCATCAGCTGCCCATTCATCGTAGTCAAGTTTATTAGCTCTTACATAGAACATAGCATTTAGACTGCTGCAACCACCTAACGTTTTACCTCTCGGCCAAGCACATCTATGATTTTTGTAGCCTCTACAAGCACCTTCTTGTTGTTCCGGTTTGTAAATCCAGTCCTCAAAAGTATCCAAATTGTTGTAGAATAGTTGAGGTGTCTGAAAATATAAATTGTTACATTCTTTATTTACTTATTTTATTTCATAAAGACAAATTCAACATACAATATGGAGGTGTTTGATCAAGTAAAGATTTAGGATTTTTCACATTTTTTTCAAAAATATGAGATTTTCAAAGTATATTTCTTTCGTACATTTCGAAATTATTTGGTATGGAAAATGAAATTACTGGAAAATTAAATATTAAAGAATTACATAAAAACTTTTATAGGTTATCCATTTTATAAGTAAAAAATTTTATTAAGCATATTTAGCTTAATAAAATTAATTAAATAGCATGTAAACAACATAACATAAATTACTAATATACATATTAATGTATTTGAGTTTTTCGGTGGCTTGTAACAGCTCTTCAAACATATCTATATATCTCAAAAACAATTGGCTGCAGATATGTATACGCACAGAGTCCATCATAGCATCCAAAACCGTAATATTTCTTTAATCGATTTTCAATGTAATACCCAAACAACAGAGTTTTATCGTTAATTAGGGAAATTTTACAATTTGTGGTAATGTGATGTTATTTACCCATTCCATTTTGACCGCACACTAAGTATAGGGCGTTAGGGTAATGATTATGCACAAGCACAAAAGATCCCATTGGGTCGAAGTGCTCCGGGAATAATCTTGGCACTATATTAAGATAATGATTATGCACAGGCGTTAGATGGACTAGAGATGCCTCTCGCTTTTAGTTCACAATAGTCACCTCAGTTGCCAACGTTGGGTTGCCCCCAGCTTCGACAAGAAGCACTTTCCAATGCGGTACTTCGCTCAGTCGGTTGGCAACCACTGATCCAGCCGACCCTGCGCCAACCACGATGAAATCATAATTTGGATCTGAAAAAACATTAGACCTTTTTAAAAAATATTTTCTAATGTACCAATTCTTTAAGTGGGAAAATTATTTATCTATACATGAATATATATTTCATATTTTGATAAGAACGTTGTGTAAAATTTCTCAAAACAAATGAGTTAGGCAAAACATTCCAATTTTTGATAAATATAAACCGTCTTAACATAACTGTTACACTTTTTGTATTTTCGTTATTTATTATAAATATAGATTATTATTTAAAATGAATAAATGAAATAGAAAAAGTAATAGTAATATTCAACATTTGTTATTTATCCAAAAAATTACTTTTATACGATTGTATTTTTAAGTGTCTTTAAATCTTAATTTGTATAAAATCTCTTAGGATTAGGACTCCTGTTTATTAGGAGCCTTAATCATAAAATCACGCTGATTTCATTTTTATTAAATTAAAATTAAATATCAGAATCTTAAAATTAGTCTTTTAAGTCTTTGTTCATAATTTAAATATATTAAAATTTAGTTGTAGAGAACACCAAACCAAAGGCACCTATATCAATGGTTCTATCAGTAAATCGCCTATTACAGCGTATACAGAATACTAGCCGTTTCTTTTGCTCGGAAATAACTCATAGGAGTCAAATATCACCATGTCCTCGCCTGCCTTGATCCTTGTTATGAAACTCATTACTTTAGACAAAAGTTCAAATTACTTTTCATTATGTAGGTAAAGTGGTAAATGTGTAAACATCTCTAACTTATATACGAGTAATCTAATATTTGCGCTAAAACAATTAATATTTCTCCTAAATGTGTAGATGTGTATGTGTATAAATAACTGTAAAATCAATACCGATTTTAAATTCAAAAATATCTATACGTAATTAGATTCACCTATGTTTATTTTGTATTAAATAGGTAATACGTTTCGGAGTTTGGCATTTGAGTACCTATTTGGGTATTAGACTTTGTCTTTTGAATACCTAATATAATAATTATTAGTTATAATAATCAGAATATTTGCACAAATATCTCAATAATGAAGGTATGAGTACCTATTTTTTACAATAACATACGTCTTGGTTTTATTAAATATTTATTTATTTCATTCTTGATTACATAAAATATCATATATACTTAAAAGTTAAACATTGACAAAAATCAAATAAATTAATTTGTAGATACCTACGTACGATTGTTTTGTCAACGTATACATGTAGACGGCCTTATCGCGCTAAAAACCTGATAAGTATCGCTTTAAGGCAAAGTTATTTATGTAATGTGATGATTGTCGTTCACATCCAGTGAGTTAATTGAGTGGCTCACTGAGATACTTACCCTTTTGCACTTTTGCAACATACACATGTGTTTTACTTCGTTATTCTGTGCTTCAAATAACCATGGATCTATATTAAATAGTTGAGTGAACTTATTTCGACAGAATTTTATTACTTAAAAAAAATTAATCTTTTAATACTCAGTCATACGTAATACGAGTATGTTCATATGTGGCTAAGTTTTTTAAGTCTATAAACATTTGTGTGTCATTAATATTTCCTTTTAATATATTATTTAAAATAGATATTCAAATAACAAAAAATCGCCTTAAATATTGACTTTAAGATATAAGTTCATTGTAAAAATCAAACATCGCTTACGTACACTATTAAATGAACTGATAATGTTTGAACTAACGTCTTTAAGTAATTTACTGAATATTTAAGTATATTCTTATTACTGAGGTATATATTATTGTCAACATCTGAGTTATGTAATGGACAAATGGCAATAGTTCATGGCCAATTGAACATTTTACGCAATATAAACAGATATACATAGACCTACCTCAATTTATTTTGTAAGATTCTCTTTTTTTAGAAAAGTACTTGTATATAAAAAAGTAACTTCCGAAGTTTAGGTAAGCTTACTTCTTTTTGTGCATAGAAAATTTTAAACAGATAATTCCGTTCACTTCAAAGAGAGTAAAATTGGGAAAAAGATGTACAGCAAAAAATTTGGTATTTCACATAAATGTCTAATATATAATTATATTTTAAAACAAGTTTGCAAAGTATATTTCCTTTGAATGTTCTCGGTGTAGAAATAGAAATATAGTCTAGAAGTAGAAATTTTCAATAAAACATAATTGACTATACGCATACAGATCAACAAATTTGGTGAACCAAAATACAGATAAAAAAACCACGAAAGAACTTTTATAGCTTATGTGTAAAAATAAGTGATTTGAACTGAATTATAATTGGTTTAATAGTCATTCAAAGTTTATAAACTATAATATACAATTTCTATAAACTTTTATAATGAAACCATTTACGTTTACGTAATATTTAATATCGCTATCGAACAGAGGAGCTTCACGATGCATACAAAATACCACGGTGTGTAAACTCGTTCACACTTTTGAATTTCCGACACATTCTATAAAGCTTTCTATTTCTATTTGTAAATTTTTAAAGAACGAAATCCATTTGACTTTAGTTTTGATTTAGGGTGAGTACTGATTTTATAATGAAACTCATTAGATATAACTATTATACCAATATAAATAACTGAATAACAATATTTAATCAAAATAGATAACCGAAAAAAATAGTAGCATACCCAATTCCTTTCTGGTCGTTGCTCCATCGCCAGAGTTTAGTTAGTGGATATTATTTAAAAAAAAATTTTTTTGCCCATTTATTAAAACTATAGAAATCAATTCACCTTTAATAACAGCTTCAGTAGCATCAGCAGGCCATAAATGGTCCCCGGCGATGGCACATTGAGCTGCTAAGAAGGCTTGGAGAGCTTGGGCGAAGATAGGACCAGCTGCCTGATAGCTGTTCACAATATTAGCGGTGAGCGCCTGGTCACACGCCCACATCTTGAACCGATTGCTACGGAACTAAAACGAAATAAACAACGAACAGTTTAACATCATTAATAATAAAAAGTATTATCTAAAACCGGTTGTAGTTATTTTGATTAATACAACGTAATGGCCTTCAAATAAACGTAATTATAACGATGATGGGGAGATGTTCGTAGATGCGAAAAGTAAATGAAAAATCACGTGGAGATTACTTTGTTTTTTCTATAAAGTAATAGGAAACTTCTTGAGGTGAACTCATCTTCATTCTGCGTTTTTTTACATGCTTTGAAAGTAATCATATTAATAATATTAAAATTAATCTTCTTCTATCATATATTTAAATGAATAGTTGTTAGTGTCGCAAAACCCAAAAATGGCTTGACCGATTTGAATATGTTTTGTTTGCTTTGATTTAGGGCTGGTTTAAAAATTTAAATGAACATTGAAAATCTGAAACAAAAATTTACTATTGTTGATAATAATGACAGATTTTTGATTTGTCGTTGATATGACATATAAAGTACCCCCTCGTTAAATGTAAAAAGAAAATACAAAGTAACGAATAAATATATAGCAACTAATTTTATGTTTCCTAGATAGAAATATAGCTTCGAGTAATCAAAATTGAAATTGTGCTAATTACGGAATCCGAATTTTTTTCATAATCTAAAGCCCATATACGACCCACTAGTAGGCACAGGCTTGCCTACATGAAGAAACACGTGAGGAGTTTGGGTCATTACACCACCGTGTTGGCCCATTGCAGGTTAATGGGTGAAATTAGTTGCCGTAGCAAACGCATTCTAATTTAGATGTTTTTACTAAATATTATTAGGATTTAAAGCCTTTCTTTGAAGACAGACCCACGATTACTTCTACACCAATTCTAGCACTGAATCTATTATTTAATCAAATAAATTTTATGATATTTATACATCTATTTATGTCTTGGAAACCACTAACGTCATATGGGTTCAAGATTAATATTGAAATGATTGTTAAACAATTAACTTACATTTTATTTTAATCTCTGAGACCAAACGCCAAAGATGTTTAATATTACTTACCTCTATTTTACTGTGTGCTCATGCAAATATCCTTTTTATAAACTTCGTTCATTTGTTCGTATTACAAATGAGATTATAATAATCATTTTATTTGATATGATATGATATGATATGTCTTCTGTTGATTAGCTTCATTCTAAATACTGTAAAAGAAAATGATGCCAGATGGCATTGCTGGCTAATCCAGTGATGTTGATGCTGTGACAATGTTATGCACGAAATTCAGATATATTACCTTATCTTTAACATATATAAGTATCAAGTTTAAGTTATTACTTGGTTTTGGATATGGGATCGCAGTTGTTTGTATGTTGACTATACGCCCCACTGATTTCTTCACTCCACTAACTTCAGTTTTATTGCTTAGTTTTTGGAGAACCTTACGCAAAGTCATAAGTAATTTGAGTTGCATGTCAATGATCTTACAATTTGTAATAATTTCTATCCTGTTATTATTTTAACCGCATAGTAGGTACAATAGAACAATAACAAAATAATAATGTTTATTCCATTAAATATACATTTTTAACAAAAAATTATGGTGGATAAGGATATACGTAACAAAATATCTCATGTATAATGGATGCTTGTTTACTAAATATTGTATATTTCTAATATTGATGTTACTAATTATTTACTTGTAATTTATTATGAATGGGGTTTTTAAGCTGGGGTTTTATATTTAAACTGCGGAGTTATGTCTGAGAATGTAAATGTGTCACAGTAAGAGATAATACTTAATAATAAGAATTTATAAAAAAATAAAAGTTACAATAATATATACTAAAACATAATAAGTATTAAATAACAAATAATTCAATCAATGAATTAATAATTTAAATAACTGTACAACTGTATCGCTTCATACAAACTATTCTTTAGTATAACTAGCATTTATATGGAAACGTCATTAGTAGGTAACGCTTTTTTTTAATCTACCTTTCTCCTGTATATCTTAAAATTTGTTGTGCCCGGCAGGGTCCATAGTGTCATTAATAGTCTTAAGGTGTACGTATTATGTAACTATGGAACGCAAAAATAAAGAATTGAATTGAATTGAATATACACCCACACATTAAAAACACCATTCATGCGATGCCTTAGTCTTGTTTGTTTTTTACGTAAAAATAAATAACGACATGTCGTTATTTTCCCACCTCTGTGACCACCACGTGAACGAAGTTGCTAGCACAGGTAGTTTTAAAATATATCAATGCGAGATAGTATGCGAGTATCTAAAGAAAACTATTCATAAAGCATTCATCGCGGATTCCGGAAGTTTGTAATCATGTCAGTTTAACTAATAATCATACATTTGTGAAAACTATAGATGTATTTGAGGAACGTAACCTGTCATTAATTTAAACATAGGTCACTCATACTACAAAAAAACTAAACAGACAAGGGGCATTACCGATGAGGTATTGTTTGTAAAATAATTTTTTAAATCATCACACGTTTAGTTTTTTAAATTAAAACCGCGGCATAATGAAACACAAAAGTTAGTTGTGAGGTATAAAAAATACGAATTCAAATAAATCAATATAAAATATATTTATACGACTTTTATCTGTGAATTCTTCAGATAATTTAACTCTGAGTAATGCCTGGTTTCTAAAGTCAAATTCAGGTTAGTTATTGATGAGTTAGAGCTAAGTATAAGATAAACTACGTTTATCTATAAATGCGTTTCTGAATACACAAAGAAAGGTTCAATAACTATTTGACCGCTAAATAAAGTTTGACGCTAGATGGATCTGTTTAGAAGAAAGTACTTTTGATTGTATATTTATATTTTTATTAATGCTAAAGATATTAGATAAGCTACTGCGCATATATTTTATAAACTATAAATCTTTAAATTTTGATATTGAATACAACGGCTGTATAATAATATCATTGATAAAAAACAAACACGACAATGTCATATTCTCTTATCTGTGTCATAATGTTTGATTTTGAATTTGATTGCATATATTAAAATTTCTTCGTGTAATTTAGTGTCGTGTAGTTTTTAAATATAAAATTATTTAAAAAATTTAATATATTATAACAGAATTTTTTAAATTCCGTATCTGATAATATTTAAGACAGATCTCTCTTATATCTTATGGTCTTTCGAACTGATATTGATATGATATAGATGGTGATGTGTGATGATAAGAAATTATCTGGAATAATGCATGCCTTTATTGCACTAAATAATAAATACATGCTAATTAATTAAATAAACACATTGTCATTACTTATAAATAACATAGATAGGTACAACCATTACGTAAAGACCGTACACATACTCTGATGAGCTGCTCGTATTTATAATGCTGTAATCTATTATTTAAGATCTTAAAATCAATTATGTTCTCCACCAGATCAATTTTTTTGAAAAGAAATGTAAATAATCAGATATAACGTGAAATAGTTAAGCTAATCTTAGTTTAAACGCAGTTTAACTCATTTTGCAATGTTCTGAAACGCCTTGTTCAGAGTTAACGAATAGATAAACCACCGTCAAAATTACCTCAAAAACCAGGCATAAACGATCTTTTTAGATGGAACAAAGTAGGTTATTTCAAAATAAAATCTAGATGTTTTTATTGGAAGTCTTATAGAAAGTCAAGCAGCAATTAAATGTTGCAATAATGAAAATAATATCCCGTTGCAATAATGAAAATAATTTAAGACGATCAAAAAGAAATTCAAATACAATAGAATATATCTTTATTTTACATCAGTCAATTCAAAAAAAGAAAGAAATTCATAGTGAATATTTAACTAATTTTAAATTATTACTTTTTTTAATTTGAAAAAATAATTTTGTTATTATTATCTACATACCGTAGAAAATTTAGTTGGACTTTCGCCAATATTTGCTGCACCTGCGCCGACGCATCCGCAACGAAGTGGACACAGCGCGGTCGGCTCTCAACTGATCAGTTCAATGGCCACATCCACATCTCATTGAGATCGTAACATAACATTGTACGAGTTGGTACAAATATAATTACGGGTAATGAAATATGTATCCTCAGTGCACCAAGTTTGAACTTTCAACCAACCTTAATTCTAATCTTGGTGTTTTGTTACAATAGCTTCATTTGTGATGAATATGTCTGAAATAATGTACCAATCTACCAAATTAATAAAATAATAAAATCAAACTATTATACCCAACTATTCTAATAAATAAATATTCTATGTATACCTTTTTGAATTGACTGAACATTTTGGATGCCTTATTACAGTTACCATAAACTATTTACATCAGTGATGGTGTTTCTTATGTACTCTTGTAAACTCCATCAGTAAATCTCCATAAATAAATATCCACTTGTATCAATATCGACACTAAAACTACATTTTATAACTAATTCACATAGTTACTTTTATGATATTTTAATATAATAAGACTTAATGCGTAATGGCATTAGGTCCGCTATTATATTTCAATAATACCAAATAATAAACATATAATTATGCATATATCCACGTTTAAATAAATAATATATAATATTAATATTTCTCACTCTCACATCGATTATATAGTCCTAATTAAGCATCATTAAGAGCTTGTGTTAGGAATACTAGATAAGCAAGATAGTAATATACATATAAATATCAAAAATATTCAAAATAAACATACAACCAGACCAGATGGTTGTCATACATATCGGTATCGTCGGGTCGTACGTAGCCAAATTAACATTTTCTTTGTTAGAAAATTCTATTTGCAGATTATATATAAAAATAAAAAGTCATGATGTATATAGATATTTATTATTATTAAATAATGATTACATAATTATTTATTTATATATGAACGTCACTTACTATGAAATATTTGAACTACGATAAATATGTAATATATATTTTAACTATTCATTTATGAGATAAGGCTTAAGGTTTTATTTCCCGTTGTATTATTTAGTGTGAATCCCACAAAAAGTAGAAAAGTCCTTGGATTCCTTCAGTAAGTGAATACCTTTTTTTCCTCCTTGTAAAAAAAGGTATTCACTTACTGAGAAAATGTACATGATTCAATATCTTTAAAGATTGTAATGCTAATGTATGATTGTAATTGCTAATGTATTTAAACTAAAATTTGTAATAAATAAAAACTTAAATACAACTATAATATAACTTCGTATTTCATACCATCATAATACAACCAAACTCTACATTTTTTTTCTCCGTTTGGAGTTATTACTTCATTTGTTTCATAGTAAAGCGGCTTATCTTCATTTGCTCCGTAATTATTAAAAAAATGATTCAAATTAGATTCGGCGGCTCTCATAAATGGATTATACAAACTGGGTTTGAATTTCGGTAAACTTTCGAATAAACTCGCGGTTCGTTCATAAGGATTTCTCTGGAAGTAATTTCCTGGTCTACCTAGTTTTGGGATTTGAAAATTATAGCGATCCCTGTTTGATACCCAATAGGGGTACGGTTGCAAGGCGCTTGGAAAATCATACTGAACTAATTGCGGATTTTTGATGTGATAGTAATTTGTTAACTTTTTATTCCTTGCATCTTTGTTAATGTCTATAACGTATGGGTAATCTTCCTCTCGTGGATAGGTTTCATTTTCAACATTATCTTCTATTTCACTCTCTCGTGCCTTAGTTTTATTATTCTTATTGAGCTTTACCTTTTTCTTTGTATGTTCAACAATGTTATCTGCAGGCAGATTAGGAAAGAGACTGCTAGTTTCATTGAAGAAGTCTGGTGTAAATTTGACTATTTTATCATCTTCATCGATACCATTTTCTGAATTCTTCGCGTCAAGGTATTGCGGGGTAGTATATATGTGCGTGCATGTAGAGTTTTCATCGTAGCTGTCTCGCCAGTCTTCCTTTATCATATCTGCTGCTTTCTCAGCTATCATTATAATGGGAGCATTTGTGTTGCCGCTGACAATGGTGGGCATGATGCTACCGTCGACCACGCGAAGGTTCTTTACGCCGTACACCTGAAATATTACAATATGAACAAATATTAAATAAACATAATAATTAATTTTTATAATTATTTAATACTAATTTATCTTACCCTCAATCTTGGGTCCACAACCGCTTCAAGGTTACTAGCTGGCCCCATAGCGCAGGTGCCAACTGGGTGATATATAGTTAAGCTGTGGTGCCTTGCCTGGCACTCTAGATGCTCGTGCGACATAAGATCATGTTTACCGCAACCTGGATTACGTTTTGGGTTCGGCCGAGCGTTCAGCTCGCGAAGCGCTGGCTGCTGAACTAGTTGTTGTACAATTCTAGCGCCTTCCACCTGAAATGACCATGAACCACGTGATATTATGATTTTTCTATGCAAGGCCTTTACTTTAAAAAAAATATTAATCGTCTTGTACGACTATTACTATATTCTTTATTTCCAAGATAAAAATTATTTATAATTTTATTTAAAATTCCAACTGATATTGAATTAATTAGTCTGTTTTAGATTGTTTGTCTAAAAATAATTATGCTTATAGACAAAAAAATTTCAACATAAATAATAAAAAGGACTAGTCGTACCATTGTTATCAAAGAATAACCTCGCCACTTTCTTTATTAGAAATACCTATGACTATATTCTAGTTCAAAAAAATTGAATAGATATGAAGCATTTTTAAACAAAAAAGGTTACAAGTATTTATGAGGATAAATCTAATATTTGAACTTGTTTAATTGAAATTGAAATAATAAAACAAAACTTACAATGACATTCACATCCTGAGGATCTGAAAAATAGTTTGGATAAATTCGGGGAGCGGAATAAGGGTTTGCATCACGCAGCTTTACATATCCCCGGCTTCTTGGCCTTAGCAGTAATGGCACAATTGAGAAAGAAGGTTCAAAAAGAATATCTTCATACAACTCTGCGTACGTCTCATCTGATAATCCGTTTGACCGTTTTCCAAAGAAGCCACCGTCCATATTGTCTGCAGTAGGTGCTATGAATAGCTGGATATCTGGGTAATCTTCGCTCGGGTCCTGGTATTTAGTATTTACAAAAGCCATTGCCTCAGCTTCCATCATACTGTACAAAATTCCCTTTTTATTCAATGTAAAATCAATAAGAGCCTGAATTGTAAATGTTGTAAATAAATTGAAACCGTATTCTGTGCCATTTACGTAAGGGTTATCAAAGAGGAAAGAATGTCCACCCATAGCAACATGATCTTGCAAATTTTTTCCAACTCCAGAAAGATTGACAATGGCATCAATACCAACTTCTTTTAGGTGAGTGGCTTCGCCTATTCCTGATAACATCAGCAACTGTGGAGTTTGAATAGATCCAGCGGACAAAATTACTTCCTTACCTGCTTTCACTATTCGTTCTTGCCCATTCTTTACAAATTGCACACCATAGGCTTTATGATTTTCATCGATCAACACTTTTTTCACCAAAGAATGAACACTAATGTGGAGATTTGACCTTTTTGCTGCGGGTCTTAAGTATCCTTTTGCAGCACTACAGCGAAGGCCATCACGGACAGTAGCATGCGAGCGAGTGAAGCCAGTTTGGTATGGTCCATTAACGTCAACTATACTGTAGCCTAGCTGCGTTGCTGCTTGTAATATTTTCCTCGTAATCGGCTGCTCAAAATTGAAATATTCCACTGTTAATGGGCCACCAGTAGAATGATATGGATCATGTTGATATTGAGGAATTCTCATATCTTCTGCTTTCAGAAAATACGGTAGAATATCTTTGTAGGACCATCCAGTATTGCCCATGCGAGCCCAGTTATCGTAATCCCGTTTGTTTCCTCGTATATAAAGCATAGCATTAAGAACACTAGACCCACCTAGTACCTTTCCACGTGGCCACCTGCATCTTCTATCTATCATGCTTAAACAATACGCATCACTAGGCTCAGTCATAAACTGCCAATCTATAGATGATAATTGCAGAACAGGAAACAATGCCGGTACTTCAGATAACACATTTTCATCCTGCCCTGCTTCTAGTAGTAACACCGTCCAGTCTGGGTTTTCTGATAGACGATTAGCAAGGACTGAACCGGCTGAACCAGCGCCTACTATGATGAAGTCGTAGCAATCATAAAGGTGTTCTAATGGATGGTCTCTCACTCTGTTTTCGGAATCTTCAATATCGGGTCTATATAAATGAATGGCCATGCGAAGCACTATTAATGTGGCCAATCCCGGTATGAGTCCGAATAAAATCCTAGTTCTTGAATAAATGGGTCTAAGTGAGAAATGATTATTCGATGACATTATTTCCCGCAAGTTTGTAATAAAAGATCACGAGTGATATGAGGAGCTATTGATTGAGAACTGATTCAGCAAATGTAATGAAATCAAATCGGCCATAATGTTTTTTCATGAGCACAGATTAATATAATTTATTAACAAGGGGAACGATTTTAGCAACTGGTAATATCTATTATGTAATTTTACTGTATAGATCTAGACTTTTTGTTTAGGTAAATATATTTTTTATAAAACCCATAAACTGTTCAATCCAGATAGTATATAACAGATCAATCAATTAAGACTGATTAATTACACATTGGAGTTTAGTGGAATAAGCACTTCAAAATATTTAAAAGACAAACATAATATTTTAGTGTTTATTTATTTACCTTAAAGGTTTTATATATGTCAACGGCGTAGCATCAACTCCAAAATGTACCTTTGAACTCCTGATGTTTTTCATTTGTAGTCATTTGAAGCTTAATGACTTTCGTGATAATAATTTCCAAATATCGATCTGACCATCAGCAGTGTCAGCTTGTCCATACGAACATATAATACATTCAAAATATATTGTATTTTACTATAAAGAATAATTTTTCACGGGCTTGACAAATTTAATTGAATATCAATCTCTTTCAAAGTTTCCATGTATTTTCGTGACGGTTGTCTGTTGAATACGTTCTTTAGATCACTAACTCGAATTTGAGTTGTGTTTTGGTTTATTTGAACTTTACACCTACTATATACGAGTATACCCTTCCAAGCAAGACAAATAAGAATTATCGTAATTTTATACTGTATAGCACAGGTATATTTATACCTGTAAAAGTTAAAACTTTAAATAACAATGCAAAATCAATTGTTGTTCTCATGTCTCTGTGTAAAATTACTCTGTGAGCATTATGTATTATTTTAAAATTTTGTTTGTCAGTGATATTCACCTTTGTTCATTATTACAACACAATAACCATAGAAATATGACCCCGATATTATCTTTACAAAACTTTAAGACTTATTAGTATATAATGTTTTATAATTTTAATCGTACTTTTAATTAATTTATGGTATTATTTATTTCGAGTTTCAGGGAGCATATCGCGGCTCAGCAATGTAATAAGATCAAGTTAGACGGCCGTATGGTTTAGTGGTACCTTATTTACGCTATTGAATTTTCAACGAAACACTGTAGTTAAGCTGTGTGAATGTAAGAAATAAATCTAATGTAGCATTTGTTATTCTTTCCTTTTCCTAAAGAAAAAGAGAGAGAAAACGAGATTACTGTAAAGATTAGGGTCATTATATATTAATACAATTTTTTTCTCAAAAATGTACTACTAGTACCTATGTAAATAAGATCAGTTAGACGGTGGTCTAATCGATTGGTCAGTACCGCTATCTACTTAGCCAGAGGTCTCGGGTTCGAATCTCATAAGGGGTTCATATTTGTATTATGAGTACCTACGAACATTTATAAACGTTTCATGAATATTAAAAATATTTTCTAGTCCATATTAAGGAGAACGGAGAAATTTAAATAGTAATATGTATATAAATATCTGAAATATCCTAAATAAATATACTAACATTCATGACTCATGAAAAAATATTGTCACTCATCCAAGAAATTCGAACCTGGGACCACTGGCTAAGCAGACAGCCTTACGTTATTATCTATATTTATCCATTATCAAGTATCCCTAACAATATGAATAATTTAGGTTAAAGTTATTTAATTTTTGAGTAAGTTGACAATCATAAAAAAAATTAAATCTAATCGAACAACACTTTAACAGCTTTTAGAAAAATTTAGACAGCTTATTTAAAAATCATAAACATGTACGTAGGTGAGATACGTCAAAAGTTTGTTGCATTAAATATGCAGCCTCGCCAAGAAGACTAGAAATAAAATTTAGTGGCAATACTTTTACGTATTTATTTTCAAGGGAAACAAACATATGTTGTTGTCTTATAAATAATGTATATTACTTAATTCATATTACCATAAAGTTTCCACAGATATATGACTCATAAAATAGGTCAACTTAAGAAAACAACAAGCAACAAAGAAACACAAAAAAACTATAATAATTTAAAACAAACATATTATAATTATTTTGCTACTACTTACTACTTACTATCTACAATATGATATTTTGATTTTATTGTTCTATGCCAGATATTGCTAAATGTATTGATTGCCTACACAACATGGTTTAAGTATCAAAATTCCAAAAAACGAAGTTTTATTGGTTATAAATTAATTTTTGTTCAATACTGTTTTGCCAGCCATTTAGGCTGGCTTTATACTTAGTAGGTTTATACTCCATTATAGATAATAGATCAATTTCATATTCGTGGACATAATTATAGTAACACTAATCAGCAGTATGATCACCCAAGTGTGGATAAGGCAGCCACAATTAACTATCTGGGCTTGATGATAAGTTGTTATTTATTCCACACATTCTACCACTATCTACTAGAATCCGTAAACTTATTTTTATTTTTAAAAACTTAGGACATGTTGCTAATTCTCAAACCATAAAAAGGTATACTAAGCTCTATGTCAGTCTAAATTGGGATATCGCACCTCATCTTGTGGCGCATTTAAGACTCATTTGATAATATTGAAACAAGCAAAATGAGCTGTTCTGAAGGCGTACACTTTCCTACTAAGGATCTCTATGAGTATTGTGAAGTGATAACAGTGCGACACCTTTTCATTTTGCAAATGGTTCTAAAGCAGCACTCTTATGTTAACTCAAGCAGTTTTGCTAAAAGTGATTGGATATCTGAAATAATATATAGGATTCCCTTTACTAAATTATGCAGTACAGTATAGTGCAGTACATCTTTTGGTAGACAAATGTATTTCTTTTTGGATACCTTCTTGTATAATAATATAAATAACAAATTGAGTAGAATTGTTAAAAATAAATGTCTGTATAAATATTGTTACTGTTTGGCTTCTAAAATTAGGCTATGACAAGACAGAGGAGCTACTTAGGTCATTGCATAAATATTCTTTATAGGTACTAGTTAATATGATAATAGAATATTTGTATTGAAAATAACAAAATAAAATTGGGTACAAAATGGAGGGGTTATCTGGTACTTATAGCACAGAGTTATTATATTTTAAGTACCAGAGGTCATATTAGTAAGTTGAAGCTGTACAATAATAATGTTCAAAATAATTTTGGGAAATAAATTTTCATTTTTTTTATCCCATTCACTATGGTCGAATCTTGAATACATCTTTTTAATTATCAATGTGTATGATGGCTGTCTTCTATGAAATTTTATGCGAAAACGAGATATAAATGTTTTTCGTAGATTAGTCTGAAATCGGACTCGTTAAAACGAATTTAATATTTAATTCACTATATTGAAAATGAGGTCCTTTGAGTAAGACAAAGACGCTCGGTATGCTTATAAGTCACACTTGTTAATAGTGAGACTTCATAATACGCCCGGTGAGAGAGTGGAATGCGTTATCAACTTTGTTTCTTCTTTCAGCATATAACTTAGGGCCCGACAAAATATCTTAAAATTAGTAGCAGTGCCGCTATTGTATAGTATTAAGAACTACGTTTTCATAAAAGCATTTCTGATCTAAATGAAACTAAAATCGTAACGTCTCAATTTTGCTTCAAACTTATACTAGGGGTCGGGTAGTATATTCAAGATGTTTTCACTCGAATAGATATTGTTATCATTAACAATACAATATTATACAATTATCTGCATCAGTCATTAATTATTTCATTGCTTTAACTAGAAGGAAACTTCACCACCAAACTACTACACATACAACTGACAAGAAAGGTTGAATTTTCCACATTATTATTTCAATTATTGATAATTTAGACAACATTCGTGATACATAGGATTCCTACACAAACTGTTATTTAAAAAAACGTGATATTATAAATTAATGATTTATTTCATAACGAGGAGCATTTAGAAATTATATTTTACAACTTATTGTTTAAATTAACATACAATTATCTATAAGCTAAATAAATAAATAAATAAATTACAGTGCTTTTTTACACAGACCACAGATACATTTCTTAACACACTTTGACCAATCTCATTATTGCGAAACAATTGTCAGTGAAGAGCTAACAACTCCAACATTTATTTCAATTATGTTATCCGTGATAATTAGGAAGTCTCATAATACTGATTTGTAAATCTAATAATTTGTACAATAACATCAGGCATAGTATCTTGACATACGGCGTTTAAGCCAGAATTCTTTGATCATATCACTGCCCTTCTCTCCAATCATAATAATAGGTGCGTTTGTATTACCACTTACCAAGTTAGGCATGATACTCCCATCGATTACTCTAAGGCCTTTCACACCGTAAACTCTTAATTCACTATCTACAACAGCATCAGGATCCCAATATGGACCCATCTTCGCTGTGCCAACAGGATGATATATTGTGCAAGTATATTGCCTAATCATGCATTCCCAGTAAGCATCTGTATACCGTTGTATGCTAGCACAAGCAGGAAATACGTGCTTGTTTAGCACAGAACCATATCTCTGGAAAGCTTTGGTTCTAGATACAGCAACAGCTATTTTCACGCCTTCTATCAACGTTTTAATATCCATTTCGTCAGTCAAATAGTTCGGATATATGTAAGGGTAATCATAAGGATTGGCGCTACGCAACTGAATAAAACCTTTGCTTCTAGGTCGCAGCAACATAGGAATTATGCTCCAAACATCCATATTATTTATCGGCCGGAAAACTGCATCATAAAAGTTTTCTGTTAGACCGTGTACTTTGCGTAACTGTTCACCGCCATCAGAATTGGTTGATCCAGATATAAAATGGAACTCTATATCAGGAAAATCATCGGAGGAATTCATATACTTTGTATTAACAAACGCCAAACCTTCAACGCCTCCCATAATTGTTAGCGGACCTTCACCTAAAACTGCATATTCCATTAATGTGCTGACTGTATGAAGTCTCTGTTCTACAATGGACACTTGTTTATTTATCATAAAGGCCAATCCACCTAACCCAACGTGGTCTTGAAGGTTTCTTCCCACTTTCAAGTTCTGTATTACTGGAATTCGATGCTTTGTTAACTCCTCAGAAGGACCTATACCAGATAACATCAAAAGTTGCGCTGAATTAACAGTACCAGCTGATAAAATAACTTCTTTTCGGGCGCGGATACGGTATATCATTTTGTTTCTGACAAATTCGACACCAAAAGCTATTTTAGTTCTTGGATCAATAAGAACTTTAGTTACATGGGAGTGCATAGCTATATGCAAGTTTTTTCGATCCTTAGCTGGTCTCAAGAAGGCTTTGGATGTAGAGCAGCGACCACCGCGTCTAATAGTGCCTTGGGCCACCATAAACCCCGTCTGATTTTCGCCATTAATATCTCTATTCATATAACCTAATTCTAGTCCGGCTTCGATGAAGGTGGATACTAATGGTGTGTGATAAGGAGCTTCAGCTATTGTAAGATATCCTCCTTTACCGTGGTACGGTGTTTGCGCTAAATAAGGATTCTGATTATCCTCAGATTTTTTGAAATAGTAAAGTGCATCTTTGTATCCCCAGCCCTTGTTCCCCAACTGTTCCCAAGTATCGTAGTCTTTCTTGTTTCCTCTAAGATACAGCATGTAGTTTAGTACTGAACTACCACCGAGGACTTTGCCTCTTGGCCAATTACATCGCCCGCCTTCCATAGCTGTAACAATAAAAAATATTGTAATTTGTAATACACAATTAAAATTGTTATAATACTTTGGGAATTATTATCTGAAAAATATAACAATAAAATGCTTTTAAATAAATAATAATATTGCAAAAAAACTGAAACTGAAATTAAGTGAAATTTATATTTTTCTATAGACCAGGACCATTCTTACAATGGTAGCTGATTTTATTATTCGTGATTAATATAGATAAACTGACCAAGACAACTAGTTCCTTGAGGTTCAGTTTTATACTTCCAGTCCAGCTTACTGAGTTGTAAGTATCCTGCTAAAATTGGAACGTCAGATATCTCCGTCTCATCTCCACCGGCTTCTAGCAAAAGCACTTTCCAATGACCAATTTCGGAAAGACGGTTGGCTACTACAGCGCCTGAAATATAAAAAAGCTATTGATATAGATATGAATAGGCGCTCCTGATGAAAATTTTGCAATAACCAATCGAACCAATTTAATTAATCCCACTCTGGTCATTGAAGTGAGGAGAGAAATATAAGTGTCATGTCAATAAATCCGCGCCATGCAAGAGTACTTTCCGTTCTCTTATACGTAAATGACGATATGTGAGATATAGCAGCTAGCATCATCTAACAGGTGAGAATGTAAAATATAACAAAGAGTCGAAATAATAAGTAAAGAAAACGAGGTGGTTAATGACACGGAGAAGAACACAGAAATATGAGCGACAATTCACAAAGTCATTTTAAAAAGTTTCTAAGCATTATGTGCGGAACTACCGGAGATAGTTATTTATCGGCACATTTAATAGCGTTTATGACAGGACTTTTAAGAATGATTTGGAATCAACACAGCGGGATAATTCGCCGACTTATTTGAACAGCTAAAATGATGTCCACTGAGTTATTAGCAAATACACTGGATTTCGCTGGCATTCTATTAAAGTAAAATTATTTCGATATGAAAGGGAAAGAAGGAACGTAAAGTTAGTTGACACTTAGATACACGCTTGACTTATTTTTATTGCCAAGTTTTTGGCAATTACTTCACAGGTTGTCTATCTTTTTCTGGTCGGATTCATTGAGAGTAGAGCTGAACTTAAATATAATTTTAGTTCATGCAGTACAGAATCGAAACCACTATTAAACTAGTACTATATTGTCAATCATGAAGAGGCAACGAAATCAGTGATTATCTGTTTAATGATAATAAGCTATTAGAACTTTGTCCAGCCTCATTCTCATAAACGTCGAATTCGATCGAGAAAGTCACGCTACGTGAAAAATTACTCATATTGATTTCTTGATTCGATTGCTTCCCAATTGGTATATATTTAGATGGCACAAGCAATGGATAAAATTAGCTATGCTAATATAAAAATAGTGAGATTATTTATATATGTTTACTTTAGTGTTTATAATAGGACCATAATTGATAATACACGTTGAAAAAATAGTTAGTCGAAAACTGTTTTTGTAACTTAAAGGAATACTTTGAAATCATTAATTATATCCGCAAGTGGAACATCTACAATATGTACCAATATTAATAAATTCTAACATATTTTTGTAATGAACTCATTTTATATTATATAATCATTGTAATTGCAAATCAACTCTAATAAGTTTTGTATACCAACGTTTTGGCTGAACACCCTTATTTAGCAATAATTGTAACATGTAAATAACCTGTAAACCGTGTATATAAACAAATAAATTATTTGTATTTGTATACTCACTGACCGGCGGAACCAGCTCCAACGATTATGAAGTCATACTCCGACAGCATCAGACTGTCGGTGATATCTGCCGGGCGACCTTCGGGGTCCGTCTGGTCGAACTGGTAGTATGCTATTGCGGCGACCAGCATAGGTATAAACCAGGAGACCTGGAAACAAGTGTAGATAATATATAAATATGAAACTCAGTATTTAAAAGGAAATTGATATTTTATGGTACTCCTTCAGAGTAATTATATCACGTTATAAAACAGTGTGTAAAACAATAACACTCTTGAACATATTGCTACAATATAGTACTCGAGGTTATTTTAAACGGTCCAATATTTTATATGTATAAAAGAATATCATAATTTTTTATATACTTTTGTTCTATTTTGTATATGTATTCTTGAATAAACTTAGTTTTTCTAAGTCAGAAAGTTAAGTAAGTCAATTAGCTAGCATTCATCTAAACTAATAAAATAATATAATTAGCCACTCTGCCTTTCGAATTCAATATGAAAGGGATAGAATTACTTTTAGAAACATCAGGTTAGTTGACACTTGGACGATCCATACTTTGGACTTATTTCAATCAGCATGTTTCATGATGTGCATTAAAATGAGGCAAAATTTATTCGCAATTTTAGCAACGTCATAGAAGTAATCTGTCTTTTTCAGTTCAAATTGGTATGAGAGAGTAGAACTGAATTTAAATTTAATTTAGCCTTATACTGCTTATCAAAACCTTTGAATTCATTTGTCTAACAAAATGCAGTTTCCTTTCGAGAGTAACAAAGGTCCAAAGGTCATCTTGATTACCTGAGTACTGGCAGCGGCGATGGCTGTGCCTGATATGACGTCAGCCGCCACGTTCACTATCGAGCTCATCTCGTCGCCTGTAACATGGAGAGAGTAATATCAGCTGTTAAGTTCGATGACCTTTGATCACTTGTTGAAATGGAATTCAAGAATATTATATAAATATGGTACATTTTGACATGATGCGAAGTTAACAAGCTACTACCTAACAATTTAGCGATTCATAAGTTATAATAAACATAAAATTATATGCTTATTGTTACGATTGAATAAAAAAAAAAATTTAACTTGACGTATTTTTATTCAAAATATCGGATGGAATTTGTCTTGAAACATGCTGCATGGGCAAAATTAATAGATTAATTTTTCACTAGATATCGTTTATATTATTTGAATCGAATCATAAAAATCACTTGCAGCTTCCATTTAAGAAGAAAGATACACATACTCAATTCTGTATGAAGGAAGACACAATATCAAATTGTTAAGTCCAATTTGAGGCAAACTGTGTCTAGGTATACACGCAGGTCCCCACATAGAAGGTTCGTCACATTAGGCTAGGTTAAGTAGGTTTAATTAACCACGATTCACTTATGCGATGAAATATTTTGTCACATCGGGTCATAATTTATTCGATGAGTAGTTTATCGCCGCCGTATTCAAAATTAGGTATACACGCAGGTCCCCACATAGAAGGTTCGTCACATTAGGCTAGGTTAAGTAGGTTTAATTAACCACGATTCACTTATGCGATGAAATATTTTGTCACATCGGGTCATAATTTATTCGATGAGTAGTTTATCGCCGCCGTATTCAAAATTTTCCCCTTAATTGAACCCGTGAATAGCTGATTATCCTATTATAATTTAACAGTTGCAACTTTCATTAACCTTGAATTAGTTATTACCATCGACAAAACAATTGAATGTCAGTAGGACTATGCTTAATACTAAGACTAAAAATTGGTGAACACCAGGAGATTATTATTATTTAACCGTCGGTTTTGACATTTATGGTATGGAAGAAATGTCAAAAACAGGCAGTAATTTTAGTCACATTTTTTCGTATTACAAAAAAAACTTAAATATATTAATCGAAGAAAAAGGAAAACTGTATTTTTTTGGCACATTGGCTTAAATTTCTTTATTTTTTTTGATATGAATAAAGAGAAATCCAAGGCAATGTTATTAAGACGTAGCCTGAAGGATACAGTCCAATAAAGCATAAAAAAAACTAAGCTTAGATTGAAACCTTATTTAATTTCCGCGTTAAAAATCCTATAATTTAATGAAAATTATTTTTCTCCACAATCTTAAAATAATTTACAAACTAGTTGAACTACAGCCTTATTAAGATAGAGTGGCGCCTGAACGAGTAACTACGACTAAGAGAACTAAGTGACACGAAACCTTTATGGGTGAAGTCAAAATGAAATTACGCCACTTAATTTGTCTTCTACCACTATGTTTACTATGGTATAAGAATGCTTCTACAGTACCGTTAGCAGTCATGCGTACGCGCACGTATCATGCGCTCTTTAACGGTCGCTTTGCTCGCCTCTTTTTTAGTGACACACTTTTTTGAAAGTCGTGTTTAAGTCAGAAAACTTCCTTTTAGTCATGGACTTTAGAAAACGCTCCTATTTAACCAACATGCGTCATAAAAAAAACCAAGTGTATTCTAAAAATTTAACTTTATCGTTTCTTTTTGATGAATCTGCAATTATAAATGTATATATGCGATATAACTTAACACACTCCACGCACATGACACGGCTCCCTACAATGAAGGGTTTACTAATTTACAAAATATAGGTATCGCTGTTGGAAATGTTCTTAAATAGATTATAATTTGATGTTTATGAATACACAGGGAGTCACAGTCGGCACTTCAATGTTGCGAAATAGTTAATGTTTTATTGGAAAAAATATTTAATGAACAGTGCAAATATGGGCATTGAAACACATTCAATGCCCAATAAAATTTTAAGCTTTCTCTTACAATTAGTCAAGGTACATTTAATTGTTCTATTCTACATCAGTTTCAGGATTCCTGAGTTCTTGTACTGTATAAATAAAATCTGGTCTGTTACCTTTATTATAAGAAACAGTTTCTTGAGTAATAAAGTAGATATGTAATGAAAATGAAGAGGTAATTTAATGAAGATTAAAATATTATTATGAAAAATTTAAGAATAATCGAAAATCGGGAGCAGTGTACATAAGTCTGTATCCCGTAACTTACTTTACAGGAGGTTGATGATTATGATAATGCAATAGAAATTCTTTCATCATTTTTTGATTTCTTTTCTTTCTTTGATTTCACCCTATTAATTGATACTTCAGTAGATAAAAGTACCTAATAAATACTAGAATATGAGAAAACAACCTGGCATGCCAATAAGAAACGCCTTGGAATATTTCTTCTGAAGTTTGTTACTTCAAATTTTATACAATAAGAAGATTGCGTTTAAGTCATCACATATGAAATATACTGGTATATATGGTTTTACATTTTCTTTCAACAAAGGCTATAATTTATTATTATGTGCAATTTCTATGTAAATCTCAATAAGAGTCGTTCGATGCGAATTATACCTTATATTATATTATTATTATTATGCCTTATGTTCTATGTATTATATCGCATACTAATAAGTCAGCTTATATCTAGAATAAATCCACAGTTATTCAGAGTCTGTAGAAAGTGATTCTGCCAGCTCACTCGAGCGAAGCTAACGTACTTCTGCTTGCTACAGTGCTATTGTACAATACTGTTTATCCAGAATATTAAGCGGTTCCGGTGAAAATAGCTACAGTTATATAACGAACTTAATTAATATACACGCAGGGTTTGATATTTGTAATGTTGGATACAATTACGATAGACAATGAAAGTGCAAAATACATAGTGAAACAGCTATTTCGGAATGGCTGAACTTTGTAGATTAGTTGATAATATGGTGAGTATTTCTTTAGCCTATTTGTGGAATGATTTCGACAAAAAATAGCTATTACAAGAAGCCGCTGTTTCCACTAAACATTATGCCAGTATATGATAAAGAAAAGAAGTTGGTCTAAGGAAGCGAAAAGAAGCTAAAAATAAATATTTAGAAATCAAACGATGAAAAATAAACGATGTGAAATCAAACGATAAGAAGAGAGAAATCCAATTTATTTCTGTGCTTACTTTTTCCTCTTTCTCTAAGCGAGATAAGTTGAACATCCTAACATTACCCATAGGTCTCTAATGCAGTCGACGTTGTCAGTCATAATTGAATGAAAATATGTGATTTATTAAAAGAGTACATTGAGAGATCTTTAGTAGTACCCTTATTCCTTATTCTAATTATATCAATTTAAATTTTATTAAGGTAAATTGGTTATAGTTACTTACAATTTCTTCTGAGGTATATTTTGAAAATATTCTTTTTTGTAAATTTAACTTATTACCGATGTTCCATTGTCTGACTAAAACGTTATTGTGTTATTAAACATAGCATCGATTCGCGTTTTTTCTTTTACTCATTGTTTTAGTAATATTTATTGAAATGACGACCATAACCACTAGGTGCAATAGTATGAATATTTTTTGTTGTCATTGAGTTAAATTGGATTCTGTTGTTATAAATGAAGTTTATTTATTCAAACATAGTTTTTAATCCTGCAAGTAGTTTTTTAATTAGTTGGTAATTAAACGTATATTTAAATGGGCATGTATTAATCGAATCGAACCAGAAGTCAAACGAATGCGTTTTGTACATAACTTACTAATAATAAGTAATTACAAATTATTATAAGACTCACCTTCACTAACACGTTACAAATAGAAATAACATCCGTTAAAGTTCGATAGCACAAAATTTCACTTATTCACTAAAAATACAACGAAATTGTGAGCACTTTCGCTGTCCATTGCTCGTCTTCGCACTTTCAAGGTCGTATTAACGATATTTTCTTAATTAACTTTAGTACTAAGAAGTTTGTTGCATTATCAGACAATTATTTTTTTAAGAACTTTTATTTAAAAAGTTTAGAGCAAAGAGGTTTGTTTAGTTGGTTGGGTAACGGGTACTTTCTTCGATTGCCGGTATTCGACTCGACACTCCTCACCTTGGCCGCTATCGTGGTGAAATAGTGGGAGGTCTTATAAGTTGTTTTCGGTTAGGTCCTTTCCGTTGATCTTTGAAATTTGGAAACGTGTGTGGCTAAACGTTTGTTTGTTTAATAAGTTTTTTAACAAACTGTACAATTTATGAGTTAAAATTGTAGGAATAGTTTAATAAAATAGACGTTACTGAAATAATAATTACGTAGCTGATTTTATATTATAAGGGTAATGATAAGAAATTAATTATTTTCTGCAGGACAATTATTAACATAAGGTAGCATAGTTTTTAATTGCTTATTGTGGTGTATGCATGGGCCGATTATAACTAAGAATACATTTTCATTCTCAAAAATGTACCATCTAGAACATGTTATGTTTCCTAAAGTATTAATTCTCTTCCAAATTTGTATTGGAATATTTCACAGGTACACGAAGTATCTATTGATTCTTTTAGACCGGTAATGTGTAACCGGTAAGGTGGCGATCTTACGTATTCTTTACCCTTTACATCCGTAGTAAAATGGTAGATATTTAGAAATTCCGCCAAGCCAGTGATATTACCGGCTTGGAGGCATTTCTAAATACCGACCTTCGATTTTGATAGATACTTATACACTACTTAACTCTACTGCCGGAAGACATTGCTTCCTAAGAAACCAACAGGAATTGAGAGATGATGTTTACGTAACCTCAAGGTAATGTTTCCATTAAACCAGTCCCAGCTCTCCCTCGAGGTGACTGCCCTTAACATCTGAACTAGACCAATTGAACTTGAGCTCTTATTTTGTTGACTTTAAAGTGCTTTATATCTTAGCCACAAATTTAGTCTCATAGAACAATTTATTACATGATATTACAGAGCGCTAACCTATGGCTTATTATAAGAACACCCAAATTGTACAACACCATGAGTAATAGCAAGAACTTTAATATTTTTTCATGTATCTCTAGTTTAAATTTTAATTCAATTGAACCGTCGTCGATAGCTTTTCTCGTCAGCTTTCAAAACGACAATAGCGTCTCTGTTATGAAGCATTGGAAACTACTTTTTGTGTATGTATTTATCAGCTAAACAACTACGATCGAAACGTCTCGAAACAATTGAAACTTACCTTCCAGGATACTGTACTCTACCTAAGTTTAAAACTGTCTACTCCGATGTTTTGTTTGACCAGTGCTAAAATTACACATACTAATTATTATCTTTGATGACTGGCTGGCCAAGTGGTCTGTACCCTTAGGCTACACGTCTAGATGTCCCAAGTTCGAGTCCTGGCCGAAGTGTAGCCGTGAACAAGTATTTGTGTAAGGCACACAAATACTTATTCACGGTTCATCGTTGCGTAATATAACAAATATGTATATAATATTTAATTTGTCTTTCTGTTACCTAGTATCAATAACACAAGCTCACATTGGGCTAGATAACAGGTATCGTAAGAATTATTTACACATTTTTACATATTTTTTTTATGTAAAAAGAAATTAATAAGTTATTGAAAGCCAGCATTAGTGTATGTACTATTCTATATTCGATGGGTTCTATCTGTAAGGATGGTTTTTATTACGTGGCGTTGAATTTTGACATATTTTACATGGATCTTAAAACAATATCCGTAGGTCAATTATTGAAACCAAAGATAAGCTGATTATTATATGTGCAATCTTGTAACTGACCTAATACAAACTGCATTACCTTTGATAGGTATAAGTACACAACAAAAGTTACACTTTACTTCATTTATGTTATTATATGAATAAAATGCACCTAGTTTATAAGATTGAGGTGAAATTTTGGCATTTTTATGTTGAAATTTATATGTTAACTGATATTTAAATATTTTTCAATAATATATATAAAATAAAATAAATAAATAAACAATTTTTTAAATATTTAATATTTTTTGTTACCAGGAGGATGTTGCGGCTCTATGCAGAAGCGGACCATCGTGGGAGGGTGGGCGTGGGCTTGGTGGCTGGTCACGGATGTTCAACGTATCTCCCTCGAGGTTAGTTCTTTTAATCTATTTATAATTACAACTTACCTACAATATGCATGTAGTGTTAACCGATTGTCTATTGTACACTTGGCTATAAGTTATATATTATTTTGTATGCATATACATTAATCAGTGGAACAATTACTGGTAAACCATATAGATAAATAAATAAAAAACTATTTCGAGGTTCCGTACCTCGCTCTAACTGCGTGCGTGGATGCCTTCCACGCTCGCATTGCACCGGCCGCTGTGTCTAAGATTGCCCAAGCAACTCTTGGCAGCCTGGTAAATCGCCATGGCAGAATCCAGGACACTCCTGAAAAAGGCATTGAAGTTATCGGAGTTTTAGTGGATTCCCAGTGCCTCTATGATCAAGCGATGTGCGAGTACCTCTTACTCCCGCCGTTTAGCCAATGGCGGGTCTGTAAAGAACCTGTCTGTCTAAATATCTTTTATTTATTTTGTACATATTTAAATTCTATAACTGGGACAATTTGTAAATACCCGGTAAATACCCACTTTAAGTAGTAGCAGTAGTGATAACTATTACCTTTAATTACATTTGTATATTTTTCTCCTACATATTCCCTGTTATGACGATTTAAAACAACTTAGTAAATGAGTCTATTTAAATAAAGATATTTTGACTTTGACTTTATCGTGAATTCTCTTTATTCAGAGAGAGGGTATTTCAACTTAATACTTTTGTAAAGTAGAGAAAAAATCAAATCGGCAGAATTAAAAAATTATAATTTATCAGCTGTTTTATTTATCAGTTTACTAGCCGCCGTCCTGGCTTCCGATAAAAATTTTCTTTCACAACAACCATGTCCTGACAATAACGAACACAACCAAAAATAATCCAATTTAGTGCAGGTAGTTCGAAAATTAGTAGTTCCATTTTATTTATATTTATCCAATTCACAGGTTATGACTCTTAACCCGATGTGTGAGAGCGTGGAGACGGCGCAGGGTGTCCCCCTGACGGTAACTGGAGTGGCTCAGTGCAAGATCATGAACGAGGATGAGCTTCTTACCACTGCTTGCGAGCAATTCCTCGGCAAGACTGTCAAAGAGATCAAAATGACTGTCCTTCAGACACTGGAGGGTCATCTGAGAGCTATTCTTGGTGAGTACTTAGTAATAAATTTATTGTATACCTGAATATATTTTCTTCAAGAAACAAGCCACACTTTAAGTGGTCTTTTTATTTATCTTCACAGTTTTAAAGTAGATGTGCCTATAGTTAAATAGCTACTTATGTATTATATTTCTAATATAAATTTATTATATTACAATAATTATTAAAACCATGACCTAGACCAGCTGAAGATCAGAGGATACAAATATATCTGTAAAGATAAAATAAAGACATACTTGTATCCTTATTATCATAAGAATTGATCATCTGAAGAAAGATAAACACATTAAATGACGAGTTTTATTACTTTTAATATCGACGTAAAATTTACATTAATGGTTTGTTCGATCTGCTCATACTCTAAAAAGATTCAAAATTAATAGAATTAACAAAAAAGATTAATTATTTTTTACGTAAACCTATCCATAAAATATGTATTATAATGTTATCTAAGATTTGCATGACATCAGTGCCACCTATTGATACTCTATGTAACTTTAATAAAACAATAAGTTGTAGTACTTGTGTATAAGAAAAAGCATATCAGTATTTTTAAGATAGTCTTGGTACAGCTCGGCAGATGGCACTTTATACAGCGCCGTTTCTTTAGCAGAATTTATACGATATCTATCATTAATCAAAATCTAAATCAATCAATCAAAATCATTAATCAAATAAATATAATATTTATAAATATTTTATTATTATTTTTTATTATCATTTAATCATTCCTTTTTATTCAAAGATTCATCTTTACAGTAATTTTAGCTATTAATTATCTCTTCCTCACATACCCTTTAATTATGTTCATGGTCAAGGAAAATATACGGTATTAGTGACTGATTATCACTAATTACCCCCCGCAATAGATGTCTAGGTGGAAAAGCTCAACTTGTAATTTCCTTATCATTTAAGTAGCTATCTCCTAGTCACGCCAAGCGGTTAGTGGTATTTGTTACATGTCTTTATATTACAACAGACAAATTATATACAGGAAATATTTAAGGGTCAGTAGAATAATAGATATAATGGTAGGGTAATCGTCCCATTAAATTTTATCACACATACAATTACTAAGAGCATACATAGTACTCCAGTTATTCCACTATATTTTAAGTTCTACATATAGTCTGTGTAGGTATGGTATGCTAAAGATCATGCATGACCAACTTGTGACCCGCGGCAATGTTCCATACGGCCAGTAGTAATAATATTGAATTTAAATTTCGAACGTGAATAAAATTGTTAAGCGTCGCGGAAACATATTTTGATAATATCAATTTTCATAGATGAGCGACCCGTATAGGTTTTGCTGAAACACAAATGGCACGCAAAATTAAAAAGATTTGTCAAGTCTGACAAATACATAAGAAACTGAATATTTGGTAACTAAGCTCTAAAATACCAAATTATATCCTTTAGGCAGCTAAAAAGTAAAACACCAATCCCAAATTTTAATGAGGTATATGATATCTTCAAATAATATTTTATGTAAAGAAATTTGTATAGCATATCACATGCTGATTACTCACACAGCTAATCCTTTTATTTTTTGATTAACTATTTTATTGTATACTAGTGCCTTACAGAGACATCTAGTTTGATTAGGTACCACCGCCTTTTCTATTTCGCCCGCTTGAAGAGTATTACTGCCGTATTATTTTAATGCGGGCGGAATTGTGATTTGTTGCTTCGCTGTGAAAGGAGAGTAGCGTCATTGTACATTGAAGCAGGACTACGAGAACACAACTATGCTGTTAAAAAGCACTAACCAAACTAAGCAGAAAATATCTGCGCCCACTGAGAAATTTGAAGTAAATGGTCTCAGCCACCGGATCACAGAGGCAGTTAATTAGTTCCTGTATATTACTTTTATGAGAATAAATAATGGTAATAAAAAAAGGAAACACATATAAGGTTTACTAACAGAAACATACTTCTATAGAATCCTTTAATTACTAACTACACAGGTCTCTGATTGGACCCCTGTTCGACCCTTCTCAAAGTCTTCCCTGTTCTGTTATGTTTCTAATTCCAATATTATCTGTCTATATTAACTGTATATTTTCTATTATATTAGAGCTCTTGCTGGTATTTGAGTAAATCTAGATAGAACACAAAAGAAAACGATATTTTATGGTATTGCTGCTAAAAATATTTTAATATTAATCATAAATTTTTGTTTTCTTGTGGGCTACTCCTAGAAGCACCTAATGTGAGTTTCAATCGTATCGAAAAGTTTCGATCGTAGAGGAGTTCAGTTAATTATCGAATGTATATAAAATCGTTTCCAAAACTTCATAACGAAGGCGTTGCTGTTTTTTACAATTTGACAGATTACTTTAAACTGTCGAAAATCTCGTTAAAATTCTTGCTCATTATCTCCATCAAGACACAAGTAACTTCTTTTTAACCGCCTTCAAAAAGGATGAGGTTCTTAATTCAGTTGGTACATTTTTATAAAATTACGCTTATTTCTAAAATTGTTTTCGTTTTCTTAACATAACACGATTAAAATGATCTTTATGGAGAGCCTTCATCGACCCGTATTATTCATCACGTCACACTGCTTCCGAGTCAGCATTTCGGAAGTTTCGTGCTTGGATTTGATAAAAGTGCCCTTCAGGTAATGAGCACTCAGAAACACCATTTACGGAAATGATTAATAGATTAAGGAGTTGAATACTTAGTAGATAGAATACAAATGACAACGTATTGGCATTTACAAAGCTTGTGGAGAAGGCTAGGATTAAAGAGAACACTAATTGTGTCAATGCGACTACCTGACTAGAAATATGAATTTCCTAGGAAAATCCAATTTAGAACGTGTAGGGTAGAACGGATGATGGAATTAAAATTCATATTTTACTTAAATAGTTTTTGGAAATGTCTTGCACACATTTGAATTTGGAACATGATATTATTACAATGTATTATGACACTATAGTATTATAGATCATTGTGTCTGATCATGAACCCAACAAGTGAAGTGAAGTTGAGATTTGAAGCTAAGTACATGTTCAACTATACTTAATATGTCATTTTGTATTTACAACTAGTTTATAATTTTAATTGAGTATAGATTGAGACGTGCTAAGCTTCAAATTCTTAATTCAGAAATCGGTCATTAGATTTCCTATGGGTTGGGATTATTCCCAACGCAATGGAATTTAGTATCAATTTAGATTTAGATTTTAGTATCAATGGAAATACACTTGTAGATAGACCCGTCTACAGTGTCTATTGGTTAGCAGTGACTTTGTTATTTCTTAATACTGTTTATAATAATTATCAAATATAAATAGATAAATTAAAGGTATAATTTAAAAAATTAGATCGAATGTAATTTCTTGGTTCTTGTCCCAGTGCCTGTTGTTATGGTAACCGCTATCACACAACAAGCCGCTATGGATCAGTGTAGTGCTGTAATGGCACAAACTCCTCAAGAGTTGTGCTGTGTGTGTTCCGTGAAAGTGGGCCTATGCCCAGCAGTGAGATGTATATTGGCTATTGATAATGATGAAACATTATTTAAGAATTCTTACGTTACCTATTAACAAGATATGGACACAAACTGGTCGTAATTAAATTTTTTATTATATTTTATATGTTTTATAGGCCATGGTTACCATTTGCCATCAGAGGACCATCTGCTTTTTTGGCATTCTCTGACATACAAAAACACAATGTCAATAGCAGAATATACATGGAGATAAATTCCTCTCGTACATGGTCGCAAATAAAATACATCTATTAATAGCTTTCAAAAAGATTAATCTATTACGAATGTGATTTATGATTCTAAGTACAAAATACTGTTTTGAGCGTCCATATAAAATGCAGTACTCGCTACTTAGGAAGTCTCGCTTGCTCTCTGATAAGCCGATTTGGGAAGAGCATTTACAATGTCACTACCGTACACCATAGCCAATAAGGAAATAGGTAACGTCACAATAATAGTTGAATGATAAAGAAATAAGAATAGATATGAGGTCTATATACAAGCTATTTTCTTTTTTTCTGTTTATAACAGGGAAGGCAAAGGGATTAAGCGTATATACAGTGTATGTCTAAATATATTATATGCGGTTGTATTGTATTGTTTTGTGGTGGTCACATCTTGACGTCAAATTACTGAGGATAACGCTAACACAGTTAATTTGTTTTATATTTTCATATTCAAAACCATTAAACGCTATAATGTATTTGATACAGTAATAAAAAATTGGTTAATTTATCTATCACTTTTTGAATTGGTTGATGAACGATAAAGATTTAATCTATTCTAGGAAGTAGTAAAGCTCCGGCCACACATGGCAAGTGCTCACGGCGAGTGCGACTAAACAGTAACTGCTTCCTGTCCCACAGACAACTCACAGTGAGTCACGGAATAGTGCCCCTAATACAAACAAACATATCTTCCTCAAATGGTTAACAAAAGGGATAGGTAATAATTAAAAAAGAAATTAAATCATGCATTATAATTATATTATATATAATTTGCTTACCTTTTTTTCATTCCACTTAAAATAATTAAAACTTCGCACAATAAAAGTTTCGTATTACTTATCTTCTAAGTGTTAACATAGAAGATAAGTAATACGAAACATGAAAAGCCCCAATATCATTTCTTTAGAACTTACCTACCTTTTATTATATAAATACAAATGAAATCTGTACAGATTTCTTTATCATATTAGCACAATAGTAATTTTACAGTTATAAACCTGTACTTAAAGTACTAAGTACTTAAAGTTTAGTTCAGTATATAAAAAGTAATCATAAGTATGAAAAACCTTAATTTATTTTTTAACCTTACCCATTATGCAATAAAGTAGAAAAAATCTAATTTACCTGTATCAATTACATGCACTAGTGAACATAAACGGTTTCTGTGAAATGTCACGAAAGTCGCCATGAACCTGGACTAAGTAAATAAGTATCCTTGGACGAGAACACTCATTGGTTTAGGAAACTCGCACTTTCGGCCCCTTTTTAATTATTTTATTGCCTTTTACGATTTCCTATAGTTCTGACTAAAAATTGTTCAAATTTAATTTGGTTAGATTAGTACTGACACCTTAGTGAGAGATAGAACTTAGTAAGGTCTCAGTTCTAAACCAAAGAGACCTTACAATACCTTTATAGACGTTCTTTCCTATGTTTTCTTTATAATACCAACCATTATTTCTGTTATATTGGGTGTTTGGTACAAACCTTATCTAGCCGAAATTTAACAATGTTTTTATAGTCATATAAATAATGAAGTTTATCAAAAATTCAAAATTGTAAAATATATTTCAAACTTCTCTATAACAATATTCGTACAATTAAATTAAATGTTTGATGATATTTCAAATTTATTACTATTTTAATTTTTTACTCTGAATTTTTTAACATGGACTGTTTTCAGCTTGATAGAGTGTGTATCAAATACAATGTTGTATAATTATATGTAATATATCGCAGTAGGTTCTGTACAGTAAAGCCCTATCTTATCTTATTTTATTTAGGTGTGAAAAATGGTGTTTTTACTTTCTTTTGTCCAAAATATCCGCCATAAACTCACACGCTAATTCTGGTTCCAGGGTATTACACTGATATAAGATATGTTCCATCGATTACTGGCTTTCACCACTCGCTTGGAAAAGTTGAGTTTGGGATAGTTTAATTTTGTGTAGTATGTGGGCAGTGGCAAGGCCAATTGGCCAATTTGTGAGCACTCCAATTAAGAAACTAGCCTGTATTCTACCGTTTGCATAGATATATTGACTCCATCCGATCTCCGCCTCCTTGTCGAAGGATTTGTAGTGCGTTCATCTTATCTATTTGACTTTCGTACTTATGCCTGTTTGGCCCAAAACCCAAACCCCAAAATATTTTCTGTTCGAATTTTAAATTTGAAAATCGTTACAAAGCACTTTGTTGCTATAAAATCACAGCATGCTGAAACACAGGAAAGGTAATTAGACAATGTTGTTGTTCATTTACGGTCTTAATGCGGGATCGTGACTTAAATAATATTGTGAATGATAACCGGAAACGGACGTGAGGTTAACATTCTACCGTTTAAATAATACCTTATTGGTGTAAACGAGGAACCTTTGGAATGTGCCAACATTCATATTTTTTTAATTGCAGTCCCAATAATAAGAGAAAAAATTAAGAGAAATAAGAGATAATATTTTAGTTACCTAATTTTATTCGTGTGTGTGATGGCTTTTTAAAATTATGTTAACATAACCAATTCATTGCGTAAACCAATTTTATGATATTTAATTATGGTCGGAAAATGAGCACTATTTTTTTAATTCACTTGTTTACATAATTTTTAGTTTCAACATTTTTATAAATCATATCGAGAGAAGGTGTGCTCATTGATGCTGGATTTTAAAAATCTATATACTTTGATTTGGAGAAATTATTAAGATTAATTGTAATAAATAGTAAGCTAATATAAAATAATCTTGAATAATAGAGGTCTGCATTATATTCATCTCGATTAGATTTTATCGATTTGGAAATACGAGTACAAATCCATTATTTTGAACGAACACGTGTTACCAGTTTCGGATACCATCAATGTCAGGGTTAACATTTACAAAATAAGTGACTCAAAAGCAGTTACACTTGGCATCAATCTTCGGTCAAAGTTTTGCATTTCTTGGCCCTGGGTTTCCATAGTTTTTAATACATTATGAATATGGTTGTATATTACCATAGTAATTCAAATGAGAAGTCATAAGTTATCAATAGTATTCTAGTGTTTATTCGGTTCTTTAAGATTTCGTTACTAGGCGAGGCAGTTTTGTCCTATTTCAGTCGTGCTTTCGTTTGTTTTTGATTTTACTTTTTATTATTTATAAATACAATACAATAAAGTACTAAAATCCATAAGACGTGACTGTGTGGGCTATATCCCTTTGCCTTCCCTTTTGTAGAGGCATTTAAAACAACATGTAAATTATCTCAGAACAAGTATCAAACAGTAAATATGCACATACTAATTATTCAAATTATGTACTTATATATCACAATTCAGACTACATTTATCTATCGTATATATAAATTACCTCATATGGAACACCTGGTCGTTGGCTTCATTCTGATGTAAACTTATTATTAAGTTCCATTCTTTACCCTATCTTAGCACAGGAAGTAAGCGAATAAAGAAAAATTACACAATATAAAATAATTACTTTAGACGTAACATTAAATGGACTAAATTACAGTGGATTAAACGCCCAATATCCGCGTTATTACCGGAGTTAGGAAATCCGGGTAGCATTGTGTAGGCCCATAGAGGAAGAAAGGACCAGTTATTGTGTCATATATATGCTAATATATGACCACATATGCTTTAATATATAACAAAACACTTTAAATAAATAAACAGCCAAGTACCTGTGCAAGTACTGTTTTTGTATATTTTTTTAAATTTAATTGTAAAGCATAGAATATAGTTAGACACCCTCTGATGGTAACCACTAGGATTGTAATAGGATAGTTATAATGAAACTTACAACATAGCCCTACGTATCTGTATCTTGCTGGTCCAAAAGGTATCGTTTTACCTTTGATTATGTATGCGTAGGGATAGGCCATAACCGGCTTTCCTTCACACCAAGTCATTGTCAAATGAAAAAGAACTTAACTTATTAAATTTATTCAACTTATGGTGTGTTTCATTAATTTTGTCGAATTATACATCTGAAATATGCCAATACTCAACTCGTAACGTATAAGCATAACCATACAGGATAAATTATTGAAATTCTGTATTAGTTTTCTTCTAATTTTGCTAGCATGAATGCGCTCTTTTAGCCAGGGTATAAAGTTCAAGAGAAGATACTATCGACTAGGCCCACTACGGAAACGTTGCGGGATTAGAATTTTTTTGCAATTTACAGGTATTATGGACTATGTCACATAATAACTTAATAATTTAAGATAAGATAGAATATATTTTTATTATACATCAGCCAATTTAATAAGCTATACGCTTTATCGAAATTTTGTGTACAGTCGATGTTACAAAGTGTAATAATTAGTGCCAACATTTTTAAATTTTGTGTTTACAATAGATAATTTAAAATTCATATAAATATAATTGATACATTATATCTGATATTGATGAATTATAGGATATTTATATTAAACTGTCAAATTAAATAGAAATAAAAGCCAATAATTCACACCCCAAGCCCTAGTCTCAAATTGTTCCGTAATTGAATTTTAAATGTACAGTAATAAAAATTGAGGTTTTGCAAGTAGATTACAATTACGTACATTTCACATTGACATTGGTGTTTTTGCTATGTTTTGTAAGAAGTCGCACAATACTCTTAAGCAATGATCTACTATAGAACAAAAGAGAAGAAAAAACGTGGATCCCTCTTACAACAGCAGAAATTCATATAAATTGGTCGACTAAAAAGTTTGTACCAATTTTTATTCAATTTACACGGGTATGACACCATCCTCAGAACATTCATGAAATATCAGTAAAGTTTACTTTTAATTAAAATAACTAAAAATAAAAGAATTATAATAATTAAAATAACTAACTTAATATTAAATTAACTCTAACTCCTTTTGAAAAATATTTAAATAATGACGACGTTTCAGTTTTCTAGTATTTGTCAGATTATCTTGAACTCAATAGACCTACATTGAAAATGACATACAATACAAATGAAGAAGAATTGAATTGAAACAAGCGATATGACAGACTATGAGCCTCTTCAAGACAAACGTTACATCCACATTGAGATTTCTTGACAGTTTTCGCTGTTACCGCAAAAGAAATGCGTGTTTTTGTTTTAATTACAAAACTTAACAATTTTATTTCAATTTTTACTGCGTTAAGAATTGATATGGATTTGATGCTTATAACAAAGATGTTATTAATGTTTTCAAACTTTTAGTTTTAGCGTTTCGGAAACATCAAACCTTACACTATAATTTGCGACAACGTTATTAAGAAATGTCTAATACACTGTATGCAATTTTCTTACAAAGGCATGTAAAAATCAATGCATGATTTGAAAGGCTATGTTATGTGACATAACAGTGCATGCCTACTTGCCCTTACTCTGCAAAAAGTCGTAACCACAATGGACTATTGTTAACTTGTTTTGTAGAACCCACGCATCAAGGGTGGTACAACAATCGTTGGCAGAGCGGATTTCCTTCGGTTCTTAACTTTAATTGTTTCTGATTTCAATGATTCAGAGGCTAGATGTCATATATGATATGAATTAGAACATTGAACTCATGATATTAGTCCGATGCAGTCAACTGCAGTCTGCACTCAACTGCAGCCTCCAGCAACAGCATCAAACTAATATGATAAGTCTGATGATGCAGAACGTAGGCCCAGGTCAGCCCCAAAATGCATGGTTTCCGGCTTACATCATGCAGCTTCTACTTGCTTTCTTCAAGGCTACACTAAGCTCTACACTACGCTACGCTACGATGAAACGTAGTCTCCATTCGAGAAGTTTTTACTATGCCATCAAATATGTTCAAGCTACTAAAATTTAGTAAATTGCTTGAATATAGAAGTTAAATTGTAAAATAGTTTTAGCATCAGTTGGAATGATTGAACAGTGTATAGAAATACATTATCAGCTTAAAATAGCCTGGGAAGCGAAGCGATAATGATAAGATGGCACTCACAACAATTGGGACTGACCTCTTCCGAAGTACGACCCGGATGGGAAAGCGAAAGTTAGTTTGAAAACAGACCACCCAAGTGGCTCAAGACGAAGCCATTACGCCATCGTGTTCATTCATACAATTATTATTCTTTAATTTATTATCGTATCTCCTGTCAAATGAGCACTCATGGTTGAATACTTAAACGTCGTTTATATTTTAAGAAGTGTTTAGGAATGCTCAATTTGACGTTTACCCAAACAATTTATTAGCAATTTGCTTAAAATATTTAAGATGGTTCCAACTATAAGCCAACTAGAAGCCTTTCTGTATTTGACCGTTCGACTTATTAAGTAATTTAATTTATAGGCAATATTTGTTTTTTAATTAAGTTGGTTTTCAATAATCTATCTACGGATTGTTTGCCTTATGACTCGATTAATTTTGGCTTATTATACATGTAAAATATATTATAATTCAATTCAACGCTTCGCAAGTAAAACCTTTTAGATAAATTATCGTAACCCACCCAACTTGAGATCGATTAGTAGAGTTTAATGTTTCTGTACATATTCTAATTGGTATATAAAAGGACATAGACATAGGTCGGCCATGGAATTTTATTTTTAACAGTCTTTGACGTATTGTAAATATTAAATCTTATCTTTTCGAACAATATTTTTCACAATCCGTTTGATTGTTTTGATTTTAAGTCTTTTTATTACTTTGATATCAAAATACGACGTCAATTGAGAAGATGAATAAAATTTAATTTATAGTTATTTCTCTATCAAACACGCAAAAATAGGTCTTAGTTATAACACAAGTTAGAAACTTATTACGTACATACGTGTTTTACTTATTTTTCAATTTATAATTTAAAAACAAATGATATCATGAGATGACGGAAATGAGAAATTATACGTGTTGATACCAGATGTTCCCGATTTAGATATCCGGTAAGGGTAAATGGCTTACACACCATTAATCTTTTTCGGAAGTCATTTTCAGTTGCTTGTTATCATAACGAAGACTGTCCATCGCAGGGTTGCCAAAGTGGCCAACCCTAGATTCTATAATATAGTTGCGACTATATTCAGAACTCGACTACTATTATTGTGTAAAAGACACTGGAATAGTTTTTATGGTCAAATGATCGCGACTAACAAGATTTTACCTAGACTAAGTGTGATGACGTGTGTGCCTATTATCTACTAGGCTAAACTGCTATATACATAAGAAATTTATATGGAAAAAGACAATGTAATAATTTTTAAAATCTTTCCCGAAAAACAAAAACCTTTGGTATTCTATTGATCATTGGAGATCCCCGACCGCGACGGGCTGATAAAAACAAGCAGTAAATGAATATGATATGTACCTTTTAATTATAATTTTTTTTATTACTAAAAAACAGATTAAATATTTCTTTGTAATTGACAACCCTCAGACACGCCCATCAAACCAGACTGAGTAAGCCTAATGGATCATTCTGTGACTACCCTTTTTTTTATAGAATAAGTGAGGCAGTAATTCACATTGCTTTTGTAAATCTTATCATAACTATACGGGCGGTTGGAGTTAAAGCTTATCCTTAATATATTAACTGCTATAGGTCTGAAATTTCTGTAAACATGTACACAGTCTATTGGAGTAGCAACAAAGTCTTGATCAACTCACAACAGTCCACCACTAAACATAAGTCTCTCCATTTGCGTGCCACTTGACTCGATCCTTGGCTAGTCATCGTCTAGTAACTGCCAGCTTCTCTGCATACTCCATAACTAAGATTGACGCCCGAGAACCTCTCACAATGCGTTTATTGCATCGCGGTCTTCAGCCATATGAATATCCGTTTGCTCCCGCAATCAGTTCTACTACTAATGAAATTTTTTTTTCCTTGAATGGGAATGAGTGTTTTGGTTTCTGCTTTCTGGGACTAGAATTACTAGTTAAGGCCTTCGTAAAGAACTTGAGCACTGCATGTGGAAAATAATGACAATAGCCATAAAACATAGACCCGTTACTGTCAGCGATGATTAGACAATCAGTTAGATAGTATTTTGTGATCTTATGACGTCAAACTTCAGAAAAACATTTACTTAATTTGTTAAAATATTGACATTATGTGTTTATACTACATGTGTGGCTTGTTTATACTACTTCAACTATCCTGAACGGTCATGTCCTCGACTTCCAGTAAAAACCTTCAAAACATAATTTGACCTTTAACGTCATTTTCAAGGTTAAAAAAATAGCAATTAATTAGCGTTTATATCATTGCGTCAAGTGATCTATTATTGTGGATTCTAAACTATTCATTTGGAAATCGATATTGCATGCGACGAAAATAGTATTCTCACAACAACTTCACTTTCAACACCATCGGAAGACATTCACACTTTTGAACCATGATTTTATTTTAAAATAAAAAACTTTGACAGCACATTGACTGTAACACAGAATCTAACAATAAACAGGAAAAAAAGTGGGTTGTTAGATATTTTTTTTCATATAATTACGGACAAAATGTTCATTGGTTTGTGTGCTTTGGTCGCTTATGGTTGCTCACATAAATCAAGTTTACAAGTATTTTTCTGTAGAGATACTACGTGTCATAGGTAATAGTAGCATTTTCGGTATGCTTGCAAAGGATTTTTATTACTTTTAAACGATGAACTATTGATCATTCTTCAAATAGCCTCGTTACCTGATTGATTAAGAGGACTCATGAAAGTAACAAAACTTGTACGACAAGTCTGTAACATGGTGACTGTGTTGATATAATTCATAACAGTACATTTTAAGACCGTTAAAAGTTTTTCCACTTCTTTAAATTCAATTCATAGCCGATTTAAATTGAATTGGAGCATAACACTCTATTGTTTTAGGAAATAACAGCGACTCCAAAAAAATCTTAAATTGGTTAGTGTTGTTTAAAATATTTTTGAGTTGTGAGTTTCTAAGGGCAACGTGAGATAGGTGACCATCAGTACTATAGAATTGCATATCTGCTTGTCGAATACTCCTGAACACTTGACCTTGAAACTATACTATTTACAATCTAAACAATATTTAAATAATTGTTCTCTTACCTTTCTGAACTCTTACCTTTTGAGGAGTTCTACTTTCCCCCAAAAGCTCACCTAAACAACTAGAAAGAATATTACGAAGGATCAATACGTGCATATTATGTTTGACGCAATGATGAAACATGAAACTCGCTTCTGGAATTAAAGGCTTTCCTTAGATTTTCCTAGGATCCCATCATCAGATTACGACTTAGCGACCTCCCCATTTTTGAAGTCGGTTAATAAGACGCCCAAATATTCACTAGAAAGTTTTAGCCGTTTAATTAATATTTATGTAGAATATTCAACTTAGTATACTTCCTGATATGTTTGCACTGCTGTAGTTTAATATCACACTTACATGTAATCTTTCTTCCTTTATCAGCTTGTCGGTGTTCACACGAAAATCTATTGTTTCTGAACTATACATACATATTTATATACTTCGTGCATAAGTAAGTGTGTATGTATGTATGTATGTATGTCGTGTCGAATGTAACTTCCAATTAATTGTCATTATTCAATTGTAGAGACTAAAATTATTAATTTGTAATTTGTAGTAATTAAATGTAATGAAGCCAATTTTATAGATACTTAATAATTAATGCTAATAGATACTTATATTAGATTACATTAATATATAGTATAAAGCTACACTCAAAATTAGCTACATAGCTTATTTGCGTTTCCACTTTTACTTCCGACATATGTAGTGAGTGGAGTATCACTATTAGATTGGTAATCACATAGTAACACAGTGTGTGTGAATATGTGTGAATATGAACTTAGCTGTGTAATTAGTAACGTTTCATTATTCAGTGCGTGCATGGACCTCTCATTACCAAAATTTGTTGTTGTATCTCGATAAATACCGTTAAATCAACTCTTTTTCTCGAGACCCTAAGCTCGAATGACTTTGGTAACTAATTATTAAAATAAAATAAGAAATAGCAGTGATGTAGTAGAATCTTTTGTAATTTTCTCAGTTCAATATGTTCTATTTTTGAAAAGACGATGGCGGACTGGTAAAGGGACAAAGATTAAGGTCTTGTAATAGATGCCCCACACGTACGTATAATGAGTATCGTTTATCAACTCGTAACCTTGTCCCTACCTCGCCTGATCGATTGAGGTCAAAATTATTGCCTAACTTCCCTCTCCTATTCCGCGTTTCTTTATCGGAAAAAGTAATCTACAAACTCAATATTATAGGTTGTTGTTAAAATAACTTCTGGAAATCATTGTAAAATGGAGAGGATGCTCATGTTCACTAAATAGAAACCATGTCCCCAGCTCTCAATGTAGCACTACTTTTGAGGTCTAAAAACTTTGCGAAAAGATTTCCCGTTAGTTGTTATTCAAAACTTTTCTTCCTATATACCTATAATATTATAATATATACAAGCCTGAAGTCTCGAGTCGCGGCCGCCTATCGTGATACATAGCGCTGGTCGAAATCCCGACAACCGAGCAACCGACCAACTCCAAAGCAACAGAAAAGCAGCTGGATGCCGATAGAGTATGAGTAATCGGTTTACAGATCCTTAGGAGAGACATAGGCCTCCCCCAAGGATCATATCAATAACCCACGGATTATATTAATAATATCTAAGATCTATGGACATAGATCCAGCTGTCTCTCCAATCTGATGATGAATATAATAAATTAGAATTAAAATTCAGATACGTCCATAACTTCAGAATGACTACAAATATGATAATTCTTTATTTCTTGAGTTCGTATTATCATTATTGTCAGGACAAAGTAAAATTTATATAGAAGAAAATTAAACCACCAGTGCGAAGCCCGCTGTATAGTTGTATGTATAGGTTATTTTTATTCAATAAGAAAACGTCATTTAACCAGTTTCTGAAATATGAAACATAAATAGGGGTGCAAAGAACTAAGTTCCATCATAAGATGTGTCATATCTCAAAGAGGACAGTAATAAAATAACATAAGCAAATATTTGAAAAGTCAAAAATCTCATTGCTAAACAAGACAGCTGAAACGTCTCTTTATATTAGTCCCGTTATATGCCAAGCTTTGCATCTGAGTATATACTTAATAGGTCTACGTAAGCGAATAAATGTATTAGAAGTCACGTTGCTATTTAGTTTATGTATTTCAAGAGGGCTTTAGAAGATTGTATAATGTAAAAGATGTGATAATAATCAACCAATATAAATAAAAAATGAAATTATATAGTTATTAAACATTAGAAATATATAAACATCCACACCTGCGACAGGAATTTGTTAATTAGTGGACGCAGTGCGCACATAATTGTTATATATATTCTATAACATTTAAATAAAAATAAATAAATAAAATTACCTATTATTTAAATACTAAATTAACAAAAAAATAAATATATACTATAAAATATACTAGATATTATATATAAATAACACTGAATTATATGAATTACACTTTCCTTTAGTAATCACCGATTTTATTTTAATATATTCTATGCTATTCATTTTTGATGTTTACATTCCATTCAGCTTAATTTGGCACTGTGTTACCAGACGCAACGCCTTTTTTACGTCGAGCCAGATGTAACATTACAATAACACAGATATTTATCAGAGCATCAACACTAGTTGATTAGGTCACGTTTTTTAATGATTGACGCGATCAAATATACTAGACATGTTCTAACGAAGGCCTTACACTCGCCCTGAGAGTGTGACCGTGGTGGGTGGTATGTATCACGTAATGTAAAAAATACTTCTAAACGTAAGTTGCAATCTATCTTTCTCTAGTAATATTTTCTTATCTTTATCAAAGAAAGATTATTATTAAAATTATTAAAGTCGTTATGCAAAGTGTTACACGTACAAAACTGAATAGAAATAAAAATGACAAAGATTTAAAATCATTGAAATAATGTTTTTGTTTGAAGTAGCTATTTGAATTTTTATGTTAGGAAGGGCAGCGTGTCAATTGACCGGTCCCAATTTGATCTGTGACTGAGGGAAAAAGAAAGCCTCTAAGGACTCAGGACTCCATGCTATCTTTCTACGCACTGCTTCAAGATCGGACTGAATGCCCCAATCGTGCAAAATCCTACTCTGACTCAAGAGAGTAAAACGTATGTTTCATTCGTAATGTACGTAATGCGTTACAACTTTAGGTTTAGCTGAAAAATGAAAATATAAAAATAATAAAATACTTCACATACGTCGTTACATACGATTTGACAGCCATTGATAAGTACGATTGACACGGTACAATTTAATTGAAATAAGGATTCAGTTTCATGCTAAGCCGCATCACATTCCTTTTGCGAATACATTACACAATGTGTAACGCTTGTCACAGAACTTATCAATTGTAAGTTATTATCTGTATTTAAATTTAGTAGTGAAACTTGTCATTTCCTAGTCAAAGCTTATGCTACTGAATATCTATCTTTGATTACTCTGTTAAATCGCAAACTAACATAGTAACTGTAATTTCAACTTTGTATTTATTTATTTATTTACAAAAGGCAAGTAAATCAGTATTTATTTTACCGCCTATCAAACGACTACTGAAATTTAAGTGAATGCTACATATAAGATTCAATATTTAAAATATTCATGATAACGAACGTCTGTCTGCATCTACTAGGAGTCAAAACCTCGGGGCGAAGACTTGAACAGACAGGCGTGCCCATTTATGTAGCCAACTGTCGAATTACAAAAGCCAAAATATAGATATAAGTAAACTATTTATACCTCTCGTTACAATGTCAATGACTCGACATGTCCTTCCAATGTAATATAATCATACCTGTACTTTATAGAGTACTCTAGTGTTTTTTTTTTTGCTTTTTTCGTTTCATTTCATCTTCCTTGAAATCCGTCGGTCACGCACAGGTAGAAAAGGGTTTGTGGGAGCCTGTTGGTTATGTATTAAGAGCTTTTGAAAAACAGCTTTGTCTACTCTAAAATCTCTAAGAAAACATTTATATTCGAGTACACGTTAAGTTGGAGCATAAATTTCTTTTAATCTATTATCATAATACAAGGCTATAAGTAAATAATAGTAGAATAGGTGCACCCCACTGCCTGACACATATCATGATATAATCTTTTATATCATATTCACCAAAACATATCAATAGAAAATATTTTATTAATCTAAATACTTGCATTTGATACCCAAAGCTAACTAACATGAGGTATCGTTGCGGTTATGTTCCGTTTCTATGCAGCGTTATTAAAATAATAATAATCATTCAATATAATCTTCTCTTATATATAAAAAATAAATGGCTATTCGTTCGTCTTTCCAAAACTCAAAAACGGCTTGACCTATTTGAATAATTTTTATTGTGTTTCGTTCGGTGTGTTTCTTCTTAATATCAACTAACGGGACCTCGAAGATAGTGCTATATTGAGTGTTGGGGGTCTTCTATGTAGTGTATCGAATATCTAATTAAAGTGCTATTAGTAAAACTATCATTTCTTCTATCTCTAATTCGGATAATTGTTGATAGACGGCGGTAGTGGCAGATTAGTTTGAGTGTTAACAAGTTCGTCGGGTAACAGTATAAAATATAATAAAATATATTTCATATCAAAATATATCTATATATCTCAAAAGCCTATCTTAAACATTTTCGGAAGGTTCAGGCCAAAATCCTTTAGTATTCACTATAAAACCTTATTTTTTTATTCATCTGCCTTGTAAATGATCTTTATTAATCTATAGAAAAATTTAAGCTAATGTCAAGTTCAATATTTACTACGTCTTTTTTCCGAACCGTTGAATAGAATTTCGATTCAGGTTTTTCCATTCTTAATTCCAAGCTGGTTTTAAACAGATCAACTGGTATAAGATACTCTGTGCCTTATCATCAAGGCTCCTAGTGTAACATCAACGACCCTATTGTGATATATTGGAAACTACTTTTTAGTGCATTTTTTCAGCTAAACGTACAACGATTGTAACGGCTCGATACGCTCGATGCTAGGGGTACAGTACAGGTAGAGAGTTGTCATTCAAGATCTAAGAATTTTAAGCTCATCACACCTCAATGCATCTGTAGTAACAATAGACGAAATATGATATTTTATTCATAAAAAATTACATCTAAAACCGAATCATTCAATCAATTCTTATCTCTTAAATTCTAATAACTACAAAATTTTTAATTCAATTGCTTAAGTTGACGTTTACTCAGCAAATTTTTATTTTTAGTAATACTTAAAATAATAAATACAAGTATAATTGTAAAAACCTTTTTAGTTGAGTGAATTTTGCTAGATTACTCAACCTGTTAAACACAACTGAACAGGTTATTAAATTACCTAAATAAATATAATTTTAAAAGTTTTGATAATGTCTCAAAAATAATAATACGTATATTTGTTTACCGAATAGTTTTTTTTTTCTTATTAAGCTAACACTCGCGTGTTATCTGCCTAATGTTATTTTATTAACCGAAAACTGAAACAAAGCGCACTGACCGCTGGGTAATATCTGACAATACATTTTCAAGGGAAAGACTATAGTTAAGTTAAATATTTGCTTAGCCACCCGCTTTGCAGTGAGTCATCTTATGTCGGAGCATATCGGTCGGTTGCTTCGTGTTATGTTCTAAGTTTTGAGAATCGCTTGTATTCATCGCTTTAGTATTTTTTTGTAACATCAGCAGGGAAGGTTTGCTCAATCAAGTATTTATAATATACCTCTATAAATTACTACTTTTAAATAGTTTTCAATGCAAATTTCTGTTGTGCTATTATTTAAAATCTATAATGTAGAAAGGCCTTTGTTAATACTTTACACTCTGTATTCAAGAGTACGTACCTACTCTGTAGTTTACACCGAGCTTAAACAAATAGATAATATAGTTTAATACTATAATTAGCACCTTTAAATTGGTTTACACTGATGTTATTGTCAGGTTTTGTCATTGACATTGATCGCTTGTGTCATGTGTTATGTGCGTCATAATAAGTATTTAAATAATATTGTAACGAACTTATATTAAATTATAGGTCTTTTAGTGCAAAGACAGAAAAAATATATTTAAAACAATAGCTATGTATCTTTTTATTTTAATTTTGGCCACCAACATTAAATGACAGATGACAGATGACACTTATTAACAGAAATTATCATTTTGATTAAATATTTACCATGGAAGCATATGTATACTTAGCTTTAAAGAAATTATACTTAAGAAGATGAACAAGATTATCAAACTGTATCTGTAGGACCAAGATCACAGTAACGAAATTAATTCGTCTTTCCAAACTTTTAAGTAGTGATGTTTTGTATGCAACAGCAGATTTTTATAAGCGATTTCAATGTTAGTCCATAGGGAAAGTTGTTCAGTTCGATGTTATAATTATCTACTTTAAGTATGTGAATGCTGCTTATTTCTTTTACATTCTGTATACAACGCATTTACATTTGTACACAATATGCAAGCAGAGTTCGGCTCTGGCACTATTTTCAATATCTTCATATAAAATACTTTATATTACTTCTTTAATTTTAATATCAAATAGTTATGGATAGGGTACAGTAGTTCACATTTAGAATTTTAGGGTTATTATTTATTTTTGAAATATGTTTTACAATTGTGACTTTTATATTATCAAAACAATCGGATCACATCAGGCAAATATTAATTTCGCCATACCAAAACTAAATAATAAGAACAGTTTTTACGCTGTTGTGTAAGCAAACAATTTTTTTTACACTTATTTTTCTGACGGTACTTTTACAATACAGCCGGCGTGCACACAGTCACGTAGACCATAGAGCCACGTGGATGGAAACACCGGGACTCTAACGAAAACTTATAACAATAATTAATTATTTATTTATGTACTCAATGCATATTATAAATATATCTATCTTATATTTTATATAGAATTCTTCTATTGATAATTTTTTTTTATAAATTTTATTTATATAATGCAAAATAAGCATTAACCTACTGGTTAATGTCATGATTAACGTTTCGAGATTCATATTAAGATATTTTTGGTAACTTTTTTTGGCTGTCTGTACTAAAAATAAAGTAATCTCCGATACGGAGACTATTCATATTCAGTTAAGATGTCTATACAAATAAGTGAGATTTTTAATCCAGAAAAAAAAACCCACTTAAAGCTAGTATATACTATGGACTAGCATTTTTATTTATACCTGGAAAAATATTGAACTAGACATTTTTGAAGACACTTTTTTTTGCATTTTTATTTATACCTGGAAAAATATTGAACTAGACATTTTTGAAGACACTTTTTTTTGCCATTTTTTGATTTTTGAAGCCTTAGACTTGAAATCAAATACTACATGCAGTAGTTTTTTACTTACAATAAATACAATAAATCTGAAAGTAAAACCTAAGATATTTTATAATATTATTTATTTTATATTCAACTATAGTAGTACTATTATATTATTATCTTGATGGTACTCTCCACGTCCTCAGAGAAATCCAAACACTTGTTCAAAAATTCCTAATTCACATTATACTTGTTTAAATACTATAACCGTAAGCCCTTAATGCGTTCCGTAAATCAATTTACACCCAAAGTTCATTGAAAAGTTGTCCTCAAAATGAAACAAACTGACTAATGAACCGAAATATTCACTAAAAGAGATGAGTCAACTCTTCACTTGATACGGCACCTGAGTAAATTAAATATCTTTTATATGAAAACCAGATCAACTTATATGTGTAACTGGGTCAAGTATAACTTTGACGGCGCCTAATCATCTTACAGGTATCAAAATGTATAATATTCACTTCCGTGAGTATTGGCTTATACTATTGTAAATATACTAACACGGTCAAATATGTTAAGGAAAACATTTAAAACCCTAAAATCTTCCTTGTCTTCCAACTTATTAAAAATAAAACATCAAGTTTGCCAAATTATTAAAACAATTTAAGAATGTTAAATCTGACCCTGATCTTGACAATCTTCGACCATTGCGGTCATTAACCACAATAAGCAGTAAGCCGCGAACAGTTCATTATTTTACACTTCGGAGTCATTCTGACTCTACTCTAAAAGTCTAGAGTTATTAACTATTCAATTCGAAATAACTTTATAGCAAAGCGCACGCTTTGATCTAATATGACATTTAAACTCTTAAAGAATTTATTTATGTATTTGGAGTTGTAAAATGTTTTTATAATCATGTTTTGTTGAATCGAAACTCCTTTAATAGGTCAAATAACAACCGGACAAGGTAATCTATTCTGCTAAACTAGAAACTACACTACTTACGCAATCCTGAAAGATAAGTAGGTATTCTATTATTATTCCTATCTTGTTTCATTCTGTCTTCGATTTGGTTCAATAACACTATCAATAAATTAATATTAAAAATGCAATTTGGATCTTTATTGTTCAGTTTCATAATAAGTATACATGTTAAAAGCTTTTCATTAAAATTGTAACAAAAAAATATTTATAACTTCGATTCATGCCAATACTCGCAAGTAAAATCAAAGGGTGTCAATAATTAAAATTTAGCCGGCCGGCTCCCGGTGCCACCTCAATGGGTCTTACCCTTAAGAATCTCATTTTGTACTATATTTAACATGAGAGACCAATAATATAGTCACCTCTAAAAAGATGTATACATTTAGGGCTTCAAAAATATCTGAACACCACCTTATGGCTACTGAAATAGATTTAATATTTTAAGATTTTGAAGAATTAAGTCTTAACATTTTTTCATGATTATACATACTTTGAAATCTCGTTAAATACTTATTAGATTTAGAGAGCAGTTCAAGTTTAAACATATATTGTACAGTCACAATCCACATCTTTAAAGACTTATATCTTTAAGACCTCCAGAAAAGTAACACGTCGGTACAATTGAATCATTATACACATTCTAATGCAATATAAATAATTCTAATGCTATATAATTTTAATATTTTCCAGTCTAGTAAAGTAATTCTCAACTCAAGAAGTAAAAGAGATATTACTTTGTAGTTTTAAGCATCGATGTTACTACTATGTAAATCATTATGAGTGAACTATACTATACTATAGTTCATTCATAATTTCAAAACTACATACTATTATTGCTATTGCTTTATTTTTGAATTGGGTGATTTAAAATAAACCTATATTCCATTCCTCTCTAGTCCACATCACCGTTCCGTTTCATTCTGTTATGTCTCGTCTCGTCTCAACCCGTCCCATCACGTCCCTTCTCATCCAATCCCATCCCATCCCATCACATCCTATCCCATTCCATTCTATTCTATTCTATTAATACTTACGTATGATGAAAGTAAATAATACATGGTATATAATTATATACGTCAAGAACTTGTATTGCTTAGCGCTTTAATTATATCATCAATAACAACTGAAATCTACAACCTTAACCTTGACACACTGCTTCGAACCGAAGCAATTTATCAAGGGTAACGTTACTTACGGCACACGTGTTTCATCTTAATAATTTCGTATTTCCCGAGATTGTACCTACGAGTATATGCTAGTGGACCATCCCGTTTAAACATTAAAAATATAGCTTCATTAGCTTTTTTTTCAAATTAAAGCCGTCTTCATTATTTTTAAGCATCAATGTCAATAATGTATTATTAAATACCGATACCCGATACCCATTACAAATTTATTAATAGATATTGAGTACACAACATTTGAGTTTGTAGGAGACGTTCAAGTAATAAGCCATTAGTAAAAATAATAGAGCTTCGTCTTTAATTCTTACATATTTTGGGTTCGGTTTTGGGTATTGTATTGTATTAGGTGTTCCCTATTTGGTGAATATAAGATGTATATTTTGAGATTTTTGCTATGCGCTAGGCAAAATTTACAATCCACTGATACCTGGGCCTTTTGACAGAAAATACGCATTTTTATACAGCAAAACCGGTAAACAAATCTACGGTGACAATAATAAAATGGCTGCTGTGTAAAGCATTTTATACTTTCTTGTTGATTCACATAAGGATTAGCATGAGAGAAACAAATAAATTTTCAGTAGTAATAAACCCTAATTTCATCTCATTTCTTTCTCTTTCAACTCTTTTACTCTATATAAATTAAGTAGGTATAGTTATTCTAAGTTGCGACGATGCGCGAGTTTGATCACGTCGTCCTTTTATGTCGACCGGTATATTCAACACGGTTTTTTAGATTTTGGTGAGTCACAATTAGAATCATCTTGATCCCGGCGGTTAATGCCATTATTTTTTTAAGGGAGATAGTAAAGTCACGAATCATAATTCAAATCTACAAATAGTAAGCAATTTAAAGAATATATTTTATAATTATAATTGGAATTGTTTTATACTTTATCAAAATTGGAATAAAATAGTATCTGTCATAGAGCAGCAGCAGCATCCCATATATGGGAAAAGTGACATCGAAAGGTAGAGAGGCTTGTACCAATACTAATATAATTAAATACATAAAAACGAATATATATCATATTTACCCTAACATATATACTCTAATATACTCTAATAAATAATGTGCTTTCATGTTTTTTCATGATCATAATTGGAATATTTTTTATTAATGTATGTACCTGTAATATGTTCCCCAAAAAAGCTTAATGTTCATCAAATTAACGTACAACCTCATTAAAATCCAATAAGATATTAATTTTGTAAATATTAAGCTATTTTGGTTCGTTAGGTAAGTCAATGACGAACGGATAAATAAAAGCCGTTTTAATAGCGCTTGAATTATTTTTAAAATTATCTTTACTCTATCAGAGCTGATTTAGTTCTAAAAATGTGATGTAATATGTGAAAAAAGATTTTACTTAAAGGCGGCATGAACAGATACTGCCTTCAAGTTTCATCTTTAATTCCTTCCTTCTTTATTTGAGTCCTGACATCCCCAATTTTTTATGAGAACCTGACGTCTTTGTTTACTGTTTTGAGTGTATTATCACTAGGAGTAGATACGTGATATGGTAAGTATACATGGAACTATTATCACTGGGGTTTTTATTACGATTTATTTATTGTTTAATTTGTTTATTGTGATTCGGTGGCGCCGCCGCCGGTAACACTGTTATCATTGTATTTATCTAAAGGCAATTTATTTAGATTTTCTTTTCTTGAGTGCACTACGAGGTGCTTTTTGCAATAAACTTATTAAAAATCAAATGGCGGCACTAGTTGGTCGAATTCGCCCTATTTAACTGTTAACGTGTAAAATATTTCTTCGTTGCCTGAAACTCAAACTCTTTTGTTGTGTGTAATTTGCTTCATACTTCACAATTAGTATTTAATTTGACTCGGAAAATCATAAGTCAAAATAAATACTAACTAGTAACAGTTGTTTACAGCTTATTTAGTTACTCAATGTTTTTTCTAAAATAGATTGAAAATTCGAATTTTCAGAATTCAGATTTAAAATTCAGCATGTAGTAGGAGCGAAATTCAAACAAAATATATATACAAATTTTTCTTAACTAAAAATTACGGACAAAGAGTCCGCAGATGCCCACAAAATCTGCCACAAGGATCCAAGGATCACCTTAGTCTGCAGTTGTTTGTAATATCAAAAAAAAAGAAGTATAATAATTTCCCGACTATATAATTTTATTACGTGACTGACGCACTAAAATCCAAATAGCCAGTAGAAAATTCCCCAAGATAGTTAAGAAGGAAAACGGTCAGTAAGCGGTTTTTTCCTTGTAAATGAATCATGTGACTCCAACGCTGGCAAGCACAGAACTTAATTATCCTACGCATCACTTATACTGGATTCATTAATTCAAAATCCCATATAGCATGGCGTGGACCTACCATGAGACACAATTGGAGCGTTCATGCTTGCACATTTGATATACCACTTAAATTTAAAACGGATTGCATATATTTAAACTTTGGAACCTTTTTTGCGTTAATTAAAAGGGACTGTGTTATCACTGGATTGAGTTTCGTTGTAATTACTGTTTCCAAAAACGAAGACGATATATTTACTGAAGCAAAGTGAAGTGTCAATCTTGCATTCCTATGCGAATATCACTACACTTTCTTTGAATAAAGATATTTATAAAAAAATACTATTTATTTAAGGCCAAAAAAATTAAAAAATGCATAGTTTGTGAACTTCTTTGGTATCCAAATTCTAGTAAATTCTATAGGAAAAGTCCTTCTTTATTCAACTTTATAGAGATCGGCTGCAATACTAAACTATTTATCGACGACCTATAACTTTGCTATTCATTGTTCGTGTATCACGGCACAATCGTTTCAATTTGTATGTCATGTAAATGATACCATGAAATTGTTACTTATTGAACTAAAGAGATGGTATGTGCCATGGTATTCACACCCTTGAGAATAGTAAACTGTTGAATATTTATCAAATAATAATGTGTGTACACCCAAGATGTGTACACACACCTGATTTGTAGCCAAATATATAAAGGTTTTGACTTTATTTTCCTACTTCCTAGACTTAACAGCGACCTTTATCCTACGCTACGGCGTGTAATTTTATTTCAAAATTTCATTCAATTACAAAAATTAAAATTTTGCATGCGCATGTGACTTTTGTCTCACTTGTAGGTACTTATATTAACTAGACCAAATGACATTATTTGACATGTGTCTTTTCTTTAAATTGGAATGAAACAACGACGCATAGTTAAAAATTTGTGGGAATTTGCTATTTGCCCCATTTACTTATATATATTAGCTTAAAACTCGGAAATGGAAATAACCCAATTCCTGAGTGTTGTAGAGCTTCCTGAGTGACTATGTAGTTATTTTTAAATTATAACAATACTTTTTTTATCTTTTTTTAACCTATGCGTACAGTATTGCTTATCAAATGGTATTTACTTACTACTCATTTAAGATAAGTACCTCATTAAAAAACAATTTTATTTTTCAAAACCTGCTGCTGCTAGTGGAAGCCAAAAGAAATTTTTGTTATTATTACTCAAACGAATATTATATGTATGACTTGAACAAAACATGGGATAAAAATGGGGTTCGGCGCATCAAGAGTACAAATTCAGGTTCGTTTATTAAAACAATGACTCGCTTATATCGATGCACGAGAGTTCGACGCACGCTTATACGAAATATTAAAATTCTCTCTATCTATGTAAGTTTACCTGCCGTTCTGCCGAGCTATCCTGCATCGAATACAAAGTGGAAGGAAAAGAGTTCCAGAAAAGACCGGAACGATGCGAAGGAAGGCATGGTCACAAATGTTGATAGATTCCTCCAATATCAACCATTTTGAAAGCACCTGTGAAAAACCTTTAATAATCGAAACTATAGCATCTTAACTATTATACTAGGATGTACTATTATACTAGGTAGCACAAACACGTATAAAAAAAAATTCAATACCTTATTGTAACTGTAACAGTGTCCATTTTAACAAATTGTCATCTTTGTATAGTTTACATCTTCTTATACGTGCTGTACACTTAGTTATATTTTATTGATTTTATCTTATCATGTGTTGTTTACTTTACTACAAAATACGTTGGAGAAAGACCTTTTACTGAAACGCTTTTAACGGCAATGCTTAAAGGCTCTTAATGTCCGTGAGTCAATTTTAGATATTTTAAAGAGGTGAAGGTCTCCATTTGTTTCGGAGCTTCTTGTAGATTACAAAACAAATACATTAAAGCATGGGCGAGCCACTTCAAAGAGACAGTGGTTCAAGTGTAGGTGAAAACTTCTGCGGCACAGATGTAATTATTATGACAAATGAGAAATTATTGTATTTTTAAGTATTATACACTATTTATTTCATACATAATAGGTATGTTATTACTACCTTCTAATTGTTTATAAATTATTACAGTATTTAAAAATACTTAATGCAGGTCCACCATCGGTTTTGTTGTTATGAAAATCAACTCTAATTGGTATCATTATAGAATTTCCATTATGCTGGTATTAGAAAATTGAAATGTGTATTTTTAACTAATCGATAAGAAAATATACTGTGTAACATCTTGTTTTGTCGGTAAACTAGTAGACGCCACATTATAATTTTTTAATAATTACCTCAGTGATTTCCCCTAAGTTTACGTTCACACACACCCACGCACGCACGCGTGCACACACACATGGGTACGTGCGCACACACGCACACGCACACCCGCACACACGCACACGCACACCCGCGTGCACCATAAACACGTACACTAATTTTGTTTTTTTTTATTCTTTACTCCAACTGTTTGTATTAGTATAATTATGTATAACATACATTCTTAGACCGCATTAATAATAATGTTAAAATGATTACAATCCACTATTTGCATTATGAAATACACTATTTTTTAAATAAATGAAAAAAAATAACTAGTGCTATTACGAAAAAATCGTAAGTATTAGTTATAAATTAAACTTACTTGTTATCAAAATAAGAGATATAAATAAATAAACAAGTTAATATTTATGAGTCAAAAAAGTATATCTTTGTATCGTAATAGCCACACGTACTATAATACAAACATCTACGCCTACCGGGATTAGATATCTAGGTTAGTACAGGGGTACTGACTGAACACTCGTCCAGCCGGCTATTTATTTAACATGTAAAATAGAGTATTATTATCACATTAATCAAAACTTAAATTATTCAAGTTCTGATTTTTTTTTCTATTTACACAGTAGTAACAAAATTATCGATAATTTCTTAAAATGGTTGGCTTGATGATGACTAATACACCTGCTCCTACTTCACGTTAATTTAGCAATCTGATTCATTGGCGTGTTTGAATACATAATTAATTTTTGTATTATGTCCTCGATTGTTTTTCATAGTAATCTTACGGGTTTTGTTTACGTCAGTCACGTCGTGTAGGGGTTTACCGTTACCTTTAAAGCAATATCAAAGTAATAATTAGTTTTACGTAACATTAATACTATACTATTATATAATTTCTAAAAGGCCTTGAATCTGTTCACGCCATGCGATTTTTTATGCTATATAAAAATAATAAGTATAGGCATTAGCCCCTTTTTGTATTGCTGCTAGCATTTTTGTCAAGTCTCAGTTTATAAGGGTCGGTTTACAACGTGTGACTAAATAATAATACGAAAAGTATCGTAATGTTCATAATGCAGTATTTATACCGGTAAATTTTCGTGCAGCTGAAATAACTTGTCGCTCCTATCGAAGCGCGATATTCCCGAAACCAGTTAAATGCATCTTCACAGGTCAATGTACGCTGTGTGAGTAGTGACCTCTGTCTGTGGGGAGCACTGTCATGGGGTATTCTGGAAATCGTTCTTGGCCTCTGTGATTATATTATATTCAAAACAAAACTGTAGGCATAATTCAATTTTTCGTATTATTTGTTTGATTAGTATACTCTGCATTACTAAGAACAAGCTTTGTGGTCCTTAGGTGTGCCTGTAAGATAATCGTGGTTTTAAAACAACTTTTATAAATAATACTACTGAAATATTTGCTACTGTAACAATCAACGCTTATGTAAAGTAATAGGGTCTAATATCCAATATCACTGTTAAAATACCAATGATGCCGTTGGGAAAGCAACAGGGGATGTGTTTGCTCTCACTCACTAAAACCCACAGCGACGCACTACCTGACTATTTTTTGCTAACACACGGTATGGCGCCCGAAGATATTTCGCACCTTTGTAGGTAGGGCAGTGTGACCGTTGATCGGTCCAAGCTTGATCTGAGACTGAGGGGAAAAGAGAGGGCCTTACCGAATAGCTGTGCCTGCCTTATCCCAAGGAACTTAAAAATACTAAACTTGGCTGTCTGATTCACGCTGAACGTCTAGCTTGTATCCTGTCGCAACACGATTTATTCCCGTACATACTTGTTCTGTATTAATTCACAATTTCTAAAATTAGACGTTCCGTCTTGTCTCTAACAGTGTACATTTAGAGAAAAAATGACTGCGACACTTTCTGAGCCATTCAACGTCACTCTATATCTTGGCTCATTATACTTGGTAATGTGGATGACAAAAGCATAGTCGGTGGTCCCCGAACATATCTAGTTAAGTCGGGCGAGGTCATGCTACTTCCCGAGCTAGACATTTATCGTGCCCTCAATCGGAGAAAGGTTTTGTCTAAATCGAAATGTCGATCGTCATGCAATGCGTCAGGGCAAGTATTTTCTTTAGATATGCTCTCGCACTAGTTCGGATTGTATTAAATGAGTGCACTGTAACTTGCAGTAATAGACGTAGCTTATATACAGCTGCATCATTACTCACCTGACCGCTCACAGTCCAGGCCACAACTCAACAGTAAATTTTAAAAATTAAATAAATCGCAAGTGCTGTTTTGATCGTTTAAAAAGTTTACCCAAAATTCTAAAAACACAAATAATCTTGATTAATTTGACAAGTTAATATGATAAATTATTATTGTAATTTTGACTCGTATTATTTAATTATTCTTTATTGCACAATTGGTTGAATTAATGCCTAAAGCATAAATAATTGGTAAGTGTCATTACAAACAAACCAATAAGCTGTTGAGTTTCTGGCGCCACTTCTTCTCCAAAGTTACATAAAGTAACTTACGACTTCAAGCCTTAAGGGGCGATTCGCCTCTAGACGATGTCCTTCAAGGGAGGTCTCTGTCTCTTAGTCTCCAGGACGGTCGAACCATGTGGGAGGGACAAACCTGAGGGTGTACAAGAACCGTACTACAGATACAATATGAAAGAATGAGACAAACCGACATCAGATCTATCGGTGTATACGTTCTGTGCCGCCCGTCAATTGGCCGCTTCTCTGTTGCCTTTTCAAATTAAATAATGTCACATTTTTGTGGTCTCAGGGCATATACATATAACGACTTCAGTCTTTGGTTCAGTTTGACCAACAAGCATAACTTCGAAGGTTACCCTTATTTAACTACAAACGAGATATCAATCCAGTCAATAAATTAAAAATTGTTTGTAGGTCTAGGTAACGGACAATGTTACGGCCTAGGATAATTATTATGACGTACCGCTCTAAGTATGGATTTGCAATATTTTGCGATTATAAAATATGCCAGAATCGAATTTTATTTGTAACAAGAAATAGTTACATGTTGAATTGTGTAACCACGGCTGACTTTGATTACAGATAGGTACGATTTTAAATAAGTAAATTAATAAGTAATTTACTTATTTAAGTGAATAATATGAAAAGTATTTATTGGTATAATACGGTCATTATACCACTGTTAGTAACTAGTAATTAGTAGTTACAAATAGTAATGATGGCCAAAATATCTGGGAAATAATTTAATAATAAGCACTGTTAAATATTTAGTAACTCAACCTTATTAATATTACTTTTCGTCCTATTATTAAGTATTGTTTCGAATCCAATTAAATAGAACATAAATATGTAATGATATATATCATCAATATCAATATCTCACTGCTCGGCATAGGCCATACTACATAGGAAAAACACGAGAGTTTGGCCCATAATACCACTACGCTGGCCTAAAGCGAGTAGAAGGGTGAAAGCGGTTGCTGTAATGAATCAACGTGCCTTCCGGAACACGGAAGAGCTCAAGATGGCCAACTATGGCGAAAGTTACTTTGTTCGAAATACTACGATATATTCTATAGTTAATTAATTTCTATGCACACAAACCACGTGTAAAATTAATAACTAGGCTCTAAGGGCATAGAAAATAAGACTTGACCTATATAAAGCGCTTAATTGTTAATACGTATTATATTCACGTAACTATACAGTTGCTAGCCGAGCGAAGCGAATGCTTCGGCCCAGTTTTAGTCGCTTATCTTACTATAGTCGCGGTATCAATACCAAGGTGTACTAGTTATACGTTATACATCGACTGCTAATGTCGAAGAAACTGCGTGCAGATACATGGATTGCTTGTTAAGATGATTATTTCACAGACATTTGCGGAAATTGGGTAACCGAGACATATTCTAAAGGCTGAAAAACAGTTTTATAATCGAGAACAGTAAACGCCATATTCTAGGCTAGTGACTCAAAAAGTCAGTCTTAATTAAACATGAAATCTATAATATAAAAATCTCGTGTTTGTTTGTTATCGAACTCATCCGAAAGGGCTTGACCGATTTTTATGAATTTTTTGTGTGTGGCCCTCTATAGCAGTTTTTTTTAGAAATAATTTATATTGCAAAATCTAATTACGGCTCGAGTGTATTATACTGAAATGAAAGGGATGAACTGATATTTATTTGATCTATCAACATAATATAAAACAAATAAGTGGCGATGATATTAGGGCGACATCTATCGAACACTTATGATACGCCTGACAAGATTTATGTGAGTTCCTATCAGCTTTAGACTTCATAGATTTACGATTAAAACTCTTAAATTATTCATGAAATGTAAGTACAATAAAATTGACTATACAAAATCGTAGCATCGCTTTGTCAATCATTAATTACTTAACAATTTTTACAACAATCTCGATTTCGTTTGGCCTCGTTCGGGATATTTTACCTAATTGTTTTTATCTTTTATCTTCATTTTACAATAATAAAATGTTTTTGTATAACAAATAATAAATTAAATACCTTTAATGTTCATAATGTTCCTTACACATAGGAAATGAATATAAAGTTGTTATTGTAATTATATCTTAACAAATGAATCAAGAGTCAGTAGCTTAACGCGTTTATAGCGTGTTAAATGCTATTTCTAATTCCAAAAACCTAAATTCCTCCTTAAAAGAAATGCAAAGAACGCCTACGCCAAGGGCTATTCCCCATTGCACGGGTATTGCATCATGCTCGAAAAAAACCGTTTTACGAAAGAGCGCGGTGGCGGGGGAACCCTCGCAACTAAAGTATACAGATCCAACTTGAAGCGGCAACCGTCATTCGTTTCCGAACGTTCTAACTACTACCTACAGCATATAGTTCCGTTTGTTAAATTAATTATTGCGATCGTGAGTGAAGCTAACTTTGCGTTTTTAGCTGCAATTACAAAGTTACAATTCCAATTTGAAAAGTGAAAAGTTATTGTAATTATTTTTCTGTCAAATTGAATCACTTAAATTGACGCTTTCGATTATTTATCGAATTTTATGACGGGCATCCGTGCGGCATTTTTCTTAAAAAATACACACGTGCGAAAATATTAAATATTGACTCTGGCAGTTTACCTATTTAGTGCAGTGAACTTTATCCAGTTTCCTGAGGGAGAGAAGCTTAGCAGCTTGCAGCAATGTCTCTGATTTTTATGACCGTCTTTAATCTAGGACTAACAGTCGGGGCTACGTTTGCTGTAATCAAAGCGTAAGTTTATTCTCATTATTAAAATGAAAACTTTGATACAAATTATATATTTATTTTATTTGTTAGTTTTGTATTGAAATGAAAAAGTAATTATGGAAAAAATACCTCATCTACCCTCACAATTTTTTTGTAAAATTGACACAATTCTAGTTAGTGTATATATTTTTAAGTTTTCTATCATCTTATGTGCATATTAGTATTAATAGTGTATTATGTATGTAATTACTTCTGTTTATGAAACTGTTTAAACCACATAATGGAATTCCAGGGCAATGAACTTGGTCATTCATTATTCGTTAAGTTGTAAATTGACTATAAGTACCTACTTACTTAATTTAAAAATAGATTCTGTCTCTTAAATTAATGAATATGTTTGACATATCGCTAAACGATCTCCTATCTCGTTTCCGGTGCAAGTAGCATATTGCATCCTTAATTTTTGGTTTTTTTTTACTGGATAGATAGTTCATTAACCTTTAAGCAGACCCGTCGAGTATGTTTGTCAGTGCTATGGCATGTTCGGAAAATCATTCTAATTGCCTTCGAACAAAGAAGGCATAATAAATTACATATTAGTATTTTTACTATGAATTACAACTATATTGCGTTAGCGTGCTTTTTGAATTTCATAATTGTCTTTGATTACTTTTTTTTTAGTTTAGCCCAAAACAAAAAAGCTTTTAGTACAGTTTTGCCGTATCCTTCTCTTTAAATAGGTGTAGGTAGGTGTCTATATTTGACAGTTACTTAGCTGTTTTGTGGCTAAAAAAGCATTAATGTGTAATTATAAAATCTTTTAAAACTCTTTCGTTTACATCACGAATGTTCTCAATCTGCACAAATAGCTTCGTGTACCATTATTTCACGACTTCGTTTGTTCCTAAGTCAAGATAGATTGTTTCTTGATAGCCCCTAGTAATGTAACAAAAACTCCAGTTATTTTGTTTTTTTGGAATTTTATTTCTTACCTTGGACTTTTGTAAAGTATCCCTTTGCCTCGTGGAGTTTTCGATGAACGATATTCGCCTGTTTGTTGAAGACGAAAGTCAACAAAATGATGCTTAATTATGTATTTCATTGCGCGATATTACGCTTCTTTTGTCGTTAAATAGATATAGGACCTATTAAAATAGAATGGTTCGTGATAGCCTCGACCCTAGTAACAAAAAAGCCAGTTAACTTCATTCCCTTAAAAGTATTTAAAGGTAAAACCAAAAAGGATAACAGAATAAATGAAAAAAACTTCTTTGTCCATTGGTAAAGGACCATTAACTAGACGTACTAAAAATTTTTAACGAGTAAGACTATCGTATACCGGATATTACCGGTTTTACCTGTGGGATTAACAGACACAATGGGACCCTTTTGATGCTTTTTTGAATTCTTATATTTTTTGTTTTATTAAGTATAACAACTTTATCTTAATACGAAGTGGTTCACTGTATAAAAGAAGACACTGATATTAATAATTAACTCTTATCACTTATCTTTAAAATTAAAATTATCAAGTTCCTTCCAAATTTTTATTGTTATACTACAACAAAAATAAATGGGTTCTTCTTTAGAGAAAACCATAATCCAAATTCGAAAAAGTATGCTGCTATTTTTGTAAGTTACTCATTAAAAAATACTGCCCGATTCATTTGTAAAAAAATGTATCTCGTATTTAAACAAACTTTATCAATTACATACGTATAAAAATTAATATCTGATTCATTAGCATATCTATTTTATATATACGAGTTGGGTATTATAAAAGCATGTATTTAGGCTAACGAAGGAAAAATGGTAATAAATAAATGATACCAGTTTAATGTAGTCAACTAGCAGTAAACTTCTTGCCTCAGTCAATCGAATTTTCATCAACTTTTAAAAGAGTTTTAAATGTTATTGTTGAAGAAGAGTTGGCTCAGAATGAATAGGCTCAATATACTGCCATTGCATTCTTCAGCTCTCGCGGCGTACACTCGAGTTCAAACTCCAGTTACCCTTCATATATCCCTTTATTCTAGCGAACACCTGTTCCATGGTCATTGACCTACGAGCTGTGCGGTTGTAGTCTTACCAATAGCAAAATTAATGCATCGTACAAAAGCAAAATATAAAATGCCATTGGCAATAATCTAATTACTTAATCAGGTTAAGTATTTTATTTAAGTAAATAAAAAATCAAACTACCCGATTTTCACAAATATTTTTATCTATTCTAAACGCAAGGCAGTTACGCATTACACTTGTGTGTCATTTATCTAATATGACATTCTATCTTACAATTTAATGTAGAAAAGTCCCGTATTATATAAATTCGAATCAGTTAGGAGTCTAAGCTTTGTATGGTACATAGATGTATTCTTTCCATTGGATAATATATCACTTACATGACAGACAGGTTTCAATTTCAATAAATTGTTTCAAATTAGAGTCTTTTTGTAAACTCGTTTGGTACATATTTACATAACAAAACATGTGTGTTGTGACGTTGAAATGACGTAAATTAATATTGATTTGGTTCTTTACCTACTATTCTGTTTATCAAACAATATTTCCTGATGTATTGTTCGCATGTGAGGAATTCCCAACAGATTTAACTTGACTTTTATCGTTCACTAATGTATACGTGTAGCTTTACCTCCTATTCATATGGTTCATAATTGATATTCCATTTTATTATCAAATTAACTAATAGATATGTTTTACTTTATGTATTTCCCCAGAGTGAATTATTTCGTTCTAAAAATTAAAATTTAATTATATTTGTAATTAGTAACAGTTTAATTTTATTTGTTGTTATGTAACTTAGTAATATATCACTTGTCAGACTAATGTGCTCTGTCATGTTAAGTCACACGAAAAAACTTTCGTAGCTTTCTCTTTCTTAGAATTGACTTCCTTGTCGGTTGTGAAAGAATTAAGTACATTATTATTTAAGCAAATCAATTCATAATTTCCATAGATAGTTCCGATGCCTACATTATTGGCGCGAAGTTTAAAACTAAATAGGACTAACAAAGAGCAAAGTATTGAGTTCCTTATTAAATGTCTACTTATAATAATTACAATATTATACTACATTATCATAGCCGTTATTTTTACTAAAATCCGTAATTCTATAACAATAATAAAAGCACATGAAGTTAAATTGTGATTTTTATATATGTATAGACCTTGTTTCACTCGTATCACGTTACACAACCCGTGGCAACATGTACAGGAATTATTTTCATTCCATTCTGTCTGTACGTTTATTGTTCGCTGTTAGATTCCAAAACACCTACTGGGTGTAAACGGTCGACATAACAATAAACATCGATGAACAAAGAACTATCGAGTGCAGAGAAAATTGCTTTGAAACTAGGAGGTTGTATGCTTCAGTATTGACAACGTTAGTAGTCTTGTCATGATCATTACATTGTGTTATGGGCCATATGATGTTTTTAAAAACGCATAAAACCAGAAATATTATATATTTATTGACGAAAATAAGCCATCATGGTTTTAACAACAATAATTAGGACGCTTTCACTTTACAACATATAATAACATATTTATAAAAATCATTGTTAGTGTCATTTAATCAATCATTATTGGCTCTTTAGAATCTCCAAAGGTCTTATAAATTCTGCACAAGTATGTGTTCAGATAGGCAAGTAAATATTTCTGGAAACAAAATGTATTTTATACTACATACTTTAATACATACAAACATATTTTCATATTTAAACTTAGTACTTGCAATGCATTCACATGTTCGTTTCACAATTAATATTTACTTAAACCGACTTATATTTATTATTATTTAATTACTTATCAATACATGCATTATATTGTTATACCTTATAGTACGTATTTGTGTGTACAGTATGTAAGTTGTGTCTTGTCTACTGTACATCGTTCCTAAATGAATATTAACAAGGTCTGATCGAATATTGAAAGACGGAAACGTCAACGAAAACTTCGCCTAAATTGTTATGTCAATACAAGCTGTTTTTGCTCAGTTGTAGGCGCAGATGACGTAGTTTAATAGCACGCGTCTCGCAGTTGTTCCGTTACTATAGTAACACATTTTTGACGTCACGTGTCTTCGTGACACGTATCTTTAGAGCGAGAACGCTTAAAAAATGTGAATGATAAAAAATAATTAATTATTTAAACTGTTTACCTTGAACTTGCCGTGTCGACCTCATGTATTACGGTTTTGTCATCACACAATGATTATATTAAAAAGTAGGCAATGTCAAGACCGCTTTAAACTGGTTAACAGTAGAACGTTCTTCGTCTCGTGTCATTTGGCCCACTTTTGCTGGGGGCTTGCCGAGGGCCCAAGGTGAATTTCCGTTCGGCCAATGTTTGTCAATTGTTATCTGTGGTTTATATTTCCAACTGGCAAGCAAGGGTACAGAGTTAATGGACGTAGAGCCTAGTCGGTCTTGTCTTTTATGTTCATATTTATAAACTTGGTCAGTCATAAAGTCAATCAGTTGTTTTAAAAGTTCTTAATACTATACGTATAAAAACGTTCGCTTTCGATAGTGTGTCACACATGATATATTCCATGTAGTTTACAATCTAAATGTCGAGTAGTATATTATCATTTCATAAACAGGTAGGTCACTCTTAAAGAGATGTAGCAATAAAATATTCTTCTTTTAACAACATATCGATTCACTGTAATACAATATGTGGTTATTGAATGGGCACATTGTGTAACAATAATTATTTAAGTATTATCCTATTGAAGTACTTCGATTTATTGTTATTTTATCAGCCAACTCTTTATTTATATATAATACTTGAATGAAGTGATTAATGAGTTTGAAGACTTACAGTATTATTTAACTCAGCTTCTTTCTTATGCTGATAATATAAATCTATATCTTGCCTCTAATAATATTATTGGATTAAATACTATTTTCATATTATTTCAAACAAAATTATCAACAGCCCATTCGTTATATACGTTCCACTAGTACTACTGGGCACAGGCCTTCCTATATGGGTACATAATGAATTTGGGCCATAACCCTACCACTCTAGCCCAATGCGGGTTGGTAGCCAAAGGAGGTTATAATATCAAGGCGGACCAACTACTTCAGGTAAAACAAACCAACCAACTACAAACTACTTAACGTTAACATACAAAGAATAAATTCTACGAACCGATAGTTCTAAAGTGGAAATGAGAAAGCTCCTACTTGTATGGCTACGTTGCTTAGCGCACCGTTCAAGTACATATAAGCAATTTAATTGTTGCCCGGCAGAAGAAGATATAAATTTTCTCAGTAAGGCAGATAGCTTTAAGCACTGAGAAATATCAGTTTAGTTCACAGTGTCTGTGTGAAGTTCCGTGTTTCAGAAAATAAACGTATACTGTAACAATAATGGCTAACTTATTTTGCCGTCAAATTAATTGTAGCTGATATTTTTGCAGTTACTTCATTAGTTAAATTTGTGTATTACTCATGGACACTCATACTCAAATCAGCTTCAAACAACGTACAAAGCTAAGTAAAACCAACCATGTATAGCTGCATAGTTAAAATAGCGTGTACGTAATTTAAATTATCAAACTTTCAGTTGATTACAACACGATCAATCTTTAACGTACCCTCGACACAATAGATTGTCTATGTAGACGCCGGCGGACTGGTCAGGAACAAAAAGTTTTTATGTTCATAGTCTTTCAGTTTGTTCTCTTTGGTTTTGACTGTTAAAATTATATGTTGCAAGTCCTTAGATATATCAACCATCTTTTGTCTATTATGCTTGGTTCTGGTGTGCGGGTATAATTATTGCAGTTTCTAAAAACATTGCATTGTGACGGCAAAATACAATTTTCACTAATGAGAATATTTCGTCATGGTCGTAACTTTTCGGAGAAATATTAAGCACTTACTATTGTTTCTTGTCTATTGTATTTTAAATTATAGTTATATTTCTGTTTATTTCAATGATACTTAATCTTTAAACAATTATTAATAAATCATTAAGAAAGTACAATTTGCTATAATTAGCGTTATCTTATTTAATTGAAATATTTATAAATATCGAAGAGACCAACAAAGAAATCCGTAGGTACTTAAAACTCAATACAAATTTCAATCAATTTAAAGTAATCTTACTAGGGTAAAGAGATATTTTATTAGTTAACATTTGAAATGGAGTTTCATTTAGTTCGCGATGTATAAATAAATAAACTACATTAATAGATTTCTAATATTCTGTAACATTTGTGAATTAATACTGACAGCTCAATTCCTTGTTGCATTACACATTGAACGAACCATTCATCATATTAATTCTATCAATAATATTTATGTTAAAATAATTGTATAATATAATCTAGTACGCTTAATCGGTTCCAAATTCATTAACCTAGATAGATAGACACTATATTTAAATAATAAATGTAAAATGACAAAAATATATCATCTAAAAAATAATACAATATACTTTTGTCATATTTTTATTTCTTTAAAACTTTGCGCACTATAAACTTTTTTGCACTATATAAAATAAAAAATAAATGTAATGTAATGTGTATGTAGTAATATTTTGTACCTTCTTTATGCTTTTCCGTATTATATATTTGCGCCTTCATTCGTCATTAGAATATTAGAATTAATTTTGCATTTAATCTTTTATTGAACCTGAGGAAGTAATGAATACCTTTTTCAGATTTGCGGTTAAATAAAATTTTCTAATTTCAATATTTGCTAATTATTTGATTTATTTTACTTACTAATCTCGCTAAAATTAATGTTTTTGGGACAAGGCCTCTTAAAGTCGTGGCTAGACTTTCAAAAACTTTTAGATGTTATTTGGATCTCTATATGACACAGTTATTCTGCTTCAAATGTTTATTATAGAAAGGAGTACAATCACACTTGAATTCAAATAGAACCCACCTGTAAAAAGTATCTAGTCACATGACTCGAAATTAACCATAAATTATGAAAAGTAGGTACTATAGTACGGTTACTAAAGCTACAAACTACCTGTCTATCGCAACGTTTAAATAGTAAAGCAAAAATGTATTTAAGATTATAAAATCTTTTGTTTTATAGTGGTTACTGTGCAAAATAAATCAAATCGAGTATTAAAACGGAAAGGAACCCAAAGCCTTTCGCTTTAATATTTTCTTTATTTCGATGATATATATATATATATATGTGTATAGACCTTGTTATGCAAACCTAATCAGAAGGGAGAAACCACGGAGACGATCAAACGGTTATTGTCAAAGCAATTTTGGATAATAATCTTCATTTATTCATGTTTAAAATTGGTTTTTAGTGTGTTATACCGTGAGCTTGCGCTATAAAAAGTTTGATATATGTGAAGGCTATTTTGCAAGGGGAAAGGTAGTTGAAAGGTTGAAATAGGAACCTTTTATATACCTACATAAGTATTTCTCCTAATAAATACTGTGTCGTGTCGTTGAAATAGTGTTAGTGACTCAAATGTCAAGGTATTGAAACTTACTGTTACTTTCCGCTAAAGATTATTATTATTATTTTTTTTAATTTAATATACCTGGTTTTATAAATACTTACAATCCATAATTATACTACTTAAGGCTGGCGGAATAATAGGAAACTAATGGTTAAATTATATTGACAAATATTTATCTCCATTTCGTTATTGTGATCATTGTTTTTCATCCTAAGATACTAAAAGTAGTTTAACAAACAACTCTAGGCCAAGTAGTGACGTACAGAACATGGACCAAACCTTTTTTGATACGCAACATTTTGTTATCTATGTGACGCATGTAGATAAGATGTATTGAGGTTCTGCATAACATAAGTACTTCAGTATTAGGCAATTTATTTCAAACACTTACAAAGTCAAGTGCCGTAGTCTTGTTAAGTATTTCTGGACGAGTGGGGTCGAATTAAGACACTTATAGTGTACATATATTCGTGTAGAAAACCCTTATTAAAAATCTTTTCGAAGATGTCTTGTTTTTAATTATTATCGCAAGGATGAGTAGAAAGTATCATATTATAGAGAACTAGGCGTTGTTTGGCTCTCCGGACGAAAACAATTAATTTTGAGTTCATTAGACTTGATAAATCGAGTTATTAGTGGACAGATATAATGACTTGAGAGAGACAATGTCATAGCATGCATTAAATTTACATTCTAGTAAATGTAAACTAACTCGTAAAAAAGCATTGATTTGATTCTGTTTCTGTGTAGTAAAACTCTGCTGATAACCAAAGTATAAACACGCTTACGTAATTAATTTACTTCCCGACGCTATTTTAGTTCGTGTTGACTAAAATTATTGTCTTAAGCTGTTGTTATAATGTTCTTTTAATGAATGAAATATTTATTGTTTCACATGCCTATCTTGCCACATTGCCATATTTATGTACTTAGTCAAATAATATTAATTAAAAAGTGGGCCTTGAACGAGCTTTCGCTCTGTTTGTACCTAAAGTAACCAGCAGTGTATTGCAGTAAATTATTCATGCGTACTATGAAATACTGTCAGTGTGTAAAAAACAAACGCTCCGCATACCAGGCGTTTTTGAAAGTAGATTCCTTTGCTATAAAAATTATGCTTGTTTTAAATCGGAGCAATAACTATACTGTGTATATCTGGCATCTGGATAAGATGTAATGTACCCAAATTAAGGATTTGTGACCATTGACCTCCAAGATATCCTAATGTATTGTTAGTATATGTTAGTATTAATTATATTAGTATTTGAGAAATTAACTAATCGTTATTTAGTTTTCTCATGATTATTATTGTTTACTATTCCCAAAGTTATTATGATAAGGTTTGATTTATATAGACGTACATTACGATTTCTCGTCAGTTCACCTTAGACTGCAAGATAGATACTGTCTACCAGTAAATTCACCTCAAAATTAACCATATTCTACGAGTCTGTTAAGTTGCTGTATTTTCCTCAAGTTAATAAAGTAGTGTCAATTAAGAAGAACTACAGTTGTATCAATTGTTGCGGCAGCCCCACTACATAAAATTGGTGTCAGAAGTGGGATCCAATACTGACAAGCTGCAGTCTGCCAGACGGAGAAGAATTTTGATACTATCAAAGTCCGTACAAGACGAAGCAACGAAGAATACAATCAAGTTCCTTCGACACAGCATCGGGGAGCAACGGTAACAAGAAAGGTGGCAGTTGATTAGAAGTCTCTTGAAGAACATCGAGCGTTGAAGACAACTCGATCGACCAAGAAGATTCTACAAGGTGAACTCCGTACTTAACTAAGTAAGTCGCTTAGTACGTTACTGTTTTAAATTTATACTTCGTGTATTATATAAAATGGCCGAACCAAAAGCTCGTGATGAAGCAACGGGATTCATCGACATCAATATAGCTGAAAGAATGATAAATAGATACAATGGAGATAAGGCAAACCTACATGTATTCATAGATAATTGTAACAATGCTTATAGATTACTCAATCCTATATATTATCTAGCATTTGTCGCAGTAGTATTGTCAAAAATAGATGGTAACCTAAGATCTACTTTATTGAATAGAAATTTTAGTGCATGGATAGATTTAAAAACTCATTTGCTCGAAACATACGCCGAGAAAAGAACATTTGCTCAATGGCAATTAGAATTAAATTCATGTAAACAAAACCACAATGAAAACGTCATAAGTTATTCAAACCGAATCGAAAACTGTTATATCAAACTAATAAAATCTTTAGACTCTCAGCTTACAAAAGAAGCTAGAGAGGCAAATGTAGATTTACTAAAAAACCAAGCATTGAATATTTTCATTAGCGGGCTTAACCCACAGCTACATATTTTACTCAAAGCTCAAAAACCAAAAACTTTTGAAGAAGCCGTGTCAATTGCGATCTCCGAGGAACAGGAAATTAAATCGCGGTTAGAAATGGCTCCGAGGAGATTTGAACAAAGTAATAATAATAATTTAAAGAAATGTTTCAAATGCAATAAATTAGGACATCTCGCGTTGAATTGTAAATATAATCCAATGGTAAGGACCGTTCAAACAAATGTTCCAACATGTTTTAATTGTAATAAAAAAGGTCATATTTCTCGCGACTGTTGGCACAAAAATGGGAGTTTCCGTGAAGCTTACCAACATAATTCTAATAATATAAATCGTAGTAATAATAATAGAAGGTTTCAATCAAATTATCACAACAACAATGGGTTCAATACCAACAACACTAATAGGGGTAATTTAAACTACCAAGGTTCAAAGACAGCGACCGGTCCGAGAACTCATTAAACCTTAAAGGTCGAATAAGAATAATTAATACAGGTTTGTCAATTTATGTAACTATAGGATCTAAACAGTTTCAATATCAAGAAGGAAAATTTTTAATAGATACGGGTGCGGAAGTGAGCCTGATAAAAGTAGGATCTTTAAATGAAAACGTTGTTATTAATAATAATCAGAAATTAAAATTAAGAGGCATAGATGCGGACGCAATCCCAATTGAAACACTAGGACACACCGATATAAAAATGCAGTTAGGAAGAAAAGATGTTATTCACACCCTTTCTGTGGTCCCTGATAACTTTCCTATCACATATGACGGTGTAATAGGTAGTGATTTTTTGGAAAAAATGCAAGCCATAGTTAATTATAACAATAATACTATAGAGTTGTTAGGCCAATGTTTAAATGTAGAGCATGATAAAATATTCAGTGATATGTTTGATAAAGATTTTGACCTTAAGAGTGATTGTGTGATTTATGAGTCACCATTACGTTCAGAAATATATTGTGAGCAAATCAATGTAAGAAAAGGAATGAATAGAGTACACAAGGATGAATATGAGAGAATTAGTTATGCGAAAGATAAAATGAATAAATACGAAAATGATTATAATAAGAGATGCAAAAATGAACATGAAAAAGTTAGATATACGAAAGGTAATGATGAAATGTATAATGAGATTAAAATAAGACACAAAAATAAATATGAAAAAGTTAATGATATGAAGAATAGTGATGAAACAAAAAGTAGAAAAAATCATAGTGGAAACAAAGATAAATATCATGTAAGTGAAAAATGTACTGAGAGAAGTAATGAGTATGATGATAGAAATATGAGATATAGTGAGAGAACCAAGATAAATGAAAGTATAAAGAGTAAAGGAACGAAAAACGATAAAAGGTGTACTGAAAGATGTGAAGAGTCTGATGATGAAAATATGAGAAATAGCGAAACAATAGAGATAAAAGAAAGTATAGATAGTAAAGGAATAAAAAACGATAAAAGATATGTCGAATGTGAAGAAAATTATGTGACGATTGAACCACGATGTGAAAAAGTTATATGTGTTAATGTTATTAATTCAGAATTAGAGGAAGGAATAATAACCGAAAATAAATTAAGAGATGGAGTATATTTGTGTCCAAGTATTGTTAAAGTACGTGATAAGAAAGCTATAACCTTATGTTTGAATACTACTAACGAGGTAATTAAGATAAATAATTTGAATGTTACTGTAAAGCCATTAAACAATGAATGCGTTAATGAAGTTGTTAAAATAAACAAAGTGAATAAGAATGTAGTAAGTAGTAATCGAATAGATAAATTAAAACAAACCTTAAGATTAGGTCATTTAAACGAAGAGGAAAAAGAATCTATTTTAGAATTATGCAAGAATTACAATCACATATTTCAATTAGAAAATGATATTTTGACAGCTACAGATACGGTTATGCATGAGATACCAACAACGAGTGATAACACAATAAATACGAAGTCGTATCGATATCCAGAAGCTTTAAAAGAAGAAGTAAACGATCAAATAAATAAACTTTTAAAAGATGGTATAATTAAACATTCCAATAGTCCATGGAACTTTCCAGTATGGGTAGTTCCAAAGAAAATAGATGCCTCGGGTAAAAGAAAATGGAGATTAGTAATTGATTTCAGAAAATTAAACGACATTAGTGTAGGCGATGTTTACCCGTTACCACAAATTAACGATATTTTAGACCAATTAGGTCATAGCAAATATTTTACAACATTAGATCTGTCATCAGGATTTCATCAAATAAAAATGCATCCTGAAGACCAAGCAAAAACAGCGTTCAGTGTACCACTAGGACATTACGAATTTACACGTATGCCTTTTGGATTGAAAAATGCACCAGCAACTTTTCAAAGGTTGATGAATAACGTATTAGCAGGGTTACAAGGAATTAAATGTTTTGTTTATTTAGATGACATAGTTGTGTATGGACATTCTTTGCAAGACCATAATATAAAATTAAAGGACGTTTTTGACAAGTTATCACAACATAAATTAAAGTTACAACCAGATAAGTGCGAGTTCCTTAAAACCGAAGTAATGTATTTAGGACATTTAATAACGCAAGACGGAGTAAAACCAGATCCTAAGAAATTAGAAGTAGTACACAATTATCCAGTACCAAGAAACCAACAAGAAATTAAAGCCTTTTTAGGTTTGGCTGGATATTATCGTAGATTTATAGAAAATTTCAGCAAGCTCAGTCAACCATTAACGAAACTATTAAAAAAGAATGAGCCTTTCTTATGGACGAGCCTGCAACAACAATCGTTTGAAATTTTAAAAAATAAATTATGTGAAGAACCGATATTACAATATCCAAATTTTAAAGAAACGTTTAATTTAACTACCGACGCAAGCAACTACGCTATAGGAAGTGTTTTGTCACAGGGATCTCCAGCGAGAGACTTACCTATCGCTTATGCTAGTAGAACATTAAATCAAGCAGAGATTAACTATTCTACGACAGAAAAGGAACTTCTTGCCATAGTATGGTCAATAAAACACTTTAGACCATATTTATATGGGCGAAAATTTAAAATCATAACTGATCATAAGCCTTTAACATGGTTATTTAATGTAAAAGATCCGGGTTCACGATTGGTAAGATGGCGATTAGCTTTAGAAGAATACGATTACGAAATAGTATATAAACAAGGGAAATTAAATAATAACGCTGATGCATTAAGTAGAATTAAGATAAACGAAGTAAAAGAACCTGAAATAAAAATAATGACAAAAAATAAAGAATCATATTCATTCTTTTTGGATGAGTTACAAAGAAGACCTATATTAAATAATAAACTAGAAGAATATAATGAGAAAATACCTGAGAATAGTAATAAAGTAATATTTACCTCATGTGACTTAGATAGTGTTAATGAAGAGAAATTAAAAGAATACGAACACTTTATTGAAGAAATAGAAATACAAAAACCAAAACTTTACGACACCCTGAAAATAACAAATAAAGACAAATTAATATTCTTTTCATTCGTCAGAAATAACAATTGGGATAAAGTAACTTATGAAGACATATTTCAAAGCCTTAAAAATTTAAAACATATGGTAATTCAAAATAATATACGAGAAATAAGCATAAGTAATCTTTCAGAATTCAATCTTAAATGTCACAAATTAAGGACAATGTTTCGTTATATTTTCCGAGATACTGATGTCATTATAAAAATTTATCACTCCTCTATAAAAACTCCAAGGAGAGAGGATATACCAATCATTCTTGAAGAAAATCATTCAAACCCGATTTCTGGCCACATAGGATTTCACAAAACCTATAAGAAAATCAGAAGTAATTTCCGGTGGGAAAAAATGAAAAAAGATATAAAAGACTTTATAAGAAAATGTAAGTCGTGCCAGGAAAACAAATTAGATAGGAAGAAAAGTAAAAAACCAATGCAAATAAGCTCAACTTCCAATGAAGCATTTGAAAAAATAGCATTAGACATTGTAGGACCATTACCAATGACAGAAAGCGGAAATAAATATATATTAACACTTCAAGACGATCTTACAAAATTCTCACAAGCTTATAGTATACCACAACACGATGCGGCAACAATAGCAGATTACTTTGTTAGAAATTTTATATGTAAATTTGGAAGTCCAGATATCCTCTTAACCGATCAAGGTGCAGATTTTACGTCAAATTTAATGAAAGAAATTTCAAAATTATTTAAAATAAAAAAAATTAATACTAGCGCATATCATCCTCAATCAAATGGTGCTTTAGAGAGAAGTCACCTAACATTAGCGGATTATCTAAAGCATTATGTTAACGATGAACAAAATAATTGGGACAAATGGATCGATTTTGCTATGTTCTCGTACAACACTAGCATTCATTCATCCACAAACTTTACACCGTTTGAGTTAGTGTTTGGTAATAAACCAAAGCTACCTAGTTCTATTAATAAGGAACCAGAATTTAAATATTTTTATGATAATTATATAGACGAATTAAAATTTAGATTACAAAAGTCACGTAAACTAGCTAGAAATAATTTAATTGATTCTAAAGAAACAAACAAGAAAGCTTACGATAAGAAGAGTAAGGATATAAATTTTAACGTTAATGATATGGTGTATTTAAGTAATGTAGGTAATAAAATAGGAAAATCAAAAAAGCTTTCTCCGTATTGGTTGGGACCATACAAAATTATTGAGGTAAACTCACCAGTAAATGTTACTATTAAAATTAAAAATAAAAATATTAAAGTACACGTTAACCGATTAAAACACGCCATTGTTGCAGAATGACTTTCCTCATCTGGATGGTGTTTCTTCCAAGCGCTCTCGCAAGTATTTATAATATTAGTGAAGTTGGGAAAGCAGGAATATATTTCGAACATATTAGTAAAGTAAATCATTTTGATAGCGAATGGAATCTTATAACGTATCTCGACATTTCTAACATTAATAGGAAAATTGAATTAATTGATAGAACCTTTAAAGAAACCAAAAATCTGTGTAATCATGACAAAATCAACAAACTATCAATGTGTCAAACATCAATCATTATTCTGGAGCAGGTAATACCTCAAATGCATAAACAAGGACATGTATTAAAAGAATTAACTGGTCAATATCAAAGAAGAGTTAAAAGATCGTACTTAGATGGAATAGGAAATGTATTTAAAATTTTATTCGGAACCTTAGACTCTGAAGACGCTAAGAAATATGACGAAGAAATCGAAAAATTATCTAAAACCGAGCATGAAGTCTTAACATTATTAAAAACACAGTCAAATGTAATTAAAACTACTATAGCAAATTTCAATAATAGTTTAACAGATTTAATGAAAAACGAACAGATCTTTAATAAAAATTTAGAATTAATTACGGCTCATACGAAAAACGAGTCAATCAAATTTTTCGATTTATCCTTAAAACAAGACATAGATGAACATCTATCTCTTTTAACGTTAATAACGTCAGGAATAGAAAACGAAATCTCCACTATAATTAATGCCATTTTGTTTGCTAGGAACAATGATATTCACCCAGCAATAATTACTCCAGAACAATTTATTAACGAGTTAAAGAAAACAGTTACATATTTACCCTCACAAACTAAATATCCTATGGAATTAATAGATAGTAATGCACCAGAATTTATAAAGATTTCTAGTTTAGTCTCATATTATATGAATAACAAACTTGTATTTATAATTAAGGTACCTCTGATAACACAAATTGACTATGATTTATATAATGTTGTTCCTGTTCCAATGCAAAATAATGATAATAGTTTTATTTTTATATTACCAAGTTTTAAGAATTTTATGATCTCGAGTAATAAGTTACATTATGCTAGTATCGAAGAGTTATCAGCATGCAAACATATTTCCGATAGATTTATTTGTAGGTTGAATACACCGTTATATTCTGTCCATGGAAATAAAGTATGTGAAACCGAGTTAATGTTCGCCAACACTAAAATTCCAATTGAATGTGACACTAGAGTTAGCATTATAAATAATGAGCAATGGTATAAAATGTATAAAAGAAAAAATTGGATGTTTGTAATTCCTAAGAAAATTGTAGCTACGTTAAATTGTAAAAATAAAGAACCAATTGATATAGAATTATATAAAACCGGAATAATATCCATTTCTGAAAATTGTAAATTATACACCGCTAACATTGTAATTCAAACTGAAATCACAGGATTAGAAAGTTCTTATAATTCTTTTCTACCATCCTTAGATATAACTACGGATGACTGTTGTGACAAATTCAAGGATAAGAATATAAGTCATTTGAATTTTATTCCTCTTAAAATTCATGATAGGTTAGATTTTGAAAGTTTAAACACCGCTAGTAAAAAATTGGAAGACATAGATATGTTAATAGATAAGATTGAAAGTGAGTCAACATTTCATCAAATAATAAATAATGTTTATTTTGCATATATTATCTCATCTATCGTAAAATTAGTAGGTTTATATGTTTTATATAGATTAAGTAAATGGATATATCAACGGAAATTCTTTTGTAAAGGAATAAATAGAACCTTAGCTATAGAAGATACAAGAAACTGTTGTAACAGAATAACTAACTGTATCACATTTAAAATAAATAATACTACAAACGATAACGATCTAGAATTGGAAAATATACCAAATACTGTAGAGACTACAACGCCACTACGGCGAAGTGCAAGAATAGCACAATTAAAAGATTTATAATTGTAATATTAAGACATATTATTATGTATAAGATATAAGATAAGGATAGATTATTATGTAACCTAAAATTTTAAGAATAATAAGATGCATTATAAAGAATTGTAAAGAAAACGTTATGTTTTCTCTTAAGGAGGGAGGGTTGTAATGTACCCAAATTAAGGATTTGTGACCATTGACCTCCAAGATATCCTAATGTATTGTTAGTATATGTTAGTATTAATTATATTAGTATTTGAGAAATTAACTAATCGTTATTTAGTTTTCTCATGATTATTATTGTTTACTATTCCCAAAGTTATTATGATAAGGTTTGATTTATATAGACGTACATTACGATTTCTCGTCAGTTCACCTTAGACTGCAAGATAGATACTGTCTACCAGTAAATTCACCTCAAAATTAACCATATTCTACGAGTCTGTTAAGTTGCTGTATTTTCCTCAAGTTAATAAAGTAGTGTCAATTAAGAAGAACTACAGTTGTATCAATTGTTGCGGCAGCCCCACTACAAAGAACCCTACTACTTCTAATTTTGATGGGTTCTAGACTTTCCAACAATCTGGTCAAATTTAGCACACATTAAATTATACGTAATCTCGGATAAATTTTGTAACTTTTCACAAGACACTGCGTCATTTGTGGTAATGTTTAGAATTACAGCTATTTTTACTCAAATCAGTCTTACACTACATAATACTTATGTTGAAATAATTTAACTCGTAATAATATTTTTAAAGTACCGTTACAATACTCATAAATTTTGCTAACGCAATCCTGACTGGTTGTATCCGCCATGAGTACCATGAAATAAATGTCCATGCTAGTTTGTATTAGCTAAATTATTTTCCTATCTGTAAATAAGAAAAAACACATTTCCGTAAAATAACAAGTATTTTATTTTGTAATGTTTACCGTTATTTCTATGTAATGTTTCGGATACACGAGGACAATAACATATAACAATTGTAAAAGAACAATGACGCGTGACGTTTTAATTACTTACTAGGTTATATACGTAACGAACGAACTTTTGTATAAAAACACGGTATAAACATCTAAGCATCGGTTAATAATTGCTGATATAAAATAAAACTATATCTACTTGAGTAACTGAACTAATAATCTTTTGAATTCATATTTTCAAAAATTTTTACTAGTGCACTTTAGTGCACAAAATAATTAATGTTGATTTCTAATTCGTAGAAAAAATACTTTCTACTATCTTACTACTTTCTACTATTTTATCTTGTATGTTTAATTTTGAAATAATTTTGTCATAATGATTCTTAGATTTATTATTTAAAGAATAACCTTTTCAGTTCAAATGATGAACAAAGAAGCTAAGCTAATAAAATAAGTTAAACTTTGTAAATGTTAATAAGAACTTGGATAAAGAGAATCTGCAAAATATGTATATACATTATTATATACGTTTTTACTATTCAAAGATGACATACTCGATAAACATGGTAATATCTTTACAGTTTATAGAGGTTGTATGATATCTGTTGCAAATTAATTCCTTTCCTAATAAATCTATATAATTGTAACAATTGACAACAAAGTTCTTAACGTTTTCTCACTTAGTCTATATTATTTATATACTAAGAACTACGGACGCAAATGACATTAAAAAAATACCTGTGTGTGTGAGGTGGAAGTTTTTCGAGTTGAACTTTAATGATAACCATGACCTTATGACAGCCAAACAAAGCTTATGAGATTTAATGACATGATTACAATGTTGACACTACATTTAGGAATTCAATAATTCATTAATTTCCACTCAAAATAAGTTAGTTCGTTCTTTTATAAATGACCAAGATGAAATAAATATAATACCCTTATAGAACTAGGCAAAAAATGGATGATTTAGGAATACAAATATTGTGCCATGTTTATCATTGGCAGCATCTTTATCTGTTTCTAATGGCATTTCCATTATCTTTATCCACGCTTTAAATAAACGAAAAATAAATGGACTTTAGTCTTGGGTACAAAGGTTTTTTCAGGATATTTACTACCGTATCGATATAGCACTAGTGTCTAAAATATATTTATTTTCGATCATAAGTCCTTTCCTTTCATCCTAAGGGAATCAAAAGGTTTCCAATGTAACAGGACGTACATTAAAAGATTTGAAGGCACATTATCTCTATAAAGCTAAAACCTATAAAGTATTTCTAATTCAAAAAGGCCAAGGTTTCAATTTTTAAGTATCTTACCGTATCGTAAATTTTTTGTATGTTTTCTCTTATATATTTGTAAGAGTCAAAAAAAATATACGTTATTAAAAGGCAATGCAACATATTTTAATACTGAATTGTTCCTCATGTATTTATGATTGGAACAGCCTGTAAATCGCAGTTTCATTACTTTACTGGAGTTCATTTCAGTCCCGCCGCGACCGTCGTGAGCGGCGGGTTACAACCTCTTTCGCGGTGGAGGTAATACGTGAGAGAGACTTTCGTCTATTACGAAAAACAAAAAAACTATTTAGAACTCCGTGGTGGATTATATATTGTTTATATTACCGTTCATCTGTTAATTATGGTTGAATGTCGAAATAATAATTTTACAGCTGATTTCTACCAAATGACTTGTTATTCTGAATATGTTTCGAAAAATAAACTTTTCTTCTTATAAATTGTGTGGTGATAAGGGTACTATAGCGATCGTTTTGCCAAGTCAGTGAGTTAGTGAGCTGAGCGAGCGAAAATTGAACTTTTAGCAAGAGACCTAAATGCTTAATGAGCGAAAATGAACAGCGTTATGTCACAGGCTTACTCTGTTTATAAAAATAAAGATTCTCTTATCACTAAATACAAGTTCACCTTCACTTTAAATACTTTCACTTTATTTTAGTTAGTTCATCTACTTATTTTTTTTAATTATATCTATGTAGGGCTTGTGGGGAGCACACTGAACAAACGGCACATCCTGTCTAACTATGAAGCTCTAGCTAGAAAAAGAACTTGTACTTCACCAGGAACTGGTTTTACTTAAACGATAGTATGTAATCTATTTACAAACTAATACAATCTTATTACAAAAATAGAAAAATATCAAAACATATTTTTTTCAATCAAGCAGACTCATCGTCGTTGTGAATTAATTAATTTTAAAGTGTTCTCTGTCATAACATTTTGTCTTTGTTAAATAAAAGGAATGTACGAAGGCAACGCGGAAGAAAATATTCGTATGATATTATCTAGATTTGTTCTGGCACATAATCACTGCTATTTTATGAGTTGTAAATTTTTATAAGTTATGATGTATAATCAATACTTTTTGAGTTATGGTTGGAAAACTTGAACTCCCAATTTGACACATCTAAAAAATCAGGAATGAAATATTACGTAAATGAAATATTCTAAAATAATTGAGAATGACATATCTTAAAAAATAAGTAAGTCGTTTTGTTGTAGTTTTCTTGTAATAAAATAAATAAATAAAAATGCTTATATTCCAGTAATATAAAATATAATACATTACTGGGACTGCCCAGAAAGTAATCAAAAGATACTTGTTTTCTTTTAATATTTTACAATTCTTGTGCAATATAAAAAATGATTTAATCATTTAATTATTCGATCAACCTATCTGAACTGAACTTCTGAAACTGAAATTCAATTTTTCTAAAATTGCGTATGACGTTTTACAAAATTAAACCCAAACCAAATGAAGATAAAATTCAAATGTAAATGGGATATGTGTAGGAATTAATTTCCAGGCACTTGTAAGACTGCATTACCCACAACACAAGTCAAGGTCGTATTATTACAAATGCGCGGAATTATTAACCTTAAGTGGATTACCTTAATGGTGATAATCGCTTTAAGTTGGCATTTACTTCAAAATTGCATTTGCTTCTTCATTACATTCTAGATTAGAGTGTTGTTATTATTAGTTTTCATATACAAAAAATGGTTTAATCCTGAACCAAAAACATAATGCCAAGGCACTTTTGAAGCCAGCCAGACTAAACCATTATATTAGCTACTCGTATTTCGTTCGATACATTTATTTCGACAAGCATATTATCTTCGACATCATACTCGTATACATCACACTGCTGGGCACAGGTCTCCCAACATCGTTATCTTCAAAGGCATCAGTTGAGATATTTTTAACCATAACACAACTACGCTTATCGCTTGCCGCAATCATTTATAGTATGTAAATAATCCCCATAACTGTCCTGGTAATGTCAATTTACTACTAACATTATTTCTTACAAAATAACAATTTGAACCTAATTTGAGTTTTTTTAGCTCATTTACAAATTGTAACTAGGCCCCTGATAAGATTGGGTTTAAGGTTGACATGAAAATATAATCCTAAGCCTCCATGTTTAAAGTCTTGAATAAAATAAAATATCATAGATTAAAATTCATCAAGATGTCTGCAATAAAATCGATTTCCATCATGTATAAACACAGCCTACAAAATGAAGACCAAAATAAATTGAAGACATTTAAGTTATGTCAAGGGTAAAACTATTAATTTGAGCTGCCCTATTTCGTAGATTTATACTTCTTTCTATGAGGTCCAATGAATACTGTATTATGAAACCCTAAAGTGGGTTGAATTAATTGCCATTGGATTTCAAACAATCCGCATCTCGGCAATTATAATTAAGGAACATCGTTAATTTTATCGTTTTTATCGTGATTCATTAAATGGAAAATAAAATTTATGGTAGGTAAAACAATTATTAACGGTTTCCACATTTTCCATCGAAGTTTTTCATTATATTGTTCATTAGGGAAATATAATATATATCGATTGAAAAATAATTTTCATGCAATTAGCACAGCTAAATTACCTACTGTTCAGTCAGCAAACTGTTTAAATTTCTAATGAACTCGCTAATAAAACATTTAATTTTTATTATTTTTTTATAACACCTAACATACTGAAATTGCCTTTGAAGTTTATAAAATTCTTCTCATTTTAACCAACTTCTAGGAAGTCCAAGTTCAATGATGATTACTACTATCACATATAACCGTATTATTATGATAGCGATCATGGGCATTCTTATCATTATCATATTTATATCTTTCGCGATGTATTTACATAGCAAATGATATAAATATGAGCGATAATATTTTTTTTATTTATCACGCAATTATGGCCTTTATAGCAATTGAAGTAAAGGCTCCATCCAAATTGTAGGGACGTTGTACATAGGATATGTTCGCAGTAGTTCCTCGCATCTGCTTTGATTGTAACGTCTGGGCGACTAAAACTCCTTTGACTGTAAAAAGTGATATACTACCATTGTATATACGTGTGTGAAAACTTGTAAAGTGTTGTATTGTAAAATAGAATATTCTGTGTGAAAATTAGACGGAAAAATTATATGATCTTATGTCATGTCTGTGCACTATACAAGCGAAAATTTATATGTGATTAAATATCGAAAATCAAAAAAGCACTGCAATCATGGAAGTTTGTTGTCTAAGTAGAAAATAATCACTTAGCGTTTTCTTCGAGTAGTTAAAATTGCATAATAACTTATTGGACGAGCATAATTATAATAAGTTTTATTAACCCATTAAGAAATCCTTGGTTTATTCTTTTCAATTATAGTCAAGTGTAAGAAAGTCGATAATAAAAGCTAGTACACAATTTAGACCTCTTCTTAAATCCATTTCTGCCATAACATACATACGAGCCTTGCGCATTGCACTCATTCGTAAAATTTAATATCATTTAGCATATTTATATTTAACTTGATATTATTGCTTATAGATACATAGGTACCTAATGAAACATCAAGATATAGTGAAAAAAATATTTACAAAAGAAGTAGATAAAACGACAACAATAAGTTATGTCAAGTCTTCCAAAGTTTAACCAAAAATTGGCCATTAAATAAATATATTTTTGTTAATAAAAGTGTGGAAACTAACGAACATGGATATAATAAAACTGACTTTAGTGCCTATTGCTTTAACCATCGGACTTACGTTCCTCAACGTGAAAAAGTAAGTTAAATTATTTATTGGACAGCGACTTTTATGCTTTACTTTTTGATGTTTTCACACATTCACACCGCCGCATCGTCGAATAAAATGACGCTATTATCTACGACCGTGAAATTTTTAACTCTCCGTTACCATGTAACAAGACTAATTATAAAAACGTCGTTTTAATAAACCAACAATGGGCGTACATTGTAGATAGTTAAAATGAAGTCAATTGCTATTACCACTAGAATACAAATTAAGTCAGTAGCTTCAGCTGTTTCTGAAGATAAGACATTTGTTAGATTTCCAGATACAATAAATAACAATACCTAACTTTCTGTTGTTTAAACTTCAAAAAATAGCCTTTACAAACTTCTGTTGTAAACAATCTCGAGCTATATGTTGTAATATTGTGTTATTAGATATTTACACGTTTAATCTTCCCACGTCCAATTTAGCACGTTTCGCAGTGAATGTACGAATTTTACTCATCTCGCAGCTAGCAAAATTAGTTTGTGTTATTGACGTATAGGGTAATGTGTTTTTTATATTTATTAAAAAACATAGCATGTGATTCAACGACGTATTTATGAATAACAAGAGCTCTTATTTACTACGTATTTCAGAATAATCCATGAAATTTTGTCTGCAATTCTTTCCATCGACCAGAGTTATTTCTAAATAACCCGAGCGTTCTGAGTTTCCTATGGGAGGACATATTGTAACCTTATATTTATTTCTGAGTTTCAAATTTTATTTATTTTAGTATGTTATAATATGTTATAATTAACTAATATTTTTTCTTACAAAATCGCAAGATTTCATAAAATTTATATGTATTGTGAATTCGTAAACTATTTAATTTAAAGAGATATAAACTATAAACTATATTTTCCTTGTCCACAGGAACGCTTACAGTAGAAGAGGTGTACAAGGACAGAGACCAATTCGCGGGTCTAGTCCGCGAGGTGGCGGCACCAGACGTCGGCCGGATGGGCATCGAGATTTTGTCTTTCACCATCAAGGACGTCTACGATGACGTGCAATACCTCGCCAGCTTGGGCAAGGCCCAGACGGCGGTCGTCAAGCGGGACGCAGACGTTGGCGTCGCGCAAGCCAATAGAGACGCGGGCATTAGGGTGAGAAACACTCTTCTATTCTTTGTTATCAACCTTTAAGTACATTTTAAAATATACCAGAAATCGCTTAACAGTTGAAATATTCAGAAGAAATTTGCAGTAAGAACCGACGGCTTAGCTAGTTTCAAGGACGTGTTAATAACATACTGTTTATACTTCGCTAGTTTAAACAACGGCTGGCGATTTTAGTTGAACATCAATATGTTTAAATGACAAGTAACAAACACCTACTTCTTACGAAGATAAGCGGAAAGCTAGTCGAATTGTACTCTAACTAGGATTCGTTAGGTAATTACTGATTCTGATGGTAGCTGGGAACCTTTTTCTAAATATAAAGGAAAGTGTCTCACTAATATAACGTATTTATCAAGCCAGCCAACCCGGTTTGATTAAACAATTCGACAGCCGTAGCAAGGCAGGGAAAAATTCACAGAGTTAAGCAATTACGTGAAACGAGCAATAACTCATAGGGGTATCTCTGGAAGTCTTGCTACTCAGTACAATCAAATTAGATAAGCAACTAACAAATTACATTTGACCGAAATTAAATTTATTTTCCCTTTCATCTTTCTAGGAAGCCGAATGTGAAAAGAGTGCTATGGACGTCAAATACTCAATGGACACTAGAATCGAAGATAATACAAGATTGTTTAAACTGCAGAAGGCGCAGTTCGACCAGGAGGTCAACACTGCTGTAAGTATATTATATTACGACCAATAATAGCTTAATTTTTGCAAAATTTATTGGTGACAATGACCAGTCTAGTAACGCGACAGCAGCGTACAGAACTTTACTGTAGTATGTATGAACTTTACTTAAGTTATTTGTTTTATATATCTGTAAGGTTCTAGAAGCTCTAAATTTAAACGGAAAAATATTTATAAAATAACAATATGAGGGTTCATCAACACACCTGTGGCACGTGAACGCATGCGTAAGCATCCTTACGTTTTATTGCTCGCAATCGTGTATTTGCGCAGCCGGGCCTGTACCCAGAGCTACCACGTCACATTTAATACATTTTGTATAATACGTTTGTAACAAATAATTAATTGATTGATGTATTACGTAAAGTAACTTTCGCAAGATTTTTTATACCAATAGTTTTTTACAGAAAGCCGAAGCAGCACTGGCTTACGAGCTCCAAGCAGCCAAGATCAAACAGAAAATACGAAATGAAGAGATACAAATCGAAGTGGTCGAGCGCCGCAAACAAATCGAGGTAAGAATGCCAACGATGCTGATAAAGTAAATTTAAAATTAATGGATTTAAAATTTTAGCAAACAGTTCTAAATTATTTCAGTAATCTGAATATTTCTACAAATTGTAAAGAATTTTCTTATTTGCTCAGGTTGAACAACAAGAAATTATGCGCCGGGAGGAAGAACTTATTGCCACAGTGCGCCTACCCGCCGAAGCTGAGGCCTACCGCCTGCAAGCAATTGCTGAAGGAAAACGGTAAGAATTTAGGTTAAAAGGATAATATAAGTGGTAGAAGAATGAACTGAATCTAATAAAATAGGCAAAAAAATAATTATAAATCTAATAAAGACCTTGTATTATCCAGTACTCAGACAGTGGAGGCGGCAAAGGCTGATGCGGAACGCATCAAAGTGCTGGGTCTGGCTGAGGCTACGGCCATCGGTGACGTGGGCAAAGCTGACGCCGAGCGTATGCTGGCTAAGGCCAAGGTGTACAAGCAGTATGGCGAGGCTGCCATCATGGCGCTTGTTTTGGAGGCGCTACCTAAGGTGAGATATCTGTTAGATAATCCTTTATTGACGCATACAATAATGGTCCATTTTCCCGTAAAGTGTTATGATTAATGGAAGTACTTTGGAGAAAAGACGAATAAGAAAGAAAGAAATTTTGGAGAAAGCGCTCGCAAGATTTTTTGCAAGACGAAAAAAGTTTTATAAGAAAGTTATAGAGCTACTATAGGCACCAAAGTGCTGTCTTAATGATTTATACAAAGTTGAAAGCCAAGATATATATATAAATATAGTTCGCAATGAGAATGGATTATTGATGTTCCTTTGTATTTTAGATAGCGGCAGAAGTGGCGGCTCCCCTGGCGCGCACTGACGAGATCGTGCTGGTGGGCGACAACGGCGCCACGGGCGAGGTGGCGCGCCTGGCCGGCGGCCTGCCGCCCGCCATCAAGACGCTCACGGGGCTCGACCTCACGGCCGTGCTCAAGAGGCTGCACCCCGCTACCTCAGGTAACCTACCACTAAAGCTCCACTTACGTATATAATTGCATTTTAATAAAATCGCAATATTTGCTTTTTATTGCTGATGAAATTTACATTTAGATTACATTTAGATATTTTAAAGCATGACTTTTTAAAGCATGACTTTTTAAAGCATGACTTTTTAAAGCACGACAATTGTATTATGATACATGAAAATCTCCGGTACGCCAAATTTCTCTAAATTAGTAAATATTAAGAATCACATTCATCTCACATTTTTTATTCGTTTGGAGTACCTTAAGGAGCTCAAATAGGCCCCTTTAGTAATTGATATTGTTTTTAACTAACAAAATAAGGCTTCTTAATCTATTATTTACTCTTTTTTTGCTTCTTATTTACTCTAAGTAATACTGAATTTCGCTTGTTCCCAGAAGAACCCACCCTGGCTGCTGCTACCAGCAAGAAGAAGGAGGTGACAGTATGTTAATTCTACGTCATAGCACCAAGCCCCCATAGCACCTGCAGTGCCATAACCATGTCCTTACATAACGATTTCTATTTCTTTCTCCACACTGTTTCTTTGACGAAGTAGGGATGGATGATTTAGTTTATAACGACATTTTGCATTATTGCTGAATGAATTTGAGACTAAAAATCATTAGTATTCCTACACGATTTATTTACAATTAGAGTCACCTATCACTATTTAGATGGTCCTAAAACTAGCAATTTTTGTTTATTCAGCAAACTCACCTTATATCGTCACATAATTACCTTTTATTACGTCATTAGTTATACGACTGAACAAATGTGTGTTCTAAATATTGTTTTCTTTTCATTACATCGTTATCTTATGGCGTACAATCTAAGTACAAACTAGCTTCTTTAGTTTAGTTTTCTAAATATTTATGGACTTATATAATTGTTTATATTTCATATTTAATATATCACTCATAATGAATATCTTGGCATGTTTTTATTCATTACAATTTGTTAAATATTTATTTAGCAACAAGGACATAGTTTTCTACAACGTAAAAGTAATAAGGTAATAGTGTACTCCTTCATTTATTAATAGCTTGACTGTTTATTCTCAACAAATGTAATAACATCTCAATACAACTTATCTTAGGGGATAAATTGTGTTAGATATTGTGATAACTGTATTTTAAAATAATCTCCACAATCAAATAGTGTATCAATATTTTTTCATTAAATTTATAGTACAACACAATTAGTGTAAGTTAGATTTTGTACAATTTTAAGGACTATTCTAGAATTCAACGTGTTCTATTTAAAGTAACTGCCTTTTTGAATAGATTAATATAATATTTTTATGTATGTTGTACAATCTTAGCAAAATTGCTGATCTGAGAATTATCTGAGAATTATCAAAATTGAATGGAAGAATCTTTTTACATTGATATTAAAACTATTTAAGACGGTCGCTACGATTGTATTTACATTCAGTATGTGTGAATTGGAGTGTTAGGAATATTTTAGTTTGATTACGATATAATTTTGTTTTCATTATATTATTATTTTATACCTAAAGGTTCATTGAGTTGACATTTCAATAATTAATATAGATTTTAATATAATTTTAACTAATAACTTAATCAGTCTACTGGACATGTAATTTTGATTTTATTTGTGTGAGTAATGAAATAAATGTTTATTTTCAATAACTGAGGTACTTTTATTTATGATTCTCTCTAAATACACATTGACGATAACTATAAGTACTTACTAAATATTATTAATAACAGAGGTTTAAGTATGAAATTGCCGTTTAACGCGCTGGCCACTAATATGAATAGAAAATTTTTATCACACGATAAAGATAAATTAATAACAAATCTAAATTGAAAAAATTACAAAAATCGGATATTAATGCAATTTTTGAACACAAGTTCCGAAATTAAACTAATGCAGCAGAAACCCCTCGCAACATCAATAATGCTGAGTTCGTAAACGTTTTGGGCTGATGAAAGCACCATGCGTTTTAATTTAATCACTTCCGTACTGGAAACTTGGACTTGAATGATCCACGAGGAACACCTGCCACTAAGGTTAATTACGATGAATTGAAAGTGATGATAGAACCAGAACCGTGTCAGTCTACCTGGTTTGACGTTAGCTTAGCACAATATTGACACATTTGCACCAAACCGATAAAATAAAATAAATTGAAAAATACCCCTCCTGATTTGACTGAACCGCAAATAGAAGCGCACATTGAAATTGATAAAGAAATAAAGGAATTTTGTACCGTATTATGACAAGACGAAAAATGTGTCCTCTACAATAATTGCACACGATCTACGCAATGGCTAACTGCTGGAAAAATACCGCAACTTAAGCAAATCTTAGCACGAATAGGTATGATAACTGTTAGGTGATCATTCCATGTTGTAATTCACTACAGCTTCTTCAGATCCGGTCAAGCAATAGTAGAGCACCATGGCGGTAAAACTCGCAGCGAAGCATACCTGACTCATCAATACATCTTCACCATTATTGCTTCATGATAACGCAAGACCTCACACTGCGCGAGAAACCATTTTAACATAAAACATTTTACCATTTTAACCTGCGGTTAGAAAACGTTTATCATTTTCCTTACTCACCGGCTCAAACGACTAATAATTTTTCCGCGATTTTGAAAATTTTCTATATGAAATAACACTTTTTCAAGTAGGCAGTACAATTGTACCAGGTCAGGGCAGGTGTATACATTTTGCCTTTGTGATGATAGTTTGATATTTCAGTTCTCATATGCAATTTCATACTTAAACCACTAATATTACACATTACTTTGGAATATTGGTCTCATGATTAGGGTTGTTCAATTCACCTCGTATATTCGTCTTCATGAGCTGAAAGAATAGTAAATAAATTGAAACTTCATAGATGAATGCATAACTTAATATTAAGTGGTAATTTAAAATACATTTAATTTTTTCCATGGTGGATGGAGAAGTTATTAAGTAGCACACATGTTTGTCCTTATTATTCAGTATAACTATTATAATATTGCTGGCAAACTACTCTGGCTGCATTTGTAAGGGCTGTCGCTAAAATCGTATTTAAATGACAAGTAAATAACATGGTCAATTGGGGGTTTCAAAAATTTAAATGAAACCACTGTTATAAAGAATTAATTATTTAAGCAGGCGTATTATACTTTATTGCTATTATCAACCGTCTATATTCGACCCACTGCGTGGCATAGGTCTTCCTACATAGGAGAGAAATATAGTTTGAGCCATAACTATGGTTGCCACCTGTACTTTATAATAAAGTATTGTCCGTTATTTCAGATAATTGTACTCTATACTATATGAGAACAATAAAATACACGAAAATACTTTATTTCGCATGATTTGATTTCTTTGGGATTGTAAAACGAAATTTATCGATTGGCTGTAGGTAGATTGTGGCAGCCCTATACATAATACAAAACACTGGCCAAATGAGGTTTGATAGGAGATCTTATTGGTCTTACAACCTGTACAAACTGGTAACGTGCCTTCCAAAGGATGTAGGATTCCAAATTTTGATTGAGCCGTCCAGCGACTCAGGAAACAACTGCGAAAGTTGCTTTGCTTCCGTGATCGAAACCAAACCGCTATAAAAGGCTTATACAATAGTAATACGATAAAAGTATTATGTGTCACCTCAACTTTTTGTTCGTAGCTGAGCTCTGTCTTAGTGAGCACGTACGACAGCTTAGCCAGTGCCGCTTCTGACGTCATATCAAACGCCGGAACCACACCACATTCTAATAACAACTGTAAAAACAACTTATTGATAAAACAATTTCATCCTGCGTATTAATCTAGAGGTCCTGGGTTTCAATCTTGGCTGGGGCAGAACATACATTTGCGAGTTATGGATGTTTGTATGTATATTTTTTGTTAGTATTACTAATTTATATTTTATATATTTTAATAAAAAAATTCGCCACTATCATTATCCGTTATTATGTTATCTTAATGGGATAGATAATAGGCGTGACTGTGAGAAATCATCATCTTCAGCCAACAACAGCTGCTGGAGATAGACCTCTCCAGTAGCAGGTTACTAAGCTCGAACCTTAGCTAGGATATTCTAGACTACGAAAGCGTGCGAAATATTAATTATTTCTTATGTGTACAATGATCAATGCAATTAATCTTGATGTACTTTACATATATTTTATACATTATATAATAATGTTCTTAACCTTTTTTATAAATATTGTTACATTGAAGTTATTTATCATTATGAGTAGGTAAATAACACTACTTCGTAGTTTTGTGTTCTTTGCGACACGATTTTGATTCCGATAAAATACCGAAAATCTGAGTTTCACCATCCAATAGATTAATTATAATTAATCTAAACTATTTCCACCGTAGTAGTATCCGAATCAACCTGTCATTCAGTATTTGAAAATTAATTATATTCTATTTTTAAATATTCAACCTTAGTATAAAGTAAATAGAAGTTAATTTGCATTATATTGGAAGTAGGTAGACTCGATCCTTTGCTTTCTGTACTGGGCAGCATTTTAAAGGTCGTGCGGTCGATCGACCCTGTTAGTCCCAGTTTTTCTGCAATCAATATGCGCCCCAAAAAGTCAGCGTGGCGGACGGAATGGCAGATCATATTGTTTCTTCTATAAACTAAGAATGAATATTTCCATATCAAAGTTTAAATACCTCGCCTATTTTAGCTTTTAATTAATTCGCTGTGAATCGTGTAAAAGGAAAGGAAGCCAGTATAATAAATACAAAATATTTAGGATATTTGATATTCGCTCAAATTTAGGTATTAGCAAAGTAAATTGCTTTCGTATGATTTTGAAATTAAGTTTTGTGGACATTTTAAAAGAAATGCGACATAAATAGTAAACAATACGCTAAAAACGATTCATCATGAACAGTAGATAACACCTTCCTACATAGGTTAAAAGATGTTTCGCCCATAACCCCACTATGCGACTTGGTGGGAAAAAGCAGTTGCGGTAAAGACTCGCTCCAAAATGATTATCAAAATTAGTTATACATTACCCGTCGAATTTAAAGTTAAAATGACAATTGCAATACAGCAACTAAACAATAATGGGAAAGGAAGCGTAGGTAAGTGAACAGCTAAGATATCTAAACTAGTTGTTGCGAAGTTAAAAATTAAAAATTATTACGTTAGACGGGAGTGAGGATGGCTAACGCCCATGTATACGTAAAAACTTCCCCAGGTTTTATAACAAAATGTTACCAGTAAAATTCACCTAAAAATTACTCTTTAAAACATTATATGTCACTGTGTCCTTAGAACTTCTATGATCACTCATCGTTGAGCCATTGTATGTTATGTAAGGAAAAAATATTACAACTTTTAATCCATTTGAGTCGCTGCCGACAATCTATTATACAGTTAGGCAGCGTGCTGAAATGCGTATTAATTCTTATTTTTTTAAACAAATAAAAAACCAGGACGAGCTCCTGATAACAAATTGTACTGATCCGTCCAGGGACCAATTATGGTAAAAGTTTCTTAGTTTACGTTATGGAAACTAGTGTTTGAACCACTTAGCCAACGTGATCTTTAATTATACTTTTTTATTTTTACTCATCAATCGTGATGAGTAAACTTTCCTTCTTATATTACTATGATGTAAACACATCTAATAAAGATACAATTCTACATGCCTATAGCATTAAATATGGGAGATTGCACCCACCAGCAATATCAAGGGATTCCTTTATATTGCAAAATATACTTTATAAGCGAAGCTTACCACTTCCAAGTAGATATTGGGGTGCGGTTTTTTGACGGACTGGCGTCTGCCAGCAAGCTTACAAGGCGGTAGGCACAGTGCCATTTTTTCATATTAATCATGTTGCTATGGCGACTCGTGCTGCAAAACAATGATTGCTTACGCACATGTCATCGCGCGGTTGCATATTTGCGCAGCTGATGCCACACGTCACAGAGTAGAATCAAACAATAACCTGATTATTTTTGAATAATATGTTTTTAACAATTAAATACTTAAATTTAGAACTGCGTATGCACCTATTTGTTACCGTGTGTTTTAACTTACAAATTAAGATTTGTAAATTAATGATTAGTGACGTGGTATTTTTTCAACACTCGTCTATTATTTAGCCCAAATTAAGGCATCATTAAGATCTTGTAATATGGATATTAGAAATCCTCTAAATAAACTCACAAACATACATGACCCGTTAACTCGTACTCAGCATCCAAATACCTGTCTCTACCATTCGAACCCGAGGCCTCTAGCTAAGTAGACAGGGGTACTCGACTCGATGGTCCTCTGTTGTAAAATCTGTGTAATTTGTAACTTGATAAAGTAAAACATTTCTCAGTTATACTTAACGATGAATATTATTTAAAAATTGTAAAATCCACAGCCAATAATTATATTAATGTATAAACTAATAAGTTATAAAATATAGTATAATTATCACAAAAACCTTACCAGTCCAGTCTCGTATAAGGGCTTCCCTAACACGGTTCCGTTGATACACTGCGTGACGTTCACAACCAATACTTGATTCTTTACTGCTATCTCAATCTCTTTGTAGATTTCCTTTCTCTTGATGGGAATATTTCCGTTACCGTAGGTTTCTAGGATGATGCCTGCAATAGACGAACAGGTAACCTTCACTTAATAAGCAACAAAGAGATTTTATGACCCCTTTCTCTGTCGCACAAATAGGAATTCCATACCAGCATACTTATTCCCTCCTTAATACATGGGTTCCTTTAAAAGAGGCGTGATAAAGCACTTTTTGGGCCGGCAAGGTTTTGGCTAGGGCAGTATGTCGCATGCTGCACTAGCTATCTTCACATATGGACTCCCCTACTGCTTATCATCAGGTGGTGTCGAGTAATTTGCTGAACTTTTTATAAAAAGAAGCTCATGCTACCTTACCAAACAATATATTTGAGTAGAATATTTGTGAATTTATATTTATTTAAATTTAACTACATGCTCACAACACGAGCTCATTACTCATTTATACAATATTGTATGTACATAAATAATAACGGTACAATTATCAGTTTTAATGCCATTTACTGGCAACCTTACTGGTCAATCAATGAGTTAAAACCAGAAAGATCCAATAGCTATAAGTAGAAAAAAAAGAAATTCTCTAATCTATGTTAGGAGTTCGAAAACAATATAATAAAAAATTATAATTGATCTATCTTTTAAACAAAAGAATATTTTACCTTCCATCCCACTGCAAGTCTTCCTAATAATTTCGGGGGTAATGGTCGGAGCCACCTTCAACACGTATACTTTCCTCGACAGCTTGTCGTGTATGCGGCACTCATCGGGGACGGACCCTAAGGTGTGGATCAGCACTTTGGGGTCTACTTCTAGGGTCGTCTTGGCTTCAAGCAGAGGTGGGTAATTTGGCGAGTCGAACGCGTAGATGCGAGTGTTGGATACTTTTTTTACTCTGTGATAGTTATTTTTATATTCGGTCAGTGGTAAGGCCTTATCTAAGTCCATCTGATTAGCTACCAATAATTTTCCGTACCGTTACAATAATGTTAACATTGTTGTGTTCCGGCAGTTAGTGGTAAGATAGCCAGTCGTATGTGTTTGAGGAATCCATTTGTTTCCATCTTAAGTCACCAGCAGGTGAGATGAAGGCCTAGAACTACCCCGTTTAGAATAATAATAAAAATAGCTATTCTGAGGATGCCAAGGAGTCAAACATCTATTAATAAGGGCTAAACGGGTTTACTTTTAGTATTTTTAAAATATTTTAATCTAAGATAACAGAAAAAGAAAAAGTGATCAGAAAAGGAGGTAACAGGTCGCAGTCGGTTGCAGACGATACATTTCAGGGGTTTGAGACCTCAAACTGCCTCGGGAACAGAGGAAACCGTGTACTGTGTTTAAAAGCATTTGCCCATTTTTTAAAAATATATATAGTTCTTTATATTAAAGGATAATTAACATAAAGTATTGAAATATTTATTCTGTCTTAAGTGTGAAATGTAAATCTGACGAGAAGAAACTAGGAAGATCCTTTCTTCTAGACTTTTCTGTTACTCGGTAATTCATCCCCTTAAGTATATAAGATGATAATTAATTCAATGACATTGATATGCCTTTACTTCCTCGATAATTTGTGTGGGCGTAGAGTAGCCATATTCGCATAGTTCCAAAAGTTTATTCATGAAGTTACAAGACTTTTAAGTTTTCTTGCAGCTGTTTTAAGAAGTTTGTTCACCTATTGTGTATATGCCGCTTGTAATAGTTTCAATCCAATTGAGAGGTTTGGATTGTAGTTGCGTACAACTGGAAAAATATACGAGGTGTACCTACCCGTTCATAAATAAAAATTGTAAATATTTCAATGTCTCGACTTATAATATTATACAAATATTTCCATCAGAAAAATAAAATGAATGTGGAATTTGAAAACAAATTTCACATTTTTTTTTTTATATCACGTAGTATTAATATGACTATGTTAATATGGGTAGGTTTGGGCTTGATAAGGTACGTACTAAACACCTTAATATAAAAAGTAGTTTACAATATTAAAGTATTTTAAATGTTTTTTGAAGACATTAGAATTACCGTGTGCCCCTGAAGAGTTTCGCTCCGAAAAAAACAGTAACTTCTGGAATATGCTGTGTGGCTGCTATCAGGATAGCGCATAGGAAATTATTGTTACCATCACTGCGTGGCTGAAATATTGGCACCTGAAAATTTTACAGTAAAAACGATGTCATATATGATTCATATGTCTTTTTGATAATCAAAATTGACGGTATCTTCTTATGACGAACTACACATAAAAAACAAAGCAATATAATTTTAATACTTCTTTACGTTTGACTTTACTTGGTCTGTGTATCTATCTACTGCTAAAAAATCACATGGGAGTACGTCAAATAACTGATTCATGCTATTTTCACAACCCGCTGGCAGAGTGTTCAGTATAGCTATGAGTCCTAAGAGGATCAGTGTCTTTGTTCCATAGCACTGTAGCACTATTCAATTCACAAACTCATAGTACAGGTCCAAATGTCCACTACATTTGGACCTGTACTATGAGTTTGTGAGTGTCCGAGACATTAGAAGTGTCATTACCTGTGCACCTTTGAGGACCACAGTTTTACCGACTGTCTCCAGCATAAATGACAAGACAGACCCTCCGTATGCCATCGTATCAGTTCCATGGAGTATCACGAAACCGTCGTAATCATTGTAGAATCTCTGAAAAAATAATCCAATTGAGAAAAACTAAATTAATGTCCTTAGGCGAGAATTTAATCTTCGACCTTTTATAAACTGTGTGACTGGTTGGACCGTTAAAACTACCCAGCCCTCATAGGGATCAGAACTCACCCGAATAGTTGGTATTTGTAAAAATATCCTTATTCAGATGATGAAATACCTAAACTTTACTTTATATATCTTATATAGACAATTATGCAAAAAGTAGAATCATTTTGATTTTAAAATCAACTTAAACTCCATTCAAAGATTTTTTAATAGTCAGTCTGAATCAGTATATTCTTTTAAATACAAAAGTTATGTACAAGATAATAACTGTATTAATATTTTCTACTCACCTTGACATCTTGCGCCATTTTAATCCAGTCATCAAGAGTAAAATCTGAGGAGTCCTTAAGTTCCTCATATTCGTATATTTTGTACAAAACATTAAAATTAGTGTCCTTGCCGTCTGAGGAAAATAAAAATTGTGAGAAATAACATTGGCATATATCAAAGATATTTGTAAGCCAGAGAGGTGAGAACGACTGGGGCAGTATAATAATAGTAAAAATTAAATTAAGTGATCCATCGAGTCCACTGCTACATGTCATAGTAATTCTTGCCTTATAACGTAGCAATGGATAAGCAGCCATTTCTTGACATTTTTACTCTATATGTCAAACAAAATGAGAACGAAAGACAGTGAAGATGTGACCAGCTGCTAAATACATAAACGAAACTTTTTGCAAATCTAAATATACTGAACTCTCGACGAGACGAGTTTACTCGTCAAGCCCAGAAACGCAGAAATAAATAAAATAATGAGTGATATTTAACCTGGCAACGTCGGGTACTCGTTCAGCTCTGTCTGTGCTAGATGTTGTTTCCAATAATCTGCATCGTGAAGTTGTGGTAGCTTACGAATCACTTGTTCGATGTTCTTTTGTGGCACCAGCACTGAAAATATTACCTTAATATTACTGAATTAATTATTTATTACCGTATCTGCCCCCCCAACCAACCCACACTGTGTGTAGACGGTAATACTTTGGTTCAACTCATGCTAGCGCTGAGTTGAAGCGCATCGAAACTTTAATCTATAAGATAATACAACAACCACATCCTTATCTCTCATTTATGATCTTATATTCGGAGATTTAAAAACCAATGAATTGTTTATGAGCATCTATAGGAAAAATTTAAATATTACCTAGCCGAGATAAGAATGAATTGACAGTATTAAACGTTTTTATTGACGCTTTGACTCAGCGCTAGTATAAATTGACCCTTATAATCATCAGCCTATCAGTCTGTAGGCCTTACTTAACTTTCACGTACTCACGGGGGTGTATAACCAATATGAAATTTTTCCTTTTTTTGGGACTGTCTAATGCGGTTGGCCGCAGATGCCTTTACACCATATATTAAGTTTTAAGGAGACAAGAACCTTGGTGAGTCCTCAAGCTTTAAGGGCCATTCCTCCGTGGAGGATTTCTAATCGAAAGGCAACACCTCCAGGGGAGGCATCCCGCCGTCTTTAAATGTCTCCGGGGAGTTTAAACCCTTAGGGAGCGTTATGTTTTATATTCAATGCATGCTCACTGTAAATACAGCCGAGAAATGCATCCAAATCACTGAGCTCAGCATTGAGCATTAGCGACCTTAACTGCCTTACCGCAGACATTTGGTTGCGATCTATTAGAGCTGTTTTTCTCTTTGGACATCGAATTAAAAGCACCTATGCCTCTATTAGGAAGGTATTAGACGGATCTGGCCAACGAAGATGTCAAAAGTTTGGCCACTTAGTTCTTAAATGTAGAACAAGTAGAACTTAGTACTAGCTTAGAGGTTAGAGGCAGGAACTACAAGATAATAGGGCTCATTACTCCGTCTTCGCATCCTGAACACATACCTCCTTTTTCATTTTTCAGCATACCAAATGTCCCTCCTGTGTAGATGGCAAGCACTTTTTTTATTTGAACCATATTGATTTTTTTAAATATTTAATTTTAATTTAATTACTCTCTTAATTATCGGCACACTCCGGAGAAACGATCTAGCGACTGATAAAGATGTCAATGTAGGCTATAAATAGTGATACTGTATGATGATTATTGTTCACTCAAAGATAAACTTTGTGCGCGTAACTCATTTCGCAATGAGATTCTCTTATATATCCCGATACAATAAACCACATTATGTATCTGTCTCTAATTATCACTGTAAGCTGTAGGTAGCAATATTAAAATCGACTTTAAGTTTTTAATCCTTAGGCTCGTTTTACGGCAGTATTTAATATTACCTAATATTTGTAGATGGATAAAACTGTTCAAGTGTAATTTTGTTACTCCTATAAGATGTCCGTCTGGTTATTTGTTACCACTATGTACTATTTAAGTCATAACAACAAAGAGGATGGATGTAAGTTTCGTTTGAGAAGAATTGTTTTTTTTATTAAGAATCAAAACTTTTTTTTAAGTACTCATAGTTACTAACTAAAATTTGATCCTTATGAGATTTTACTATATCTAATAAGGATCAAATTTTAGTAATAACGTTATGGTAAACAATCACACCACACTTTTCGAGTACACTATCAGATGGTGCAATGCTTATGTAACTAGGTCTATGTGCTTATTTTCCCAATTTTAGTGCATATTCGTGATCCTTACATAAATTTCAAGGATTTATATGTAAAATGTTAAGGCCCATCTATGAAAAAAATGAATTAATTCTTTAAACAAGTTTTTAAATCAAGTGTTACGGAACTAAACAGATCAAAACTGATTATTTCTCAGGCTATTTTTTATTTTTAAGGCGGTATTTTCAATTTGTCTCTACATTTTATTATTTATAACTTTATTAATGTGTCCATGTATGTGCTATAGTCATATAAAGCTATAGGTACTAGTTAATTCCTGAATCATATTATATATTATCAAAATTAAAGGTGAAAAACTTGGTGACAATGGGGTCACTTGAGAGGCACACTCTTTCAAACAAAAAAGAATTTTTCAAAACTATTCAGGCGTTTTAAAGGGAACATGTATAAAAAACGTAGGTCGCCAAATAATAAATCCATCACCTACTTGGAAAACTTATTTTATCTAAATATTTGAAATTTTAAATGAAATGAAGTATTAGGTAGAATAAAACTTAAAACCGTATCAAAACATAAAGTTTAATTTTATTTTGATGAATATTTTTAGATATAAAAATACTTCTTCTAAGTGATAATAGTAACGACTTAGTCTAGTCATCACTTCAGCATGTTTGTGGTAAACATGCTTCAACTTCAACATTTACATACATTCCGATGTTTTGAAAATAACTCTAAAATCTTATTAAATCTTCTTCTTTTTATATATGCTTTTTACATAGCTGTTAGTTAAAACTCAAAAACCGCTTGACCGATTTACATAAATTGAATTGTGTTTTATTTGTTTTAATTCAGGGGTGATTTAAAAACAATAATAATAAGGACAATTCTAAAAAAAAAGCCCAAAAGTGAATAAAAAAAGTTGGTAATTTAATACGGAAAATGCCATTTTTTCCATCGTTACTTCGAGTTTGTTTTAATAGATGACGTTATTGGTAGTATGTAGGTGATACAAAGGTCAACTAGTATTTGATGTAAGTACTTTATGTATTATGTAAATAATGACGACTATTTCATAAGTAAGGTCTTTCGAAATCGAAACCTATTTTGTCCCACACCCTCAAGATCAAAATCGAAACCACGCCTTTTTTTACCCTATAAAGTTTATTAAAACTTAATATTTATAATTTTATAATCAACTATACAAACATTTTTGTTATGTCAATACGTACACATAACACAGTAAAATCATTTTTCTTCCATTTTGACGGTCACTTTAAAATGTTTTTAATTTTTTAATAGTAGCCTTTTAATGACGATTGTAACAATACCCAAATTTTTAAAAGATAAATAAAATATATTACCTTCTTAATGTAATTTTATAATTATATAAATAAAGCCTTTTTTATATATAAATGTATTCTTATAAAAAGCATACTTATACAGGTAGCACCGACCATTTTTACTTATTTCCCTGTTTTAATCACAGAACTATTTCCGTCCATCAAGTATCTATAAATTATTTAAATAACAATAATATTAATGTTGGTATCAACAGAATTTTTGCTATGTCATGGGCTGAAGCCGAGTCATCAAAACAATCAACTTCAATTATGGCATCCTGTTCTTGTTCTACTGTCGTAATTGTTAAAGTTGTTTCTGGCTCCTCTGTGGTTTCTTCCAAAGGAGGATCAGCATCTTGGCCATCAGTCGCGAAAACTCTACCCCAAATAGCGAAACTGTACAGTTCTACATCAGTTTTATCCAAAAACAAAGAATAAGTAGTTACATTTACATTTATATCTTCGCTGTATGTGTAATGTTCAGGCTCCAAAGGCATGATAGCAGTGTCTAGAGATACAGGGAAGTAAACGGCGTCTCTGGCTCCAACTACTGCTTCTATCACAGGCGTGGTCACAGTAGCAATTACACTCAGCTCGTTGAATATGGCCGTGGTTTTCGGTCTGTATTGAGGGAACCTGAAAGTATCAATGGTCACCAATAAATTAATAATAAAAAATGTTAATAATCAATTACATTATAATTATGATAATAAATGCGAAAATGGAGGATCTGACGAAACCACCAATTGAATATAACCTCTAATTGTAAGTAAATATAGTATTTTAAATCATGTGTAATTAATATATAAAAAAAATCCCGTGCGTCGTTAAATACCAAGTTTTGAATATAAATTTGACAAAAAGTTAAAAATTAATACTGCTGACAAGCAGCATGAAGCATGGCGGGCGCCCCTACTAAAAGCTACTAACCGTTTCCCGCAAGTGTCAATAGTGTCCCCGGTACAGGCAAATACGGAACAGATTCTAACACCACCAGTGGCCATTCCAGAGTAACTGCGGACTCCACTAAATGCGGCTGCTTTGTACTTGTAGCTCTGGAAATTAAAGAAAAACAGAAATAATTTTTTAAAATCTAACGAGTACATTGATATGTATATAGGTTACTTCTAGAGTTTAAATAGATCGAATGAATAACCTCAAGGATCTGCAAAATGAGGATTTGTAGAATAAAATTTGTTGATCGTATATATTATATTTTTATTTACGACTACTTCCTACAGGAACCGATATTTTGAAAAAGTGTAATATTTCATCGATTTGCGTTATATTAGATATATAAGTATGGGATGTTAAGGGTAGTGATGTAAACTACATGTTTACCCTGATAGACCTAGAAGGTCCCCTCTAAGTCACTCTAGCCTTCACTTAAAACAAGATTTACTCAGTAATAAATTAACAGTTCAGTAATAAATTAACAGTTTTAGTTACTTTGTCCATTCGACCCCCTTATTTGGTTTCTTCAAACGTTCCACTTACATTTTCTCTGTTATCGGGTTGGTTCTCGCTTAGATTGATCCTGAATACGCAAGTAATATCTTTATCTACTAGCGTTATCTCCTGCAGCCCTGGCACCAAATCTTTTGTGACGTGTGAAGGAAGCGAAGGGTCTGAGATGAGAGTTAAGCTATCGTGATCCGCTGGGCTGTCGTAAATTGGTCCAGAAACGGGAGAAGTTACCTATAAGGATGGAACATTATTAGCTTAGGTATTGAATTCTAGGATACGGGAAAAACAATGATTTTGCAGCATCACCTGAAATGTCAGATTTGCCTTGATAACTGCAAAAAAATAATTTATTGAGATTTATAATATAACCAATAAAAATCCGCTTTGCCTAATTTTAAATTTAGAGCAATTAAAAATTTGTCAATAAACTGTTCCTTACATTGGTAATAAATGTAACATTTCGTATTTTAAGGATACCCTCAGGCCCACTAGATAATGATAGCATTCGATAGTAGGATTCAATTTGACTATGTATTTAAAAAAATCCATTTAAATAAAGAGCCTTTTGATTTTGAATACTGACTTACCTGTCCTGGAATTTTAGGTACTTTGGCTACAAGAAGCCTAGATGTCGGTAGTCCTGGCATAGTACTGACCAACGCTCCAGCTCTACCCGAAAAGATGCCTGAACCTGAAATATAAACATGAGAGGTTTTAACACGATGAGTTATTGATTATTAATATTGTTAAAAGTATAAAAAAAATAATTGCAAAAGACAAGCCTTGAATTTACTTCAATCGTACATATTTACTTATTGTACTGGGTTAAAACTATTTAATTCATTCTTTTTGCAAATTTAATCCATAAAATTTTTTATATGAAATTTAGTACCAAAAGCAATTACTAGATAGCGCTACACGTTGATGTGATTTTATGTCGTGTGTGTCCATCTAGATTTCTAGGTAAATAAAAACCAAAAGACTATAATATTCTTAGCACTAGCCGTTAAGCACATTAGGACTAGCATAGAGTTCTATAAGTGCCAGTGAAATATGTAAGCATTACGTAAGATATTTGAACCATTTTAAGTATGATTATATTCTAATTTATTTAATGTAGTTGTTTGATACAAAGTTGTTGTTGTTGTTTGTTTCAACGCAATAACTTGTTGTATTCAATCAATAATAGTTTTCTACCTGAAGAAACTATACATGTGTGTTTTCTCATACAATTATATGAAGACTTGTACTCAGTTGTGGGATGTATATATTAATGAAGATAACAGTTAATGGTAAAAGTCAAACATTTTAATGAAGTTATTATGACTGGTGGCTAAATTACTATTGTATAAACAACAGTTGTTTCTTTTGTCTACTGCAACTATTAGGATATAGAAAGTGTACGTAGTTATACCTGAACTTCCAACTCTAACATTGTTGGCTCCAGCGGCCAGAAAATTGATATTCATTGCATAAGCATGAGCCTCTTGAATTTGTACGGCTGAAACAGAAAATTGCAAAATGTATGTAAATTGGAAAGGAAACATTATAAACATTTTTTTATAAATCAGCAGTTCTGGAAAGAGATATATGAGGTTCAGAAACCTAACCTATCTCTTTCAGATATTCTAGGTTTAGCTATTGCGATCTTACGAGCTAAATTTAGGTTGGTAAGATGGATAGTTTAACAGTGGTAAAGGAACCCGAAAGTAAGCATCACTTAATATGAGGTGAGATGAATATCAAGAAGTACTACGTTAAGTATTTTTAAAAAAACCCTATGCTATGTGAAACAAAAATACAGTTTTAAAACAAACTTACCGCTTAAGTAAGGCAACTCTGAGAACCACATGGTGGTGAAAATTACGTCAGTGATGTTCATCTTTTCAACCACTTGAAGGGCAGGTATTTGAAACAGCAAGTCAAAACAGATGTAATGACCAAATTTGACCCCGAAGTCAGTCTCAAATACTCCTAAATCGGGCATAAGAGCCGGGGTGCGAGAAAACTCGCCAAAGAGATTTATCTTGCGATATCTGTAATCGAAATTGCTAATGTTATTCAAAATTCGTGATTTGAGCAAATAATAATGGTGAGGTTGGTATGTGCCTGGATTCGCCACATCATCGGGGGAAAGGGAAGATCTTCCGCCGAGCTGGAGTTCGTTCGTGGATTGCGGCCCGACTGGTCTTGTCGGATCTTACATTCAGGCTTCGCATAACACATGAGACACTTCAATGGCGTGTCTCAACTCAGTGTTTACGTTGTAGAACTTTGCGCTGATCTACCATTTCTCGGTTACTTGATATCAATTTGTAAACAAAATGAACTGTATCGGCTGCTACATTTATGTAGCTCTATGACCTCACAGCTACAGTTAATTTTATTTTCTTTGCCATCCAATTTCTAATTATGCGCATTCCAACTAATTCAATTGTTAAAATAAGTTAGTCGCGACAGCAACACTATTGGGTATTTATCAGTATGCATAGTAATGCGGTGACACCTTATAGTTATAAGGTGGCATGACATTTCGTAGTAGATATATAAAAATAAAGAAAATATTAAAAATAAAGAAGATGAACAAAGCAGAAAGTCTTATGAATAGGAATAAATCAACTTTTCACAGGCTATAATATTTAAGGGTATACATGTGCGGGATCGTCTTGAATACTCTAACAGATTCAGTTAAATTCAATGACTTTCCAATCCCATACTCTGTCTGGCTTAAATCTTGGGGTTTTATTTGACTGCTATTTGTCCGGGAACGCCCATATTTCTGAACTTCCACTCCCTAATTGCCCTCAATTTTTTACCACTGTAAACCAAAATCTGTCTCGCGCAGAAAATCATACTGCCAATTATTGATTATGCTAATGTTTGCTTTTTGCATGCCAATGAGAAGCAATTAAATAAACCTGAGCGCCAGCATAATCTGAGCATTTCTTTTATTTTCTGTTTGAAGAAATAAGGTCAAGTTGCCAGTTTACGGTATCAACTTGATTTCCTATTGGGGAGCCAAAGAATGCTAAAATACTATCCGTCTACTATGACGTTCTTTATAATCCCTCCTCACTATCCTATCTCCGTGATAATTTTTCCCTTGCTCGATCGCCTGATGTCTGTCGTTCTCGTTAAGGTAATCTAATCAAATTGCCACCTATTCCTTTTCGGTTCTTGCTGTCAGGTTATAGAACACTCTGTCAGCGGCATCCATCACTCACCTAAGATTGTCATCGTCAAAAGAAGAGTAATCGATTACTGTCTTCTTGTTATATTGACTTATATTTATGTAATTTATATATAATAAGTTATATATCAAATTTGTATTTGCTCCTATTCAATTACACAGCGTCTGTCTTTCTCAACTTAATTCGTTTTGCGGGTCTATTGGAAGTAGATTCTTTGTGCTTACTGTCCATCTTTTTTATGCATAAATAAATTATATAAAGAAGGATTATTGTTTGTAGCACACTTATGTTTATGATTATCAGTCTACAGTTGGTGCTAAACCAAACCTATGTTATACATATAGGTAGACCGTCTCTACTGGGGGACAAGCTAGAGCAAGCTAGCTAACTTGCCTATGAATTCAGGGAATTACAGTTTTATTCATTAGAACTCTGGCAGAAGCTAAACTATGATATAATCAATATTTGGAGATAAAAATGTAACCTGTCAATAACAGCCCCAGTTCTGTCAAACACCACATTGGTATTGAATAGATAAATTTTAGCTTCGGGGCAGTACTCTTCTGATGGGCCAGTACAATTCATGATCTCTTCGATGTTTATCACCACGTAGATCTCATGTTGTCTTGCTGCCTCTGATATTGATACAAGGACCTAAAAATGGAAGTATTGTTAGCATTTGTAAATAAGTAAGTAGGTAATAAATATTATTATATTAGATTAGAATCTCACCATTCAAATACAGTTTTTAAAGTAATCATATTTTCGGAGCAAATTAGTTATCATAATAAAGACTTAACTAGCTAAAATTAATTGTAAATTACCTCATGATACAAATCGGCATTCAATACTGGGATTGGATATTCTTTCAGCAATCCATTTATAGGCACTTTGATTGGATCCATTCTATTCAAGGTTAACTCTGGGAATACTACGATGTCTGCGTTCTGAAAATGATATAGTTGGTTCTTAGTTCTATAAAATGTCTTTAATAACATAGATAATATATTTTAGAATTAAGATTTCAGTGATTTTCATTAATATAAAGAGGCTATGTTACTTATTTTCGCTTCTAAGCCTTCAAAATTACCAAGGGGATACGGCTAGGGATGCTAACATTGCTATATTATATCATCTATTCTGCAAAATCAGCTTAAGTATAGCTAAAAAGCGAGCTTAAAAATTAATATTATGTTTATTTAACCAACTTAATATAAAATTTGAATGATATAAAAATTAACAATAATGTGTACTTATTGTACATGATAAAAAAATTTTTTTTCTACATTGGTACATAAAATATAATTATTAATTATTGATTATTTATTTAATTTATTTATGAACACATAACAAAAGAAACATAGAATTAAAGGGCGGACATTAATGAACAAAGAATCTACTAATTTCACGACGAAATTTCTTCCAGAAAGGCGAGCACATAAACATAATGAAAATAGAAATGTAATATATAACTTATTATACTTTCAATTACATAAATATGAATCAATAACAGGAAGAACTCTTCTTTTGGAAAATCACGGATCGCAGGCTGCCCCTCACGGACCCGAAAAGGAATAGGTGTGGAATTTATGGGTAGGGAACTTGAGTAGAGTAATATAATGAGAAGAACAGAGAACATACGGCGAGCGAGTAAGAGAAAAGAGAACACAGAGATAGGATGATAAGGAAGGATTATGAAGACGTTATAGGACATATAGCATTCTAGCATTCCTGGGAGCCTAATAGGAAACTAAAGTCTTCCGAAAACTGGAGACGTAATCTTATTTCTTCAAATCTCAAATAACAAGCTAAAACACTAATGCACTTAACAAGCTTATGCTTAATTGCTCCTCAGTGTCATCAAAAAGCAGACATCAGCATAAACGATAATTGGCAGTATGATCGCATGCGTAAGACAGATTTTAGTTTGCAGCAGAAAGGTATTTATTATTTACAAGTGTAATATGTAAACGAACCTGTTCAGCAGCGTTTTGTATATAGCGAAGATAATAAGGCAAGTTTGCAGCTGTAGTGCCTGCGAACTGATATTCGAGTACTGCCGCCACATAGTTATCATCCGATGGAGTTGACCTCTGCAATCAGTGATTAATGAATAATTAGTTTCAAATAACTACGTTTCATATGTAGTCCAAACGAAGACAATTATGACGGCGGAGCTAATTGAGTACCTGAAAGATCCTTCGTACGTAGGGCACTGTCAAAATTAATATTACAAAGTAAAATAACTAGGTCAAGTAGAAATTAAGAGATTAATTTATTGTGATGAATTAGGAGCTTATGCAAAGAAAAACTTTAGCCAAACCCATTCAGGCGCTAAGACAGTACGGCTAGACGGTAGAAGGGAAAGTGTGGTAGTAAAATCTCACGACTCTCAATGGAGGGCTCAAAACCGCTATGCCACTTGGCTTGTTCGGGAACAGGAGAAATTTAATATTAAAAAATAAGGGTATTTTAAAAAATATTAAAACTACGCCTATTGAAACTAATAGCCCAAGGGCCTAGAAATACTGCTCTCTCCTCGGTACATCTCTTATACATTCAGGTGGCTTTGGAATGGTTCTAACTTTGCGAGTCAATAGATTCTGGGCCACTATTGGTAATTTACGTTGTGAAATAGGTAGCAAATTTCACACAATAGAGCGACGTCAAGACGTCTTGAAGTCAAGTTCCGCAAAAATTATTGTTTTCAAGAAAATAGCAGTTTTTCTCAATGGTATGGCAAAGTTAAATCTTAATCTTTAATTCTAAGGATAATAATTAAGGATAAATTAATTTCCGTGAATGTGAACAATGATAATATCCGCATGACTTATCAATTTGCTCTTGAATCTTTAATTTTCACCCTAAAGTTATCTAAAAACTAATATTTGAAAAATATGTATGGTGCATATTTTTTAAATATTAGCATATACTAATAGCATACATAACTGCAATAGCATACAAACACCTAAATCTTACAAACAGTTTTCACTTCCCGAATTAACGGCTCTCAAAAACTCAGCATATGTCAAACTCCCCCACATTCAGTTTTCTTTATTTTTTTAACAGTTCTAAACAAACCTAACAAATTGATTTTTCCTTTTTTTTCATTAAAGAAACATGAGTCATCTGTTATCCTAAGTAACTACAAAGCCATGTAGTTTTCAACTCATTTTAAACAATTTTATATTTTATAACTTCACAATGTTAAGCATTTAACGCTAACATTCACATTCACTCAGCAACTACAGTCAAGTGTGTCAGTTAAACTACGATAACCGCCACGGTATAATTACAAACGGACTATGGGAAATTTGAAGGTCAGAGTGTATTAAATAATTGAGCTAAAAACTTGCACATGTGCACGTTAACTTTGATAACCCGGAACCAAAAAGTCAATAATTTACATCACTTTATACTTCACTTGTAAATTACTATTTAACTTTACATTAATACTTATTTTTCTAATGTATATTATGAATTATTTTAAGTAATTACCTGAATGGATATTGTGTATAGACATGACAAGATAAACAAATACGTCAATACAGTCATTTTCGCTATTCACACTGACAAAAGTTACACCGTTTCACCAGCGGTGTCGAAGACTACTGACTAGATACAGCGAATGAACTATATAGTCACTCAGAGATATCGTTTTACATTATCTAATATCCAGAACATAATATAATGAGATTAAAAGATTTTATTTCGATATGATAGGATTAAACATCTATTAATAAATTTATTTTAGGAGATACCCAAGTTCTTATCAGTGGAATCATAGTGCAATCAGACGACATTGTACACTTTGACCCTATGGGATTACTTTTTCCTGCTTTTTGTCTTTAGGTGTCCAGAGTATAGATGCTAAGTAATAGCAAGGAAGAGTCTGTACCGCTAGTCTTCTGCCTTCTGATATACCACGTCCAGAAGAATCGTTCTGCTAGTTAGGTTTCTACACCAAATATGATCTATTAATTCTTGAACAAGGGTTGCAGTAATTATGCCTATGGTTGTGACAGAATTCCTTAGTTAAGAAACGAATCTGTGAAATTCCTCAGTTAAGAAGGGAATCAGTGTGTTGGACTTATTATTTTCTTTTGTAAAAAAACTTTGAAAATGCCTTAAATAATTTAGCCAGTCTATTCTTTAACCTATGTAACATACCTACTATGATATGGTTTCTAAGTATGGAACCAAAATTTCTAATAAATACGAAGATATAATGTATTGTCGTGTTTCTTGCAGAAATGGTCGCGTTAATAAAAATGATGGTTTCAGGAAATCAACTTAATTTTAGCACCATGTTTCATATTTGACTGCTACTTAGTCGCCTTTTTTTACTTATGTTAAACAATAAACTTAGTTTTAAAATAATTAGGTCATATTCCTGACCCAATTGGTTTAAATTGGTCTCTAAGCACCCGGTAGTGTTGTACAAAAACTGTGAAAAATCACAAACTCATCTCGGCGATTTTGACGTATCGCGACAATAAAAGATAAAACAAGTCCAATTTATGAGCAACCGTCTATCCACGCTGCTTGATAAAATAATATTTACCTATCTGTGTAAGATTTCACCGAACGTAATTTATTATCAGATTTTATCAATTTTCATCACATAATCCCTACTTTTGTTCCCTAATATTTCTTTATTTATCTACTAAAATCACAAAAGTTTATCCTAACAGATCACACCGATAAACTTTTCTCAAAACTTTACATCTGATGGTTGGACCAAAATCATGATTGTTTTATTGATGTGATCAGATTCGAAAATGATTAACTAATCCATACTTATTAATATTAAAGGTAACTATAATTATCAGTTATAATATATTGAATATTAAGATAAAAAAAATACTGATGAACAGATAAGGTAGTCATAATCCTGATGTTCTTGAATATTTCTTAAAATATCTCGTTTGCTATGGGAAGTTCCCTAAAACATCAACTGCCGATAACATTTTGAAGTATACTCCTATGTAAGTGTTAAACGATCTATCAAAAATATGATACAAAAAAATGACGTCAGATGTTATGATAAGATTAAGAAATTATGAAGAAATATTTGGCGCGTAAAATTTTTTTGAAGATTATTATGTTGCTATTTTGTTAGTAGCTATTAGTAACTATTCTTTAAAGTTAAATAAATAAGCAACAAACTGTATTTTTCACTTTTTAATGAATTTCTGAGATTTTGTTTTACTTTATGCGGTTCTTTTGAAAACCGAGTGACAGTTGATGCATTTGCAAAAACAGACAGACACGCAAATATATATACAACGATTGATAATAATTGTGAGCAACCTAGTAGGCATTTCTTATCTTAGAAATTGTTTTATACTATACTAACTTCAATATTGTTGCTTAATACAATCTCAACCGACACATATATATGAATTAAATTTCATTGTTTTTTTAATATCTATCTAGGTATGTCCCATGGTGGTCGCACACCAAATTGGAACGACTTTTGTAAATGAGTTTCGTAGCTATTACGAAGAAATCCCTGGTGACATTATTTTCTATGTGATTGAAAGACAGCATGAATATAGAAACATTCGTTCAATAATTGTTTCATGTTTTAATTTAATTAGCCCAAAAACGGTCCAATGAAACTGGTACTACAGTATGACCTGACCCCGTCGTATTTTATGTACATCACGGGGAGACTCTGTTCAACAGCTATATCTAATATTGAGTTAATGTAAATGGTGTCAAAATTAAATTTTTAAAAATAATTATTAGGGTTATTCAACCATATTGGTATTTTTAATTAATTTAATTATATAAAAACTAACTTTAAATCACTATAATTTAAATTACACTAAGCGTTCATAATAAAGTAATTGGTGTTTCATAGACTTTTTCTCTGTATTTTTTATAATAATTAATAATTGTAACTTCTGTCAAACTGATAATGGTAATTATGTTAAATTGCAATTTTAGAACTCATTTGATATCTTTTTGTCTCATTTGATATTGATAGTCTCCTTACGCTTTGTTACTAGCATTTGCGTAGTAATAAAGCACGTGTAGAGTATCTCTACAGAGATGCTATAACTATGGTATCTGCCTCCACATGCGTTACAATCATTCCAATCAAAGCAGAAATTACTACAACTTGTAGATTTATTTTAACAAACGTGCTGGGTTTCAATAAGCAATCTACAGTTGATTTTAGTTGCGTAGCGTTAAATTTTGATGTATTGTATATATGACATATTTCAAAATACAACGCCACGTAAGCAAAACCAACCGCTGATGGATAATTGATATCAAAAATGGGTTACTTGTTTTCTATACCTAATTTGCAATAATAGTATTTTACAACGGACGTCGTCTACAACAAAAAAAAATATCATTTATTTTCCTAATATTTTAGATATATTTTAAATTAGGTATTCTATATCAACAAAATATATGAACGTTAAGTTATATCGAATTCTTGCAATAGGAATACTATTATAATTGATTGTTTGCCAATATTTAGTTAAACTTAGTAACAGTCTGTAATTAGCAATATTGTGAATTTTATTTATGATTTGATGTTTACTCTTTTAAAAAGAATGTAGACATGTCACATTATGAATTTTAAATTATCGCATTTGTTTATCACACAATATACCATATACCTTACAATATACCACAGAAAAAAGTACATGTAAAACAAATATTGATACAAAGATTGATATTTTCGTATAATTTCAAAATTAAGTTCCGTAGATACTACGCTGCTACGAAAAGCAGCTACGAAGTAGTTCCTGGTATCGAAGAGAATATCGTAATCATTTTATTTTTTAACTTACTGCTTACACTTGTATATTTACATTTTATTCAACGTTATAACATATTCTAGACCAGGGGTTCCCAAAATTATTTTGGTAGTACTTTGAGAATAAATTATTTTTAGCGCCCCCGTTTCCTAACTAATATTAGTTGGTGTTCACAAGTTGTAGTTGAGAATCGAGAGCTCATGCAGTCGGTGTCTAAGAGGCCTCTAAGCTAAATGAAATTAATAATCACCCACCTCTACACAACGCCCCCATTTTTTTCTGGGTCTCTTACCACCCCCCTTCAGGCCTGCAGCGCCCGCAAGGGGGCGCTATTGCTTATTATTGGGAAAGGCTTTTCTAGACTATGCTTAAAAAAAACAATTCTTTTTAGGTTATTTACTTAGTAGTTTTATTTTTTCTAAATTTGAATTAATTATCATTTTATTATCAGGCGGGTTTCTAAATAGGTAGAGTTGGTTCAATATAAGTATACTTAGTATACTCACTTTAACTTGTATAAGTAGTAGGAGTCCTCTATACAAGTAACAGTTAAGTAAGTATTTTGTATATCGACCCGATTTTTCAATAGTCAGATAGCAATTCTCTAGTGAATAATTTTGACGTTTTGACATATATTAAATAAAAAACTGTCAGCTTGTCAAAGTTATTTCTTAGTTAAAAGATATTGAGTATTGAAAATTTAGCCCTATGATTTGTCAAAAACATAATTTATTGTAATTAAGTATAATACCTTATTTTTTTAATGGCGCGTAATAAACTAAAATTAGTTTTGTGATTCATGTCAATCATCATTTACTTTGTTCTTTATTGTGTTGTATGATAGTGAACGATTTATATTTATTGTTTGAAGCTTTGAACTTACAAGTATTTATTAACTTATTTAATTTTGATCTTGAAAACTTGAAAACTTTTTACTAGGGAAAGAATATTGGAAATGAAATGACCCGTATCCATGTCCGATTTGACCCACACTTCCAGGAATATAATGCTTAAAGTATTAAATTTTTAATCTCAGCATTCCCATGGTGTCGTAATCGAAATTTAAAAAAGTACCTATTGTCAATTATTTGTTTATTAAAATATAATACAAAGTAAATATTTTATAAAATATGTATAATGAAGTTCGTTATATGTTAATGAAGTTCGTTGTTTAAGCTTTGAAAATGAGCGTACCAATCAGCTATGAATTTACGAAGAACTAACATTCTGTCTCACTTAAGCTTAATATTGCGATAAAAGAGTCATATAAAAAGTATTCTCTATTCGAATGATATTTAATATTAGTATCTACTTGGTAGTCTGTGTTTAATATGAATGCCTGACACGCCGCACCGGGACGAGAGTGAGACAGTCAATAAATTCTCCTACGTAAATACAAACAAGCCAAACGCGAAATACGTGGAAATACGCCACACCCGCAGTACACATTGAGACGCTAACAAGACTAGTCTATATCATTTTAAACATTATATTGACTGTTTGAAAATATAAATAAATGTCACGTGATTTCAATACAAAGTTTTGAGTTGTTTTGTACTGATAATGAAGGGGACGGAAATAGTACTCGTCGCACTTTGTTTAATATGCATCACTCATCAGGTGAGCGAGTGCGAAGGCCATTGAACTTTATATTTATATATGTATAAAATTAGTTAAAACTGATTTTTTTTAGAATCAAACTCTGCTTAAAGAGATTACAATGGGTATATCAAATGAGGTAATATCAAATGAACTAAAGTAGTTTGTTATTGTTTATTGTCTTTTATTTACAGTTTCTACTTTTATATTGCTACAATTCTAAATTGTGTTGATATATATAATACCGATATGATACCAAATTAAATAAAACATTTTTTCATACCCATAAACCCATACCAATTTATCTAGATTGAAGGAACAATAACATGATACGCGTAAAATTGTTTGTGATTATTATACAATCATCTGTATGTGTATCTACTGTCATCTGTGTCTAGCTCTATACCGAACCCGAGACCACTGGTTTAATAGGATTATTTAACACTCGACCGGCTGCCAGTTAATTAAAATAATATCAGGGCAGAGAAAAGTCTGGGTCTGATATATCGATCCCTGAACAAATAAATCAGGTTTATTTACTTAACCTTGCCATAACCAGTCAATACATAATCCATTGTCATAACATAATAAAGCCAGTTTGGATTCACTTTAGAATTTTTTACAGAGCCTTTTTGATTTATGTTATAATTTCAAACGATTCTTGATTCCTGTTTATAACAATGAAAATAAATTGGAATACTTAGAACCTTAGAAGCGGCTTATAGAGGCTGTATGAAATATTGTAAGAACATTTTGCAACAGACAAAAATTTAAACAAAGGCAAACAAATGTCGATTTTCTCTCTTACATTAGAACACCAGCCGTGCGAAGCCGGGAGAAGCAATTAGTACATTATAATTTTTCTTGAATACAAAAGCGATTACAGGGTTAAATTTAAACAACAATTTTGTATCTTATAGGTATCGAACTCAGTAAAATAATCATATTCAGATAACAAACGCAAATAATGCTTTGGTAAATATACAAAACAGTTTTATCTACCTTTTATCTATTAAAATACATATCCATAACTTTATTATTATTAAAGTCTAAAACCTCAAAATTTAAAAATAATAATAATTATTATTATTATTGTTTCGCAGCATTATCTTTCATACAATTACGTAAGTTGAAGTATGAGTCTAACATTCTAAGAAAAATAAAATGATCTTATATTTTCTTCTATTGGATCTTCTTCAGTATTAAAAGTTGACTGTTTAACTATTTGCTTGTAAAAATATTAATTAGGTAAATTGAATGCACACGCGAAATGAAAAAAACAAAAACACGCCCTTAACAAAGTTCAAAGAAGATCAAACGATTTTCACAATTTTAGTGCATTGCATTTCTCTATACATTTCGTAAATCAAAAATATTTTGAAGGTTTTGTAGTAGTTTAATGAGAGTGACAGACACTCACCAAGTGTACATAATTTTAAAATTTGTTATCACCAGCGCTTCGGAAGGAACGTCTAGCTGTTGATCCAATCCGCATTAGGTCAGCACGGTACAGTATGGACAATACTGTATTCATATTATGAGCATATGATTCTAATTTTGCTGTCATCTTCTATTTCCAGAAGTCGACCCTGGACTCTGACAGCTATATAGCGGCAGTCTTAGAGTATCAGTTCACAAGAAACACTTCACTGAACCTTCAGAACTATGTGAATTACATACAACAAGCAGCTGAACAGGTAGGTTTTACTATCGTTTTTCTGCTAATAGGTAGATACTATTTTGTTGGAACACACAGTAAAAATAAAAATCTGCGAACTGAAGAAAATATTTTCGTGTTGACCAAAAAGCGTGTTTACAACGTTGCTAGGCTTCAAAAAGATCAAAACATCAAAGCAGTGAAGTCGCCAGCATTCTAAATGAGAAAGCATAAGATATTAGCTAATCCCTTCTATCCCAAATTTTCACAAGTAATAATTTATTCGACGCTTTTACGGTAAAAGAAAACATCGTGAGGAAACCTGCACAAACCTGTAAGGAAATTCTCAAGTTGTGTATGAAGACGAAGAACCCACACTTGGCCAGGGTGCTTGACTAAAGCTTCATCGCCCTAATTTAGGGTAGGCTCAAGCCCCTCTGCGAAGACGTATAGGAGCTAAATTTTATATCAATATGAAAACAGACAAAATCACGTATTGTTCCAGGAAGCAGACATATTGGTGTTCCCAGAAATGACACTTACTCGCGGTGTTCAAGTGAAAGTACCCATACATGGCATATTGAAAGAGTATCCGATACCAGCACTTCATCCACAATATTATGACAATGTGAGTATTATAAGGTTTCATGAAATAAGTTGTTGTATTTTAATTGTATGACGTAATATGTAATCAATATATTATGCTAACTATACCTTTAGTTATCTACTTATTACATTTTTTCACTTAGAAGAAAGTTTTGCAAATGTACCACAAGACAACTACAAAAAACAAATAGGTTGGTTTCCTTGTAAGCACCTGTAATATTCCATACTAAATACTCCTAATTTTGGTCCGATACTTCAAAATCGTATCATGTCTGCTGATCCATTGAATGCTTAAATTAAACTTCATTTATTCAGATCCTCGTCACACTGTCGTCAGCAGCGCGTCAGAACTCCATATACGTAGTGGTCAACTTGCAAGAAGAGATGGACTGTCACGACGCGCCAGGGGAATTCTGCCCTGTGAACCGAGTGTACATCTTTAACACCAATGTGGTTTTCGACAGGGCTGGTGCAATAATTGATAGGTAAAAAAGTCTAAGAAATTTTTTTCGTACTACCATTTCGCTCATCCATATCTTTCCCGGCTCGTTCGTTACTTGCTACTGATTTGTTCACTTTTTTGAAATAAAATTAATATTGATAAAGTATGCCAAAACGAGCGCAGCTCCATGAGTTTGAGATGGCAAGGCAAAGTTCGTTATTCAAGTAAGACAAATTTAGCAGATTTCAGACTCAAGTATTCAGAGTACAAGTTCTGAGAACAAAGAACAGTACCACAAAGGATTTGCCCATAAATTTCACTCACATTTGGAAGGCGTGTGAATACAATTCTATTGTGTAGTTATACACAGTGGCGGTTCTAGGTGTCGGCGACGTCGGCCACCGCCAATGGCTTGAGTGGGCCTCACAAAAAGTTTTATAATTAACCTATTTATTTTCGTTTCGCCAATCATCCTGGCTTAGGTAGCCGACCCCGAACAATTCGGGGAAAAAGCTAAGCAGAAGATAATGACTGTTATAATGTCCCAATACGTGCGTGATGGAAGTGAGTAGTACTGTACGGGTATTCAGGGTCGTTCGTCTGGCAACACTATGAAAAGAAAGTTTTAGCAACGACACAACCCTGAAAACATTCAATGAGGCTAAAAGACGAAAATTTCGACTGCTTTAATTTTTGTCATCATTTAATTATCAACAATAAAACACGTTTATTCATACGTTATTTTATATATTTCGATCACTTAATTAAACGTTTATTTACAACGAAGTATAAAATCCACATGTGGTCTAGCGCCGCCAAAGGTTATACAATACAAGCATTCTACCATTGATGATGATAGGGAATATTCATAAACTTTTCAGGTACCGTAAAATTAATCTCTTCGGCGAGTACACCCGATCCCCGGCTCTCAAACAAGACTTGGGCGTCTTCAGAACTGACTTTGGCGTCACATTCGGCCACTTCATTTGTTTCGATCTGATGTTCCAAGTACCAGCAACGCAGGTGGTTCAGAAATACAACCTCACAGACATCATCTTCAGCACTATGTGGTTTTCGGAAATGCCTTTTTTGACAGGTGAAAGAATAATATTTAATAAGTAAATAATTTAGGTTTTAGCATTTCAGAGAATGTCAGGAAAAATACAACTCATTTATCTTTCAGATTTCTCGTAAACTATTGTTATTGGCTAACTTGTTTTGACAGTATTGATCACTAAATTAATCACCAGTTTATTGCTGCGATACAAACCATCTTACTTTGTAAGAATAAACAGCTGGTTATCGTAATGGCATTATAATAAAGGCGAGGGTTGTATACAGATCAATGAACTCGTCAAAATAAATTAGCGAGAACCATCAATTTCTCAATGAGATATAAATCCTTTCGTTTCGAATCTATATTTAGAGAATATACCAATTTAATAATTTTATGAAAAAGGAATCCTTTAGCCATCTGCGATTAGTAAAGGATAATTTTTATTTTATAGCAGTTCCGAAATTTCTTATAGTTATTGACATCATGAGATATATGTATTAACTTACCTATATTTATTAACTCCCCAGCTGTTCAAATCCAAGAAGCATACGCATTCTCAATGAATGTGAACTTCTTAGCTGCTGGTGCCAACAATATCAAAGTGGGAAGCGCTGGTTAGTGCTATTTATATTATACGTAGGTATAACTACAAATTGTATGCTATGTAGTAACTTCATCTTTGTTTATATCAAATTGTACGGTGTACAATAAAGTATATTTCATATATCTCTTTGCAACTAATACGTAACATATCCTAACAAATAGAAGCTTTTATTTTCAAAAATTCTGCATAAATTTTATATTATTATTCGATACTTACCTTTTGCTACAGAGGATTGCGATCATTATTTCAATTCGTCTTGATCAATCTCGGCGCCTCTATCGGATTGATACAGATTCGAAAGTAAATAAAACGAGTCTAATTATATTTATTCATATAAAGCCAATAAAATACGTTGGTGCAAATAACAGAGCAAGTTATATCCGAAACCTTAGGTCAAGTAATTTGAGCCTCGAATAATTTTGGTACTGGATATGATAGATACTAGATCAGAATACAGAATCTAGTTTCCTGGTATGCATGGTATGTATGGTATGTTTCCTGGTATCTATACATAAAAGAAAGTGATAATATTCTCTTTTTAGTTTCGAAGTCCGATTTAATGGCCATTCAAATATTACACTATCAATGTTCAGAACGAGAAATGAAACTGGTATATTTCTGTATTCTAGGTTCGGGCATATACTCGGGAAAAGACGGAGCCCTAGTCAGTATAATGTCAGGAGCAGCCAAATCTCACCTGCTTGTTACACGGGTCCCTAAAGTACCTGGGCATGTGAGTGATTCTGATTATAATAAAATGATGGGCATGATAGTGGAAAACAAATGAAATATATGTTCTTCCTATTCTTTCAGAATGTAAAAAGGCCACTGTATTTACTAAATCTAAACACGACCTTTTCATATAGTTATTATATGATATATGCATGAGATAATTAAGTAAGAAACAAATTATTTATATCATTTTGTTACTCTCCATGAAAAAACTAGATAATTGATACTTAGAGTTTTTAACTCAATAATAATGCAAGGACTGAGCATAGCACTACTAGCACAACCTCAAAAGTAATATTTTTATTCTAGTTTGTATTTAGAATATCTTGGCAGTCATAAAATATATTTGACAGGCATCATACAAATGGCCAGGACCGATCTACGATGACCCTTCAGTGCCAGACTTGCTGCTACTCAACAAGGACCTGACTCTACCCTCCGAGTTGTCCAGGCCTCTCCAGATGGGATTCCAAGAGTTCACAATAGTTGACAAAGATGTCAGCTGCAGGTTCCGAGTCAAAATGAACAAGAATTCTTCGCAAAGTCCTAACACTGAGGTCTTTCTTTTTCTTAATATTTTTTCTTAATGACTTTAAATTGGTATATTTTTAGGCATAGTCTATTACTTATTAGTCAAGAATGATTCTTAAGTAAAGCCTTGGCCACGATAATCATTCAATAAATCATTTGTTTGATTCCAGATCCCCAAATTCCGAGCATTTGTTAAAGACGGAGTCAACACATATGTGAAGCGTCAGGTTGGCGTAGTTCTGTGTGCTGTGGTGGCTTGTCAAAATGACAGCATTTCCAGCTGTCCTTATAGGTAATTTAAAAATAAAAAAGTATCGTCGAAATATTCCAGTTTAAAAAAAAATTATAGAAAGGTCTTTATGTTCTAAATAAAATCATTTTATACTGTAATTATTTTATTAAAAATTTACAAAATGTTAATTTTCAGATTCACCAAAGAAGAAATACACACAGAGTTTGCTGAGCTAGAAATCATAATGACTTCGTACCCTAGTCAATACAATAAGTCCCTTGACTGCGACAACGTCATTTATTATCCATCTTCCCTGCTTTATAATAAGTTCCCATTACAAAAAGGAGACTTTGTTTATAGTAAATCATCGGAAAGAAGTGACTTGTACCAAAATTGCGCTAAAGAAAGCATAGATAAAATAGAAACGCGTGAAGAAATTCTATATAAGATAGTCTCGCCAATAAATGAGATAGTCACATTTGCAGTTTGGGGCAGAATGTACGTTAGGGATGTTAATTCTGACAGTAAAATATCAGATGGAGAAGTTTTAAATTATATTGACAAAGAGAATGAGATATACAATCATGCAGATGAAAACAATAACTACGATTGAATTTGTCACAATATTGTAAAAAAAGAACAACTGAAGTGCCATATTAATTTGAGATAGAAACATGTCTTCAATTAAGAATTTAAATAAAAATGATTTCGTATGAAAGTAGGTATCTTATTTACCTTGGTTCCAAATTTCCAAGTCGTATTCAAGTGTTCAAATTTAAATTATTAAAAAAATAATTATTAAAACTTATTAAAAATTAAGTTCTATCTACCTTTCTAAAAAAAGTTATAGTAATAATGATAACTTTGTGTTAACAAAACAAAACCACTATTTTTTAATCCGGGATTGTCTTGTGTGGTCCAGATGACTCCGGAGACTCTGACTATTCAGCTTCTCCCGGCGTATAGCGTGGGAAAGAGCTCGTATCTTACCCACCATTGAGCTAATCTGGGAGTTTCTCTGACGCGTCCTGACGGTGCCTAGAAAATAAAGCTTAATTTAGAGGGTAATCTTTAAGATGACCAAAAAATATATCAGATCAATTGTGTCATTAGACCTACATGTCAACTATCAATAAAAAATTGAATTGATTTAACACTAAAATAATGAGGCTTTATCCAAAATAGGTGTTCATGTTACCCTTAATGATTTAATGTGTCAAATCGATGATGGTTTGCAGTAAAAAAGTAACATTTAATTTAATTTAATAAATCAGGGATCAACTTATTGATTATAAAAAAATCATATCCAATCTAGTGAATAAATAAAATAATAGGATAATTTGCGTATAAAATATGAATGTTCGTTTCCCAAATATTTAAGATATTCTATTAAAGCCTAATGTATTTTTTTTACTTCAAATACGTTTGGAAGAGACTTACTCTCTTTCACTTTATCAAAATTTTCTTGTCCAACTAGTCTTCTCAGTTCTTCAATCGACTCATGTTGAGTATTCGTCATTTCTCGAAACATTTCTGGATAATCTTGATTAAATATATCATTTAATTTCCTTTGTTTACCACGTACAACTTGTAAGGAAACTAAAGGTTCTATCTGTTCATCTTCATTAAAATTCGAGAAGGGCATTGTATTCTGCAAAAAAAGATGTACCTACCACTTTAAAAATAAGTTATAATAAAATAACTAGGAAAGTAAGAAGATATACCGAGTAATGATAATGTGTGCTTAAGATAATATTTAATAATTAACATAAAATAACAATACAAAAACACGAAACAACAATTTTATCCCTAATTCAAATTCTTTATTGCATCCTACATTGATGGACACTTAAAAAACAACAAGTTAGTACATAAGTTCTTGGGGTTTACAATGTAGTGCCCTGTAAGGCTATTTAAGAGCGTCTATTATGATAACAATTTTTATAATTAATGACTCAATAGTTTTTTTTTTAATCTTTTTTTCATTAGGAACTTTTATCTTAATCTTAATGTTATTTACCTACCTACTAGAAAATTTCGTTTAGTGATTAAAAACTATTTTTGATGAGACATGTCTTTAGGTGAAGAAAGTTAGTAATTTCGATTCTGTTTTAATATTAGGTCTGGGAAAAGTCTTTTCGCATATAGTATGTATAAACTTGTAATAAAATTTCTTTGGCTGTACTATTTGTATCTTGCTAGTTTTCATGATATCAAAAGAAAAGTAGGTGACACATTAAAAAAAGAATCAAATTAGGCAATATTTATTTCCCACTATTTTTCATTTGTTTTTCTTTCTGTCAAAATGAGCGAATCAAATTAAGAAATTAGATACATTTTAAAATTTTATTACAAAAAAGGAAAAATTTAACGCAAGTCGCGAAAAAAAATGTGACGTTTATAAGCACAAAGTTGTTTTAAGCGTTTTCAATCCAGGAATTTTATGTATGGTCGAAATTGTATAATTTTAATTTTTTAAGGTCATTTCTAAATTGTGGTCTTGTAGCAATGTTGTTTCAATATTATCACAGCCAATCAATATAGATATGTCATCTGCGAAAACTACTGGGAGAGTGGTTTGTCTATTGAAACATTTCGGCAGATCCTTTATAAAAATCAAATGAAAGACATTTGATTGTACCTCATCCATTTCCCTAGTATTTTGATCAGAGTATTCTATTTGGTCTATTTGTTTTTTGTTGGTTAAATAGAATTTAACCAGTAAAGTGTCGGGCCGCGTATACCTGAACCATGTAATTTTTCAAGTTGTTGATCTTAAGGGACTTTATCGTAAACTTTCGACAAGTCGAGTAGCAACCCTATCGCATGTGTTTTATTGTCATTGTGTTGAAGAGCTGTTTGGATGAACTTAAATACGGCTAGAGTGGTCGATCGCGCTTTCCTAAAACCATTTTGACTGTCATCAAGTATGTGATAATTTTCTAATAAACTATATAGTTATATTACACATTGCTTTTTCAAAAATCTTTGAAACCGTGGGTAGTAATGCTATTGGGGTATAATTGCTTTTGTCATTATATTAAAAAAAATTATAAAGTGGTTTTATTAAAGCTATTTTGAGTAATTCTGGGAATCGGCCAATAGAAAAGCTTTGATTTATCAAAAATGTATGAGGAAAAGGTAATCTATGTGCACATTGTATTAGGACTGGTGGAATTCCATATACACCAAAGCTATGCTTATTTTTGATTTTTTGTATTTTGGTAAGGATTTCTCTTTAGTTAACTGGACTCAGATACATTGTGCTGACTGGTAGATTTACTACAGAATGTTTATTTGAGTAAATATCTTTAGAGTTGTCACAATTCTCTCCAATAGAGGCAAAGTATTCATTAAAATTTTATGAAATGATTAATAGATATGAGTAAAAGACAAAAGTGCTTAACGTATATATCAGTTCACACATACGAAAATCAAAATTTATAGTCTATATAAATAACTATAAACACTAGTCGCACCAAAATTAATGTTGGTAAAATATTTATTCAAAAGCAGAGAAAAAGTCAAATTGAATGAGTTCGATACCTTTATCAACGTCACTTCAAATAAAATAACAAAAAACACTTTGAATTGCATCACTGTTAACAAAACCACTACGGCACTAGAGATACAATGAGAGATCTCGTGCCAATGTTGATGATTATGGCTAGAGATAATTGGGTGATGAACAATGATGTTTAAACAAGGGGCATGCTATTGTGATACATCATTTCTTTCGTTTGCTAGCAAACAAACATTTGCATATATAATTTCTTAAAAGTAAATGAAAACCAACTAATAAACTTACAATTATACAAAATAATTAAATGAATATAAAAGCATTATCTTTATTTTAAAAGAACACTGCAAGAATATATGTGTCATGCAACGCTTTTCATCATATTTGCGAGTAAATAGTATGTACAATAGGTATTTAACGGTATTTAAAATAAATACTGTGATTTTTACATATTAAAAAGAAAAATATTTTATGTGACATTATAAGCTAAGAACTTGGCATTTATTGTTGAAGTTATTTATATATATATTTTTAGAGGTCTAACTAGATGTACAAAACCAGATGTCGGTACTTATGCTACTACAGTATACTCACATTATGAGCTCTGCCAATAAGGTGACAGAACAAAATTGCATTAATTTATCACATACACAAGTTAATTAATATAAACATTCTTCACATGAACTGGATATATCCAGTTACTATTCAATGGTGCTAACATCAAATCGGTGTTTACTCGGTTATTTCTATCAGTAACGTGTCATCGGGTCACTGCTATAGAAAGATAATATTAGTTATTTATTTTATGCTTTTTAGTAGTAGGTTTCTTACAGTAACATTCTTAAGAAGCTAAACGCAAACGTTTTTATTAAGTTGAAAAAACTAACAAAAAGTTTTCGACTTTCAAATCGTATGAATGTAAATTAAGTACTTAACACACTCCACGCACACGACTCGTGTTCACCCTATAATGAAGGGTTTACTAACTTACAAAATATAGGTAGCGCTGTTGGAAATGTTCTTAACTAGATTATAATTTGATGTTTATGATTACCATGCGATAGAATAGTCACAGTCGGCACTTCAACGTTGTGAAATAGTTAATGTTTTATTGGAAAAAAAATATTTAATAAACAGTACAAATATGGGCTTTCGTTATTGGGCATTGAATGTGTTAATATATTGATGTCTTGGCCAGATCTTACAATTTATCATTTCATAATGCGGCTGACCATATTATTTACGTATATATCACTTATAAGTTTACCTACCGACGATACAATCAAAAACGTTTGACCACACCATGAAGTGTTAGCCACTACATAATGTGGTTAACGTAAAAATATTAGTGATTGTATTTTAAAATGTCGTTACCTTATTAACAGGCGTCTACATGATGATATCACCTTGTTTTTGTGACGCTGAATCAATGAATTACGGAAAAAAATATTCCGTAACCGTAGACAGAATGTTCAATTGGCACCAGCCGTAATTAAAAAGGTTCGATGCAAGCTTGTATGACAGAGCGGTAGATCAGGTTGGGTTAGAACAGTGACGAAATTTGGCGCAAGCCGAGCGAGCGGAGCAAGTGGACCAGACCGCGGCAACGACCAGCGAAGTACAATAGACCTGTGGTATAAATGATAGTGTGATATTTAGTGGGTTGGTTGCTTAGTGACAGAGTCCAAATGGAAAATAAAAGTGCAGTAAAATATCCTGACGACAACTACTCCACGTGACTTTCATGAAAGTATAAACTTTGGATAGATCATAACTGGTTGCTAGTCAAAATCCCTCTTGATTGCAATAAAAACCAGTCTATTAAAGAAATACCTACCCCTTTTTATGTTAATAAATTAACAAATACGCATTTGTATCTAAGGCCGTAATTAGGTACTTACCTTTTGTGTGTACTTCTTTATATTATTGCTTATTGCATCACCGAAGTCCATTGCTAGTCATCTCCATGTAATTGTACTTTGTTTACTTAAAATTTAAAAGAAACTACATCGAACTGGATATAAGCTCCGAACAAACTGCTCTTATCATTTCTGCAAAATAACTATAAATTACTTTTCGTTTTATCAGCGTGTTTGTGTGTTTGAAACTCACGCTAATATTTATTTTTGATATTCACTCCAGCATCATCGCATTAAAAACTGAGATTTCATGCTCATTCCTCTCACTCTACATTACTTTATCTAAGCTTTTGCCCCGTTTTTTAAAAAAAGTTTATGTAAACACTGTTTTAATGCATCAATAATGCTAGTGCTTCAACTTCAACAATTTAGTCTAGACCAGAGATTCCCAAACTAGTTTGTTTTTATTAGTTCCATGATGACCTCCATTGCTAAATCAGTTTAAAAATTCTCTGTAGTTTTTTTTCTATTGAACCAATATACTTATCAATTTAAAATCTTCGTCAGTTTTCGTTGTTGGAACACGTTTTTCTACCCTATGGAATCGATATTGATCCCTTTGGGAACCCCTACACTAGACCGTTTGTTAAGCAATGTACATTAGTTATTTTTTAAATGACCATATACTAAGCAAAATATGGTAATTGTGTCGACCAGGAGTCAAAGGAACGACTTTTATGTCAGCGTGTGAATAAAGATATAATAAATTTTCAATTGTTTTGAGGTTGCCCGAAAATGGAATTCGTGGCTCAACAAATTAATATAACATATATTTTAGAAAACATATTATACAAGAAATTAATTAAAGATTAGAATAAAATGTTACAAGCATAATAGGTAAGTACATAAACATGTACCGAGAACTAATCTTTTTGTGCTTATTTATCACACATACACCAGGCGAGACTCGAATACTACTTATTTTTTATTTATTTAAAGCTTTACTGGCCTGGATGCAAATACTACTTATAGATTGAGGTACTAGTGCTGTCCGGATAGTGACTACACGGGGCAGCCGAAAGTCAGTTATTTTATTGTGCAAATTTTTATATTGCTATATATTACTGCATTTTAACTTCAACAGACGTAATTTAACTAAGTACCTCTATGTACAAGTTCGCAAGTTGCGCTACAAAATATAATATACCCAACTCATATTTTAAATTTTGAAATTTTTACTTAACTGATTATTATTAACATTTTCTTATTTTACTTCACAATGTTTAACTTAACTTATTTTTTTGTATTTTTTGTATATTTAAAAATCATTTCTACACATAAACCTGGTACGTATTCAAAGTTATTCGTCAGCATTCGAACCAGATTCATTTTTTGTTATAAATAACATAATTTAGATAGCTTAGGTGCTCATTACAAAAAGCGTGCAGTCCTTATTTTTTAATAGGGATTTTCATATTAAATATTTTTTTCAACTTATTACACATAGAATTTGAATAGGTTTCATTGCGTTACTTATATATTTTCTGTTTTTACTAGAAACAAGGAACGTATACCTAAGTTCGTACAAACAAATACAACAAATATACGTAATCTTCGAACCTTAAAGATCATTAAACTTTTTTATACCTACCAATCTTCGTTAACATTCCAAATTTTTGATGATGGCTACTCTAATCTGATTTTGACATTGACGTTGTCAGTTTATGTTCTGAACGAAAATAAATAATGAAATAATGTAACCAATTTTGGCGCGTTAACCAAAATAGTCACTGAATTTCTGCCGTTCTATCTGAGATGTAAGAATTTAAAGTAAGAATAGTTTATTTTTACTAATTACTTATTATTTAAATGATAAGGGATGTCAAAGTTGAAGCTCAAACCATTTTATTTAAATAGCAGCGTGCGTAATAATTCGAGTTAGTTCAACTCCACTAAGCGGTGGAGCTTGGCAAGAACCTGTTATTTGTTAACGCGATTTATTAATAATGCCGCCGGTTTCTATTAGCGAAGACGTGAGTAATTTAAATATTTTAACCCAACAAAACTTTAAAATATATTCAAATTTAACCTCTAAGTTCATTTATCAAGGTTAAGTTTCAGCTATACTTTTATAATTAATTAAAATTTGATGTAGTTTTCGGTCAAAATAAAGAATTACATGAAACTCCCTTTCAGGCTCCTAAAAAGAAGTTGCGTGTTGCCATCATTGGCCAAAGCACCTTTGCCGCAGAGGTATTCAAACTCTTGGTCAAAGATGGTCATGTTATTGCTGGAGTATTTACGGTACTCGACAAGGGTAACCGGGAGGACCCCCTGGGTAAGTTTTATTATTGTTTCTTATCATAAAAAATATTTACCTTAAGAAATACTTTAATTATTAAATTTAAAACTTAATACTCAAAAACTATCTTTCAAAAGATTGCTACCTGGCAAGCTCTACAAGTCCAGATAGTATTGGTTTCTATCTCGAGTTTGCTAGAAGTATAGCTAGAAGAAGCCGATCAATCAATTTAGCAAACCTAAGTTCTAGAAATCAAGAATAACATTGTTATTCTTAAAGTTAGTCTTAGGATTATGTGAAACTTTAAATCCACCTTGGATATAAGGTTAAAAAAAATATCATGTCACAGTGTTGGGCACAAGACTTCTAATATGGGAGAACAACGAGCAATTTAAGCCATAACACCATCATACCGCCCTAGCAATTAGTGTAAAAAAATATTCGACAACCAGGACAAAAAAGTAAATTAAATTCCATTTGTATTTTAATATAAAAATAGTATTCTCTAAGGGTGTGTGATTTTTTAATATAAAATTAGACACAACGAGGGATGATATTCTATTTCTAATAAAAAGCCCTTTACTATTTATCATTCAACTAAAGTATTTCAAATCATGAAATTGGTTCCAACTAATGAGGTCTCAATAATTAAATTTCTGTGGTGAGGTAGGTGTGAGGACCACAGTCTTAGCTGATAATTCGTTTTTTACCAATTCAAATAATTTTATTTTCATTGCTACAGTTAAAAAAATATAATATTCAGAGTATGGATAAAATAGATGATACAAAATGAACTACTTTTTTTTTACTGGGGTTTGGGGTTCCAAATATAATATAATATTAAGTAACAACAACAAATGAATATTATTATAATGTTACTATTTATTTTATTTCAAGAGTTATGTTACTTTGTTACAGCCACAACAGCTGCTATTAACGGAGTGCCTGTTTACAAGTACAAAACATGGAGATTGAAGGGAAAAATAATACCAGAAATACTGGAAGAGTACAAATCTGTAAGTTTTTATTTTAAATGAATAATCACTTCTTTTCTGTTTCTGTAAAACTGTTGCTAAGCAAGACCAGTAAGAGTTGTCTGTTCCATTGCTTAAACCAGACTTTTGGGGTCTGTGAATTTAAAAGTAATTTAGTCTAGACTACTATCCCTTGTCGAAATAAATTATTTATTTGTATCTGCCAGCACTAAGTAATTTTATTTTCGTATGGTAATTTGTTTAACACCATTAAAATTTTTCTGTTGGGCCATCTTTGTGTTCCAAATAACCGCAAGCCATTTTTAAAACAATGACAACCTCCAGAACCGAAAACAAATTTTGTTCAAAAATTATTGGGGTTTATAAAAGTTAGATGTAGCTAGCTCACCCGTTTATTGGCAAAAATCACCGATGTTTACAACAGAGTGAAAACTATGTTGTTAACATATTTTTCTTGAGTAGTGATTCATTGGGTTGGATACGTTTTTCAAAAACACGTATTAAAAGTCTCAATGATCAAAGTCATCGCCTTAATTATAATTTATGGAGCAGTACGTAATAATAAATTAAATATTTCTTTAACTTTACCTCTTCAATAATAATTTCAATTACCTATAATTTGCAGCATTAAGTTGTTCGTAGTTTCATCTCTCTCAGAACTAACCTTCTTAATGTTTTTTTCTGTTAAAAAACCTTTCTGATTAACATATGACGCCCCACAGAATGAATTTTAGTCATGCAGTCCTTAAAGCGTTTAGAAGCCATTTAGACCAATTAAACCCGTTTACAGTGAAAGAAGCTTGTCTCGAAATTAAGGCTAAAAAGGTTGATGTGGGGCGGCAAGAAAACTAAATAAAACAGTGACACTTAAATATTTTGACAACAGGATAAAATAATCCATTGCCATTCTATTGCAGAGTGACTCAGAGTCAAAGTTAAAATCCTTTAGTTATTGATGGTCAAATATAGAGTTATTGAACCGCAATAAAAATTTGTATTAATAATTTACTTACTAAACTATCTGACTATTATCGTAATAGGTGCCATGTCCCCACGGCGTGTAGTCGTTTTGAGCACAGTTCCTAGTGCACTCATGACCTCGTGTATCTACCATAATATATCTAAGTTATTAGTACTATTATCACGATAACAAAAAGCGTAACGTGTTTTGGAATAGAATCATAATATTTCTACTAGAACTAAATGTTTTCAAAAATTGTTTATTTACTTAACAATTATTTTATTTATTAATATTAGCTTGAGGGTGCCTAAATAAGTATAATAAAACACTTGTGTCAGACAGTCCGGCCCTATCATAACCCTTGTATACGTATATTGAAGCGTAGATAGGATGTTGCATATCTTAGCATTTGCATAATGAATCATTATTTCATGAATTAGAAATTATTTTCGATGTAGCAGTTGAAGAAAAAGTGCCCAAGTGTAAATTATATATACTTTCTATATTTTGACAAATATTTGTGTACCCAAACTTTTAAACTGTCTTTGTGCCTACGTAGATAATTCTCGACCATCAATAGCTTTCACATCTCTACTAGTGTTAATGAATTCTCTACAGTTTCCCAACCCTGGCCGTGTTATGAAAATTGATCGAAGTAAACTGGTTTGAAAGTTGCTTATAGAATACCGCGTTTCCGAGCGAACGTCCTAAGGTTGATCGCAAGTTATACGCGATCAGCATCGCGTTAATACCTTTTGTAGTATTTGCATAAAAACTAAATCTGCTCCGCATCAGGATTAGATTCCGCAACTTTAACTCAATGAAATGAATCAGTGGGTACTTCTGTGGCGGTAAGCCATAAGTAGTCATCACCCAGCTGTAGTAGCCTCGACACTTTAAAGCTCTTGAGCCTCATTCTATATTTTCCTCCCTTACAGAACCACACGTGCTTTAGAATTATCCCACCTGCCTTTTACACACAAAGAAATTTATTATTTCCGTTACCAAAGAGAAAACGAATGTTTTCTCTATTTTATTTCCAATGCATCGAACTCTTGACCGGCGAGTTATAGCTTCCTTCAAACGAGACATTACGATACCGGAAGTGTGGGGAACGGGCACATCTTTAAAAGTACGAACCATACTGCACAAGCTATCTCCACTTTGATTTCCGCTTTTCTTTTAAAATTCTTTTAAGATGGGGCCGAATCGTTTATCGTACCAGTATCTATTATAGATACTTTATAAAAAGATGTTGAGCCGCTCAAATGCTATGTCTGTCAGCATCAGGCGGGTGCGATGTATGCCGGGGTGATACCTTAATGTACGACAATCTTAATATTGCACAATTTCCCCATAAATGTATATAATTTACAGCATATATTAATGCAATCTAGTCAGAGTCTATTATTACAACCTTGATATTACTAACACGTTTTGAAATATTTGTTATCCAAATAACTAATGAAGTAACGGCCGTTGCACATTATAGCGATAGTATAAAAGTAGTGTATAACGCGTGCAGCGTGGGTTTAAGGTATCAGGTCGTGCGTGCCGTTCGTACGACCTTGCGTACACTTACTCAACCTGCCCTGCCCCTTACGGCTCTTGCGCACGTTGCTCACCTGTCAGCCACGTATGTTTATAACTATCATCAACAAAATCCAATAATTACCTTCTGTTGTTAGGTGCAAGTTGTATGTTATTATTTGCACTAACATGTTACGTTACACATCATCGATTCGGCTTTGGTCGCCGTCAACTCTATTGGCATAACTTTGACATAGATAGATTATGCTTTGTTGTACATCATAAATTACAAATGCACACTATTTTGCAGATACTTATGTACTAGGCGCTTTTATGACTAATTAACGATTTCTTCCCGACATCCTTAGAATGGACAGGATACACAAGAATATTATGTATGAGTGAAGTCGTCGGTGTAGCATTTAATTTTATTAGAATATTTGATAAGACGCAGCTTATTGAAACAATATATTACAATCATATATTATTGACAACTCAGTATCCACGCTTCGTCGAATACTTGTTAAAGCAACCCAATATCTTATATAATTGAAAAAAATCTGAAGAAGGCCGCCCTACCTAGGGGTATAAAAAATTGCCACGACCTATTTTCAGACCTGTCAAATATACACAAAAAGTGATGAAAATCGGTCAAGCAGTTTTGGTGCAGTTCGATAACAAAGACTGTGACACGAGATTTTTATATATTAGTAACAGATTTAAATTGATAAACATTGACATATGAACTAGAACTAGAACAGAGAAATTATTATTCTTATACTCTTAAGAGCTCTTTATATCTCTCAGCTTCCAAAATATGATTATGAGTTACCAACTTTGCAAACAAATCCCGATAACCCAAGATACACATCATCGTAAGATACTCAACACAACCAGTGTGTATAACATTACGTGTTATTTATCATAATTTAGTGTCACCTTCAAAATATACTTATTTTAAGTAACTAGTTTCCAAGGCGCTCGCAGCGTAAACAATATACTTATTAGATTCAACTTCTCTAATTTTCCTCGTAGTAACTATAGTTTTCCCATGTTAAGGTATATAAATAATTTATATTATCATAACTACTTAACTATATAATGTTAGTTGGTGTTCTTGGATGTATATCAAAGTTTGTTCAATGTCGAATCAAATATAGAGAACAACTTTTGAGCAATTTGTCATGTGATTTGTCAGAAAAGTTCAGCGTATCGAGCTTCATCTTAATTCTCTAGTACTAGATAGTGTAAAAAAAAATTAATGTATTCTTAAAAATAATGACTTGCACATAGTGTCCATTTTCATAATTGATAACATATTCTACTTAGTTATTTTCCAGATTCTTTTGATCTTTGAACTGAACTTGAAGATACAAAACTGAATAGTTCCGCTTGTAAATTACGTTCAACTTAATTAATCTCGAAATAGGAACAATCATGCAACAATAAATATGTATGACTCAGTGTCACTACAACAATCGGTAATGTATTTTTTGTTCAGGTGAATGCAGATATCAACGTACTCCCGTTCTGTACCCAATTCATCCCCATGGAAGTGATCACACATCCAAAGTATGAGAGCATCTGCTACCACCCCAGCATCCTGCCCAGACATAGAGGAGCATCATCAATTAACTGGTAAAGTTTCAATCTGTCGCACGTTTTCCTCCTTTTTATGTGAATAAAGAGTGAATGAGTGAATGAATGGTCACAATTGTGCGTTAAAAGTAATAATGTAATAATTAAACAAGAGACTTGAGTTTTAATATAAGACACATGTGCTATAAAAATTACAGGCTTAACCAACAGTCAACAGAAAATAGTAAGTTTAAAAACGTAACGTAATGGCAACACAAACTGACATATGTAATGTCTACTAATGAATGTTTTAAAATTTGATTAGCTTATGAATCCTACTAAAAGTTTAACATGGCAATAACCTTTTAATACATAATATTGACAATATTAACACCATTGGGTGATTGATCACCATGGTCTATATTTCATTCGGGATTTGGAAATTCGATTACAATTTTATTAAACGTGAAATGCACTTTAATTTAGATATGGTTTTGTTTTAATCAGTAATAAAAGTAGGTGTGTAAATTTCAGTTTTATCGTCCCACCAACTGTGTGATAAATTATTACTGTATAAATAAATAATTATTGTAAGTGTGTGTCAAGTAAACGAAATAATAGCTGATAAAAGTATTACAATCTTATGATCTCTGTGTCATAAGTCAATGCGGCGCAAAATTACGTATGATCGTGGATAAATTAATTGTTACTGTGGTATGTTATCGAATCACTGTATAATGTAATTATTTATGTAATTTATGTATTATAATATTATGTAATTCGTCAACCATAATTCTGTTGGCAACATTCACTACCATTTTAGTCTCGAGTCTTTGAGCTTCTAGCATAGACATATTTTATGTATGTCATAATCTCATGTTATCCGTATCTTTTACTGACGCGATGCTGTCATGATTGATAGTTTAATAGAAGGCAGACTCGATCGAAAGATTTTCTGAGTAGGTTCTTCTTCGCCAGTGAAGCAGTTCGCTGTGTCGAGTTAAAGGAATGGTACCATGTGCTGCCATCGGATCTTGGAATAATTAATATCTCCAGAATCTAATAGAACTAACCTGATGATTACTACTTACAAATAGATAGTCACCTGAGGGCCTTGACAAGGTGCTAAATGAAAAATTGGTTATTACGCTCGTTAACTATGCCCTCGCATAGCTTACAAGAACTCCCATTCCTTTTTGATTAAGCAATTTGATTGCGATTATCGAAAGGCATGATTTCTAGCTTGCATTACACATGACATTGTTTCACATTAAAAACTGACTATCAACCCATATCCATAAACAAGGTAAAATTGAAGACGTTTAAAAATGTATTAAAAATGGATAGTCTTGATTAACATATCAATACCCAGATGTATAGAATGGGTGGTAAATTTAAAAGTACGAGTATGCCTATCACTATCGTTGAAATAGGTTGCGGATTGACCTATTTACATATCTTTTGAAACCGGACCTAATTGGTTCGAGTGATGTAAAACAAATAAGTATTGGATTGAATGTCAGTGAGATATCGTATTTTTCTTTTCATTTTCCTTGAGATTGAAGATTAAGCTATATAGAATACGTAGCAAAAGCAACAAGATAGATCCCAGATAATGGTTATTTTGTGAAATAAAATATAATTACACGCAAGATACACACACCCAGGCTCTTCTAAATTATATTAAAGTTTTATTAACGAATCGATATGTTTCGTTTTAAACTCAAGATCATATAAAAGCCCTAAACGTGTGTAAAGTGTACTTAATTTCAGTTCCAAGTTGGAAAGCCCATTTGCAACCTTGGGACGTTGTAATACAACCCTTACCATCTTACAAACATCCCTTTCCACTCTTTAACTGGACATTATTGATTCCAGGACTTTAATGGAGGGTGACAAAACATGCGGCCTGTCTATATTCTGGGCGGACGATGGCCTCGACACGGGCCCGATCCTGATGCAGAAAAGTTTCCCCGTCACCGTGGACGACACAGTTGACTCCATCTACAACAAATACCTGTACCCTGAAGGTAAGTGTTCGAGATTATGACGAACAAGAAAATACAAACTTTTGTTAAAAAGTCCTTACAATTTACTCGATCGATTCGGCTATGTAAGTGAGACTCTCCTCATTTTTCACAGACTTTTACAATTAGTGAATAGCGGGTTTAATAGAAACAGTTATCAGTTCCCATGTAAGCTATTCTTGGTTATACGAAGGGACTATAGTAATATCCCTTACTGCCATGGTCATTGAGTTACAAATTTATATTAGGATGTTGCAAAAACACTGGTACCTTTTTATACCTTCAATGGTAGGTACTTACAATGAGCTTAGACAAATCTGAAGTTTATTACAAGTCCATTGTTGCATTACAATGAATTATATTAAAAGGGGTTGTCTCGCCATCAAAACATTCATTTCAAAGTAAGTAATGCTCACTCAAAAGCGTTAGTAATTCGGTTACGAGAAAATAAAAAAACCTGTTTAAACCTATATATATTTCAAGGTAACTCGTCGCAAATAATTTACATCACTATTATGATAAGTAGTCGACGATAATTTGCCAGACGTAGTAAAATTCTAAATAAATGTTGACCTAAGGTTATATAACACTGTTGTCGAGAAACAGCTAATTTCACTTTTAACATATATTCAATATATCTTCACCAAATTCTTATTGCAAAGAAGTAAAGTACTGTAGAAAGCAACAGTTTGACCTTGAAACCAGCTCTTCATATAGGCAGCTTTCGTAATGCAACAGTTACCCTTGTGAGATGTCATCAGTACAGGCTTCATATGTTGATGAAATGACATCTCAAAGTTTTGCTAACTATTTAAAAGAGTATAATTAATCGAATGTTAAAATAACATTTCACGATTATTGGTGTTGTTCAGCAAATTTTGACAGAACCAACATCTAAAGCTGCTTTCAAAGTTTGCGAAATGATTAAGAAATTAGATTGTCAGTGACTGCCGCTCTGTGTGATTAACATTATCTACTATGTAAATATGTGTTAAATTATAAGGATTAAGTTATGATGTAACTGACATATCTTTAAGATAAAAGTTCCTAATTAAAAATAGATAAAAAAAATTAAAAAAAAACCTTTCACGATTATTATTACTTGTATTCAGGAATCAGAGCTTTGGCGGAATCTGTTAACATGGTAGCAAAGGGCACAGCACCAAGAATACCACAAAGTGAAATTGGCGCTACATACGACCCAGCTCTTTTTAAACCAGAAACACATTTGGTGAGTTTTAAACACAAAATTTAAACATAATTGAAAGCAAAAATATCGATAATCGCACTCGAATCGCTACTATGTGTAAAACAGGAAGCGATTTGTCATAAGCTCTCCCTTAGCAAGCGTGTGTGATTAGCGATTTGATTGCGATTATGAAAATGCATCTTGTCTAGGCCCTCTGTACTGTTCAAAGTCAATCAAGATCGGATCACTATATCTAATCTTTTACCAGTGATGACCATCATATGGGTTGTGTATGTGACCACTTATTAAAACCCTTGAAATAAGACAAAACGGGAGAATTGAACTCACTGACTAATTAACACAACTTATTGCGTCAAATTCGCTTTGAATCGAAATTCTTTTGATCTTTGATTTTTTTTCTTTTTTATATTACATAAAATCAAAGTGAAAATTTCTCATATGCGTTTAACGCCATTTAGAAGTCGTTTTTGATATTAAAATTAAACATATACTGATATTGGTATTTATAGCTTTTCATATTTTCAGATTGACTTCTCAAAAGGCGGCGTGGCACTCCATAACTTCATTAGAGGGCTAGACTCCTCTCCCGGAGCCACAACAAACATTAAGCCCCAAACAAAAGACGGCTTAGACGATACTGTTGATACGACTATTGAGCTGAAACTCTTTGGCTCTAGTCTATGGGAAGAAGAGTACGAAGCTGTGGGGGATAACTTGTTGATACCGGGATTGGACAAACCCGCTGTAGTGCATGAGGCTGGATTGTTGATCACCGCAAATGACGGGGTTAAGGTAAATAAGTGATAACAGACTGTACTTCATTCATATTAACACCTATATTACGCCTCACTGCTAGGCCTTCCTAAATGAGAGAAACACGAGAGTTTTAGATATTAGCACCACCACGATCGCGGAATGTAAAACCACCTCTGCTTGAAGTGCCTTCCCAAACAGGAAAGAACTCTAGTTTAAAAAATTTGGATTGTCCCGTCTAGCACCAACCATGGCAATTGTTAGCTATTTTTGATTTCTGAATTTTTCCTTTACATTTCTTTAAATCTTTAACTGTGACGTCACTTATACACGTCCGCTATACATTATTAATTAATTTAAAAAAGAGAGTAGGAACAATTTACCCAGTTTATAAAATTAGCTAAAATCATTTTTGTTTTCACTATTACCAGTATAATTTGACGTTTTTTTATTCGTGGACTTTCTTATTGCAGCCCTATCGGTTTGAAGGTCCTTGGCTTATGTCCATGCTTAAGTTTGTCGACTAAAATGATGATATTTTTTGTGCTTATTTCCTATTCAATTTACTAAAGCATAGAAATTAATGAAATGCACTGTACATTGTAAGTGAAACTCCTGTTGTCAGGCGTGACACTAAATAAAGTTTTATTAATTTTCTAAAAATGTAACATTTAGTATCAATATACAATCTTACTATATTGTAAAAAAAAATTAAATTGTCACTCTAAATTTAAATTATTTGACTGTACTAATAATTATCCTTATCCTATATGTAATGAGATAATGGACTTAATTTAAGTTAGGAGTGTCCCTTCGTAATTAGGTGAAAAGTCAGAAAAACAATTTTGACAATTCAGTCCCTAATTTCATTATAAAGCACTAAATGCTTAATACTAGCAGTTTTTATATTTACATGTTGTTTTGTTAATAACCTAACAAGCCAATTTAATACCCATCATTCATACCAGTCGTATAAATACTTTTTGTCTTGTTTTAAAAAAAAAAGTTATTTTGTTTTACTTACAAAACTATTTCTATTATCGGACACAAACATAAAAGATGAGGCATTGACTTAACAGAAAACAACAATTTTGGACAATGACTTCAGACAAGACGAGACGATAAAATATATTATTTTACGAATTATAATTGACGACGACGAAACACATAGTTAGGTTTCATCTTAATAGAGAATGTACTGAACACCATGTAAATGATGATCTTAAAATTGTTCCCAGCTTAATATCCAAAGACTAAAAGTTAATGGAAAAATGATAAACGCGCAAAACTTCTACAAAGCCAGCGACAGTAAAGTCACGTTACAATTGTCATCAGACGAGAAACAATTTGTAGAAAGCGTTAGAGACATATGGAAAGCCATACTGAGGATAGATATTGAAGAAGATACTGACTTCTTTAACTCTGGAGCTGGATCTATGGACGTAGTAAGATTAGTAGAAGAACTGAAAGACTTGGCGAATGTCGAACTGCAGAACGAAGATATCTACATGAATACAACGTTTGAAGAATTCTATACTATTTCCATATTAAAATTGCGCGGAGGTACTGGCGCTAAAGAAATTGTATACGACGGTGTGGAATTAGAAGTGAACAAAATGAAAGTGAAATTCCCGACTCAGCTATTTATTAATGGCGAGTTCGTTAATTCTGATACGGGAAAGAGTTTGTCTATAGTAAATCCGACGGACGAAACAGAGATATGTAAGGTTCAGTGCGCGTCTGTTTGTGATGTAGATACAGCAGTTACGGCTGCGAAAAAAGCGTTTGAAGAGGGAGAATGGTCAAAAATTAGCGCTAGGGAACGTGGGCAGTTATTATTCAAGTAAGTATTTTAAAAAAACGACAATGATTAATAAACCTGTCCATTTAGCATACCCATAAAACGTATGGAAAATGAAAATAAGATACTAAATTTTTTAAATTTAGTTTGACCTCTTACAAATATTTTATTTAAAACTATATGTTGAGGAGAGTATTTAAAGTTCAGTAATTAGTCGGTAAATAGGGCAATTAAGATCGTTAATGACCAATGGCTCAGTTTGATTGGTTCACTGAACAAATGAGTAGAAAAAACCCAATGAAACACAGTTATTACAAAATTATTGTAAATTTTGAATCTGTTATATTAAGCATTCAACTTAATCCTTATGACGGTTGATAAAAAGATGCTAGTAAAAAATGAACTTTATTACCGATGCAATTAAATTCAATATTGGGGTTTATCGATTGATAATAAAATTAAATTCAGGCCGAAAGATTGCTATTATTTTGTTTTATAAAATTTATCACAATATAATTATTAATTGAGTTGCTAAAAAGCAACAGCTATTTATTGTGACTATTTACGATTATTAGTTCCCCATAATAGGATTAATGGACGCTCGTTTATTATTTTTGGCTGGTTTGGTTAAGTTAATTCTGCTAATAGATTTCTTATATACATTTCTATTATTATTTCATATAATTTATCAATTTCATATATTATCAATTTCCCAGGTTAGCAGATCTGATGGAGGAACACAAAGAGGAACTAGCGACCATAGAATCCATAGACTCCGGCGCAGTATACACGCTCGCGCTCAAGACCCACGTGGGCATGTCCATAGACACGTGGAGGTATTTCGCTGGATGGTGCGACAAAATACAAGGAGCAACTATACCTATAAACCATGCAAGACCTAATAGGTACGAAATATAACACTGCATGATGATTTTATGGTCTAAATTAACTTGCCTACTTCTGTTTCGTCGTAGAGCGTCATTTATTCAACGAACAGATTAACCCAATTCCACTGTAGACCTTGGCATATTTGCGCTTGATAAAATTAAGACAAAGGATCCTATACAGCCATGTCTGGTATACATTGTTTTTCTAGCTAATGCATATCTATACTCCGTAAGAAAGTATGCTAATTGAAATTTTTAAAACTTCACTATGGAATGTGCCGAGTTTATAAAACCACAAAATTCACCAAATATATATTTAGGTTTTAATTAATTGTAGACTCAAATATGGTCTTTTCTTGTGGTAATTTTTATATTATATATTTTTGTAATTGCGTAGGAACCTATCGCTGACTAAGAAGGAGCCAATCGGCGTATGCGCACTGATCACCCCATGGAACTATCCTCTGATGATGCTGTCCTGGAAGATGGCCGCCTGCCTCGCTGCCGGAAATACTGTTGTCATGAAACCAGCTGCTGTAAGAACTTGTTTAAAGTTTCGTCCGTTACCAGCCCCTAGTGGTCACATTTGATAGAAAATCTAATATTCTTTATTGCTGCCATAAGTACACAACCACTCTGGGATGTAAATTATCCTTCTCATGTATTTAAAGCTTTTTATTCACTTTTTATTTGATTTTAGTAACGTCTAAGTAATTGACAAAATATGAAATTATCTTTTTTATACATTTGAGAAGGTCAGATACCAAGGTTCTGTGTTTTTAGTATTAAAAGACACCTTTTATATGGGCTTTTACAAAATACCTTAGTTTCAGTTCAACTTAATTCATTGAACCGCGTTATACTCCCGGGTACCTCCGGACAATTAGAAACTAATTGGGTCTGGATTGTATGACGTGATAGCTGTAAAAGGCAAACCATTTCAACCCCTTTCAATGTATATTCCAGATATTCTATCCTATAGCTATTTAATTAAACTTTTGTCAGGTATGTCCACTGACGGCGCTCAAGTTCGCTGAACTCTCAGCGAAAGCGGGGATTCCCCCCGGAGTTATAAACATCTTGCCTGGCAGCGGGGCGGTGGCCGGCCAGGCGCTAGCTGATCACCCGCTTGTTAGGAAACTTGGATTTACGGGCAGTACTGAGATCGGTAATATAATAATTAAATACCTTAAACAAATGTTAAGTGTGAATTAAAAATGTCAACATCTAATTAAAAGCGAGTTAAGTTCAAAAATATACTTACATCCAAATATTACAAGATTTTGTATTTGATCATTTCAAAATGATTGTATTTGTGTTGTGTGGGCCTATTAAAGTGGCTTGCCGACGGGCTTTCCGAATGATGATTCCTTAGCTGGAGGGTAATTGACAAGGGGTTCCAGGTTCAAGTTACTGTTGGGGCTTTTGTGTGATGAACAGGTTTTTGTTTTAATAAAAAGCACAGCAAATGAAATCGCCTGATGGTAAGCAGTTGGAGACTATATATGAAAATAGCTAGTGCAGCATGCGACATACCTACTGTCCTAGCCACCTACTCTTTGCCTTGGAACTCTTTTTTATGGAACCCATGTTGAATGAAGGAAGAAATACAAATGCCGGTAAAGAATTTCACGCTGTCTGTGCGACAGAAAGGTAGCAAGGCACGAAATCTCTTGGTACGTAAATTTGACGTGGAGATAGTGAATAAATCATGATTGCCTATATATTTATGTAAAATAGTGTATTTCTTACATTTTAATATAAAATATTAATATTAAATATTATGTCTCCGTTATCTAGTATTCATAGCATAGCTTTTAAAATAAACGAAATTACTTAGTTGGTTTTTGTGATCAGGTCAAAAGATAATGTCGTCTTGTGCGGCGTCGAACATGAAGAAGGTGTCCTTGGAGCTTGGGGGCAAGTCGCCACTTGTCATCTTCGAGGACTGTGATCTAGACAAAGCTGTCAGGAACGTAAGTTGTACAAAGCCTATTTTATTATTATTTATACTAGATAAATCAATGAATGTTTTATCATTAAAAAGGGAAAAATACATCAATTTAAAATTATTTTTTTGAGTTGGAGCTTCAGTTTTTTTGATTCTGGAAACAAACCAACTCCAAAAAAACTCCAAGGAGTATACACTTAATTATTGAGAAACAACAGCCCAATTAAAAATATTCTCTTTTTTGTTTTATTTTTGTAACTTTAATTAGTGACATTGTTGATTGACACATCCGTAATTAAGCGCATTATGACAATCAATTGAGTCATCTCAGTCGTCTACTCTTGAAAACTTAAATATGTAAAAAGGTAACATTGTCCATTACTATAGAATATGCTGTCATAAGCAGATACTAAAATTTAAAGCGCCATTATAAGCGTAAATATGACGATGATTGTACGCAGGGGATGGCATCAGTATTCTTCAACAAAGGCGAAAACTGCATAGCAGCCGGACGCTTGTTCGTCGAAGAGACGATTCACGATGAGTTCATTCGACGAGTTGTCACAGAGACGAAGAAAATAGCCGTTGGAGACCCTCTTCATCGAGGAACAGCCCATGGACCACAGAACCACTTCGCACATTTGAAAAAATTACTGGAGGTATTTATATATAATAACACTTAAACATTTGGTCCCCTATAAGCCTCCGGCGAACAAAGACCGGTTTTAATGTGATTTACGCGTTCACAAACATAGTTGAAATAACAATATTTGTTACATTTGATGTGAGTAAACTAATAGTATAAATATTTTAACGAATTGTTTAATGTTTATTATATACGCCAATATAAGAAATCTACACCCCATAATTTTGGAAATATATGCATGAGATATGCTTTACAAAGCCTATTTCATTTAGAATATCAAGTATTTATATGATATATTTAGGATCTAAAATATAATTAATTCACTGTCATTTATATTTAGTTCTGCGAGATAGGCGTAAAGGAAGGCGCTAAGCTCGTGTACGGGGGCTCGCGAGTGGATCGAAAGGGCTACTTCTTCACCCCCACCATCTTTACTGACGTCACCGACGACATGTTCATTGCTAAGGAGGAGTCCTTCGGCCCTATCATGATCATCAGCAAGTTTAGCAGCAAGTGAGTATCTTTTTTTCATTTCGAAATCATAGGAAAGTAATTATTATTTTACTGTATGATCAATTTCCTATACACTTTTATATTTTAATAATTTATTTATACAAAGCGGAAGCCATAGCATATTTCATGCAGTATTATCTAGGGTATTTTATGTTACTTAATGTTCGGGTAGTATTATATATTTATGTAGAGAATATTTATCAACCAAGTCATACACACCCGTACACGTTATTTTCTCATTAATTTTTAGGACTTGTATCTATAAAGATACGTCAGTCCTATAGATACATATCCAAAATTATCACTTATGACTTTCCTGCCAAACTACGAATATAATTAAATCTTTAATTTAAAAAAATAACACTATTCTACGGTCGTGGCTATTGTTATCTATTTCTTTATGTACAACAAGCAATGCAATTCTTGTTTCTTTTTTAATTAAAAAAGGTTTTTAATGTTTTTTAAATAACAATCCCCAAAGGTTTGGAGCTAAGCAACTCCAACACAAGTTTATATATATAATAACCCCAACGTCTGTCGATCGGTTAGCTTAATTTCCACAAAAAACTATGTAACGTAGTCGCAATCGAAGGTGTGTAAATAATAAATGAATGTCCCCCAGAAACGTGGACGATGTAATCCGCCGCGCCAACAACACCGAGTACGGGCTGGCCAGCGGCGTGTTCACCAAAGACATCTCGCGCGCCCTGCAGTTCGCTGAGCGCGTCGACGCCGGCACAGTGTTCGTTAATACGTACAACAAGACCGACGTTGCGGCGCCATTCGGCGGGTTTAAGCAATCCGGATTCGGAAAAGACTTGGGTAACATATTTTTCAAATACGCCATCTAGTTTTAATTAGAATTGTTGTACACTAATTTTCGTGAAATAACAATAAGGACACAAAAAATTATAGATAAAAATAATTAAAAATTGTTGCTAGAAGTTTTAATATGGAAATATTGTGTTAAAATAACTCAATAGGTAAAGAACTATAGCACTTTATCATTTATAAGAAATGATAATAGTACGAGAAACAAGTAAATAAGGACCTTACAAAGTATACATACAGTTCAATGTTATCGTTGCGGTCTTTTACTTCAACTTTATTATTTTGGATGCCACACAAATGTACCTTACGCCGTTTGTCGTCGTAGACTATATTTTTGTGGTTTTCTTGTCTATGAATGTGATTGATTGTATTCACACATACAATTATTTCAGCTGACTGAAAATCATATACAAGTTTTTTTTCTAACGTAAATTGATTGAATTCCTGATTCTGAGTAGCTACAGTAAAGTTGGTAAGTCCTTGCAAACTGAATTTGTATAGTTGGGCCAAGTTCAACTAAACAAAAATTCTAGAATGTTCTTAATTCTGTTATTGCTGTTAGTTTCACCACCTCATTATGTCTTTGTCTAGTAATAGCTCTGACTCGCTCACACTTATGAAATTTTTATACGCGTTGTAGTGTCATATAGGTTTTTAAATATAGATTTAGTGTGACTAAGTAATGTAAAAACAAATTTTAAATTAATTTATACTTTAATGTTAAATCAATAAGTATTATGTTTTTGTTTCAGGTCAAGAAGCATTAAATGAATACCTAAAAACCAAATGTGTGACAATAGAGTACTAACTCTTCATTACAAATGACTAGAATTAAGCTAATGATATTAAGTTAGTCTATGATGTGTTGTGAATTTTTTGACATGTTGTATAAATATAAGTAATGTCAAATATTAAGAGAATAATATCAAGTATTTTTATGAACATATATGTTCAATATCATATTTTATATTTGAAAATATACAATATTACGTTTTTAAAAGTCTTTGATTTTAAATCTACTTATATTAAAGAATAACTGGTATTACATAATTGCTGCTGCTAAAATTATACACAAGTATACAGTTATTTAGTTCACTTAGAGTAGATAGTTAATATAATATTCTGAATACCTTAGAAAATCCTATTACAACATTAATAATTATTGAATTATTCTCGTTGAATTATTTATAGTTTTTTGAATTAATTATTTATCAATTTTTAATTTGAATGTAAATGCATTCAAATTAAGCCAAGCTGCTTCTAAGTAGTTATTATAAAAAAATCTTCAAAATTTTCTCAATAGAAAAAATAAGAACTATACAAATAAACCACCCAAAGGAAAGCATGTTGTATAAGAAACAAATACTGTGAGTTGTTATTCAAAATTTGTGAAAATGTTTGCCTGTCCGATTACAAAGTCTACATTTCTGCTCCCGATGCAATTGCATATGATTTTTTTTATCTTATAAATTTGCTTGCCTTGTGAAACATGGATTAGCTTTGGTTATGATTATGAGTACTTGTGGTATGAAGCTAGGAAGGGGTACCTGTTGTGTGCAGCTAGGTGGTTACTTGAGTTAGCGGGGTGCTGCGTCTTGATGGTGGGCGGCAGGCCACCGACCAGGCGCGTTGTCGCCCACCAGCACGATCTCGTCAGTGCGCGCCAGGGGCGCCGCTATCTGAAATACAAAGGAACACTTCTCAATTCATATTTCCCAATATTCATATGCAAGTAAAATTTGTGTCACATTATTTGACTTTATATGAGTCCTCTATACATCTTACTTGTCTCTACTGTCTATGATATACCCCTTCTAAAGAATGGCTTGTACTTAACTGTTCATCAAAGTAATTGTACCAATCAAAATAGTGAAACGCTCACCAATTTTATATAATATTTCTACAAATTTAAATCTTATTAAGATCTCTAAATTAAGCCCCTCAATAAAAATTATTTCTATCCTGTTTCGTAAGTATTCTGCCTCGGTAGTGCGCGAATTAACAACACAATTTGAAGTCTGGAAGTAGCATTCAAGAAAACTGTCTATTCCTCTTTACTCGTCACAGGTTTTCATACATTGAGCATTCAAACAAAGTGTATCAGGTCTTACACGCATCGCTGTTAGTTCAAACTTAAGGCAGTGCCTCCAGCAGGAGAGCCAAGATGACGGTCTCGCTACGCCACCTATGGCTGCCGCAGCAAACCCAGCACCTCGAAGAGTTCCAGGTCAGTTTTTACTGCCTCCACTTTCTGAGAGCTGAGATATATTTATGTATATACTCCACGTAGACCACTTTAATATATATTACTGACTATTGCAAATAATAGTAAATATAGTGTGTATACCAGCAAAAAATTTGAATCATTAAAAAAGTAGATTATTGATCATTCCCGATCTTGAATTCACGTGTCTTGTAATTACCTAAATCCACACGCAAAACCCAATATGTATCATATTTCACTTAAATAAGTATTGAACGAAATCATTTATTATGTAGAATACCTATTGAGTTCTTAACAACGACCTTTGGAAACAATTAATGTGAAGACGACAAGCCTACTATCGGTCTACCCGCAGACAGCGGTGTCTGCGGGTAGACCGATAGTCTCCCCAGTCCAGTTCCTTACAAAGAATTTCCTGCTGTTTTGACTGCAAAATAAATAGCACATGGCAACTAGTAAATTAAATACTAAAAAACCAGGATTTTAGAAAAATTAAACCTACCACGGTTCCTTTCTAGTAACGAAAAACTTTGATTTGGAGTATCTTATTTTGAATTTCCTAATCATTTGCTGCATGCAAGGTTTAAACTAATGCCACATCTACAGCTGAAAATAAAGTTTTTTAATTTATTTTTTCAATGAAGAGTTTTCAATCAGATTTTTTCGAAAAACAAACGTCCAAATTACTCGGGCAGATTAAGCCACTTGGGTTGATTTCACGCGTAAGTACTACTAAAAATACTGACGTAATTTTCTTTGAATGTAATAACTAAAAACATTGTTGTTGTCATTTCATGAGCTATCATTCTCCACGCACCATTTACCAGTAATATAAGCAAGTTCTTTAATGGAAAAGGTTTACTAGTACCAGCGATGTAGAGGGAGCGTGGAGCGCACATTCACGAAAGGACCATAGAGATAATTCCAAATCTACTGTTACTTCAAAATGACGTCATTGCTACATTGCTAGGTAGAGGATTATATTCTTTGATTGCTAGCTTAGCAATGCAATAACATGGTTATCATTTTATTATACCGGGCTTGTAATTCCTCGTTTCGATGCAAAAGGGGCCCTATGTCGTAAATCCTTTTCATAGCCAAAAAATAATAATGAGGTTTTTTGGCGCATAATGACGGGGGACGGTTCAATGCATATATTTTATTTCGTATAATGTGTTGTAGCGAAGTTTTTATTATGGAATTGGTTTAGGTTCATGAGATCGTTATATCGTGCAATACATGAAATACATCATATAACGTTCATTAGTGACTTACGAGAGATTATTCAGTGTTTCATTTCCATTCATTATTATTATTTATAAGGTAAATTTATTTATTTATCGTTATCGTTTAATTCATTCTCATTTGGGTATCATTTCATCGTAGTCATTAACATAGCATTCTATTTTCGTATCATTTGATCGTAATCACTAACATTGCATTCCTTTTTCAACAATTTTTCTTGTAAGTCGTTAAAAAAATGGTGGCGCCTACCATTAGTCACCAAAAACGCCATGGGGCAAATATACATTACACCCATATCCCGGAGACAGAAATAAAAAATAAGATATGACTGTATGTTCCCTTTGCCTTCCCTACAATAGGGAGAATATAACAAACAACCAAAAAAAGTCATGACATTGTCATTTAATGTCAGACACAGCTGTGCTGTGATGAGATTGTCAGTAACTAAATTGTAAACACGAAGAGCTATATTCTAAATTAGTATCTATCTCATAAAAATTCACAAAATGAGCAAGAAAATTATTCCATTGCGTGATATTTCACCCGTAATGCAATGGATGCGGAACTTTTTGCTAGGAGTATGTAATTATTTTGTGACGATTATGTAACCTCAATTAAATGTCTATAAAAATATATTTTGTTTTAGAGGAAACACACGAATGCTTTGCGTTTTGAACCACTCTTGGCAGATAGAACTCAGCCGCCACCCCAAATACCTGATGGAGTTTCACACAAGTATGTCATTAAGTCGAGCTGAGCAAAACACTGTTTTATGGCTAAATCTACGAGACCGCCCATAACCAAAAGAAAAAAAAACTCACAACCCTTATGCAATAAGTAGTAAAACTCAACAACAATCTGCTGTTATGTGCCTGAATATTAAGTTTTAAAATGTGACAATAATGTCATAAAGATTGTCTTTATATTATTTACTCTAATTGGTTGCATACTGTTCATACGCGAACTTCACGATCTTTTTTTTAAGAATTTATTTATTCATAATATGGACAAGTCATTTAGTCGCATAATAAGTTGTTTCTAATATTTTAAGCAGATACAATTACACTCTTGATTTTCTTATAGCATTAAACAGTCAATCATAAAGGTGGGCTAATGTATGTTTTCCATCAATGGTCTCCAGACAAAAACTTTATTTCTATTCTTTATTTAAATGAATACAAATGTTTCAAGTAATGATTGCTTTTCCAGACATGCCCACAACTATTACTACACAAGGGATGGTCGACGTGAAGTAGCACCACCAACTGATGTTACTAAAGTATTACTTGGAACCAGTTCTGATAAAGGGTAAAAAGCAACTGTTCTTTCACATATTGCCATCTAAATAAAAATTTTGCTGCAAAATGAATATCAACATAAAAAAGGATTCCAAAAGATTTTAAAACTACTTTGGATTTTAATCTTTTACACAAAATGAATGTGAAGGTATTATCAAAATTATTACCTATATCTTATATTATTTTCAGGGCCCCTAAACAAGCTGTAAATGTGAGACCAACACCTGGCAATGTGTATGGATGGGATAAGCACTATGAATAGACAACTAATCATTAAATTTCACAAGAATTGTAAACAATTTTTGTTGAACAAAGTATAGCTTAATGTTTCTTTAGTTTAATAAAGACAAATTGCAAATAATGAAGGCTTTACAATTTTAGGATGTTAAAGAAACAAAGAGAAGTGCATATTTTTTCATTTTTACTTTTATCAACAAAAAGCACAGGCAAACAATGTGAGCATTAAACAATAACAATAACAAACCATTACACAGCATAATAAAGATAGCTTCAGTTTAAGAAACAGATTAAGTTGTGAATTCCTAAGGAATTATGATTAGTGTTACTGATATCAAGAGATACAAAAAGTGGTGTTAGCAAATCCAATGTATATTTAAATAATAAAGAATAATCAAAGCTTTATCAACAACTCATGAAAGGACTTATACAAAATGCTTAAAATAGTGACATCCAGGTATACCCATATAATATGTAAGTATTATTCACTACCCGTATAATGCAACTACAATGGATTTAATACTATGTCAATAACATTTTTTTGGTTTATCTTATTATGACTCCATACCATATATACTTGATTTACACACTACTTCCTTAAGTGAAATTTTAGATATATTTTTCGTTATCATAATCCCTTTATTTTAATTAACAAATTTCATTTAAATTTAATTTTAATTTATTATTTCATCACCAGTGGAGTTGAAGATCAACTAGGGATGAGATTTTATTTTCATTATTAATTAATGCAAGAGTTTTTCTTGTTTTATTATCAAACAATAAAGTTATATTCATTATACAAAATATATCTGTTTATCATATATATTCCATACGATGAGCTCAGATCATCCAAATTAAGATTTATTGTATTCCTAATATTTTAAATTACTTGTACGTAATATATAAAACAGTAATACTAACTTATTTAAGTTAAAATAAGAGGTTAGCTCAAGCCTTCTTTTAATCATATCTACTAAATCAATAAGTTGAATATAATATTTAAACTTAAAAGCCATAAATTGCTGTAATAACTGTATTTAGCAGTGGCATTGATCTGTAATCATTCACCCCATAGTACATTAATTACAAGCTTAGATATTTTAATTATTATTTAAGACATATCTAGAGATAAATATTTTTTTCTAAAATAAGTAGAAAAATATTTTTAAACAAAAATATCAAATAGATATTAAATATCAGATATTTATTTCATCACTTTATAAAAAAACAATGTTGTCAATCAGGATACCACGGCTTCCAAGTGACATTCCAACAGACATTTCAAAAATAAAAACAATTGCATCATAGCTACACACATCTCTAGAGCTGCCATTGTATTAATAAATTATAATCCGGTGATTTCTATCAAACATCAAACAAATATAGTCATTTAGTGAACATGATAGTATAATCTTATTTTATGTCCTGTATTATATTTATCTGCTTTTTATAATAGAGTATAAACTCTATTATTGAAGAATAAAATTAAAATTTTTGCATTTGTTTTAAGTTATAGTCGATTTACTTAACATAGTGTTTCCAAATTGTACCCTATTGAAATATAATTACTTTTCGCCAATCACTGTCAATCACTTTGAGGCGGTCCATAATAGTCTATTCAATTAATCACTAGAATCCGTGGTGTCAGGCGCCTTTAAATTCATTAGCGAAAAGTTCCCGAAGCTAAACGTCCTGTTACGCGATCTTCTCGATCGATACCTAAACCTTTGTCATTTATCTTCTCCATCAACTTGCTTCCTGAACTGCATAGCGTCTCCATAGGCCTTTTTAACTGCTTTCCTGTCAGTCGGTTTTCTAGATTCGACCAGCTTAGCTTGATCCACACTCTTATCAAGACCTAATAATTCTAGCTTATTTGGTGGAAGCCACTGCCACGTTCTTTTCACATCAAAGAAAAGAACAAGGTAGAGGATTGGTTCATGAGAGTGATTCTTTTTAAGGTTGAGCACATCTTGTGGCGGCACAGGTAAGGGAACCCCGTTATATACAAATCCTTTTGGGATCTTAGGATCTATGATCAAAGCGGGATACCATGGATAGCCTCTGAAAAAATATAATAATAATGTACACAACATATATTTGAGATGTGTATATTATGTCATTGTATAATAATTAAACAATTATTTCTTCATTTCATACAAATTTTAGAACAGGATTCATATTTTAAGATAAGGCAAAATTTTTCTAAGAATTTAACAATGAAATCGTGCAGTTTAAAGTAAAATACTAACCGACATTTGGCCCACACCAGCTGCAAGGGTTCCAACTGTAGGTCGGACTGAGTGCTTTTCACTGGAGTCTTGGAGGTAGACGACCGCGTGCCGCGACCCTAACACATATTTTAATAGGTTTTATTTTTGTTTTTTTTTTGAGTAAGATCTCCTAGTAATTCTGCGAAATCAAAGAAACCACCATGGTTGGTCTCGGTCAAATATTTTTTTTTATATATTGAGATCCAATACTATCAGAGACCCCGGTTTAAACGTAAGTCTCGATTGTTAGCGTTATCCGACAGTTAAAAATGGTGAAAATTTTGGTAATGGAATGCCTACTTGTATTTTAAATGTTGAAGTATACGATTTTTATACAATCAACCTCCAACAGCTGAATGGAATCAGTTAAAGTAAGGAACCTAACATATAAGATAAGATGATAAAGAAGACTCTTTCTGTCTATTATTATTTTTTATTTTATATTTTTACTTTCCTTTGTTTTTGTTTCGTTTTGTTTTTTGAATCAAGTGTTTTTTTTATTATTAAAACAAAACACTTGATTCTAAATTCCACGCGTACGAAGTGACGGGCAAAAGCAAGTCATTTATAACATTATTAATTCTCTCACAATGCTGATAATTAATTAAATTCATCTGTAACCTCATATTAAGAGTATTGTGTGATGAGACAATAAATGACTTTTTATATTAATACCTTTGTCGGTGTTGGCTCTGTGTCCGAGTTATCAGGGTGAGGTCTCCGCGAGCGGCGCACCGGCCCGCCCTCCGCTGCTGATTCTATCGCTTCATTAGAACTCGACCTACGTAATAATCGATTAGATATATTGACTTTCATCTCTTAGATGCTTGAATGCGTGAAAACAACTTGGTCTATAATTCGGTAATTTTTTAACCTGCACAGAATTTGCTCATAATCTATCGACTGAAGTTCTTACTTGATGGCTGTCCATGATAAAAAATAAGTTAGGTCCAATATTCAGCTTCATTTATATTCAATAAATTTTTGACAATTATTTAGAAAATTATCCAGCTAACAGCAGCGAAATGCCCGAATGCCCGCTGACCCGCCTCAGGCCTCAACAGATTTTTTTATGTGTTAAAAATAAAAAGACAATATCGGGATGTCTGCTACATCCTATTTATGAAAAGCCGCCAATTCGCATCAGGCCTCAAGAAACGTTTCTTAGTTACTGTTATCGTCATCGTTGTTATAACCACGCCATCAGATGTTATAATAATCACTGTACTTTACTCCTGTGCTTCTCTATTATTGCTGAAGTTGCTATTAGTGTTACGGATATAAATATGCTGATTTTTAGTTATGTAGATACAAAACTTACGCGTCGCTAGAACTGAGTGAGCAAGAGTGGTCCGAGCCGTTGTCGTCATAGTGCGTACACGACGAGCACGACTGCGACCATGCAGAGCTACTACTAGACGACCTGCGGATACAGAATGCACTTATCATACAGGAATCAACCAAAGTTGTAATTTTTATACACCTATTTTTTGGAATACATATATATTGTCACTAACTAGGAATTCTTTAAGTCCATTGTATCCCTTTCATATTGAATAGGAATGATAGAGAGAAAAATAACTTAAATTTAGTTTAAGAGATTGTCGACTGAATCACCACCAACTTTTATTGGGAAGTAAGTGAAATATATGTATGCTAAACCTGATAAATCTGAACTCATCAAATTCAGCTGTTCTATACATAATAGCAATACCTACTTTTTATTTTTTGTTAAAATCAAATACGGTACATATTAATTTAATGTTGTTGACCTTCCTTTGTGGAGTGAAGTTCGTCAATAGTGCGGCCCTATTATTATTTTGACTGCAAACAATCGACTCGAATGTATGAAACAGAAATTTGATGTTACTCCCACAAACGTTGTTCAATCTGTACTTCATATATATAAAACAAAAATATTAATTGAGTGACCAAAATGAATAGCATAGCAATTAGTCTCCCAAAATTGAATTCTCACATGTTAAATTTTTTGGCGGGTTAGGTTACATTAAATCAATGTCATTACATTTAATACATACCGCTGAAAAAAAAAACATATTTATTTGGTTCCTTATAGTACCTACATCTATGAACGTGAAATTCGTCATTATTGTATTTTATATAATTGCTATTACAATCACTACACAATACTGGCCATTATTTTTAAACAAATGCATCATTATAAATGCTATATTTACCTGGATAGGGCAAGGTCGCTATCTGAGCCAACCTCACCGGGCGGCCCACGGTATTGGAGGAAGGACTCTGGCACTGGTGTTGATATCTTCGCATCACCACTTTGGCTACTCCTGAGTAAATAACAATTTAATATAATGCTAATTGACTCTGTGAGCTTTGTATAACCCATAAAACTGCCCCTAACGCCATCTATTTACAGTAATCCGAATAGACGCCATTTAAACTAATCCGAATAGACGATAAAAAATGAACACATTATCTAACTGACGTATAGCTAGACAATTTTCCATTCTAAATAAACAAATTGATGGCTGATAGATAATCTGATATATTTATTTTATGACTTGTTGTTTTTAAACCACAAACAACACAATAGAACTAATCAATCAATCACATAGGACAAACTGTTTTTGAGGTTAATCTAAAGAACATCTATGAATAGCTATTCTTTAGTCTTGCTTGTATATACAATAATAACACTATAAAATAAAATTAATTTTTATTTCAATAATAGTGTTACAATGGTACAATTAGGGGATTAAGTATGAAAATGCCGTTTAGTACTGAAAAATTCAAACGATATTTTTTTTATATTTCGATATATGTTTTATATGCTTTATTTAATTAAGTACAAGTATTTATTATTAAATATATATTCTATGTTTACTAAACAAACCCCGCTCATACAAAAAAAAATGTATTGTGTAAATGCAGTTCAGTGATAGGATAATAAAGATAAAATCTTACTTGAATAGATCAGGTGTTGTCTGCTTTTTATTCTTGTCGCTCTTGCGCGGCCTGCCGCGACCCTTCTTCTTGGGCGATGTCTCCGTGCTCGGTCGGCCTAAGCTGGCCGACAGCGTGGGCAGAGATGCTGTATCAATTCCAAATTAATCAAACTAATAATAGTTTTAAATTGTACCTGCACTACTGTATTGGGACCTCATGTGATGACAACGTAGTTGCCAAATGAATAAAGTTTGATTTTTCAAATTATGTTTTATTATCGACATAAATATTTGTAAGATTAACAATAAGCTACAATGTACAATTTAACTTCGTAAAATATCAAAACCAAAAAATAAAGAAATAAATAAATAGTAAAATTACTCATATATAATCAACCTCCACCACTACTAATACACGTTTATATGTAAAAAAAAAAATTCAGGAAATAAAGGTAAAAAATTTTGATAAAAAGAAAAAAAGCATAATACCATCAGAGCCAAAGCTTCTTGGTGGCGCTGCACCGGTAGAAGGCGGTAGAAGTAACGTAGGTTTTCGAAGTCCGCCTATTAAGCCTAAACCTATAAAACATTTTTAATACTTCTTACACAAATACTCTGTTATTCGATATAGTCATTTGATTTAGCTGTTATATTAAATATTTAAATCATCATCATCAAAAGCCTACATAAATCCTACCGTTGATCACAGGCCTATCTATATGGGAGAAATACAAAGTTTCGAGCAACACTAGCCCGAACAGTGTATGTAGGTGAGGCAGTAGTAGTAAAAATGGGACCAATGGTTTAATATTTCATGATACACATTTTTTCATCGAATTTATATTATGGATAAAAAAATAAAACATGTTTAAAGTTCTCAATAAGTAAGAATCACATATTTTACTAATGAAGTAAAATTTTATTGCTTCATTCCATACGCAAAGGCACGGTATGACGTGACAATTTGCTGACAACTTCATCCTATTCTTATTTAGACACATACACATAGTAGTAAGATTTAGTAAAACTATTAAATTTAGACTATTAGCTGGATCGCTATTCGGCGTCATGGTGGAGCCCCTGTGCTTAAAAATGGAAAATATGAAGCCTGGACTCATACTGACTTGGCGTGGTATCCTGCTGCTTGACGGGAGACTTTTCAGGCGTGACTAGCTTGTGAGTTCTCTCGACACTCTTGCGCGGAGTAACCGGCGCGGGCGCGGGCGCGGGCGCAGGCGCAGGCGCAGGCACGGGCACCGGCGTTTCCGAACCGGACGTTGGCGTTTCTATTTTCAATGTTTTCATTTATGTTCATGTTTATGTGTACACAATAAATAAATCAACAATAATAATAATTCTTTATTTAGACTTAAACAATAATCACAAAAACTTGATCCAATAAATAAGTATGTTATATTCGTGCATGTATGGTTGAGTGTTGCATGCATTTGTGTTTTTGCGTTATTAATAGCTGAAGGATAGTCAAATAGTAATACTCTTTCGCCTATTCAACACAGTAAATAACAACTAATAGCAACTGACCATAGTCTGGTTTTTTGGCGAAAGGGGGACGTCCCCTTCCTCGGCCCCGACCTCGCCCCCTTCCGCGTCCCCTACGTCCCCTCGAGACTGCGCTAGCTGGACCCGCCGGCGAACTAGAACGCTGTACATAAACATAATTAGATTTAGTGTCCATGGACTAATACTATAATAAGATTCATATGGTATCTAATTTTAATCAATGTTCCACAGACTCGTGGATTCTAGAAATAACCAAGTAGAAAAGGCTGTCTCACATATGACAGAAAAAGTTAAGTTTTAAAACAAGTGGTCATATTCAGTGTTAGAAACTATTTTTTGCTTTATTCGAATTGTAACTTTTTGGTTTGATAGACGTCTTGTCACCATTATTGATTAACAATGTCTTTGTGAAAGAACAATATCATTTTGCACGTTTACGAATAAAATTGGTTTTATTACAAAAACAAGAAATTACACACAAACTTTACATTCAGAGTGGGTTACAAGCCCAGTCAGTCAGTTGTAGTGTTGAGATTTTTTATTATTAGTGACATGAAACCGATTTTACAATTTTACACTGCTACAATGGAATGGAAGGTAGTTAAGATACTAACGTCAATATACAAGAGCTAGAAAACAGTGTTTTAACATGATAAAATATATACGCAACTACTGTTATTACCGTATTATTGTCCTCTTCGTCTGTGTCAAGCACGGGGCTCGGGTGTCGTCTCTCATTGCGGTTCACCGATACGCCGCGCTCGCTGCGAGTCTCTGTACGATCTGACACATTTTTCTTTATTTATTACTAGCTTTTACCCTCGGGTCCGCCTGGCTCATGATAATATAAAGCCACAGCGTGTAATTTGAATTTACTTTTATTGTCACATGTTGAGAGCTAATTTTGTTAGCGCCCAACAAGGGGATTGCCACATTTAATTGTTAACACGGTGTAAATATGAATTAATCTTGTATTTTAATTAATTTAACTGCGTGATATGGGTGGAGCGGTCCATATCATCGTAGTTGACGCAACGCAATAAAAACTGACCTAGCGAGTGTTCGCTGTCGCTGGAGAGCGCGGGCGGGCCGGCGAGGCGTGGCAGCCCCGCCGCGCGCACGTCTCGCCGCGCCTGTCTGAACACCGCTGCACATTGCTCGCGCATTTTCAAACCAGCTCTACAAACACATTCACTTAACGTTCATTTGAGAATGAATAATGTTGGTCTCCGGGGTGGAAATGGTCGGGAGTCGATATTTATTAGAAATATAAATAGAGGAATAGAATTAATGTTTTTAGCAAATAGTGAGTTTCATCTCTATGAAGAGATTCATCACTATGAAGAGATGAATCTCACATAACTTCAGTGACTGCATACAATTAGCCAATCAAATCAGTTTAGCAAAAGTAACAAGTAAACTATAAAGTATCAGCACACTGCACCGCTACCGCTCACCATTTAAACTTAGCGTATTAGTGTAACACACAGAAGTATGTGGACGTAGTCAAGAAGTGACAGGTCAAGAATTTCTAGTTACTTCTCGCATTTCTTTATCTATATAAGCTGTTTGCTGTATCTATATAAAGCAAACTTATCGTAATACCTTATTTGCACGAAACTTTCTTCACTAAGCGAAGCCGCGGGCGATGATATGACTCACTTGTAAAAGACAGTGTCCTTGTTATTGTATGTGAGGCAGTTTTCGATCATGAGCTGGAAGTCCGCCTCCATGTCGTCTATGGTGCAGTATGCGCCGCGGTCTAACTTTTTGGCCATGGTGCTGAGGTCCATAGGATGAGTTACTACCGAACTGTAATCTGGCACCTATTAAAATAAAAAAGATAAATGACTGCTAAATAAAAAGAAAAAGATAAAATAAATTAAAAAAAAGATAAATGAATGCTATTTAAATGCTAAAAAAATTAAAAACGGAAATCAGTTAAGTATTTGAAATATGGCATGGTATATAACATTGTAATAACTTTATCATTTTTTTACTTTCATTTTCATTTCATTTTTACAGACGATAATTTGTTTTATACCTAGTTACATTTTATGAATACAATATTTTAAACTATGAAGAAAAAATATACTGTATCTATTTTGTACTAGATTACGTAAATAAAAAAACTCTTTACTTTAACATAGGTAGGTATTATCAAAGGTAGGGAAAACCTTCTATACTTTTTAAATTATCAATCAGGTACCCTCAAAAACTTATCTGTCTCTAGTTTATTTGTTCGAGAATTTAACACGCGTTTCGAAGTTATAAGTTTTCTTTCAGTTTCCCTTATTCCACACATACTAAGATAGTGGAATGGTATATTATACAGAATGTTCGAGGATGTAATCTGGATTCTAAACGAAACAGGATATTTTCTTATAATTTTTTGCTATACCTCGTTAAGATCGACGGGCTCGGTGAATATGTCGCTAGCGTCGCGTTGCCGCAACAATCGCAGTAACTTGTGCAACACGGCGCGTTCAGGACAAAGCGAATGAAGCACGCAGCGTTCCCACACACGGGTGTATTCTGCCTTAAGTCGTTCGCGTTTACGGACCAACTCGCATAGTAGCCTGCAAAATAAACAGCACATAAAATTCTATTCCACTGCATTGATGCCCTAATACGTATGAATGCGCTAGTTGAAGCCAAAAAAAAGGAGGCTTTTAGGATTCTATTTTTCTATATGGCTTACTTTACCAGCACTCAAGGTCAAATGCTAAAACTTTGTACTTTATGCTACTTCCAGTAATTAATTTTTCAAAGATTTCATTCAAATTTAATACTTGTGTGAGTGATAAAAAAAATTATAGTTGTGTGTGATAAAAATGAATACTTGTATGAGTGACACTCAAGCGCTAGATAAATAGCTTATGGCTCCACATAAGACAGATCAATTGATATGCAACTTTCATCATGTAATAATTAAACGCTGCGTAAACAAAACCATCCGTAGACGGTTGCAATCCAGCATTTTTGAGTAATTAAGGGGCAATTCCATTAAAAACTGCTTTTTAGTTTTGTAAAAATGTCTTTTCAAGGTTTTCGTTTTCACATTCATGAAATATTTCATAAATTTGTATATAGCATAACATATTATAACACACACCTTGCACGTTCTAAGTCCTGTCGTATTCTTTGCCAGTATTTTAGTTGATTGCAGAGTTCCCTCACATTCACTGTTCCATCTTGTATGCCTCTAGTACCTGCAAATTATTTTACCAATAAAATATTTTCTTTCAACGAAGACTGCGACAAGATCAAAGATATTAGATCCAATTCTATTTTATCAAAGAGTATACAAGAAAAAAAAATTAATTTTTTCACACTTACACTTTCGAAATTACATTACTAAACAATTCGGAAGACATATTATTTTTAAAATAAACAGTGAAATCTAGTCCTTTAATGATTAAGCTTGTGGTTTAAAGTAAAATGGACTTCACTCACCCTGATGACTTGTCAAACTCTGCAACCTTCTCAGCAAAGGAACGCCATTTCTACTGTGCCGCTTGAGGGTCCAATAGGCCAGTAATTTCTTCATAAGCTGTGCCCTCGCCGTCGGTGGGCCAGGAGCCAACTGCGCCACTTCAGACACTCTCTCCGCGGGTAAAGTAGGTACTAAAACTACTGGCGCCCAAGTACGCTTCATAGCTAGGACCCTGCGTGCCTGTATACAATAACATACCTTATAACATAAGAAATAAACAAGATACCTTGTTTAACATGTAAGTCGCAACATACTATTCCAGTTTTGTTCAAATCGATAAAGTAAACATTGAATATTGATTTAGTTTTTAAAGGACTTTTGTAAAACGCTCGATAGTTTTATTTTAGATGATCATAAACTTGAAAACATCCATCATTTTCTTTTTAATAAAAAATAAGGAAGGTTGCAGTGAAGATACCTGGATAATTTTCTCTCTTCCTTTTTGTCTGATAGCTGTTAAATCAGTGGATTTTGTATCACCTTCCGAATCTTGAGCTCGTCTTTCCTAATATAAAAAGAAAGTTATCATACATCAAGATTTTATGTAGTAAAATTATTTAAATTAGCTATCAATGTTATTACGTTTTCAGTTGAAATTAGAAATACTTTAACCACAAATTGATTTAGTAATCGTAAACTATAATAAGAATTCAATAGAACCAACGCCTTTTGTGATATGATAGGAGGTTCACTTAGTTCACTTGAGTTAGGCTTACAAAATGAATAAAATAAAATAAACAAATTTTATTATCTGTTTTTCTTTTGATAAAGTAACTCCTCCTTCTGCTCCCCATCAGGCTGTTTAAGGTATTCGCTGTGCTTTTTATTAAAAAAAAATATATAACCAATTAATTCTGACTAACCAGCTGCCCAGCGAGCATTAATCTATCGATCCATAAAATTAGACATTAAAATTCATCATGTTTCATTTAGACATTAGAACACGACAAAATTGTTTTCTCGAATTCAACATCAAAATTAGCTTATCGAGAAATTCATCCTCATATCTAATTTGACAATTGACATTAGAGCTACTTCTGTTAATGGATAACACACGAGATTATAGATAGTAAGACCTGTAGAACGTGCGCGGGAGTGTGGGCATCGCAGTACGCCATCTTAGCGACTTGCACCGGCTGGCTTGGGTCTCTCCCAGCGCCCGCTGCTTCCATTTTCATATACAACCTTTGGAACATTACAGTCATTATCGGATACAGTTTAAAATGTCAAACGAGTAAGGGGGAACACGCTCGTTGTCAAACTCACCATACTTTTTTATTTCACAGGTGGCATTCTAATATAACCTAAAAAAATATGGTTTAAATCCCAGTTGGGTAGGTTTGGTAAAACTGTCAACGAAAAAAGTAAATATTGGAGATGCAGCAAATTTGACATATGACGAGTATCCCCCTACACCTGTCCATTTTAAGCTATCCTCAAACACTTTCAAAATATTTTCTTATTTACTTTTCCTTTAACTATTTTTTAAATAAAGTTAACATGGAATAAAGAACTCTATCATGTTTACATGTAGGTTGTACGTAATATTTGTTTAAATGCACTTTTTACATAACACTAAAGAAAAAAAATATCGACTAAATAATCTAAAATTTTAACACATTTCTATATTTTTCTGATAGATTTTTCAATTAGATCCGGTTCAAAGGACCATTTGGAGATTGGATTTCTATAAAATTAATACACAGCTTATTTGATAAAATTAATAGCAAAAATCATGAGATCTATGTATCATATGGAGCATTCGTAAGTACGTACCCAGCTTGCTGCGCACAAGTAACGTGAAACGCGGAATAGCAGTTGGACCTATGGCATTGTATGCAGGCTCCGGCGCCTCGTTGCTTACACACCATACATTGTAGTTTCCAACGGGCTGCTGGTATCATCTCAATGGAGTCTATAACAATAATAATATTACGATTTCTGACTTTGTTACCTCGAGAAATGGGTAAACTTTTTAAAGTTTTTCTTAATATAAGATTAAGGTTAATATTTTCAACGCTTTTTTAATTAAAAATAACTCTTTACCTTCCAAAGCTCAGAATTCCAGTTTTTTTCTGTTTTAACTCGTAATTTTTACTTACCAATTGGTTCCAAGAAGACAGTATTCGCAAAACGCACTTCTGGAATCCAGAGGGCACAGACCACGTGGGCCCACGTTCCTTGATCTGTTTGCTTGAATGCACCTGTCAAAAATATTTCAATATATAATAGTAAGATAAAGTGTTTAAGATAAAGTGAACTTTATCTTAAAGCACGACATTTGGTAATAGATAGAAAACCACAAAAGTTCATATCCACCATGTGGAAATATACTTGCTACGATATAAATATTATGTTATAATTACCCCCAGTGTTTGGACACAAAACGCAGTTGACGAGGCGCGAGGGCGATTGCAAGCAACGTCGACAAAGCCATTGCCCTTCTGGTATGTATGGTACCTGATAAATTAATAATTTTAAATACCGAGTAGTGTCGCTTTTTGTTTAGTTTATTTATTTTAGATTTATATTAATATTTTTAATTATTTCTAGATATGTAATATATCCCAATACCTAATGGATCCCATAACAACTGGTGATAAGCGACAAACAATCTACATGATTTTTCGTACATGTTGTATAGATCCGCCTCACAGTGTAACAAAAGCGGTTCTTGACTTATTGCATAGCGTTCGGGAAAAGTGTCCCCGATAGGACACCATGGCGCATCTCACCACACAAAACTCTGAGACCACTCACCCACTGACGAATTTTACTGTACTTAAATTAGCTTTCGCCATTGTTGCAATATAGGCATTATTGTATATGTTTTTGACGATTTAATGGAGTACTATGAATGCTTCTTTTGAAAGTTCAAGTCTATTTTGAGAATTCACTGAAATAAGACTGCTGCAAACTGTGGCAGTGCGCCAAATACTACAGTCCACCATAAGCCACTTTCGTTTCTGGTGTACCTAAAGAGGTACCACACAACAACCATATGGGATTGGTGGCACATTAACGCCGAAAACGAATCAAAATGAAGGATAATATAACTGCAGTTGTTTTTGGCTTTTCTCAAATCATAAAATTATGGACTGCAGAGTAAAGACTTCTTATAATTAAACAGAATTATTTTTCACATACCCCATAACAATCTTGGTGGACAGCTAAGTTACACATGTCACAGAAAAGTATAACATTAGTGTTCTGACATTCACCATCCATGCAGATACAGCACACAGCATCTTCATCAACAGTAGCTGCTGTCTGTTGTCCACTTTGGGTTGCCTATTATTGAATAAAATACAAAATAAAAATTGATAATTATGAATAATAAAAAACATATATATAATGATTGGTATATTTACAGATCTGTATACAAATCAGATAAGTCTGTGCCCATGAGTCATTAAATAAAAAACCTTTATACAATTAAAAAATAAATGTTTCTGGATTGTATGCCTGAACAGGTTAGAAACATATATTTTTCCTCCATTTACATGACGATCTTAGACCAAAAACATAAGTACATTTGAATTTACCATGTTTTAAATATTATCATGGTTAACTACAACTTCTTAAAGTGTTTCTATTTTAGATTGGACCCTCTTAGTGAAATTTTCTCAAAGAATATTATAAGTATTACTTATCATAGAAAAAATATTAAAAATACTTTGTTACAAATTATAGGTAAAAAATAACTTTTTTATTTAGTTTGGAATTTTTTTTATCAACTGCTATTACTACTTTTTGACGAACTCAAAAATATAATTTTATTTAAGCATTAATCAATTTGTAGGATATCCACAAATTAGATGCTAAAGATATTTTATTATTATGGAGATTCCATTGGGCTAGCATAGCACAAAAAGTGAAATTACTATATCTTATCACTTACTTGAAAATATGATTCCTTCTCTAGTCTGTCCATGAGAAGTTCCAAGGTGTCTACCGAGATTGGTGGAAGACTTTGCTTGGTGCGCAGTATTTTGTTGATTATGGCCAGCCATGCAGTATCTTCCTCATCAACATCATACTCAACCTCCCCATCTAGTTCCTCTGCAGACTTCTCAATGAAACGAATGTATGCATTAGGCCGAGGTGGAGCATCACACACTCTTTCATTGTAATCAGGAATGAGCTGAAATTAAATAAATGCATTATATAAGACCACCGTTTTTAGCCGTATTGTGCTTTTTTTATATTTGTATTGTTTAGGTTTGTGTAAAATAAAGCATTGCATAAATTTTTGAGTTATGAATAAATTTTTTATAGGGTTATGCAATAGCACAGTAGAGAAAAATAAAAATGTTAAATAATAATAAAAAATTTAAAAAACTTTGATTTCATAACAGTCTAATACAATAAACATACAAACAGAAAAATCGAAAGTGGAAAACTTGCTTTAAATTTTTTCAGTTATAATATTTAATTTGCCATAATATAATGTTCAAAACAGAATATCTCAAACTAAGATAAGTAAGCAAAGATCCATCTTTTGACTTGGCAAAGAAGTCTCCTAACTACAAAAACCATAAAATGCACAAAAAGAGTTCTTCTTATCATTTTAAGGAATAAATATCAGATGTGCTTTATAAAACACTGATATTGAAATAGAAATTTTTATAAAAATTTAACTTTAGATTTTTATGTTTTATTTGTATCTTTTTCAATTAATCAATATGCAACAGTACCTTAAAACTTGCTTCAGGCAACTTTACATGAGGTTCAGCAGGAGGCTCAATAAATGGCAACGGTTTTTCGAGTTCGGCATTCGTCTTTTCCCATTCTTCTAAGGACATAATTGGTAGAGGCTGATCTATAGGAATTCTGCTGATTTTCCCATCTATTTCAAACTGTACCACTTTCTGTGCCTCGGCGAATGTCAGAGCCTCCTTTGGGGGGCTTTGCAGTGCTATATCACCTGTTGGTACTGGTGCTCTTGACCTTCCACCCTTCTTACGATTATTGTTAACAGTCGGCGTTGCTGGTGTGGGATTATCATGATCGTAGTTAACTAGATGGTACTGCAAGCCACAGAGACTCTTGTATACTTTATCACATTTCTCCAAGGGACACTGATAAGGCGGAGGGCGGTTTTGCCGCAATTTTTTACAAAACTCAAAAACGTCGAAGTCTAAACCCATGTTGATAGAGCTATGTAGAACTTATCGACATTTTATAACTCTTGTTTCGGTAAACCAATAACAAATCGCATAGAGTGAATTAATAATACAAAATCTCTTTAAGACTGACTGAAAATTACTTAAATGAATTCATATTCTTCTGAAACTATGTATTTACCAAACTTGAAAAACAAGCCAATTTCACAGATTATAAAGACCCTACACAGATTAGATAGAAGATATACACTAGCCCTTTAGTGTAATACTGGTCTATGCCTACATGCCTTACACTAACTAAAATAAAAATATAAAGTCAAGGTATAAAATCCGCTGTCCAAGTCATCATTTGAGGGACTGGAAAAGTTATCAATTAACTAAATTAATAACGATTCTTTAATATTCTTTCCATATAACGATATTCAAGTAACAAAACATGATTTTGATAGCAAAAATAACGTTAATTTACTGATATGCTGGCGATTTTGCCAAATTTCAAGAATATAAGGGGCATAAGACGGTTTTTCTAGGTTTCGCAAATTATTTTCTATCTCCAACTGTGATGCAATTATTTTAATCTAAAAGAAATTATTTTAACGGAAGAGAAGTAAGTACTAACATTAATAATAACGTTATTGATTTGATTCAATAGAGTTACCGCTTTTTTCCCAGTATTCCAGTTTTCTCTACACCAAAGAAGTACCGCAGCGCAGTCGCAAAGATGTAGTCGCAACATAAAATGCTGTCACGATATATTTATAAATTTAATTAATTTCTTCTCTACCTCACATTTTACTAAATATTTAGAAATATACCTAATACAGTGGCTAAATTCTGTGACAAAATAAGGAATTAAAATAGTAGATTTTTAATAATTAATTTACCAGTAATTGTTCCACAAAATAATGTATAACTTATTGCTAAATATTCAATAGAAATACAGTAAACACTACATGCATATAGTAGATGAGCTGTAATTACAAATAAAATATATTAATGATATTGGGTTATAAAATATTATAGCGATATGTAATTGATGATATTTGTGCTTGCATAAGGTGAAGTTTACTTTAATTTTAATTTTTTGTATTTAACCATCGTTTATAAAACTTTAATTAGTAAAAAATGGAACCCGGGAAATTATTTTAAGGTGAAGGAGTATTATGAAGCAGAAATAAGGACATTTTATTCCATAAAAAAATGCAGAAGTTTATTTATAATTGTAATATTATTTTAAGTCTTTTTTATTCATAACGGAGTAGCTTTTCGCTTTTATCTCACTTAATGGTAAGTCAAAGTAAGGCCAAAGATGGGAGCGAACTACACCCAGATTCCTCAACCATAGAGAACCTACGTCAAATTTATCAGCGATAGCTAGTAAGCTATCTTACCTATAACTACCGCAACACAAAAATACTGTTAACATTATTGTTATGGCAACAAATACAAAATAACATTGCGGTTTTCACCATTAGTATTATTTTCATTTGTATGTTCATTTATTTAACAACATTATATCATTTCATTCTTATTTGCTTATCCTTTAATTGCAATCATTAACATCACATTCCCGGAGACATACAATAAAGGAAAAACTAAGTAAGATGGGGCTTTAGTTTCCTTTGTCTTCCCTAAAATAGGGAAATTTAACAAAAAAAAGGTCTTTAGGTATGACTACTTGCAGCTATACTGACATTGACACATACTCTTTCTAATCTGTGATTGTAACGAAGCCATAAAAAAAATGATTTATTTTCAAGAAAATTTGTGGTTTAATTTGATGTGATAATTTTTTGTTACTTTGTCCGAAACATAACGATACTATTAATGTTATTTAGTACTTGTTAAAGAATATAATACTCCCTACCAAGAGTAATAATTCTATCAGACTCTGAACAATATTTTCTTTTAATCAATCTGTATTTTAATTACGATACAATTCAAGATTAGATATAATTTTAATAATGTCTGATCCAAATAAACCCTCTAAGCCAGGGGAAGCAGCGTTACAAAATATGAAGTTACTGCAAAAAGAGAGTAGTTTATTTAAAGTTCCCAAAGTACCCAAAAAGAAGAAAAGTACAAAAAAGACTAAAGTTTTAGATGAAGAGATATATGTAGAGGTAATAAATTCAGTTACAGAATCACTAATTATACAAAAACTGTCACCTTCTAGTAGTTTTCAGTTAATAGTTTTTGCATGTTTTCACTTTAATATTACTAATATATTTGTATTGTAATAGTAACTGTCGAACTAATTAATCTTTTATTTCTGTTTTTATGAGGATAATTTGTAAATTTCTGAAGAAATTATTATCTTATATTCTACCATTCTTTAAATGACTTTTCAGGGTATTGCAAAAATTATTCAAAGAGACTTCTTTCCTGATCTAGAAAAGTTACAGGCACAAAATGAATTTTTGGAAGCGACAGAGAACAAAGACTATACAAAACTTAGAGAAATTACTAGAAAATACAGTGGGATTAGACCTCCAACAGAACCATGTAAGACAAACTAAGAAGTTTCTAATTTTTGTTTTTGAGTAATGGCAGCCATTGTATCTTTGATTTTAAGAATCATATGAAAATTATCTATCTAAATAATTAATCTATTGGTTTTCTAAGAATTGAGTGGCAACAACAATGGCAATACAGTATGCAGTGGCAATACAGAAAAATTGTATTATAGGGTCAGCTAAGACAAAGATTATTAGTATTAATGAAGATATATTTCTAGAATATTTTCCTTAGAAGTTATTGATATTATATTTGAAGGTTATGTAGTAAATATAAAGTATATAAATATAGTATATAATAAATATATAATAATAATAAAATAAAACAAAGTATCTTTAGTCACAGTTGGTACATGGATGGATTAATCTAATTTGTTATCTAGAGACCCTCTGGGATATGTAAAATTTGAGTAGCAGTATAATATGAGCGTGTTTCCAAGGTAATGGAAAACAGCTATTAGAAAATGAAAATAATAAATATGTGAGTGAACTCAAGAAATAAGAGAATTTAGAGCATATTTTATTGAATTTAAATAATCATGATCACTGAAGCATGCATATCAAATAAAGTTAATATTTTGGTATTGCGAATATTGTAGCTTTGTATGATGTCAGTCCAGCCAATGAGTGACATTCTTTAGGGAAACGAATTCAATAAAACTGCGATATTCATGATACTACACTTGTGTTTAAGTAGGCGTATTTTTTTAGGATAAGTAGTTAAGTTCGTGATATGTAATCATTAATTCTATGTTTGATATTAACTTTTGTTTAAAATTAATTACAGATAATTCTCCAGCAACTTTTGACACTCCCAACATAGACAGACCATTTTCACCAGCTGCATCAACTGTTAGGGAGCAAAGGCCTGATGGTGAACAGAATACATCAGATGAGAAACCAAAGGATATCACTGACAAACATAGTTTGGGTTTGTATGCAAATCATTTTATTTTATATTTAATAATGAAAATGAAACTAAAATCATAAAAAAAGAATATGAAAATAAACACATATATCTATGTTAATTTAAATACGGAGTCACTTTACCAATTTAATGATAAAACAAAAAATTACTTTAATATAATATATTATTTTTTAATATATCCTTTTCCTGTACGATAAATAAATCCTATGCTTGGGAAATTAAATCACATTTATAGAAAATATCACATGTTATCTACAATGAAATATATTTATTTTGTTTAATTGTAAATCAACGAAGTTGCTGATTCAGAAAAATCCCCTGCAAAGCATCCTGCATATAATATTAATACCTTAATAACGGCGTAGGTCTGAGTGTAAAATTGTAATTATTAAATTCTCACAGACTCGTTCTTGTCAAGCCACACAAGTGAAGACAATTCGAGCTATGATCGTGTGATAGCACTAGAAGACAAGAAGCGCGCTAATAAACTAGCGTCGCAGTACCAGTCCGAAGTGTCTTCGGGGGCGTTGGTCGACGCGGCCCTTGCGCTACCTTCTATAGAGCAACAAGCTGACCAGACAGAAAGGCCACATGAGGTATGTAATGGAATTAATTTGGATTGATCTCAAATATTTATAAATATGTAGTGGAGTGAAATATGTGGTGGATAGCTCAGAGTATAAGGATATGATATTATATTAATAAAATTGAAAAATAATTAAAAAACATTTTTAAAAACCACACTTATATTTAAATGCACTAAAAAGTTAATATTATTTTTTTCCTGGCTAACCGAAATTTTCAGAATCTATTTAAATGATTAATTTTAAGTATGTAATACCCCGAAGCTATATATTTCACAATAAGGATTAAGTGCACTACACTTAGAATTAATCATTTAAATAGATTCTGAAAATTTCGGTTAGCCTTGAAAAAATTTATTTTCTCCTTTTTAGTACATTTAAATATAATCATTGTTATTAAAAAAAAAAATTTTTATAAATATTTTAAATTTTAATTAAATTAAATGTTAATAAAATTAATTTTAATTAAGAAAAAAAACCATTAAAATATTGTATTGTCTCCTGGACGAAACTTGAATGTAAAATTTAGTAAAATCGGATTAAAGGAGTAGCTTAAAAAACGATTACAAAATCTGGTGGAGACATACAACGAGTTAAAATAGGGAAACTAATATAAGATAACAAGCGAAAAAAATTTAAAAAAACATACGTAAAATACAACACTGCTAGTAAAATTGCTGATGGTTAGTTCGTAACACCTAGATTATTGGGATCATGGGACTAAGACATTATTGGGATCCCAGGCCCACAAATAACAAACGGCAGCAAATTACTAAGAAGACATTTTCAAATACTTGATGTTTACTCGACTATACAGTATCAAATTAATGTTAATATACATAATTCAGATAAATAGCGATAGCTAATTTGCTTTTACATTGCTATTTAGCAATAGTTTTAGTGTTTTAGAGTGTTTTCTTGTGTGCTATAAAATAAATTTCATTTATTGATTGATAATTCAATCTATATTTATAGTTTTCGGTGCTATTGAATGACGAATAGTTGTTACTATAGATTTCCCCTTTACGAATAGCTAGACACTTGGCGTTACAAGGCCAAGAACTATATAATGTACGTGCCGGACGGGTGCTCCGGCCAGCCGCCGCCGGTGAAGCCCGAGCTGTTGCACCATAACACGCGCCTGCGCGCCGAACCCTTCGACCACGTCAAGAACAAAGAAGCTATCTCAGCTATTGCGAGGAGCCAGGTAGTAATGGAACTTTTTTTTAAATACCGACTGACAACTGGACTAATAAACATGACAGACCAGATTTAAAGAAAGTCCAGTCAATAATTTATAGAATATATTATTTATTTATGTAATTATTTATATGCACATTTAATCATATAATTTATACTTAATTTAATGTCTACGCTACAGTTTAATATTTTTGTTAGTATGTGTTTTGTTGACTGCCCTTAAAATAAATAAATAAATATAACTATTTGGTTAAAATGAAACTAACATACAAAAATTGAGTACAAAGGTACTGCTTATTTCTGACAAAATTTCATCAACCAGCAGACCTGCAATTAGACCAGAATTTAATAGTGGACGCAATGCGCATATAATTTACATCTACATAGATATATACTATAAAATTTGAATAAAAATTACCTAATACTAAAATAACACTAAAGAAAAAAAGAAATTAGTAGAATTTATTAATATCTCAAATATTACAAGACTACAGAAACTATAACTTAAAACGCTATAATTATCTTCATTACTAGTTTTTATTCAAAAACAATCGAATTGTTTACACCAGTGACGCTATTTCTCGGTATACAAGGCACTGAAACATACAGGGTTTGTGTATTGAAACATACAATTTCTAGTCTAAATTTAAATTCTTACACAATTATAGTCTCACTACATAATATGCCACTATGATTTGTAATGTGACATCGTAATATATATTAGCATAGTCTTACTGACCTATTGATAAAACAACATGAATTTTCATTTTTACCCCAATTCAGCGGTTTTAATAGTTACCATGATGTTATAGGATGCAACCGCTACTGGAAAGATCGGCGTTGACGGCGTGAGCATATCAACCGATAAGGGCAGTGAAGAATACCCATATCTGGGAACACCATCCCCTCGTCCCGGAGATGGTCCTGACCAGTCCCCTCTTATGACCTGGGGACACATAGAAGGCACGCCTTTTAGGCTCGATGGGGGAGATACACCACTGCCAGCGTGAGTACTAAATACCATTTAAGAGGCGGCTCCCAATATACAATCCCGCTATTCAACACAGCATACCAAAGAAGCAAAAGACGTAAGTCGAAAAATTAGTTTCGTTTATGGTTTTAAATTCCATACTGTGTATCAGTTAGCGATATACTCAAAAACTACTTCACGGATTTTCATGCGGTTATTATCAATAGATAGTGATTCATAAGGAAGGTTTACGTATATATACATACAGCAGCGGGCCGCTAGTGGAATATGAAATAACTAAATCGTGTCGTTGTATTCTGCAGCGTGGGCGCCGGGGCAGCGTACCGCATGTTGGAGGGCGGGACCAGGGAACGTCTGGCGCTGCAGCTAGCGGAGCGGGCGGCCAAGCGACGGCGACCCACCACGCCGAGGATCACTCCGACGACGCCAGTGTGAGTTTGTAAACACCCCACCTGATACTTTTGTGATTATCATAGCATTACACAATTTTACTAATAAATTTCCTGTTGGAAATTTTTGAAACATTCCTTTAGTTTCCCTGATAACTTCTCTAATCTTAAAGTAAAGAGAAATAAACCAAAAAAACAAGGAGGAAAAGCCTTTTTAAATTGCAAAGAGACTAAAACAGCAATTCATTTTTAAACAAAAGTTACTTCGCAAGAGGTTATTAAGAGCTGGATGTGTATGTTTTTCTACAGGCGCACATTTAATGGTTTTAGAGATAAATGATTCTGCCAAAAGTTACCCGAGCAGGAAACGCAATATGTCGAAAAGTTAAAGATTTATCTCTAAGGTTAAATCTAAGCAGAAATCGTTTTATTTTTCCTAAACGACACGCACATTTTTAATATGGCGCACAACGCACTAATTATACGTTCCACTCTTATCACTCAAGGAGACACTTTCCACACACAATTCTGAAACATATCCGGTATATAGGTGGCGCGAATTGAGGCATATGACTCGTGCCTTCCTTCATGCCAATGAAGATCAAACTAAATTATATTTACCAGTTCAATAACATTGCCAACAGGTTTAGAACAAACACAGAACGGTTAGCCAGTATGTCGCCCGCGGCCCGGAAACTCGCAACGAAACATCTCCTATCGCCTCACTTGAAGTTGACACCACACGACATGGGGATATTGTCGCACACAACACCGAAGCGAACGCTGACACCACGGACCCCTCTTGTAGCGACACAGACTCAGAAGGATGTAGCACTAAACACTGTAGCTGAAAGCTCTACGCAAAATAATATTACTGATAATTTGTTACAAATTAATGTAGCCAAAAGAACGAGGTTAAAAGCCAAGGATTTTTTCAAGTAATCTTAATTAAATGAGTTATATTTATTAACTGTGTTTATTTCTGCTATCGTATTTATTGTGTGTAGCCGCATAATACTCCTAGGCTGCTTGATATATTAAAAAATCTAGATTGTGCTACTTCACTTGAGGTAAAGCACGGGAAATATTACCTCATGGTATGCAATTTAATATTTTTTTGACAACAAAACGAAAATCAGAAAAATATGGTTTGAATTATTTATTTTACTTAAATACCAGTTTTGAACAATGTACTTTTTTCCTCACACTCACATACACATGTCAAATTTAAATTTAACAAAAAAAAACAATTTTAAAAATAAAATGTATTGCAGCGTGTACGATACTTCCTTTTTTCAAAATAGCGTTTTTTGTGAGAATACTATGTATTTCTTTTTTTTCTCAAGCTGATTATGATTAGTAGATTTGATTAGTAATAATCACAAATACTTTATAAAACCATTCATAATAGTCTCTGCAGAATTTTAATACCATCATTATTTACCAAAAATTGTTTTGTGACATGTCATTTACTTTTGTAGTAGACAAAGCATGATAGATGGAGTAAGATATTTGTATATTTTGTATTTAGGAACCTGTCTCTGAATGTCTAAACATTCATTACTTTAGAAATATCCAAGCAGCACCTTATTTAGCAATACGAGTAACATTGATCTCCAGGTATTCCTAATATGTATTCAAGAATAAGGACCCAATGTTTTAGTGATAAGAAACTTTCATAACAGTGTTGGTAAAATAACATATATTACAAATTGAATTTATACATAGGTGTATATAAGCACATACAATAATATACATATATATAAGCATTAGATATAAATGGTAACTTTTTGATTGACATACATTAAATGTGTAATATTTGTCAATCATCGACAATTGTTGCGAAAATATTTATGAAATGGAAACGAAAACAGATTGTAAAAGGATTTATTTAATAAACAAATTGAACTACATTCATAAATAATAAAACCCGTTCCCGTTACTTATTCCTATACTTACAAACAATATAAATTCCATGTAAATTATTATATAAAAACGTAAACATTATATAACCATTGTATAAATTATTATATGAATACATTGTCGCAATCTCATTTTTTCCTATGTCTAAATAATTCAGATTTGACACATCCAATATATAATTGTTCCCATATTTATAACGATAAATTAAAAAAATGTCATTCAAAAATTTAGATCTATTTATAAACTTACGTGAATAAGCTTAGATAACGTCGTCGTTTCGTGTTAATTCCCACAAAAATATATTATATAAAATAATATAATCCTTTTTATAAAAAGATGCATCAATTTTAATATTAATATAAAAAATATTTTTAAAATTGACTTACGTTTCTAAGAATCGCATATAAAATTTAAATAAAATTCATTATATAGTCAATACGCTTACGTATCGTAGACTTATCTATAGTTAATAACGAGTATTAAAAATTATTGATTAGCAACCAATTATTGATTACACACGATTTTTCGTATATTACGCAATCATTATCTACCTTTTTTACTGGACATATCAGCTAGTATAATAACTAAGAATTGTCGCGTACGGCCCGTTAAAAATTTTAAACAATAAAAATTTGTTGTGTCATAACAGGAGTACAAATGCATAAATGGAAATATTTTATTTATTATTAAGGCGGTACATTTATTATGCTCATTTTAATGTTTACAAATTGTTTTTCAATAGATTGCTTAAGCAGCGCCCATACAATATATAAGTGCATGACAAACCCGCGACCACTGCCAATTACGTATTCACATTAGAACGCCATTAATGCCGGCAGTAACGTTTTAAATTGCATAGTTCTTACAAAACTTTTTGTTCTTCAGCTAAATTTATTTGTGTACACTATTATTAAGAAAACAAGCTATGCTAATATAGTTTCCTATTTACCTTGACAATGATGATTAATGACATGCCGGGTATGCATATTGCATGATTCAAAATAGATACTATAAAACTTAATAGCTGTTTTTTACTATATTTTAATAATCCATTTGGAATACGGAAGAATAAAACTTCCAAGAGTCAAAATCTTATAACAATTTGAAAAGCACCCGAGGAAACTGCTATTGTAATTACCTACGTTACAAATTACCAGAGGATACTAATCGCTTTCTTATACCACGGCTCCTCAGGTTTTTGCTTATAATATTCAGCGTTTGGTAACACTTTCGCCTCATCAGAAATGTCTTCGTGGAAGATATTAACGTAAGATTCCTTCACTCCGTACCTGAAGAAAGCTAAATACGGGAAATATGTAGCAATGAAAATACTAAATACATAATGCATATTGAAGAAATATCTGAATATGAAGAAGGTATACAATATTGATTGAACATGGCCCAATGCGAGTTTGTACTTTGCTTTGAAGGGTAGGTTTTTGTATGAGGGTACTGTTTCTATTTTGTCGTAGTCTTTGAGGTAATGTAAACGCGGCGGGCAAGACGGCAAATCGTCCACAGCGGCCTTGCACATTAGCGCTGCTGCATCGACACCTGGAATATATAAAACTTTAAGTAATAGTCTATAGCTGGAGTCCCTAGGCCGCATTGTAAAAATTATTGGGACATAAATACTTTATAGTGAACTGTAAATTGATAGACATTGGACATTTTTAACCATGGTATCCAAACATTACACTGTCGGGAATTAGGTAAGCGGTAAGTATCAAACACGCCTAGCTATCGTTTCCTTATGACATAGCCAGAGGCAAAATAATGTACGCTCTTTTTCCTCTAAGATATTCTAAAGCTAATAACTTTTATATATTTACTGGGCAACAAGTAAAGTTGAAGCAAAGGGGTAAAAACCCCAAAGGGTCTGAGTATATAAAGCCGTGTAAGATACCACGGCAACATATCTGGGATAAACACTTACAATCTACAACCATATTAAATTGGATGAAATAAAATATCAAATAACTTAAAAACTGAGTTTTATAATGTCCTTTGTAACATATGTATAGTAAAAGCTATAAAAGCATTTAATAAATTTAATGTATATCCTCACGATGTATACGCAGGTGACAACTGTCAAAGAATGCTATTGTCCTTTGAACATACACATGAGATCTCCAGTGCAATAGATAATTTGACACCGTTATTCCATCTCTGCATAAAATTCGCAAAACATGAGTTTGGATGACGCTTTGCACACTCAAATCCTAATACACTTACCGGTATCTTTAGGCTTCCCATTGAGGTGTTGCCTCAGACGTTGCTGGAAGTTAAAACGGTCATCCTCGGTGTACACATAGCCGGGTACGTTAGCCAAGTACTTGCACACGTATATCATTGACTCAGTCTCCAACGTCGGGTTCACCACCGACAGACCTGGTGAAGGTAGTGTCAATAGTTCAAGCGTTCAAGCAGAGCTCAGCTTGGTAAGAAGCAAAAATATCGCCTGTACATAGACAACCAGAACTTCTAGTTTCGTGAACAGAATGCCGAGTGATATTATTCTAATAAAACTATATATTCATTTGAATAGACTAGACTTGAAGCAGGGCAGGAATTTTCTACTCGGTTCGATCCGTCTACCTGGCTAGCCACCACTATCTTACCAAAGTTGTTATGTTCCGGCAGATGGAGGGTAGATAGCGACTTCCTTTGTGATTGAGGAATACTACTTCCTCCTTCGGCCTTATCATCAAGCGAGACGAAGGGCAATAACTACCCCGTTAAGAATAAAAAAGGAAAGGAAAATGAGTCCCCAGAGACAAAATGTATTGTGAACAATGTCAATGTGATAAGATAAACAGTATTTATGGTATCGTTTGATAATTAAAAGTGAGCAAATATTACTTATTAATTTACATTAAATTGTAATTATCACACAAACAATGAAGTCATAAGGGATTATTAAATCAAATTTATCAATATTGCAATAATAATCATTAAAACTAAACATATTCGTAATATACATACACATCTACACAGTGGTTTATTTTACTTAGATTAACACGGGGGCAGGTTTAACTTAAGAAGAAATTTGTTAATAATACGACATGAAATTTTGGAAGTAATTAACTTACAAAAAACGAACAAATCGATTAGGAAATCATTCAAATAGGGCAATCCATTGTAGAGTTATAGCGAGAATCATGACCAGCAATTCATTTATATATATATATATATATATATATATATATATATATATATATATATATATATATATATATATATATATATATATACAGTTAGCCAGCTTGATAGATAGAAAGCCAGTTTCAATGTTTAAAGAATCCGAGTGTAGTTCGGTCCCATTTTCGACTTTATCTTCACTTACCATCAGGTGAGATGAAGGGGAAAAAACTACCTTGTTAAAAATAAAAAATGTTTATTTTCGTCTACTATTAGATAGACAGCATGGATACGATGCATTTAATTATGCAGGTACACAACACTACAAAATGTAAATGATATCTATTAGTTGGAGGTACTACATAAAATTCAGCACGTTAACATACCGTCGAGCATGGCGCGCGCGGTGTGTTCGAAGTATTCTGGAACGTTCTCCAGGGCGGGCGTGTACACACGGTCCGACAGCGCCTGGCATACCTGGCGCGTTTCATAGAACGTCTTGCGGCATATATTATACCTGTGTTTAGCAAATGAAAATAAAGGCGAGGCATTAATTCTGCTGGTTTGCGTTAACAATAAAACTAGACGCTCAATAACCTGCGATTGCGACCATACAATTATTATGTATTACGTAGACATTTACCCAATCAATACTGATCAAAATAAAATCGAATCACTTATGAAGAACTTACTTTATTTAACACACACTGTTACACAATATTACCTCTATAGGTCTTTAGTCTTTTTGTAAACGCACATCCTACCTCCCCACCAACCGATATTCTAGCTCGTGCGCTTACCAGATAATAACTTTTAAATCAGTTTTAAAACTCTAGATATTAAAATTTATAACCATACTTGTTAAACGATGGCTACCTATCTATTACACGGTTTTAACTCCATAGAACTATAGAACTCCATTATGCAGAGTCAAAGTTCAATGTCGCGTTCCCCGCATATATACAAAATAGCAGAAAAGAAAATTACGTTTGTACATCACAAAACCAATTTTCTTAATTTGTTTAATAAATGTAGTTTTAAAATTCTGATTAACCAATTGCTAATTATTTATATTAATAATCTATTACAAGTAATTTTATGCATATAGATGGATAAAGCAAGGACAAATATAATATTGTCATAAAAACGCATCATTTTAATGGAAATTATCATACAATCTATTACATCATTACAAATTTTAGTAATATATAGAAAGAACTATTATATATTTCACTTGTAGAGTGTGTGCGGAATTGAGTACACTTTTTTCGTAACCCAAAATTAAACCAAATTCGTAATTAGGAAACCACCTCTTAATAATTTATTTTACTTGTAATATAGAATGGTTGCAACACCAGGAGTTTTACTGGCGCGTTGCAACCCAGTAAAAAACACGCCTTTTCACACTGATGCTGTAATCGATAAGAAAACCCTCCGAAGGAAGTAAGTCAATGTATGTACATCACTCAAACAATGTTAACAAATCAAAGTGTTACTCAAAGAGTCATTCAAGGAGGTACTCAAATAACTACTACAACAGTTCCTGCAGTGTAGATGTAGTGTAGTATAGACAAACACTTATTAAAACTCTCAATTGCCAGTTTAAGATCGCTATCGTTTCAATTAGGAGGTACAGCAATGCGAAAATAATTTCAGTCAAGCTTATTGTGATGTGGTGTGGCATCACAACTAAGTTCGTGTTTCACTTGTTTGGCGACTGTCTACAATACAGACGCTCACAACTTTTAGTGGAGATGTCAGCTCTAGTACATTTTTACGTAATCGTTGTTCATTTTAGTCTTATAATTGGGGTTGTAGTTTTAAATAACTTCAAGTTACCTATCTTCCAGTCCGATCATGTGGCCAATCACCCTCCACGTATAGTTGTAGGCCTCCCAATCGCCGTCTTTTAGTTGTCTTATTCCAAACTTGTCTGGCTTTAGCATCGAAAAACCGATGAATCCAAACTGCGTTAAGGCAATATCTCTTTGAGATACCACGCCAAGTCCCTTGAGCTTGGCAGCCTTGCCAGCCTTTGCATGCCTCGTTCGCACCGCATATAGTGATTTCCAGGATCTGTGATACCCACAAATATGTATATATATAAAAAAAAAATTTTAAACACTAGTCATATTATTATTTCTTGAGTTGGAATGTGTTAAAGGATATATATGTATTTCCAATTACCATACTATTTCTAATCATACCTATTGCTGGGCACAGGTCTTCCTACATGGGAAAAACACAAGAGTTCGGAATATAGCACCACAACAGGCAGGAGAGCAATCTTATTAATCTTATTATCTTTCTTGCCCTAATTATGTTGCGCAATCACTAAATCTAAATTTAACTTCAGTTATAAATTCATATCATCATCATGCATAACGTTTGGCGTGATAATCTAACTTAAGAACCACATGTTCACCACGGCCTTACCGCCGTTGACTCAAATTAAAAAGAGAGACATTCAGAAACAAGCGCGTTGTGATCCGCATAACATCTAGCAGTCGTACGTATTTAAATATTACTCAATGTTGCCATGTTCAGGCAATTTTAAGAAACATTCTGTAACCAATGTTATTGATGGTTAGCATATGTTGAATGTTTCCTAAAGTTGGGCATAGCACTTAACACGACAATATACTTATACTAACACAAGCAATAACTTTTTGGTATCAGATATTAACCAATGACGGATAAAGTGCCAACACAAAACAGGCCACAAAAAAGAAGGAAAATTATAACAGAATTGCTAATTTACTATACGCTATTTTTTATAGGTTTTTGGTATTATATTAGCTATAAATAAATTATTGTATAAAAAAATAAACTTACGTGGAACCAGGTTTCAGTTCATATTTGAACCACGTTGTTGTATGCAATAAAGTGGAAAGATATCTTCTATATGCTGTGTACTGTGAGTTGGACTTGCGCGTGCTGATAAGTATTTTGAGAATGGAGGGCACCGCGAAGACGGCTATCACTCCAATCAGCATCGACGTACTCAGCGCGAACGAATTCTCCCAGTAGAACTTACGACCTCTGGGGATGTATCATGAACTCTTAATACAGTTTACTCATAATCAGTTCTTTAAATTTTTCTATTCAATTGACAATTACCTCGGACTTGATATTATTAGTGTTAAGATATATTTAACTGACTGCATGTGCATAATTTATTGTGAAGGTGCTGCTCAGTTATTCATGAAGTAGTTAAGATTCAAATATTGGAGATTGAAAATTTGAGATTATTATTGATTGATTGTATAAGAAACTTATTAAAAATATCAAACTGTTCAGAAATATTTGGTTTACCTTGTCTGCTATTATATTTGACGGCGACTGTACCTACTGACTGCGGTGTGCATGACGTCATTAATATGAAACGGATAGACATTTTGCTCTAATAATAAAATACCTAAGTACAGCTTAAAAAGTTGTGTAATCATTTACCATTCCTGGATGAGTCATATCAGTTATCAACTGTTAGCAATCATCTACTACTTCTCTTCTTCTTACTTTTTAAATATAAAGATATATAGCTGTTCGTTAATCACGCTACCATTAAAAAAAGGCGTGACCGATTTGACTAATTTTAATTGTTTTTTATTAGGTTTAATTCAGGGATGGTTTAAAAATAAAAAATATAGGGAAATTCCTAGAGAAAATCTAAAAAATAATAAGTTAGTATTGAAAATCATCTAACTTGATAATCAAACTGTCATTCATTTCATCTCGAATTTTAGTATCTGTATACTCATAGGGTAAACGTATCGTTACTTATCGTTTAGGTAATACAAAGTTCACCGGGTCAACTAGAAAGTAATAAAAATGCCATAAATTATATGGAATAACGGGGTGTGGCTAGTGTATATAAATTTATCAATGGCTCCAAACAGTATAAAAGCAATATCATTAGTATAATAATACTTACTGGTTAAATTTCTTCTCGTCAAAGTCATCTGGCAATCTCATTTCCAGCTCCTCGGATGTAGAGGCATCGGATGGTTTTTCAAGAGCTTCTTTTGTTAAAAGCCCATCCAAAAACTCATCCACTAAAAAAAAAGATGTCCTTGAGATTGTTAAAATCAAAAATAATTTTGAATCAATGTATTTAAGGTTGTAAATAAAAAAAAAACCTTAACCTAGAAAACATGACCACTTGAGTAACTTTTAAACATTAAAATAAGGTTGAATAAAATTTATAGTTCCTCATTTAGTGTTACTCATGTGGTCTAGGTTCTCGTATCTTAAAAGAAACAAAAAAGGTTTTTGGTAGATATTGTTATTAATTTTGTTAACTGTATAAAAATCAAACACTGCATTTAGCTTCAGATGCCATGATTGGAACAATGGATTTGAACAATCATTATTGGCCAAACCTTATCAGAAAAATTTGTAAACATTTTTAAGAAATTAAGTCCATTTAGTGACTGCATCAAAGACATTCACACTGTTAATAAGTTCAGAAAAATGTTTTATTTAGAAATTAGCATATTTCTGTACATTTTGCAAATTTCTCTATGTGATTGGGTAAGAAATGTTATTTCTGATAAAATATTTAGCTTAATTGCAGTAAAATAAGAGACGTGAGATGATAAAAATATTATAAAACGAGGATTCATTTTTATAAATATTTTTCCCTATCAGGTCTCAGAATGGATGAATCCTGTACGGGATCTATTGTAAGTAAAATAATAATGAAATATTTAACAATATAATTTTCGACCTACCTGCGAAAATTGCAATCATTTTGAAAATTTTCTTACTTTTCGTTATACAATTATTTGCAGATTAACAACAGCTATGCTATTCGTTAATAAACAGTTTTAATTTCAGAAAGGAAAGTTCAATTCGTAAAAACAACGAAAACTTCCACGACATGACTTTCGGACAGTTTGAGACAAACGACAAATATAGAATAGCTCATGTGTCTGAAGCTACTGCAGGTCCCGAAGTTAATAATTTATATTATAAGAATATAGGTAGTTCAATTCGAAAAAACAACGAAAACTTCCACGACATGACTTTAGGACAGTTTGAGACAACCGAAAATTATAGAATAGCTCATGTGTCTGAAGCTACTGCAGGTCCCGAAGTTAATAATTTATATCACGAGAACATTGGTACTCCTACCACAATAAAAATGAAACTTGAGAATACTCTACGGAGCGCCAAACTATTAGCAGAGTCACTCAAAATGCAGATCAACGAAGTGTCAACACGGGAAAGAAATTTAAAAGATGCGATCGTTAATGGCAGGTTTGTAGTTTACATAACATTCAATCGCTAAATATTCAAGTGAACTTGGCGTTCTTTGCAGAATTCATTTCCTTTATTATACATGCTGAATATTTTTGTGACTGTTTATATTTGGCCAGGTCCGGCGTGTCAGCTGTTACTGTAAAGTCGGTGGAGCGGCCACTCAGCATGTACTTGGTCCAGGATGGGTTCTGGACCCAGTGCATTGGCGAATTGCAACTGCCACCAAAGACGCAAAGCAGTAACCTGTTCAACGAGCTTTTCACTACACCCCGGTGCATCGGAAAAGAGGCGAGTGGAAGTTTAATAACGAAACATAGAGGTCTTGGATGGCTTAGATGGCCCACTTATTCTGTTATTTAGTCGGAGCAAGGGCGTGTCAAGAAATTTGTGATCAAATTTAAGTCATACATATCCCAGTCTTAGACTGAGTCACAATTGGATTTCTTGCGTGATACGGCTTTGTCACAGGGTAACTGAAATGTTGTAAAAAAGTTAAATAACTATTCTTTCACATATTCGGGAGAACTATGGGAAAATCTTTATGTAAACTCAATGAATTTGACAATTATCACATCGGTTGAAATAATGTATACACAACATATCATTGAAATAAAGAATTTAGAGAATATAAGTTTTTTTAAAGTTATTTATATTCTTAAACGTATTCTATTCGATGCACTCAGCTATATAATTTCATTTACATTTATTATGGCCGAGATATACATATATATACTTTTTTATGGCCATGAGCTTAATTATTTTGGTTATTTCTAATAATTTCGTCTTTAAAGAACTAAAATTACCTATAAAGGTATATTCAAATTGGTGGTGTGGAATTTTCCGTTACCAGGCTTCATGGAATCGACTGACTACGCAATTGAAATTATTAACTTTCATTTTCCCAATATATTAGTTTTAATGTATTTTTATTACTTGAATTTAATTACAATATGTATTTCACACTTAACAAGTTCGAAAAACATATTGTCAAAGTTTTGGTTTAAGAATCCATTTTTTGTATAAACGCTTCATCTCCAGTACTATATTCCATCCATGCCATGACATGACACAGTTCTATATGAACCGCCGTGTTACGGTAGGGCGCTACTCTCTAACAATTTCATTCGATTCAAAGTCGGACAATTGAATTTATAGCATAATCGCGATCGTGCTATAAATTAGGTTACGGTCATGGTATGAGACAGAGTAGACAGCAGAGATCTTTAATTTAATTTTTATTCATTTTCATTCATCATCTACAGATCACTTCTCAACAAGACCCATGTGCGTTCAACTCTGTCATCAAATACGAGACGGTGCCCACAATCAGACATCTAGAATATTCTGAGGACGAATTTCTCTGTCTGAAGAAATCCTTCAACTCTACGCTAGAACGCTACTTAAGCGTACCACGGCAGATCATAAATGACACTTGCATAAACGGTAAAATTTACGAAAACATACGTAACTCTTATATAATTTCGCACATTATTATCAAATTACTAAAGTTAAAGAACAAACGGATCCAAGGCTAATGGTTTCTTGACCTTTGCTCTTTCGCCAATGTCCTAATAACGTACATACGTATCTGCTTTCATACCATACATATCCGATCAAATAAAAAGTACCTTATCAGTGCTGGGTTCGCTATCATTTCTGATTTTATAATATTATTTTAGTTAGATTAGGTAAGCTTTTGGCCACAATCTCACCTGATAAGTGCCAATGTGGTCGACGGTAAAGTTTACGAAAAGCTCCTACACCTTAACTTTTCCTGAAGCTCGAAAAATATATACCATTATACTATTATATAAAATTGCAAAACTTAGCCTAAATATAAAAAATAAAGAATGCTTCCACTATTACTAACAAATACTCTCTTATCTTGTAGGGTTTAAGATAGAAGAAAGCTTTAAACAAATTACCATTTCACAGGTGTTGTAAGAAGTTTACAAGACAACCAAGCGAAGTGTGGAGTCAGGGTAATATCTGAGTATACCTACTATCCTTCACGAACAAATGCCTTATCATCTCTGCCTCTAGAATACTGTTCAGAGACTGATAGCTCTTGCAAGCTGATCGTAGCTTGGCACGTCTCCAACACTAGTATAGAGAATTTCGAGTTTCTCAAAGATGAACAAGGATTCAAAAAATTCTTCATGAAGACGGGTAGTTATAACGAACATATTATCTAGTAATGAAAATATAGTTTAAACGGATATAACTGATTCCTTGGACCCAGAAAACATCAAAACATGTGTTAATGTTTAAATAGGCAATGAATTATATTTTGCAAAAATAAAATACATCTTTTTTTTTGTTAGTGGTACTAACATACATACTTAATGTTATCAGTCAAGTCAAAATTGGTTTCTTCCATAATATATTTAGTATTCCATTTTATTTACCCATATATACTTACCAATTTTTATCACTATCGTTTACTTCATTATTATGACTGTATCATATGAATGTTATAAATCATTCATTGTGGTTATTGAATTTTCAATTATAATTTCTCAGTTTGTCGTCAAAAAGCCCAAGAGGCAATGAGATGCTTGACATCGGTATCCTAAAGGCGTATTTAAGAAGAAAGGATATTTAAAAATAAAGATATGACTCAAAGGTCTTACATACCAAGCCAACATTATTTAAAACAGCGCTTATTTTTTATATAAAAAAAAGAGATTCCTTCCATTTTGGTTTTATGAATATTTATGAGTGTCTAATTTTGAATACAACTTTAGTAGAGGTAGGAGCCAGTTAGAGCCCATAACTTGTTATTTCAACCAAACAAGATATCACGACATTAGAATATATTTTATCATAATAATCCGAGATTACATACATGTACGATTCATGTCAACTATGCTTAAGTTTTATTTTTATAGCTGAAAAATATCAACCTTCCGAACATTACTTATACATCAATTATAAAAAAATGCAACTCATATATCCTATCATTTCAGCATCCTCTACTATTTTAAAGAAAAAATGTTATTAGTTTAAAACTGTTTTTGTTTTAACAACACTATATACGAGTAGCGTAGCTATATGTGCCATATTTACAATGACACAAGAAAGCGAGTTAATTAAATAACTCGCTTTCTTGTTTGAAAAGCGAGTTAATTAAATAACTAGCTTTCTTGTTTGGGTTAAAATTTACTATAGATTTATCGACCACTTCTCATTATTTAATCGCTCTAAAACTTTCCTTAAAGCTGTGTTCCACCTAACAATTCAATATTCTATCATCTACAAGCATTAGAAATGCTTATTGCATAGACAAGCGTAGAGTTCTCAATTCGATGGCCCTCACTATCAGACACATAGTTGATATATGTTGTAGAATTTTTATAGTGATAGGGTAAAGTCGATATTTCAATAATTTTTAATGTTATATTATTATTCTTTAGAATTTTATTATTATATTGCTACGTATAAAAATATATACACACAAAATAAATAATACAATATATAACTTAAAAATTAAATATTATTACTAATTATTATTAAAATCTATTATTGCTACGTTAGGGTGTTGTGTGTGATCAATAAAAAGAAACAACCCTAGTAGACAAATTTATTAAAGAAGTAGAATTGAATATTTCAGGGCCGAAAAAGGTCTACCGCCTATTGTAGTTTGCCCTCCAATATTCCTAAAAGGCAGCCAATTCGGAATAGTACTGCCCTTTTTTTATGATTGTGGTGGCCTGAATCGGGTCTCTGTCGGTACTGATCGTCTTCCGGCCTCCTGGCTTGAGGTTAACTTCCACAACAGGAAGTCAAGCCGGAACTAATAACCCGAAATCGGGTTTCACATTCACAAAACAAGATATTTCACTTTGTTGTGTGTTGTGACACAATATTATATTTAAATAATATTTAATTAAATTTGGGTCTGTGCAAGAAGCCACGCATGAAGACATCTTTGCTTGCTTTCAAGTGGTCTCAGCTGTGTGGCGGGCGGGGTGTAGCTCGAAGCCGTGGCCGGCGCGAGTGGCTTGGGTGGGGAGCCCTCGATCAAGAGAAGACCGGGTGCACTGCGGTGGCTTAGCGGTTGTATGTATTCATTGGTACAAGTCGCTAGTTTGATTAACAGAATCTTATTTTTTTTTAATACGTAGCAATAATAGGTTTTAATAATATTTAATTTTTAAATTATATATTGTATTATTTATTTTTGTGTGTATATATTTTTATAACTTTAGTAATTTTTAGTATATATAACGGTTTTACGTTACAATATAGGTTAAGATTAGAGTTGACAAGAAAGAGAAAAAAATAGTTAACTTTAAGCTCGTCTGACAAATTTGACGACTTGACTCATTACAACAAGATTCCAAGACTAAAGACTAGACTAGAACTAGAGAGCTAAAACTATAATTTAGCACTGGAGTCGTTTTCATGCGGCGAATCGCGTTAAATTTATTTTTGTTTTGATTCATCAAGTATTTAATGTTTTTATTTCTTTCATTATACAATGATAATGAAAGAAAAAAAAAATAACAGAAAGGAGTCTTCATTATTATTAATTTTTGATAATTTACAAAGAAAATTCATTTTTATCATCATGAAAAAAGTCTGCTTTTTATTCTAAATTAATTACTGTGCAGTTATTAATACCCCATTTTACAAAATGTCTCATAAAAATTCAATATTCAAATGGTGATTTTAAAATCACGCTATGGAATAAAAAAACTAAAGGCAATTTATCAGATTTAATAAGAGCTTATTAAATGTATTCTACTGAATCTCTAATAATTTTTCCTAATTTTAGATTTTTTTTAAAAAGTTTATTCAACTTTTAAATTCTTTTTAATGCTTATGAACTGGCGTATATTCTCCCATGAGAATTTTTTTTCAGAAAGATCAAATTAGTCCATTCAACTTGATGGTAAGCGGAAGTGGAATCCAAATAAAATGTGGCTAGGGCGAGTGAAACAATACACTGCACTAACCATCTTGATCTTGCCTGCAAAATGCTTCTTCACACCTTTTTTGAAGGACCCAGCACTGTAAGATGGAAGGAAAATGTGAGCTGGTAAAGAATTTTATTTCTTGATTGTGCGATAAAGCAATGAGTTGCCTGGTATAAACATGCAATGTGATGCAATATCGCGACATACATGGCGGAGCCATCTCAGAGGTGCGAGCAATAATCAATGCAGGGAATACTTGCGTCTGGTATAGCAAGAAGATTTGATCGGGTGTAAAAAACGCCGTTTCCGTGAATGTAATTAACAGTAGCATCCTTCAACCTAAACAAAAAGATTCTTTCCCGTAACGTGGAGAGGATGGAGTAAGACTTTTAGGTTATGATGTGTGTTCACATAAAGGTTTTCCAAGCTTGTGAAGCATTATGATTCAGGATATTTTCCAGGTATCGGGGAAGTAAGAGGTCCAAAGATAAGTGTTGAAAAGATAAATCTGAAATGTGATAAACATCCTAGAAAACTATTTTAGAACTGTTTGTATTATAAAATTAAAAACCAGGAGCTTTTCTGGGTTTAAAATGAAACTTTTAATTATTATTGGCCATTACCTATTTATGGGAGATTGATCTTAAGAGTAAACCAAGCTGTAAGTTACTTTTCATTGAATAATATATCTCAGTTTCTTGAGTGGTAGTTTCATTCAATTTGAATATGGCTTTAAGATGATTAGTTATAGTTTCTGCCTTTTCGGAGTCTGTTCTTCCCTAAGCATACATTGAGAATAAGTTAAAGGGCTTATAGTGTTTGTTTAAATATATTTAAAAATATCATATGCTTCCTGTAGGCCATGAGAGCAAAGCTCTAGGTGGAAGCTAGTCATTCATAATTATTTTAAAATATATATTTCACATTATATTTTAAGAGAATCATGATTAAAATTATCTTAACAACTCCATACATGGCTTAACCAATCAAAGTTTGTGAATATACTACAGAGAATGTCTTTTAAGGTTATATTTATATAATTATATATATATCTATATTTTGTAATATGTATATAGCCACACTTTTTATGATCTTTTTCTTGTTTAATAAATAACACACATGAGTGTGTGTGTATTACTTATTATTAAAAAATAAATTCGTTCTATATCAATCTTCCTCATTTTCTCCCATATTTTAAGTAATACAATAAAAACTACTGCTACACTCCCAGCCACATAAGTTCCATATATATATTCCCACTCTAAGCATAATAGTGATTATTCCCATTTTTTTTTATCCGACTATCTACCCCACTTCATTATTCATAAAGATGCTTATTACAATATTAATTTTTATTAATGAAAATCGTAATTAAAACATTACGTTTCTTGGATGGTACTTAACATAAAGCATTGTAATGCTGTAATGTAAAAAAAGAAAATATAAAAAATAAACAATATAAAAGTTATAGTAAATAAGTTCAACAGTAATGAAAGAACTTACCAGATAAATCCATGATTTAAACAGCAGTCCGATAAACTAAATATGTTAAACTTGACGACTGATCTAAAATCACTATATAACACTTGCGACCAAAGAATATAATACTCCTCTACGAGGAGAAGAATGGTAACTCCATAGATATTTTTAGCAACCATACACATACACATATACGTGATACTAGCGCCATTGCGTAATAGCAACAAATTTAAATTACGGGCGGGAATTTTGAAATAGATTTTAAACATTTTGAAAAATTTTTAAGGTTACAAAGAAAACGAGTTAGAAACAAAAACCTACAATATTGGAGTTTCTAAATAATAATTACTTTTATTTATTTATTAAAGAAACTTAAATCTAGCTCCAATATATTGAGGTTATTGTTACAGACTCATTTTCTTCCAAATGTAATTGTACTTTGAAGAAAACAGCAGATTTAAATATTTTATTTATTCAATTTTCGTTAAAAAGATTTTAGTAGTTCTTCTTCCTCCAATTCATGGTTTTTAAGTATATTATACCTTTTAATACAAATGAAAAATTATCAGGTTCATTTCTGCAAATATAATATAATTTGATCTCTCTTTCCGTTAGTTCTTTTAATTTCAATGTATTAATTGCTTTTAAGATGGTAAAAGGTTTCTTCAATTTTTTCGGCACACCAGTTGCAATTACACATGTTGCTGGACTATTTTGAGCAGACACTTGCTAAAATTGATCAAAAGAAATATTAAGTTAATTATAAAAATAAAACAAGATCATAACAATTACGTATATTTTATAACCCCTTAACATTCATTACAACAGATTATCTCTTGGATTTTAATTCAGAAAGAAACTGAAATTGTAAGCAAGACAAAACCACATTTGATTGGCCAATCAAAACAAAGTACACTAACCAAGCACAAAAACCTGACTAAATTAATTCATCTTGCCAATATAAAATATCACTATCTACCTATTTATTATTGTGTATCATGAGAGAAAAGCACTAGTCATCTATCTCATAAAATCATAGAAATTAGAAAGCCAAAATATTACCTTTTCATTTTTTGAAAGATTTTCTCTCAGTATCTATGTTAATTTTATTTGTACACTGCAAACTACTAGTTGATGGTTCAACTGTAATATTATTAATTTGCATTACTGGTTTTCTCTACAGCATATTCTCTCTCATACTTGGTTGTTCTCGTTGGACTTGACTTGATAACCTCTGCAATTAAAGGAGTAAATTAAAATATAACACAATTACATTAATTGAATTTGAAATTTAAAAAATATTTATGTAGACAAAAAAGTGCTATAAACAATAATCATAAATAAACAATACATAATGGTATTGTTTCAAAATGATCCAGCTCCATAAAAAACAAATTTGACAAGCTTTATATTTATAGAATATATGGTTTTATTTGCACTTACTTTTTTATATTATTCTTTCCATGGTTGGGAAACCTATGGAAGGTAACCATTGGATCTTGAGCTTGTATTCTACGACACTTACTGCATTTTCTGAGATCGTTAATAGACATTTTTTCCCAAACTTAATACAATCGCTACTTAACCTTAATAGTCCAAATATAACTTATAGAATATGACAACTAAATGGATACGCGTTTTGACGTGTGAAAACTATTATATTAAGCTACACAATTAAAGTATGCCACTAATCACACTTAAAATAGCCACCTTTATTGATAACAACTTATTACGCATTAAAACTCGATCAACACAAATAACAACAATGGAGGCCATTTGCCCGTGTTGTCAGTATTAAAATTTGTTAAATTTGAAAGCAATTATTTTTTGCTCTGGTATATATTATCAACAACTACAGTGATATAGTTTTATGCATGTGTGCCATAACATACCAAATCTCATTTAGTAAGACGAACGCCGGTGCTTGCGACTGACATAAGTGACTGACATTAAATATTTCGCCAAAAATTCAAACTACTAAGACACTTTTTTTTCCAATTATTTGGCCTGGTTACTAAGACACTCACAGAGTACTTTGTATATACGGAAATAGTGGTCTATCTTAGCCATGGAAATGGGTAATAACTAACGAATACAGAGCTGTCTGTATTTCTTTTATAGAACTATTATTCTGCAAATGCAGGTCACATTTTTCTTTGTATCTATTTCGTAGATTGAACATCTTGTTTAGATATGTCAACGTTGTAATAGTAGGAAGTGGATTATATTCTTTGGTGATAGGAATTTAATATTTCGTAAATAGCATGTGCCATTAAATATGATACTATAATTCAAACTGTGACATCGCAGATTGATCATTTGCAATTATTTCGCATTTCATTGCAGAATGTCACTGAGCATATAAAAACTACGTTTTACTGGCAATGGAATGAGCTACACTTTCTAATCTGTGCATATGACGAATGCACTAGACATTCGAGTCACTGAGCATATAAACACTACTAATTCGAGTTTTTGGCGCGTAATGGCGGGGGGCGGTGTGGCGCTGTGTGTTTTATTTCATATATTGTGTTGTAGTGTTGTTTTTGTCATAAAATTGGTGTAGTTTTATGGCAAAAAGCCATTAAGTCATGCAATATATGGAATACATCATTCAGCGTTGATTAGTGACGTACGTGAGATTTTTCAGTGTTTCATTTCCATTCATTCATTTGTAGGGTAAGTTCATTTATTTAAAAACATATGATTTCATTCTCATTTACTTATCATTTCGTCGTAATCATTATCATAACGTTCCATTTTCGTATCGCTTACATTGCATTCCATTTTCAAAATTTTTCTCGTAAGTAACAAAATAGCGGGGCCTACCATTAGTCGCCAAAAACTCCATGGGGCAAAGGACTACATTACACCAGTATCTTGGAGCCATAAATAAAGAAAAACTACATTAATAAAGATATGGCTTAAAGGTCTTAGTTACCAGGCCACATAATTGAAAAAAAAAACACTAAACATTCATAGGTATTTTAAATGTCAATTCAAAAGTTTTCGTTGTTTGTTGAATTTTAATAATAATACCTAAGCAGAAAACTCGATACTGGCGGAATTTATTAAGAAAGCGCCATAAAACCCCAAAGAAGAAGAAGATGTTGAATTTTAAACTTTGCATTATAAGATTTAGATTGTGTTATGACGTAGCAGTTAATGTATGTTACTATTTAAACTTGTTGAAGTGTTTAGGCTAATGCCAATGAGCATATAAACACTACCTAATGTAAAATAAAATATAGAGTATTATATTCTTTGGTACAGAGTATTATATTCTGTTTGGCTTTGATATTCTTTGTTTAGCAGAGTTAGGTTAATATAAAAGCTGTTGATATATAATTATTAGCAAGTGTTGAAGACATTATTTTGCCAAATCAAACAACAAAATGAAATGTCACGTACCAGGCCCTAATGTAAAAGGTAAATATCAACTAAAATAATTCTATCCTTAAGTCATTTATTGTAACATTTATTGCACTTAATATTAAGTTTGCGATTAATTTCTTACTAGTGCTTAAACTATATTTTAAGAGTATAAAAATAATGTATTTTTATTTAGTTTTAGGGAGAACAGTCCACGCCCTTGCGAGATTTGGGGATGAACTCTATTTGGAATCTCTTCCTGACTGTATATTGTTTAGAACACTTAATGCAGCAGAATCGGCATATGCTATGGTAAAATTCAATAAGAATTTTTTTTCGTATTTCAATTATAACTATTACTCCACAGAAGATAATGAAGGTTTGAAATGCAAAATTTCTATGAAATCAGCATTAAACACATTTAAGTCACCTACACATATGGATAAACAAGTTGAGAATTTAGAAATCAAACTTGATGCAGAAGCATGTAAACTTATCTTTCAATTGAGGTGCAAACATGGAATAGTGAAGACACATTATGTCTCAATACTAGACTGTAAGGCTATGCAAGCTGTCTACACCAAAGATCTAGTGCCTAATAGGTAGGCTGTTAATTTTAATTTTAATACTTAGTCTAATTGGTGCTCTATAATTCACCAAATCACTAATAATAGAAATCATATTTTTCCAAAATAATATTTTTCTATTTAAAATTTTCATTCATTGAACACTGAAATTTTTATTTTATTTCTTCTATTTGCTATCATATTATTTGTCTATCTGACAGGTTGAGCTTATTCACATCAAGCATCATCTCGTATTATACATAAAAGTTGATGTAGATAACCAGTCACTACAATTCGATTTTAGCCTGAATACACTGTCCTAAGAAAGGTTATGTAGGTAGAGCATACAATTACAAATATAAACCAAAATTAAGGCACAGCTTATTGTTTTATAAGCTTTATTTTGAAAGTGTTGTAAAATGTCTCTCCCAGCCTACGCTGGCTTGAGCATAACTCCACACTGGCTTACTTGTCTGCCTTCCTATTAGGCAGAACAGGTCTTAACATTTTTTGTTTGATTGTTCCTTTTTAGCTTTAATATGTTAACACCAGGTAGGCCTTGTATCCAAGTACATTCCAAAGTATTTAACTGCGTTGTTGTGGCAAGAGGGTACCATACAGTGTTACTGGAGGTCAATCAGCTATATGTTAGGTAGACATGACGTGGATTAATTTCGTAGCACTTGTCTTTATTCTTTTGGAGTTAACTCATTGGCATAAGTTGTGACAACAGTATTTTCTGCTTTGAGCAGGTCACCAGTGTGTATTATTTACAAAATAGGCCCCAATGCAGAACCCTGAGACACACCAGCTTTCATGAGATAGAAAAGAGATGAATATTCTGCAATATTCGGTCACACAAATAAGACTTCATAAGCAATTAGGCGGTATGGGGTAAGCTAGTTTGTACACCAAGCCTATCGGCCTATAAATTTGTGTCATTCTATCGGCCTATAAAAAGCGACCTCTATAGGTTTTCCTGGCTTAAGGATTATATTTAAAACTGACACTTTCGAAATGGAAGAATAGTAGCATAGACGTAAAATAACGTTAAAAATACAGTTAAAAGGAAGATTCCTTTTAATGGAAGGTGTTTTAGACTTCTGAAGTTATTAAATCAAATGCTGGGGCCTTTTTTGTCTTTAGATCACCGATTCTTCTCACTCCAGAGGGAGTACGCAATTATAGTGTAAAGGACATTTGTGTGTCACTATGTAAGATGTCGTTAAATTATTTTTCGTAATATCTTCTATCAAATTCATTCCGTTTAAAAAAATGAGCAAACAATTCTTCTTCCACTAAAGGTTTTCTCAACAAGCTTCCAACAGACATCTGAAAGGAGCATTTTCCTTGAGCAAGTGTTTTAGTTAGCTATTGTCATCTTATTTTCTAGCTAAGATGTAGTTGTGTTTCTAGCTTCTATCGTAGCTATCATCTTACGGATTTCCAATGAGTAGTCTTGACACTGTGACCTGGTTTTAAGTAGATTTCCAGGCAGCAGTCTGTATAAAATATGTTGTAAACCAAGCAGCATTGTCTATGTCTTCTTCTGATTTAAGGAGCATCTGCAAGACAGTATTTATTTTTACAAAATAATTGGTCGGGGGAAAAATTTCTTCACATTTTATATGAAAATTCAAAATTTTTCATAGTTAATTTTCATTACATTACTCTATATATATGCCATTTTCTTCGAATACTTTCTGCCATCTTGTAGGTAGAGACGTGATCCCTTTGCTCTAGAAATTTTGGGACTTCTGATGAAAAAAGGTAGTTTTAACAGTCGTCTTTTGCTGTTAACCTGACACTGCCTAAAGAATTCTGGAGAGACCGAAACGGGTGGAAATTTTAAGATGCAAGGCTTAATGGTTCTGCCCGGTGGTAAAAGCTCATAATGAACAATTCTCTTCCCATCCCACCATAGACACAGCATCACCTTATTGCAAGTTAACCCAGGTTTTGCCACAGTCTGTGAAGCCTGACCGACTTTTGACCACGTCCTTTTTCGCACGTTCTTGTCATTCGTGATCCACTTTTCAACACGTTATTAATCTCTTCAAAAACGATTCGGTTTCATTACGTCTCAAAAAAAATCTCCAATGAGTACATTAGGTTTCTTTCAGTAATCTCATGTGGCACCTAAATCGATATTTAAATAGGTCAAAACTGTTTTGTGTTCTCATATTTCGCGACTTGCGTTGCATTTTTTCCTTTTTTTGTAATAAATAATTTTGTCAATCGATTCGATTTCTTTCTGTCAAAATATGACAGAAAGAAAAACAAATGAAATATAGTGGGAAATAAAATATCCTAATTTGATTATTTTTTTGAAATGTCACTTTTTTAATATCATGAATAACACCCAGATACAAATAGTGCAGAGATATTTTATACGTACTATATGCGAAATCACTTTTTCCTCGAACTAATATTTAAAGGATTCCCAATCAGTCCTACTGTTTTATATATTTTTTATACAGTTGTATAAAAAATTGTTATATACTGTATTGTTTTATACTGTTGTACTAAGTGTGCATACAGATGGATTTAAAAAAGAACAATGTAGGATGTGGTTTCTATAGTGAAAGGTCAAAGCCCGGAGCTAGCGTGAGCATGGGTAAAAATGCCTAAATCTTACAAGCTGAAATCTTTGCTACCAAAGACACCAATACATCTACATTAACTCAGGCAGTCAAGCTTCTATGCTGGCACTGAAACCTTTAGAGTCTAACTCCAAACTATCCAGGACTGCAAAAATAATCTTAACGCCCTGGCAAACTCCAATAAGGTTATACTTAAACACAGGGGCATTGCGACATGGACGGAAACGAGGAAGCAGCTGAACTTGCTAGGAAAGGAGCATATACTCCCCTGGTCGGTCCTAAGCTCTGCTTAACAAAATGGAGAAAGAACAAAGCAATCGAATTGTGGAAGTCCGTAAAAGGTCAAAAACAATCGCATGCCCTAATAAAAGGATTCAACAGTAAGCTGATCTGAATCTAGAGAATTACTACAACGCAATAGACACAAAACTTGCACAATAACAAGAATCCTTACAGGGCACTGAAAATTAAACAAACACTTGTTTCAAATGGGTATGAAACAAGACGCGGTATGTAGGTTCTGTTAGGAGTCAAACGTATTCTCTGCTCCTGCGGTCTATTAATGCATAAACGAAGCATTTACCTAGGGAAACATAGTGCATCTTGAGGAGGTGCAATATATAACTACCGAAAAAAATCTTGGATATTTCTGGAATCAATGGAGCTAGGTACTGTACTCTAAAGGGCTGCCACAAAAGATCAATACTGGTCGAAGTGGCATGTGGGGCCCAATAGTAACTGAATATACATACACCCGTAGTAATCGGTGCTTAGGAGGACAGTACACAGCTGCAATGTTTAGCGTGCCCTGCCAGTCGTCGACTGATACGAACGGTGGCTTGTACGTATGTTTATGATTCCTTTATTATAATTGCAGTTCCAGCATAAGATGTTACATCTGGGTGATTGGTGTAGTATATTATATCCTTTCATTATAATAATTTTGGTGTCAATCATATGTGATTATGATATTAACCAGAATGTTTATATTATTGTGATTAATGACAATTTATACTTCCTGCTTATTTGAGGACAAGCCGAACTTGGAGTTCCAATGCAAAAACTTTACTTCGGGCTATTTTGTTAGGAGACCCATGAGGCCTATTTGTTGTGAAACAATGTCCATTTTTCTGTTTTTTTTTAATAATTAATGTTCTAGTTTTGTTGGCTGTGGTAGTATGACCTTTTGTTTTCTGTATCAGTAATCAGTGTTCTCTGGATTTTTGGAATGGTAATGTTGAATTTTTTTAGCAAACACGCTGGGTTTTAATGGTGGAAAGCCGTTTGGTTAGAAAATGAGCTCATTGTTTGTTTGTTGTTTGTGTAGCCATAATTTACAGGTAGCCGGGATATTTCGGTCTTTTTTGGGCAGTCAGTCTTCGGCGTATTTAAATGTTTTTTTTTATAATTAATAATAAATAAATGTCATAAATCTGGTAAATGTCATATCTGGTCAAATAACTGCTTACATCTTTCATGTTATTTTATACAATAAGATAATTCGATTTTTTTTTCAGAATAATATCTCCACAAAGGATATTATCTGAAGCTCTTGGCAATTTCCAATCTTCTGATGACCAAGTTACTCTAGAAGCTACAATACAATCTCTAGTATTACGAAACTATATTGATGCTAACAATGATATGACAAAAATTATACGTACCCAAATTAGTCTGAAACCAGCAGAGTTTGAAAGCTATGCAATAGGTGAAGAAACAATCATAACATTCACAATTAAAGAGTTTAAAGCACTCCTTGCTTTTACTGAAGCATTAAACTTGCCCCTGCAACTCCATTTTGAATCTACAGGACGACCTGTAGTATTTATTGTTCATAATGGCTCAACATTTGAAGCACATTTTGTCCTTGCAACTTCAAAAGCTGACGGTACAACACAATCAACGTCAACACAAAACACAACTAAAATAGACAGAAGTAAACGGAAAGATGAAAGTAGTGAGCATTCGGTTAGAAAAAAAATACATTTAGAGACAGATATATCAAAATGCTTAGACGAAGATTCGCATTTGTTCAACTTTATTGACATACCTGAGGAAAGAGACCTAGTAATTGGTGATGGCAAAGGAGCTCCGTGTAATAAGAACCTTGATACAAATAAACTGAATAAATTAAACAAAAAGAATGTAATGGATTACGAAACTGATAATATACCTGCTTCACCTACATCAAATATTAAGATAAAATCTGTTTTTAAAAGGTGTTTTGAAAGTACTTTCGATCCGAGATCTATTCAGGGTAATGTACTTGCTGAAAATTCTGATAGTGATTGATGTAATGAAGTTTTATTACTGTATATAAACAAATTTATATTTTTACACAAAGACTTCATTATTTCCTGTATAAATATTTTCTGTTTTGAAAATCAAATCTGTTTTATTTAACAATAGAAATATTGGTGTAAAGGAGTGTGATTCGCAACTTTAGAAACAGTAGTAAAATAAGTTATTTTAAATACAGAAAAAGTCCAATTTTAGGTCAAATGATAATCGGCCATCCGCTTCCTCTCCTTTAAGGAAAGGCAAGACAGGTAAAAAGATTTTAATACGCAAGTATAGAATATGTTCCATGTGTCCTGGTTTCTAGTCTCCGACTGTGCGACACGGAAATGAGTCGGAAAGGCTCCGGAGTGAGCTTGTCAAATCTGGACATCTCTTCACTTCAGAGCACGATATATTAGAACTCAATTGAAAGACTTGAGGGTGGACATGAGAGCTCATGTAAGATGTCATGTCGCGTATAATTGGTACTGCAGCAACTCTGTGTCTAAAGCACTAAGGAGGTAAGATGATTGGAGCACTAGGCAACCAGGACAAAGACCAGATAATAGCACTATTGGTCAGGTGCATAAAAAACTTATCAGGGTAGATTAGGGGTAGGGGTGTAGTAGATTTTGTACAAGACATAAGAAACATTATTATTCATTATAAGTCGCTTTCCTTTAACGGTTGCGAGTATCGTTACGTTACGTAACTCATACCGAGCAAGGTGATAACGATAGAATTGTGCCTTACGAGGAACGGCGACTTTTTATCTGTAACGTGCATAAACTATATTCCACTAGATTTGATTATCCCCTTCAGAAATATATTCCATCTTGTCTTAGATTTCAAACGCAAAATTAATGTCAATCGGTTCTATATTTTGTAGTAATTTTAAGTCTCAACTTGAACTAAGTTGTAGTCACTGGAGATAGCGAATTTAGCGTCGGACACCGCGCTAATAATTTAAAAAATAATAAAAACAAGGTACCAATTCGCAGTAAGCAACTCAGTACCATTGCAGAGCGATCGAACATCCAAACTTTTCTTCTTAAATTTGGTGGACATTAAACTCATAACCGCAATTTTCATTCGCAATCAAATTCTCAATATATTATTATACCTGTATCTATATAATGAAGTTATGCAAATAAAAAACGATTTCACTGCATTATAATTTTATAGCAAAAAATATACATACACAGTAAAAATATACACACTTCACAAATTATTGTTCGATGATGAACAGATGCTGTGGGGTTTACATGTCATTGATAACGTAAAATCGTAAATGGTAACAGAATATTTTAATTATCACTCGATAATTATTTTAAAATAGCAATGAAATATCCAAAATAGTAATGGAAACGCTTAGAAAGTTTTGGCCAGTTAGATATTTTTCCCAATTTCAGAACGTTCATATAAATTTAAACGACTGGGCAAGATAGAATCGATACAAAGTTAAGTTTACAAAATTTGTTTTTATTCAGCAAAAATTATAATTAGGTATTTAAATTTACTACTAAAATTAGCACTAGAATAGAAACTGTCAGAGAAGCGATCAATGTGTACATATCGCATTTCGGTAACTAATAATTAACATACACAATGCAGTTTTTGTAATGATTTTTTCAATTTTATTTTTATTTCAAATTATTGCATTTTTTTATAATTATATAAAGCTGAAAGTGTAATAATAAATTATAATTGATGTGTCATAATTACATCAGATTTGGTTTCTACTTTACAGAGATCAATCTTCACGATAATGTAAATAAACATAAACAAATGCAGATTTATTTTTCATTAAAAAATTACCATACACATTTCATTATTATTTAACAATAGCTAGCTAACACGTCTTAAAAAAGATGAAAAAGACCTTGAATTCTATTTTAATTTATTATTTATAAAATACGGCAGCGATACCATTTAATTACAATAAGTATTTATTTTTAAATCAATTTCAATATTGTCTCTGGCCCAGGTGGAGGGGCTGGCACTAGTGTCACGCTGGGTCCTGCTCTCAACGTCCTAACTGAATCACCAAACACTCACTATTCAACTAAATTATTGAAAAAGGGCACTGTTATTTAGGAACAATCCTCTTGGCTTTTTCTCACACACTGTGCTACTTTTCTTTTAAACTCCGAATATGATTCTCTCCATTCTTTCTGCAAAAAGAAATAGAATAAGCACACAAATGATATGCATCAGTTGTTGATGTTGGAGATCAGTTGGCGCAGCCACCTAGTGTTGAGTGATTGTCTCAGCATGATGTGTATTGTGCTGTCCCTGTGGCCCTTTTCCAGTGTTACTATTCTGTGATCAAATCCCCCTCGACTCCTAAAAACAATCTTCTTGACTTTTCCTAACACATCTGGCAACTTTCTTTTTGAAATCCGAATATCGCTCTCTCCATTCTTTCTGTGAATACAAACAACAGCACAATCAGACTTTTGTGAATATCAATTACATTTGGAAAAAAAATAACACCAATAAAAACACTAATCCATTCATTGAGATTCTTCATAGCTGATCCAGAAAGTGTTGGATATTGCATTTATTTTATATTAAAAGCTCAGCAATTGACTCTACACCACCTGATAATAAGCTGTAAAAGAGTCCATATGTGGAGATAGCTAGTGAAGCATGCAACATACTGGCCTAGCCACAATCACCTTGCCGGCCCAAAAGTGCTTTTTACGCCTCTTTTAAAAGAACCCATGTTTGCAAGTTAGCCCACGTTAGATAAATCAGCGTGGGTTTTTTTTAGATGAAAGGAAACGTAACGGATAGTACATATATATACAACTTTTGAATTGACATATCTGTTATGTAGTTTGTTACTCCTTGAATTCTACACAACTAAACAGTTTAGTGGCTAGAAGTGTGCATATGCTGCAGTTGTTCTTCAACTAGTTGGGCAAAGACTGCCCGAGTTAAGGCGGTACAAACAAGAAAATTTAAGTTCAAAATCAAAAATAATTTATTCAAGAGGCTTTCATAATGTAATAGATGAATATTACAGAGAAGTTGGGCTGCTTCAAATACTAATTAGAGTTCGTTTGATGTTATGCTCACATCAATAGAAGTTGATCCTTCAAACAATAATTGTCAAACTTTATAATCGGAAACAAATCGATACAGCTTTATGACTTTTAACTAACAACTCTATTTGAAGCATTTTGCACGTTTTATAACTGCAATACATTCTATAAAGTTATGTAAATCAACCAAAATTGTTGTTTAATTAGAAATTGTATGAGGTTAACTTAAAACGCAAACGACGCCTTCAAAACTAATGCGTTATATCTCCGACCTCCGAATTTCTTATAGTGCCATTCGAAACGAGCCATCGCATTGATACTGTAAACTGCTCACCAGCGGTAAAACTGTTTCACTTTTATGGTTTTAAGGTTAAACAAGTCGACTAATTATCTAAGTAACGTTTTATTATTTATTTTAAAATTAGTATATTATAATATTTCTTGTTGTCAAGTATTAGAAGTCTATGTTGTATAAATGATTTGAATAACTTGTGTATTAGTATCAATGCGATGCTTTAATCCCATAGGCGTGATTGTTATGTGGCGTGTTTGTTATGTAGTTGTGTATGGCATTAAGTCATTACTAATAATTTAATAAAAATGTACTACACCAATTAGGGACAAATGAAGTAACCACCAACCACTTACCTATTTCAGTTACTAAAATAGACAGTGGTGTTGGAAAATGTATAACCTTCTATGGAAACCAGCTTAAACTTAGAAATATATATTGTAACAGCCATCATCGTAATTGTAATAAAAAGAACTCACTTATTTTGTTAAACAAACTGTGGACTTTAACATTCTTTTAAATCTTAACCAATTGTTTAATACTGGGTTTTAAATAATTTACACACATAACTAAGTCAGTTTTGATTATGATGCTTTGAAATGTGGTAAAACACCCTGTTAGCAAAGCCCTCCGTAGATAGATTATTGAAACACAGCTTAAGTCTACAATAAAATATACGAACCGCAGCATCAACATTAGCAGGACTTTCATCATTAGGATCGGCAAGCATTGAGATGACACTTATGAGAATAGTCTCTACAGTGTGTACAGGTAACCACCGTTCTGAAGCCTTTTCATAACCCCATTTGTCATCACCTGGTTCATGTAGTATTGATATGCACACATCACCGTTTTTTTCAACTGCAATTCCAAACAAATAGATACTGAGAAAATGTGCAAATATATGATAAAGGACAATGTAATTAGTGACCACACCATCAGAAAATGGTTTGACATAAATTAATTATCAAAAAATAATAATCTATAAAACAAATTGTATTATTTCTATGACATAATTAAAGTTTCTAGTAATAACATCTATTACACCCACTTATGAATATAGTGAAATTTGTTACTTTATACCTTCTAAACATCTTAAAATATGTTTAATTCCACATTCGTAAGTTTTTAGTAAAATTTTTCTGGGTGAACTGTTTTACAGTAGTGAACTTCTACTTTTATTTAAGAACATAAACTGATCTTGAATAATTTAGACCCATAATTGTGAATAACAGTGGCCAATATTACTATCTATGTAATCAAACATTTTACACCCTAAAGGTTACATTCAACAAAAACCATAGAAGTATTAACTAATATCAACTGTAGGAGATAATTTTGGTGGGTGAGCTGTCAAAAATCCACAATAGTACTTACTATAATAATTAATGAGTCATGAATTTAATTATAGTAATAATAATTACTATAATTAAATTCATGACTCATGAAAAAAATATTAGTCTCCTATTCTATTCTGCAATAATAATATTTAACCAATCATATAGTACTAATTTCTAAAATTCATATGCATTATTTACACAAAAGTAATTAATCAAGAATTTTCATTCTATAGTTTAGTAATTGCTTGATATTAGAACACTATGGTAAGAATTTTAAGCTAAGTAAAAGTCACTTTATTTTGCTTAGGCATTACGAACTCAAGATAAACATCAATTCAGGATTCATCATTCTGAATGGAAAGCTACTTTTGTTTTTGTACACAATATCGATAACAATTATATATTGAGATTAAAGTTGCTATGCCTAAATATCCGAAAGTATATTTTAAAAATTTGTAATAATAAAGTGAAAAAAATTTTCTTCTCCAAAAGTATATGGATTAATGTGATTTTACCCAGAATCAGCAAATATTTACAATCAGAAACTTGAAGAGAGCTTCCTATAAATCCTCTGTGCCAGTTACTAACTGCTATATGTTTTTATGAAACTGGTTAATACCTAATTGTATGCAGATATAAGGTTCATCAAATTCATCTAAAAATTTTCCCTGAGTTAGCTTCTTTTTGGGGCACTCAATCATATTATTAAATAATATTAAGGAATAACTTCTTTTCCAAACATGAAGGTTTCTTTCTGCTCACTCAGGTGTATTTCAAATTATCAACATTTTTGGGTACAAGATTATGAGAAAAACTATACAGATGTCATATGTAAAAAAATTAATATTACATTTCAGCCAATAATAACAGTGAAAAAAGTAACCATCAAAATTTAGCAGTGCTATCGAAATGTCAAACATCAAACATCAACAATGTTTGGTTTCATCATAAAATAATATTTCAGCATTATAATTATACAGTAAAATACAATGTATGTATTTGTTTTATTTAGTGGTTATTCAAACTCTATAAGAATATTGATTTTAACATAAAGCCACCATTCTAATCCTACTTAAGATAAGTTTGTAATGAATAAAACTAGCATTTTGTAACAAAATAAGATGAGTGATAGCAAGAGTAAATACAAAAAACAGTACTAGTGTGTTTGCTATTATTTTAATATTCCAAAAATTTATATGCTCAAATAAATGGCACTCACATGTAAAATTTCATGCTTCTAGATGTGAATCAATCAGTGTTAATTTTATTATGTAGAAGACAACTGAAAAGGTTTCATTTTTGGTTTTTGGTGTTGAAATATTTAACACACTGAATATTTAATAGTTTTATTGTAGAGGTGAAGATTTATAATTCTTGGTATTAAAATATTCGACAGAGAAATATTCATAAATCATTAAGATTGCAGATTATGTGGAAACTAACCTGTACCTACCTAATTATTAAGTATATGTTACATTAAGTTTAATTCACTAAATTATTACTTACTATTTGGGTGCCATATTTCAGTAACAAATTTCATCCGTGGTGGCCTCAAAGGATATTCTTTAGGAAAATGCAAGTGTGCTTTAAAGAACCCACCCTCACTGAAAAAATAATATCATATTACCATTCATTCTATCTATATTATTAAATAAATCGTGTTTGATTTTATATGCTATAGATTTATACAATACTTGCTACTCACTATAGTGTGTCTGGAGGTCCGATAATGAGTACTTCCCATCTATAAATATCATTGTCGTCTATCAATCCAGCAGAGAAACCTTCTACTGGATTTTTGTTCAGTTCTGTAAATTAAGAAACGAACAGTGTAACACTAATGAATTACATCTCGTCATAATAAATGTATTTCATGTATCTAGAGGGAATCGTTGCCAAGAAGAGACCGTAACGTAAATACACATCGAAAGTTATTTTATTCTTTAGCTGTGAATAGCTGTCATCATGACTGCTATTGATTTTATTTCTAACAACGCGACTTTTTTTTAATTTTAAGTGAATTTATGAACTGGGCAAAACAAAGAAAGATTTTACCTTACTTTATGTATCTTCCGAATCACAAAGATGCCCAAAATTCGACCCGATAAGGTCAATGATTCCACGACAAGTCATTTGACGCTCGGTGTAAGAGTGACTCGACAAATTATTTTTGAACGCACGATACACATACCTGCTAGCTGCTTTTTTAATAAAAGCGAAGACTGTGGCTCTGACATTAATTACAATTGTGAAATTTACCCTGACGACAAATGAAACAAATGATTTTTCCACAAAAGATGGCTGGCTGAGTTTTGGGCAGGTTGTGAAACATATGAGTAGCAGCTTGTTTCCGGTAGACAAAGTTACCAGTATAATAAATATTAATTCTACAAATTTGGTACGATTAAGTGACAGAAACGCTATTATAATGAAACGGAAGATTTAATGACGACAACATTTTTAACAACCATGAAATTATTATTCTGTTAAAAACACTTATTTAATAAATGATACACAAATGCACAGTATATCATATTAGCACTTAATATTTTCAATAGAGAAAATAGGTTAGATTCCTTTGCCTAATAATTTGTGGCCATATTATGGCGTCAGTCGAGATTTTTACTAAATGATTAGAAATTTAATTTTCGTTTTTTCTGGTTTACCTCCTTAGACAGCTGTCCGTCGATAATCGACTTTCTTTAATTGTAATGGTTGACGTGCTAAAGCCATCTTTGTTTAACGAACAAAAATACATTTCCACGGCCGCCTGACCAAGTAGTCATTACCCCTGTTGACTTAGCCAGACGTCCCGTGTTGGAATCATGACGAGTCATGGATGTTGAATTATTATATTTCTAATATTTATATCTATATTATCTCTTTATCTTTTTTCTCTGTATTATTTCTTATCTCTTTTTATTTTTATCTATATTTTTCCTTTATATAGTATCTACAACACAAGCTCTTAATGATTCTTAATTTGGGCTCGATAATAGACTATATAAAAAAAATAATCAAAAATACATGAACATGGCTCCGACACGAAGGCTTTCGAATTTTGATGGCATTAGTCGAAGGTTTAAATTAGTTGAAAGTCTCAAACTATGTTTCATAAAACGTCTTTTTAATATTAAGGGTTCACGCAGTGTACTTTTTATATTTATTAATATCAATTAATTAATTTAAAACACAATTTTTATGAGAAATTAGAAAGAAACAGAAAGCAAATTGAATAATTCTATCAATTGTCAAACATTTATTTTATATCAATACATTCAGTAATATACCTATTAATTTAGGGACAAGACAATATACCTTTTAATATCGAAATGCATCTTTTCTACGACTCAAGGTTACTGGGAGTATATCGGGGCTTAACAGATTAAGTTTTTCAATATAAGTAATTGTGCTAAATTCTTAAAAACTCCGGCCAAGAACGCTATGGTATAGGTTTAAGGTTCAATATCGTTTTCCCTGCTTTAACATAATATAGCACAAAAGAATGACTAAGTGACAAAACTTCACAATTTTCGTTGATAATACTAAAAAATACAGTAAATTCTTCACAAATTCGCCAGTAACCAATTAATTAACTTAATAATCCATTAGAAGGATCTTCACAAAGAAAACTCCATGAAGTAAGAAGTACAATATAATATTGTCGCTAAAATTAACCATTTGAAAAAAATTGTATCCATCATAGATGAAAACAGTAAGACAATTATATTTTATTTGTATAGTGTATGGGGAATGGGTCAGCAATAGGTCGGGTATTTACGCGGTGCGTCACACACACAAGGATTTTATATAGATATAAAAAGCACAGTTCATTAATCCACGTCGCCTCATGGTAAGCAGGAGGAAGTCCATATGCAAAGATAGTCAGTGCTCAAAAATGAAATGAAATGAAATGAAATTTTTATTTTAAAAATAAAAATTTCATTTCATTTCATTTCATTTTATTATTGTAAAAAACTAATAATAAAATAAATTTTTTTTATCAGAAAAATATTTGATACTGGTTCTATAGTATGATCATCATGTAATGTAGAAAAAGATAGTTTATCTTTAAAAATAACGCTTATACCATACTTGTAGCTGGATCTGTCCTTATTTTTTTTTTCTGTGGTTCACTGTGACCATTCATTTGATCACACTTGCGTTTCTTTTTCTTATTCTTCTTCGGTTTTATTTTATTGCTTTGTACTTCTTTCGGTTGATTCTTATTATTACTTTTTATAGTTGTCTTATAAGACCCTACAGTATCTAAAAGGGTCTGGTAATTTAAACTGCTATCTATATGGCAGCTCTCATGAAACATTTTTATTGTATTGATGAGTTTCTTAAGAACTACAATAAAATTATTTTTGACTTCAAAATTGGACTGACTTTTAAGTGTATTTGTTAAGGTAGTTTCAAAAGTAGTCTCCAAATTTGATAACTTGGCTATTACTATCTTATCTATCTGCTTGTTTCTTTTTAAAGCCTTGTAAAAACCTGTTAATAGTTCAACTCCCTCACTGCGACGAAATTGCCTAACATCATTATTGAAAATATTCTTGATAATAATTGGGTAAAGGCTGTATACTCCGTCCCATTCAGATTGTACTATACTATGGAAAAATATAATAGGCAGTAAACAGCTGCGGTTGCAAAAATAACTTTGTAAAGATTCTTTTATAATTTCAACAATTGGCGATGTTGATTTCGCCTTTTTGGGCGACTTAGGATTTATGACTTCAATTTTCTGAGAACAATGAATAATAAATGTAGCGAAATACGTTATTACATCACCGACTGCTTGAAACAGAAAATGCGATCTTGAACCCTTATCTATTGTTGCCTTCAAGTAATCACATAAAATGTCCTCAGTAATGCCGTCAGTTGAAGTAAATTTTCTAATCTTCGTAAGAAGTTTTATGGTTTTTCTTACTCTATTTTCCAATTCTCTAAACTGGTGATCTTGAATGCAAAATTCTAAACATCTCATCAATGGAGCAATCATGGCGAGACAGATATCCATTGAAGGTTCTTTTTCTAAATAAATATCTATCAGATCAAGGACTCTTATACGAAAATCAGAAAGGTTCTTTTTGTCTTTTCTCTCTTTTTTAGACTTTTTGGCTTTAGTTTGTCCAAATTGTTTGAAAGCTTCTGCTAGAGCTTCATCAATTTTCTGTCCCTCTTCTTCGTCAATCATGTCGGCATCTAAACTTTCAGTGTCACTTTCTAAACCTGTTCCGCCTAAGGCTTTATGTACAGCCATTCTTAATTGATCAGGTGGTTTAATTGCTTCATCATCATCTTCATCTTCCATATCACTGTCACTTTCATTGCTCTCATCGGTTTCTTCATCACCCTCTTTGATATCTTCATCATTGTCGGACTCATTATCAGCATCAGAATCGTTTTCATTTGTCAAAGGATTCAAGTCACTTTCTGGGTCCAAAACAGATACAATCTGACCAATTGCAGTTGGGCTGAGGAATTCCCAAAGTAATCTAAATACACATTGCACAACAGAGCGTAAAACACTAGATTCTACAGATAAAATTGATAGTAGTACTTCTACAAGCACTTCTATCCATTCAGGATCATTTGTGAGATCCTCTTTTATTTTCTTTGACTTATTTTTAATTTCTTTTCCGTAGTGTTCATAGCAACTCTTAAGTTCTTTTATTGAACTTCGAGCTACTTTGACATGGGTCGGTTCAGAAAAAAGAAAGAGACCAAGTTGATAAAGTAAGACAAGGAATACTTTATCAACTTTTAATTTCGGTTCCTTCTCTTCTAATCTATGTGTAATTTCATTTAACATTTCCCAGCACTCCATGCTTTCTTTAGGAAATTGTTTTTCTAATTTAGCCTTAATCTGTTCTTTTTCAAGACTAGAGGTTATAAAATTGCAAAGTGAGGATAACACAGTTACTAAACTATTGACATTCGAGAATTTCGATGTAAAGCAGCGGTAGAAGCATGATTTGATGGCACCTGTAACAAGAAAATTTATTTTAGTTTTTATGTTTATTTAAATATTTATATTCATATTGCTATTTCTATTTCTCTGTTATCTAATATCCAAGCTCTTAATGATGCTTAGCTGGGACTAGATATTGACTTTGAAAAACAGTATTATGGTTTTTAAATGATGAAGGCTGGTGTTCAACACATAAAACAAGCAACAAAAATTTTACTATCAGTTTTTGAAATTTTGTTCAATATCAATAACTGATGGTTAAATTAATCACCTGTTTAAGTGTTGGTGAATAACTCTTAAAAGTAAACTGTGAGAGTTTTACACACCTGATAAATCATTACTTATTGCTATATTTTCATCCCCTCCAATTTTAAAGAATCCAAAGCACATCAATAACTTCATATGCATTAATTTAAAATCAGTATCATCTTTCACAACTTCATGGCTCACCAAAAATGAGAGGAGCTCAGCAGCTTTCAACCTTTCATTATTATACCAATTTCGTTCCACAGAATCTTTTACTGTCTTCTTTGAAGAATTCAAAAGCACACCTTTAAACAATTTAGACATTTGTTTGACACTGTTTTTGTCTAAATCTGCTATTATAGTTTTTACTAATGTTGTTCCAGTTATTTCTGTAAAATTCATTTCACCAGGATTGAATAAAAGTTTCTTCAATATTTCTACTCTTATGTTGTTGTTCACAGTACTTAACTTCAGTGTTTTTGTCAAGGCAATGAGTAATTCTTTTTCTTTTTTTATCATAATTTTGTGGTCATCTTCATCATCTCTTTTATTTCTTATTTTACTTGCTGTTTGTAATCCTTTGAACCAATCCATGAATAGTTTAAAGAAGTTTTTGCTGATTAGTTCTGGTATTACTTCAGTATTTTCACGCAAGTTGTTAAGTATTGCAGTTAGTATCTTCAATGCTGCTAATTCTCTATTTCTATTGTGTTTCACAAGTTGAGAGTCAATGCCTGTTGTCCAAAATTGTTGTAAATATGGTGAATTTGCAATTTGGACACCAATTTCAGTATAAATAGGATGGCTTACTGAATTCATATCAATACCAGCCTAAAAATAAAACAAATGATAATTCATATGATAATTAAAAATATTTTACTTTCATTTGTGATTGACAAATTCAACTTTTACTTACTAGATCCATATTTTTTTAAATAATGATGTATTATATCTTATAGCATACAATACACTTACCATTAGCTTTTCACAAATATCTTGAAGATTGTCTTCACACAATAGTTCAGACATACCAATAAGTTTCTTTAGTTTTACTTTATGAGGGAACTTTCTGCAGACCACCAAAAGGAAATATAATGAATCAAGATTATGTTCTTTCACTTCTTTCTTGAATTCTTGCTTGATGTTGGACCAAATAATGGAACCAAACTGGTCTTCATGTAACTAAAATAATAAAAAGGCTTTTAATATAAGTACACCATATTAATCTCACATAATGAGTTTAATGATATAGTGCATTTATTTTAATTTGAGTCTAATAAGAAATTTTTGTTATTGGATTGATATCTACAAGTTTATAATAAAATCAATGATTTTTTATATTATATATCAGTGTTAGTGGTTTAAAATTAATTGTAAATTCTTTCAATATCATTCAATTATGAAAGCCCAAATGATTCTGTTTGGATAAAATATATTATGGATTTAATTGTAACTAATATTGATTTGTAACACTAAATGCTTTAGTTTATAAACCCCTCTATTATTAAAATTTTCCTAGAAACTTACCTCACTAATAAAGTCTATTAATATAAGGTAAGCAACAGTACCAAGATAGGACTTCTTCTTACTAGCTGACAGTATCATATTTAAGACCTGCTTCTGCTCATCCTCTGTGCTTTTTAACATAAGTCCAGAACGGAATATTGCTCCACATACAAGTATTTGACCAAGAGCTACATCTCCAACCTCCTATATTAATAAACAATAAAAATTATAGAAATTTCTTAAGAGTTGATCAGATTCTGCTGTACACATTCTAAATCTAAATTTCATAATGAGACATCTTACTTCTTCAATATTAGAGGACAATGAACAGAGACAATTAAATATGTAGTAAGATGTGTTCAATTTTCAACCTTAACGAAAGTGATAAAATTCAAATAGATAAGTTTTAATGCTTTCAATTACTTTTAAAATTGTCTATGGATTCTATACTTATCTCAAAACTTAAAAGACAGTTCTAAATTTTTTGCTATATTTTTAATACTTTTTTTAGAAAACACTATTATGGTGCAATCATAAAATAACATTATTATTTACTTATAGACTACTACTATACTGTACTTGAGTTTAAGGTTAGAATTTTTGTTTCAGAATTGGGTGCAATACAGAACTTAGGTTCTCAGGTAAATCAGGCATAATGATAATATACTTATTTTGTGATAAAGTATAATAAATAACTTTGGAACTTACACTTTTTGAAGAGTTACTAGCATGCAGTTCTTTTTTCACCAAATCCATCAATTGTGATACAGTTACTGATGTAATCTTAGTCAGTAGTGTAACAAGGGTTGCAAAGTAACCAGTTCTCATTTCTGGGACATTTGCACCCAAACTTCTTATTAATCGTTTCAGAGCATAGCTGAAATCTTTATCATGCTAAAACATAAATTAATCCACAAATGAAGTTAACACAGTTCCCTTTTACTATATTCTATATGGTCAGCAAGAATTTGCTTTTGCGTTCATTGGCATTCTTCATCTCTGTCTAGTGAAATGAAGCATTCTTATATCAGATAATGGTAAATCTACGAAGCCTCAATTCTTCACTAAAATTTAGGTTAAGTACTTAATGATTACTTCCAAAGGTTTATATTCAATAAAACTAAACAATAACTTACCTCCTTGCTCTGTAGTTGTGATATAATTTTAGCGCCACCGTTTACTTTATCATCGTCTTTAGTTGCTCGTAATAAATCAAATGCATCCAAAACCGAAGATGTTACTCTCACTTCTTTGATTTGGTTATTAGTATCAATCTCTTCAATCGTATTGATTTCCATTTTGAAGACAAAGTATCAAATAATAGTAGATATTACGTTCTATATCCCCATTTAAGGAAGGATAACCGTAAATTCCTAAACTATGCTACGCTATTAAAATCAGCATACCATTCCACACTTGTCACATGCTTGACAAACACACCACGTTTATTTGACATTAGATGACAGCACAGTAGCATAGATTAAAATATCAGACGGCCTTTTATGATGCATTTCGTAAATCGCAATTGCATCTCTAAATGAAAAATGTGTTGGAATTTGGCAATTAAGTTTAATACCTAAGTGAGAGTTTAAGTAGAATTTCATCCCATAATTTTTGTGCATTTAGCAATGCGGTTGCGATTACCAAAATGAATTTTGTGTAGGTGCTACGTAAATCCCTTAGACCTAGTAGAGATGATAACATTAATTTATAAAAAATGGGTTTTCGTAAACAACTATTAGAACGAGTAAACATAGTGTAACAAGTTTCCTTCAGCTATAAATTTTTGGATCCCCCCATCCAACTCATTGAGGCCTATATATATAAATTACTGTGTCCTTAATTACACATTTTTAGTATTCTCCTTATAATAGGGAAGGTAAGGAATCTTAGTCCAAACAGTCTTACCAAACTTATAAAACTGTCTTATTTAATTATTTTTTTCTTTATATATTAGTACATATGGTAAGTATTGTAGGTATCAACTTTATTCATGTTGATAATCTACAAACTGATGCTTGATTGTATATTTGATCGAAAAATGCACCACTTAGTCCAGCAAAATTAACATACAATTTAAAATATACAGAAACGTAATTTATGCAAAAAATATATTTTATTTGATAAATTCTCCCTATAACAGAGAAGGCAAAGGAATTCGAAGCTCAGTCAGCCAATTTTATACAGTTATTTTCTTTTTAGCTATGGAGTTCTTCACGACTGAATGCATGCAACAACGATTAAGATAAAATGATACGAAAATGGAATTAAATGTTAATGTTTACTATGAAATGATACGAAATATGATAATGAAATGATACGATAGTGAGAAACAAATTAACTAAAACTACAAATGAATGAATCACAATGAAATACTGACAAAGCCCACGTAAGTTACCAATTAATTCTGAATTATATATTCCATATATTATTACTATGTAACGAACCTTTCTGTCATGAAACTACACTACATTCATATAAAAAGTTTCATTTAGACACGAAATACAGTAAACATATTCATGATGATGATGATGTACCGATCTGCCATTACGCGCCAAAACCTTCTACACACTTTTTATAAAGAATTCTACTTTTTGAATACAATGTGATCCAGTTCAAACATCCATGTCTAATGTTGTTATTTTTACCTTAGTCAAAACTTTGAAATGCGATTCGTTTTGCCCACTTACAAATTCACTCCGTCACAATTTTCTTATCATAAAAATCTTTAACAACGCCATTGCGACAAAAACTATAATTATTGAAGTATCTATGTACTTTTGCCTAGTAATGTAATATTTTAAAATAAGAAAATATATTGTATTTCATTGCCATTATATTAAAATATTTAATTTTAATTATAATCATTTTTTAACTATGGAGTGAAGAAAGTCCCGCGTTAGCGCATCACTAGTCTCCAAACATGGCAGGTCGTAGTGGTTTTGACGATGGTAATCCCAGGTATTTATTGTAAAATATTATTAATAACAACTTACTTTATATTTTTAGTGATACCTACTGAAGTTTTTAATGCATATTTATATATTATAACCGAATTAACCCATTAGTGTTATTTAATTTCGTTGTTTTTGCGATGTGATAACTTTGAATAAATGTGTGGTTTTTAATGAATCTTGCGAATTTTGTGGTGGTTGCTATCAATTATTAGTTATTTATAGAATAATAAACATTAAACTTACAAGGCTAAGTCGGTTATTAGTTGTTTTTAGGTTATATTAATTCATCGTTTTGGTTATGCATTGTAGGGACTTCGGCGGAGGCCGGAGGACCCTCGGTGGCCGCCCACTTCCCACTGAGCCGCCTTATAAGGCTTATGTGGGAAACTTACCCTCTGGAATAATTCAAGGCGATATCAACAGAATCTTTCCTGTAAGTGAAAGTTGAGATATTATATATAGGATTTTTAGATCTGACAGTATTGTGATTGATATTTATCGCACTTAAAGTTTAATTTGCATAAGTTGATAAGTTTGAAAAATTAAATTTTTCATTACTCTTTCATATTCAGGTACTCATAAAGTGTATATAATAGCATAATTAAGAGAATCTATTCGGAAGATGTGAAGTATATATAATCAAATCTAAATTTACAACAACTTACAATTAAACTATATATAATGTTTTGCAGGGCTTAGCAATAAAAAATGTGCGGTTAGTGATGGATAGAGAAACAGACAAATTCAAAGGCTTCTGTTATGTGGAGTTTGAATATCTTGATGATCTTGTTAAGGCTATTGAGATGAATGGCGTTTTGAATGTAGATGGTAATTTTATTAAAATTGATGTAGCTGAAGAGAAGAGAAACGACAGGTAAGAATTATTACAAGTTATTACAAGTACATAGATATTTGAAAGGTGTTTCTGAAAATGTTACCACTAATTATCAAAATATTCTTCATAAAAATAACTTAATTTAATTAACTATTAGTACTTAGCACTTGAACACTTGATTAGATGTGATTGCTGAAAGATACTATACCAATTCTTAAACAACTGAAAATGAAATGAAATGCTTAAAAATATTTAATTGGGTAGTAATGTGTAAGAATGCAGTCATCCATATTTTTCCCTGTTTTTGTATTTCATTATTTTGTATATGTATTCTAAAAGGATGTTAGTTAATTTCCCATGTTATATTTCTGTTCAAATTGCATGGATTGCCTAGTTAAAGTATTACATACTAGTGGACTCTTTATTTCACTGAAAAAATATCACCAATGCCATCTTTTAAATAAATCTGAAGTAGCAATGAAAGAAATGAGAGCTTTATTGTTTAGCATGTCAGTTAGACGATTGTTCATACTAAAAAATCAATTTTTAATTGTATATTTTGTAGTTTTCTTACAGATTTTCCTAATTATTTTTATTTTTAAACCATCCATCCATTCAAATTAAAAAAAAAAAATACTCAAATAGGTATAGTCATTTTTGAGTTTTAGTGATACTAACATCAATTGATTTTTATACATAGATTCATGAACATGAACATTATCAGACTTGATAATAAGAATTATGAAAACACTACTTTATTTATTTTTATCAAAGTATTTTAAGATAAGATTATTTCGTAGATGCATAATAAATTATTTTGATTGTAAAAATACTTGATCTTATGTTGCTATGATCAATTAGCTATGATTAAATTAAATGTAAATATCTTACATTTGGATAAACATATTTTCTTTTAAACATGTTTAGTGTACTGGGACATATTTATAATCCTGTGTAAGTCAGCTTTGATTGCGCCTTAGTAAGAGTACTACTTCGGCATTATACATCCTGTAAATCCTAGTTAACTATAATGTGTCCGCTATTACAGAGGGGGTGGTTTCGACCGCGGTCGAAGAGACGGGGGTCGTGATGGACGGGACAGTCGCGATGGCGGCCGCGGCGGTGGCGGTGGCGCTGGCGCTGGCGGTTTCAGACGGGACGGCGGCGGCCGCGGTATGTACGACCACTTCGATGCTGATCGTCGCGCGCCTCGCCATCAGGGTGGAGGGTTCACACAGGGTAACATTACTAACATGCTTGCTAACAATTTATTTCTATTTGTACAGTGCTGTATATTATTTCTGTAGAGTCGCCATCATATTTATTCTTGCAGATAAGGTGACCTAATTTTAACTTTGAACTGTTTGAATTTTCAATAAGTTCTTTACATTTAAAGTTACCATTTATATTTGAACATAATCATGTCAACTATCTACACAGATTAAGTGGTAGACTAATTGTGGTTAACTTTTTTAAAGACCTGGTTAATGAAAGTCCTCATTTTAATTATTATTGGGTGTATGAAAAAGTAAATAATTTCTTAATTGCCAATATTAATCTAATAAACCTGAGTACTAGTAACAAAATGTTGTTGTGAATGAATAGTTGTGGTGGTGGTTTGAATGTATGGTTTTTTGCTGTTGAATAGGTTACTAACTTGACATTATTAAGTGTTCAAATATTTGTGTGTATAGAAATTATGACAAGCAATGTGGTTGTGAAAATAAAGTTACTAATGGTTACTTATTGGCATTTCAAAGTTCACCACTAAAATATATCTTATGGCACTTGTACATAACATATTTTTATATTGTTACCCCTCTAGAGTCAGTCGCATTTTGACTGATAGCAGCAGCTACGGCTACCTGCTTCTTTATGAATGTAATTACTGATGGATGAAAATTAAACCTATGTCAATTTTAAAGGCCGGGATATCTTGTACATTGATTTTCACTAACTGAGCAATCAAATCGAAAACAGTTTTATTCGTGTTAATATCTGAACTAATGGGCCTTCAATACGACAGAATCTACTAAGACTAATTTAAAAAGCACAGCTTGATAATTTAACACGTTAAAGACCGCATGCCCACTGGTGAGTCACTCCGCAACAACATTACCGACACGCGTACTCACGGGTGGGCATACATTATTTACCTGGGGTCTGTTTGAACACCAGTGGGCATGATTTAAATTCAATTTATGATCACCATGGGCACTTTAATTGAAATAAATCTAGGGGTTAAATAATGTGTACTTCAAATTATTGTACACTAAAAACATATTTAAAAAATAATATGTTATCAATAATAATATGTCAGTCCCTATGCAAGAAATAAGATTTTTCAATGGAGTCTTCAATGTGTTAAAAATTGCTTTATAAACCTTAACTTTAGGTATAACATTAACACACTCCACGCACACGACTTGGCTCCCGTTAACCCTATAATGAATGTTCGAAATGTTCTTAAATTTATTATAATTTGATGTTTATGAATACACAGAGAGTCACAGTCAGCACTTCAATGTTGCGAAATAGTTAATTTTTTATTGGAATAAATATTTAATAACCAGTGCAAATATGGGCATTTTTATAGGGCATTGAATGTGTTAAAATGAATAAACTAATAATGTAAAAAATTGACATGAAGTGCAAAATAATTTAAATTTAACCTCAGTTGAAGACATGCTTTGCTTACACCATGCTATTTTTGTATCCTTAGTTAGTGACCTGAAATTCATTAATTAGTCAATATGAATTCATGACAACCACTACACATTCATGTGGTGTTGTTCATCAAATTGCATACAGTGTTTGTTCTTATTTTGATCATTATTTTTTTTGTTTGTTATATTATCTTCTTTAAAATTATTTAACCCTATTTGGCGTCTTACCAAATGAACTATCTAATAGTTAATATTGACTGTAACTGAAATGATGAAAATGATTCATAATTGAATTGGATACAATACAATAAAATTTATGAGAGTAAACTGAGGTTCTCTTAACATAATTTTTAATGTAACTTTTTTGATATTACTGCGGTCCAGACCGCGAACGAGGTGGAGGCGGCGGCGCAGGTGGTGGTGGAGGTGAGCGGTGGGCTGACGGTGGAGGCCGGGGCTCCCGTGGTGGCTCTGAAGAGCCGCGCACAGGGGATTGGGGTCGCCGACCAGGTCCCGCTGCGCCGCCCCAGCGCCAACCTAGGCGCAACTTTGATGATATGCCGCCGTCGCGTCCAGGTATACATTATTTAAGCTTCTATCCACAATGATCTTGTAATAAAATACTTTCGTGATGCTAAGTTATTATTGAATAGCATAATACTTTCAGAGTTAAAAACTTTCTATTTAGTTAATAATTCAAAATGCTAGGCAAGATATCTTTTTTTTCCATGTAAGCATACAATATTGGGTCCGGCCTTAAATAATACATTCACTTTTTTTAAATCAATATATATAATTTTTTTCTTATTTATTCAACATTACTTAAAATTTTACTTTATATGTATTAATTACTTGAGATGATATCCATTGTTATGTAATTGGGGAACTGTTTATCTTACTTCCAACAGCCTGAGCATAGATACCAAAATATACTTGACGCATGCACTGTTACTGTTCAATGTCATTGTTGTGTCGCGCACTCACCCTAAGACTATGCTGACCTTCGCAGACACGTCTGGCCGACCAAAGCTGGTGCTGGCGCCACGCACGGTGAAGGAGCCGGTTAACTCGCTGGCGTCCACGAGCCAGGCCTCCTCCATATTTGGCGGCGCGCGGCCGCGAGAAGAGAACCTCAAGGAGCTCTCGGGCGAGTAAGCTCACAGCGTATTCTATCTCTCGTGTGTACATGTATCGTCCCGACGCCCGACTCGATCCTCTATGTGTGCCCCGATATTTAATTCTATGTGAACACTAAAATTGTATATGAACTCGGTTTTGTTAGGATATGTGGTTGTAAATCATTTTTATCATATATTTTGTTAGCATTATTGTGTCGATGAGCTTTATTGTTTTAGCGCGCTGCCGCGCTCGTTTTGTGAGCGCCGCCCGCCCGCGACGCTTTTAGTCACGCAGTATTTAAATTGCTAGTTGGTTTCGTAAATTCATCTCAGGGCTTGTTTATGCGATATTCACTTGCATAATATTTATATGAAGGACATTTTTTTCGTTTGTAATTTTTTGCTATATACATATTTTGTATGCATATAGCGAAACGGATATTTTTATTTTCATAGTTTGTGGCGATTTAAGGCTTAGTAACGATTCTTTGTTGTAATTGTTTATCATTTATTAATTGTTTAGTTTTATAGGTCGTGAAAAAATTAATCATTGATTGAGTAATTATGATGCATAATTTAAGAGTTGATTAAATGGTGATGTAATTATGGTGTCATTAATAAAATTAACTTCCACGTACTTGGATTTCTACTTTATTAGATATTGTGTAATGTAATAATAAGTTACGTGGCAAAGAAACAAAAAAATCGCAAAATTGTAACAGAACATAGCAAAAAAATAAATAAAAAGTGAACTCTTTTTAATTGAGGGTTTGTTTAGACTTTCTATTTCTGTTTTATCCTCTTCCTACTTTCATACTTCCCTTACTATATTATAATTCAAAAATTCTTGAAACAAGAAATTTTCTTGTGTAATGTATTTTATTATTACTTTGTAAAGTACAAGAACAATAAAATAAATCTAAATTAGGCTCGTTAAATAAGTTGGAGACTACTACTTTACTGTCAAATATAGTTAATAGGCCAGCAGGCCAAATTTCATTGTGCACTGAAATAAACTACATTTAAAAAAGTTAAAGATTTCATAACATAATTTGATGTTTCTGAAATGGACATGATTCCCTGAGCATAAGTCAGTATGAACTGAAGAAATAAACTCATTTTCATACACTGTATAGTATAAATTAAGAATCTGATGTATTATTTATATGCAGTTTATAGTTAAATTTTATTCAGAATTTTTATATTCTTAGATATAAAAATGTTGACTATAGACATGTGCATCACTGATTGTGGCAGTGTGAGGAGAGCAAAAAGAGCATTCATGTATATTCAATTATATAAACATTGAATTTATAGGCCATTGCATAACAGTATGGGGTAACTCTTTGCTACTTTTTTTAACCATTAATCCCAATTCTTCCAAAAGTATATAATTTATATTCCAAAATTAAAAGAGAATCAATTAAATTTTTTAAATCTCAATGTGTTTAAGAGCAAAACCTGTTCACTAACTGAATAGATATTGCTCTAATTGAAATTGATATATCACAAACATCATAAAAGAGATATAGAATAGAAAGTGATTCTGAAATAACTCTAGTAACAAATATGGTAGAATTTTATTTCATATATCTAGATCATCATCAGGGTCCTCTTCATCCCAATCATCTACAGCATCAGGCTCATAAAAGATTTTGCTTTCACCTTCATTAATTTTACTCATATAAGGCAGTTGCAGTTTATATTTTTCTAGTTTTTCAGTTTGGTCCACTTCTATTTTAAATGTAGATAGATTTTGTGGTAATGGTTTTGCAATTTCCTCATCACTTTTTTTGTCTTTAACAATAGGCATTAGTTTTAGAGTAGACGTTCTCATGTCATACAATAAAATTTCATCACTCTTTATTAATTTTCCATTTTTTTTCAGAAGAATATGAAGTAAAGACAACTTAGATTTATCATAACAAATTACAGCACTAGCTATGTGGTTTAAATTTTTTTTTATCTTGGATGACAAAAACAAACAATCTGAATGTAGATTCAATATTAATTTCATTACGTTAGTATCGGCTACGAGTTTCTTCAATATTCTCAAGCACATAGGCCAACCAATATCAAGTGCCATTTGATTTACTGAATCAATAATTATAGAACATTTTTTACTGGTATACGTTTCCATGGAGTGTAAATCAAATTCTTCATGGTAAATTATATCACATTGCCCTTTGAAAACATTTCTCCAGAGGAAAACTGGCTGTTCGTAGCAGAAAAAGTGTAATGTTGATTTATCATGTACCACTAGTTCTTGGAGTAAAGGCACAGTGTTTGTATTCTCGTTATCTTCTATTAGAATAATTGGGGCAGCTTGCAACCGCAATAAAGTCATTGCTAATGAATAATATAGTAATTTGTTTTGCGATTACAATATTTAAAAAACTACAACACGCGAGAGATGGGTTTGTTCGGTTGTCAGACGAATGACACTGACATTTGTTTTTTTAATGTGTAGTTTTTTTTGTTAGTTTTCTCCCTCTTCCCTTTAAGGGAAGGCAAAGGGAACTGAAGACGGATTTTTCTTTACGACTCCGGAATACCGGTGTAACGGTTCCGCTATTTATTTAATGACTAAATAATTTTTTTTTAGATGTGGAATGCAATGTAAGTGATTATGATAAAATAATACGATAATGGAATGTTATGTCAACGATTACGATGAAATAATAAGCAAAAGAGAATGAAATGATACAATGTTGCTAAATAAATGAAATTTAAGCACCCAACCGACCCCGCCATTACTCGGCAATAACTCCTTTGCAGTTTTTTTCGTTAATCGGTTAAAAGGCAAGGTGATGTAATCTCAGCGTAGACTACTATGTCGTACATTATTTCTTTCTTCAATAGCAAAAGCTTCGAGAATCTGGGGTAATGCATTCCCAAAACTCGTGAAGTGTAACGATATAAATGGTAGTCGTCATTTGACGTATTGCACAGTATTTAAACAAATGTAAGTTAATAGTAATGATCAAATTATGCACTGATAAAAATAAAATCATACCGTAAACGATTAATTCTAAAAAGTACCAAACTGATGCTTTTATTTCTTTCATATAGAAAATGCAGTATGCAACAATCTTTTTCTATATAAATCTATACATTTTTAAGCTTACAATTCGATTTAGAATAAGACAGTTGAGTGATAGTATAGTTATAAAAAATCGAATCGACACCATTCTGTTACTCTTTGACTTCTCCCTATACAAGGAAAAGCAAAAACATTTTGCCCATACAGCTGTGTCTAGTGTATTTCATTACTTATTAATGAAATATCAGTGTATTCCATTTCCATGTATACTGGAAAAGATTGCTTCCAAACAGGCACACAATGAAATTCTACACGGTGGGTAACCACGAGAAAATTCTCAACGCTTATCACATCATGCCATGGCATCACGCAATTGCTTGCGTATTCGTTACTTAAAATTACTAAGACATGTCTTTCATAGGATTAGATTTCACTTCTTCGAATGTTGTTTTCTCTGTTTAATGTATTATAAAAATGTTGTTTGTTTTCTGTCATTTAAAGAACTTCCAATAAGTCTCAATGCTAGGCCCCGGAAACTCATGTTATGCAACTTTTCTAAAAGAATATCATATAAATCGCAGTCGTACTTGATATTCTTTAAAAAAAGTCCAAAAACAACATCTAACTCCTAAGACATGTCCAAAACAAACCTTGAAGATAGTGGGAGTAGTGGATTTACTTTTTTGAAATCCAAACTCGTTTTTACTAAGTAAATTATATATATTAATTATTATATATATTGTAATGCAAAAGTTTGTTATAAAAAACTTCTTGAATATTTTATAGATGTTTGAAAACAGAGTGAATAACAAGGAAAATGGAATTAAACACATAGATGAAAAGAATCTTAACACTAAATCTCATTAGATACGCCAATTTACTTCATTCACAATATGTATTACTCTTTTTTTCATATTATCATCTCTATGGCGATGATAACTATGAACGGGAGTAAGGTTACGGGCACCTGTAATGGCCTCCAAATCTCCCTTACAATGATTCCTTTTCGACCAGTATAGAAATTCAATATTTATAGTTTAAAGTAGGTTAAGGATTTATGCTTTAATTATTGGCATTGGTAATACTTTGTCCCGAAACGCGTATAAGCACTGCAAATAAATTATGTAACTTAATAATAATACTTGATATCACTTGATGGAAATTAGTATGAGGAATCATATGCGAAAACAGCGAGTACAGCATGGGACAAAAGAAGCCTCAGCCACCTCTTGCCGACCTTTTCGGACCAAATGTGCTATTTTCACGCTTCCAACAAATCCAACATTGTGAAGGAGTTGCGGTAAAGAATTTCACGCTCTAAATGTGTGACCGATAAATTGGTTACTAAATCTCTTTGTGCAACATTGGTGATGTAAATAGACAGTGAATTTATAACTCCTTAGACAGGCACGCGAGGTCCCGAGAAGGAAGGATATGGTGGGACAAGGTCAAAAGCTCTATATAAAACTCACAATGTTGCTGCCGGAAGAACTATTAAACAACGCTAGACTTAAGGGTTTTCTTGTGATATCGTGATCTCTGAAACACTGATAACTATAAGAATGTATCAACATGAACATAGCATTTAACGATAGCCGTGAGAGGGGTTTTTAGTAATGTTCGAGTTACTCTGGACGATGTCACAATGAACCCGGTAGGCAGTGGTGGTACTACGACCCGCTTCTGTGTAGCACGTTATAAATTTTCCTGCTTCCTTCGTTTTTGGTATCGCCTTAGTGGGTTCTACCCTAAAACGCATAATTTATTCCCAGAATCTTAAATATTTTTCACATTTCTCTTGACTGCGTCTACCTCAGAGGACTAAGACGCTAGAGACGCTATAGGTACTAGTTTTTTTTATTGCAATCAAAATTTGTTTTTTTATTAAAAGGATGACGGATTATTGCACAAAAAAAATAGAGGTTGAATAATAATAAAAATTTATTGTACAACTAACATTAATTTTTATTATAATTTACTACCTACTTAGACTTAGCCTTACTCTTTTTCAGAATATATTCCTTTATGTAGAAATCTGAGAAGAGGAACAATATAAATATGTTGTGTGGCAAAAACATGAAGGAGACCCACTTTGGGTATTCGCACGATGGCTCGAAGAGCACGTGACCAAAGTGGAGGATCAGTAACAAGAACTGCAACTGAAATAAAAATTATAATTAGACAAAGTTACAAACATCAAAAAGGGCACTAAACCATTAGAATATTTAATAAATAATGCCTCGTTTCTTATAGGTAATTCATCGAAATTAGACTCGTTTGGTAAGTACGTCAGTAATCTTAAACACTGACATTTAACATATCCATAAACTCTAACCGGGGCACCTAAATCAGTGTGAATAATAATATCAAACGTCGCCATTGAAAACTGAAAAATATATCGCATAAATCTTTAATTTTGTATAATAATATATATTTTTACAGTCCCAAATTTAGTAGCGTAAATAAGAGCATGTGTTTTTGTACTAGAAAACATAGAAATAAAGATAAATATAGTAATAAGTGTGTATAAATATTAGATTATTAGATATATAATATAATTAAATTGTAACAAGCCTATATCTGTACATTGTACATATTGAAATATTGAATAAAAGACTTAAAAAATTAATATGGGGCTGTTTCTTAAGCAACAAAAGCTAAAACTTCAATTTAAGAATTTTTGTCTGTCAGTTTATCTGAATGGAATTGAATGCAGTTTTCACCAATAAAACTATTATAAGTAATAAAGTAGAAAAACCGAATTCCACGCGGATGAAGATACGGGCAACAGATATTACTAAATAAACATATTTTTTTGTGAACGTATGAAACAAAAAGTAAATTAAACAAGAGAGTCACATACAAAAGTGGGTTTATCTCTAGAAAGAGGTCTCTATTGATCTAAGAGAGCCAACCAACAATTTACGTCGATGTGGCATTTGCGGGATGACATACAACATCTATGACACAAATATTCGTACTTATTATACACACATCTGCCCTTTCAGAATTCGAACTTTGAAGCTCTAGTTTAGTGGACAGGGTTTAATAGCATGACCTGTCGGTGTATATGTTCTGTGGATAAACTTACGATCTGCATCTGCGTGATATATTTCTTCCACCACTGCCGCACCCACTGCGGTCGTACGACTGATATTAGATAGTAGGTGTACATGACCGCGTGTACCATCGAGTTGATGCAGCCCAGCATCACCCCATGACCACCTACCAAAGAAAACAAGAACCCTCTTTTAACACAAATTAACAGATCCCCATGATTAAATGTGCTTCAAATTAATATAAAAAAATATATTGCCTTATATCTAAATGCTTCATAAGTAAAACGACTATATTGAGTTAATTATTAGCCTTAATTCCTACATAACAAATTTCAATTAAGTATTTTAAAGTAAGCAGGTATTGCCTGTGGGTGGGGTTTTTAACGAATGCAATAAGCGATTAACTAGGTAGTAACAGTTAAAGAATGAAACGGAATTGTAATAAAATGACAATATATTTCGCTGATTAACGTCTATTACCGAATCGGTAGGTAGATAAGCGCTTTAGTTAACTATTGTGAGGAATATTTCTACAAAAATCTAAATTAAAAAACATTGTCGTCATGATACTGCCATTTGAATAAATTGTATTTTAATGTATAAAAACAATCAATTGTTTTACATCGGCATAAATTCATTGTTAATTACCTATTACCTATACATTGTTTAGTAACGTAATCACGGGTAATTTATTACACTGAACTTGTTTTGATACGTGTGGTGCTGAAATAGAGTGCAGTTACTGAAGTGAAAATAATTCAAAGTTAAATTGTTAAATGAATGTGCATGCAAATGTATAAGTAAGTATTTTATGAATCGGATGAACAAATTTAGCTTACCCGTGCTAATCCTAATTAACTGTATTAGTGGATATAGTAAAGTTATGATCCCAACGAATACCGTCTTATGATAACGTACCTAATAAAATAAATATTAAATGTATAGCAAGAAATTGAAAAAAGAAGTTTTGAATTGTTTGATGATATTCAATGAAAATTATTTATTATTTCGTTAGAATTACACTTAATTATATAATAATCAGTTCAATTTCTAAACAAGTAGGTAGGTATCTTCCTAAATTTTAAAAATTTCGTTAATATAATAAGTAGTTAAGTACCTAGTTTACAATTTGCTTAAAATAATATAGCCATGCAATCTTTTAAATTTTTCACAAAACCACATTTTTACAAAAAATGCTGAAAACTATAATAAACAACAAATAGTTTAGTTCCCTATAAGATTATCAACATTTTTGTCCCATACCTTATTAAACTTGAATAACAGAGAATACTATAATTTTATAGAACCTAGTAAAATTACTAATATACCTATTTTACCGCAATAAGATATCAATTATACCTAATAAGCGGCAATAAGTATTTCAAAATAAATGACAAATCGAGTATGCTTTTAATATATTTGACATTTTGGTAACCACAAACTATATTAAGGGCAGGATCCGTGGTGGTAAAATCAATAAATATTTCCTACCTGGAACATATTTGGTGCCAATGAAACCCAGCAAACACATCCCTAGGTGATGGTACACGTGCAAAAATGACACGTGTGAGAATTTTTTCCGCAGTACGAAAAATATCTGAAATTAAAGAGTCACATCTTAATTAAATTAAATAAGTATGGGTGATCGTGATCTAGGAAAGGCCTTGTTCCGCTATGCAAGCGGAAGTGTTAATACTAAAACATAATTCAGTAATGTTAAAAAGATCGAGAATCAGGCGTATGTTGTTATTTAATTTTTTTTAAATATTTTGAAGTAAACGGCAACAAATACTTTTACAAAAAGCACATAATTTTTTTCTAATTCTTTGAGATTGTCTGGAAGAGATCGTTGATTAGCGATAAGAACGCCCTTGTACAATATAGAATCTTAAAAATTGTCCTTAATTTGTAATTTATGGTTTACACTAAAACATATTCTTCCTATCTATATAACTTTGAAGAATAAATTATCTTTGCAGCTTAAACTATAAATGTAACTAGTATCAATGCCTATCAATTGATGATATCTTAACCAAACACAATCAATCAAATGATACCTTAACAAAGTATCTCCAATCTATTATTATCGCAAGTAAAAGTACCTATGAGTATATAGGTATCATAAGTGTACTCTAGCGAGCTAAGAGAGTACAGTAACTTCAATTGCATATATTACTTAATTAAGAGCATTGTTAAGCTATATAACATAATTTATTTCACAAGAATATGATAAAAAAAATTCGAATAAAAAAGTTCTAGGAGGTGATACTAAATACACACGAATTACAAGTGTCTACCTAATAAGTAGATCGTCAATAACTATTGCTATTTCATGTTGCCAATGCCAAATACATTTGACAAATCATTCACAATGTATGAAGTAAGAGTTATCGAACATCTTATCGGGAACCGCATACACCACACGATAACATCCGATTAAACTACAAAAATAGTTCTAACGCAAAATAATCCATTCATTTTAAAAAATATATGGCTTGACTTGTTTTTATATACATATTAATGTAGGAATTTTTGTTGATTAAATATTTCGATCTCACTAAAACTACAAATTGTATTCCAATAATTTACTACACTACACAACATTAAGGTTATATTAGAAGTTAGATTATTCTGAAGAACTTTGTATATTCTATACCTAGTATATTCTTATTATATTCTATAACTTTCAATTAAGAGCCCTAAAAGAAATATTTTTTGTGAAAATACCAAAAAGAAGCTACCGATAGGAAACAAATAATATCAACGTAGGTAATATTCCAAGCAAACATTCTGCACCGATTTCTACATGGCAAGTTTTGAAATAACTTAGTTACTTACACTGTCAATTAAAAAGTGACCAATTATCTACTGAAACCTAATTTTCATATTACAATCTTAGTATAACGTGCTATGGTTGCTTCGAGATTCCACAATGGTTCTACATCGTTATTTGGATGACACGTTAAGCCGTTGTTCACCAACCCGCTTTAGCACAGCACGGTGGTCTCATGTCAAGGCCTAAACTCCTCATATGTTGCTGTTATGTCAAAAAGCCTGTGTTCGGCAGTGGAATTTTTACAGGCGTTTGATGATTATAATGGTTATGTTCTTATCTTATTCTTATAGTGAGATCGACAGAGCTTATAAGTCAGTAAAGGGACAAGCACAAAAGATCCCATTGGGTCGACGTGCTCCGGGAGTAATCCTGGCCCTACATCAAGATAAGATAAGTAAAGTAATACACTCCTTATTTTTTATACGGTAGGGTTAAGCGTTAGTGAGTAGTACTACCGTTCTACGGTAACGGTGCCGTAGTAATACCGTTTAGAGTAACGAGCTTTTAATATAACACAAAATGGTATAAGTTCTTCCTTTATTACATTGCAAAAGCGTGTTAACGAAACTACGATCATATAATATTAATAAAACACTTTCAAGTCAGCGTATACGCACGTCGCAGTGGTGAATTATCGCAGTAAAGTATACATAGCAGTAATTAACTTCGCTATTAGGAACTACACTCGTACAGTAGATTGTTTACTTGTTAATTGGAAAATAAAAAGTGATATGGAGGTATTACCGTATCAAGCAGATCGACAATCTTGATCATGTAGTAGAGCCAAACGCGGCTGACCACGACGCGTTCAAGCGGTGTGTCCTCGTAGATGATCTTTTGGCACCATATGCTGTAGTTCCCGGGCAGGTATAGCCTGGTTAAACACTGTGCCACACAGATTAATCAATGAAATACTCTTAGTCGAATTCAGACTTGGGGGATGAACTTAAAATAACAGAAATGGAAGAAAAATGACATTATTTTTTTAATGAGTTCACAAAGGGGACCTTTTATGTGGTGGTAATACAAATATATTATGAAAAAAGGTTTGGGACACATTTAACCTACATAAAGCACCAAAAGTGATAGGAACGACGATGTTTCAAGACGTTGAAGTTCTGATGTACCCATATATTATTAATTGTTTGTCATAATTGGTTTTACTTAAAAAACTATTTGTTCACGCCATTTCTCTAGACCAACTCAGAAATCGCGCATGGATAACAGAGTTGTTTACTTAGATATATAGTGAAGGTCAAACAACACTAAAATGTATATGCTGTACATGAACACAAGAATACAACCTTTACTTGTAAGTTTAGATTTTATACATAAGAATATTTATTCACCTTAAATCAAAAGGAAGTTGTTGTGTATATAATTGCATGGATATCATGTTGAATTGAAGCAGAACCAACCCCTAACTGCTCCAAAACCTTATTGCAAAAGTTTAGGAAATCCTTTCTTTGTTGCACATCTAAAATTTGTATTTCTTTATCGGCCTATATATGTTTCTTCCTATGACTTGGGCTCCGTCAAGGAAGATGTTATTAGACATGAAACACACCTAACACCTTATTAGTTAGACAAGTCGAGGCCAAATAAAGAAGTATGTTCATTTATGCTGCATTAGTTGTCTTCGCTAATGGACTCTCCTTACTGCTGACAATAACATGGCGTTGAAACATTTTCCGTACTTTGTATACACTAAAATCAACGACAGCTTTTTCACCTTTTATAATTTTTCCTGCATCTGTCGTCTCATGGCTGATACCACCTACCTCGGACGTAGAGGTCCAAGTTTTAGTTTCTCTTGGAGGCGGAAATTTCAACCTACCCAGGCGGACTTAGAAATAGCCAACCACCACCAGCCATCCAGCTACAATCAGCTTAAGTCTGCCGGCATTACAATAATGTTATCAGGTCCTCTGTGTTTACGGAATCCGGCTGAAGCACGCTTCTATCTTTGGCCTTACAGCATTAGGTGACATTAAAGTCAAGAACTACTAGATGAAGCTTCAGATTGAATGGTAATCTCATTTGTTCTCATTAATCTAATTAGATCAAACAACTGCGTGTCGCTTCCCCTAACATGAAGGCCAGAAATACGATTTCGTAGCATGCTTAACTAAGTTGGTTGTAAATTCGCGATTTGTAACCGCGCTTAGGAAACTCATTTTCAGGTACACAGCCGGATTTAAAAACTCGGATTGTGCTACAATTGAAATCCATAGAATATGCTATATTGTACTGATTGTCTGCCCCACCGTTGTATTAAAAAAACTTTTTATGTAAAACAATGCTAAAAAGCAGATGGCTCACCATTTGGGAAGTGTACCTATCGCTACATGCAATATCAAGAAATTAATACTGCAAGTGGTTCGGCATTCTGGAGACAAGAATCGTTAATTCTCACGTATCCTATAATTACACTAGCTACCAATTCCTACACACCGAAATACTTCACGGCAGAAATAGAAAAGGCGGTGGTACCTACCAATATGACCCTGCAATCGGGTGTACCACATAGTAATTGATATCTATTGCCACTATGGAAGGAAACCTAAATGCTTAATGAATAATTAATCAAGTATTATTAAATATTCAATGCGTGTATGATATGTATTTTTTGACTAAATCTCAGAAAAAAATACTAAAAAAATAAATAAGATATTAGTCATGGTGTTCACCAACCTGTTGAGCTAAGTAGGCTGACAGAAATATTTGTACAACGTTGTAGAGTATGATGAGGTTCTTCAGATTGTAGGGCGGGCGGTTGGCCATGAAGGCAGGACCCCAGGACCTCACGAACCGGTGGTACACGTACATGATCACCAGGATGGGTATGGGGCTCGACACGAACGGGAATGTGTTCGTCCGAGGATCTATATTGGACAAAGATTACTTACAAAATTTTATCGTTGCTGGTGGATTTCAATCGAATAAATAAAGAAACCGAAATTGGCTTCCTTGATAATCTTGCAATTAAATAAAGCTTGACTTAAATATTTTTTTTAAGTACAACAATTGACATGATGGTAATCAGTGAGGGGAGTTAATATAAAAAAAGGAAATGAATATAAAAAATAACGACGTTTTAACGCGTTGACCTTTGACGAGTCACAATTTGCATATGAACGCATTAAAATATTACAAATAGTTGGAATTTAATTTAAATGTACTTTATATTTATTTATTATTAATAGGTACGCACAAATTCCCAATAGATTTTATAATTCTATGAGTGTGTAATGAAAAATTAAATACTTCGGTATGTAATAGATGGAGATTACAAAGTAGGTATATGAAATGTTATTATGTGTTATATAGTATATTGTTAACGTAATAGTATGTAGATCATTTGTAGGTCTGTAGTTTGTGAGTAATTTTTTTTGACAAAATATGTAGTTTTTAAGTAGTTTTTTAATAATCACAAGGGAAATTCTTATAATTTAATAAAATTTTCAAAACCAAACAATGATCCGTTGAGCGTAATTTAGTCATCCACCAAAAAGCAATTGAAAATTTGATTACTAGTTATTTTGATCATTGACATGAGATTTGCAAGTTAGGGAGCTAAAGCGTTGAACCCACTGAGACAGCGCCGGGAGCATTGGGAGAGCGAGAAACTATTTAATGTTCAAATTACAATGGACCGTGTCTCACAGAAACCGGCGTGGCGGTACTTCGGCTGGTTAACATGTAACTCAACGCAGACATGTAAACAACTTGCCTTGCAACAATCGTAATTCCTCGCAATTGCATGAAGATGAAAAATTGTAATCTAACTTAACAGGGGCTTATTTCAAATCCCATACGTTTTGTGTTGAGTGATAGACATATCGACCATCAAAATGCATCTTGTCTAGGGGTTTCAAAATATGTTTCTTTTTAAAACAAACAAACAAAGTTTTCTTTACTTTTTCGTAATGAATTAATGAACTTTTTTCAATATTTTTTGTGTGCAATGAAGGCCTCGACATTGTACTCGACGTGTATAATTTTATAGAAATAAAAAAAACTACCTAGACCATTAATACTGAATGTGGTGTTGTCTTTCGTTATTTAAAATAACTCTAAAAAAGGAATGCCCTCAATAAAGAATATAACCAATTCTGTATGTACTCACCAGCCAAGCCATCGTTTAAAAAGTTGTAGTAATCTGTTATGTTCTCCACTACCGTCCCCATACTTGCGATGGATCTAAAAAAGGTTTAACATTCATGAATAAATTACGTACCATTTGATAAATGGAATACCAATATAAATTCTAAAAAAGGTTAATGGTCAAAGTTTTGTATTATTTCTTTATTAATTTTTTAGTTCATCGAAATTTCACTTAATTTTTCAAATTCGTGACGAAAAACACTAGTGATACTGAAGAGCTTGAGCCAACGAATTCGAATAATTATATAGTTTTGTCTTAGTCGGATAAATAAAACGAGAAATATAGTACAGCAAAATTTTAAATTATATCTTAGTTACTAGGTCTATATGCTCGAGAATTTAAGTACGACAGATTAACGTAGATGCTTAGATATGTTATAGGATTATGTGAGACAGAATTTTCGATAAAAAGTACTATTTAAATAATAGTCAAAAAAATATACATCAAGATTTTTAAATATTCTCATTATCATTGAATCGATCGAATAGTCCAGTGGGCTTTAACTTCTTCGTAATAATATGACAAGGCATTTTACTGAAAACAATAACGGTATAAATATTTATGTATTAATTAATTCAGGGCAACGACTTCCCTTAAGTATTTTATAAAATATTGAAAGAACAGTCACATAATCGATACCAATTCGTACTGATATTGATTGAGATGAAGCTAATGTGGAAAACATAGATTAGCAACTATGTTTTAATCCATCAATAATGTACATTCTCTGCTCTTTTCCAAAGGAAAAATTTACTTAATTGACTGGTACCAAACCATAAGTCTAGGTTAGTTCTTATATAAAGCTAATATATTAATACTAAATGGATAGATATTAGGCAAGGAAATAAGGTTGGACTAAAAATTTTCTTACTTAAAGAAAGCCAATTTTTTAGATTTATTTCATTCGAAGGAAAAAGGAAAAAGAAAATCTTTTCACTACCAATATAATTTCTTGATAAAAAATATGTAAAAGGAAGTGATCCTTTATGCTGACTAAAAACATAAGGAAAATACTTATTTATCAATAATTTTGTTCGTGATACCAAAATAAAAATGGCTGGTAATTCTCTTTTATAACAGAGCATGTAATATTACAAAACTTACTGGACGTATTGACTTTGCTATCTAAGTAGGTAGGTATATCAAATGTTAATTAATTCGTGATGCTTTGGATTGAATAAAATATTATAATTATCTAAGAATTAATTAATTAACCTTCTTAGTAAGTAAAAGTTAATAACTACTAAAAATCACCGATTTAATAAAAACAAAATAAGAAGCGAAAACTTCAAGAGAAAACCTTGTTCATGGAAATATTGTGATTCCAACTCGTCCTAGATCTAAAGTGGAATTTGGACGGCTATTTCTCAAGATACAAGACAAGAGGTTGATACTGAAGACAACAATATGGATAGAACTACAGGAATGCCTACATACATCAAAATGCCGGGAATAACTGGCTGTACTTTGCATAGGAAGTTCGGACAGAGGAGGAAGGGATCAGATTGGAGGAGGCGTTTTGATCAGATTAGAGACGTTATACGGCCAATGAACCGAACAATACTAATATATAGAATTATTCATTCAATTAAATATACTAAAACAGATATATAAAACTACTAATAATATACTCATGCCTATTATCATAAGTAATATTATACAAATTTATAATGTATGTATACATAAATTTTAATATGTAAACAACCGTGACCCCGAGAACAAATATTATCACACAACATCTGTCCCGGAACGAACCCGGGACTTCTGGCTGAGTAGATTATAGCTGACCTTGGCCACTGAGACTTAGCCCATATGGTCAAATCGTTAGCGATGGAAATATTGGTATAAATTTTATTATTAGATAGGGATATATATGGCACCTTATATCAAATATATCAGCATACTCACTGGCGTATAGTAACTTTGAACAAGGAATGATGATGCAAAGTCTTCTCATGTCAAGGTTCCGTACAGATAACTGTTTTTGAACCGTCCAAGTTATTGCCAGCAACCACAAAATGGTAGACAATTATAACGGATTGACAAATATTAACACAGAGACCTAAACATTGTCTCAGAGTGACAACACATATTAGTAACCGTACACTTTCAGACGTTTCTTGTAAGAACTTTCGCTAAGTTCAAATAAGAAATCCGTGGTTATTTATACTTTGTTATCCATAATAACAGGACCTCAATACTGACTAACTTCACAATATCAGGTGGTCAAAAAAAGTTCAATTTTTGCTTGTTGTAATTGTATAATAAATAAAAATCACAATCTGTTGAGAACTTCATCCAGTTTTTATTTCGAGCTATGCGATCGAATTGAGATTATTTTATTGCAATTGGAACATTTGGTTATTACAATCGGGTCATTATGGCTTAAGGAGTAATTAATTTTTGAAAGACATTTAGAAAACTTGTTGTCGTGAGGATTTTATGGTACTTAATGGGTGTAGTTCTAACATAGTCAATATAGACAAAGTATGATTATATTGAATTATTCTTTTCTTTTTCAAGTAAGAAAAAAGGTGTTAGTATAGACGATACATAATTTTATTTAATAATTAATACTGAATGTGTGCGAGCTATGGATTCTTGTTATTGTTACACTAAATTGTAATGGTACAATTTAGTTTTTAGGTTTAAGTTTATTTTTTTGGCAAAATAAATGTCTGTAAACTTTTTTTAAATATAGATATAGTAGAATAGAGGTAAGATCTTGAAACCCACATGTTTTCACAACACGATCACTGAAACTTCTTTATCTGTTCGTGCGTGGCTGCTAACCATTGAGCTACTAAGGACTAGGCAGAAGTGAAACATTGCGGTACTGTTTTTAAGCAAACTTCATGGCGCGGCTTCATTCGCGTAAAAAAACAAAAATATTAGAAATTAACCAAAAATACAAAATTATGTACATTTTAGGAATAGAATAGGTAGGACTGGTAATTATTGCCATGGCGTGTCGTACAGAAATACCGCTTCAAAATAGTAAACTTGTAACTAACAAAATGTATAACAATCTAGAACGATAACATAGTTTATTATATAATTATAATAGTATTAGGCATATCTATTAAAGGTAATTATTTTTAGCTGTGTAAAAATCATTTATTTTTACTGGTGGCTGGTACATGCAAAAGAAGCAAACAAACTGAAGGAAGTTCAACAAACGTGATCAATAATAATTGATCCCGTTCTCTATTTCTGTGGTCATGGATCAGACATGAGAGTGCATTTTTCTCAATATGACTTATTAATATAGGTATAATCGCTAAAAAATAAATAATAAGTATTTTCACAAATTGGTAATACATTTCCTTAATTTTAAAAATAATTTTTGTTTTACATATATATTTAATTAGTGCCTTTAAGATTTCTCAATATTTAATTGATTGTCCTGTAAAGTAATGAATCTGTATTTATCATATTGCTAAAATGTTTACTTTAATTCAGGGGCTTAAAAACCATAATAATTGGAAACTTTACTATAACTTAAACTGAAGAAGTCTTTTATAAGTAGAAGAAGAATGCGCACGCGCGTTATAAATATGCGTAAGTATAGTTTTTATTTTACTTTGTACGTAAGTATTAACGATGATTTTGAGTAGATATACGTATTTTATTATACATAAATATAACAAAATTGCTTCGTGTTTTCATTTGACACTAATTTCTCCTGATTAACTCCTGAGTCACTTTTCAGGCGAATTAGAATAGAATAGAATAGATTTAGAATAATTTTTAAGGCAAACTATTTTTTTTTAACCATAACTGATAAACAAAATATAAAAATTAGGTACCTTCAGAACGTGTTTCTGCCGTCGCGCAAACCACAAGATTGAAGTAAAGTAATCCTTTGTGGCAACAGCACAGTGCGGCGGCAGCGGAGCTACAATAGTGGTGAATGAATTAATGAATTCAAATTAATTACATTAAATTGCTTGTTACCTGGACGAACAAACACATTACAATGAACTTTGAATTATTGCGTCTTGAGCGATATCAAATTAAGCAGTTGTAGTACTTATATAGGCATATGAAATTTACAGGCAACAGCGCCAGAGGTTTTATACAGAAGGAGGTTAACATAGATTACAAAGCCAAAACTCTCGATACAAAAGGCGACACGTAACGAATTTAGTCGAAGAATACGTCTGTGGGTACGTGAAAATGTGAAATTTATGAATTACTCAAAATAGGACCCATTTTGAACCTCTTTTTTAAGTGAACTATTCTTTAGATAGTAAGTACTCTTTACAAAATAAAAATGTTTCCTTTCAGTAAAATTGGCCATAATCATTATAAAGGGTACTTTTCCTACAACCACGGTCTTTTTGCCTTTTTAAATATAATATAATATTTTATTTGCACTGTTGTTTACTTCCAGAATTAGATGCATAATTCAAATTTCTAGATTAATATTTTGGAGGTTGGAGTTAAACTTCAACTGCCATACTTTAGCCAGGCTTTAGCTTTAGTTTTACTTTCATTGGTTGACTACTATAAGGGCAACGCAATAGCCAAAATAACGAAGATTTTAAAGTCTGAAGAAAATTACGAAAGTAAATAGGTCTGCTGCAATGTCATAATAAACGGCCGTCTAGTCGAGTGGTCAGTACCCCTGTCTACTTAGCCAGAGGTTCCGGTTTCGAATCCTAGTAGAAGTAGATATTTTGTATATTGAGTACGAATATTTGTTTATGAGTCATGGATTCTTGTATGTTTGTTTAGTATATTGCTGATATTGATATACATATAATTATTAGATATTGTATTTTTGTTTGAATTAATTATTTATTCAATATTAATTATAATCTACATATGTACGTTATCTAGTATCCATATAACACAATCTCTCAATCATGCTCTCAATTTGGGCTAGATGATAGGTGTAAGTGTGAGAAATATTATTACAATGAACTTAAAAATATGTAATAATTTCCATTGCATGCATCATCCCGCAGGAGAATTACGAACCATGTTTCTCGTTAGTATATACTTCCATCACAGTAGATGTTTATTATATACTTATTTTGTTGTGTGTTTGCTTCAGCATCATTAATTTCATCTATAGCCTTGGAGAAGATACGATCTATAGCTCATAAATACTCAGAGATATGTTTACCTGTAGGCTCTTGTAGGTATCTAAACCTGACGCAAATCGATGATGGTGACAGAACAACAAATATCTTTGGCAGTATTTATCTACGTACCTACCCCAATATGTAACAAAAATAAATTTAAGTAATGTAGTTATTGCATAAATGAATACTATTATAAAGGTGGTTTTGTTTGGTAGACTCATCAAGAGTTTTTTGAGTATGTAGCTCATGCTATGTATGCAATATTTATAAAAAATTACGTACTTACCTTCGTCACTATTCTTAAAAGTAAAAATAATGTTAAAATTGATAAGTGGGAATGTGTCCTTGTACTTGTACAAATTGTAAGAAACGTTCAAAAGATGAATGTATTTTCTTACACAATTGCTACAGAGTATATATATATGATTAGCGCCATCTATTATTTATAATACATATTATCTTACGAAGAAAGTGCAAATAGACTAACACACAATCGTTGGCTTTTAAACGTAAATTTTTAAGTTATTGTATTTATGTTTAAATTAATGAATAAAAATATTAATTCCGTCGATTTACTAAGAAAGGTAAAGTTTCAAGTTTCCTCACTATTTTTTTTTTTCAAGTTGCCACAGTAATTATGCCTCTAATACTTGGTTTAAGGGGTTCCTGTTCATTTTATAATAAGTCGTTATCTAAAGTAGATATATTCTCAAACTCACTAAATGTTTTCAAGCCAAAAATAAGTAATTTAATTTTAATATTTGTAATTCTGATAAATTTTTTAAAATCCGCGAATTATCTGCACCGTATCTATTAGTTATAATACATATTTATGGTACTAAAGGCCTGTTTGTTTTTTATATGAAAAATTTTATACATTACTGTTTGTACCAATTAAATAAACTAATATTAGTATCTATATACCTCCATTATCTAGTAGTATCCATATGACATAATCTATCAATGAGGCTTGTATTATACTAGATTTAGTTAACATTCAATTTTATTTATAGTTCCAAAGGGAATTTACAGTTTTATGTTTGACAACGTATTTTTATTGTATTAAATACTTATATTTTAAGTTATAAAACCAAAAGCTGTTTTAGTTTAAACAGTCCTAAATTACTAATCAAAACGTATTAGTAGTTATTTTATTAGCTTCCGCCCACGGCTGAACCCATTTAGACTATATAACCTTCCCTAAAAAATAGATAATCCACAACAAAATGAATTTTTCAATTCCAACCAGTAATTTCAGAGATTACCCCTACAACCTCATAAACTTTACCTCTTTATAATATTATATTATTATTGTAGATAAATTAAATATAATAATATTTAAATACAATTATTTTTACGACGCCGCCAGAATTATTCTCAGGAAGTGGACACACAGATTAATGATATTGTAATCAAATAATAATGGAATCTAATTCATCTTGAAGTACAAACACGCTAGCAAGTATTCATAGGAGAAGTTTACTTACAGAGTTGATTTTCAAGTCTTTTTCTTTTCTTTCTGACCAGTCTGCTCCACTTAGTTTGCTATCCCTCTGAAAAAACCATCTCCTCCACGGTGGGACAATCTTAGGCTATCGAAAAAAGAAAATTGGCGGAACGCGCATATTGTAAAAATTTTAAATGTGAATTTTTTATTTTATTTTGTTCAACCATGACTAGAACCAAACATCTTCATTTTAAGAAGAGAAAGGTTTATTAGGATATTTCGGGGATCTTTTATAAATCCTACCCCATAATATCCTTCCGATTCTAAGTGGTATAATAGATTTTTGAGAAGTTAGTCAGTTTATCTAAATAATTTAATGTCTATGCTTCTCTCAGGAAATTAGTTACTGGACCCCTTCAACATGGAAGAATTGCGTTTAATCCTTCGGATCTAGATGGTTTCCCATATTCATTTTTTGTAAAGTCGAGACTTATATAACAGATGTGTCAAAAAAAATCCAGCGATTCCTGGACTTATTTTTGGCGCATCAGAGTAGAGTAGTAGTAGGGATTGGTGTAAACTACGAAAATTTTAATATAATACAAAAAATTAAATGTCCATCTGATACATCTATGTTTACTGGCAAGTGAGGTCTTTTTAAAATTATTTTTTAATAAAAAAATCAAACAAGGCAAATTTTCACATTGCCTAAGCATATTGAAGTCTTTGGAGAGTAATTCACTCGTATCATGTTGCAGAAACGAACTCATCTTAGAATGTAAAAAGTCGCTTCTTCAATTATGTCAAAATGGTGATTTTGTAGTACTTCCATTGATTTCTGGTTATAGTGGTATACGAGGGAATAAGAAAGCGGATATAGCTGCAAAACAAGCTATCGTCTGTGGTGATAAAGTTCCCTTTAGAATTTAACCGCCTGACTTGCTGACTTAACCCAATCTATATCTATACGCTGGTTGGTCTAAGAGATGGTTTAGAAACAGTAAAATAAAGGGCTCTTATTATGCAAAGTTTCAACCTGAGGTACAGGTTAAGCAATGTTTTTTAATTTCGGCTTTGTCGAAAGATCGTATATAATCACTAGGTTACGCCTTACTGGTCATTTTTACCTTCCTTTTCATCTTAAAAACCTGTGAATTTTGAACACATCGCTTTGTGAATGTGGGCGGGGAGAGGCAGACGTCAATCACATTATCTTTTTCTGTCCAAAATTTCATTATGAGATGTTTTTGAATTTAATTAGGTGTAAGTTCCCATTACATACTAGTATTTAATCTATCTTGTCTTATCTTCATTCAATTTGATTACTGATTTTGTTACTAGTAACGATATAAATATTTTGTGATGACTGTTAGATGTGAGTACTGTACGGTCTCGTGTATTTTTCTGATTCATGTATATAGTTTTTATTTCGCATGTGTATTAATTTCAGGCAAGGGCTGATCTGACGTTGGCACAATATATTTTTTAGGGAAACATTGCCTTTATCAACATACTTACTTTATAATACTCTTTGTTACTTACCTTACTTGTACCATAGAGTACTATAATAGAACGAAAACTACTGTTTCTTACTTTCCAATGACATATTCATAAATGACTATCACTGATCAATAATATTATTATTCGTATCATATTATTGTGAGGCATGGAATGCAGAATAAGCTCAATTTTGGTACCTTACTACCGACTAAAACCTAAGTACTGCACACTTTCCAGGCTTCTCACAAGATCTGTAACATTATCCTACAAAGTTTTAGGAAATGATGATATCAATCAGTCAGATGAATCGCCGATTTTCATTTTACATGGATTTTTGGGTATGAAAAAGCATTGGGAGAGCTTAGGCAAGACGATGTTGCATATGACCAAGCGATCTGTAGTAGTCGTAGACCAGAGGAATCATGGAGACAGCCCACACGTCAACTCGCACAAGTACGACGAGTTGGCTCATGATGTGATACAGCTCCTTGACAAATTGTCTGTTGAAAAAACGTTGCTCGTAGGCCATAGTATGGGAGGGAAAACGAGTATGTGCGTCTCCCTATTAGCGGTAATGTTCAATATTTTTTGCTATATCCCATTATATTTTACTATCTACTTGGTATAATCTAGCTTTTTCTAACTTCCCAGGAACGCCAACCTTGTAAAAAAGAGTAATTATGTTTAAAATATTAAATATTAATGTTCTACGTAATTTAAAATCGAATTATCTAAATAATATTAAAATAGATTTGACGATCATTTTTTAGGTATTGTAGCTGAAACTTTGTAAGGTGTTTTTCTGGTTTTCAATTGTTTAATTTATGTATATTTATTTAAATGACTTCAGCCACAGAGAGTAACAGGATTATTAGTGGTAGAGATATCCCCAATTTCGACACCTCAGCAATTTGTAGAAGACATGCCAAAAGTATTAGCTGCAATGAAAACTGTAAAATTCCATCCAAAAAGTGTACGCAAGGCTGCTAAGATGGCTAAACGCCAGTTGAAAGGGGTAATCACTGATGAAGTGCTGATGCGAGAAGTTCTGTCGAATATCAGAGTGAATTCGAATGGCACCATCGGCTGGGCCTGCAACGTTGATATATTCATCAAACAATTTAACCATTTAGTATCCTTTCCAAGCGAAATGAAAGGGAAAAAGTACCGAGGACCGTCGTTGTTCGTGGGTGGACAATATTCGGACTATATTTCGTATGTATCATTCATAATACTCGTACATACAGTAAAAAAAAATATTACTTTCTAATTCTTAAATAAATTTCGCAAGAGTACCTTACTAATATGATCGTAGGGAGTGGTAAGAAGTGTAGATAAATGATTAAATTTAATCTTGGATAAACAATATTTACAAAAGAATAAAAAAAATTGTCCTCAAAATTGTTTAGAAGAAAAATTCTCTGGATCAAACAGCGATAGATCAATCTAATTTGTTAAACCTTTTGTCACAGTAAAAAAAAAGTTAACCGCAACTCCGTACGTAAGAGAACTAGCCTACTGATGTAGAGACGGATATCGCTGTTAGTTGGGCTGAGCAACGACCCGCGTGGCGCATATTACCGAGACATTGTCACTGATCAATCAATCTACGATAAGAACAAGACACTTTTTACATTTCTTTAATTATATTATTAATTATAATCATTTATTTTAAAAGAAAACTGAACTCGAAAAAATACTTAAGTTAGCTAACCTAAGCGTAAACTGTAATATTATCTGTTTCGATTTTAAACCAACTTCAAGCTTACTAAAATAAACAACTTTATCCATACTATTGTGCAACTTAAGATGCCACACAAAACTGAAGATCTTGTTAAATCTCGACGGAGCATCAACGATTCCGAACACTAAATTTTTTTTAATGATTCATTTACAGCTATTGTAATTTTTATGTATTTTTTTAGTGTACAATAAAATTCAATATTTTTCAGTCCTGATGATTTGACCAAAATAAGGAATTATTTTCCGTCGACCGTTATTCATTACGTTCCCAAAACAGGGCACAACGTACACATAGATGACCCTCGTACCTTCCTCGAATATTGCATCGCCTTCTCAAGAACCATAGAAGGGAATTAAAATATTGACAATGTATCTTTTTTTGTGATGTAAATTGTTGTGTCGCTCTATATGTACCTAATAGAATATAAAATAATATGCATCTATTTGAAATTACAAGTTTTTGAACAATTTATAAAAATGTTGACTACATTTTTATAAAGTTTGCACGCACCGTTTGTTTGTCATGCTACGCACCTATCTAGATCTAAATCATATTTTACTATACTTGAGCGATTGCTAGCCGTACATAATAGCTGTACTGCTTTCTTGAAAAGCGCCATCCGTATGAAGCACGAGGGCAATAAGGAGTCAATCTTACAAATCTAAGTTTAGCTAGCGTGAACCAATCTGGAAAAATATACACCTAAGTCTGTTTTTACACGGTCTTTTTGTACACGGTTTTGATATAACACGGTTTGAAAATTGAATATTTTTAATTTTTTTACACGATTTTATTCCATTTAGCACGATTTGAAATTTTATGTACTTAAATTTTTTTTGTCTAATTTAATTTTTGCGAAGTATGTTCATATCACAAAAAAGTATTTATGAAAGAAAAAAGTCTAAAAATTGAATAACCTATTCTTTTTGTTCACAACATAGTTTTTTAGTTCCTGAACTTGCCATACATTTAATTTATATTACTTTTAAGATTAGAGTGCATATCTTTTTTATCATTAATTACTATGCTTGTGAAAATAAGCATTATATATTTGATTTAATAAAATAAACATGAATTCTTGTTCTTAAAAATTCTTGTTTTTCTCTAATTTTAATAGGTTTTAGAGATTAGGAACAAATCACCCATTTTTGTATAAGATCAATGTCTTTTTTTACACGGCTTCTTCTGGAACCAATCTACCGTGTAAAAACAGACTTAGGTGTATACCATTTATTTTAGATCATGCTGTGCTAGCTATCTTCTCACACGTGAATCATCCTTCTGCTTTAGGCGGTGCCGTGTTAATTGCTGTTATTTGTATATTAAAAAAATATACCCACCTATGGTTTCTTCGAAAAGAATATTTATTTTTTTGTGTTTATTTGTTTTAGATATGCTAGAGGGCTGAATGAGGCGGTTCCGTGAGCGTGGCTTACCGTCAATGCATGCCACTTTCTGTATTACATGATCCATAGTAATTTAAACATTACAAAAATTCCCCCTCACGCAGCGCTACCGATTCCGCCTCAGTGAATTCAACGCTTAAATCATGAAACTCAGTCTACGTCTTGCAGAGACATCACAAAGACAACAGATGTTCCACTGATTTCTGACGTCACGTTCTACAAAGCTGTATCGGGAAGAGTGGTATTTTGTGAAGAATGTTATTTATGGCAAAATGTTCTGAACATTGTTTCATTTCCGTTTCATTGCGTTTTCCGTAGTGTTCATTTAGCCATTTCCATAGTTACCTTCCCGATACTATTTGTGGTTCATAAGAAATTGCTTCGTTTCATAATTCTAGGTTAAGTAGTACCTAAATAGTACCCTGTAGGTTTTCATATTCTTGAAAATATTATAATACTTGTTGACCCGGTGAACCTTGTACCATCCAAACGAATCTGCCACTACCGCTATCTATTAAAAACTAAAATAATTAGAGATGGAAAAATTACAGTTTTGAATAGTCAGTTAGATTTTCAATACAAAAAAAAATTTATTCAAATCAATCAAGCTATTTTTGAGTTTTAGCGAGACAAACGAACAGCTATAATATATAGCTTTTATATATAATAAGAAGAAGACTAGTTGACACGGTGAAATTTGTATCACCCACAAACTACCACTAACTCCATCTATAAAAAGAAAGTATGTAGCAATGTGAGAAATGTCAGTTTTCAATTCAGCTCGTCAGTTAGACGATTTCTCATAATAAATAATTTAATATTTTGAATCAAATCGAATAAAACTAAAATTATTTAAATTGGTCAAGCCATTGTTGATGCTAATATACTAAAGGTCTAAAGCCATCAATAAAAAAAAATATAAGCTTGTAATGTCAGTGTGACATCATCTTTTTTAAGCTTCCTTTTTTGTAACGGTCACTGTGTGTGATATAATTTTAACATTCTACTTTGTAAATGTAATACCGGGTTGTGCTTCATAAATAAACAAATAAAACTTACAAGCCATTCTTTAATTTCAACAATAGGTTATGGGCCCAGACTCGCCTATGTAAAACACGAAAGTTGTCGTGGATTGCAAAAGAAGTTATTGTGAATTATTGTTACTTTGTGTGGGCACAGACGGGATAAGAAGACAAGAGAATGGAAACAAATACAGGAAATCCTGGAATAACCGTCGTGAAACTTACGGGTAGTGAAAACTGGCCACTATGGAAGTTCCAAACAAAAATTGTTTTGAACGGTCTTGGACTATTCAAAATTGTAGATGGACGTGTACTTTCGGAAGATATGAAAGATAGTGAATTACAAACATTGGACGCTAAAGCACAAACACAAATTGTTTCACGCGTTTCTGAAAACGTTATGCAGCACCTACTAACTTGTAATACTGCATCTGAAATGTGGAACAAACTTTGTAGTATATTTGAACTGAAAAGTGCAAGCAGCATACATTTGGTACAAGAAAGGTTTATTAAATATAAGTATGAAGGAGGAGGCTTAGCAGCATTCTTCTCCAAAATAGAGCAATTTGCTAATCAATTAAAACAACTAGGTGAAGAAATTTCTGACAAGATGATAATCACAAAAGTAATAATGACTTTGCCTACTCAATATAGGCACTTTGTTTCTGCATGGGAAAGTGTTCCCCAAGAGAAACAGACATTGAATGATCTGCAAACGAGATTATTAATAGAAGAAGAACGTATGCAACAAGTTGAAGAACCAGTTGCATTGGTGGCAAAGTCCATTAAGTGTTATAAATGTGGCAAAATAGGCCATACTCAGTATAAGTGTCAAGTCCAAAAATGCACCTATTGCAAGAAAATAGGTCATATGGCTGAGAAATGTTACTTTAAGAAAAATAAGGAGATAAGCATTTCAGAAGTAATAAAGAGGGCAATGCATTTATATCAAGTGCATTCATAGGAAATAACACATCATTTGATGATAAATATTGGCTAGTGGATAGTGGTGCAAGTGATCACATGAGCCATGAAAAGCAGTACTTCTCCAGCTTAACGGAGATGAAAGGTGAAAGGTTTGTTATGGTAGGAGATGGAAGAAGACTTGAAGTTAAAGGTATTGGACTAGTGCTTATAAAATCCTTCGATGGACGTGAGTATAGTATTTCCTCTTTGAATAATGTGTTATATGTGCCTGATTTAAAAATGAATTTATTCTCAGCAATAAAAGCAGTGGACAATGGGTACATGTTGAAAATGTCTAGCAATAAATGTGAATTGATAAAAAATAATAAAGTTAGAGCTATAGGCAATAAAGTAAATAAATTTTATGTTATGGATTTTGAAAATATTATGAATAATAGTGCAAATGTTGTTTTTGTAAAAGATAATCTGCACTGAGTTTTACTTTGTTCACGATGGGAACAAAGTAAAACTCAGTGTTTCAACTTAGGTTTTATTTTAATAAGGAGACAATTAGAAAATGTGCATGTTCATCACACTAGTATATATAAATTAATTCTATTGGCTACAAAGTCACGTGATGGAGGCGAGATGGCGCTTCTTATTGGTTAACAATAAGGTTGAAGTTGGCGTAGACATCTTCCCGGGCCTTAAGAGCGAGAGATTTTAAGAAACTGTATCTTCCGACGCTGGCAGTAGACATATACGGTTGATGGCTCTTCTTATAGTTCCTTTGGCAGTAGATATATCAGCGACACGAGGAGTACCGTCTGAACCTGGAAACAGCTTGTCCACTCTTCCTAGGCGCCAACAGAGAGGGGGTAGATTGTCCTCTTTTAATAGCACCAAGTCATCTGGTTTCAAATCCCTGCATTTGGTACGCCATTTAGTACGCTGCTGTAGCTCGGCTACATACTCTGAAGTCCAACGCTGCCAAAAGTGTTGTCTGGTTTTCTCTAGGAGCTGGAACCTATTGAGTCTGCTAGTATTGCTATCTATAAGGCTCGGAGTTGGTGGAGAGGTGAGCGGCCTACCAATTAAAAAGTGAGCTGGGGTAAGGGGTTGGAAATCGTTAGGCGAGGGACTAAGAGGACATAGGGGCCTGCTGTTAAGGATTGCCTCAATTTGTGCGAACAATGAAGATAGTTCCTCAAAGGTCAAGTGTGAGTTTCCTAAAACTCTATGAATGTGGAATTTGGCAGATTTTACTCCGGCTTCCGCTAGGCCATTGAAGTGGGGAGCGTATGCAGGTGAGAATCTAAATTCTATGCCTCGATTAACCGCAAAATCACAGATAGAATCCTTATTTAATTTTAAAAAATCACCAATATCTTTAGCTGCGGCAACGAAATTTCGACCGTTGTCGCAATAGATTAGACTAGGCATTCCTCTGCGAGCGATAAACCTTCGCAAGGTCAGTAAAAAGGCATCTTTGGATAGCTCGCTTACCGCTTCAAGGTGTACACACTTGTATCGGAAGCACACAAATATACATAAATAGCATTTACTTATTTTACATCCGCGACCCTTACGGTCTGTAATATAGAATGGTCCAGCAAAGTCGGTGGCAACAGCACTAAAGGGATGATCTGGTTCGACACGTTCAGCGGGTAAGTTTCCCATTATGTTAGTTAATGTTTGACCTTTGAACCGTCGACATGTCATACAACTACGTGTAATAGATCTAGCCAAATTGCGGCCCCCTATAGGCCAATATTGATCTCTAACTGAAGCCAGTAGCTGTTGAGGCCCGGCATGTAATAAGCGCTCGTGTTCCTGCCGAAATATGAGTTTAGTGAGAGAGTGACTTGCTTGTAACAGAATAGGGTGTCTCTTATCGTAAGAGTGGCAAGAGTTATCAAGCCGCCCTCCAACTCGAAGCAGACCTTGTCCGTCAAGAAAAGGGTTGAGAGAAGATAAAGCACATTTTGCCTGTAAGGGTTTATTGTTAATTAATTTATTTATTTCTCCAGAAAATGATTCCTTTTGGGAGATTTTGATAGTGTATACCATAGCTTTATTGAGCTCATTGACTTTTAATTCACCTGAATTTTTTGAGTCAGGGTTACAGCAGTTGTAAAAAAATCTATATATCCAGCCAAATATTCTTTTAATTTTTAATAATTTAGAAAAATTTTTAAGGTCAATTACTGATGTGAAAGGATCAGCCTCCGAGGCCAAAGCGGACAATGCTTTAATTTCAGGTAGTTCAGGTGTAACATATTCCGTAGGAGGCCACAAGGCCTCCGTCTGTAAAAGGAATGCGGGTCCATGCCACCAAAGAGACAACCTGTCCTGCTTGTGGCTTGCATCCATGCCACGTGAAGCAATATCAGCTGGGTTGTTAGAAGTAGGAACATAACGCCAAGAGGAGACCTCAGTCAACTCATGAATTGCACTTATTCTGTTAGCAACGAATGTTTTAGCCTTATTAGGCGTGCCTAGCCAACCTAAGACTACACGTGAATCGGTCCAGTACACATGGCGATTAATTTGAATGCGAAGAGCTCTTGTTACAACGGAGCTTAGTTGAGCTCCAAGCACAGCAGCACATAGTTCCAGCCGCGGTATAGTAACAGCCTTTAATGGAGCTACTCGAGCTTTAGCGCACAAAAGGTTGATTTGAATGGCTTCTTTTTCATTTTTAGACCTTAGATATATGCAAGCTCCATAGGCTTGTTGAGAAGCATCACAAAAGCAATGCATTTCAATTTCATTAGCATCATCAATTATAGTGTGTCTAGGAATTTTGATTTTGGATATAATATTTAAAGTAAGTTGAAAATCTGACCATGGGGCTTGAAAATTGTGAGGTATAGGTTCGTCCCAAAGTAGTTTATGAGACCATAAATTTTGTAAAAGGATTTTGAACTTAATTGTGTAGAGTGAAAGCAGCCCTAGAGGGTCAAAAATTTTGCTTATGGTTGATAAAATTGACCTCTTCGTGGCTATGTTACTAGGTGTGAATTCTACTGGGAAATGAATTTTGTCACAAAGTGGGGACCATCCAATACCTAGAGTACTGGTGGAATTGCTAATTATTAGATTCCCTTCCTCTGTACTGATGTCACTATTCTGAAAGATATCTGGCATATTCGATCGGAATTTTCGCAAATTAAAACATCCCTTAGCAAGCTCACTGGTGACTGTGCGGTGAATGTAACGTAGCTCGTCTTTATTATTACAGCCAGTCAGCAAATCATCGCAATAAAAATCATTTTGTATAATATTTTTAATTTTTAGATCGTTACATTCTTCGCCTAGCTGCCTAATACATCTAGTGCTAAGGAAGCTTGCACTTGCAAAGCCATAAGTTACAGTATTTAACTGTAAAATAGAAATATCTTCATTCTCATTATCCCTCCACAATATCAATTGTAATTCGCGGTCTCGTTCTGTAACGATTATTTGGCGGTACATTTTTTCAATATCACCTGAAATTATGTATTTGTAACTACGGAATCTAATCAGTATATTAAATAATGAATCCTGAATATTAGGGCCTACCATTTGTAAGTCATTTACAGAAAACCCTGACGTAGTGCGAGCAGAGGCGTCGAATACCACGCGAAGCTTAGTCGACTCGCTTTTTTCCCTTAATACAGGATGGTGGGGTAAGAAATACATATTTTTGTGATTTTGTATTTGAAAATTGGATAAGTGACCTAACTGGGCATATTCATGGATAAAATCTGTGTAAGATTTTTTAAGATTAGGTTGCCTACGAAAGCGTGATTCTAAGTTCAAAAATCTTTTTCTTGCCATTTGATATGAATCGCCTAGGCAGACACGGTCATCACGCAGCGGTAAAGTGACACAGAAGCGACCATCACATTTTCGAGTGTACGTAGACAAAAAATGCTGTTCGCATAGTTTTTCTTCCATAGTGTATGGAGAAGCTTGTGGGAAATTTTCCAATTCCCAAAATTTGGAAATTTGAGTTTCTATATTAGAAAAATCTTCGTTTAATTGAGTGTGACATACAACAGCTTTATTAGGATACTGTTGACATAGTGTCATAGGCAGGGGGCCAGCAATAAGCCACCCAAGCTTTGAGTTTCGAAGAGTTGGCATTTGATCTCCTAGTGAGTGTTGTTCGGAACCAATTAAGTCCCAAAAAAGGTCAGCTCCGATCAACATATCGATAGAGGAGGGTTCATAAAAATTAGGGTCCGCTAAACTATAATTAGGTAGTTTTAGTGGTTTAAAATCAATTGTTTTTCTAGGTAATTTATCAGATATTTTAGGTAAAATAAAGCAAGTCATGTTTACGCTGTAGGAACTAATATTAGAATGTAAACGAACTGTGCAGTGTTCTGTATTTAAGTTAAGCTTTGAACAACCAATGCCAACTATGTTGACACTTGACGGTTGAGGAGAGAGATTAAGTAATACCTTGACAGAGTCAGTTATAAAGGACAACTGGCTTCCGCTGTCTAGCAAGGCACGAATGATAATAGTTTTATTAGTTGTAGGATGAGCGATTTTGACTCTCGCGGTACATAATAAGACCTGTGACACTGGCACTGGGACAAAAGCAGGCATTGCTACCGCATGTGATATTACGTCACTCGACTGTTGCATTGCATTTTCCTTGTTGATGTGTAACAATGAATTGTGTCGTTTTTTGCACAAACGACATGAACCAGGCAGTTTACACGCTGAAGAGTTATGTCCACTCCTGAGGCAGTTTTGACACAAGCCCTGTGAGATTACAAAAGAATTTCTTTCCTCCGGAGACTTTAATTTAAATGAATTACATTCATAAAGACGATGCGTACCCTTACAGGCAAGACATTCAATTGCAGGCTTGGCCTTTATAGCAGTAGTAGTTACAAACGACTTGACATAAGATTTGCTAGTGGGATTAGAACATGGGAGTTTGGGCTTATCTTGCTTGTTGCGGTGAACTATCTCTAACACGTCTGCGCGATTTTTCAAAAAGGTAAAGAAGTCTGACAGACTGGGAATTTCAGGTAAAGTATTTCTGTGTTCTTCCCATTTGAAACATGTACTATTGTCTAACCTTGCTGTGACCATATATATTATTAAAATATCCCATTTCTCTGTTGGTAAACCTAGGGTGCTGAGAGCCCGTAAGTTTTTAGTAACATGATCAATAATAAATCTTAGCGACTTATCAGTCTCTCGCACTGTTTCAAAAGTGAAAAGGGATTTTAAGTGATTGTTAATAAGCTGTCTTTTGTTATCATATCGCTCGCATAAGAGTTGCCAGGCCTGTTCATAGTTTTTACTCGACACTTCTAGGTTACAAACTACGCGTGAAGCTTCCCCTTCCAAATAGGAGTTAAGATAATGAAATTTGTGAATATTTTTAATCTTATTGTTGTCGTGAATTAACGAAGAAAAGGTCTCCTTAAACTCCAGCCACTTATAATACGTCCCATCGAATCTAGGAATTTGTATGACTGGCAATTTAAAACCTATAAAGTCTTCATGTATTGCTGTGGCTTGAGTTGAAGGATTAGTATGATACTCGGAATGTATAGTGTTGGAAGAGGAATTTATTTTTAATATCGATTTTGCTAATGAGATATAGTGATCAAAGTCTTGCTCAATTGTGTCACGAATTGTTAATTCACTTTCCAAGGTCGAGGAGTTTAACGATTCTATCTGTAATTGCAACTCATCAAACACTATGAATAACGTTTCGGTTCTGGATAACTTCATCGTGAGTTTGCTTAAATCTAAATCTGTTAAATTGTCCTGTATTTGCAATGCATCTAAGTGATTTTTAAATTTAGTTAATCGGCCTTTTATATTACTACGCTTGACAATAAGTTCTTTAATACTTATTTCTGAGGTATTAGAATCCATCACAATCAAGTTCTCCAAAAAAGATAAGTGATTTGTTTACTAGTGAAATATGACAGTTGCATACGATACGCTCCTCACTTCACAATTGTTGCTAGCACGGCCGGAGTTGACAGCAAGCCGCACTGACGCAGTAGTGAATGAGCAGGCGATCAGGCGGTCGACTGCCGGTGGCTTGCACAGCTCCAATTTCAGAGCGAAACGATGACCGCAATGCACTGGAATTAATTGTGTTCAAATGTTTAATATCCAATATTAATTTAACTTGGTTTTTGAGATTGAGGAATAATAGAAGTAGTATTTATATTTATTGTGACGGAAATAAGTAGGTAAATATTGAATGAATAGAAGTTTTTATAGATAGCTTCAAAATGAAATATTTAGATTAAGTAAGTTTGTGCAATTTAGTGAATTTGCAAAAGCAATTAAAGCGGGCGGATAGGTACATATAATAGTACTAATGGATATTTTGGAGTTCTATAATATATTATCGTATAATATTTATATTCGCACATAAAATTGTCTTGAAATCTACCCACAACGCTCGCACAAAATTGACAGGGTTTCAATGGAATGTAAGTAAATAAAATAAATAGGAATAATAGGAACGAGCTCACAATTTAAGGCAGGCGCTCGATGTTTGTTGAAAACACAGTGTTCACTGCTAGCTTGGTTTCTGTAGCTTGGTTTCTGTCTGCTACGTGGCCCGGAGGTTGTCAGTCTTGATACCGCTACGGGTTTAGAAGGGAGATTCGGTGGCACGATGCTCGATGGATTCACAGCCAATCTACTTTGGGTTTCCTCCAGTTCAATCTAGGCGCTGGATTGAGCTATAGTCGTGGCAACGCCGATGACCTCGATTGTCCTTCTTGTCCGCCTTATAAGTAAGAATAATCCTGCTGGTTTGGTAATCCGAAGATTCTGCAGGTCCTGTCACGGTCGCCAATTCTTTGTTCACGATGGGAACAAAGTAAAACTCAGTGTTTCAACTTAGGTTTTATTTTAATAAGGAGACAATTAGAAAATGTGCATGTTCATCACACTAGTATATATAAATTAATTCTATTGGCTACAAAGTCACGTGATGGAGGCGAGATGGCGCTTCTTATTGGTTAACAATAAGGTTGAAGTTGGCGTAGACACTGGCATGAAAAGTTAGCTCATCAAAATTTTGAATATTGTCGTCAAATCTTAAAATACAACAATATAGATTTTTCTGAATCATCTGATTCTTGTGTTGCATGTTTGGAAGGGAAATGTCATAGATTACCATTTCCAACTAGTTTATCAAAATCTATGTCATGTTGTGAAATTATACATGCTGATGTGTGTGGACCCTTAGAGATACCATCTATAGGGGGCTCAAAATATTTTTTGGTAATGAAAGATGACTACTCAAAATATAAAAAAGTTTATTTTATGGAACAAAAGTCTGCTGTACCAAACTACATTAAACATTTTATAAATCTTGCTGAAACTCAAACTGGTAATAAAGTAAAAATCTTAAGAACTGATAATGGATCAGAATTTGTAAATAAATATGTAGAATCATTTTTAAATTCAAAAGGTATACAACATAAAACAACTGTCACTTATACGCCAGAACAGAATGGCAAAGTCGAAAGGGAAATGCGTACTATAATGGAGGCTGCTCGTACCATGTTAATTCAAGTCAATTTTAGTAAAAGATTATGGGCTGAAGCTGTTAACACAGCGGTTTATGTAATGAATAGGACATATGTTAAAAATAAAAATACAAATAAAACACCATTTGAGTGTTGGTATAATAAATCATTTGATATAACCAGTTTACATAAATTTGGTAGTCCAGTGGTTTGTCACATACCAAAAGAAAAACGAACAAAACTGGACCCAAAAGGAAAAACGGGTTATTTTGTTGGATATGGGGAAACAACGAAAGGCTTAAGAATTTATTTTGAAGAAGAGGATAAAGTGGAGATTAAAAGAGATTTAGTATTCATAGTTCCAGATATTAATATAAATAAGGAAAATAGTATCCAAAATAAAAACTCAAACCTTAATATAAACAATTTTGAATTGTTAAATATTACGGATAATGAAATAAAAAATAAAGATGACGAGTGTATTGTTGATAATGATCTTTCGCAAATATCAGATGTAGAGGTTGAGCCAAATAATGATAATACCAGTCAGTCAATCAGTCAAAATTCAGTTTATGGTACAGAAGAATTAGATTTAATGAATACAAATATGAATAATCAAATAGATGAACCAACCAGGTCCTTAAGACCTAGAGATAAGGTTAAACCACCAAAATGGCATAATGATTATACTGATGATTATACTTTCATTAGCTTTACAGAAGATAATCCCAAAACATTTAAAGAGGCCATGGATAATGTAGATAGGATTGAGTGGGAAAAGGCGATGGATGAGGAGATGGAAAGCTTAGAGAACAATTGTACTTGGCAATTAGTTGAAAGACCACTTAATGCAAAAGTTGTTGATAGTAAGTGGGTTTATAAACGTAAGCTTGATGCAAATGGTAACTGTATTCGTTTTAAAGCAAGGGTTGTAGCTAGAGGTTTTCAACAAATTGATTTTGTTGATGAAGAAATGTATGCCCCTGTAGCTAAACTACCTACTTTTCGTACTTTGTTGGCTATCTGTAATCATAGAGGTCTTTTAATACATCAAATGGATGTTAAAAATGCTTTTCTGCATGGTGACATTAAAGATGAAGTTTATATGTCTTTGCCAGAAGGTTATTGTAATGATAATAATATAGTTTGTAAATTGAAGAAGTCTTTATATGGTCTTAAGAGTTCACCAAAAAATTGGAATGATAAATTTAATTCTGTTGTATTATCTAAAGGTTATAAACAATCTAAAAGTGATTATGGATTATATGTAAAAGAAGCTGAAGGAAATATTTTATATATGTTACTATATGTAGACGATTTACTAATTGCAGGGACGGATATCAGTTGTGTAAATGAAACAAAAGATTTTTTAAAACAAAATTTTTGTATGAAGGACATGGGAGAAGCAAAATATTTTCTTGGTATTTCTATAGAACAAGATATCCTAAATGGAGTGCTTAAAATCAATCAAACAACATATTTGAAACAAATTTTATCTAAATTTAATATGTCAGATTGTAAAAGTATTGCTACCCCCATGGATTCTAAATTTAAAAGCCATGAACTAATGAGAGAAATTTCAGAAAGTTCAGAATTAGAGTCAAGGTGTCGAAAATTAATTGGTTCCTTATTATATGCTGTATTAGGTAGTAGGCCTGATTTATCTGCAAGTATATCTATTTTAAGCAGATTCCAAAAGAATGCTAGTACAGATCTATGGAAAATGCTAAAACGAGTTCTTCGATATGTTAAAGGCACTATTGATTTAAATTTATGTTTTAAACGTGTTGATAATTGTCCTGTGATTGGGTTTGTTGATTCTGATTGGGGAGGAGATTCGATTGACAGAAAGTCAACAGCTGGCTACTTGTTTAAAGTTTTTAATTGTCCTGTATCATGGTGTAGTAGAAAGCAGCCAACTGTTGCCTTATCATCAACAGAGGCCGAATATATGGCGCTTAGCTTAGCAACAACTGAAGCTTGCTGGCTAAAACAATTATTACATGATTTTTCTGTTAATGTAGATTATATTGATATATATGAAGATAATCAGAGCACTATTAAGGTAGCTAAAAATCCTATTTTACATAAGCGCATGAAACATGTAGATATAAAACATCATTTTATTCGTGATAAGGTCATGGATGGCACTATTGTTTTAAATTATATAGAGTCTGCTGAACAAGTTGCAGATATGTTAACTAAGCCCCTCTCTGCGCCTACTTTTGTTAAACTTAGGACTTACTTAAACTTGGAATAAAACATTATTGTGACTAATATATAAGTTATGTTTAAACCTTCAGTATATTGAGGGACGGTGTTGATGCTAATATACTAAAGGTCTAAAGCCATCAATAAAAAAAAATATAAGTTTGTAATGTCAGTGTGACATCATCTTTTTTAAGGTTCCTTTTTTGTAACGGTCACTGTGTGTGATATAATTTTAACATTCTACTTTGTAAATGTAATACCGGGTTGTGCTTCATAAATAAACAAATAAAACTTACAAGCCATTCTTTAATTTCAACAATAGCCATTCTTGAGTTTTAGCGAGACTAACGAACATCAATTCATTTTTATGTATAAGAAGAAGAAAGAATATGCGCCATAATCGCTCGTATGTTTTGTTTGCGTTGAATTGGATGTTTGATTTTTTGACAGCTCCAAATACTCGTGCTTCTTTTAACTTGAAACCTTGCGGGGTTTCTGGGAAAATGAACACAGCAGTCAACAAACTAATGCTAAAAGGGTTCCTTTTTCCTTCTGAGGTGCATATTATATTAGGTATAGGTAACTACCTTCCTTTTAAAGTGCCATAAGCAGTATGATAATAAAACCTATGTACCACACACCTTAGCCAATATAAGGATAAAAAATGAGAATGATTTTTATTTATTATGATGTGTTTGACGTAAATGACATTATTGATCCATCGCAAGCTATAGCTAATATCCATCTAAGATCTAAATTTCTAATGATATAAAAAATTTAGTCGTCGAATGGAGAAGTTTTCTTTTCGACGAATTGTACAAATTTATACAGATTTATTTTTAACAAAGCATGTGACGATTATTAACTTTTCGGCCAAGAGAACTGCTGTAGATTTGGCATATAAAATTCAAGGGCAATGTTCTTCGGGATCAATACCTATAATAATACTTCATGGCTTTTTGGGTTCGAAAAGAAATTGGAACAGCATCGCCAAAAATGTGTCGGAAGCTTTGAATACTTGCACAGTTGTGGCAGACGCAAGGAACCACGGGGAAAGTCCCCATTCTGGATCACACAATTATTTCGACCTAGCGTCTGATGTATCAAAACTTTTAGAAACTTTACAATTTAAACGGGCTAGTATTATCGGGCACAGTATGGGAGGACGAACGGCAATGGTTCTGGCTTTATCAGAGGTTTTCTTTTTTTACATCCTTTATCCATTAATTATTTATTTTATTTTTTATCCATTATTTGTAATTCTCATTATTTATGACGTTGATGGTAGTAAGCAGTTAATTAACCTTATCACTGTAGATCAAAGGCAACAACTTTTATTCTCCCACAAACTCTTTCAGGAAAATCTTTTGGAGAGTCCAATTTCAATAGTTGCGTGTCGCCGTGTTTGAAGCGAAATAGTTATAAGAAATTTTACAGTACCTACCAAGGTAGAAAGAAATACTTAAATATGAAGTGCGGGTATAATTTTTCGCAGACTTTTTTAATTAACATTTTTACTGCCCACAAAGCGGACAAAAATCTATCTCCTATCCGCGTTAGGCTAAAAGGTCCTCAGTGTAGCTCCTAAGAATGCGATGCAGTCAGTAATATATTACAGCCAGCCTACATTGTTATTTTAATTTTCAGCCAGATAGAATAGAACGTTTGGTGATTGTGGATATATCGCCGGTTTCAAACGTGGCCTTGCAAAACAATTTTTTTCCAAATCTTATAGATGTTATGAAATCAGTAAATTTTGACGGAGTAAGCAATATTAGTCAAGCCAGAGCCGTGGCTAGAGATAATATTCTCAAGTCCGGAGTAATTAAAACAATGGATGGCATGAACTTCCTCCTAATGAATCTCGCCATGAGACCAGACAAAGGGGCTGGTTGGGTATGCAATCTGGATACCTTAAAAGAGTATTTTACAGACATTGCTTCATTTCCTGCAGAAATGAAAAACAAGAAATTTAATGGGCCTACGTTGTTTATTGGAGGTGAAAAGTCTGTATACATACCGTAAGTTTGTAAGAAATCACGTAAATATATTTTTATTTAGGGAAACTAAGTATTCTAAGATTTATCTATTCACATCATTTACTTAATTCTTAAACTACTTAACTATACTTAATTCTATGTTATTCATATTTTGACTGAATTGATATACACTTGATCAGTGTGTCTTCCAAATGATTTTCTCATCTATCATATCAAGCATGATGCGATCCACAGACAATCAGGCAGACACTGCCGTAGAAAAAATACGATGCCAACTGTAAGGGTACGTGTGACTCGGAGTAGAGGCGTTTCCTCAACCTGGGGGGCCTTACCGTGCCCCGTTAAAAATGGACCTAGGAGGCCCACACTCCCTGATGACAAAAGGGCTCAATGGCCCAACTGGCCCTACCAACCTATTTAGCATGCTCCTAGCCAATTCCGCAGACCGAAAATGTACCTTGATACCTACCAGTGGGCCCTTAAAAGAGCTTTTTTTACTGGAGATTAGCCGACCACGAAGCCACTACCGGTTCTATTGCGGTAGTTGTTTTGTGCCTGCCCTGGGTACGTCGTCTGGATCCGTTGTCGAACTGTCCCTTACACTGGATGAGGAGGTCATCAAATGCATTACATCAAATCAAATAACCATTTGTTTCTTTAATATTTACTATTTCCTATTGCAGTCCAAGTGACTTTGATGGAATCAGGGACATTTTTCCTAATGCTAAACTTAAGTACGTGCCGGGAGTGGGCCACAATGTACATGCTGAAGACCCGAACACATTTTTCAAAATTTTAAAAGAATTCATGGCTAATTAATACATATATCTACTAAAACATAAATCATTACATCAGCCGAGAGACACCCACTGCTGAATATATGCCTCCCCAGGGATCTTCATACCAATTGGTCGTCCGCTGCCTGCATAAAAACATAAATACTACGTATCCTTGTAATAGTACCTTAAAGTTTTGGTGAAATTGTATCTTAACTGATATTTCTGAAGTTTATACATATAACCAACAATATTTTTTCTTTTCTTTCATAAACGAAACTAAAATATTACCAATATTAAATCAACTAATATCAATAATGTAGTCAAACAATACCATTGTCAACATAGCTAGAGGTCCCAGGTTCGAATCCCTGTAAAGGCAGATATTTGTATGATGAATGCCAATTCAATCCAAGTTCAGCAGTAATCGATGTTTATATGTTTATTTAGTTTATTTATATTACCTAGTATCTATTACACAAGCTCTTAATGATGTTTACTTCAGGCTAGATAATAGATGAGAAAAATGTGAGAAATATTATGTCTGAACTATTTTGAACTGTAGGAGTGATTTTTTCCCTACATAATATTTTTGTGTATGAAGTTGTATGAAAGACCGAACGATAGATGAAATATTCTTGCTGTTTTTTTTCCTAATCACTGTAACAATATCATTTAACACTCTGAGCTCAGGTAAACTCAGCACTAGAAGTCCTGGATTGATTTCCCCATGGGAGTAGAAATTTTCAGCTTAGTTTCGTCAGTGGCAGTGGATCCTGGCCTTAATTTTTAGATAGTTATCAAGTCTGCCATAACCAATAATGTTAACAGCAATGTTATTTAGAGGTATTGCATATATATTTACCATAATTTATAAAACAAAGCAATATGAACAAAAACACATAAGTTAAACACAAAAATGGAAGAGCAATTAATAAACAAAGAAGTGACTACATAAGATAGGGCCATGTGCTTTAGTTGCAAAACGTAAAATCTCAGATTTCGTGACTCCTTCGCACAGCAACACACCTCTGTCGCACAGCTACAGCGTGGAATTTCGTACCGGCACACGTATTCGCTCCTTCATACAACATAGGTTCATTTGAAAAAGGCATGAAAAAGCACTTTTTGGGCCAGCAAGGTGGAGGTGTCGCTTGCGGCATTAGCTATCTTCACATATACTCTTCTACTGCTTATCATCATGCTTATCAATGTGTGGAATCATTTGCTGAGCTTTTTATTAAAAAATAAACAACGTTTACGTCAGATGTCAGATGTCAAAATCAATTGTCATTTAAATTTCCTCAAATACTTGTTAAAATTTTAAGTTTCCTGCATAATGTTACTTATGAGAATTAGATCGCGAAGTTTATATAGTTCATTGCGATTTAAATTATGCCCGCGATACCTGACTACTAGTATTAACGATTCAGACACAGTAGATCTCTCTTATGCATCTTACGAAAGCACTGCTGACCCTGAAAATAGTACCCGTCCTCCACTGGTAATTTTGCATGGCCTATTGGGATCGAAAAATAATTGGAATAGTATGAGCAAAGCCATACACCGAACGACTGGGAGAAAAGTTATTAGCGTTGATGCTCGGAATCATGGCGATAGCAGACACTCAGCTCAGCACACCTATGTACATATGGCTCATGACGTCCTGAAACTTTTGAAAAAACTAGATCTATCAAAAGTATCAATTCTAGGCCACAGTATGGGCGGCCGTACTGCCATGGTTCTGTCACTCCTCTGTGTAAGTTGTACGTAGTTCCACAAGTTTAGTCACTGACATAAAGTTATTTATGACAGCGCATTTTAATAATAGAACCAACTTGGTGATAAATTTAGTTTGAAAGTACATTAAAAGGTAACTTACTTCCACTGGTGTAGACATTTTTATATTATAATATAGTAATATGAAACTGGAGACAAATTTGAAGCTAAACTTTCTTGTTTCATTTCACCCCTTACCAAGCTGCTAGTAGTTACACAAATAAAAAATGCATTGTCCCTGATATACATATTTTACAGTATATTGAGCCTTATTAACCTTTATCTGTTACAGTCAGATTTGGTATCAAGCCTCATTGTAGTGGATATCTCACCTGTAAAAACAAGTCCACAGATTTTTTCAATGGCAAACCTTTTCGATGCTATGTCTGCAGTAGTAATAAGACCTGGTATAGCAATGTCGAAAGCTAGGAAATTAGCTGATGAGCAACTGAAAGGAGTCACCCCTGACATAAACTTGAGAAACTTTCTCATAACAAACTTGGTGCAGGCTAACACTGGAGCATACACTTGGAGAGTGAACATACCAGCACTAAAGGACAACTTTCAGCCCCATTTATCTAGTTTCCCATCAAGCTTGAGAGGCCTCCAATACTGTGGACCAACTCTTTTCATTGGGGGCTCTTTATCTGACTATATAGGGTAAGTTATATGAAAAATATAACTCAGTTATTTCATATGTCTAAGTATCTGTTTAATTTCCTTGTCCAGCTGGTTCATTAGGATTCACATTTCAATTTGTTTACCTGCAATAAACTCCCGAGACCCTCAAGGCAATTAAAATTTATTGTGTCCACAACAGATAAAACTAAATTATTTATTATTAGGAATTAATTAATTTTAAGTGTAAGTTTTACTGTAACCATTTGTGAATACATAAATAAATAAATAAGTTTTATTTGTTACTCATGATAAAAGATTATATATTTAAAAAGGCTAGATTTCATCTAGATTATTGAACTGCATAGCATAAATTAATATAATGTTAGCAATTATTAATTTGTAATATATATTGCATAATATTTGTAAATTACATTATATAACTATAATGTAAATATGATTCAATGTTTTGGATTGTATATTATATAAAAATCATCTTTATTCATATTACATTTATTATTTATGTATATTTATTTCCCTCCATTTCTTTTTAGGAAGAATGATCTACGTGAAATCCAAGAGTATTTCCCATTAGCAGACTTGGTGTTCATAGAAGGAGCTGGCCACTGGGTTCACAGTCAAAAACCTGAGCAATTCTTAGAAACAGTTTGCAAATTCCTCACAGATAAATAATCAATATTGTTAACCAATATATACCTAGTAAAACCAACAAAAATGTGATATTAAATTAGATAAAAATTACTGTGATTTAAAAAAAATTGTTATGTTTTATCTCCTGTTATATAGTCTAATAAAATATATGATAGTGGTACATGATTGGAACATTATTTATTTAGTAAGTATTCTATTTAAATATAATAGTAACACTACACTTAAAAGTAATGTCATGGCTGTGATCTACTGTTAAGTGAAGGAAGAACAATATACTACATGCCATAAAATACATACTCTAGCCCATATACATATAGCCCTCTTAGACAAAAGGTTCTAAAGAACTTTTCTTACGAAACAGCCGTTTTTTATAATTACTCCTAAAATTAATTTTAAATTAAATTAATTAAAATGAATGAAGCAATTAAAATACAATAGCAAATATTTTATGACTTTTTATTTACCGTACACAGTAGAGATCCTTTTTTTTGCAAACAGTAAACTACAATTATAATTATGTAACCTTGTAATTCGAAATGTGATGCTTTATTGATATTTATATTTTTATATGTAGGTGCAGGTATACATTTATTTTCATTTTCTCCCTAAAATTCAAAAACTGCTTGACCAATCGGAATATGTTTTTCATTGTTATATTCAATTTATTAAAGATGGTTTATAAAAAAAAGCATTAGGAAAAATCCTATGGAAATTTGGTAATTTAATATAGAAAAATTATCTCTGACTGACTTACTCTAACCTAAACTCATTATCTCGTTCGATCTATCCACTGCTACCGGAGTAATTTTGTTAGATGCCGTTAATGCCAGATAAACATACGTATTGGGCCTACATTGGCATCTTTTAAACTGACGACATTAAATAATAAACTACATATCTTGCTTGGCTATTTAAATCATCTTATCTGATGATTTCTTTTCTTAGATTACATTTAAATGTATTTATTTGAAACTGTTTAGACAGTTCTAGAAGGAGGTGTGCGCTAACAATTGTGACAGTCTCTCACTAAAGCAGTGGTTAACGTTTGAATGTACCTACTGTAATTAACTATTTTTATGGTTTCAAAATAAGTATTGTGCTAAATAAAAAGATTAATATAATCATACATACTACATAATAGGTAACAATATATGCATACAATATACACATATTGTTACCTATTATGTAGTATAGCACTAGTGTTAGGATCTACGGTAACTCATAAACAAAATAATCCTTCCTAAATTAATCACATCTTTCCCTAACACGATTTCGATCCAGGAATACATGATAGAGTAGATGTGGCACTGTAAACTCAGCAACGAGCAAAAAAAATATTTAGTTTAAATTCACCTAGATTGTAACATAAAACAGAAAAACGAAGATATATAGAGATACTCCCAGTCGGTAAGACAGCGAAGAAGGTTATTACAGGAACGAGTTAATTATGTACTTTTATCCTGGCAAAATAAAAATTTTGTTCTTGAAGGGTGTGTTTACAAGATACAGACTTTCTGTACCTCCAATTAATTCATGTGGTTATGCAGAGCTACTTATTTCATAATTGATTCGAAATAAACCACATAAATATATACACTTTCCGCAAGTTTTGATAAGAGAATTCTCTGTCACGATTGCCCGGGTCTCTATCTACTATAGTGCCGTGCTGTGTGGTTTTGCACTCGGCATTGCACACCGAATGAAAAATATTACTATAAAAAGACTCCAAAATAAATTTCAAACACAATCCCACTTCACAGTTACTGTGAAGTGAGTAAAGTTTTTATAGAATAATTTTAAATTAAATAATTATCTCAAGATGGCAGACACCAAGCGAGGTTTTAACTTGCTGTTCGATCGTCCTAATGAACCACTTATCACACCCAAGGGCGAAGACCGCGTTTTGTTCCAACTGACAGAGCAACATCTGGTAAGACACTGAATTACTTCAATATTTTTTAAATTAAGCAATTATCTAAACATGCTTTTTAATTTAATCTATAGAGAGAGAGAGAGAGCTGTTTCGGCATATACGGGAATAATGAGATTTTAATGTGTGAAACCTGCATTTCTATCTATAAGCACGGTAAAATTGTTGTTAATCTACTATCCCGAGATCTTTTTAACAATAAATTAAATAAATATTTAATTATTACAGCCAAAAGAGTACGAAAGCAACGGCATCGAATTAAACAACCGTTTCGGTGACGATGCCGGCGAAGTAATCCCCCTGCAAAACCTGAGCAGAGTGCCTCAGTTCCCCATCGCATCGCAGTTGCCCACCGATGCAGATTTCTCGCTGTTCTTGCCAAAACATCAGGATATGGCCGGCGAAGTAATTGATGTCCTAATGGGTATGTCATGCACCAATAGAACTGTAAAGAATAATAAAAAGGGTTGTTAGAACAACTCTTTACTATTCCTTACAGTTTTAACTCATTATTATTGTTTTTCATATATATTGTTTTGGCAAGTTTTATATTTATTGTTAAGTCTGCTATAATCTCTTTGTTTGGGCATTAAAGGTTAAAAATATAATTTTAAAAGTATGATGTATAGAAATACTTTGAAGAAAAGTATATGAAAAATTGGCAGAATAAAAATACTATGCATAGTCATAATTTCAATGTATTCAAAATATTCTTTCACAGGTACAATAATTAAGTCATAACATTATATTAATGATATAAAATAAATTACATATGTTAAAAAAAAATCTAGGGGTACCTGAGAACAAACTAGAGGAGTTGCTGTCTACATGTGTCTTTGCAAGAACCAACCTTAACCCTCAACTGTTCAACTACTGTTATTCAGTGGCACTAATGCACAGGTAAAAAAGTACTCACTAAATATTTCCATGATAAAACAATTTGCTTTCTACAAAGCATTTTTTCAAGCTGTACTGTGTCTGGACTTTGGATACAAGTATTTTATTTTCTTCCATAATAAAGACGAGACACCAAGGACATTCAGATTCCCAACTTTGCGGAAACATTCCCCTCAAAGTTCTTGGACTCACAAGTGTTCTCTCAAGCCCGTGAGACTGCTGCTGTGGTGCCATCTAATGTTGCAGTAAGTTTATTTTCATTTACTTTTACCATTTCCATTGCAACAGTTGTCACATTTCTTGTCTGTGCCTGAGCAATATACAGGTTTATGATTTGGTGTCCATGGACCAAGACTGTCATTTGAGTAGAAATCCATTGGATATGTACCATCATCCTTTAACCATTTACTATTGCCCAAAGTTACTGAAAACTCATATGGTGTTAGTAGCGGCTTCGGGAAGGCTGTTCCCCAATCTATAGATAGCCTAGGACATGCTACTTGAACAAAGGCATCTAAACCAAACAAGGAAAGTTTACTAGGAAATATTTCAGATAAAAGTATTTTAACATATTTTTTTTCTGAATTACTAATCTGCTTTTCCAAATTCGCTAAAACTTTTGGGCTACCTTGTCTACCAAGAGTGCCAAGAATTAGGCCAAAGCTGGCAGCATTCTCTGCAGTTTTGATTTGGTTCATTCTATTAGTTTGCATTAGTTGATGTTCATACTCTTCAAATGTGAATTTTTTGTCATAGGGGTCATATTTATATGCAGGGATAGTGGGATTGGCTATCATTATAGCTTCCAGATGAAATCTGCCATCACCTAAATATACTATAGCATCTGCTGCTAATTTAGGTGCTGTACAACCTAAAATCTCACCTGGAGATAAAGGTTTACTTTGTGGCACAGTTATAGTATATTCTTCACTTCTAAGATTTTTTGCTACTGAGTGTAGAGTTGTAACAAATTGTATTGTACTAACTAATGCTATATGGGTCCTCTTAGCAAAATTATGCTTTATAGAGTCAACAAAGTGTGAGGGATCAATTTTTATATCAACAAAAATATAAAGCACTTTCACATCAGTTGTTTGATCAATAGGAATGAGGCAAGAATGGCCGTAATGTACTAGAAGATCGACACCAAGAGCCAATGCCGTATAGTCGTCGATACAGCAGGCTCCATATGTGACATCACCCATTATCACAGTATCTGCTTCAGTAAAGTTTTCTATTATGTCGCAAATCGTTGTCGCGAACATTGTTAACCCTGAAAATATCATCATAATTAGCATCACACGTTATATAGACACCTCTTATTCTTCATAGCTTTGAAAACCACTACCATGGTTGTCCTACGCATAACATACATTTATTTATTTAAGTAAATTCAAACCTTGTGTCGTTACCTTCTGGCATTTGTAGAGCTACTCTCTTCGATTTCAGCGTTCGTATTCTCCATATTGTCTTATAAATCTCAAAGTTGTAGTTTTGTGGAAGAGCTTCGCAAGCTCGATTAAGAAGTGGGTCATTTAATAAACTATCTGGGATTTTGTTCAGTACGCGAATGTTAGGTTTGAAAGTTTTTCTTTGTCCTTCAGGCTTTGCATGTACTACAACTACACCTGGATTTAAAACGAAGTCTTCCATTTCTTCAACACATTAAACAATTCATTTACAAAAACGAATGGTACAGTAAATGGAAAAACAATAACACGCGCGTTTTAATTCGATGGCCTACGTGACTTTCGCAAATTGTGTCGTTTCATTCCTTGCATTTTTGTTATTACAGTAAAATAATTATAATAATATATAAATATAATTAATAATGTACCAAATTAAAAAAAAATATATAATATTAAAATGAATATTTAAAAATAATTACACAACAAGTGTGACATTTTAAAGAAAAATTAGCTACAAAAGCGAAACGTAGCGCATTAAGTGTCAGAGTTTTCGGCGCGTAATGGCGGGGAAACTAAAGCCCATACAGCCACATTATATGTCTATCTGCAATTCTAGCTCTGAGATACCAGTGTAACATATACCTTTGCCCCATGAAGTTTAATGACTAATGACAGGCACCAATATTTTCCTAATGAAAAAAATTTTAAATGGAATGCAATGTTACGATGAAATTATACGAAAATAAGAATAAAATGATACGATAATGTTAAAAAAATTAATTATCACTACAAATGAATGAATGGTAATGAAACACTGGACAATTTCATATTAAAAATATTGCACAATGTAATAATCCTTTTTCCCAAATCACTTAAGCACAATATATTAAATAAAATATACAGCACTCAACCGACCCGTCATTACGTACCAAAAAAAGTTTGTTTATTTTTGGTATATTATTCCATTCATCAGGGAAGGCAAAGGATTTAAGACGGTGCAACCACTGTCTCAAATTCCTTTACTTACATATTTCTTATGGTGCTTTAGATGAAATGAAAAAAAGTACTATTTTCGTCTTTTAGTAAAGTTGTTAAAGAAATTAGGCTTTTAAAGTATGTCAGTAGGTACCCCATGTTTTATTCTTTATTAAAGCTTGATGTTATAGATACGAAAGTTTCTGTATAACTATAACTAACTAATAAAATTTAAATAATTATTATCTTTGTACAAAAACTTTCAAATGCATTTTTAATACTGTTTTCTGTTTGTGTTTTTTTCTGATTGAAAAAATATATATTTTTTAATTAATACACAATGTGTAAATGTGTATGTGTGTTATATATTGATACACAATATTTCAATCTTTTCAGCGTACTCCGATTATAATTCCACGTGATTACACTGCTACTGATTTAGAGGAAGAACACCGTCTGGCATATTGGCGCGAAGATATTGGTATTAACTTACATCATTGGCATTGGCATCTTGTATATCCATTTGCGGCTGCGGATGTATCAATAGTCGCCAAAGACCGACGCGGTGAATTATTCTTCTATATGCATCAACAAATTATTGCACGGTAAATGTTAAACAACACAACTAACTAACTAAAATTAAACTAACGTTCGTGTTACTCTTTGTAATAAAAGAGTCCGACCAGAAAAGGACAGATCACAGGTACACTGGTGTGGTGACTGCATATTGCCTATATTTGTTTGTAAAAAAAACCGCGTATTATATGTCTAACTGTACAAATGGTTTATTGTATTATAAATAAATATTCACGTAGAAAGAAAAAGTAGCAGATAAATTACTTTAAGATCAAGAGTATACCAACAGAAACGACAACATCAAATAGGTATTCGCTTCGTGATACGCCAGTACAAGTAGGTACCCATTTGATAAAATACTTCTTTTCAGTTACAATTGTGAACGTCTATGCAATTCTCTGCCACGTGTGAAGAAGTTCAGCAACTGGCGGGAGCCAATCCCTGAAGCTTATTTCCCTAAATTAGACAGTCTGACATCATCTCGCGGCTGGCCTCCACGCCAGGCTAACATGAGGTGGCAGGACATGAACCGCCCCGCTGATGGACTTAATGTCACCATTGCTGATATGGAGCGGTGGAGACGAAATCTAGAAGAAGCTATATCTACCGGGATGGTTAGGCTGGTAAGTTAGTTCATGAAACATATTAACAGTAAACTACGCCATCACAAAACTTAAGAGCAATGCTATGTATTTCAAAAATTGCTTTTTATGTTTAATATGTTTATTTGATTAAAGCCCAACGGTGGTACGATGCCGCTGGACATTGACATATTGGGCAACATGCTGGAGGCCAGCATCCTGTCGCCAAACAGAGAACTCTATGGTAGTGTGCACAACAACGGACACAGCTTCTCTGCCTATATTCACGACCCGAACCACCGTTATCTCGTAAGTCAAAAACCTTTTACCGAGTTATCCTACAAAAAACTGTGTATTAATACTGAATTTACTGTAGTGATAGCTTTCTTAAAACACTAATAAGCTAATGCTTTAAAAGTTTTTAAATATATTTTATATATCATCTTTAATCCTGCGCTGTCGGCTTCCAGTGGCTTCCCGCGATTTTTACCAGATTTTCAATCCACCTTGTGAAAGGACACAAGGAATTAACAACGTGACACGAGGAACTTTCTGCCTTAACGGCCGACAATTCAACTTACACCTGCTCACTGCCACTTTAGGCTCGCAATTTAAATATATAATCCTGTATTATTTCATGCAGGAATCTTTCGGTGTGATCGCCGACGAAGCGACTACGATGCGCGATCCCTTCTTCTACCGGTGGCATGCGTGGATCGATGATTTCTTCCAGAAGTACAAAGAGAGCGCCAATGTCCGCCCGTACACGCAGTCAGAGGTAAAATAAAACTTATGGATACAACTGAAGCACTAGTCTTAGACAAATAAACGCTGTGTAATAAAATAGGGCGCCCTTTTAAGTTGATATCTTTGTAGACTAAGTACTAAAGATTAAAATTATTAACACATTGAAACAGAATTTATGAATACAATCGACGAGTTGTATTTATTATTTATTTCATCGATTCCATTTCGTGTATACACCAATTTTAAGACTTTACTATTTAATAAAGTCATCATATATTAAAATCTACTCTCAAACTACGTCATTAAATGCCGTTAAAAAATCTATTTTATATAGTGTATTACAATATAAAATAGAATTTATTCGTATGTTGATATAGGTACATCTTATTCATAAACAACTCAAAACCTAATATCTATAAATATGCAGCTCACCAACCCCGGAGTGCAAGTGACGTCAGCGAGTATCGAGACCCAGGGCGGTCAGCAGAACGTGCTGAGCACCTTCTGGATGACCAGCGACGTGGACCTGTCCCGCGGGCTCGACTTCACCAACAGAGGGCCCATATACGCGCGCTTCACTCACCTCAACCACAGGCCTTTCCGCTATGTGTAAGTTTTAGTTAACATCTACGACCTACAGCTTAAAACAAATTATCTAGGTCGCATATTATCTGTACATTTGATAGTGCATTGATACATGCACTTCAGCCTTTTGTGAATCTCCTCTTCCTCTGTTCTGAATTTAAGTTGTTAAGGCACCTATGTTACTAGATACTTAAAACAAGCAACTTGAGTAATATAATATTATGCTATGGACACCACAATACATGTCATATTATAAATTAAAACATTAAAACAAATAGAAATATATAGGGCCAGTTAACCTAATATGAATATTTTGGAACTAAGAATCAAATTACTCCTATTGATTTGAAAATATTATAAAATTGCTACGAAATAACTAACACAATATCGTAAAGTTATCTCAACGCTGTATATGTTACAACAAAAGTAATCAATGTGACATCTTTTAGAATTAACGTGAACAACACGGGCAACGCGCGCCGCACTACCGTCCGCATTTTCATCTGCCCAAAGTTCGACGAGAGGAACCTCCCTTGGGCACTCTCCGACCAGCGCAAGATGTTTATTGAGATGGACCGCTTTGTAACACCATGTAAGGAAAACTATAGTTTTAAATAGGCGCTGAATTATTTATTTCTGATGCGCAACAGACGTCGATTTGCGGAGACCGAGAGTAAGAGAAAAACATATTTCTGATGGCATAATATAAAAATTTACTTAGAACCTGCAAGTTCCATAACTAGGTCATAAAGTAAGAAATAGCGCCCCGCCCTATTTCTTACGGGCATAAATATGAAAAAATTTTAGCAAGAGAAAATATAGTGAAAAGAATATTTTTCTGTCAATGTAGTGAGTCGTGCGCAAATTAATCAAGTCATTATTTATATTACATTAGATCTTCAAAACAAGGTTTAAATTATTGATCGATCATTCTTTATATTTTTCAGTAAATGCTGGTCAAAACACAATAACTCGCCAGTCCTCTGAGTCAACGTTCACGATTCCGTTCGAGCAAACGTTCCGCGATCTGTCCATCCAAGGCGACACCCCGACGCGCCAGGAGCTGGCCGCGTTCAACTTCTGCGGCTGCGGCTGGCCACAGCACATGCTCGTGCCCAAGGGCACGGAGCCCGGCGTACCCTATGTGCTCTTTGTCATGCTGTCCAACTACGAAATGGATGCGGTTAGTGACACTCTCTAGTAGTCGAGACCCAGCAATGAAAAATAGGATACTTTCACTTAATATAATTATCAACTAATATAATTTTAAAATTTTATATCACCTTAAATAAAGGTTTTGAATGAAATAAGTTTATATAATGATTTATTTCAGCTCGAGCAAGCAGATAGCCAGATGACATGCAAAGAGGCTTCCAGTTTCTGTGGCGTGAGAGATAGACTGTATCCTGACAGGCGCCCCATGGGCTTCCCCTTCGACCGCCCATCCAGAACCACCACCAGCATCGAGTCGTTTATCCAACCCAATATGGCTCTCCAAGATATCACTATTCGTTTGCAGAATGTCACAGAGCCTAATCCCAGAAACCCACGTACATAATTTTTATTTTATATCACTCAAATAAAATATCGCCAATGGTGAAAAAATATATAAACGTGTAACCTGGTTAAGACAAAAATTCGGTACTAACGTAGTATCGTATTATATAAATAAAATGAAAGGCTGATTAATTAGTATTAAGAATTAAAAGTTAAGGATTGTAAATGTTATGTGAATTATTTATATATAATAACCCGTTTGTAAATATATAATTGAATAAATAAAGTTTAAAATTAAATTCTCTTATTTCTATGACGGCCATTCTGTTAATTCAGTCCTCCAATATGTAAGGTGCTTTTAGATAATGCAATAAGAAAATTTATATTGCGATTTCTTAAAGGTAGTTATTTATATATCTGCAAATACGAAATCACATCACAGATGGGTGACATTGATACTTCAAAAACGAGTTTTATAGCTAAATAAGAGGTTTTCAAAATATAATTTAGACACGATACGATTAAATTCTATTACGATAAAAGCTGCATTTATTTCGTCGCTTAATTATATTTCTCTAAAAATAAACGATTAAATTCAGTAGTCCTCCGTAAGATTTGTCATAGTAAAAAAATATCGATTTCTTAACCATTAACCAAATCGACTTAAAGCAATATACAAAAACTATACAAGTATTAATAAAAACTATCTCATTTGTATTCTTGATATGTAACCATATACAAAGTATTGGATACATACCACATCAAGCCAAAAACTACCAATGTTAACATAGTTATATAAATACTATGGTAATATAAAAAAGAAAATACTATGGTAATATTGTAAAATATATTTTGACATTTCGCAAACATTTTATTTTACTGTTTGTAATATTTGTAAGGAGATATTTAAAAAATATATTTAATTTATGATATGGCCATTGCAAGGTTTCGGCTTGATAGGGACCATACCTTGCCTGAGATATTATAGGTATATTTTTTATTATATTAACAGTGCAATGGGAAAAATGGGAATTTGGTAAAGGTGTTTTTGGGTAAGGTTTATTACAAATAAAAAGTTTTAAAAACATTTATCAACATTTTTTAATAATGTTATCTAATTTATTAAATTTATACATGTTTTCTTGTCTCTAGCCCTAATTGTAGTTTTGTATTTCATTGAGATTTATGGTAATAATAGGAATTAACTACTATCTATGAATGTACATTAAATTAGAACTCCAACAAACAAATATTTCTCGAAAACATTCATTATAATGTTGAGAAACTACTTTTAGATTATGTACTTTATAACATTAACAAGAGTCAAAACTAAACATTCACATAAATGTAGATGATCAGGATCTGTACAGGAACATAATCTAACAATAAATATAGGTTATTAATATCTAAATGATAAAGTTACTTCTAACCACCGTCAAATTACCTGAAAGTAGATATTCAAGAATTAGCAGACATGATTAAAAAATCTACATACTTATACATTTTCTAACAATCAGACCTATCATTAAATATCATGTTGTTATCAATGTAACACTTTTTGGCTCGTGTTTGTTATCATCATGACAATTTATATTATTAGCTATTACACATTAACTCTTAAGCATAATCAGCATTGTCTTTTTGTAATTATAATTTTACTGTACAGAAAAATATATTATTTCATAATTTACATTTAAAAGTAACAAAAAATAATTTTAGAGGTTTTGATGACGAAAAAAGGGACTCTAATTCACAGAACTACTATATTTCTTTCTAATGTTGATTATTTTCAATTGATTAATGGTGCTTTAAACTGATTATTCAAATTACTTCTCTTCACTTTTTTTTGACATTCAGATGTTGTAAATAACTGTTTCTGACAAACTTAATGTAGGAGGAGAAACACCTTGGAAATAAGGATAACATGTTAGTCCATACAATTAAAATTTACGGGAGTATATTTTGGTTCAACAAATTCATGAAAACAGCAAGACAGATTCTTTCACTAGGTTTCGTGAGTCTTGTCTACATACAAAAAAATTCTTACTTTAACTCACCTTAACAAATTCATCGGCAATGAACCTGTAAAACATAAAAAAACAATGAGGTATTTTGTTTTACTTAAATTAGGTTTGGATAACCTAATTTTAGTTATCAGCCCTATCATTTCTTATCATGTGTTGATCATAGTAACACATTTCGGCTCATGTTCTTGTCATCATAACAAAATAAAAGTAGTAGTTTGCAATATGATCAGTAAACATTTACACAGCCAGCAAATATGTAAAAAATCGTTCGGTTCCGTTATTGGAAATTAAGGAAGCACAATGATAACCTAAACAAACAATCTTATCTTCAAAAAGTGGAATATAATCTAACGAACGATTAGACAACTTTGTAGCTTATCTACCGATATAGAAAACTGATTTATTTTAGTTGTGAGTTACGATTAAAACGATAATTCCAAAACACGTGGCATATCCGCGTGGGATGTGGAAATTAGAAAGAAGTAATTTAGAGATGTTACTTTAAAACAATACGATAAATATGAAAAACATAAATAAAAATAGATTTTTTACTTAAACTTACCCATCACCAAAATTTCTACTTTCTTTCATCAGTGGCCCTGCGATGTACCTGCCATGTTATATAAATTTTGTGATTTATTTAATCTATTTTCCTCCCAGGGAGACGACACAGATTAAAAAGAATGAAGTGAGCTGAGGGAAGAGGACGGGATGAGAGCACAGATAATTGAGATAATTATACATTTTTAAGGGCTGTGGCTTGGTATCTAAGGCCGTTAAGCCATTCACATGACATAAAAGCTTGTCGCGGGACTGACATAAATATTGTGTAGATTAAAAAATACAAACTTTTGAACTATCTACAACGTATGCTGCGCGAACTATAGACTCGAGTCGACGTTATACTCCGAACTTTATTGTCAAACAAAACTATCACAGGCTTACAAAAGCAGAGGACGTAACTAAAAGAAAAGTTTTCCAAATTAAATTATATTAGAAACGATCCCAATAACAAATAGTTCTCAATGGAACGCCCTATGTCACAACCTTTTTTACTACTTTTAGAATTTATGGTTTTTTTTGACTAATCAACGTTTTTGAATAAAGATGTCATGTCAATTTCTATTGTAAATGATGAATGTAAGTTTCCAGCAAATAAAATAGTTTTCCTAAGCGTTTCTAGTTTTCTGTGCTTTCTGCATCGCTGATTCCATAACACCCTACAATGTCTAAAAATAGACTTAAGACCACTTTAAAAAATGACAATATTCTGTATTGTTATAAAAATTCATTACAAGCTTAAAACTTTGTCAAAAACAGAGGTAACAGAGGAGCAGAGGAAACAGAGGAAACAGAGGAGCCCTAATAAAAGCCATCATACTATTACAGATTAATAATACAGGAGGCCCCAGGGGTATGCGATAAGAAGGGAAAGTACCTTAACATTTAAGATAGGATTGGAGCCATGAAAAGAGACTTCACTTTATTTTAAAAAGTATTCATTAAAAGTAAGCATTCATAAATTTTCTAAAAATGACATATTTCGTTTCGTTTCGTCATATCGATTCAAATGTAAAATAAACAATCCGTACTTTTATGATCCCAATCCGAAAATTGGACAAAAAAAGTCCTCTTACAAAATAAAAAATCATTAAAAAGAAGTAGCGTAAATTTACGCTATTTCTTTTTTATTTGATTCATTTAATCAAATTAAAAATTACTTGAAACTGCCATACAATTGAGGACTTTTTGTAAATTACTTAAATGTGATTCTTCTTGTCTTATGAGTTCGGGTTAGAGAAGACAGATGCTAATCATGTATTATTTTTATGTACAAAGTATAATAATAATTTTTTTATGAAACTTTAGTTAAGCGTAAATATCCCTTGCCTACCAGTATTGAAGTAAGTATGTATAAAGGAGACTCATCTTCCATAAGTTCAGTTGCTTCTTTTGTTAATAGTAATGATATAAATATTAAGTGTTGGTGTTATAACAAACATACTTACTTCTTAATTAAGCTTATAAGCTCGCTCACAGCAATCGTATTTGGTCTAAAGAAGATGATTCGAGAACGAGAATTTTCTTTGAACTGCTGAGCCAACAGTTCAACGACAATTTAAATTGACCGGGGTTTTTTGATCTATTTTTTGGAACGTTGTACACAGAAAAGTGTGAGTGTAAGAGATGAAATAAGCAACCTCTCCGCGGCAGAGCAATAAAACTTAATTTTTCAACAAGGTGGAGCTTCCGCTCATAATAGTCGAAGAGTAAGTGAATTTCCGAACGATTGGTACAAATGGACCGATTCAACATAATTATATCAAATATTCAACATAATTTGATAAGAAAATCAACGCGGTAGCGAGTATACCAAAAGATTGATGATTTGCATAAGACAAGAAGGATCACATGTTGAGCATTACATGTTTTTATCATTGTTAGCTATTTCTTTGTTTATAGGAAACTATGTTGATTAAGATTTTTTTCCTTTCTATCTATTGGTATTATATCAAATTAGAAGGCTGTTTTTTATATTTTAGACGAAGAAATTTTTTCAATAGTTTTACTTACTTCTAACTCCCATAAAACCTTTAGAACTCTATTGTGCAATTTCAAAGTTTAATATCGCGTACCACGCTCTAACATACTAAAGCACATTAGGTAATCTTCGTTTATAAGTTTGTTAACGTATTAAATGAATTCTGCTTAGCCAGTTACTAATTAATTAATATAATTATATATTAAGAGTATTTTTGTACACATATATATGGATAAAAATTGAAAACTAAGGAGTTTTTTGCTCCTCTTCTTCTCCCAACTAAATTAAAATAATAAAGTATTCTTTGGAATAGTGGTTAGTGTTGATAGGTGAAGATAAGATTGTGGAGCCTCGATATGGCAGGTTATAATAAAAAACATTTTGAATAAAGGACTTTCGATTTTTAATTTTGAACATTGTTTCGAATGCGAGTATTCTATTGATTTTTAACATTTCTAGGCGTATGGCATAGAGTACTTTAATATCCATAATATAAATCTTTCTATTGCGAATTAGAAAGGTTTATGTTCTAGGAATGTTTCTAATGACTCCTTTATTAGAATGAACCAAGGTAGTAAATAAAGTCCTTAACATATTTCTCATGCATAGTAAATAATGTAGGTATAGGTAAAGGTCGTAGTATCGACCCGTGTGAGCAGTTTTGCCTTTGGCTATACCATGCCATTATAGGTATAATGTACATATTATTCTAGGCACTGCCTAGCTAATAGAAATGTTAAGCACGATATTGTACAAATTATTACTTATAGTGGCTGTTTCTATTGTTAAAAGTCATATAAACTTTATTATTGACAAAGATGTTTCTTGTATTTTATGATATACTCCGTGACCTACTCTTTACTCTTAAGAATGCTGTCTCAATATTTAGTTTACTTTTAGAAACAGATCAGACCTTCAACATATGTGACAATTTGATATATTTCGCATTCGCTTTCATAGAAATAACCAATTGATGTGATTATAATAATGTAGGTATGTAGGTAGATGTTTGAAATTAGGCTTAAGATTTGACCGCATGACATTTGGTAGGTAGCATCCAAAATTAGTTCCCAGTATGTAGAAATCAACCAAAATTAATGATAATAATAATGGGATATTTATCCCACTTTTTCAGCTAGGTAAATACCGTGTCATTTGATAAGGTATATCCTAGTCGAAGAAGTCGCTATTGACCTGTTATAATTTTATTCTGTTTTAGTATTTGTGTTAATTTAAATAAAAGTCAAACTTAAACTATTTTAAAAGTGCTATCCCGTCCTATATTTTTCTAATCTTTGGTCTTAAGTTAGAGTAGGTACATGCTGAAGCGATATAGTCACGGATCACGGTCAACGACCAGAGGCCCGCTCTGGGCCCATGTCTAGTGACGTAACCATATCTAAATATTTCAATTTACAGTTAGGTACAATTAATCGCACATATTTAACTTCTGTAATGCCTTCTTTTTCTCCTGCTTCTCGTACCACCTGCTTATAAGATTGATAATGATAAGACCATTTCTTTTCTGTACATAAACAATATAGGAACTAGCCTGTGCTTTAGCGATTACTTATTATATGATGATGATACAAAAGTCTATAGAATCGTGCGCTCCGTAAATGATTGTCAAAGGATACAATTAAATCCGGACACTCTTGCCAGATATTACGCCAATGATCAACTGTTTCTACAAATTTACAAGGAAACCAATACAATTCAATTATAGACTCAACGACTCCAACTTAAATCGGGTTAAGCACATTAGAGAGCTGGGAATTATTATGGATGAGCAACTGTCTTTTAATTTACATGTGGACTCCATTGTGAAGAGATCATTCAGATAGAATAACTAAACCTTTTCAAGATGTTACTACTTTGAAAATCTTATATTTTTATTTTTTTTAGATCCATTGGCGACTTTGGTTGCGTAGTATTGTGACACTTTTACATGGAGTATATCGAAGATATTGAAAGAGTTCAAGAAAAGTTTTTTAGAATGTTTAATTTTCGTCGATGTTCGAAGGACTCGTATCTTCTAACTCTTGAAAATCAGAATCTTTTAAATCTGTATGGCAGACGTACACAGTTATAACGTATATAATATTTTTACTATGGCTCCGCAATGTATATATAAGTATCGGCCATAATGATTATTTAGCCGTTTCTGTGATTGATTTTGTAGTTTAGAAATAAAATAGTAGTCCAGAGTGAAATTAGTAAACGGACGCAATTTATTGTGCTCCGCAATCATGATGTTTTGGAGGTACATGAGATCATAACGAAATCAAAGTCAGGGATACTAAAATTTAGCAGAAATATCTGCTAAATATATGTACTAATAGTTATTGTTTTTGTTTATTTTTGTAGTAATAGTTTTATATTACGGTATATAGATTTTTTTATTATCCTTATGAACCAACTGCGAATAGTTCTTTATTTGACTTATTTGCAACCAAAATTATCAATGTATTTATTAACAGAAAATTCATAAAGTTTTCTTTATCATGAATAAACCCTACACATCACTAGGGCGATGTCCATCTTTAGCAAGTGACTTTCAATAAATATTTCAATGCAGTAGTTTTATTTAAAAACATAAAGAAATAATGAATTGAATTAAAATTTGTTAATTCTAATATCTTTTTTCACTCCAAGGACGCATTTCTTTGATTTAATTTGTATTCGAATTCTTCTATTCATACGCACATTTACGATTTTGGTCACTGAAATAAGAAATAACATTTTAGTTACAATGGTATTTTTTATTAAATAAAAAAAATACATCATTTTCAGTTCTATAAGTACATTTAACAATTTTAGTAAACTTTTACCAAATCAACATTCCAGTCTGTTGACCTGAGATCAGAAATAAATAAGACTGATGTGACACTGTCCTGAAAACTTCAGGGAACTGTCTGCGGGCATTAAGGGTGGTGGTTATAATTGTAATTTTTATTTGAAACAATACACTTAAATTAATATTAATATCTACGATTTAACTTAATTCCTTATTAATTATATCATAATCATGATTTATTATACATTCATAATGGAAAGTTTCTACCTAAATAATATTTTTACAATTATTGTGGAACAGTTGACAAACTATATATAAATAAAAAATAGGCAGACAATAATAATTATAGAATTTCAGGTTACAATAATGTTTAGTGCATTCACAAATAAATAGCATCAGTTGTTATAGTATCTGGAAACTCCATGACAACATTCAAACTCATTTCATTAATCTATAGTGGAAATACAGATCATTATTCAATATTTGATTTTGTGACAAACAGACATCACTGGCACAAGTCACATGCAAGAAATGGGAATGAGAATCCTACTTTGTAACTCACAAAATACACAATTTACTGATTCTTTATTTTTATTTATTTTATACACTGAATTTACATTCATAACTGTCAATTATTTTCTTGTATTATTAAAAATAACATTCACACTTAGGTACTTCATTTCCTAAATTGTCACTATATCTCAGTATTTCAACATCAATAGTTTAAATAAAAATGTTATACGGTTAGATTTATTTACACAAAATACTGCTCATGTTGCAGAAGTGCAGTACTGGAGCATTCTTGATGTTAATGATGCATGTACACACTCCCTCGATATTATGGTTATTTACCTTTTGCAGTAATTGTAAGGGATGATTTTGCAGGCTGTGGAATAATAGTTATTTCATCACTTATTTTTAATGGCTTCAACAAAGGATCTGTTTCCATAGATTTGGGGGTACTTGTCTTACTTTTATCCATCACTCGTTTTGCTACAACACTGTGAGCAGAATAAACATGATTTTCAAATTGCTTATACATGCCAAAAGTGGCAGTACATACTGTACATTTGTATGAAAGGTGTGCCGGCTTTAGAGTCATGTTGTGGTCCCTAGACACATGATTGAGCAGCTTCCATTGATACACTCTTCCACATACAGGACATCTTCCTGCATCTTTGCCTTTGTTTGCAGCTTCCTGCATAGAACTGGTAACCAGTCCATGAGAGCCTAACAGATGCCTTTCCAATCCTTGATCAGTAAAGAACCTGAACTGACATTTTTGGCAATTGAGAGGAGGCCTGTTGTAGATCATCTTAGGATGAATTTTCACTTTGTGAATCCATTGCATGTGATTTCTTAATTGTTCCAAATCTTTAATATATCCATCACATATTTCACAGATCACAAATGTTGCTTTGGAATTTTGAGATGATTGCGAAGATGATGGTTGAGGTGCACGGGGCAGTGGGGTAATTGATATTTTAGGAGTTGCATTGTTGGTAGCCTGATTATTTTGAATAAGAGGGTAATTAGATATAGTAGTGCCTGCTGGAGGGGTGTTATGCATAATCATGAGGCCACTTCGAATTATTGGTACTCCTGAGACTGTAGAGGGACGAGCCGGAGCCAAGGGTGGCCGACCCCGTGGTCTGCCTAGTATGGGCATTCCTGAGATAACATTGGCTACATTAAGTGGTGGTCTACCCAAATTGTTAATACCTACTTGTGCACGATTAAAGTTGGGCTGATAGGGACCCACCATATTATTTCTGGCTCGTGTTAACTTTGGTATTTTTGCTGGAGGTTCCCATTCCAGAGGAGGACCTAAGTTGAACTCAGGTTTAAACTTTTTCGCGCAAGCAATAAGATGCCTTGCTAACTTAGTCTTACTGTTGTCCTCAAAGTGACAATTAGCACATTGTTGATAAGCAGGGGCTCTTTCAAGCCTACCTCGAATGTTGTGCTCTGCCTCCATATGGAATAGAATATCATGTGGACTTCTGATTTCAAATGAGCAAGTGTTACATTTGTATATATTGTTCCTCATATGAGGTGCCTCCAAGTGATGAGCCATAACCAACATAGATTCTGTCTTAAAACTACAAAAATCACATCTTTTCTGTTTTAGAGCATAAGGTGCATTTGTTCTCTTACTAAACTCCAAATTCTGTGTAAGAGAAGTTATAGCAGCCTCAGTCCCATTAGTGCTGCGTCCAGCTTTCTTCTCCTTATATAATTTACGATTCTGTTGCTTCAACAAGTCACTTTGCACAAACTCTTGTACTAAATTTAATCCTATATTTATAAAGAACTGTCCTAAAGAACAATCAAAGTAACTGTCAGGTTTGCCTGATGATAATCCTTTTGCAATCAAACTAATAGGATCTTTGATCTCTTCAATAGTGTCATCTTTTTCTTTTATAATTTGTACACCATCTTCATCACTTACACCTTCTTCATCAGAGTCACTAGTTGACTCACCATCCCATGAGTCATCATCTTCTTCAAGGCCCCGCTTACGCTTCTTCTTATCAGACTTCTTTTCTTTTCCTGCTTCTTCAAATACAGTCTTTAGCTCCTTATCACTTTCATCCTCAGGCAAAACCTCGCCTCTTTCAATTCTTTCTTTCCTTTCTCTTTCTTTTCTTTCCCTTTCAGTTTTCTCTTTTTCTAATTTTTCTTTATCTTCTTTCATCTTAATTTCGTCAATCTCTTTACCTAATTTGTCAACAAACTCCCGAAATGGTTTAAGTGATGGTTTCTCATAAACATAAGGAACTATAAATGAAGGTGCTTCCACCACAAACATGTCATCTGTCAATGATGGTAGAATATTCGGCTGTGACTGTGGTGTATGTGCAGAATTCTGGATAGATGCAGACACATTATGTATATTTTTACTACTGACTGGGGTGATAGTTGTACCACGAGCAGCTATACTTTGACATAAGTTCTGAGCTTCCAGAGCACTAGTTGATGTGTGTGTTTTAGTTTGAAGTGGCTGGGGTCCTTTACCAGATAGTATGGAATTAGTATCTATTATAACAACTGTTGGTTCCTTGTTTTGATCTCCATTGGACTTAGATTGTTTTGAAGCCAATTCAGCTAAACCTTTGGTATTACTGATGACTATTGGTTTGTTTTTATTCTGGGCATGGTTTAGTGGATCTTCCATAGAAACCTCTTCTACATCTGATTCATCATCCCCATTTTCTAGTTGTTCTTCCATCTTTTTCTCTTCAATTGCTTTATGGCTTTGTTGTGATCCATCTGAGCTGTCATTGCTATCAGTACTAGAATTTGATGATTCGTCATCATTAGATTCTCCTCCATCCTCATCATCATCACTAGTGATTTCATGGACCTCAGGGCTAGGGGAGCCACCATTCTGACTCTGTGGTTCATTTTCAATTTCATTATCAGAATCACTGCTATCTTCTTTTGGCTGGCTTCCCTGTGAGGTATCATCATCACCTTCAGTCCGCTCATCTGTAAAGTCATCAATAAAAAAGATAATTAATATTTAAGATAGTATTTTGTTAGCAGTTGATTTACATATCAATAACAAAAAAAAATATTTCATTATTTTAGTTTTCATATAGATAGAAAAAAGGTTCACATTTTAATTAGTTGATTAAATATAAAGTCACATCGAAGAATAAGAGCGTCACACACTATAAGGGACGCCAGGACCTCAAGACAAACCTGAACAATCAAAGTAACCTAAGCACGTCGTTACGATACTTTTAACCTGCTCCTGTGAGAAGCGACCGATACTTTTATGAATCAATTATGAAAAATATTTTTTTATGTTATCGTATAGCGTCATTATATCATGTGGTGTCTGGACCGCCATATGGGATTCCATAGCATTTCTCCGAAAATTTTATTCTGCCTGGTTCGATAGTAAACAATAGCTTTCCGGTAATAATATCGTCAAATAAACAAATAAAAGTATGAAATAGGTACCTGTGGCAGTAGATATAGACATTATTTCACGTTTTCTTAGTCAAAAATCAAAAAATAGTACAATAGCACAGTAGCGGAAACCAAACCAAACCAAGATCAAGCTGTCATTCAGAAGGTTTTTTACATGTCAGAAATAATTCTTTCCAGTTTATCAGTTCCTACAATACTTGGACAATATTATATAGAAATTTAATGTATAGTATCACATGTAAAATTATATATTAAATTGTTTTTATAATAAACTATGCGAAAATTGTAACTTAACTGTAATAGATCAATTTGAATGGCTATTTATTAAAATTGACATTGTAAAAGACTCTTTCTTACGAATGGTAGGAATAGGAGGGAACACGGAGGGGGAAGGACGCGGTATTCCATATTGGAAAGTTTGGAATAAAAATGCGCTAAATTTAAAATCTTTCTATATAATATCTTTTCTTTTTTTATATAGTTTCATATTCATAGTAAATAAAATCCAATTAAATAATGTACTGGTAAGAATTAAAGTATTATTTATACATCTTAAACAGTAGTCGAAATAGTCGGATAAAATATTTAAATCAAATCTTAATAAGTTATATTACAGACTGATATATTTATAAAGCCCGTATGTACCCACAAAATGCATTTTGTGCAACTGCTCAAAAGTATTGAATTTGACATTTGTGCTTGAAAGTTGAATAAGGATTAAAGTCAAATCACTGCTCTCACACATTTTTGGAAACTACGCACTTGCGTGCGTTTAAGTTTTTTATAAAACAAACATAAACATACATAAGCAGAGTATTCATCCTATGGGTCAAATAATCAAAGAACGTAATGTTAATAAATTTATTTATTCAGTATATTTTATTTTAACTGTTCAGAAATTCTTATTGGTTTATAGACAATACTTCATATTAACATTATATCGGTTGTAAACACAATAACATTTTATTATATTTTGTTGTATAATAACTATAGTAAGGTTATTAAAAAATCTACAAAGACAATATAAATAATAGAATAATTTAAAAATATGCATTTTGTATATGTTACAAAATGTATTTTTTTTAAATTTAAGTTATTATTCAGCATTTTCCTCTAATTCTTGGATTTCTGCTTCTTTTAAGGGATCTATCATTGCAGTTTCATCTGGTTTTCTAATAACACCCAACTCTTCAGCAGAATTTAGACATTTCTGTGCATTTTCTTTAATTTTTAGTTGGTCAGTATCCTCAAGCTTTGTCAAAGCCATGAGTATTTCCATCACATCTGTTTCAAAGATTTTGGCAGCAATATCTTTATCATCTTTAATAATATTATGAAGCATATAAGTTCCCCTGTATTGCACTTCCTTATCAGGTGTAGCCAGCAAGCATCTTAAAGTCTCTATCCAAGTTCCAACATCTAATAACTTTCTACAGCAATTTTTACTAACAGAAGTTAGTATACACAGGGCTCCAGCTGCTGCTTTTACTGTGTCAACATCCTCTTCTTGACACAATAGATATAAGTATTTAGTTTTATCATTATTTCCTTCGTATGTCTTTATAACTTCTTCAGATTGTAACAAATTACATATACATTGAGTGGCAGCTCTCTGTAACATAACATGATCTTCAAATAGGTAATGTTCAATCTTAGACAGGCCACCTTCTTTCAGAATTCTATTCCTAGTTGTTTCATTCATTCCTGCTAAATTGCAAAGTGCCATAAGAGCTTCAAAATTCTCTAAAGCAGCACAATCTGGGTGCAGTAAAGCTATCAAAGGTCTCACAACTTCTAAATTCCTTTGACCAGGAAAAGCCACATCAGGGTTAATTGTGATTCCAATTCTTGACAAAGCTTGAGCTGCTTGGTTTTTTCCATTCTTTGTACCATCTAGCGACATTGGTATAAGAACTTTTGCTCCTCCTTGTTGTACTACTATACCTCTCAATTCAGGCAGATTACAAATTGCATTAAACACCCGTGCAATGAGTTCTCTTGAATTATGACTCTCGGTTTTTGATAAAGCTACTAAACCAGTAGTCACACCTGCTTTAGCTAGTACTGTGATTCTCTTATTAATAAAATCTGGATCATCCAGTTCATGTTGCTCAGGTACATGATGTTTAGCAAATTTAGCAAGTTCCAACATTTCTGGCATAACTTCCTGTTTCTCATAAGCATTGCATAAATTGACTAGAGTTGTTACAACCCCATAGAGACATGATTGATCACCAGATTTAGCTAGTTCAATGAGAGATTGAATTGCTGCTTTGTCTTCCACTAATTTTTCCTTTACATCAGCATCCAGTGTTAAGTAGGACAAACCTTCAGCTGCCCATTTTCTTATGTCATTTTCTTTAGCAGGATTAACTAAAAATTTTCTACAAGCTTCAGCTAATTTTGTAGTAGAACCATCAGCAAAAGGACGAATAGACGCATCATCTCCACCAAAACTGCCTATTTTACAGAGGCCCACTAGTGCTCGAACTCTTACAGCATCGTTTTTGCAAGTGTACAACTTCTTCAAGATATCAACCCCCTTGTTAATAATAGATCTTGCTTTATCCTTCTTAGAAGCAGCAGCCACTAAACACTCACATGCAACCTTTTGTTGAATAGGATCCTCAGTCTGGGCCATTACCAGAATCATCTCTAAGATACCTTCTTTAGAAATAACATAGTTTCCAACATCTAATGGACCTCTTAATAAAGATGTAATAGCAACAGTAACTCTAACCTTGGATTCAAGATCAGGGGACATTAGTTTATCCTTGACATAGTCATCAATATGGCTGTTGAAAGTCTCCCTTGCTTGGTCATGGTACATATTCTCATAAATTCTTGCTAAGCAAGCAGCTGCAATTGTTCTTGATGATGGAGTTATGTTCATAGCAGACTCATATTTATACTCCTCCAATTCACTACACACAGCCAATAGTCGCTGCAGGCCCTTAATTTCAACAAATCTTTCTGCCCAGTTGATTGTACTGTAATGGCAATTTCTCATGATAAGTTCTATAATTGCATCCCTGGCAAATCCACTGATTACAGCATTGGTTATAGAATATGTAAGACATGTCAATAGCACATCTATCTCGCTTCTATTTTCTTCACATACACTTGGATCAGGTTTTGTATCCTTTTTATTGTCCATTCCTGAAAAGGTGTTTAAAATTACTTGATGACAATATTGTGCTGCATTTACCCTCTCTTCATTTGTGCTGTCAATAAGTTCCAGGAGCCAAGGTATGCCTACAATTTTTATGATACTTTTTGTTCTTTCAATGCTTCGTTTACAGAGCTGACTAATAACACGAATGGCATTGATATATATCTCACTATTTTTTTCTACTTTTAGCAGCTGTTGTATTTTATGAATTATACCATTTTTTACCATAATATCTGCACCTGCATTTTCTTTTGCTAGTACTAAGAGGTTAGCCATTGCTTTCTCTCGTTTCTCTGTATTCTCACTAATGTCAAAAGCTAATTTAAACATTTGGTCCACTTTATTGCTGGTTTGCGCATTTTGTCTTGCTCGTTCTTGCACAACTGCATGAAGTCGGGAAAGGATTGACTGCACAGCCTTATTGGTTGGATCAACAGTGAATATTGTTTTAGCATCTCTGTAAGCCTCCTCAAACATTGATAAGTTTTCGTAAGCCTGTGACCGCCGGAACAAAGCTTTAGGGTCTTCGGGTACAATTGATAAGGCTTCATCGCAATCTAGTATGACCTTTTTAAATTCATTTGCTTTCAGATAAGCCGCGGCTCGATTTTTCAAATATGTGGCCAGGTCTCTACTGTCTTTATCTGCGAGACTAATAGCTCGGGTGTAAAGAGATATGGCCTCCTCATATTTCTCACACTTAAATGCCTCGTTACCATTGTTTTTGTAAGTTTCTGCTTCTTCTTTGTGAACACCCATTGTATTACGTATATAAAGTTGACAAAGTACTTCTATTCCAACAAAAGTTTAAAAGACAACGCTTAAATAGTGGTGCGCTAAATGTTTCTAGTACAATCTCGTAACTCCATCCTCAGTATAAGTATACTAAAATTAGATCTTTATTTTGGTTCTCCAAATCAGGCAACAAGAAACATGAATGACATTGACATACAGAACTTTCTACTCTGTCTCACAGATTACAAAGAGTAAATAAATATAAGTAAACAAAAGATCTATTCTCTGTGTGCAGAATGACTAACTAGACAAGGAATATAAACGGCGATATATGGTCATGAAATTAATAGCCCTTTGCCCCATGGCAAAGGAATCCATCACACATCATCACATCATCACAGTATCAGGGACTGGATACGTTATCAATAACAAAATTCATAACGACATTTAACTTAAAAAATAAAACGAAATCAATATAATATTATTTTTTATTATTTTCTTAGAATGCTATTCGGGTAACAAAGCATAATTTCGACCGAAAATAACGTTATTATCACGAGAAGCGTGTGACAGTCAACTTGTACTTGTACTTGTTGTTAGAAGCACAGGACAATTTTTCTGTGTGGGGTGATTATTTTCTATCTACAACTGTGATAAACATTTGCTAATTAAAGTCCTTAATATAATTTATCAACCTTAATTTCATTGCATCGTGATTGTCATTGATTGTTTTTAAACTGAAAGTAATCAATGAAAGTGAAGTAACTATTCATAAGTCAAAGTCAAAGTCAAAAATAACTTTATTTAAATAGACTTATTTACTAAGCTCTTTTAAATCATATTACTAATAACGTTATTTATTAGATACCAATATTTTGATTAAGTTTCATTTCATTGAAAAGACCTTAGTTCCTTTACGAAAATATAACATTATGCTTATCATTTTACAGATATCCATTCTCCTCATAATATCGATACTTTGATTGAACGTTACCGTTTTTATCGATATTTCAGTCCCTGACCGGTATTATAGAGTAAGAAATATCTAAATAAGATCTTCTTCTTCTTCTTTCGTAGGCGCGGTCTCCAGCAATCGACGTCTATTGCGCCTGTTTTGCGTTGGGGGGTGTGGGCAGGTTTATTCCAGCCATCCTAATTCCTCCAGGAAGTCACCAAATGCCTTCCAGAGGCTACCCGGGGATCCCTGGTAGGTTTCCCGGTAATTGACCATTCTGTTGCATTCCAGCAGTACGTGCGCAGCTGTCTCCATGTAGGCTTTGCCAGGGGACTGTCTGTGATACCTAAGTTAAAAAGTTGTTTATAAAAATTGCTATGACCAGTCAAACTCCCCTGTTTATTATTTTAAGTCGTGGTCTGCTTAAGTCTATAAGGACTTTGGAAAGACGAAGTTCGATGCGGGGTAAAGCGAGTCTTGCCTGCCTATAATGTTCCAAAGTGTTCCAGTATTGTTCATATTAGTATTTAATGTAATTCTAGCTTTGAACCAACTTGAAGACAAGGGGATAATTGGTTCAGACCCAATAAGTTTCGTGCCTGATGCCCTTTTCGCTAGTTCGTCCGCAAAGTCGTTGCCCCGTGCGCCGCTGTGTCAATTGATCCAGTGTAGGATGATAGAATTTGTTGTTATTACCATGTTAAGGGCCAAGTGGCATTTGTGAATGAGGCTGAAAGACGTTACCACCCAGGGCTAGTAGAACTGATTTTCTATCATAGAGAATTAATATATTGTTGTCTGTTACCTCTCTGGCTCGTATTGCCTTTGTTGCTAGAACTATGCCTATACATTTAGTTTGAAATACTGTGTTGGCTCAGTTATGTGAATGTTCAGGTTCTCCGAAAAGAGACCCGTACCTGTACCTGTGTTTGTTTTTGGATCGTCAGTATCGATCAGATCGTAATGAGTGCTTTATGGGTTGTTTTTGGGCTGATGATCTCGGACAATTGTATTTTATACCTTTTGTCGAAGGCAAAGGCAGGTTCGATCTTGTCACAAATAGCCTCTACCAGCATAGATTCGAAAAAGTATGTCTACCAGTGGAGTGTTCATCCAGTCTTGTATAAGTGTGTTAACCTTCTCAATTTGTACCAGTTTCAGGTGCTTTAATCTCAGCGCTGATTCTGAGGCTGTCCGTTGTATGTGCAAATGAACTAAACAAGATACGGATGTATGAGCTTCACTTTCCTCTTGCCTTCCCATTCATCTTAAGACATACTCTTTCTAATCTGTGCTACAGTCCTCGTGCGTTGAATTTACGTTATACATATTCGATTGTACTGATCCGTAATCCAGAAGAATAATTGCTAAAAATTATGTCTGCTATTAGTTTGTTAAACCCTAAAGCAGAATTTGCACGTGCAGCACAAGCTTTAGCATTGAATATATCAGCAGCAAAAGGTATTCAAGATGTAATGAAAACTAACCTCGGCCCGAAAGGAACTTTGAAAATGTAAGTTTGTGAATATTCTTGATTATATGGTGAAAAATTATTCGTTCTCATCAATATTTTCACTTTAATTAGTTGTATAATAATCTTTTCATCCAACTTTCTTTTGAAAGTTTTATTATTTTGCAACTTATGAAGTCATATGATCTGTCAAATCGAATGTAGGTTGGTATCCGGTGCTGGGGATATTAAAATTACCAAGGATGGTAATGTTTTGCTGCACGAAATGCAGATACAACATCCGACAGCGTCGCTGATTGCTCGAGCGTCAACCGCACAGGATGATGCTACAGGAGATGGTACCACATCGACAGTGTTGCTTATTGGAGAACTGCTTAAACAGGCCGATATTTATATCAGCGAAGGTATATAAAATTCAAAATTGTAGTATTTGATATCACGAAAATGACTTCGTTAACCTGAGATAAATTATTTTTCCAAGAGTACTAGCTACAGACAATGTACTTGACAATTATTGGTAAAAAGGGGTGCTCTTAGGTTAACAATATAAATGAACCCACGAAATAAACACTAGTCACTTATTTTCAATACTAACAAATTATACATACTCAAGATGCTGCCACTGGTTTAAGTTGAACGAAAAGATAATAATAATACTGGGAAATAATATTTCCATCTCTCTGAAAATTTATTTTGCTCTATTGTAGTTCATAATATTTTTAAATTTGTAGGTTTGCACCCAAGAATCATCACAGAAGGTTATGATTTGGCTCGCATCAAGGCCTTGGAAGTTTTAGAAAGTATCAAAATCCCCATTGAGATAAAGAGAGAGAACTTGCTTGATGTAGCTAGGACATCTTTAAAAACAAAGGTTTGTCAATTTTATCCAGAACCAACTAATTGTATTACTTTTTTATTAAGTTGTTCATATATTGTCTATGATGGTTTCAATAAGCTACCAGTAGATGATTTTGTGAAATATGTAAAAAGCATTAAATCCTCTTAATTAATACTGAATAAAGAAAATAATAAGTTCAATTATTAATAATAGATAGATTATTGAAACTCAGCATTTATATGCTGTTTTTATGTTTATTTTCTCTTTCTTGATTGGATAATGTATGTATGATTTTATTAGAAATACACACCAATACACATGCTAGTACAATGTACTAGATCTACCACATACCATATATATTTGTTACTATATTATAATGGGTGCTGTAGCAGAAATGGAAGTAACTATTCGTGACTTTTGGTAAGCACAAGTATCTTGACATATTTGACACATTGTCCTAGGTTCATCCAAGTTTAGCAGATGTTTTAACAGATGCTTGTGTGGATGCTGTACTGGGAATTCGCACGCCCAACAAACCAGTAGATCTTCACATGGTTGAGTTAATGGAGATGCAGCACAAGACTGCCACTGAAACAACACTTGTAAAAGGTAACTATACTTTTCTTTTGTGTTTTAATTCAGTTTGAGATCTTGTTTATTTCTGTCATGGTCAAATCTTCAAATTGGGCATTAAATCATTTTAATGATGCCATGCTCATATTCAAGTGTCTACAAGGTTCTGTCGAACCACAGTTGCCATTTGAAACAGACTATTCAGCATCACTAAAACAAGGTGATATCAGCACCTTTACTGATGAAAAATGTAACTGTTTATGATATGATCACTCATTATTGTTGATATCATGAAGTTGTCAAACATAACTGATGATTTTTTTATATTTCATTTTAAAATTTCATTCAATAAATTGAACCATTATGTGATGTGGATACAAAAATAATAAGAATAATGCTGTAATTTAAGAATCATAATTACCCATATCAATAATAAAACCTCTGAATGCAGAAACATTCCTATAAAATCCAGCTCAGCTTGCAGTGGAAAATTTGCTTTAGATCTTAATAAATTATTACTATTGTTGATTGTTCATTGCTGGGCATAGGAATTGCACGCTAGTGCTCCCAATTTCAAATGGATAGCCTTACGAATATCGTCTTCTCATAGCGGTCTCTCATCGGTGTTTGGAAGATTTAGCCAGGTTGTTCACCATCTCCTGTAGGTCTTGCCAAGTTTCAGTCATGATGACGATATCGCCCGCAAAGCGTAAGTGTAAGATGTACTCGTATTTTTGTTACGTTTTTTCTAGTTAAGGGTTCCGAACATATCCTGCAGCGCAGCTGAGAAGAGTTTTGGCGATATGACAACCTCTTGTCTGACACTACGGTGCTGTAGGGCAAGCACAGTCTGCCCATTCTGAACATCCACAGACATACTGGCAACGGTGTAGACACGTCACCACTTCTATTTATTGCCAATCAACTAGGCACTTCTGCAAGGACTCTAGAACTGACCAGATCTCAGAGGAGTCGAAAAGTTTTTAGTAGGCTACAAACGCCATGCACAGGGACTGGTCTTCTGTATACCTGCCTAACAGTTTGAATGTAGTCTATGGTGTAATAACTCCTTCAGAACCCAGCACGTTCCGGAAGTTGTAAGGCGTAAGGAGAGTAAGGCGATTCGAGATGACTCTTGAAAAAATTTATGAGCTATATCTTCTTCTTCTTTGGGGTTTTAGGGCGCTTTCATATCTATAAGTTTTTTTTTCAAGATATTTCGATAATTCTTCAACAAAGTCTCTTCACTATTATTGAAAATACGACCAAGCTTCCATGCAATGCGTACGGAGTTTTCCCGGAGAAAAAAGTTAATTATACGCAGGAGTTTCTTTAGAATCGGCTTGCCACCTACTTTCAAATGCTCCGTTTTGATTCCGTCCTCCGCCGAGTCTTTTTTCATTTTTAAGTTGCCTAAGAGCAGCCTCGATTAGCTGATTCCAAGGTGATCCTCCGTCGCATGGCGAGTTATGGTAACTCTAGTATCCTTTTCGTCAGGTGTGGGGTGGGGCGAGTGCGACGTGTATAGCAGGTTATAGAAATTTCCAATAGAATCTCTGGCTTCCAAACGACGGTTTCTCCGTTTAACTTAATCAGCATTTTTAAGTGACTTCTTCCAAGCTGCTATACGAAGAATTTGGACCCCTGGTCTTGCTCAATTGCTCTCTGTATTGAGAGGGTATTGGAGCGTCGAAGGTCCCATCTCACCATCTTAGAGATGACTTGTTTAGAGCCTTACATTACGTCGAAGTGACAATTGCATCGCTCCGCCACTTATCCATCAGCTTCCTTCAAAAGTGTTGATCTACAACATGGTCGAGTATGTCGTCAATTGTGGTTTCCAAGGTAGAGAATTGAAATTCTACTTCCAAGTCAAATGCTTCAGAACCAACTGATTAGAGCAGATTGATCGTATACTTCATCAATTGTTACAATTATTACAGTGTTATATCATTTTAGGTTTGGTAATGGATCACGGGGCTCGTCATCCAGACATGCCAAAGCGCGTTGAAAACGCATACATTCTTACTTGCAATGTTTCTCTTGAATATGAGAAGACTGAAGTTAACTCTGGCTTTTTCTACAAATCTGCTGAAGACAGAGAGAAACTTGTGGCAGCAGAGAGAGACTTCATTGATCAGAGAGTGAAAAAAGTAATTATAATTTTAATGCCGCTTTGCTCAACAGTCCATATCAAACGATGTTAAGCTTCTTTTTGATAACATTATTATTATTTTTTATGTCACTTGATAGTAAGTGGTAACAATTAGTAGTAATTAGTAGTAGTAATTACAGTGACTATTTTCCCCTTCACACTGAAACATAAAACCGCTCAATAAAAGACAAAATAGAAACAGCAGTGATATCTACTTAACAACGACACATCAAGCACGTCTACGAGCTAGTATAAATCCATTAAAGTTTACTTATGTCCATTTCATATTTCAGATCATTGCTCTGAAGAAAAAACTTTGTGACGGAACTGACAAGTCATTTGTTGTTATCAATCAAAAGGGCATTGACCCCCTTTCACTAGATGCGCTTGCTAAAGAAGGTATTGTTGCGCTTCGCAGAGCTAAGCGTCGCAACATGGAGCGACTTGCTCTTGCTTGTGGCGGGGTTGCCATGAACTCTGTTGATGACCTCACTGAGGAGAACCTTGGATATGCCGGTTTGGTGTATGAGCATATTCTCGGAGAGGACAAGTATACGTTTGTGGAGGAATGCAAAAACCCGCAATCAGTCACGATTCTTATCAAAGGACCAAATAAGCATACTCTCACTCAGATCAAAGATGCTATTCGTGATGGGCTCCGAGCTATCAATAATGCTATTGAAGACAAATGCGTTATCCCTGGCGCAGGCGCCTTTGAAATTAAGGCTAACATGGAGCTATTAAAGTACAAAGACACAGTAAAAGGAAAGTCCCGTTTAGGAATACAAGCATATGCTGAAGCATTGCTTGTGATCCCCAAAACTCTAGCTGTGAACTCTGGCTACGATGCCCAAGACTCCATTGTAAAACTTCAAGAAGAGGCTCGTTTGTGTTCAGACCCCATTGGTTTAGACCTTAGCTCTGGTGAAGCCATAAAACCGACCGATTTGGGTATCCTTGACAATTATGTGGTAAAGAAACAAATCCTCAACTCATGCTCCGTCATCGCCAGTAACCTTCTTCTAGTGGACGAGATCATGAGAGCAGGAATGAGCAGCCTCAAAGGATAACTGATTATTTTGTCACAAAATACGTTTAAGTTCTAGTTCTTACTACATACACCATTATATTTCTTCATTCGCTACTAATATAAATTTTATTTTCATATAATGTGCTTGATTTTTCGGTGTATTTATTATGTTAAATGCACTATAATAATGATAACATTTAATTTTATTAACGTAATAAAAAATTATAAGTAACATACAACTATGTTTTATTGTTTAACTTAATTTCTACTTTCCAATATGCCAAAATCTGTGTGCTTGGCCTATTTAGTCCAATACACACATACGTTACATAAATTAGGAGGCACAGAAAGAAGGAAAAGCACGAGAAGCAATCGGATATACACAGGACTAACACAGCGGGACGAAATATGCTGGTGTTTTTATATGCTCAGAGACCGGTTAAGTGCGGCGGGGCGCGGGCGCAGCCGTCCGTTATATATAAGGGCGTAAAATGGGTGTATGTACGATCCGCTAAAACTAGTGCGAGGGTCAGTTGTCGATATTAAATTATCAATGTCGACAAATTGATACACATCTGATGGGTAATGTAATTAGATATTATAAATATATATATGTGGTTATTTATGTATATATAGGGATCTATTATTTATTATATAAAACCGACCGGCTCTTATGTATAACTAAAAAGTTGAAGTGTGAAGTTTAATAAATATTGTATACATGTTTATAAAAATATCTATCTTGTATTTTCGTGTGTGTGCGTGTGTGATAACGAGGTAGCCCACACTTGATATTTCACTTCGGTCAGTCGTGTCGGCTTATTTTCTTCTATGTGCGTAGGTAAAAATAATAGACAAATAGTATTATTTTATCAGTTTATTAACATTTAACACCTATCTCAATGTTAGGATACTTTCACATGAATTACATATTTTTATTAGTAAAAATAGGAGGCCTTGTAAAATATTTTAGAATGAGTAATATAGCTTATCTTTTTCTTACAAATTGGAAAGTCTATGGTTTAATTTAAAAGTAAAAAACACCTAGGTGACGAGATTAATACATTTAAGTTAGATGACGAGTGATGCGAGTTTGGACTCTTAATTCGGAAAATTCTTTAAAATATAACTACAACAAATTAACATAATTAAAATAAATCATTTATATAAAATTAATTATTTATAAAGTAGGTATCCGGAGGAATGAGATGAGAATCACTGAGAATAATAAAGCTGTTAATTGAGATTAACATAGGCATTGCAGCCAATAATAATTTATCTTATACAAATCACAGAATAAGGAATTTAATAAAGTCATACTTTTGAATGTTATTAAGAGTTCGTAAAATACCCCCTGACAACTTACAATTATCCTTAAAGATACTTATCCCAATGGTAACCCAGCAGAGTAAAGCGCAAATCGATGGTTGATTGCGTCTTTTTTAATTTCGATTATTTGAAAATTAATATTTATTTTGTGATACCAAATAGTTCAATTACAATGTAGATAAAAATTATATTGTTCAAATTAAGTATCTCGGTTCAAAGCAAAATTTAAAAGCGAGAGTGTCATCAAAGAGAAGAAAATGCGAATTATTTGAAAGGTCAGAAACTAAACACAGATCAACTAAAATTTTTTTAAAATAGCAAATGACAGACACCGCCTGATGATAAGCAGTAAGAGTACATAAGCGAAAATAGCTAGTGCAGCATGCCACACCGCCACCTTGCCGAACTTTTTTTAAGGAACCCATCTGGTGAGGAGTTAATACGTGTGCCCGATACCTCAAGTAAAAAGAGATAGACATGATATTTCTTCTTGTGTAAAGTTGGAAATGGAAACAGTTAATATCTTCCGTAGAAAAGCGCTCGTGGTCATGAGTAAGATGGAGAGGGAAGGATTAGTTCAAGAAGCTCCCACTGTCCATGGTATAATCGATAATACCCATACTAAGCCACGCTATGTCGCGACGCAAAAACGATATAGGTACAACAGTGGTATCAATTTCCAGTTTTAAACTTTGAGAAAAAAAATTATAAACTCTCTCGCAATTGAACTTTAACATATATTTCTTATATATAAAACTAAATATTAATTATCTAAACCCCGAATTTCTAATAGAAAACTCTCATGAAAGTGAGCCCGACATAATCTAGATGATCTACAGTTACATAATTAAAAATATCCATTTACTATGCGGTCAAAATAATAATTGGATGTTACTTTAGAGACTGCGTATGATTTGCCAAAGATGTAGCCAAAAAGATTAATATAAATTTGTTATTATTGAAAATTTTAAAAATATTTTTTATTCATAATTATTCAATTAAGTAATAATTGAATGTTTGTTGCCCTATTCATATTTCGACCGCATAGTATGTGTTTTAGAAACATGAAGTTAACTATATCCTAAGCCGTGAAGAAAATACTATATTAGTACAGTCGGTCTCAGAAGTAAATAAACAGTAGTGCCATGTTACACCACCCATTCAGTCAGTAGTAATAACATAGAATAAAGATTCCCAAATACTTTGGGAAAGAGACCCATTTTAAAAAATGAACCTTATAACCCCATAGCCAAATGACGCTAAAAATCTTATTACTAGTTTTATTCCTTTTGATACAAAGAAATTAGCAATTTATAAAAATAATCATTTATCGTCTATGCCTGAGAAATTAACCCCAACGGGACTATTTTGGGAATATCTGATTTAAACTACGATAATAAACGCAATAGCTATTGTCACATGGAACTGAAGTGTTAATCTACTACTAAGGCTCACCATGCACGCCTAGGTATATACTATGTATCACTACATATTATAAAACGCCGCCGCGTCCGTCTGTCTGTTCGCGATAAACTCGAAACCACTGCATGGGTTTTCATGCGGTTTACACCAATAGAACTTAGTTTTAGCGTTTCATGAGGTAGGATACACCCCGAGCGCAGTCGGGGCTAGTTTGAAATGATATTGCTCTAACTATTATATAAGTATTCATAGTGTACCTGACCCGTTTTTTAATACTCTGACAGCCCGCACCCGTACCGTACATGATCCGGACTGCGCAAACAACGGACTGGAACAGGATTTGATGTGCTCCCGCCTTAAAAGTTATGTAAATCTAAAATGGGTGTGAAGATAGTATATGTAAGAGTAACGACTCTTCATAAAAGGCCGCTTTTAATATTCGATGATTCCTAAAGGGAAGGGTTCTTGGCCTGGATCTCGTAACATGGTAAGGGATGATAAAGTATAAGTAGGAAGCCAAATCCAGGTATAGCTCACACCTTGATTTCTCAACCACAGAGAGATTGGCTATCTTATATCCAACTGCCAGTGTACAACAATACTGTTAATATTATTGTTAGAGCAGCAGACTTAGGTTATATGGTGGAAGTTAGTCAGCCGGACTTAGAATAGGTTCTACCCACTACCCGTCAATCAAACTGAGCAGAAAATTATTCCTACATTAAGGATTGGAGTAGGTGATTTCATCTACCTAATAGGTTACAGACGGTTGATCTTTAATATTGACTTCAAATACAATATAAATCTAATCTTACACACCAGCGTAAAACATAAATATTAACATGTCTATAAAATATTCGAGGAAAATTAGTACTACAGATCTTTGGTAAATAAGTAGCGATACAAACATGATTTGGCCATAGAAGAGATGTGTTAGCTCAGTTTTTTTGTTTGTTGGCGATAGCGGCGCGCTCGTTGACATCGATCGTGGCCAGATTTAGAGATGCAACACCCATATGCAGTACCGTGATAAGAGTCTTCACAACAGCCACCGGCAGGTTTATCAGAGCAATTAGCTTGTATAAGCCAATCCCCATCACTGTAACATTGAAACAGTTTAGATAAAGCAGATATAAAAATAAATAAATGTGTATCTTAAGAATAAATACTGTATTATTGTAAAAAAGACACAGAAACTGGCTTGCTAAATAAGATATGGTTTTAATGAAACGTACATAAACGCGCTCACACTATTCTAGTCAATATGTATACAAACGTTAAACGTTACGTATTAAAATGATAAAGTATAATAATAATATATTCAATAAATGTGTACAATAATAATAATAATAATCAGCCGTCTGGAGGGAGAAGGAGTTGCACGGAAGGTTCTACAAAGCTCTTCATGAGCGTCACGTAGACTTGAAGAGTTCCGTGCATTGGCTGCGCTTCGGCGACCTCTTTGGGGAAACCGAAGGATTTGTCTGTGCAATACAGGACCAGGTCATTATGACCCGTAACTACCGGAAGTATATCATCACTCAAGAGAGTGATAGGTTTGGCCCTATCACTCTCTTGAGTCATGCTAATAAGCTGTTTTTATAGCGAATTATCCCGCAAGCAGCCGTGACGACTTCCAGCCTCCATAATTTTCGGATTCCGAAAAAGATATAGTACCATATACCATGTTCACAGAATTCCATATATTTGTGTCTCTATGGTTTTGAGAACCATATGCAATGTCACTGAAGTGAAATTATTCTCATGTCTAATAAGAACAATAACAGTTCATATAAAAGCTAAGAATAAGGCTTGAAAACCTTAGGTAGGTAAACCATTCATAATTTATATAAATTCATATTCTGTCCATTTTGCTTTTATGCCAATTTTATATGTAAGGACTTGATATAATGATTGCCTTTTCAATCTGATCCCTCTTTGTGTTTAGTGTTAATTAAAATAATCTAAATAAATTACCCATGGGTCCAGTGTAGAAGTACATCACATACAATGCAGCATAGAAAGCTTCATTCCCAGCACACATAAAGAAAAGCACACTCTTGTTTGTATAATAAAGACGCATTATAGGGTTCTCAGACATATCAATGAACTTATGGGATGCTTTCCCTTGTAGTATGGTTGTATGAAGATAGAGCCAATGTCCAGTAATATCAATCGCCATAGACAGTTGGAACCAGAATGTATATTGAGGGTAAAATGTGGCCAGGGTCATCATTAGACATGCAGTACCAGCACGATCAGTCAGCTGATCTAACATGGCACCAAATTTAGTACCTGAAAATAAATTAAACTATGAAGGTATTACTTATTATAGAGCAATTAAAAAAAAATATTATTTAAATATACCTCAATCATGTCATGCAATGTTCTACAAATAAATATTTGATACCATATTATGGTATCCAAAGGTATCCCAAAAATACTTGTAACATATGTTAATATGACATAAATATACAGTGTGTAATGGGAAGGTGTAGTCAAAATGAAATAATCAATAGGATATTCAGTCTAGACTCTAAACGCAAAATATATGATTTATAGGTTAAATAGAAAACGAGAAATAAGACATTGAACTTACGAGAATTTGGCGATATTGATGGTAAAGGAGTCACACCACTGGTGATAAGACAGCGATGAACTCTGAAACTCATATTTACCTCTTGTGGATCCATTTTCCCTAGTACACCTGTCTTTCCTTCCTTGAGTCTAAAGTGCTTTAAGGGTTCCAATCATATTATTTTATTATTCTTACTTTACCTCATTACTATTTATTATTAATGATTTAATGCTTACAACGTACAAGCTTGTGAACACAGTACAATATTTGTTCTTTAAATGAACTAAAAAAAACAAGAATTAGGTTAAAAATGAAATTTGTTTTTCAAAAGTGATCAGAGGTTATATAAATATTTACTTCAGATACGTGTATTATGATTGCAAAATGAGTGTCGAGATTATTTTGAACTTTATTCTAAATGGGTTAGAAACGAAACTATGAACGAAAGGCGCACCCTTGGCAAGCCACCTTAGTACCCACACGTACTATTGAAATGCCATGGCAGCGATTTAATGCCTACGATTACCAGTACTAGGCAACCATGAGCTATAGAAGTTTGATGAAGTCTTCATTATACGCATACTTATTTTAGGTCATGAACTCATCTAGTGTTGCGATTATAATGTGACAATCTATTTATTTATTTAATTAATATAGCATATGAAATTAAGGTTATAATTAAAATCACATACATTGCCTAAAGATTAGTAGACTTTAGGCCACATACCAATTTGATTTTTTCATTTTGACTGCACCTTCCCATTACACATTGTATAAGCAAATCCACAATATTCCTTTTTGAATTGGCTGATGTACAATAAAGATATATTCTATTCTATTCTATTAGGTAAAGTGAGAAGAAATCACCAATTAATTATTCTTTATTTAATTTTTTAATGAAAAATTACAAATATTTTAATTTAATAAATATTGTCCATCATTATTTATAATGTCATTTCAGAGTTTGGGCAACTTTTCAATGCCTCTTTTATAAAATTCAGGTGATTTCAACACGCGCTGTAAAATATTGGCGATTTCTTTTCTCTTTAACTATTATTTCACTTCAACATCATCATTCTATATTATTCAATTTTATATAATCTACATTTAGTTCTAGATGTCAAGCTAGATTAAGGCTAAAATCGAGTTTGAAATACCCTTAATCTAGATTTCAAAATTGCTGTAGGCTAAAACCATCTTATACATTGAAAACAGTTGTATGGAGCTTTACCTTGAACTTTAAGAATTAATTAAATTAGTAGCCATTCAATGTCAATATTCCTTATTATTATGTTAAGTGACTAACTTTGTGTTCCCCAACAGATTACTAAAAGCTATAATGACAATCCATTGGCCTAGTGGATAGTACATCAACCTCAACACAATAAGTTTATGTATAATATGAATAACTCTAATATTCTATGTAAAAATACACCCAAAAAAGTAATAGTATTGAATGTAATATTAAATATGGTTTTAATGATACAGTAATAAACTAATAATGATGCTTCCTTATGGCATATTTATTTAAACAAATGCTATTAACTTAAAAATTAGACAATACACTTTCTGCATCGTCAAAAATAATTGAATTACAAAGGATACCGTATAACATCACTTACTTTGATTGAAGTACCGTGCCGCATGTCCATCAAAAGCATCAAGTAAAGCAGAAGTAATGTAGCAGCTACACGCTAACACACAGTGCGTCGGCATGTAATATAGAGATATAATAAGGAGAATAATTCTAGCGAACCCTGTAATATGTAAATTAATGTAAAACTCAAACAATAACGTAAATACATGAAGTCAGAATTCTACTAACCAATAATATTTGGTACAAATATAAATATATTTTCCTTAGCTTCAGACATATCGGCAACAAAATATAATTCAAGTAAATGTTAAAATCAAATAGCAGTTATAGCTAGCACTAAATTATAAAAGAATTTAAAATAAAATCAATAACAAGTTGACAATGACGTCGATTAGCTGTCATTACCACAGATTAGAGAGTATGTCATTACAGGTTGCACAGATGACATGTTTCTAATCTGCCAAGTTAGTTTTTTTATTCTCTTGTGTAGGGAAGGCAAAGGTCAAAATCTATACAACCTAGTGTTTTGTTTTTTTTTTAAATAAATCCACACACCCCTTCGTATTTGTTGATTTTCTTTTATTAGTGGTACACCGGTGTTCTAATCCCGTTACCTCATGTAGTTTTTTATGAGTTATAGTAGAGCACCCTCACTTTTAAATTCTAAGGAGAACACAATTATAAAAATAGAATGACATATAATGGTTACGATAAAATGATATGAAAATGCAAATAAAAAATTGAAAATGTAAACCGAACCTTTAAATCAAAATATTGAAACAGAACACTGAAACTCGTGAAAGTAAATAATCAATGCTTTATTAGCTATGTAAATACCATTTTTAAGCATGAAATTACATTATGTCCACGTCAAAATTATACTACGGCAGAATATGAGAAATATAAGAAAAAAATTCAAATTTAGTTTTTAATATTCTCTATAAAAGAGAAGGTCAAATAAATTCACGCTTCAAATAAATAACACTCGACTTAGATGTATATAATCCTAACTTTTTTTTATTTGCGTATTTCTATGTATTTCTTTCTTCTTATATTTCTAAATAACAGGTAAACTACTATTGATTTTTGTATTATATCGTAATCATAATTATTACATTCCATTTTATTAAAATTTTCGTAGATCATCAGATCTCAGTATCTAATAAATGGTCGCGCCTACCATAAGTCATCGAAAAGGTAAACAAATATATTACACCGGTATATAAGAAATGGCTGTATGGTCTTAGTAACCTTCCCCTTTAATAGTCATACAAAAACCACTATATTTGGCGCCTAATGGCAAGGTCGGCTGGATATTATATTTTATTGTATTTACATATTTCATGCCGAATAGAATCGTTATATCATGCAATATATGTAATACACCTTTGATTAGTTACTTACGTGAGATTTTTCAGTGTTTCTTTCCATTCATTCATATATTGGATAAGTTCATTTATTTATGATCATCGTAATATTCCATTCTCTTTGGGTATCATTTCATCGTAGTTATTTACATACTATTTTTGTATAATTTTATCGTAATCACTAATAGTGCAATCGATTTTTAAAACTCCTTGGGGCAAAGGGATACGATCCCGGAGCCATAATTAAAGATAAAAATTACACAATACGTGACTGTATGGACTTAGGTTTCCTCTGTCTACCTTTTAATAAGGAGAAATAAAAAAAACACTATTACCACTATTGTCATTGTCAAACAGAGTCGCAAGAGGGCGTGCGTGTGTCCAGTTGTAATAATGATAGTCGGAAGTTGTCGAAAATGATCATTTCGGTTTTGCAAAATATTAGAACTTTAGTTATGTTTTAAAAAATTACCAAATAATAATGATTTAATAGATAGGTTGTGTTAATATTAAATAAAAACGGGGTTTAGAGTGATTTAGGTGTGTAAAAGTCCTAAGACTTGTGTCATCTGACTACTCTTCCTTCAAGATGGCTCCTCCACCGGAATATGATAAGGAACCGAAAGCCCCGGATAAAAGTGTCACAGCTATCACAAATGACCCTAAAATTATTCACAGTATAAATGATCAACAGGCTAATCCAGAACACAAAACAACCACCACGACTACGAACTGTGAAGTTGAGGTAAGTGATCTGTAGCTGCCATTTGTCTACTTTCCTGCATTTCGCTGTTTTTTAAATCTCTTTATTAGTGTTTTTTCGACTTATTTAGACCGTTTTAAAAATTTTCTTGCCCAAGCGCATCGCTAGCTTCATCCAAAGTTTAATGAACATACAGTTATGAAGGTGAAAATGGCGAAGGATAAAATGTCAATTCATTTGTGTACATTTATGTCTAGGGTAAGCATGACGATTGTGCTTAACATTGTCGTCACCAAATTGTCGCAATTTTATCCTCTGAAAACAGCTCGCTTGTTTAATTTTTTAACAGACAAGAATTTAATGTCTTGTTAATCTAAGTTAATCTGTTTATGAATAAAGGTATTCTACCTGAATAATTAAGGTATATTTTGTTAATATAGGAACATTTTTGGGCTTATACTTCATATCTGTATGGGTTTATTATAAGTTAGCTAGTGCAGTCAAATAAATACAAATATTTACTGTCTTGATTAGTCAAGAAAGTAAATATTTGTATTAAATTTGTAAAAAATGTAGTTTGACTTAGGTCAACTAACTACTTTTTTACTAATCTGAACCTTTGTTTACTACTTGTTCTACTATTTGCACCACTGTCAATTTCTTTGTGGTCTCTATCAACAAGGTCCAATATGTTAGTGTCTCCACATCCTAACTGGAGAAATTTACCTTTATTAGATTAAATTAGAATAATAGTTTATGAACCAAGTCCACATTGAAAGCAGAGACTCTATAATCAATATTAATTTAAATGTGGATTCGGCCCATCATTCTCTTTACAGTGCTACTTGTCTCTGCAAATCAGCTTGTGATGTGTTGCTATTTGCTTTACTAAGTCAGAAAATGTCTGACATGAAACTCTATTTTTAGTTTCTTTCGAAGTTTAGAGTTACCCTACAGTTACCATGATTACATTGAACAAGGTACATAATTTTTTGTATACTTAAGGTATGTAACTCAATTATGAGCTAAAGTAACAGGGTGCCATGATATCTTGCTTGTGCTGTAATTAAAAATATTTTTCAGGAAAAATGATTACTTATTCGAAAATTTAAATACAAAAATGATGTAATAGCTATATTAAAAAGTATGTAAGTAATTATTGGAGTTAAAATATTTTTCTACTTATATTTATTTTCACTAACCAATGGAATTGTCAGTTAACAGCTATATATTTTATTTTATAAATTTTGTCAAAGTGAATTTTTAATCTGAAAATGGTGTAGTTTTATGCAAAAAGGATTGCTACATCATGTAATATAGGAAATACATCATTCAACATAATTTTAGTGATGTTTTAAGATTTTTCAGTGTTGCATTTTTATGGTTTGATATTGACATGTATATTTAACTTAAACATATGACACTAACATATGGCCTCTGAACACTGACCTCTGTCTTTGCGCCTTACACTTGTTTATGTGATATGAAAAAGTCAATAAGTATTTATTAGAGATCTATAGCATTAAAAATTATGTAGAATATACCAGAGCTGATCTGTAAGCTGGTTTCACCTCCAATTCATATATATATATATATATATATATATATATATATATATATATATATATATATAAACACATTTGTTGGCGTAGTTATTATTATTGAACATATGGTAAATGAAATCCATAAAAATTACTAATTAAAATTAAAATTTGCAGCAATTGAGATAATAAGAGTTTAGCTATGACAATGAGATTGTGGAAAATTTTAAAATATAAAATTTTCCACAATCTCATTGTCATAGCTCTTTGGTAATTAATTGAATAACAATATACTCCACTGGAAATTCTTTATTTATTTTTCTATTATCATTCTATTCTTGAGATTTTTCAATTCTTTGTTTTTATTTAAAATCTATATGTTACAACATGGTGATCTTTCTCACAGCAAAATTCAAATTTCTTTTGGTATCTGCAGCTGTTGACACTGGAGCACTAAGCCTCTTGAAAAGCTTTAAATTTTCCCATGTTCAATTAGCAAAATCAATTTACAATTAAATATTTCATTACCTATCAAAATATATCAAGGATCAATAATAGGGATGTGTTAAAGATTTAGATGATAAAGTATTTTATTTTCCAATATCTTGGTTACATGTTATATAATCGTTTATTTTAGATAGGTGCATACTATACATAAAAAAAAATGGACCATGGTGGCCAGTTTATTGGCCCTCATCTCATAGGCCAAACCATCTAGCTGCATGGTATCTTGTCCTATCGTAATACTGAAATATCATTGTTCTTAATAATTCCAGTAAAATTGATAGATTATTTTTTATAAAACTCAACCATTGTGTGTGTAGTATAGCATTATTAATGAGCAATATTGAAGTTTTAATCAATTGGGGCTGTTTTATTGCAAGTTTGTATGTTACTTTGCTTTAGTGATTTAAGACATGGAGTGATTACTAAACTGTTACCATTACTTATTTGTGAGCAAACTTTGTTTTGCAGGATTTGACCAGGAGTTAGCCATTGCTTAGTTATTTTGTGGTTATTTTTGAGAATCCATTATTCGTCACACGTCATAATCTGATCCAAAATCCCTTCATTTGTATTCTTCTTGCGGTTCTGTCTAATCATGAGGCATGATGATGTTCTTACCGTTTTGGTTCAAATGGGTTTTTATAGTGGATAAGCTAACGTCATATGATGCTGCTAATTCTTTTGATTGGATTGAGTCCATTAACTCTGTCCACTATTTTCATAGCACCCACTTTACCTAAGTGACACGCAGTGGAAATATTTGCTGCTGGCGCCGTAAGCAAAGTATCGTCGGCCTAAGAAAATACGACAACAGCTGGTGGACGATCGACAATGTTCCATAAAAGTGGTCCAAGAATAGAACCCTGTGGAATACCGTACGACATGGACCCACTGCTGTTCTGACATGACACCATCCGACCTACAATGTCGGAAGGTATCATGTCAACCTTTTATTACAAGCAATAAGTACAAGGGTATTTACTGGTTCCGTAACGCTGTAATGCATATAGCATTCAAGTGGCAGGGTCTTGCAATAAATATAGTCAAAATCTAGCTGATCCATCTCAACACGTTGGTATCTGGATAAACTATGATAAAACAAAAACTAATATTTTTTAAAATTTAATGTTGCTCTGGTTTCAGTTCTAGTTTTGATGCACCTAGTTGATTCACTCAATGTTGTACTGCAATTACAAAGATGAGACCAATATAAAATTTCAATTTGATTGTGTATAATTATTTCCAATTACACCCAAAAAAGTAGAACCTTCGAATACTAAAAAATTATAAATATTCCAAGCTATACAATGCACATAGAGGAACAGCTGTGATACACAATAAGGTATACTCATTTCTTTGGATAAGGTCTTTTTTTCTAAGATCCTCGTGTATTATCCTACTGATCTGAGATGTTAAAATAGGTAGTACTTTATATTCTGAACTTAGAATTAGATCATGCATGACTCGCAAAAAGTAATTATAACAAAGAAATTATGTGTTTACTCCAATTTGAGGTAAATGCCGGTATGAATGCACTGTATGTCAGTCTATGTGGCTGTCGTCGGTCGTGTATGTGTAGTGATCGTATTGATTCACAGTTCGCTTTAAGTATTGAGAGTCCTCCGAGATTATTGTGTTTAATAACATTGGTGTTATCAATTCAAAGTATGCCTTAGAATAAATAGCTCTCGACTTTAGAACTGAACCCATAATATCAAATCGAGTAAGACCAGTACACCAAAGGCGCCATAATTTTTTAATGTGACGAATATGAAAGTATCTAATAATAACTACCGCTAACCGTTATATCAAAACCATAATTTACAACGATTCTTTAGCAAAAAACAACACATATAAGTTAAGTAAGTATTGACGCCCCTAACTACAAATAAAAAATACAAGCACGATATACAGTCACACATTTAAACTTTACGGCAATTGTTCTTTTCTGGATTTCATAAGTGAATGTTAATAACTAAAACAACGCTCTAAATATACCGTTGTGTAGAACTTAATGAGCAGAGTAAAGAGGCCAGCCTAATTAGTTGGTAATATTATTAAGACTAATTATATTATGTCGCCGCGTAAACAATATTTATTAAACACATATGTATAAATCTTGATTCGCTGTTGTTAAGCCCTCCTGTTTAGATTATACTTCCTTTCATCGTCGAATTGAAAACGTGGTGCTTACCAAAGCATTCATAACGTAGCGCGCTGTATCAGGGTGTTAGTATTGGATATATTGCGGGAGATAGGCGCAGGTTTGAACTTCATATTTCGTTCACCTTTACAGCTACATACATTAAGTAGAAAGTGTATATTAATATGTCAATCATCGACATTTCGGACACAATTCCTTTTTTCAAATTTTGAATATGTAACTTGCTGGTAGCCTGGTGGTGCAATTGCATGGGTAAATCAGGTCAATCAATCTATAGTTTTCTATTTATTGTATTTAAAAATGTTATGTCTACTTATTTAGTCATCACTTGACAGTAATTGTAACGATTTATTCAATTGCCAATTGTATGAAAGCATACAGATGGCTTACTGTGAATAGATAACTAATCAATCAATACAAGGATCATAATCACCCAGTCAGTTCGTTTATTTGACATGCCTTATTTAGGTTCACACTTCATAAAGGCACTAGCAATAGGCTTGTCAGTAAGTCATATACTTATAAAAATAAATAACTTCAACCAGGTACAAAAATATGTATATATCGGAACAATCAATACTGGGCTCGGTCTGTCACCTATTTTCAACATTTTTCACTGTATGTAAATTAAGATTTTGTTTAATTTTTTCAGAATCATATGCAACGGTTTATTGACTGTAGACTTTTATTGGACTAGGTTTATTAATTTTTAACATTTCTCTACACGATACACTGCTTAAAGAAATTTATAAATAATATGTAGGCGGAGAAGGAGGTAGGACTAGAATTCTTTCGTTTTAGATGTTGTTGAATCCGTGGATGTGTTGAGCATTGTTTGAAAAATTGCATAAGAATCAAATTAAATTATTTATTGAATCATTTTCGTATTATTCGTAGTTTTTTAGAATCTAAGTACTGAAAGACTGTAATATAAATTTAGTTTTAGAGAATGGTAATACAAGTAAATGATTTAATAAACTGACTCCGCGAACTTATCGCCTTACAAATAAGGCCTTACTATAATCGTCAGGTGAATGATTTATTAGGGAAGGTTGTGAATTTCCAAACTTATTCTATGTAAAAAAAACTACATAAATATTGTTTTTGTGATTTATCCGATTATTTTCGTCTCCGCGAGACGAATTCATCTAATTATTAAGGGATCTTTAAAATTTGTCTAGCAGTTCTCGAGGTATAATGGTGTAATTATTCCAACTGTTTTATTTATTTAGATGAGAAATTACGGTTATAGGTAATATAAAAGTCAATGTAGACAATCCTTATCCATAAAATTGCGACATTCTCAGTCTGATGAAAAATTTGCTGTATCCCAGTCACCAATTTTGTTGCTGTCTCTAAATTTGGAGGTAAAATGTGAAAGTGTTGGTAACCGAAGACGGTGCAAAGCACACGGTAGACGTACCACATATGATCTGACAGCATACAATGCTGAGTGGCGGGGGCAGCGCGCGGGGCGTGGGATTGCCGACAGTGTAGTGTAGGTTTACGCGGTGCCGGGAGTAACGGAAGCTCGCGACACAGCACAGCGGCCGTATTGTGTGTGTAGTGTACCTATCACGCTCCGCTACACTACTACGCCAGTATAATAGGAGAATATTTGAGGAATCTTAAAAAAAGCAATAATATCATTTTTAGGCTTCGAAAATTTAAACTCTATTAGTTACTCTATTAGTTTTTTAAGTTCAAAAAGATTAAAAATTAAAGATTTATTTGTTTTTTTAAAGATTTATTTAATTTCGCTAAGTAGAATGCGAATGAAAGCAATTACTCAGTAGTATTTGGTTATTAGTCATTAAACACCTATGAAAAGAGAGAGATTGAAGTATAGTTATGACTAACTTTAACTTGAATCTCTTCTTAAGTGTATAATGACTATAAGAGAGGTTAAGATGGGTTAAAGTTTCAACATATTATACTTGTTAACGTAAAACATAATACAATGACTATCTGCACTGCATTCACTGCTACTGTACGCTTCACCATACTTAAAGTTTTATACGACAAATACCAATCCTTATGGTATATGTATGAAAAATATTATAATAATACCACCCACCGTACAACCATTAGTGTCGTGCAATAAAATCGGAAAATGCGAAAAACTGGCGTTGGTCCAACGTGCAGGCTATCGTTACTCTAAATACTGGCGAATGTCTAGGGAACTTTCTCTAACTGATGTCTAGGGAAGCTCAGTGAATTATTTATTCGCATTTAAATATAATTCCATGACGAATGAAAGTTTTAAGAACTTCACATATTTACAAAATAAATAATGACATATTAAGAGTTGAAGTACGGTAATTTACCGTTTAGTACTAAAAAATTAAAAGATTATATTTTAAAAATTAAATATATTTATTTCATCAATGTGTTTACCCTCATGGTCTATATATTTCTGCCATCTCATTGGAATGTCATTTATGCATTTGCGATAGAACTAACGAGTAAAGAAACTGGCAATGCACAAAACTTTCCGTGCAGTAATTGTTCAAATCGCGGAAAAAATGGTAGTCGGTTGTAGCCAAGTTCAGCGAGTACTCAGGATTTCTGAGACATGTTTTCTGAGTGCTGGTCCAGCAATGTTAAAATGAATTCTCGAGCAGGTTAGCGTTATGATATAGTAAAATCGATGCATGAGTTGGGTTGTTTCGCTGTGAGTTCAAATGTAGGTTAGAAGTTCCGTACAGAAGATATTAGCTATTATTGATTGACCGGATCTGAGAATGCTGTAGTAATTACACCATGGAATGATCACTTAACAGAAACTATCACTTTTGTGGGGAAGCTTCGCCTATGCCCTAAAGGTGATGTTGCGGCATTTGACCTTTAACCTATTAAATCGCCTCATTTCTGTTCCGGATCAACAAAGTAAGGCAAATTTCAACGCGCGCTTCTCTTTGCTTTGGTTCAGTAAAATCATGAGGCACCAACAGTTCAAGTTTCATTATTTTACCGATTTGGTGAAAATGGGTCAATAATGAATAAGCTAACTTCAAACCCTGCCGCTAATTCTTTGGTAGTAATAATATATAATAAGGATTACCTTCCACCATCGCTTTAATTAAATTCGTAGTTATTTACCTCCTTTTAACTCGTTAGCAGGTCTTCCTCCCGATTCAATATTGAAGAGAGAAATTGAAGTATCGTATACTCTATTACGGACACTTTTAACCAAAAACTCACATTGCATGCATTAGCCGTACGTATCCTCTCTGAACACATTGACATGGCGAGCTGTTTCTGCTGCATTAGTTAAACGTCGGAACTTGTATTCAAAAATCACTCTAATTTTCGATGTATCCATCTTTACGTTGAAAAGCGAATGTAAAAACAATTGAAAATCGAACCATCGATTTTCAATTTTTTTTACAATTGAGGATGCTGTGTTTATCGTGTGAAAAAAAAAATTTGAAATGTGACACCAAGCAGGTTTTAATTCGTTAAAATTTTATATTTAAAAATAATGGCGGAACGCACAATAATGTTGAATGATTCTGTACTGCATTTTGTTTTTCGGTAGAGATAAAATATTAAAGAAATCGCTACTTCTTTTTCAGACGCCTTAGGTCCAATGTCATTGTCGGTAAAACAAATAAAACTGACAACTAAGTTCCCACTTTTGTTACAATTTGAACGACCTATTATATTTTAGTCTTTTAAGGCTTTCCCTTCTCCTCAATATTTAGTCCAAATAAAGCATTAATATTAGCATTAGACAAGCGATACTAGTTTTTTTAAAATTAAAAAACTGGCAAATATTCTTCATACTTTCTTTCGTATTTACAAAATTTATTTAAATTTTTCTATTATTTTTAAGGCCATAAAATAACGTTGTGTTTTTATTAGTCGAATATTTTTTATTTCACTTGATGCATTAAAATAATATGTATATCTAAATAGGTTTTATTCTATGTACATGCATGTATTTTTGATTAAGTTAAAATTTTCCGTGGCTAGTTTCATTAGTCTAGTAGCTTTATCCGATTTTTTTATTTGCTATTAATATTCTATTGGCGATGGCGTAACAAATCTTATTTTTAAATTATTTCTTTGTCGAACTATCTGATAACTGAGCTAAAGATAAGCTTAGGTTAGTTGGGCGAAGTTTTCAGGTAGCTTTATGTGTAAGCCGATAGGAAGGACAGATAATAATCGGTACAAGGGCGGGCCATCGATCCTGCATCCCGCTCCTGGCCTGACCCTGACCCTTGGGGAGCGGGCCGGTTGTAGGGGCGTATATTTGCGACGTCACAATTTACTCTACACAAAAGTAATCAATGGCTTTACTTACCTACTCATTTAAAGATGAAAGTAATTTAGTTAAAAATAAAATAGTTAAAATGGTAACTAATCTGTTAAAAGTTGTATTAAGTAGTTTTTTTATATGATATATTCTATTCGCATGTTTTGGTGTTTTTATTATTTATTTATCTTTATTTTTTCTCTTGCTAATTGTTAAGGAAACAAAGGTATGCTCTATAAATAAAAAGTCGCAGTTTCTTTCCCATTCGGGGACAGTTTCCTTTATCTTCAGAGTACTTCTCCGTCTTTAGACAGCATTAACAGCTTGCTAGGCATGGAAATACTTAGCAATCAAACAAAGAGTTCAAAACAGCAACACGGAAACCAGGAGTCTTGAACAAGGTGCATAAGTTCATGCCTAAACCTAGAACCCAGGTCCGGTCTTGCGTGGTATGGTTTGGTTTTGCTCTCGTGTTGTGCGTATATAGGCCACTAATCGTTGGCGTTAAGCCTTCTATTAGCTCTATTAAGGAGATTGCTACCCCTCCGATCCTCATAGAAATTTAGGGACTAGTTTCTTTGTCGTACAGTCACAGTATTCATTACCGGCACACGTACTCGTATTCTTCACCAACCGGCATTGATCCAACGTGGCACTGTTATGGCTCAAACTACTCGTGTAATTCTTCTTCGTAGGCAGGGCCCGTGCCTAGCAGTGGCGTGTATACAGAATGTTGATGATGACGTTGACCCGTATTCCTTCCTTACTCCCTCTTATTTATCGGCCTCTTATTTTGAAAAAGGTTTGAAAAATTATAATTTATGATTAGTTTATTATTATATTTAATAAAGGCATTGATTACAATATTTTGACGGTACAAATGTTATTTATAAAGATGTTAATTATAGTAAATACTATAATTAGTGCAATAATATATTTTTTGTATCTATTACTAGATACTTAATAATGATGTGTACTTTAATAATGAATGTTTGAAATCTGATAATATGATGGTAAGCTTTTATGGAGCTGCATAATTTAGCGGACTGCGGTATCTAGCTGGAATGCTTTTGATTTTTCAAGGTTAAAAAAACGTTTATAATTACACTGTTTACATGTAAACTGTTCGGAGATGAAATGTAGTGAAGAATGTTTTTCATTTTATCCTTAATGAGTTTTAAACGAATTGTGATCTGGTGTTTAGTCGTATTTTTTTTAAATATTATATTGTTGGAAATCTGTTTCATTGAAAACGAAACACGCTCTTATTTTTTAACATATTTGTCTTCAAAACTATGCCGTCTGTTTTTAAATACATACATACTCATCTCCTGTTTCCTTTGTTTTTTAAAGGAAATAAAGGAATATTATTTTTAGGTTATGCAAAAATTATATTAATTAATTTAGTTCTTCTGTAAAGTTATATTGTATGCTTGTATTTCTTTAAGTCATAAATGAAGACAAATTTTGGCTAAAAACTATTTAAGTGAAATCCGAGAGATTACTCATGGCCATTAAGTACTGTGTTATTACTGTCATTACATTGATTTATCATTTTGCTATATATATGAAAGTATTAGTTTAGAAACATTGTTATTACAATTAGTTAATAAGCAGGTGTTGGTGTTAATCTGCGATTTCTTTGTGCGACCTTGTTTGAAAAGTCATTACGCATGACCGGTTTCATTGCACTATTTCATGCTATGCCAACCTGTTAACAATAACAGCTATTTATTTATTTGAGAATTATCGTCATTGTCGTAGTGACTCCTAGTTAGTATGATATAGTATGTGCTATAATATATTTAAAATTTTATTCATTTAATCGAAGTTTATATATCATATTTATTAAAAGGTATGCTAAGTTATTGAACGTTAAGCTTAATTACATCATTAATAAAATAAATATAGTGCTGGTATAAGTGACCTAGTTTACTAAAAACATTTATAGTTAATATTTTTTGTTTAAATTTTATTTTTGGTGTACGTTTAAACACAGTAATGTGAGTCATATTGATATTATACCAACGTTGTATGTTGATGTTTTACAAAGTCCCTGGCTCAAAAACGTTATTTATTATTTATTTAAAAATTTACGTACACACAAAGATAATTAAAAAGGACACAACAGAATAAAAAACTATCTGGTGTTTTTTGTGTATTGTATGTGGGTACTTTACAAAATTATGCATACATAATAGATTATAAATTAAAGTTCATAAAATTGCGCATATCGACGAGACAGTATGTCTATAATTTCTTCTTTTTCTTTTACAAATGGCTGTCTACCATTTAACAATTCCGCTGGCAAGCGTCCACACATGCTATCACCCGCACGTGCAGGCGCGGGCGCAGGCGCAGGCGTTGTGTCGTGATGGCATCTTATCATATTTCACTAATTACATGGCTGAATCTTACCATCAGTAATTGGATCTTGAAAAAACTTGAAAACTTGCTCGACGGCGCGGACGACGCAGTACATACCTTGTGCGTATGAACAGGCCTAGGATATGATTCTGAAGGCACTATCTAAATCTTTGAATTCAGTGATGTAATATTCTCTTATGTTACAGGAACGTTCAGTAAGAAATAAAGCCCTGTCAAATAACAACTACTCTTTTATCTACATTTCTAACCATGTGCGTGGTTTAAATTTAGACTCAGCTTTAAACATATAAAAATACTTATAAAATTTAGACATGTTTTTAGTACTTTGCGCTACAATTGTTCCTCTCTGGAATAAATGAAGAACTCCATAAATATACCAATTTTCTCAAATAAATTTAGAAAACATTAATTTAATTTCTACTCAAACCTTTTGAAATATTACTTGTATTCAGAATAATTCACAATGGCAAGGAACAAAATTGTGTGTAATAATATTTTGATCTATCTCAAATGAGCATATCTATATCTTAATAGATGGGTCTATTAGGATATAGATATGCTTGTGCCGGCTTTGTATTATTATAAAGTTTCATGAGTTAAGGGCGCGGTTAATTGTGATAGGCAGGATAGCACAGTCTGATATAACATTGTATTTCTATCTTATACTCCATATATGCCGTAATAAGACTTGTTGTCCTTCTTATCGTTTCATAACTTTCTGATAAATATCTGGTATCTAGAAAACCGCAAGAATTACGGATAAAAATTTGGTTATATGCAACTTTGTGATAACGTTGCTGTGTATATCCATTAGTTATAACATTTTGTTAGACGGTGTTACATGATAATTTTGATGAATTTACCTACCATAAATCTTGCATTATATTGCTATTTTTACTTCAATGTAAATGTAAACATTTACATTTTAAATGGATATCTACCAAAATCATTCGTTATCGTTTGAAATGATTATTAACGTTCGCGTAACCTAATAAGGCTTTATTTGTTATGAAAAAACAGTTTTGTTGGTGAGTGGCGTGTCTATCGTACTTGAACCAAGGTGATTTACGACAACACCGGCATTATCCCTCCTCAGCCGTTGCACCTGCAGCCTTGAGTATAGTTAGTGATTCAGCATCAATTCAACTGGAACATACACTGATTCACGTCAAATGCACTTTTAGTAGAGGTATTATTGCACCACATGGTAATGGTAAAAAATTAACCAACTTATAGAATAAATTGGCATATGAAATACTTATTTATAGAAGTTCGTAACGCTTTGTTGATAGTACTTAATGCTAACATTTGTGATAGTATAGTGGTATAATATACAATGAATTTGTTTGTACGTATTTATCACTGTCCCGAGTGATAATACGTACTGGGCAGTTTGCTTTAAATATAATGAGTGTTCCTATAGTAATATAAGAACTAGACATAGGTTTCCCATTTTGCACCGGTTAATAATTATCTAACAGAAGTTTTAATTAAGCAGCACTTATTCAATTAATGTTTTTTTTTAGTTTTTTTTATTAATAAACGCTTTGTTATTAATAAAATTAATTAATTATCTAGCGTCCTCGAAAGAATCACAACTTTAAACTTTTCCCTGGATATGTAATGTTTTTTATTTAATTTAAAAGAAAAAATATTAAAAGGACTGTTTTACTTTTTGAGTAAGGTAATATAAACACATTTTAATAATGTTGATGATCTTTAAAACATTTAACTTTGTTAATATGTGATACGATTATTAAAATTTATACAAAATTGTTTTGTGTAAGTTTTCTTTCACCCATACATACTTTGCGGCATGTTGCCTCTTATTTAGTTGAATATTAAGCTTGTAGTGAAAGAAAGAATAATTGTTTATTGGTGCATTGTTATACAAATCATTTTTTAACACAAAATAAACTTTAGTTATGAAAAACACAAGGTTTAATACTCTGCTTAATGTTGTCGCGATGATGGAATGTCACGGGGTGCTGTTGGAATGTCAGTCGAACCACAGAAGACAGAAGCTCTACCAACATACAGTTAACATACTAGTAATACAACATACACCCATACTCATATCAAATAAATTCCATGAACACATTAAGTAGATGTTATGGAATTGTACAAAGATAGAAAACAACAGAAGCTGTCTAATTGTTGTATATTAGTAAATTTAAACATTTTCTGTTGATAGTGAGTTGCCTTTGGAAAAATTATTCTTCGGAAATTTATTAAAGTACCAACAGGAAATTTACCGTTTATTATATCATCTGTGACATGTTGTTGATTGCGTGTATAATTGGTAGTTACAGTTTGTACTTATCGGTGTTTGAATTAACCTAGTTTAGGTTAAGACGATGACGCCTGACGACTCAACTTTTCCTGATATATGACTTTAATTCACTAGACTAAATAATTATTATATATGAATGTATTTAAAGGATAAGTCTCTTAGATGACTTAGATGCTAAAGGAAAAAATTACTACCCAATCTCTTATCACACGTCCAGGCCGAGTGCACTGATAAGGCTATCCGCAATTAACTTTCTAACCTTGAAATGAATATACTTAACTAAACTTGAAATTAATATACGGCCTTTATGGATATTTATCTCCTTTTGCCCAAATCGATACAAAAACAATTTTAAGTTTTTTGTTTTAGTAACGAGTCGTAATTAAAAAAAAAGTTTAATAATTTAACATCAATTCGTTGAGCCGCGACATACTCCCGGGAATTTCGAAAGGTAATTGTGTCTCGATTGTACGGCATGAAAATTTCAGGTATTTAAAAAACATACATTATTGACTACAAGCCACATTATAATGCAGCGTGTATTATTTATTTTTGTGTTATTAAATGTATCAGTATGTAAATAAATAAATAAAGGTGTCCTGGTAAATAGTAATATTCTCAGGGTCACACTTATTATCCATTCGAAAGTAAGCATCGTGAAGACCTTGTTTTACAATAAATAAATATAAAACAATAACGATAACCCGAGAATTCCAGTGGGAATCGAACCCGGGAACTCGTCTGGAGCATCACTCTGCCAGACGGTCGTCTTTGTCTCTAGGTGTAAAGTATTTTGAAAAAAATAAACATTTCCTTTGTGCTCGATCCCAAACCAACCTAGGGCTAGAAAACCCATTTGCAGACTTTTCAATGGGACATAGTAAGTCGAAAATACAAAAATTCAGTGGGTTCTGCGATTTAATCATTATGTGCAAAGTTGTTACCATTTCCGCCAAAGTTCCAGTTGTTTTGTTACATTTGTGACAAAAATAATGTTTGTAATGACTATGTTTGTAAAATATAGACAAATATAATCTAAGCTATGCACCTACTTAATAGGTAAATTTTTGATCAATTAAACACGAGTTATATCCTGTAGCGGTGTTATACCGTAGTTAAAAGTTTTGTCCTTAAAGTCATCGTTTATTTTGTTTCAGAAAAATAAGGTGGAGGATTCCGTTGAAAACCTGGATGACGGAAGTTTACGGGCACTCTTAGACGAGGCTATCACATACAAGTGTCCCAAAGATAGAGAAGGAAAGAGTGATCTATTCAAGGTTAGTAAATTGTATGGTTCATCATCAGCCTTTCAATCAATACATTCTCCACTGCTGAGCACAGACTTTTTAAATGGTATAAAGGAGACGAGGAGTTTGGTCCATAACTCCACTACGCTGGCTCAATGTGGTCGCTGTAGCCATTGTGATCAATGGCTTAATGTGCTTTCTGAAACACGAAGGAGCTCGAAATAACATTTTTGATTGATCCGTCCAAAGACCTACCACGGCGAAAGTTGCTTTGTTTTGCAATCAAAACCAGAACGCTTGAAACCGCTACATTCACGAGCTCCTATATGTCATCTATTTATATTTTATGTCACGTCATTTATTGTCGCTATTACAAGTTATTTTATATTTAACCTATATTTAATAAGGAAAACAGTATTATTTACAATACATTGTGAATTGCTGTTAAGCTGAGATTCCAAGCTCAATATTAATCAGTAGTAAAACCCATTTAGCTAATAAGTATGAACCTTATATTCAATATATATGATATAACATATATTATGAGTTTGATAATTTAAAGTATTACATAATACTCTTATTTAGGTATCACCAAATAAATTTTTCATACTTATTTATATAGGTACAAGCGTGCATTCCGCGGGCTCCAAACTTATTCGCACGAACTGTGATAAAGAGCACTATTTTTTATTGACGTTGAAGCCGTTTCTGCTAGCTTTGTGAGCACGCTCTAATCATGAATATCGTAACCTCAAAATCCTTTGAATCCAACGTTCCTAATAATGACGTGTTTCAGTAGCACGTTTTGTCATTTGGTTCATTTACTACAACCACATTTATTCACCAACATTTATTGAACCAATATCAGCGGCGTAGAGCTGAATTCTCATTGCGTTTTCTCAATGTAGGAAGTCCTAAAAAAGAGGAAAAGAAAGGGTGTTCCATAGCTAAACACCCCTTGACTTTAATAAAAATTCTGGAAAATTAGATTTTGTGATAAAAGAGTTTGATGTTATAGCTGTCAATCTATATATCAAAACACTTAAATATAAACAATTCAAGAAGCTCAAAAAGGTCACTTACAATGTCCTCTCCATTGGTACTTTAGTTACAGCCTGCAAATTTTCCATTATCATCAATACGTCTTTATGACTTCTCAACTTAAAACTTTCCAGAATCTCCTTGAGGAGGCAGAACAGCAAGACGACCAGGCACCGGAAGTAGCGACTCGTGGACTGAGCATAGGGCGGAGTACCCGCACAAGAGCCGGGGGCCGGCGGGCGCTCGCTCACTCCAACTCTCTGCAGGACCTAGTCGCTGCACTCGCTGCTGAACCGACGCCCCGGCGTCATCGGCACCCAGCCCCCACGCCGGCGCCCGTCTCCGCGAGAGCCACTCAGGGCGGCAGTTTGCCTTCTGGCGTTGACACCTGTCAGTATTCATACTAAAAGAAATGGAACGAGTTTCTTTTAATTATAAGTAATCGTAGTTTTATACTCCCTAGTTATCTAATGTTGACCTTTTTGGGCGGTTACTAAATTAGTAAATAGTGTATATTAAATTAATATACATCTGTATATTTTTTATATATCTAAATGTATTATTCAACTGTTTGTTATGTAGTAGACCAAACCTACAGTGCTTGCATAGAATTCTTGATAAACCAAATTTGACATTTTTCGATGTCGGCAGCATGGAACTTTTTAAGTATTCATAGACATAGGTAAAGATATAGTAGACAAGTTTTACGTCTTGATCGATAAAGCTCGATAAACTTAGCATGGAATTTTGTTGACATTTTGTTTATTTTGACGAATGTTTATCGAAAATTTACTGCTTTCTAGATCAATTTCGGCTTTATTCACTTAATTGAAAATGAAATTAGTACCCGTAAGTGACGTACTGACTTATTAGAAATCATATTAACTGAGTAGCATATCTGATAACCTCTGTTAATTCCCTTGGGGGTTCCAACATTCTCATTAAATACAATTTTTTAACTTATACACACAAGGGGTCTTAGTTTAATTTTGGTGGAAACAAGAAATCGTATCGTTGCTAGTTTCTGCCATATCGTATAGTTGCTTTATTTATGGTTCCCCATCGAAATAAAAGAGATCAAACCATATATTAACCACCACTCGCACGACTCGTCCACCATGCTATGGGCGATACTGATTAAGCGAATAGATCGGAAATGTCGTATTCTGTGGACTCAGTTAATGATTCTTAGCAATAAGTTATATGTTGACAGCGTTCCTACTGAGTGAGGAACCCGGGACGGCCCGCGCCGGTTACTTAGCGACGGTGCGATGCGTCAACCCGCCGCCGCTGGCTGAGCGTCGCGTATCAGCCTCCGACGCGAACCCCCCACCCGACGACGCGCTCCACAGGTACACATTACGACATTGCTTCTAATGCCTGATACACTAATAATAAAATGTTAACTAATATGCAATGGTAACGATGATTAAATTAGTGGGGGCTAATGTTTACGAATAGTGTTTTTATAATGATTTTCTGAATGCTTTTTAAGGCTAGTTTTAACATATCATGGAAATCATTATACGGCAAACCTTAAGATATATATTCTTTACGGTGGCTCTCTTCACAATCAGTTTTTGCAGTTACAAATTACTCATAATAGCATGGAGTAATATTTATATATATAGATAAATAAAAAGATATAATGTATTATTCCTGAAAAAATAATTTTTCAATTTCTGCAGTGTTAATCAAATTAGACTTTTCATTATCAGTTTTTATTATTTTATATACAACTCTAATAGATCAAATAATTATTAACAATTTCAACAATACGATGTGGTAAATAAAATACTTGCTGGCTTTAAAAACACTGCTAAAATAAATTAACAATATCGCAAATATTAATTGCGCTTAGTTTACTAATGCTTAATATATAAATAGCTTTATATAGAAATTAGTATCGCGTTGTGTGAGCCTTAGCGCTTGTTCGCAGACGGAGTAAGCCGGTGTTCCCGATGTACACAGCTCGCGCTACTCTCGAAATCGGCAGCGGCAGCGTGTGCTCGGGCCGCGCGGTCACCACCACCACCGCCTCCAACCAGGTGCGTACCCCTGCCCCCAAGCTCCCGCCCCACACCCAGGGAACACATGATGTGGATCCCCTACAGTCGAAACTCATGGCTGCCCTATGCCCTACAACAAGGCGCACTTCCCAAAACAAACGTAATAAGTGTGAACCGCGCGGCCCGTTAGATCCCAAACAATACACAACGCCTTGGCACATTATAACAGCGAGATACTCTAAAAGTGAGCCTCTTAGAGGATGCTCCTCGCCGACGTACTCCACGGCTGACTCAGTAACAAGTAAACCTGAGGACAAAAGTTCCGGCGATAAGTCGGAGAAAAGAAGTATCGTACCAGAATGCTCCAAAGATGTGGTTCAAAATAATCCCATATTGTTGCCCTTGAATGATTACACTATTAGAAAAAAAATCGCATCTGTATGCTCGGATGACGCATCGATCGGAACATGCCACAAACTAGGTTATTCTAACAATAACTTTACCCTAAAAAGTTCCACACCGACGTGCAACGACAATAAGAATTTAAGAAGTCCCAATGCTGACTTGTGGGTTGATGGCGTGAATAAATGGTATCAAAGCTTGGCATTCTATGATACCCAGTTCCGACTGGGACTAGGTAATGCATCGCAGCATGATGAATATCAATATAGCAAAAACCAAGTCTCTGTTCCAAATCCTGATTTACCGTTACATATGGAAATAAACTCTTTTACAAGTAGTACTGAAATATACAGTAAAGCAAGCACTAATGTTTACTTGGAAAATAGTAATCTTGATGATAGTTTTATTAAAACATTAGAAAATAATGACCCTTATGAATCAAAAAAAGCCTTACTTAATTATGATGAAACGCAATGTCATAATTGGGCATTGAAACATATAAATAATAAAATGTTCCAAAGAAATAATTTAGGTGATTATAATGAAGAAGGTGATATTATTAGGTTAAGAAAGAAATATAGAAAAACTGTAGGAGGTGATTTGGTTGCACCAAGTCTATCTTTTGCAAATCCTAGAAATATTAGACCTATGACAATAAGTAAACTTCCATCTAAAGGTAATACACGTGAAGATAATAAAATTCAGCTTCTTGTTAACAATCATAATACTTATATGAAATCTAGTGATAAGACTGACAAATGTTATATTTCTGAAGATATATCAGCGGTTGGCGCTGATGACCAAGGAACAATAAAATGTGATGGCTGTGCTATTGATATGACTGAAGTAGTAACTAAAAAAGAAGCTAATTACCCTAAGAAGTATGTAATGGAATTAAACGTGAACAATGAATCTGAAGGACATTCGAGTTCTGAAAAGGAAATAATATTGGATGTAAATGATTTTGGAGAATTAAGAAATCTTGAAGAAAATAGAAAAGATATTGAATTGGTTGATCTTGTTAAGTGTCATAACGTAAATTACAAAGATTCATTTTCACAGTATTATGCAACTCAAAGAAGATTGTTTCAAGCTATTGAAGATACCAACTATGATAATTGTCAGAAACAGACTGAATTACTTGATATAAATTGTAACAGTGAACAGGACCATAATAAAGATTCCCTTTTACAATTCTGCATTGGGCAACAAAAGATAATGAAAAGCTTGAAAGCTACCAATGAAGACACACAAATCCCTTGTACTCTAAAAAATAATGATTGTGATAAAAAACACGAATGCAACAGTGAACAAGATATGGCGATTCTAGATACAAAACAAAATAATGGAGTAGATAAAAAACCGAATGAAATCGTCATAAAATTAAACCATACACCACAAGATAAAACTTACAATGATTTAATATCAGAGCTGTCTCTTTTTTTGACATTTCCTAAACGAATTATTACAAATTTCAATGAAAATAGCAGAGAAATCTTACAAACAAATAACGTCAAGGCGGAAACTATTGATGATAATTTTGAAAAAAAAAATCTTAAAAAGAAAAAAGGAAAGTCTTTAAAAGTAAGTGATGCAAAAAAAAAGGACAATATGAATAAAACTGCTTTAAAAGTTCTCCTGTTTGAAAATGTTAAAAGTGATAAGGTCAAAGCTGGGGCATCCACTGTAGCCGATAAAGAGGTAGGATTCCTTATAGATAAATTTGTTGTGGGAATATTTTACAGGGTTGACTCCCTGTAAAAGAGTGGTACTGATTGGGTATTATTTTCACAGGGTGATTCTGCTATACCGTTTAGTTGTATCACAACTCCAGAGGTTGTGGCCAGTTGCAATACGACCACGTCGTCGACGTCACAATCAGCAATTGCTGTCGATCCTAAGGTATCATATATTTTATATAGTTTTTACTAGCTTGTAGGCTGTTTGTCCTACTTTTAGGACTTGAAGCCATTACACACCATTTACATATCAATATTGCATACAAATAATTATTTTATGGTACATTTTATTAATGTATGTTTATGTATTTTCAGTTAAAATATAATACTTTTTATTTATTTGTAATAATTAATGCTTAGTTTGTGGTTTTTGTAGCTGATTGTTGTGTAAATGACTGTGGATTTATGAAGACATGGCCCAAGTTTTAACATGTTCTTCTAGGCACTACGGCCCGCTTATGTTGAATAATCAAAACAAAATTAATGAACTGAAATAATTACTAGCTATTGATAAACAACATAATATGGTGTGGATGAACGTAAAAAATGCAGATAAGATAGTAAAATCATTTAACATCTGGCAAAAGCCTTCGTATAATAATAAGATTGTTACACACGATCAAACCCATGTCAGTTTAGCCGTAAAGTTCAGAGCATAGAAAATTCCACATATCATATTAAAATCAGACAAAACTACTAATTACACAGAAAATAGCTGTTTTGAAGTATATTATAATATTTTTAAACATAAACATAATAAGTATTTTACAATGTATTATTTGTATATTCGTTTGTTAGGTTTGGTTAGGTAATTATGTCAGAAAAACAACTAGGGTTTTTACATTTGTACAAAAATTTGAAATTTTTTAAATTGTGGTGTAAAACTTAACAATTAAATGCGTAATTTATAAAAAACAATTCTAAAACATTTAGGTTACACTTTCATGCGTACTATGTATGACACCAAAAATTACAAAAATTTAATTAATTTTGTCCATGCGTTCATACATTTGGTAGCCACTTCTTAGTGTGTGGCGTGACATATCTAAAAATATGGATTGGAGATATATAGTTGTAATATTTATTACAAGCTGACATTTCAATCACATTAGTTAGATGATAGGTAAAGGGGTAATAGAACTTCTATTTTCCATACTAAATTACTAATTTTGAATAATATTTTATTTTCTCTTCATTAGGATTTTATCCATTATGTTTCTTAACTACCCCTGTATTATAGGAAAAATACAAAAATATTCCAATGGGTGAATGGCCTTTTTTTAAAGTGATTATTTTTACACATGAAATAGAATGGAATACTTTTATGTATTAAAAAGAAGTTGTCAAAAACCTTTTACGTTTGATCGAAGAATATAGAACATAAGTAGACTAGGCTAGATTAAGTGGTGTCGGTATGGTGTCGTCTCGGTGCGGCGTCTTGAGTGTTGTGGTGGTGCAGCCGCTGCAACTGGGCTCCTGCTACCGCGCCGTGGCCAGCCTTACGGGAGCCTCGGCCAGCGACGCACCCGCACCCGCGTCCGCGTCCGCCTCCACCCCCGTCTCCGCCCCTGCCTCCGCCGTCTCCGAAGCCCCCGCCCCAACCGTCACATGCGAACTGGACAACGCTGCCACTGCCTTACTACAGGTACCTAACTTATATATATGATATTTTCAAAGCAAGTGTAGTTGTTATAATTTGATAAAAGATTTTATCATCAAATGTATAAATTATGAACATATTGCACTTTTAATCGAGCAATAATTTTGAAAAATCTAAATTTTTTATACATTTTCTAGTTTATATGATAGTTCATGTAAATAAAAAAGATCACATTCATCATAAGATACAATAATGCAGTGCATCAGTAATGCTCCTATGTTTCATTTTGCAATATCTTGTTATCACAGCCCACCTAGTTTCATAATTGCTAATAAAAATATAAATAATTTGCTTCTCTCTATCGACGTTAAAACATATTAAGATAATTTTCAATGTTTCTAAATGTTTATTAAACTGTACTTTTTCTTTAAATGTTTTCTTTAGTACTTAGTAGTAGATTATAATTACATCTTTTGTTATTGGATTACGAAACTATCTTTTACGTGTAAATGGTGTGTAATGTTCTGATTGCTACAGAAGTGAGATCTGTACCTATTACATTGGAGATTGTGGCAGATTGTCGTGTTTGTTTACTAGCATCTATAACCACTTACATGCACGGCTGTGATGGAGGAAAGTCGCGTGGGGTTTGCGCTGACGCATGTACAAGACCCTTCGGGCTGCTCATCTCTCGCGTTTACCCCTAAACCAGCCCGTATAGTGTTGTACGCATACACTAGTTTAAAATAGACTTGGTACTACCCTTAATTATAACATTCCAAATATAATATTATTTACAAATTGTTTGTTTTTCATCATATAAAAGACGCAATGAACAGGATAAAATGTATTAACTTTGAGTGTATCAAGCGAGGCGTCCTTAGCCACTCCTTGAAAGGACAAGAGTCCTTAGAACAAAGAAGTTGCATGGTCTAGTTCTTTGAGATACCTCAAAATGGTTCTGGGATTTTTGTCTGTTGTCCACGAGCCCCAAATCAACCTTTTCATTGCCTATGACTCTAGAGTGACCAATAACCCATTTCCTGAGCCCCAATATGTTTAGTTTTTCTACTCAATCTTTTACTAGTTTCAAAACTACATACATACTATATATATTTGCATTTATAGCATTAAGCGCTGTTTCGCTAGCAGTATATTCTTTGATTAACGTAATTTCGTAGGCGGTTGACCTGTACACATTCCATAATTTCGTAGACTTTCGCAATTACGATGGTAGCGTATTTTCCGAAGTTTTATACTCCTGAATACGTTGTTTGATTTATATCGTATTTAAAATAAAAATTTAATGTAAAAGGAAAAATTCTGTACAAAAATCTAAAATGACAATGGGTACCTACCTATGAGGTCAATTTACAATTGCGTGTAAATTTATTAGTAAGTTATAAATTAATGTTGTCTAGACTTTATTATCATTGATTGATATAGATTTCAATGAATTAGTTGGTTTGAATGAACGTGTGTGTTGTTGTCCAGCCGCGTAGCGTGATCTCGAGCAGCTACAACGGGCTATCGCTGTCGCGCGGCGGCTACGGCGCCACGGCCGGCGCGCCGCCCGACGACTACAAGGTACGCCGCGCGCATGCTCGCTGGCCTCTCGCATGCTCTGCGCCATGGCACGCTTCCCGTACACGTTTGTCTCGGATGTTCGATGTTTTCTAATGCGTGTCGTTTTTCCTTCCTATTCAGGTGCCTATATTCACTGTGCACTACCGTTTACAGAAATCTCTAGATGAAAACGGCAATGCGGTACAAGGGTTCAGTTCGCCCGTCTCGGGATCTAGTCAACACAAGAAGCCTCGAAGGAAAAAGTCTTCCAAGAATGAGACCGTCATCAAATCGCACCACATAGACGGCTACCAGGGCAACAAGGACCTGAACGAGGTGCTTCGCTTCATCGAGTCGAACGCGGAGCACGGGCGTGGCGCAAAATTAGGACGTACCAAGCACAAGGATGACGCTGACGACAAGGCTGGCAAGAAGCGCTCCACCGAGCGCCGCAAGGACAAGGAAAAGGTCAAGCGGGCCTCCTCTCTCGAGGAGCTCTCGCGCACCAAGCTCGAAGACCTTACCGCGCCGCGTGAGCCTGAGCGCCTCGAGCGCAATGAGCGCGACCGCAAGCCCGAGCGCCTCGAGCGCGAACACAAGCCAGAGCGCCGCTCCTGGGGTGACGACTACCGCGCGCCGCTAGCTCCTGCCTCCGCTCCCGCGCCTGTGACCGCGCCCGCCGACACACCCGAGCTCACCGACTTCCAGACCGTGACCAAACGACGCAAGCCGCGCCGCCGCACCGACGAGCACGAGCGTGAGCCGCCGCGGCGCGCCCGCCCTCCCTCGCCCGCGCCCGCCGCGCGCCCTCGCCGCGAGTCCGCACCGCCCTCCGAGCGCAGCAACGACTCCAACGACGACCTCGAGGGCGCGCACTCGCCACCGCCCGCTCCGCCGCCGCCGCCTCCCGTGCCCGCGCCGCATGCGTCGTACGCGGACATCGCGCGCACGCGACACAACATCCCCGACCTCATCGAGTCGTGTAATTTCTACGCGGAGGGCGAGGTGGCGAGTGCGGGCAGTACCGAACCGGGCGTGGGCTCGGGCGCGGCACCGGACGCGGACGGCTACCCGGCGCTAGGCGACGGGCGCCTAGCGCGCGCGGGGCTGAAGGTGGCGCGGGTGCGAGGCAAGGAGCGCGCGGGAGGCGGCGCGGTGCCCGGCGCGGCGGCGGGCGGCGAGTGCCCCGCGCCGGACGTTTTGGGCGAGCGGCGGCCAGCCGTGATCCTGCTGGACGCGGGTGCGCGTGGCCGCGATCTCGACGGGGTGACGTTCGGGTTCGACATAAATGAGCAGCTGCTGAGCGGCGTGGCGCTGGCGGCCGGGAGACGCGCGCGCTGCGACCTGCTGCGCGAGGCGGAGGCGGAGGCGGGCGCGGGGGCGAGGGCTGTGGCGGCGGCGGCGGGCGCGGTGCGCGTGCGCGCCGGCTGCGGCCCGCTGCTGTACCGGCCGCCCGAGCCGCCGCACGACACGCACCACCTACACCAGATCATCGACTACGTCGGCAATGGTCAGTATAGCAACACTACGAGTGTTTCATTCGCGCGACACGCAAGTTTCACTAGCACCGCCAACAAAGCCAAATTTTACCAGTGTGAATCCTGATATAAGAGTTTTTTAAATGTTTAAGTTAATGCTATATAGAACATATAACAGAAATAACGTTAATAATAATTGACCCAAAAATATCATTACTTAAATTATAAAAATAGTACTAAAAAGAAAAATTATAAATAACTCAAGGTAATAAAAGCTATTTTAAAAAATACATACACATCTTCAAGTTTCTTTCAAATGTCAAATGTTCTGATAGATCGAAAAAAAATCCGATGAAAAATGATATATGTTATTTATCTGTGACTGTTTGTACCTAAATTAAATAAATGAGTAACTTACCTGATATAATTAATTAATCAAAAGAACGATCGCCATAAATCGATAGCTAAATAGCGCACATGGTAAAAACGTACTATGTCAAAGACACATGTAAACACTGTACTCAAACTGTTTGATATTTGGCTTTGATGCTCGTTATTATATTTGTATTTATATTGTCGTCTGACTCCCAGAATCGCTGAATTCAACCGTGTAATGCATCTTTGGAACTACTGGTAGTGTTTAAAAATTATTTTTGTGTTGGAAAGGCAATTTATCGGGGAATAGGTTCTATTATATTTGTGAGAGACCGAACTCGAAGCGGACGGGAGCTAGTGTGAAATAAAATCAAAAGGAACAAAAACAGATTCATTACTCGATGAAAAAGTTGTAATCATCACGAACTAAACATAATGATTTGCAAATAATATCATCCCCTTTATTGTAGGCATGTAAAGTAGGAAAAAAAATATATTACTTTGAAATGTTCTTAGTACACTCAAAATACAATATGGTTCAAAGTTAAAGGTCGTGTTTCCCCTAGTAACGTGGCTTCCGCGGTATAAGTTCCCAAATTAAAGTTTTCTTAATGTACGAAATGTGAATTGTTTTATAGACGTTTTCTGATGTTGTTTCCAGCGTGGGAGGACGTGGTGCGATGTGGCGGCAAGGCGCGGTACTTCAGCGAGTAGCGCCCATCGCCGCTAGTGACAGTGCCGTTGTGAACTCAACTGTGTTTTCGCTGTGATTAAAAGTAATTTGTTTTCGCTTTACTGACAGGTGAGGTGAACGAACCACCATGAGCATTTAATGAGTAAAATTGCGCTTACAATCTAAATCATTTTGGATATGTTAAATAATCACTGTGAATTATGATTGGTGTCAACGGGTGGCGCCTTCTTGGGCGGGCAGTCGAGCTGAGCCCGCCATTTGTTTAGTCGAAAGAGGCGTGAAATAATTTGTTTCTGTTGATGTTAATTGCGCTTGGATTTTGTTATATAATCACAAATATTTGGTAGATTTTTCTCTAACTAGCCACTCATATCTATTTTGTTATGTATTTTTAAGTTTTACCATTTTGAATTGTAAATATAAAGATCTTTTAAGGTGTAACTGGCCATATGTCCATATGGAACGTTGTCATCTCATTTTGTCACGTCCTCATTGCATTTTAAATAGTTTATTACCCTAGATTTTCTGATAAGTGTAAAAATTTGTGCTATTGATGTTCATATATATTAAGATATATAATAGTAAATTAAATTGATCATAAACTGTAAAATATAGGGTGTGGAAATATTGATAATCTAAAATGAAAATAGTTCTGTGAAAAATCGGTTTGTCCTTCCTTCATTCAAAAGCTCGTAATTCTTAGTAAATTATTATTGAAATAGTCTTAATAAACAAATAACATGACAAATTATTCTGTAATTATATCTTTATGATTAAATGAAGTGATTTGTAAATAATGAGAACTTGACTAAATGGGGTGGAATGTTCGGTACTAATAATTAATCCTAATATTGTGTAAGTGTCTTGTGTAACAATGAAAGTGTTGGTTGAGAGCTATATATATTTACCGGCGGCGACGGGGAAGGATGGGGGGGGGGAAGGCGGTTGTTACACAGTATTGGCGAGCTCTTTGGAACACAAACATGAGCTTTGACCAAATGTAAACCTTGATTTATTGTACATAGTTCACACGTTGATTACTGTACTGTTCGTATATATATGCAATACTGCGCATAAGCCGCATTTAAGTCATTTCTGTAGTAAATATTCTTACTTTGACACTGAGTTTAAAAAACCATAGGTGGAGCCTATAATTATAGATTGAAGTTTCATCTTATCAGCTAGCTACCTGTTGACATTAAAGTTTTTACTAAATCAACCAGAGAAGAATAATCTTACTTATTGAACTAACCGTAATTATCCATAGTACTTACCTAAAATTTATTAGATTTAAGTGTTTCTTACATTTCTGAGATCCACTTAAAATTATGAAAATTTCTATCCAGACTTACAAATACCAAATTGCTGATATGAGCATGAGGTAATTTAGTTGTGACCAAAATATGATTGCAGGCATTTTGAACGTCTCTTTCATGAGAGATGACTAATTTACGACTAGTAGTTGGAGATCTAACCGTCTTGTATATTTCAGTGAATTTCAAGTCTGCTCCATCTATGTTTAGTCCTGTGTCAACTTTACTGTCCAAACATTCAATCTTAAGAACTATCGTCTCAATGTTGCGTACACCATTATTGTTGGTAGAAGCCATGCTAGTCGAACGAATGTAAAAATATAAGTATACTTTTGCTTTGGAACACATCGATGTGATTATAAATGTTGAAATTTTAGTTGTTAATAGTTCTTAGTTCACTATACGCCAACCATTTAAGTAAGAGTTGTGGTCTGTTTGTGTGATTAGCTTGTAGAATAATAATAATAATTAAAATATCTAATATCTATATGCTAGGCGTTTTTGAGAAGCATAGGAGCATGTTTGATTTTAAAAGCCTCTGTATATTCTGGTTTCACTGTTTATTGCCGATCTTAATTGTAGTTCTGTAAACGTACTCAAAATATATTTAACTGAACGTTGTACTAAGCATATAGAGGAGAGGTTGACGCCTACTAGGGGCGGCAGTAAACTTTGACAATTACCACAAACAAGCCGTATGTTTGTGTCACTTTATGCATATTCTACTTTGCAAGTACACGACCACAGCTAAAATTGTAAATATTATAATGTACATTAATTTCATTTCATTTTGAAAGAGATGTTTTATGGTGTAACATTGTTTGTTGAGATTGATATAATTGTACTGAGGGACGCTCATATCAAAGGTATAGAAATATTATTTATAATTTCTTTCCCTTGTAAAATATGTAAATAAATGTGCAGAAAATTGTTTGATTTATATCATTCATAGTGCATATTAGACGTTGTAGATGAAAGATCTCTGGATTTGGATGTTGTGACAATACTTACATTATTATGAATGCTAGCCATCTTGTCGCTTACGGCTATGTGAAAACTTTTGAAAATTAGTATTCAGTGCGAGCATATCTCGTGCAGCCATTGGCCAACGGTGCCCAATAAAATCGTAATCCTCTTGGTTATGATTTAGATAAATTAATAAATCATAAATCAGGTAGCTTTCATGTTCCTTGAAGCGTTTGAACTGACCGTCATGGGATCAATTTGAATGATGATGAACTATTATCATATAATTTTAACAGAGATAGTGATAAAAATGATTTGTAGAAGTGACAAATAATCTTTTATATAATTATGGATTTATATTTTATTGAAAACAATAATAATTTATTGTTACATAGTCTAGAGCTTGCACTAATACTAATTTATCCAACAAAAGTGTTACATAACTATGTTTTGCTGATCTTAGACGCATCGTTGTAAACAAAAACCAACTTTATAGTTAATGTATTCTAAATTGAGTATTTTTATGTGAAAGATCTACGAGATCATTATTTTTATTTACTTTTTAAAATACAAAAGTGGAAGAGCAAAAATTATTTCATCGTCTAGTTAAAATGGAATATTTTGTTTAAAAAAAGTTAAAGTATTTGGCAAACTCAAAGTGTAAATGTATAAATAAAATTAATGCTGAAATTTAAGTTTTAATTGTCTCATTATCTGAGTAACAACTACACACAAACCTCCAAATACACATGTTGGTTTTAAATTATTTATATTAAATAAGTCTTTCCTTTAACTCTAATTTAAGTTCGTTGCTTTTGCATTTTACTTTTTATTCAGAAAATGAGATAATTGCCCTGTATCATAATATGTATATCAATATGAAGAATTATTTATCTGCTTTACATCTAACTGTTCAATCCTGTAATTCGACTATGTCCTTCTCCATAGGTTCTTATGTTGGTAATTGTGGTCACAAAATTGTTTGCGCCTTTTTGATATAAAAATATGATATCTATAAGGATATATTTAATATTATGAAATTATTTTTACACTAGATTTTTGGTAGGACAAAATGTTTGACGTTTAATATGTGTAAGGTCAGGGTCGAATTATAGGAAAAATTTAACTGTAAAAGATTTGTTTATGTAAACAATATTATAACCAACTGCAATTACAGTTATGTACTTTTTCACTGTTTCCGTTTTCTTAATAAAAATGTTGAAAATTAAATGTTTTATTCATTTTATAAGTCCATAATAATCCAAGGTATATTTACTTTCTAGTAGTTTCTAGATTTACAAGTACTCATACCTGCCGGGAAACGGACCGATATAGCCTCAACTCGGGTCTTCTTCGGCGGTTTCCGCAAATCAATTCAGATTGCGTTCGTGTCGCTTCGAAAGGTGTGGGATGATTTGTTCAGGCTCTTTCGGGTGTGTTTCTATATGATCTGTATAAAACTCAAGTGGTGCACACAACATATCTGCATCGTAATAGTATCGCATCACCTCTGGAAAAACACTCGATCTACGAGATAGGGTCAACCTGCAGGCCCCGCGCCTACATGTCTCTCTTTTCACGCTGAAACTGAAACCTTGAATCTTGATCAAATATGAACTGATTAAAAGGTACCCCATGGTATTGTTTCAAAAGTTTCCAATATATAGACTAGACCCATCCATCGACCAATCTGGACCCATAAGATTTAATTTTTGACGTATAATTACTTTCTTTCTCAGGTAATTTTTTTAGCATCTTGTTAGAATAACTATCACATTGATTATCGTAAATAACACGTTAAACGATTACGATTTCAGCAAAATTTGTTAACAATATTACCAATAGAAAGTATTTTGTTTGTTTTTGTAACGCACTCTTTCATTGGATATATAGTGCCCTGCTTTAGCAGGGGCCTACAGAGAATCTTCTGGTTAAATATCTTATTAGAGTACAGAAAAAAGTATATTTGGGATGATAAAATTATAAAAAGCTAGATCGGTAGATAGAATCGTAATCATATATACAACTTAACAATTAGAGGTACTTAAAAATAACATAAATTTAAGACCATAATTATTTTTTTGTTTCATATTAAATTCAATCCATGTATATTTATTCATCATCTATCTTACTTCTTGACTTATCATCACTGGGGCCATGCGGTCCAAATAAGTTAAAAGAGAATGCTATGGGACACTCGATCAAGTCTACACTCAAGTCTTTCAAGTTATTTCAAATAACTCCTCAAAAAAAACCATAGAGATAATTCGCGACATTATATTTTATTCTCGTAATAATCAACATGATACAGATGTTATGGCTTTGTATTCAAATATCATTCTATTATTATAATAAAAATATTAACAAATTATCTTACATCCACTTGAAAATGTACAATTTGTAATAGATCTTACAAAATATCCTAGAACAATGCCAGTTGAGAGCGTTAGCAAGTCTGGCCTCGCCGGCGTAACAATATACTGACGAAACAACGCGTGCACTGCGCTTTCAACTCGCATCATGTTTAACACTTACAAAGGTAACGCTCTATAGGCATTAAGAATAGTATTACTTGTCGGGCGCAGTGTCTGCAACTGCATTGCGGCGTGACAATTCGTAACAAAATTCAAACCCATCATAGAAGCACCCGACTCGACATACATTTACAACGCACCCCTATGACCGGAAAACCTCTTCGGGTATAAAGTAATCTCGTCAAAAAAGGGAAGCCGGAATTTCTTTTAAATTGATAACTAACGTCGAAGCTCACTATAATACAATAGAATGCGATCAAAATAATAATAGGACCGCAACACTGACGTACTTCATACAACAAACATTAGTCAACAAACATTCAATTAATACTTACTGTATTTTTATAATGAACAATGGATTATTTCATAATTGTCAATAAAAAATAATCATATGTAATTAGTTAATTTGAATTTGCTAATTTAATTTCCTAAACCATACGGTTTACCATACCAATGTTTCTGAATTGAAGCTAGTTTTATGTCTGTGTCCTCACAATTAGCTAACGATTCCATCCAATTGTTATTTTGAACGCAAGAGTGGAGTGATGCTCGCCTTCAGTAACCTATAAAGCACTTCAATGTCGTTGCGATTGCGGCACAGAGTTCATTGCACACGACCCGGCGAGCGTGGGCGGAGGCGGGAGCGGGGGCGGGGGTGGGGGTGGGGGTGAGGGCGGAGGCTAGAAGATGTTGGGGCAAGCGGCCCAGTCCTGCCGCTGCTTGCACTCCCAATAGGTGTGGTTGTAGAGGTGCCGCAGGCGGGGCGCGGGCGCGGGCGCGGCGGCGGGGGCGGGGGCGGCCTCGCGTGTGAACCAGGCGGGGCGCGGCGCGGGGGGCGCGGGTCGCCCACCGGCCGCGGCCTCCTCGGCGCTGGCCTCGAGCTCGCGGCGCGCGGCGCGCTGCTTCTCCTCTAGGCGCAGCTTCTCGGCGTTGGCCTCGTCCCAGAGCCCCTCCTCCATGAGCCGCTGGTCGGGCCGCCGCCGCGAGTCCGTGGGCGCGACGCCCTCCTCGGGCTCGTTGAGCTGTGCCGCGAGCAGCGTGAAGTTGTACCACTTGTCGGCGTCGGCGGGTGCCGCCACTCGCTCCCAGGCGACCGTGAACTTGCCCGTCTTGCACACGGTGTTGTCGGCCGACGCCGACGTCACGGGCGCCACCTCCACGCGGCTGTCCCAGTGCCCTTGCAGCACGTACCGCGGCTGGAATAACAACGACACCATTACTCAAAATTCTTGCAAGTGGACATTATATATAATACTGCATAGTATTCTTTTAAGTACACATAGTAAATAAAATAACAGTACGAAGTAGATTAGAACTATCCTTATATACATAATAATTAGTGTGATATGGTACTAGTGTCAATAAACATTTTATGACTACTAATGTACTCCATTATGTTTAAAAAACACTTTTTTGAAGTATAGTTCGATTTCTAGTCACCTGTTTTCTTCAATCATGCGAAAATAGGCTTGTACCGGAAATCAAATCCGAGACTTCTTGTCTGGTCTGGAGTCCAGACCGACAACTCGAAGAAGTTAGATGAAATCAAAGAGTTCCATATACTAACCACGCCCTGCGGGTCTTTAATGAGGCCAGTGACCTTCCGCTGCGTGTCCTTGCTGAAGTACCCGTAGGGCAGGTACTTGAGGTGCGCCACGTAGCCCGCGGCCGGGCCAGCTTCGCCCACAATGTCCATGTCCCCGTGGTTGTCCACCCAAAGCTTGCCCACTATTATGTTGTGGACTGTCGTCGTTACCTAGATATTGATAACTTAATAACAACAGGTAACAAAATATCTTTGCATACGGAACTCTAAATTTTTTAAATGAGAATTTGTAATTGAACAGCGAAGATATTTATCATAATTCAATATAGCGGCCAAGTAAAAATTCTTAACAATGTTTTATTTGTTAAAGTTAGGGGCCCTCGAATCGATAATACAAGACATAGTATATCTTAATATGTAGGTCAACCTAGTTTAGTTACATGAAGTGACTCGCCTTATTCCACCTGAAGCGACTGCCGCCTGGAAAAGCGACATGCGCGCACGCGTCGGGTGAGATACAGATGAACTGTCCGCGGAAGTGAGTGCACGCGGAGAACTCCTGCCACGTGACCCAGCCGCGCTCACCCTCGCAGTGCACCGCCGATGTCGGCGGGTGATGTTCCACCTGGGCTACCACCACTTACCGTCTGGGCTACCAGCCAGCCACCTCACCCGCGCTTCATTGAGCTAGGCCGAGCTCAGAGCGACGACTATACTATGCGGTCAATACAAGAATAGAACCGAACCACTGACTCACGCCAACCGCCAAGGTCGGACAAGAGTATTAATATAATTATTCTAATTCATTAAATACTTCCTGTATTTGCATTATGAATAATAATACATAGTTTTATTGTGTAGTTTTTGGAAAACCATACAAGTCACTAAAGGAAAGTTGATTTGATATGATGTCACAACTTGCTGAAAATCCATCCTATTCTTATCTTGATCGCATAGTACATCACATAAACTTTTTTTATTACTGGTGATTTCTTTTTATTGTGCACAATTCTTAGATGAATATAAATTTTACACTTTGACACGCTCGCCTAGCTCAACATAAGCCTGACTTTAACGACCTATTACTCCACTCCTGTTTACCCTTGATAAAATGGGCCCTGTTATATTTCCTACAAAAGCAGCCCTGGCAGAATAATGCCATACCTTCCTCCAGGTGTACTTGTTCCCCGAGCTGACAAAGGCCGCGGAGGCGCCCCCCAACGGAATGACCTGCAGGTACTTCCCCCTGAACTTAGTGGTCATTGTGAACTCCTGCCAGCATTGCCAGCCCGCCTGCCCCTCGCAGAACTGAGCTACCATTGGTGGATGATGGGAGACCTGTCCCAATTAGTTCATGTCAATTTTGAGAATAGGCCGAAAATTATTTTTGGAATCGGATAAAATTAAAAGGACTTTGGTGGAGGCTAGTGCTGGATTAAAGTTTGACATGCGTTATACTTTACTGGGGAAAAAAAGTACCCAATTTATTATTATACTTGTCTTAAGTTATTAGTTAGTCAACCTTTATATAACACAAATAAATGTTAGGTAAATAGTTGAATGAGACTTTTGATTAGTATTTATTCCAAGTTTCAGTTTAGATCTTATCAGAAAGGAAGAGTGAACAGGAATCGGAGGAATAGGTTAGGAGAGGTTAGAATGATTAAAATATAAATAAATAGAAGCGATACAACAATCATTTTTTGTAAGAGATATGTCTTATGATGAGTTTCAATAAGCTTTGCTCAAGTTTTGCTTACGAGGAGTTTAATTTTGACATATTATGTATTTGAAATATATATTACAATTTAACACCTCGTAAGCAAAACCATCAGAAGATAGGTTTTGAAACCTAGCATTACACACATTTTAAGTGAGGGTTGATTAATGAGACAAATCTCTATACCATACAATTTTTACTTTGCATCTGCTGTCACGCATTGCCATATACAACAGTTTGTCGCATGGGAATCTTCTTTATATAGCTGCCTCAGAAGTAGACTAACAAAGAAGTACCATGTCAAATTAAAATTATCTATTTGTAATAATATAAAATTTAGTCCTCAAAGTTTATAATACTAACTTAGCTAGGTACATATGAGTACATAAAAAATTTATATAATAGTTACGATCTATATAAATAGGATTTTGATTTATGATAATTGTAAAAAAGTATTAAATAATCATTAAAAATTGGTGTAATTAAGCATAAATATCAAATTTTATTTATTATTAAAATTTATCAATCAAGACTCAGTCGTGGTATAATATGCTTTACTTATTTAAAAGTGACAAGCATTGCATGCGTAATAAAACTAACTACTCTTTGATTTTCAGTGACAATTTGTTATAAATTTAATATGGTCTTAATATTCAGTGTGGTTAACAATTTCCATAGGAATTTGCTTATCTTAGATTGTCCAGTACACAAATGATGGTACAAAAATGATGTGAATTTCTGTTGACAAACATTGCATTCACAGTAATACTTAGTGTGACAGCGTTTATAAATATGGTTTCAACCAATCTTCATCATCTTCATATACATATCCCACTCCTGGGCTCCTGGGCACAGGCCTTCCTACATGTGAGAAACTCATGAGGAGTTACGAACCATAACACCACCACATTGGCCCAATATAGCATGGTGGGTGAAAGCACTTGCCGTAACAACGGGGAATAAAGGCTTAACGTACCTTCGCAACGAAGCACGTAGGAACTTGAAATAACAAATTTTTTTTTTGACCCATCCAGTAACCAATAATGGCGTAAGTGGATTTGTTTTTTGTTATCAAATCTACTAAAAACTAAAAAAAATAGTTTATATAACTAATGGTATTGTAGTGGCTATGTGATTAGTGTTAATCTATTTCTGAGGCCTACAGTACTAATACAAAGTAAAGAACATAAATATTTTGTTATCAGAATCTTTTAAATAGCTACTCTGCATTTGAATAGTTTCCTGTACCTGTTCAGATATCGCTCTCCATCCAAGGTCAGCCATTCTATCACATTCGTATGTTTCGCCTAGTAGCGGGTTGAACGGTTTATTTGTTCTGAAAAAGGAATAGAACAAAAATTTGATGCAACCCATTTTAAAAGATTGTATCATTAAGCTCCAAGCATCTGACTCCAAGGCCACCCTGTATAAGAATATATATATATTGCGATATTATTTTTGAGCAAAATTATTTCTTATTACTATAATAGAATAAAAGAGAAAAATAGACCAACTTTATGAATCAGTATTTATACCATTATGCAATGGAGGCTCCTAATGCATAATTGTTCGGAGCTGGGAAGTAAGTCTCTAGAATGAAGAAGTTATTATTTGTTTTCTCTCCTTAAAAAAACTTCTCAAAATGAACATTCTAGTGTAATCATTTGTTATGGAAATTGCTATTTTTGAACCATTTCCATTCAATATTTTTTTTCAGAAGTGTAGTTTAGTGATTATGATGTAAACACTCGTTACTGTTTGTTTCTGGTATTAATTAATACTATGGCTATGACGGGACAGGTAATTTTTCAAGAGGCAATTATTCGCAATTTTACCATTGACACATCCCTCACAGGCATTCTAGTACCCCAATCAGCTATGACTATCTGCAAATGATTAACAAATTTACGAATTATCCAAAGCCAACATAATCCTATGTTCTTGTGTAGTGACCCTCTAGCGTGGTTTAGGGTAAAATTATAGACTCAACCCATTAACACTGACCTGTTTGATGTAGTGGCGTACGACGAAACAGTGAACGCCGCCACGTAAGCTAGCTGCTGCGCGGGGTCACTGAACTGAGCGGCTTTGTCAAGTATCGACGAGTATTCATAGTCTTCTGTCAATCGCTGAAGCATCGATAATGGCTCGCTAAAGTTCACGGGGATTGGAATTTTCGATAGTTCTTTACCTGAAGAATTATAAGATAAAAAGTGAGAAATTTGAGTTAATTTAAATGAAATAAACGAACACTAGTAGTGCTTTTATTTTGTCACACCATAACCACACCAACATACAAACATATTATGCGGTTCAAAAAATATTGTTATATTTTATTTATAGCTTTATATGTATAAGTAATTATTATTAAAAATAATGTTAAGTCTATATAATAAAACCATCTGTTTACTTGTCTGCACATTTATGAAAAAATGTAAAAGAAAATAATATATATTATTATATATTTAATATTTTAATATTTTTTCAATGTTTCCGAACTCGGTATGTCTTTTAATAATAACTATCGGATTAGGTTATAACGCGATAGGCGGGAACGGGGATACTAATTTTAGAATAGCTTTACCGTTTAGATATGTAGCTTCCAAAAAATTATTCAAAATGTACAAGATCAACGTAAAATTTTGTTTCATTTTATTCGTTAAATAAAAAATAAACTCGTAACTTAACTTGTTGATAAACTAAAATAACCATTTGTTTAAAAATAATAGGACTATTGGAATGAGACATTATATCTTTTGAAATTTTACCATTACTATTGCCGTAATTAACTCAATCCAAAAATGTTCAAGTCTGGAAATAATAACCACTTAAAACTACAAAGAAAAACTGCGTGTTAAGGCGCTTATTTGTCGGCAAGGTGGAGGTGCATAAGGGTAATTTTACATCTACTGCGCTAGCTTCCATTACTGCTTACCATCTAGTCGTATCGAGTCATTTGCCGTACTTTATATATGAATACATATGAATATTTTATTTTCATTTATTATAATAGATGTGTAATTTCATTTATTTATTACTAAAAATGCAGCTTAGTAATTACAGCGTTGGCTGCTTAGTAGTTCTGCAATCGCATGTTAATTTGTCTCATTAATTTATTATTGTTGTGCTGATACATGAGTTTTATTTAATATCATCTTTGAGGAAAATGAAAATTATTGATATGTGTCATTTTATACTACTGCAATTATTCAACTTTCCTTTAATTTGGACTAAAATCGCTTATTAAGCTAAGATTGTACTGATGTAGTGACCAGTACATACGGTATGGGCAGCGATGTGAGATAAGATAAAAAAAACACGTGGGAATGCAGTAAATTCAAGGATTTTTTATAATTTAAAAAAAATTTAATTTAAAAATTGTGATTTTATGCTTATTTAATAGGCATCTCACTGAAAATATGAAGAATTATTAATGGAGATAACGGCTTACGGCATATATGCTAAGTTTGGGATATTATTCAGAAGGCTGACACGCGAAGTTCACACTTAAAAAGAGTAGTGTTTGTTGTAATTTTAACGACAATTTATTGACCGTCTCACACTGGTTCACTGGACGGTGGCTCAGACGTTTACTAATATTAATATTATGTTAAGTAAACCTTTTTCAATAAGTTATATAAACCATTTTTAAGGAAAAATAAAGATTATATTTTCATTGAAAAAAAATAGAAATTACCTATACAATTTTTCATAATGGACCAGAGACTGAGGGGGTAGTTGGGCTTGTCGGGGACTCGGGAGCGGCGCGCGTGGCCGTCTACCATGTTGACCGCCTGCGACGCGTGCGGCTGGAACATACCTCTAAATTACTACTTATCTCGATAAAAACTGTGGGCAATTTTACTATACGTGTAAGTCAATCGCTGGTTTGGTAAACACAATTACCATAGTGAAACTTATTGTTGTCAAGTCAAATTGTAAGCAATTGCTATCGCCATCACATTTTGAAAATAAGTGGGCTAATTGAGGTTTCATTATGGAGCTTGTCAAAGTGACAAAGACCAAGCTGATTAGGTTTCATAATGCATTTTCATAAATTTCAAATTGTCTGAATCAAACCTCAAATTGGCCCTTCAAAACGTTAAACATTCAACAATTGTTCAAACTGTAATATCATAGTTCAAACTAGAACATATAATTGTGCATGTGGTCTTACCCATTCTTTGATGTCTTGTTTCTCACTGAGTGGTTTGCTAACAGCCGGGTTCACTTCACAGCCACCCATTGCACTTTCTGCCCTTTCTTTATCTTCTACAAATATCACCTATAAAAAATACTACTATTACAAGGGAGAAATTACTTATAGGTCATTCAGAACGTAAATAATACAGAACAGAAGTAAAACAGTTACAGAAGTAAAATAATTAAGGTTAATTAGGGATTGAATACCACATAATAATTATGATAATAATCATATTACTCACACTCATACCTACTACCTAGCCCAAATTAAGCATCATTAAGAGCTTGCATTATGCATACTGTATATGGGTAATAATACATATTATTATATAAAAACTAGAAATATACTAAACACACTACATATTCAAAGATCCGTGACTCTTAAACAAATATTCATACTCATTCTATAGATATCTGTCCGTACCAGGATTTGAAGCGGGACCTCTGGTTTATTAAACAGGGGTACTGACCACTCGAACAAACAGCTAAGTAAAATAATGTCTAATTCTTAGTTAGGTGATGTTTTGACTTAAGGCTGGTTATTAAAGATAAGTTGTAGCATTAATAATAAAGGAATTAATTTGATCTATTGAAATGGACTTGAATCATTAAACTAACCTGTTGAGTTTCTGTTACAGTCTCACCCTCAGACTCATCTGAGCTTTCCCCACTTTTTACTTTATTTTTTCTATTGACCTGTAATGTGATGGGGTACATGGTATGAAATGCATCATGAATATGATTAGAAATAGATACAATAGGAGTACCTAAATCAACTTTTGTTACACATATTTTATGAGCATAACAATTAACTGCTGATATATAAATTCCTTATATTTGTGTGAATGAAATATGATTTGAAATTAACTTTTAATATGATTTGAAAATATTTAATAATTTAAAAAATTAAAGCACTATATACAAACAATGTGATGACATGATGAATTGGCATATTAATCAACAAATTTAAGATCTTGCTTGATAAGAATTACTTTTAATGTTTATAATAGTTATGATCACCATTACAACACACTTTGGCAAAAAGCCAATTGTTTTAATTATTTATTAAAACATTGACTATCCCTAATTGATACAGGATGATCTGGTAAATTGACATTATATACTACAAATTTGTATTGCAATTAGTATTTTTATACCAATGATAATAATTGCCATAAAATAATAAAATTTTCAGGTAAAACACCTGTCAGAGATACTTTTAGTACATCAGTGTGAATTGAATTAACCTTGAATTAAAATATTCATATAAAATTATTCATGTAAAAGCTGTATTAATAAGTATTATTTAACATCTTGTATTAATAAATATGCTTAAATAATTAGTCTACTTACAGGTACTTTAATCACAAAAGAGTTCTTATCCTCCATAGCAGAAGAAACACCCTCCTCCATAGCATCAAAGAACTCATGATCTTCATCCTCAGTTTCGTTGCCCTGCCCTGTGCCGTTACCACCTAAATAAAACACACTCATTAATAAATAAATGGATGAGGTACATTCGACTCCATAGTTGAAACATTACAATCAATATAATCCTAATGCATTTCCTAAATACTCATTAAAATGTAATTACAATGAAATCTATTTTCTAATCACTTTATTAGTTCGGAACTAAAACAAACTTTAACATTAAACAAAGGATAAATGAGTCAATCAGCCTTTGTGTTCCCAAATGACATAATGATAAGCTGAGCATGATAACAATATACAAATCATAAATAAATATTACAATGATGTGTAATAGCTATGATTAAAAAATATGTTTTATTTTGTATAAATTTTAAGCAGTGAAAAATTAAATTTGTGGATACATCACTTGTAGCATTCCTTGCGGGAAACAGAAAATTAAAGAAATAATTTATACACCAGTGTAACCCGCTACTCATTTCTTTTTGTCACAAGCCAAAATGGTATGTATACCTATAATAAAAAGTAAATAAAAATCATCTACAATATTTGAACAGTAGAATGATTTATTATTTTTATTTTTTATGTTTGCACATTCAATAATTTAATTTGGTAAAAATATCAAGTCATACCAATTTTTTTTATCTTCAATTGAAATTCCATTTAATATGACAGTTTGATTCCATTACTATTGCAAATGATAAGCTTTCTTTTAGCGTGATGTGGCCAGCTTAGCATATTTATATGTTTCACTGCAGCTGCTGACTGTAGAGAGTGGACACCTAAACAATAGGCATGATAATACATGACTATGTTTGTTGATGGAATTTCTCGTGCTAATATATTATGATATGCAAGCCAAGCTCAGTGCATTTTCACGTCTTCTTGTCTTCACTTACCGCCCATGACGTATTGTAATGATGTATCATTCAATTTGTCATTGGATGTAACCTTAGCTGTTATGGTGTTATACGCAAAGCTAGCACTACAAGGCCAAGATCACAATAGTTACGACGTTGGTTGTAATCATTACTCGTACTAGAACACTGTCAGGGTTCGTTCTATACGCGATAGACAATAATTAAATAAACAAATGCGCAATGTTCTACCAATTATGATTGCTTTTGTAGAGTAAAACAACCTTGAGATCGTCAAAAAACTGAAATAGTATGAAAAAGAGAGCTGACGATTACATTTTGCTAAAAGATCTTCTTACGTACCACAAGCAATTTTAATTCCTAATCATATTTTTATATCGAAATGTCACTTTGAATAATTTTTAAATAATTATTGTTTTTACAAAATTTCAGTACTATTCGCCAATTTTACTTTCGTTCTTTTTTTTTTTCGGCCGTCCTACAGATAATCGCGTTCCGTTTCATGGAAAAATGTAATGACTTTAACAAGCGTTTACTGTGTCGATTCTAGTAAAATTTTGTTTGCCTCAAGTTTGACTTGAAATATTTTGTGTAAGTTTAAATTCAACAAATTAAAAACAAGCTTAATTTATATGCAAAATTACACTTCATTGCCTTTTTAATACAGTCTTCGTATTTATGTTATATAATTTTTTTTATACAGATAGTTTGTAAAGTAAAAAATAAATGAGAAAATAGGCTAATTTTAGAAGTGGCCATGGCAAATCGGTGCTCTGAAATTTAAAAAGTATCATTTTAAGAAAAAATATGCTAATTATACAATAAAAAATGTATAAATTAATTCTGAGGACCTAGACAAGAAGTATTGTCGATAATCACAATCGAATTGTTAAATGTAAAAATGTATGGGATTTGACATAAGCTCTCGCTTAGCAATCGAGTGTGTGTGTCAAATCCCTAACATTTTTCATTTAGCAATTCCATTGCGATTCTCGAAATGCATCTTATCTAGGCCCTCTGATACGATTATACACAAAATCTCCAAGCATAGCCCTCTCGATTGCCCTTCGGTTGACTGAGCGTTTTGTTACGAGGCCTATGGTAGTCACGTCTCAATTTCGTCAATTTCAATTGTACTGGCCACCACTATCATGTCTTTGATATTCTAAATACTGCTCAGTTGAGTTGAATTCGTCGATTAACTTCGTATTGCAATGCTGATAATGTCGGAGAAATAACAATAAAAAAATGTGAGATTTATGCAACTGTTTCATTTGATTATAATTTACCTAAAGTTTAAACTGCCTTTGGATTTACAAAGTTTTGAAAAATGATTATTCTAAACTTACATGCCGAAGCCACCTGTGCTGAACTCTTTGGACATTGACAAATATAACTTAAAAAATATAGTGTTGTACATGACACCAGTCATATATCTGTTTGTTAAAATTAATTAAAATATTTTTTATTGTTGAAAATCAGTTCTATCATTTACTTAAACTGCTTGCGAGAACAGATGTAGAACGAGCGGATGGGTTCATAACGTCACCAATGAAAAACAACACGCATGATGTTGAAGATGTTAGTAATAGATTACATGTTGAGAACCAAATACGAGCCACGGAGACTCTCCACGATGACCTCGGCTTAAACCAACTGACACGGGCCATTACGGAAGTATTCAAAGCTGCAGGGACTTCATCCAGTTCGCCTAAAATAAAATCGTCTTTCAGCAAAAGATTTACCAAAACCAAAATTGGAAGACCAAACCTAAAACTAGCCAACCTCATAGCCGTAATGAAGAGAGTACCGAAGCTTTCTGGATCTCGATCTGTATTGATTGTTCTAGTGACTAGAGTTGACAACTGTGTAGCCGCCATTGAAGCTAGTGGACAAATTAGATACCTATACAGACCTAATCACAGCTAGATTATCAGAAAACTCACAGAACCTATTTTCTACCCATGGCCTGTTTATAGCCGACGACTGACAGAGCACCAACCAAAGCTAGCCATTTTAGCGAAGTATTCGATAACAGAAGCGTATGAGATATGTAGAAGAGGAGCGGTAGAACTGCTACCTCCTAAGGTGGTACCAAATCGATTACACCATTCAAGCGACCAGTGTTTACGATTAACTCGGAGGAGAGGATACCCGATGAGATAGTGCTGGTTAATATAATAAAAGAACACCGACAACCGATCAAGAGCGTCTTTTATGACGACGTAGGCCATCAGATTAATACCTGTGAAAAATTTAGAATTGAAGATGTTTACTAACGCTGGGAGTGGATCTGTAAGCGCCGACTATGCTTCAGATGTTTAAAAGCTACTTATCGTCGTGACACATGTAAGTCCAAGATCAAGTGCTCAACTTGTAAGGGTGATCACTATAAAATGCTTCACCGGCATGACTGGACAAAGTCAGCAGACGCGAAGGAGAAGGCTCCAGAAACAACTGCTAATATCTGGTCTGCTAGTAATAAGAGTATTTTTGAGGGTCCTGAGGGCAATATTGATACTTTTCCAGGGTCTTTTAAGGGCCTCACTTGATGAAGGGTCCACAGTTTCATTGATCGAAGGTCATATTGCGAAGGCAATTGGAGCTATTGGGCCAGAAGTCGAGCTGTCACTGTTAGGCGCAATAGGTAATTATGACTGCAGAGGGTTCATACCTATTGGATCGAGTTCGCACGGTAGACAATTTGATGCTTCCGAAGTATTCTCTAGAGAAGACGATTATTTCTCAATACAAGCATCTTAAGAGTCTCCCGATAGAAGCGTTTCAAGATCGTCCGTTCATTCTTATTGGCCAAGATTATTGGCACTTGATTGTCAGCGGTGACGCTGACAATCAAGTGAGATCAGAGAGGGTCGAAAGGATGAACCTGTCGCCTCACTTACTAATTTGGGTTGGGTTCTTCATGGATTTTGATCATCTTTAATTTTTATCGTTCGGGCTGAAAAGGAAGATGAGCTTCACCTCTTGGTTGAGAATTATTTTCAGCTTGAAAGTCTCAGCGTTAAAAGCTCCGATCAACCTTGGTTTTCTCCTGAAGAATGAAGAGCTTTACAAATTCTCGACACCACGTCCATGAAGATCTAAGGTTATTGGGAATCTGCATTACTCTGGAGAGATGATGATGTTAAGTTGCCTGATAATAAGAGACATGCTGAACACCGACTGCGTATTATTGAAAGAATAATGGATCAAGACTCAACCTTTGCAGCTGATTATATAAACCAGGTCAATAACATGTTGGACAAGGATTACGCAAAAAAAACTAACTGTTGAGCCACCAAATGGTCGAATCTGGTATCATTCCATTCTATTCTATTCTTTCCCATTTTGGTGTTCGAAATCCTAACAAGTCAGGGAAATTGAGGCTTGTTTTTGACGCCAAAGCCGAGACCAAAGGAGTTTCTCTTAATTATGAATTACTAATTAGCCCTAATCTATTAAAATCATTGCTTGGTGTACTGTGTACAGATACGGGAAGAAAATAGCCGTTACAGCGGATATCCGAGAAATGTTTCTGCAAATCAAGATAAACGTGCAAGACCAAAATGCTCAGTGGTTTCTTTGGAGAGGGATAGAGACTGCCGCAGATGAGATTGCAGCACCACTGAAAGTCCTTCAGCTATTGTGGCATAGATCTGTTTGTCCCCATGACCGTGGCTATAGGTCGACGGCATGAGAAGAGGTGGGTGAGGTGAGTGTTATTTTTACCTGCTTTAGCATAAAAGCTGTTCACATAGAGCTAGTTTCATCATTATCAACAGACCCGACTATCATGGCTATTCGTCGATTCAGATAATGGGACAAATTTTAGAATAGCAGACGAAGAACTTAAGAAAGCTGTACAGAATGTGCTCGACGATGGACAACTGTTAGACAGAGTCACAGATCTTGGCATACTTTGGATCTTTTATCCCCCTGTAGCTCCACATATGGGGGGTGTATGGGAGAGATTAAAACGGTCGGTTAAGACGGCTCTTGCTGTGGTATTATTCTCCGGCTCTCCCAAAGAAGAAGTTCTTATCACATTAGAGGTAAAATATAGTGAACTGTCGGCCCATTACAGCAATTTCACTAGATCCTGACGAGGAAGAAGCCTTGACTCCAAACCATTTTCTCAACTGATCTTCCAGACGGATGTCATCTATAGGAAAATTCGCCGACGATGATTTATCACTATGAAAGCAGTGGAGGATTTCCCAACATTAGGCGGATCACTTCTGGTCTCGTTGTATACGTGAATATCTGCCAACGCTCCAAGAGAGAAGAAGATGGTCATCTGACGGGGGGCATACCGTAGAAGTTGGAGATCTTGTATTGATCGCAGCTCTCCAAGAAACACATGGCAAAGGGGTCGTGTGCTGGTTACCGTTGAGGGTAGAGTTGGGCGTGTTCGTATGACTGATGTACTTACCAGTGGCGACTCCCTCCGCCACCCCGTGACGAAGTTGGTACTATTGACGAAAGTTCCTGCAGAGCCAGCTTCTACCCGAGCATAACTAGGAGTATGCCCTGAACTCTTTGGACATTGACAAATGGGACTTATAAAATATAGTGTTTGGTGTCATGTAAATGTTTGTTAAAATTAATTAAAGCATTTTTTACTGTTGAAAATCAGTTGTATCATTTATTTAAACTATTTGCATTACCACCCATCGACGACTTACGTGTAGGTTCAGAGTTTATAAAACTTGTTATTCAGATTTATTCTGTTATTTTGCTTACAAAACAAAACAAAATATAATAAATTATATATTGTATACGTATTCTATATATTAATATTTTCATTATATTCATAATACACTACAACACCTTGAAGCAAATTTATAGACATGTCTAGACAAAAGCGGCATTTGTCTTCAAAGGCAACCACAGTAAGTTGTGTATTGTTGTGTTCAGTGAAGGCGCCCTGAAGAAATCGGTGACAAGTAATCTCACTTATTGTTTTAGTTAATTATTTGAATTTTGGTAAATAGTTTAAGATTTTTTACAGGAAACAATATAAACAAATAGATGCCGCCTTTTGATGCAGTAGACTTTTAATTTAAGATTTTAGCATTATTTATTATTTGTTTTTTGGCAAATCATATCCTCCGGATCACTCGCAACTTGATGTTCGTGGTAATCACAACTATAGATTTGGTGAGGAACTTGGACTTTCGTTTGCGGTTTAACTTAGTGCATCGAGTGAACAGCGCGAGATACCTACTAAAGTTCACTCGATATTAAGCGTCTAAACATATTGTGTATAGACGCTTAATTTGTGCAGTGTTAAGTGATACTTTACTACGCATTAATATTTTTCGCTTATTTGGAATACTTAATAGCTTTTAGTTACTAGATGCACTACAGTTCAGAATATTAATATGCATCAATATTTAAAAAAATATTAAGAATAAAATATGTTAAAAATTGTTATTTTAGAACTTAAGAACATATTTTATAAGGTACATTTCTAAAGATTTCACTTAAACTTAAGTTGCAATTACTGCAATGTGTGTTGCATATTTACTACATACATTGCAGTAATTATACTCTAATATTAATTAATTAATGACGCACCTTCATACTCTATTACTATTTCAAATTAGTAATCAATTCAATGGTATTTTTTAATAATAACTAATACATAACACTATGCACCCACTAGCTGAACAGGACATAGTGCTTATAAGCTAAATAACAAAAAACGTTCGCGTCCAAATATACTGCCTCAAGCCGAAAACGCAAATGGGCGCCCTAGGATACTTTGGCGAGATGCCACAGACGGCGATCGGCGGCCGCTTTTAAATGTATAACGGCATGTGGGTAATGTGTTAATATTCATGGGTGGCAATTAATGGGTTAAGAGAAGAAGAAGGAAGACACAAAAATACTCGTAGTATGAGCTAAGTGATTATAATGAAAATTCGCATGTTTTTGTTAGAGCTGAATTATTAGCTAGTCATTTTATAAATGAATAATTTTCCCAAGTTTTGTTTACCGACCGTCCACGAAACGATAGCATATGTAGCTTTAATATAATATAATTGAGATACTATTTCTATTGGTGCAGTGTTAGTTATTAAAATAATAATTTTTGTCATGTTTGTTTGTATGAATTAAAAGATGTGGTTCCTTTATAGATACGTATTTTTAGCACGATTTTGTCTCTATGTCATACACTCACATAAATGAACACAGGAGTAGTAAGCTTTCGCCGAAATCGTAGAACAAAATTCCAGTATAAAGTACATGTTTACATTTTTCCATGACCGTCGTCCATTAAAATGATGGCTTAGCTCCCAACAATAAAATAAAGCCATTGACTTCATTTCACCGCGACGTGTTGACACTACTACTACTACCACTATATAATAGCTACTTGAAAATATAGCCCAATTCCCGTAATATTTTACATAATATTTTCAAAATATAGTTCCGATCTAGTCAGTAAGGAATGACGACATTGTGTACTCGAAAAATATGAAGTCAAAAAAATGCAATGCCATGTCTTATTTTTAGTCTCACTCCATTCGGTGAACTCAAAATCATGTTGATTGTTAATTAGGGGATTTGGTCTCTGTGAAATTGTACAGTTTCAGAGTAGTACTAACCCGAAGTATTGCGAGCGGTAACTGTTTTCTCGAGGTTATCGTGCTGCCTTGCCAGCTGTTCGACCACCTCCTGCAGCCGCATCTTCTGATCTCGCTCGTGCTGATACGCACGATTCATACGCGCGCTTGATGCTGCCGCTGCGCTCATGAACTCTGAACACGCCTGTTAGTAATAATATGTGACAATGGATTAGTAACATTTTAGAAACTTTTATATAGTATTCATATGTAGTTTTCATTCTTCATTAGTAACTTTTATATAGTATTTCGTATAGAAGAATTATGGGATTTAGAAATTTTAAAAATTTTGTGATACAATTTTAAAAAAATATTAAATTACCTGTAATTTTAGTTTACTAAGTTTTTAAATAACGACTAATATTTATACAACTTACAATTACTTATTTTCGTGGCCACTTTAAGCTTCGTTATGACACTTACAAGAAGTTTTTTTTGGCAACTTGTTAAAACTTATATAAGAAATTATGCAGCAATGGATTGCAGATATATTGTAGCTACTGCAATATATTTTATCTACTTATCTCGTGTACTAGTAGTTTTAAAAATAAATAGAATTTAAATAACCCTATTATTATAGGGTTTAGACTAGGGTGTTTAAATAAGTTCACTAAAACTGCGACCATATTATTAAATAGCATGTAATAACGTTAATATGTGATTTTAATCAATTATTTGTTTAATACATCAAAATGAAAAAGTGGGGACTATCATTTTATATCAACAAACATGATTCTATCAATGTTTTTAAAAAACTGTTTTCTTAAATCCTAAACATGAATACATTTTTAGTTTGTTAATAACTGTACAAAGCATGTGCCTCGTAACATCCGGACATGAAATACTAATAAAAGTAAAAATAAACTATAAAAAATGTACTTAAATATGTAGAAGTAACTTACATTCATCATAGCATTGCATGATATCCTGAAAAGCGTAGCTCGTTCGGAGACTTGTTTGGTTGTGTCTGTGGGAGGTGTTTCCATGTCCACTAGAGATCGTTGTAGAGCGGTACCATGTCGTGCCACCAGTTCTGAGCAAGTGCGAAGGTCATGGAAGCGCGCCGCGAGCTCTCGAGCAATTCCACCGGCATCCTCGCCTTCACACTCCCCACCACCCGCCGCGGCTGCAGCCGATGACATCTCGTCTTCATCATCGTCGGATTCTTGAGCTCGTCTGTCAAATAACAACAACGTGTAATTTTAAGATCTTTCCAAATTTACAGATAATATAACTATACATACAAAACTATACATATAAAATAACCTAAGTTCAAGGCTGTGTGCTGCAAGTGTGCTGTAATGAAATGATTTATAAGCTATCACTTTTTTCTTATTGCCTATAAAACAACAATACTGGACAGTAAGTCCCTCTAGTATGATGGTCACCATTTTCATTCCTCAAACTCTTTCCATTTCAGGACAAATAAATAAATAAATAATCGAATAAACAAAGAAATCATTTTTAGGCTTTTTAGATACTTTTCATTACTGTACAAGTTGTTATGGTTACCAAAGTTATTATTATGCAAATGTCGTGTCAGTAATATCATTGCCTAGTCATTTAGATTAACATTTTGCAGATTTTTCGTATATTTTGGAGAAATAATTCTACTTCATTTTGTTTGTAATAATGCTGTACGATTACTGTTTATCAACAGGTTGGCATCAAATAAATTTTGTTTATGTCAAGAAAAGTTTTGAAAACTTTATGTGCATCAAATATAAGAAACAAAATGCAACATTGCCAACTCAGCTAACCAGTAATTCATATTAGGTAAACTGCATCCAACATTTACTTTGTATAAAAATAATAAAAAAAACAAAAAGTTGTCATTCATAAAAGTATCTATAGTAAAAAGTGTTCAATTTAATGGTCAGAATAATATATGTAGGCAGTTAAAGTATAACTTTAGGAACACAATGTACTTAAATCGAAAATAATATTTGCTTATAATAGATTGGGGAAAAGTTTCTTCGCATTTTATACAAGTCAAGATTTTTTTTTTTTCAAAGTTAAATTACATTTAATTACAGTATATATATGTATCTTTTTATTCCTAGACTTTCTGCCATCTTGTAGGTAGAAACATGAACCCGTTGCTGTAGAAATTTTGGGACTTATGATCAAAAAAACGCAACAAGTAGTTATGGCAGTCCTCTCTTAATATTAACCTGACACTTCCTAAAGAATTTTGACCGAACCAGGTGGAAATCTGAATGTGCAAGGACAGGGCTATATGGCGGATGCATTTACACTTCCCAGCCAAACTCTTTTAATTTTTGCTGAGTGGCTAAAGATGTATGTGGTCTAACGTTAACGTGATGAAAACAGTTTGGTTTCAATAAGTCTCATTAAAGACTCGCAAATGAGTACACGATTCATTAGGTTGCTTTCAGTGAGCTCATGTGGCACCTAAATATCAAGCTTTTTTGTGTAGCCAGCTTTTTTCAAATTGGTCAAAACTGTCTTGTGGTCAATTCCCAGTTGCTGCTACTGACATGCCGAACTTGCTCTACTAACTCTACTAAATAGCGTCCATTTTATCCATAACAAGGCGACCAGAGCGAGGTGCATTATTCACATCAAAATTCTCTGATTGAAAATGCTTAACCCTTTCAGGGCCGGATGCCCATTTTTGGTCTTTTTATTAATAAGTCGAGAAATATCCAATGTATTTCAATAAAGCTGATATCGTTGGATAGATCTTAAAAAAAGAAATTTTTTGATATATAATACACCCCCTCCCTAAAATTCCTTCCCCCCTAATTTTTTTTCAAAATATCCAAAATTTGCATTTTTTGTTTATATTATAATATTTTTGTTATTTTTCATCCCTTTACTATTTCTGGTATAGTTTTAAAAAAAAACAAACATTTTATATAAACCTAACGTCACCAACGTACTTTTGCAGGCATTCGTTGAAAGTAGAGGTTTCTTTATTAAAAAAACCTGGCCCTGAAAGGGTTAAACCAACTTTGTGCTACTCTTACTGACACTGGATTAGGTTCATAAATAATAAAAATTTTATTCGTGGCTTGCATTGCACTTTTCCTTTTTTTGTAATAAAATTTTAAAATGTATCTAATTTCTTCATTCGATTCGCTCATCTTGATAGAAAGAAAAACAAATGAAAAATAATGGTAAACAAAGTTTTCCTAATTTAATTCTTTTTTTGAAATTGCACCTTTTTAATGTCATGAAAACCAGCCACATACATACAGCTAAAGATATTTTATTACAAGTTTATACATACTCTATACAAAAAGACTTTTTCCCCAATCTAATATATTATAATGTAATATTATAGTGCTTGTTGTTGATATGGTTAAAACACTAGTAGATTATGATGCTATCTATATACATATGTTATTTGACAATATTATGAGTGATATTAAGTAAATGAAATGTGAGGATCTGCCAACCCCACCCAAAACCCAAAAGGCACTATAAAACAACTAACACTAACATAGCTTTTGCTTTTGCAAGTTCCAGAGCAGTAACCCAGCTCTGACGTTCCACTTCATCATGGGCTCGTATATGGAATGTTTGTGTTCCTCCATTGCTGATTACAAATGTACAAGAGTCTGCTGTATGTATTAATGCACCAAGAAGTGATATAGTTCCTCGGCATGTATGTGCCATCTCTGCTTGATTTCTGAAAACATATTTAAAACATTTTTCTTATTATATATAAATATTGCATCTAAATTTGTGAATTGGTTTAAATTTGATACTCTCTTACAATTTGCAGAGTGTAAGCAAAATATAACTAACTAGAATATAGTAAATAATGTTTCACTATTATAACCATAAATAATGGGCTTGATCTATATCTAAATTTCTATTTCTCTTTTATGGTTAGAAAAGGGACATTGTCATATAATCTCATGATAATAATTACATGTGTTCACTTTATGATCATAAAGAAATAGCTTTAAGTGTCAATTAAAACAATGTGTGGTTTCTTTAAGGCTGTCTAAATTAATTGTTGTTATCCTTTTCCCACCCATATTGAGAGAATAGGATATACTAACCTTAAAATTAGATTTAAAGTGTGTCTTAACGATCAGTCTCATTGGTTTGAAGTAAGAAGAAAGCATTTTTTGTCTAGTCTTATATTTAATTCAAGTGAAGTAAATATTATTACCCTAATATAAATGCAACTTATAAACAATTAAACATTCACTCAAATTTCCACCTAAATGAATGTTGCTTGAGTATTAAGTGAGCAAGATTGTATATCATGACCAAAAACACTGCGTCATTTTGTGAAACGGAATCTATGAATGGTATTAAAGTACCTATTTCCTATTGTAAAAATACTATAAGATATGGCTACAATTGTAAATATGCCATGGTCACATCATTTTATTATAGTATACATAAATTACATTCGTTAATATACCTGTAATACGATAATAATCCATTCGATAACACGAACCATCTCCGCTGATAACCCTTGAGGTAATTAGTCCATTTGAATAACCATCCCTTTTTTTCAGGTTCACCAGTAGTAGGTTGACTCTTAGCCACAATTACGTCAGACATTTTATAATTATTTAAATCACTATTTAAATAGGATAATTTAGGAAATACATAATATAGATTTCCATCAGCCACGTCCGTCTTTTACCATAATCATAATTGCACAGATTAGAAACACTATGACAGACTGACAACCATTCACCACAGAGTGATAATTCATTTTTTTGTTTAATTCTCCCTAATATAGGGAAGACTATGGAAATTAAAGCCTATACAGTCGAGCTGTATGCGATTATTTCTGGCTCCGGGATACCTGTGTTTTTGCCGACTAATAGTAGGCCCGCCATTTTCATAATGACTTACGAGATTTTTTTTTAAATGGAATTTAATAAAATAATGTAATGTATTGTTGTAATATAATGTAATGTAATGGTTACGATGAAGCTATACCCGAATGAATGTAATGATACTATGATGATAATTAAATGAACCTATCCTATAAACAAATAAGTATTCAAAAGTATAATGTTCATTTATTAGGAAAGGGAACAATAATTTAACGCAAGTTACTAATGAACACTGAATGATGTGTTTCATATATTGCACATTTTATATTTATATTTTATTTCGTATACTGTTTAAAGTTTTTGTTGTGAAATTGGTGTAGTTTCATGACAAAAATAATCATTGCATTGTGCAATATTTATTGAGCTTATGTGAGATTTTTCAGTGTTTCATTGCCAATCAATCATTCATTTATTATTAATATTGTCGTATCATTTTAATCTCATTTTTTCATCATTTTATCCTAAATATTTACTATGCATTCCATTTTCAATTTTTTTCCCTCAAAGTCTTTGCCTAAATAGTATAGCCTGACAGAGGTATTCGGTAGAGTATGCCGAAGCCAGAAATAAAAACATAAGAAATGGTTGTAAGCGCTTCAGTTCCCTTTGTCTTCCCTGATAAGGAGATTATAACATAAAAAATCAAAAGTGACAAAAGAGCATAACTTTAAAAATGTTATGTTTTAATTTGGCATTGATATTTGCGGGTGGCAGAGGTGTTAATCGTTATTTTCAAAGTAAACATTTACCCTTTATTAAGTAAATCAGTTTCTTGTTCATCTTGTACATATTTTTATTATCATACAAAAATCTATAACTTAAAAATATTACAGATATTTTTTGTAAATTTTAATGAATTGATTTAAATTTAATAAAAATTTTATCTAATTTTATTCAAGTAAAAATATTTCTTTTCAGGCACACTATCAACAATGGGTAGCTCATTTTCGAGGTCTTTTACTCCCAGTAGCTGCAATAAAGAGGCTAGTGGATCAAGTAAGTTATTGAACTCTGAAAACATAGTTTTGTCAAAATATTTATAATACTATTTTACTTGTGTCCTAGTATTTCTATAGTGCCTAAATTTATAATTCTTGATTCCTGAACCTGTCAAGTGACTCAATCCAAACAATAGTGTTTGACTGTCTCAAAGTAGGTAAAAGATTAAAAGATAAAAGTTTTGTCCTATAAACCTAGCCTAAGATATACAAAATTAAAAACTTGATAGGATATAAATGTCTATTTTGCAAGTTAACACTGCAAGATTTAAATAATTATTTCTAAGTCAAAAAACAATGATTAAATTTTTTTTTGTCTATTACAAATTTCTTAGTACTTCCTAAATATCTAGGTGATAGTGGTAGTGGATAAGTGGGTATATATTGATGCAATAAAGATTTAATAGTTGTCATATCAGTAGTCAATTAGAAAGGTGTGTTACATTTCGACCTTATTTGATGTTGAAGGTCATAACAATTGGGACTATTGGAGCTACCTAACAAGAAGGTTGTAGGTATTGCTACTATAGTGTTTTATTTCTGTGATGAGAAGGGCTGCTATTGTCATAACTTGTTTTGTTTTGTTTTTGAGTTTTGTTTAACTTGACACTGGCGGAATCTACTAAAAAAGCACCATAAAACCCCAAAGGAGAAGAAAGAAGTTACGTTGACTGTGGGATACATTGTGGTGCTAAAGGTATGCTATTGGGACAAATGTGTTGGTGGTGTTTCAATTTTTTGCGAATTTGGTGTCCAGTGACAGGTGCTGCACCACATACCATTCCATAGTATAGCATTAAACATGGGGAAGTAGGGAGTCAGTTGCTTTCCCTGGTTGTTTAAAAGTCCAGTGAGCCAGATTGTTTTTTATGGGCAGTGGTTTTGAAACAATATGCTTCTGAGTTGTTTATGTTCTCTGAAAGATAATGAACTGCATTAAATTTTTGCAGCTTCGTAAGAACCAAAGTGCCTCTGTTGCTCCATCTTTAGGTGTGCATAACGCATCTTGAGCATCGTTTGCCATTGACCCCCAAGGTGAAGATCTGCCTGTTAGCCGAGATACAACGAAGGCGCAAGAAAGCAGCTCGTGAAGTTACCAGTTTATGGGTGCCTAAGGTTCGGGGCAAATTAAACTTGAGAATTGTGGCACTCACTCAGAAAGTAAAGACATTAACGTTAGTGCTGTCTCCACCAATTTCTTCTGCATGTTCTGTTATGTACTTAGTTTTAGAGAACTTTTTCCATGTTCATTCTGCAGCTGAGCATACCAGATGTTTCAGAGGTTCCGAGGTTTTCTTAAACGATTTCAGCATGAAGTTCTGCAATTAAGACTCGAAAAGTTTGTACAGGATCAGCTGCTCGTTTTTGTAGACTACTCTAATCGCTTTCCATTAGGTTAGATGCATGATTTGCTGCCACCTCCTCAGTCAGTGGTATAAATAACCCATGTGAAATAAATGCAGTGTCGTGCCCTTATGTATCACTTTTCGAAGTGGTTACGTCTAATTTGTACGCTACTTTGAAACAATACCCTTTTTTTTTCGAGGAGGAATCCCTTTACGGACCTACCCGCCACTGGCTAAGCGGCGGGCGTGTGTGGGGCTCACCCAGTGCCTCGAGGCCGGCACTGAGAATACCCACTAAAACTCCCCGGTAACTCTATTGCCCATCGTGGAGGTGACCCGGGTTCTGCCGACGCAATTCACCAGGTCGATGAAACAATACCCTACACACAATCGTATTTGGGTTAATTCTTGTACTTTACTTAGACACTGGCGGATGGTCCGGGAAAGAAGGAAGACAATACATCAACGGTTAATAAGCCACACAATACTGATATCTAGTTGAGTCAATTCATATATATAGTACTTATAGTAGTTGACTTTCGTTTTATTAGTTTATTAGAACGCTTTTCGTCCTTAAAACCTTAGCTTTAGCTTTTTTTAGCTTTGCAATGTGTTCTGCCACCTACCCACTGTCACTTCAGGTTAGCAATTCTTTAGACTACGTTAGTGAAGTATAACTATAAACATTTATATTTGGAATGAGTGTCCCTAGTATGGTTTTAACGGAATTCTAAGCATGTGAGACAAGATGAGTTAGATTTACCTGACTACTGCGTGTGCTTACTCTGGAGCACTTCATGTATAATTTGCAAATTTTATAACTTGCAAATATTAGTTTATTGCAATATCAATTATCTATCTAATCACAACAGAGGCGCTGCTGTTGCTTCCATACAAATAGACAGCTGACGACAAACACGATCCTGACGGTTCAATTCTATCGAAACTCACTCTAGACAAACTAAATATTTCGTGATTATATTCAATGTACTGACACGTATAGAGTGTAATAGAAAATATTAATTTAGATAAATCAATGATAGTAAAATTAACTTACTGAAAAAATGTTACTACCCTTTAATCAAAGATTTGAATGGTAATAATAACCCCTGGATATGTATTGCAATTTTAATAGTTATATACACGATAATAATAATCATACGGCAGATCTGTCTTACGAAACTGTTGCTTTATAATTGGAGTAGAGGAGCTCAATAGGGGATGAAGGGGTGTAAATAATATAACCTTTTTTGTTACTATCATCTAATGTTCAATTTCTAATAGGATTAACGACGCTTGAGTAAATAACTACTATTGTTGAGATTTAAGAACCCCCGGGCGAAAAGCTCACTGTACCGCTCCCGCTGATAAATTTTGTATGTTACTATGGATCAACCCTCAGTCACATATAAAGCTACCGTGTCGTATTTTAGCTTTGGTCTTTTAATGGTAGAGTTTATTATATATTTCGAATAAAGTGTTCTTTACTAAAGTTTATTTCAAATCGCGCCTATATTGAAGGTCAACCGCAGAATTGAGCACATCATCTTGTTAGGTCGGGACTAAGACTGTATGTTTGACTAGTAGGTTCAAGGTTATTGAGATGTTTTTATGATTAATAAAAACTACATCTAACTCTTGTAAATAAATTTTTCGTCGAAATAAAATATAATTCGTTCCCTGGAGCCGTCAACACCCTCAATCGGAAACATTTGACTAACTCTTCAATTTTCATTCAGTATTCGAATAAAACAAGAAAAAAAAACAGAGTTTTCGAATTTAATCCGTAGTCCGTGCGTTTCTAATCATGGGCAGGTATAGGAATGAGGATAATGTTATTATAATTAGGGACCGTTTATAAACAATCGGCCCATAGATCCGAAAGCAGCTCATTATTTTTGTTACATACCTTTTTTATCAATGTTTACAAGGTAAAATTAGTAAAATTATTAATTGTTTATCAAGCAAATTATGACTTTGAATTATTGTCCAATAGACAACTCTGGGACAATATCTCGCGTGGATACAAGCAGCGCGTATGTTGAGTCAGTAGTTTGCAACGAAAATGACCTTAAAGACAATGAGATGAAGGTCTTTGACATCGGCGAAGAAGGAAGAGTGCTGCTTGTCAAACAGAAAGGGCAAATTAACGCGTTAGGGACAAAATGTACGCATTATGGCGCACCTTTGGTATCCGGGGCTCTTGGTGATGGAAGAGTTAGATGCCCATGGCACGGAGCATGCTTCAACATTAAGACTGGAGATATTGAAGATTTTCCTGGCTTCGATTCTCTGCCATGTTATCAAGTTACCGTCACAGAAAAAGGCGAAGTAAAGGTAAATATAATTTTTGTTCTGTAAATAAGTCTGATATTATTTTCGGCTGAATAATGGTCAATAATTATTCCTTACGTTTTCCTGCTTAAAAATTAGATTTTCGTCAAAATCAGTTTCTTGACTCATGACCATAACAAGATACTATACCATTATTTTATAGCTTTAATGTGTGTTCAATTCTCAATTTAAAGAAACTACGAGAAATCAGTAAATAACGCGGTATCTTAGAGCAGACTTGGATTTCCTCTTCTTACACTATTGTAAAATTTCCTCTTCTTACACTATTGTTGAACTGATTAAGAATGCCTAAAACTACGTCCATTTTAGTCTCCGCTATAATTTGTGACACTAAATCGTGTTATGACTAATAATTCAAAGAACTAATTTACAACAACTGGCACGTGTTAACAAACACTTGGGATTATATCTTATATTTTATGCCATCCCCCATTGGTGTGGTGCAAGGCCATTAGACCACAATGGCCTTACCGCTTCCGTTAATTACGTTTATGGCTTTGATAAATATTGAATGTCGTATAATGGACAAGAGTGATTTAATTCAGTAGTTTGAACTTCGGTGAAATTAGATTACAAAAAGTACTCAACCGAAGTACATCTAACTTTGACTTTGAGAACTTCCTACTCAAAATTATGAAAAAATGTTTTAAAGACTTAAAACCGACTTCAAAACCCTAAAAAATATAAAACACGTAATACGGGCCATTTAAATTCAAAGGTCTGCTCTCGATTTGCCTGAGATCCCATCATTAGATCCTGCCTGTATTGAATAAAAAAATTATTTCGAAAGTCGATTCACAATTGGCATAGAAATCGGTGAACCGGTTTTTGGCAAAAACTATTTATGGGGATATATGTATAGGGACACTTATAAATGAAGAATCAATTTTACTTTATTGAGCATGTGTGAATCCTTTTAGTGTTATTTATTGATGCGGGGGATAAGAACAGATGACTACATTTTATTTCTTTAAAATTCCGACAAGCTTATGGGCTTTATCATCCACTATTCATTATCATTTACTATCCAGAGTCCAGTATACATATTTTATTCAGTACAAACAGTGCAACGTACTTTGATGTTTCTTCAAATAGCAAAACTCTTGATATTATAATAAAAAAGAAAACCTGTATCGTATTGCGGGTATCCTAAACAAAATTTGCTTCAATACAATGGGAAATATCGTAAGAAATGAAACCCACCTAAACCAAACCACTTTATTTGTAGGGGAGGTTAATAATAATATATACTATAGTAAAGTATTCTATAGAATACAAGGTAAACACTGAAGGCAAAATCACTCCACAATTCGGTTGTACAAAGGTATATCAATACAACGACACATATACTCGAAACTACGGTTGTCACTCATCGATAACGCAAAATAATATACATGCAAGTCATACTATTAAAGCATCTAAATTATCATTGTCCTTGGTACATTTATATGTAGGTATATATATTGTATAATTCGACTTGGGTGTTATTAAGCGTGACCTCATACTTCTAATCGGAATTGTAAAGAAAAAAAGTGTTAAATAACTTGTCTAGACTAATATTGTCATGGAAAATTATGTCACAAGTAGGTTCATAAGTATGTAAACTAAATATAATTGTCTCTTTGATACCGATACACTTCATTGTTTTACCAATATTTTAGTGTTTGATAGATACTATAAAAAGTTGCTAGCCTTGGGTCACCTTGACCAAGCAAAAGCGTGAAGTTGTTCATTGATGACTCAGATTTTGTCTTTACATAAAGAAATACCTATAGTTATTTAATCGTAGATAACGCAATATTTTAAACATAAACGTAATCTTGAACTAATCAATATTATCGGATTGTTAGCCTAAATAATAAGATAGGTATGTCGGCAAACTTATAGATACAGCGAAATAATAATAATAGTATATTTGTTAAACAGTATTTGATTTTGATAGGAACGTATTTCATTCTTTTTAAATTCAATTTATTCGAAAAAAATTTTCATATTAATCTTTATTGAGAGGTTGTAGCCAAACGAATTTTCTTTAGATTTATTTTGAATCGCGTATAACAATCTTATCCAAGTTTGCAGTTTAATTTAGTGTGACAATACGTCACATAATATACCCTCTGAGCATGATAGTTGTTACAACCAACCACGACTTCTCTATTAAAAAATAAAACTTTATCCATTTAGTTAGTACCTTTTTAATGGGTTCAGTAGTTTCGGAAATTTATTTTTGTTTAAATCATACAAAATGTGTTATATCTTTCCCTGTTTATATACATATTGTTGTGTATTATGCGTCACTGCTTGAGGACAGTCGTAAAAATGCATGGTTTACTCAACAGATCCAAAGTAAATTGATAAGTTGAATACATTTATAGCGGCGCACAAATTGTCACAATTTGAGAAGGCCCAGCGTGACTGGGCCCAATACAACGTTCTTTTATGATCTAGATTCTAGAATAACTGAAACGAAAAACACAACATTTATGTTTTTAACGAGTTTTTACTCGTTATGTGATATAACTGTACGGCTACAGTCGGCTACGGCTGTATTAATGCATGAACTTAGAAATATGACATAAAAAAATAATTATCTTGAAATTTCCAAATTTAACAGGCATCAGAAGTAGGTGCCACTGTAGTAAATAAATAACAATAATAGTAATAGGAAACTAATTTACATTGTTTTACAGTGTGGTACTATTTTTTCTATCAGGTCTGCGATCTTATCAAAAGCTCAACAATCCATAACATTTTTCGAGTTTAGTCAAAAAAGTATTTTTATTTTAACCGGTAAAGTTTACTTTCGATATAAGTACGGCTGGCAAAGTTGGTTATCGGATTATCCATACATGTTAATATGTAGGAAAGCAGGTATGTCTCATTTATATAATGACTACTACTACAAGTACTAGATATATTCACATGTATGTGAACTTTTGTCAGTTTATCATACTTTTTATTGCAATGAGGATAAAGCTTCTAAAGAGTACAATGACGTAAAGGCATGATATTTGTATACGAAAAATATGAACACACGATAGTATCTATATCATCCATAATTGATTATCAATAATTTGTGTCTACACTCAATATGAATTTTTGAAGTGCTATGTTGATTTGAAATTAGCAACCTACTCCAAAAAATCATTTTTAATTTGATTACTTCTTAAATTGAAATATTTTGCCTTTTTATTTTTTTTTAAGTTGTAATATAATATTTTTTTATAATTTTGATGGTTAAGTTTCTAAGGTAGATGGATGATCGTTGACGAACTGTTTGTTGTTGTTTAATATACTGGAATAGCTTAAAAAATATTTGAATACGTAATACATGCCTATAAAATTTGAAGGTTGTACTTGATTTCCCTAGGGACTTAATGACAATAGGACCTCAGGAGTATACTCTTATCCGTAAAAAAAATCGAAAATCTGTTCAGAATTGACACTTATGTGGCATATATAATATCCTAAATGCCAACATTTAGGATATTCTATATATTGATGTTATCATTTACATTAACACTTATCTGATTAGACAGATATAAAGCTGATCAGTCTGATCACTTCTATACATAAGAGATTAACAGCGTGCATTTTATTTTTATATCAGGAACTCAAGCAATCTGCTTGTACTGTTTTTTTTTCTTGCTTCTTATGATTCTCTTATAATATATAAAGTAAAAGTGATATCACAACTTTATCATGAGCTAGATAATCAATGAAATTGCAGTCATAACTTTCTTCCATGTCATCGATACATTTTTATAGCGTGATTCTGCTAGTTCAAAGCCAAAACCAAGGAACGGTTGCTTACCCATTTTATTTTTATATATTCCAGGTGCGAGCCAAGAAGAGTGATTTAAAAACAAACAAACGTATTAAAGATGTAGGTACGGCATCAGCTTGTGAGAGTGCAGCCGTAGTGATTGTCGGTGGCGGGCCTTCAGGCGCCACGTGTGCTGAGACTTTACGCAGCGAAGGATACCAAGGCCGCATAACTGTTGTCGCTAGGGAGGCTTACTTACCTTACGACAGAATAAAAGTCTCTAAAATAGGTACTGTCCCCAACATCGAGTCTCTCCAGGTAAGGTCACCGGAATACTATCAAAACTCAAAAATTGAAATTTTAAACAGCACTGAAGCAACTAAAGTTGATCCTCAAGAAAGACTTGTGCACCTAAGTGATGGTACCAAGCTTCGTTACAGCGCTCTATACTTGGCTACTGGCTCCAAACCCAGGAGACCGACCATTCCTGGTATTGATCTAAAGAACATTTACACTGTGAGAGATCTAGCTGATTCCACAAATATTCTGACAACGTTAGGCGGCAATAAAGATAAAAACGTTGTCGTTCTCGGGCTTAGCTTTATCGGATTAGAAACCGCTTCGGCTTGTAATGAAAAAGCAAATTCAATGACTGTCGTCGGCAAAGATTTTGCTCCTTTGGGACAAGTGTTTGGCAAAGAAATAGGACAGAGTCTCAGGAAATTGTTTGAAGGTAAGGGTGTCAAATTCGAATTTGAAACAACAATCACTCAATGTAATGGTGAGAACGGAGTGATAAAATCGGTGGAACTGGCCAGCGGCAAAATATTACCCGCAGATATGCTCATTTTAGGCGTGGGAACTACATTCTATACAGACTTCCTTAGAGATAGCGGTATTGAACTGTTACCGAATGGTGCAGTTGATGTGAACGATAAGTTAGAAACAAATATTAAAAATATATATGCTGGGGGTGACATCGCTCACGCTCCGGTATTCGCTCACGATAATAGACAGTTCAGCATTGGTCATATTGGCTTATCGCAATATCACGGTCGTGTTGCTGCCTTGAATATTTTGAACAAAGAAACGCACTTGAAAACTGTTCCTTATTTCTGGACCACTCTTTTTGGAAAATCCATAAGGTACGCAGGGTGCGGAAAAGCCTCTAGTACACTTGTAGATGGGGATGTAGAAGCTTTGAAATTCGTTATTTTCTTCTTTGATGATTTAGATAAGGTTATTGCGGTTGCATCTTGCATGAGAGATCCTATTGTATCACAATTTGGTGAATTTTTATATCAAGGTAAGAGCCTTTACAAGAAAGATCTTAAGGATGACCTCTATGCATGGACGAACAAAATTAATTAAAATTATATATATTCATAATATATATCATCGCAATATTATATAGGTGCTAGATATAAAAAACGATATAATTGGTCTTATACGCTTTTAATGGGCCTGATTCTGAAGTATTTAATCTAAAATATAAATTCCTCTAAATAAATATAAGGGAATTATTGCTATGAATATTTAAATATGACAATTTTTTATGCTTTCATTCATTTACATTTCTATTCTTTGAAGGTGTTGCTTAGAGGAACAAAATTTATTATTACCTCTTTTGTGGCTGTGTGGTCAAACTTAATATAAACAATTAATATTAGAAATTATGGCATTATGTTTTTACAACCTTTTTTGGTGTTTGATTATTTACTAAAAAATATTCATAAAGTATAAAACTAAACTCTGTATATGTATGGTAGATATGTAGGACCGGTATGTTAAGGTGTAAAATATTTTTAGCTATATTAAGAAATATTTTTGTATCTTTGCATAAAGCATAATATTTACATAAAATTGTGAGTAATCCTAACTATCTAAGTACTAATATACTAAACAAACTTTAGTCCCTCATTATACTGGTTAAAACTATTTAATTTATTATAAGAGGTGTCTTGTCTGACCACATTCATAATTATAGCTTGGGCAACTTGTTGGATGCGTGGCTGATATACGAGATGTTATATCTAGTATATCAACCACGCGTCCAAATCTCATTTCTTAAAAGATGATCGGTTAAGTCCTTACGCCGAAAATAAAATGTCCCCATAGTATTTTAGAACTGTTCGTATTATAGTAATCTGTGTATTAAACATTGTTTTAATTTGAAGATACCGATTCGATTGCTGCGTGCAAATTCGTACCCTTTTTAATTATCAAGGCTTAAAATAATTAAAAATTCCTCGCCTCTAATGTACTTTTGAATATTTGGCTGTTAGTCTGTGTAGTGTCAATATATTATAGACAAGTCGTTGCACGGTAACATATCTTTATTGCTCACGCGATCATTGTCGATATGTACCCAAATTTACATACCTCGCGGATTTTAGTTATTATATATTTGTCTAACTGTAATAAAATTCATATTGCTTAATTCTTTGTTGAAACAACATGTTACTGTTTAACTGAGATTATGAGAAATGTATGTTGATAGTGTTAAGTTAAATTTTATGTGTGAATCAGATTCTCTAATTTCATAGTTATATAATATTTCAAACCACAGTATTAAAGCCAGTATAACTGATTTAAAAACCTCAGATTTAGTGAGAAGGTAGATAAGTAAAACCTGCACATTTTTTAATAAAGGTATTTTTGTACAACAATAATATTTTAAAATATCAAAACTAGAAAACCCCATAAGGAATAGTGTTTAGCAATAGACTGATAAGTCTTTTCAAATTCATAATGACCAGCAGTAACCATGATATAGTGCAATCATCTAAACCAATCATGCTCAACCACCAGAAGTTGGGCTTCTTCATTTTCTGTGTAACAACTGTCATTATATAAGACCATTATTTATGAAGTTAAGACACCTTTATTACTCTGGTATTGCACTAGCGTCTATTTTTTTACTATAGGGTTTTGTATGATGTGCTCGCTTCAAAATACGAGATCAACTAAGTAGTATTTTAAGACTTCGTAATGTATTCATATCACAATTAACTTTACTTGCTAAGTTTCTGGTTCTACTACTAAACCTTCGGGAGTAATTAAGTATCCCGAATAATTTATTGTGGCACAGATAGTACAATATTTGATTATAAACTCATAATCGCTCAACTCTATAAATAAATCACTTATACATGGCTAACATATATCACAATTATGGCTATGATAAATAAAATTAAGCATTTATACATGTTCTAAACTATGAAATGATAGGAATCAATCTATTATTTACTAAAGAAATTTAGAAGGTGTGTGGATGGTTTGCCATGGTAATGGCAAAATTAATAAATTCAAAATGACGATATTAATACTGTATTTCTTGATCCATCTCAGAACTTAATTTTCCAATTTTTGCTGGATATTTCCATAACAAGCTGCATTTTTTATGCAGATGAGATAAAAGGGAAATTAAAGAGGAAGTGATTGATTACATAATTAGTACAAATATGTATTACGAGGGCTGCTACTTTCTGGACGCTATTGTATTTGACCCAAAACTTGCTACCTTTCAACAACTTCACATTTAAAATGGTATATAAAATGTGTAACTAAGAGCAGTGGTTTAGTCGTTTGTCGTGTCAGAGTTGTCGCGAGAATCGTACATTCATGCAAATTGTATTAAGGAAACAAAATATGAGAAACTTTATCACAAAATTGTCAGCAAACAGGGGCATAAAACTAACTTTGCTTCAAACACTAATATTGTTTTATTGTTGAGATCTTTGAAACCATAAAATTTCTAAAATGGTATAAATATTAAGTTATCGTTATTGCATTAATTTTCCTTTGTGGAGTGAAGTTAGTGTGAAAGAGTAAAAATATTCCTTTTAAATGTTGATTGAATAATTATGTAATGTATGGCTGTCATATGCTTTGAAATCCAAGTGATCAATAAAATGTACTAAGCACAAAACACAGTAGTTTTATTTAATAAAATTAAGAATATAGGAAAAACCAACCATTTGGTCGAGTGGTTTGTAGCCCTGACTGCTTTGCCAGAGGTCCTGGGTTTGATACCCGGTAGCAGCAGATATTAGTAAAATGAGTTTGAATTTTTTTTCATAAGTCATGGGTGTATGTATGTTTATTAAGTATATTTCTGTTATTACATATATATATTACTACCTACATTTCTCCATTATCTAGAATCCATAATGCAAGCTCTTAATAAATTAAATATGAATAAAGATTACTAAGTACCAAAAAGATTTTCACATAAATATCAATTTGAACTGAAATAATTTTGTAGAATTCTAAGGGCTTTCAAATTAATTTATCTATAAGACAAGGTAAGGAAAAAACTAGTTATTTATTAATTAACTAACATTTAATATGAATTACAATTAACAAATATAATTTTGATTAATTTACCAACTAAAATAATATTTAATCCCAATTCTCTGAAACACGCAAGTGGCCCAGTCTATCATACAAAGTCACATCATTTTTGAACATTCTTCTAGTGTATTCTGCAAATGAAGCTTTCCTCTTTTCCGCTTTACCCAAAGCTTTAGAATGTCCGGCACTTTCAGCCTAAAATAAAATGTTAATTTTTATACAATATATTATTAATTGCCTTTAATATAGAATTCCGCCACAATTATGATCATATGTACCTCTGTAAGATAAGGAAACCGCAAGTAAAACATGTTCTGTTCTTCAAGTTCGAAGTCCTGGCGGATTTTTCTTAGATGTTTGGGTAATACAGGTTTGACTAAACGGTCTTTACCTCTAAACAAATTTCCATTTGGCAAAAGATTTCGCCGCAATAATACTTGGCTTAATTTCATATTAAATGAGATAACACTGAAATGAGAACCCAATTAAAATGTAAAAAATAATAAGTTAATTCAGTCGTCAATAAAAATGAATATTGCTTAAAAGGTTATACCCAAATCACAGATTAGAAAGTATGCGATATTAATTGCAAGCTATAAACGTGACAGTCGACATGGGAGTCCCAACTTTTTGATTGGGTTCCGACGGTTCCGTTTGGCGTTGCAGTCGCCCATAAAGAAAATTGATCTGTAGATAAAGAATATAAGAATTTTAGTATTGATACTAGTGCCAGTTTTTTTAGTTTATCGATCACTAGTGATGTACCTTTTAATCGATATAAATGCGGTCTGTATTTTTTAATGATGTCACCTTTCATAATTTTTTAGATTATATTGTACCAGTTCTGTGTGTATAATCTTCTAATTATACGAATACAAAAAAATATAATATTGTTTTGATGTTTAGCACATACCAGCTAGGAAAAAATTACTTTCGTTTAATATACTTTATGTAAAATTTCTTCTACACTTCTGATGTTTGAATTCAAGCAGGAACTTGATGGCTGTTCTACTGTCATATCTGAAAAAATAAAGAATAAAATCATGAGCATTTGAACTAGTGAGTGAACTATGAGTGACAACATTGTATAAAGGACAAAGCTCAAATTGTATAGAAGTAAATAACAGATCAGATAATACCAATCTTATGGAAACTTAAGAACGATGGTGGTACCATATAGCGATGGCAGCGTAAAACGGAACATTTGGAACTAAAAAAAATAAAATGTCAAATCCTATTTTTTTTCAATTATTTCGCCTGGTAACTTAGACTTTTAAGCCATGTCTTCATTAATGTAGATTATCTTTATTTATGGCTCCAAGATACTGGTGCAATATAGCCCTTTGCCCCATGGAGTTTTTGGCGACTAATGGTAGGCCTCGCTATTTTGTTAATGACTATATTATTATACTTTTGTATAATGATTACGATGAAATGGTAGTAAATGAGAAGAAATCATATTATGAACTAACCATACAAATGAATTAATGGAAATGAAATACTTAAAAATGTCACGTAAGTCACTAATCAACGCTGAATGATGTATTCCATATATTGCACGATTTAATGATCCTTTTTGTCATAAAACTACAGTAATTTCATGACATAATCAACACAACATATATGAAATAAAATACACCGCACCTAACCGACCCGCCACTACACGCCAATAAACTGTTTTTTTTCCATTATTTAGCCTATTAACTAAGACCTTTAAGCCATATCTTCATTAATGTAGTTTTAATCTTTATTTATGACTCCAGGATACTAGTGCAATGTAGAATTTTGCCCCATGGAGTTTTTGGCGACTAATGGTAGGCCCGCTATTTTGGTAATGACTTACGAGAAAAGTTTCGAATATGGAATGCGTAAAATGGAAAGTAAGCAATTAAGATAAAATTATACGAAAATTAAATGTTATGATTATGATTGCGATGAAATGATAAGTAAATGAGAATGAAATCATAAAATGTTGTTTACTAAATGAACTTAGCCTTCAAACGAATGAATGGAAATGAAACACTGAAAAATCTCACGTAAGTCACTAATCAACGCTGAATGATGCATTCCATATATTGCACGATTTAACGATCCATTTTGCCATAAAACTACACCAATTTTATGACAATAACAACACTACAACACAATATACGAAATAAAATATACAGCACCAAACCGCCGCCCGTCATTACGCGCCAAAAACATCCCTCGAAAGTTGTCACAGGCGATCAGTCCACAGATATTATCATAGACTACAAAGTTACTATTTATGGAGTTCTTTTATAAAAGGGATGGCAAAAGAATCTTCACCCAAACAGGTATTCGATCTTATTTTCTTTACAATGACTTCGAGAAACTAGTGTTTCGTTTCCATATACCTCTAATTGTTTGACGACAAATGACAGTTCTTTTCAGAATAGCTATAAAGTAAAACTATAAATGGGGAGGTAAAGAGATTCCCTCATCTTTTTTGTAGGAACAATTAATTAAGAAAAGTCTATGGCTTTAGTATTTATCTATGGATTATTTGTATGGCTGTCTGTCGATCGAGTGTAAATGTTGTACTGTGATCGGTAAATAAATTTGTTGAAAACAACTCAGCCCAATGTAAATTAAAGTCAAGTAACTGTATTTAGTATTTATACTCACGGAGCATGGAATCAATGAGCTGAAAAATTTATGCCTTTTGGAGTAGTCCTCGTTGTACTGGTAAGCTTTATTATTCGTTCGTGACAACGAAAATAATTAACTTTTGCTTCAAATGGTATTATTCTACTATAGAGTGCAATCAATAACTTAAAAACACTTCTTAATGCCGAGTTTGCATGTAGTTCAATGTCTCCTCAAAATATATATATCACACAATAAGTTTGTACCCTTTCACTTTATTGTCTACAAATTTTCGTGCTCTACTTATTTCGAACTTTGATTTGTTTTTAGCTGTTTTCGTTTCATTAGTTTTTAAATTGCTTATAAATTGTTACTAGTGATTTATTGAAGAGTTGACTTGGCAAGAAATTATAATATATGACCTATAACTTTTTATTGGCCATTTGAGGTAATTTAATTTAAAACTCAGTCATAGTGCAGTCTCTAAAAGCCCCTAGAAGGTTAACATGTATAGAATTACTATTTACAGTTATTGAATATTTTACTTTTGAGCAACAGTTTAAATGAAAATTAACTTCTTAATGCAGAAAAAATAGTAAGGATTATATGTCAAATTGATAATACCCTTTCATCCTTAACATCAATATATATTTAAGACTATATTTTCAACTACATAAATACTTTAAAAAAGTTAACCAAACTCACTACAACATACTATACACAAAAACAGGCTTTTCCTCCCCCAATTGAGAATTAAGATGATGAATTGCAGTCCAAGTAAAGCATATTTATTTTTCATTTAAAAATATTTCACATTAATGTAAAACTATATAATAAAATACCCTCACATATAAAGTAGAATCGGAATTATGAACTTTCAGTAGCAAGCTAAAGACAACTCATCAAATATTGTTTTCACTGACTAAATGATTTTTTCCAGTAGATAGGTAAACAATAACAGTATGATTTATTATTTGAGTTAATTATAAAAAAATTATAGACCCTCTGCAATTGCAGTCTCCTTATAGCATGCTACATTGTCAACCCCAAGAACTCGTAATCTGTGTACACCCTTGTGGCATGCAATAAAGAATTTAAATTAGAATTAGTAAACTGCAAAGTTTAAAAATATAAATTTTCATCATTCTAAACTAATTTTCTCATATGTATTCTATCAATAAACAGCATATATGGTGATAAAAATATAGTTCATAAATTTGTTTTATTATTATTTCTATTTTAATTTTTTAACTTGCTTTATGGTTGAAAAAAGTTTATGATAAAATTTTAGTACTACTTGCTTTGATGTTTCATAATTATTTTGTCTTGAAAGTCAGCTGAACTAAACTATGAACCTGCTTTAGACCTAATTAATTTTTGTTTGAATTAAAATTTTAATTTTTTTTTTATTATTTTAAATTTCAAACAAAATAATAATGAATATACTAGTACTTACTGTTCTACTTTTATATAAAAGATAAAATCATTGCAATGTAAAAATGTTATCTTATTACAATAATTATTATACTTCAATAATATTTATCAAATTCAAACCTATTATGTAGCCGAAGGTAAGCATTATTAACATTACATATAGCTACAATAATAAAAATATAAAATTTCAATTGTATTTAAATTTTATTTTACTTTTTCCATATTAACATACTATGAAAAAAATAGGATATATTAGTTGTATGCGGACTGTTAGACTACAGTCCATAATTCGTTCGACACATAGACAACAAAATCAATTGGGAAAAATTTATAGTTTATGGTTGTCTGATGTTGTTAATAACATCTCTTATAATCTCATCTAGAACATTTTATAATTAAAATAATTATTAAAATCAAACTTAATAACCAAAGCGTCGACAGATCCAAATCTGTCGACGCCGATACTCTTGCTAGTGGCTGTGACGCCCCTATAGTGTATATAACAGGATCATTGTGGAAGCAGCCATTGCCTGCTGTAACAAAAAAAGATATGGTCATCTCCGGAACTTCGGCATTGGCGTCCATGATGCCTATTGTTTGTTATGCACATCCCGCAGTGCCGAAGACATTAACAACTGCAATTTATTCCAAGTTATTGTTTAAATTTCTCATGTTCGACCTCTTAGTTAATTATCGTTTTCTATGTTAACTTTCATTGTTACTTGTCATAATCTCTTTTTAATATCGTCATTATAATTCAACTTAACCTCAAAATTCAATTAAGTTTGATACTTGTGGGATATCATGATATGCCATGTATAAGGACTAAGTTGTTAACTTATGTTAGTTGTTAAATTTAATGGAAAAGGATGATTTATTAATTACTACTTACTCATCAAATCATAGCAACTCATTGATGTTTCAAGAAACAAGTTATAATGTGTGTGTTTATTTTGGTCTAAAACTCTTACATTGATATACTTTTTAGTTTCATTAACGCAAATAATGAAAGTTTTTGTCCTTAACTTTAAGTTAATTAATGCTGAATTTTCCTTATTTTTTTTTAGTTTCATATTCAAATAATTAAATGAAAAAATAATACTTTAATGAAAAAATTAATAATGTATATCAAAGTATCAAAAATAAATAAGATAATCTTGCTCACTCTAGAATACTGTTGGTGAAACTTTGTCAAAACGAAATTCATGCAAGATGTAGCAATAAAATATAATGAAATTTGTAGCAGCTTTAGGCAACTTCATTTCATAAGTCTTTCAATATTACAAATTCGTGGCACAGAAATTATAGTCAAACATAATGACAGATACCCACTATCATTTAGTTTGACTATTCTGCAACTGCCTTAAATGTTCACTAGTATATCTATCCATCTTTGTCTGCACGAACAATCAGAAGGCATTACAACATCTATGGAACACTTTATGGAATGAAAGAAATATTTTGAGAATTGCGAAATTATTAGCAGGGTTGCCCGTAAACATAATGAAGTAATCATTATAAAGCTTAAAAGTTTGGAGACCATGGACTCTTTGTATTTTAGCCAAATTATATCCACAGTAAATAATGTACCATTTTAACTTATGTTCTAGCATTGTTCATCAATGCTTATTGAACACGGAATGTTCAAAAATTTCCCGCTAATTTTAGTTGTACCTTTTTTACATTCGTTTTTAATTATTTAAAAACTCTACAATTATCTGGGAGCTCGGAGTAGGTACATGGCCTCAGAGTTAATAACATGAAATATAAACGGTCTGCCTATTAGCCGTCTGTGAAACTTGGGGCTGTTGCATATATGTCACCTAAATAGTAATTTAATCTTAATCGTCATAACACGCAAAGACGCAGTTTAGTATACTAAATTAGTGTCTCGATCATAACTGGTGATAAAAAGTAGATCACGTATGACAAGAACGTGAGATGAAGGTCGTGGTCAAAGGTCGGTCAGACTTAGAAGTTAACTCGTAATAAGGTGATGCTGTTTCTATGGTGGGATTGAAAGGGCGTTGTACATTATGAGCTATTATCGCCGGGCAGAACCATCGATTGGGATCTCTACTGCCAACAACTAATGAGATTAAAGGAAGAAGTTGAGAGAAAGCGGCTGGAATTGATTAATAGAATCTACGGTCGATAGGTCTTTCGTCACGATAACGCTAGACCACACATATTTAGCCACTCAGCAAAAATTAAGTGTTCGGCTGGGATTTGTGTTAATGCATCCGTCATATAGCCTCCTGAACTTGCACCTTCTGATTTCCATCTGTTTCGCTCTCTTTCATCAAGAGAGGACTGCCAAAACTACTTGTGGCGTTTTTTGATCAGAAGTTCCAAAATTTCTACAGCAAAGGGATCATAATCAATCACCTACAATATGGCAGAAAGTCTAAAAACAAAATGGCACATATATACTGTATTTAAATGTAAATTAACTTTGAAAAAAATTGTCTTGAATTTGTTGGGATAGCTAATTAAAGTTTATTATTTTTATTTTGTACATAAACATTGTGTTTTAGTTTCATCAAAATATTGTCGCCATGTATACATATATCTAAAACAAAGTTATTATTTTTATTTTTGGTTTTCATTTTCAATTTTTACTATTCACTTAGATGCTAGACACAATAAGAAAATATTTTGTAACATCATCTCTTGTTACAAGCCCGTTTGTTATGAATCTCCCAAATCTTCGTGGCCTTGATCCCACAGTCTGTTATAAATGTTATTAGTTATTACTCTGTATCAAGTTCCGTAATTGTTATGATTCAAATAGAACCGTTATTTCAATACAAATATCAACTGTGATTAAATATCTGCTTAATTGCCAATCTACTTTCATCTGCTCGATAGTGCAGTGGCCCTGTATATCGGGTAATTATTTTTATGGACACCTATGATTGTTACTGTTTTTAAAAAGCAATTGATTGGAAAAAAGTTTCTACCATGTCGACATAGAGAGAATATGTGATTTAAGGTCAGTTAAATGGGTCAAAATAGCTTGTCACAATTGGTTTTTTACATGACAAAGTACATTTAATGTCTGTTCACACACATTATATCATCTGGTATTCGTTGGAATCATAAGATTCCACATTTTTTGAAATAAAATATTATAATCTAAATTAAAATTCTCTTGTTTCGAATAAGGAAACAAAGTAACGTCCGCCATGATTGATCCATGGATGGGTCAATAATATTTGTAATCTCGAGAAAGCTCCTCCGAAGTCGTATTGGGCCAGCGCGTTGGTGTTATGTCTGAGACGTCCTTCTGTGTTACTTCTACGTGGCAAGGCGAGTGTCCATCAGTGGGGCATATAGGCTGTTGATGATGATGTTAATTATGTATCATAGTAGTCAACGCTTCTGTTATACTAGGTACCAAGTTAGATTCCTACTTGATCGTTCAAAAACCGACTTATTTTTTTTTTCCAGAGAGCCTCAGTGCCCCCGTGTGACCTCGTCAGTAGTGCTGGTAGCTCGAGCAGCGGCGACCATGGCGCAAGTCGGAGCCAACATGGAGTACCAAGAGTACAAATGGGCCTACTCAATCATGGACTCCTCCAAGTAAGATTGTTTGCATTCTGTATAAATGAAATTAAGTTATATGCATCTCTTTCATTCTGCCTCAATAAGAAAAAGATAATCATAAAATTGAACGCGCCATAAATTAAGGCAAATTATTTGTTTTATTGTTCTTTTTTGTGATCTGTTATTTTCTTCTAAGAAGCAGAACTTTATTAATGAGAGTTCATTGTTATGCGGATGATATGAATGAAGACGATATCTGACACATTTTTATGATTTGAGGATGCAATATTTTTTTTTATTGTGAGTGAACGTCCGTCGATTACCCGCGCGGGTTATTGAAATAGTATCAGTTAGGGTCGAAATGGTATGAATAATGAACTCACCAGGTGATTTTGCACTAACCCTTTCTTCTATATGTAAATAATTTTTATTGGCTTTGAGGAAAGTCAAAAAGTAGAAATGAGGACTTTCTGAAAATTCTTTAGTCTGTATTGCTAACATTAATAAATATTGTACACAAACAAAAAAATCAAATAATATTTTAAGTTTCTACCTAATATTAAGACAATTTTTGGGTTTTAAAGTTTGTGGTTCTTAATGTTGACTACATTGGAGTAAACAACCACACACCCACTCACCACCCAATAATATACACCTATGTTAATTATATCTTTCTCAAATGTTCGTCAATAGTTACATATTTCGATAGTATAATACTTGACATTAGAAATCATGATGCTGGTTCTATTATTGCACGTCTTTACTTTTCTTAGGTGGTCCCTTGATCGACAATAAAATAAATAATATCCAGCCAGTACCTATATCCATTTAATATCGTAAAGACCGTTCATGTTGAGATCTTATAAAGTACCACAGTAACGACGCACTATTAATTAAGGCCATCGTAGCCTTCGTTAATTATTCTCGCGTAACTAATTTATCTAATATCCGTTCAAAATAAAAGTCGATCAAACTGATACTTATATAAAATAACGCACTTTAATGCATAATGTCTTAATTATATACTTGTATTTGTACTATATATTTAAAACTGCGTGTGATTCAGAAACAGTCCAGTTGTACATTTTACCTTATCTACTATTGTTAAAGGAAAGCCTTACCTTATGAAAAGTCCTCATAAAAATCCTTTAAGTTGATACTTCTAACTAATCAACTACAATATCAACGGCTAGTCACAGACCTTTCTAATTAGAAAATATATGAGGTGTTTGAAGCTATAACATTACCACGTCTTCCCAATGCGGGTTGATGAATTCTGTTGCCGGCCTTGCAGACACAGAGTAGTTGGACATACGAATTTAGATTGACCCTCCAGGAACTAACTATGGCGAATCAAGTTACTACGCCAACGAGCTTATCAAATTACAATATTTTCATGCTATCACCGAATTGCAAGCCACTGTTGGAATTCATGTCTAACAATGAAAGCTCGCGTGGTAAAAATATAGTTTTCACATCCTTTAGCAATTAAATTGGTTCAGTGATTACATCCAGAGCGTTGCTAATTGTATTTACATTTCACCGCGTATCCTCAATGTTAGCTATAAACTGACTACCCTACAGAAAAGAGAGATAAGGGCTTATTGTAACACTTGGATGCGGTTACTAAATAAATAGTTACAAATCCTAATGCGGGGTCTAACAATAAAGTACATTTTGTAATAAGGCTTGTGTTTAATTTAAATCATACTAATTTGTCTGTTAGAATTCCACAATATACTGTCTTTTATCCTCCACTGTTACCTTTAATTACTTTTTTTTCTGATACATATTCCATGTTATGACGATTTAAAAGAACTTAGTAAAGGAGTCTATTTAAATATAAATATTTTGACTTTGACTTCCCCACATTTTCTAAATAGCCTCTGAATTTATTTTAGTATATACCATTTCCTACGAAATGTGTGGAATTTCTAAGTTTCATTTTCTAATAAAATATAGGCATTATCTTTAAGCTACTACAATTAATATAAAATTTTATGTTTCGGTAGTCGTACATATATTCAAGTGCACTTGTGTCTGTGATCAGCATGCTCTGAAAATACTGTCAGCAGCAGTGCTAATTGGAGAGCCCTCCAGTTGTTTATTAGGCTTCAACGACGGCCATCGGGCTGCGATTACTAATTAAACGCTATATATACGATTCGCAATGCTTGCAAATTCTTGATTATTCGATTTTTCTAATCTATAAAAATACTTGAATTGCCTAAATTAATTCTTAATACCTATAATATACCTCTCTATTTATCAGACAGCCTCTATACGTCTCACTGCTGGGCACAACTGTTGCCTTAACAACCGGGAAAAACAGCCAACCTTCTAGACCACGGAAAAGCTCGATATATAAAATTTCGATTGACCCATTTCGCGACCACCCATAGCGAAAGATGCTTTGTTTTCGATATAGAAATTTAATTGACCTACTTATTTTAATTGGCCTACTTAATATAAATTTTACGGCTAGACAGGTTAGTATCATTTCAATATACCAAGCCATACAATTATTTTTACATCTAAAGTGATAATCACCGAGTTCTTGCAGTTCCGCTGAGTATGTCGTAATGATTCACAGATAATCAAGAACGTTCATTTTGTTTTATCTGTCACTGTCACTGTGCACAAACTATCAAAGTTGCAGCTCGACCCATTACTTGAAAAGAATACTTAACAGTACTTTCAGTAAAAAAAGTATTTTATATTTTACATATAAAATACATCTCGTAAAGTATTTCAAATAAAATACCAAATACGTATATTGTATTTGTATTTCAAATAAGTCACAACTCTGACCGTAATGTCATTTTACTTGTCTACTATATCTATGACGTCACACCAGATATGTTGATGCGTTTAATTGCAGTAACAGTTAAGTATTACAGAATCGTGTGTATCGACAAATATTGTTAAATAAATAAATATAAAAATGAAATATTAAAAAAGCTTACATTACTTAGACTTTTTGAAAAGTAAAACCATGATTAGACAGATTGTTTAATATTTAATTGAATTTTATGTTTCTCACACTCGCATCTATTTAGTGTAATGTCATATAAGTAAGAGCTTATGTCATGGATTTAAGATAACGGACAAATATAGATAGTAATGCGTATATAAATTCATGACTCGTGAATAAATATTCGTACTAATAAAAAAAACTGTCCCTACCGGGATACGAACCCAGGTCCTCTAGCTAACTAGCCAAGGGTTCTGACAACTGGATTAGATGGCCTCCAAAATAAAATGTACGATACGATAATATTACAAATCTGGGCGATAAAATTGTAATAAATATTGTTTTACTACGCAGAGTATCGGCATGCTTGATCTCAATGCTGCTCATAGTCTACGGTAGCTTTCGGTCGCTAAACATGGAGCGGGAAGCGCGCGAAAGGGCCGAGAAAGAGCGGGAAGCCTCATTGCTCGGTGGGAAGCCGGCTAGCACATCCTCATCAAACAGTAGTAAGTTTTGATTACAAACCTATTCTATTAATATATCCGTAACAGCCGAAACTGCTTGTTTCAAATTTTTATTATAATGTTTCTAATTAATGTTTACTTTCTATGAAATATTTAGAAGTATATAGTAAGTGTTATTTTCCCATATATTTAAGAATTGTACAGCGCATTTAGTAGTTGCTCAAGTGTTTAAAAAACTATCGTACAATAAGAATAAGCGATTTAAAATAAATAAATAACACTGACATCTTAACACCTGTCTAAATCGATGGTACGTGTTATGTTGCCGAATGTAATCTGTAACTAATCTCGTATACTTAATCCTATTGAACGATTCGTTTTAATGTCCTCCTTGTCCTAATTAATTATTGAACAATTTATTTATGAACTGACTTACATGCGTTTTACTATATTGTACTCAATAATATTGCTGTAACGTATATTTTCCTCTATGGTATACAGGAAATAATTATCGAAAAAAAGTCTTACTGTAATCGATAAAAACTACCTAGCTGAGGTTAGGATCGATGACGCGATGTAAATTGGGTCAGTCTGACATGACAGACAAATCAACCATATAAGTGCATTAGTAATTTTACATAATACTAAAATATAACTTTTATTTCTTCCTTGACGAAAGGGATCGGACATTCATATTCAACGGATTTAGCATAACGTATCCGGTTATATAACGGATGGCCTATTTAGTACTTCAACCTAATTTTTGAAAGGTACGTCAGCAGGTCATATGTTTCCAATACGAGAAAGAAGCCACAAATCTTTATATTAAACAGTCGAAAAGATTAATATATTTTGTCTTCTATTTAATTTCTAAACCGTGTAGTAGGCAGGAACACTACCTAATAGATCTGCATTTTATATAGTAGTTTAAGTTATGTTATTTCCAGATGTACAAACTCTTAACACAATGCAAGCGCTGTGCTTCCCTCTGGGTTCGTCAGTGGCGCTTCTCATCATGTTCTTTTTCTTCGACTCTATGCAGACACTCGTCGCCATTTGCACTGCGAGTGAGTGTTTCTATACTTGATATTTTGAAAGACTTCGAAGATATTACTTAAATTAATTAAACGTTAAAAAATAAAAAATAAAAGACCATTAAAAATATGTTTACAGTATACTTAGAAAAAGAAAAAGTTTGAAATTCCTGTTTCATGATATCAAAGATATTGGTTTAGAACAGACACAGCTTGTCACTCTCCTAAAGAAAATCGTATTAATATGATATAGTTTTTTATTTGTAAATAGTTTCGATTGGTATTTGTCAAAAGATATTTTCTGCATCACAGTCATCCGAGTATTGAATTTGTGCCTTTTAGTGAATAAGCTTCTAATGTCAGTGATGATTGTGTTTCAGTAATAGCGTGTGCAGCGCTCGCATTCTTGCTGACGCCGCTGTGCCAGTACGTGGCGGGCAGTGCGGGCGTAGGTGCGGGGCGGGGCGTGGTCTGCGGCCGGTACTCGGCGCCCGAGCTGGCCGCCGCGCTACTGGCCGCCGCCATAGTGGCCGTCTGGGTGCTCACCGGACACTGGCTGCTGATGGACGGTCAGTGTACTTTGGCTACTGTGTACATCACCAGCGGCGATCTCCATACATATTGTATATTTAAGAGTGATGTCTATTTAAAAGTATACATTTACTTTGCAATGACTCACCACATTTTTTCGAATCACTCAGAATTAGCAACTCTATCTGTCTATAATGAAAGGTAATATACTTTTTGTTATTACAATTTTTTTCCCCGATAAAGTACTAACCAATAATATACGAGTAATATACTCGTGGATTATTAAATTTAATTCATATAAAAAGAACACACTGGAGCAAAATAAGTAATTATGGCGTGCAAACAGAAGACCTATTTTTCATGTGCCTTCGATTTATTATTACTAATAGCGTAGTCTGTGAAGTTATTTTAGGATTTTTATTAGTAAATATAAGTTTAAATTTTTAGGAAAAGAAAGTAGTTTTTAAAATATGAAAACAAATATTATTTCTTAAGTTGGTCTCGGAATGATCCATATATAATTATCATAATAATGTCATGAACTATTAAATATAATTTTATGACGGGGCAAATGAATAAATTGTGTGTGATAATGTAATGTAAACAAGAATATTATTGTTGACACCCCAGCGATGGGCATGGGTCTGTGTGTGACGTTCATCGCGCTGATTCGGCTGCCATCGCTGAAGGTGTCGACGCTATTGCTGACGGGTCTGCTGCTCTACGACGTCTTCTGGGTCTTCTTTTCTTCATATATATTCACAACAAACGTAATGGTCAAGGTCGCTACCAGGTGAGGAATGCTTACTAGCTCAGGTTATTTAATGCCAAATTATGTTGCTGTTTCTCCCTTCGAAATTAGAATGATATCTGGAAATATCAAATTAGTTGGCATTAAGTCAATCTATATTAAAAGCGTTGGTGGTTTAGTAGGTAAGGTCCTTGTCTTTCATGCGGGAGGCAGCGGTTCGAACCCCGCCACGTATTGATGTGTTTTTGACATTTATTTTGAATTCTGTAGATGTATTCGACAATTTCATGACAACGGAAAACATCGTGAGTAAAAGTGCACATACATGTGAAGAAATCTTAGGTTGTGTGTGAAATCGACCAACCCGCACTTAGCCAGCGTGTTTAAGTAAAGCCTTATCGCCATAATGTAGGGTAGGCTCGAGCCCCTATATGAGCTGTTGATGATATTCTTTGAAATTATTTCAATTTGAATAGCAGTATTATTATAATTTAATAAACATCAAGTATCACATTGCAGACCAGCCGAGAACCCCATGAATGTGGTAGCGAGACGGCTGCAGCTTGGCGGCGCCATGAGGGACGCGCCTAAGCTGTCGCTTCCAGCCAAACTGGTGTTCCCTTCCATGCACCATCAGGGCCACTTCTCTATGCTTGGTAAGGCACATTTTTATTTATCTGTCTATTTAATCACACCCAATATCAAGCCCAAATTAAGCATCATTAAAAGCTTCAAAACATTATGGATGCTAAATAACGGATAAACAATTTAATATTTCATACTAGGATATAAGAAATATACAAATAACCATAACCCATCAAGACTCACACATTATGAAACTAATAATAAATATATGAAAGTAATACTTAGTTTTTGTTCTAAAGCCATCTGAATACAAATAAATTCATACAAACATATAGTTATTCTTTAATTCCTACTTTATTCCACACATTAATGTGCACAATAGCAAATAAAACAAACAAATGAATTGCCTTATTTCATAAAGACATTTCTTTCAAAAGACTTCTGATAAATCTACTTCCGAGAAGAACAAGGAACAATCTCAATTGTTTGTGTCCCCGTTTCAAGTCAACCTGTATAAATTTAGTGTTGTGTGTCCAGGGCTTGGCGACATCGTGATGCCGGGGCTTCTGCTGTGCTTCGTGCTTCGCTACGACGCGTACAAGAAGGCCACGCTGGTGTGCCAGGTGGGCCAGGTGCCCGGACCCCGGTCCATGGTCAGTGTCATTTTTTTTATAGTATAACTAATATACTAGCTTCCGCCCGCGGCTGGAAACGTGCAGAAAAAATTATTAGCTCACTCAATATTACAAATTTGTATATATGATTGATAAGCTGTTATAGAAAATCCACATAGAAAATTAAATTAATTAACCTGAAAAGTGGTCATAGGTTATAAATCTAAATGCAACAGTAATTAGTAGAAACGAGAAAAATAAGCTGCAGGCTTGTCTTCTTACCTGATGCATGTTAATCATCTCTTATTTCAGACTTTTATAACCTTTTGACTAATGAGATGTTATATACATCTAATGATTGATTTCAATAATTTATCTAGGGATGATTTTGCTTAGTAGGTAGTTGTTATATTTCAAAAAAAAATCGTTGCATCGTCATATATGGAATACATAATTCAGCATCAGATTGTTAACTTTAAGAGATTTGCACATTTATTTATAGGATTAGCATTTTTTTCATAAAAGTATTTATTAGCTGATTTTGTATTATTTCATTGTTATTATTAACATTTCATGTCATCTTCATTTATCCAGTCAATCGTTAAAAATTCCACGAGGAAATATCACTTTACAAAAGCAATGGCCCTGATTCCGTTGTACACGAAACAAATTAAATTTAAGTCCAATACTTCTCTTTCAGTACAATACAACTTAAAAACGATATGTGAACGGAGACATCATTTAACGTTTCTAAACTGGTGACTCTTAAGCATATTGCGTTATTTTAATGCATAAACCATGCCAATTAAAAATAAGTCAAAGGAATATGGTTAGTCAACTAACTTGACGTGTAATGAAAGAGATGCGAATAGCAAAATTAAATTAAGACCGTGCACAAGAGAATTAGGGCCAATAACTACATAAAGCATGCCTGTGTGGGCTTTAGTTCCCTTTGTCTTCCCTGAACTAGACAGAAATCAATAAAAAAAATTAAAAACTACTTGTATATAAAATCATAAGAGTTTTTTAGGGTTCGCGCCTTACGTACTTTCATTGTTCGCTGCTGGGTTATTTCCTGGGTCTGCTGACTGCCACCGTGTCGGCCGAGGTGTTTAAGGCCGCGCAGCCAGCCTTGCTGTACTTGGTGCCCTTCACACTGCTGCCGCTGCTGACCATGGCCTACGTTAAGGTGAGTGCCTGCCGCTGTAACTGGCTGGTGCCTTCCCCTACTTCTTCATGCAACAACTATTACTTGGTAGTGAACGATGGTGTAATATAATAATGCCATGGAATCCTGGTGGATCCCATGGCATTATTTCAAGTTTAACATAATGAAAAATTCATTGTCAATATTAAATTATTCTTACCCTAGACATAATTGCAGTATTAAAAATAAGACAAAAACACAAGTTATATTCGTAATATTTCTTTGACATTTTTTGATTTGTTTATTTAAATTTTAGATTATATAAATAATTTATTTTAGGTTTCTACACACTGTTGAGATGCCTTAAACGAAATGCTTAGGTTTAAAATCTATACAATAATATTAAAATACACAATCACAACCAATACTGCCACTAAAACGGTAGCACGAAAAAGTATGTACAGTCATCAAAGTATATACAGACGTTAGAATATGGAAAAAAATCTGTAATCGTTATTTGACAACAAAATTTCATTTCAGATAGTAAAATATTTTATTACAATCCTTTAGCTTATTATGCATTCGTACATATTATTTTAATAATGTTTAGTCACTAGCTTTCGACCAACGTCTCATTGACGTTGGGGGAAAGTTTGCAATGGTCGCGGAATGTCTCGGTGGTGTCAAAAATGAAGAAAAATGTGTGGTATACACAATATTTCTATTTTGCTAACAAAAATTAGTGGCGTATTCGACATTATTTTGAAATTTCGTTACTTGCCGATTGCGACGTGCAATGAAAGTTAAAAAATGCTGCCAACCGAGACAATCCTGTGATGGTGTTATGAAATGTTTTTATATGTTTTAAATTAAAATGCAAAGTAAATTTAAATTGCAACTTTTTATGAACAGGGTGATCTCAGAAGAATGTGGAGTGAGCCGTTTATAGCGCCGCCGAACAAAGGCGGTGCGGACTTCGATGTGTGACGCATCTGCCGTCGAGCTACCAAGGAACCTCACATCGTAAGCCTCACGACACGTAAACCAAGCTTATATCAATAAAAAACTAAGTTCGTGTTCTTAGCTATTTACATTCTTACAGCACATGCGAAAACAGTAGCGGCGGTCTGTCGTTCGTTTTTACACCTTTTCTACTCTAAAAAGATATTTTTTACTATAAACCTATTTATAAATACACCTACAACATAAAAATTCAAATCGGAATGCGAACATATATTTTAATTGATATGAACTTAGATAAAACTAGTGGACTTTACGCGGCGTTATGTTACGCCTAATAATCGTCGTACGATATATAAATTGGTGTAGAACTCAGAGTTCTTCCAGTTAAATATTAATGGCTAAACAAGCTCAGTATATGATGTAATTGAATCGGATATAACAATTTAAAAGACTAATAAAAGACAATTCCGGAAATGTAAAGAGGACACTAAAGCATAGACAATTCTTAATACCTACTATTTGTAACAAGAATGCAATGATCGTTACACATCTCCAAAGAGATTGGTAATTTTTTGTGGGCCGTTAATTAAGATGACCAGCATACTTTTCTTGTTTCGAATAAAAATGTTTCGATTATTAATGTAGTTGTTTTTATCTGTGGTCCGAATATACAGCATAGGTATATGGCTCACTTAAAAATGTTTTAAAAGTTATTTAATAAAATATAATTTAGCACAGTTTTATTACATTTTAGCACAATTTGGGGTATCCAGTGATCTATCATATTTAGTAATATACTTTGAATATAATATTATTATTTTCTACATGCTCTGTATCTAAGAATACTCATAACCACAAACTATATAACACATGTCTATATGTATGTCTAATGTGCAAGTACAAAATCACTAGATATTTTTAAAGTATTTCGTTTATTTTCATGTGTTTTAATATAATTTTATTTAGATTGGTTATATTGGTGGTAAGATCTACGACTATATATTACACCGCCCCTTAATTGTTAATGAAATTCAATGCAATTTCGTCGCTTAGTAATACTACAATGTAATCTAAGAAAAATCTGTTTTGAAATAAAATAAGTGATTCCATACATACTGTACACAAAGCCTCGTTTGAATTGATGTTTAACAATACATACAAATAAGGTTTAGATTAGATGAACTACACCTTTAAATATTTATATTAATATAATTTGAGAAGTTACAATGACAGGGTTTACACGTTAGTTTGTGCGATGGTAGCAGTGCCGAAGCGTCAGATACCTATATACTGTGGCGGTATGATCTACGCCAGTAATATTGTAGATAGAAATACTCATTTTGTAGCATTTGCTGTTTTTTAACGGTTTTGTACAGACTTGTTTCATTTATGATCATTGCATTATGATACTATGGCACATGGATGTTGAAAACATCATATAACAAGTGGGTGGTGCCAAATAGCAAACTATTAGTGTTTATTATACATTTAAACAAATAAAAATTATGGCATAAAATTATATGTTTACTATGAGCAAATGAACAATTACAAAAAATGACGTAGTAGGTTAATGTTACAGAGAATCTCATTTTGATTTATATTGTATTTTCATATTTTTGTAATGGTTTAACAGGCTATGTATGTTTAGTATATCCACACTTGTGTACATCCAAATTGTGCATGATTCGATTGGTAATACTTTGTTGTCACTGCCTTAGACTGATGTTTTCAATGAAGATTTTTTCTATGTGTTAAATGGAGTATTATAGACAAATATTAGTCTAAAAACTAGGATAAGTTAAATACTAACTATTGTTGTTATTATTATAACAACAAGATATTGTTGTTGTAAATTATTTGATTGAATCTAAAGAAACACGTTTAAAAAACTACATCCTTAGAGATAAATAGGTATACTTGGTATGTGTGATTTGAATTTTTAAATAACTTTTTATAATATTTTTTATTTACATTTAACTAGCTTATTTTTTTTTTTACTAAGTAGTTATTGTTACTGATCAATTTGTTTCTATTGCGTATAAGTTATGAATAAATATTAGTGATGTGCAGTATTTCTAAAGACAGGTGATATAATTTTATTGAGGCTTAATCATATTTGAGGAAATCAAATACAATATACCTGCAGTTGTACATTTATTTTTCAAGTATTGCTATAACATATATTAGGTTGGGGAAAAAGTCTTTACGTATATAGTATGTATAAGCTTGTAATAAAATATATTTAGCTGTACTGTTTGTATCTGGCTGGTTTTCATGACATTAAAAATGGTGACATTTCAAAAAAATCAAATTTCTGTACCTACAAGATGGCAGAAAGTCTATGAACATAATGACACATATATACTGTAATAAAATGTAAAAAGTTACTCTGAAAAAAAAGTCTTGAATTTTCATATAAAATGTGGAGAAACTAGTTCCCCAACTTATTACATTTCTTTGAAGAAATGAAGATGTCATATTCATAAATCTTTACAAAGATTCAGTGTATTTTTTAGATATTTATATAAATCAGTCACATACCAGTGTTTCCATGCATCATGTACATAACTACATATGGATTAATTAGTATAAGGTCAATGTTAATTATTTACATTACCCATTACATGTGTATGTAAATAATGCCCTCACTGTATTTGATCATCACCTATATATGAAACTGGGATAATATGTTTAATATTTTTATATGTATATGTAAAATTGCTTGCATACCTAATAAAAATATTAGATGAATTCATTCTTGTATTTTAATTTTGTTGAATATTCTGCAAAGTCTGTGCTTGTCATTGAGCACATTTTTATCTTATCTTAATGACTAATGGATTTCACAAACAATTTAACTATTATTGACTTTATTCGCTAGCCATGATTTTGACAAAGATGTGTCAAATCATAAGCCCCTTTAATTAAAAAAATCTAAACTTACTAACCTACCATAACAAATATGGGCCTTCACTAATATTATTATTCAATGTATCCTCTATATGCTATAGAAAGCCAGTGCCTACCAGTGGGATATAATTATTATAGATTTATACTTGTTCTTTCTTATTACTTGCTTTAATTATATAATTTAAAATATATATTTATTTGAATAAAAAAAGGTAGAGTAGATAAATTGATGATCTCTGGGGTGGGGTAAAACACCTCACCCCAGTATATAGAGAGGATGTGGGTTGCAAGGAATCAATGAGTCATTTGGAGATTGATGGGAGATAATTATTAATTAAAGAAAAATTTAGAAATAAAAGGACAAAATACTGTTTCCAATTATTTATTTGCCTCAATTTCTTTGTTTGTATCTCTTTTCTGGATGAATCTTAATTGCTTTTTTTTCATTCTCTTTAGTTTAGCTGAATTAGTAATAACTTGCACAATCTCTGATTTCTTCCTGTTTTCCTCTGTCTTTTGAATATTCTGCCTGCGCCGTTCTTTACGATCACTTTCCTTTTGTTTTATCTGTTCCTGAACTTGTTTTGATAACTCCTTTGTTCGTTTAAGTTCTAATCGCAAGGCATTCTTCTTTTGAAAGTCTTGCCTTAAACCTTTCGTTTTATTTATTGATGAAAACCTGCAATTCATAAGAAATTATTGCCATCATAAATAATTGACTATTATTGTACACATAAAAAAGCATTAAATTATAATAATAAAATTAATCTAATCAAACTTTTCAACTTATGAGTAAAAACGCTACTTAAATCCTATGAAACAGAAAGTCTACCGATAATAATTGAAATGAAATGAAATTTTATTTTATTTTATTTCATTTACAGGTTAAAACATATAATAATAATTCTGAGTAAACTCGATTTATTTTAATACTAATTTAAAAACTAATAATTGGTTCAGAATTAAAATATCTAGTCATTTCAACGAGTTTGTGTTAGAACTTTGTTTATTTAGTACAAATTAATGACCTTTCTTTTTTTGACTTCCAAAATCTACCAGATTTAGGTCTGCCGCGAAGTTCAGACTTATTTTCATCAACTTTAGTTGACATAACGTTGTCTTGTGTTTTCGATTTTAGTAATTTAATGGGTCATATATTTATTGGCAATTACAGATTACACTTCACTACTTATATTAATCAAGTGTTTTAAGATTTACAATAAGATTATTGATAAATTTGAGAACACGTGCAATTATTTTTCCGTGATACAAATATGACTACAGATTAGAAAGAGTGACTAATTATGTATTTTTTTTTCAATTATTTGGCCTGGTAACTGAGACCTTTAAGCCATATCTTCATTAATGTAGTTTTTATCTTTATTTATGGCTCCAGGATACTGGTGCAATGTAGCCCTTTGCCCCATTGTGTTTTTGGCGACTAATGGTAGGCCCCGCTATTTTGTAAATGACTTACGAGAAAATTTTTGAAAATGGTATGCAATGTAAGCGATTATGAAAAAATGTTACGAAAATGGAATGTTTTGATAATGATTACGACGAAATGATAAGTAAATGAGAATGAAATCATATAAAGTTTTTAAATAAATGAACTTACCCTACAAATGAATGAATGGAAATGAAACACTGAAAAATCTCACGTAGGTCACTAATCAACGCTGAATGATGTATTCCATATATTGCATGAATTAACGATCCTTTTTGCCATAAAACTACACCAATTTTATGGCAAAAACAACACTACAATACAATATATGAAATAAAACACACAGCACCAAACCACCCCCCGCCATTACGCGCCAAAAACTCCACCTCATTAACAAAATAGCAAAGCTTCTTCACGGTCGCCACATGTAAAAGCAAAGCTTCTTATATATTTTAAATAAGTTTATTTAGTGATAATTACAAAGCAAAGCTTTAACACTTAGGTTGTGTAAAAGTATAAGAAGAAAACTTACTTGGAACCTTTACTTTCCTTCCACTTCTAGTGGAGTACGAATGGTTCACTGGTAGCTCAACAGGTTGCTGTTCGGGCCCTGAAGAAGAATAAGTAGATTTGGGAGGCTTTATAAAATAATCCTTACCTGATGTTTCTAATTTATAAAGACGTTGTATTGGTCTAATTCTCACCCTTGCAGCCGTTCTTGCCGTCCTTTTCTCCCCATCCCTACCTGCAATCAATTCTTCAACGATAGCCAATGGCCCTTTGACTCTTCTGTCTTCTGTTTCCGCTTTACTCTTGACTTCGATAGGATCTCTGATACCGAGTGTTGCTAGAGTCCAGTAATCTGCTAAAATGTTATCACACATACACTGCATTATGGTAGTTAAATTGTTAAATGTACTTAGTTGTGTTCTTACCTGTTTTCCTTGCAGTGTCCAACCAAACTTAGTTTTCGTAGCAACAAGACCGTTCTCTAAATGAATCATGGTACCTGTCAAGAAGTAACCTAAGAAATCTGCCCGATTAATAATCCTACATGTGTTATATTATTACCCATATCTGGCAGTGTAATCTTATGGTCGCGCAAAAAACGTGTAATGTTTAAATTATTTTGACCAATAGCCGATACTACAAAGTTAAAAGTGTTATCTAAGGATTTAATTTTCAAATCGTACAATTTGTACTCTTTACAGTCATTCTCTATTCCGCCGAACAAACATTGCGTCAATATTTCTCTTCCAGTTGTTGGAATATTTAACTTCTCTACGATGCTATTCTTTACGTAAGTACGTTGAGAACCTGAGTCAAATAACGCACGGACCGGCAAAGTCATGTTTTCATACTCAACCTCTATGATTACTGTCTGCAACAGGTTCAGAATTATTTCTGTAAACGGTGTTGTCCTCATTTTTGCTCTCTGTGCAAAGTGCAGTCGAGTGACGTTTTCCACAGTTCAGACACTTAACATGAGTTTTGCAAATCTTTGCGTGATGTCCTCTTTTGAGGCATATTGCACATGCTTTCTTTTCTCTAAGAATTTGCTTCCGTTGTTCTATCGTGAGTCTACTAATCTTATAACATTCTAGACTTACGTGACTTTCTTTGTCGCACCAAATACAAGCCAAACTCTTCTGTTTAATATTAGTCAGCAGGCATTCAGCCGTCGCAGTTCTATTCTCGCGCATTCACGACTGTTCTTTAGATTGCGCTCATTAAAAGTTTTCCGCGTGATTTCAATTCGTTGCTCTGACTCTACTTCTTTCCTAAGGAAATCTAAAAGTTTGGCGAGCTCGTCCGCTACATCCTTGGTACTTTGTCTATTTCTTTCCCAACACCGAAGCGTTTCATGCGGCAAAGCCGACTCCACCATTGCCAGTAAGAAAGCAGCATACTTCTCCTTTGTTACGTTTAGCGTTTCTAATGCTCGTAATTGTGCATTGAGCTTATCATATAGCTGTGTTACTGAACCTTTTTTGTCTGAAAGTACTATTGCAAGGATTTCTCTCATATAAATTTGAATAAGCAGATCTTCTCTAGCGTACCTTGATTTAAGCTCATGTAAACAATTATTATAAGCTGAAGCAGGAAAACTTTCCACTAAGCGTTTTACTTCCGACTCTTCTTTCATAGACTGTAAAAGGTATTGGTATTTGTCTATTATATCCAAATTGCAATCGTCGTCTATTTTAGAGAATTGTCCCCAGAATGCTAGCCAATTTTTTATATCGCCATCAAAGACCGGTAATTGTAGCTTGGGAAGTGTGATATTATAATTAGACATATTAGATTGTGAGCTTGATTTCTTGTGCGTACGAGCTTTCTCTTTGTGTTTGGCATCTATACACAACATTCTAGTCTTATATTCTAATGATAGAGGGGGCTCTATTCCGATTGTAATAACTCCTCTTTTACTTCGACTAGTAAAAAATCTTTAATAATATTATCCAACTCGAGTAAATTTTCATACAAATCTTGTAATTTTTTAAAATATATTCCTGTTTCTAGAGTTATTTCGGTCAAAGTATCTAATATGATTTCTAATTCTTTTGCCGATTTGGTAAAAATTCTCCTCACAACTGACCTTTCTTTCTTGCGATTTTCTAAATTCGACATCTTTCCGTTCTATTTTTCACGGTCGCCACATGTAAAAGCAAAGCTTCTTCTATATTTTAAATAAGTAAAAGCAAAGCTTTAACATAAAAATCGTACATCACTTTTTCACATAATGACATTAATCTAATATAAAATATATTGACATTATTTTAATAAATAAGGGTTTATATCGATCCGCAACAGCGGGGCATACCATTTGTCACCAAAAACTCCATGGTGCAAAGGACTACATTGCACATTGGTATCCTGGTCCAGAAATAACGATAAAAACTAGATTAATTAAGATATGGCTTAAAAGTTATAGTTAACAGGCCAAATAATTGGAAAAAAGTAATTTTCTGACTCTTTAGACATACTTTCTAATCTGTGTCTGACACTGACAGTTCAAGTATAGGTCTTGTCGAATTTGTTATCAAATGAATGAATCATGAATTAATTAATAATTCACTAATAATTGCAGTGTTCTGTTAATAATTAATTAATTTAATAAAATTTGTACTAAAATTAAAAACCTACTTGCGCATATTTTTGTTATATAGTGTTATATTATTGTCTGTTTACTGTAATAAATTCCTCGAAGAATTCAGAGAAAATTCTTATTTTTAATCTCGAAAATAAAATGCCGGTATTACACCTTAATTCTGAAATTAATGTATTTTAGTTACAATTTTCTATTATTTCGTTGCGTAAAATAAATTTATAAATTGCAATGAATGCGTTTCTGTCTAGGCTTACCATTCTACATTGACGGAATACACGCAGTCGGTGGGTAACTTGGCTATGTTACCCGTTCGCACCACTTTCAGAGGGCCTGCACCTATCAACCCTAAGATAGAGCTCGATATTATTGATGAAGCTCTTAATTACTTCAAGGCTAATGTGTTCTTCAGATTTTATGAAATAAAGGTAAAAGTATACTTTTACTGTCTGAATAAAAGTGAATCATTAATAGTATATTTCATATACAAAAGTATAGTTCTTACAATTATTGTTTATGTTTCTTATTTGATATATTGTTTTACTTAACATTAACCTGTGTATAATTATCTTTATGCAGTCTGATGCAGATCGAGTACTCATATATCTTACTCTTTATATTTCTGAATGTCTGAAAAAACTGCAAAAGTGCTCAAACAAAAACCAGGGTCAACAAGAGATGTATATGCTAGCCATATCCAAGTTTGACATACCTGGAGAGCCAGGATTTCCATTAAATTCAGTATATGGAAAGCCATCAAGCACTCAAGAAGCTGGTATGAATTATTTAATGTTGTTTCATTCTTTTTTAATTTTATTTTAATCCCTTGTAAGGCATTTGAAAATGGGCCTAAAATAAAATTTTTGTGGTGTTAATTTTAGATTTAATGCGTCAATATCTGCAACAACTAAGACATGAAACCGGCACAAGAGTGTGTGAAAAGGTATTTTTTTTTTAATTTGTATACTGTCATAAAATTTTAATGTTTAAGTATATCTACAGTTGATTTACAGCTGTTGCTTAGTTGTAAGTTCTTATCTATTAAATCTAAGAATTCTTAAAAGTTTTAAAACTAATTAAATAATATATATTATAGTGTTTATTGTATTTTTAGGTGTTTGCAACAGAGGATGGCAAGCCAAGCAAGTGGTGGCTGTGCTTTGCTAAAAGGAAATTCATGGACAAGTCTCTCTCTGGTCCTGGACAATAATGTAATGAGTATTATTTGTAATATATTTTCAACACATTATAATAAAGCATTTAACTTGTTCATATTTCACTTTATATGTTATTATTTCTAATTTAAAATATTATGCATCATTGTTTTCTTATTGAACTACAAAATAAACAATGATTCACATTGAAAGAGTTCTTTCATTTGGGTGGTTGTTATTGTGAATGAAAATACACATTAATTAACACAATTTTTATATTTTTGTAAAATTATCTAAAATCACTTATTTTTATATTTACAAAATATTAAATTCCATGAAATACATTAAAAGTAAAGACAGCACAATACTAGATCTTATATAACTGTTCTCATCAGGATAAATGTTTCAAAAAATCATACACATTTACAAAGTTAAACATTTAGATACTATATACATTTCTAGTCTTTACACACATACTGACCTAAGAAATAACATTATAGTTTTCTGATTTCTGAATTAATCATGATGTATATTAAGGTCAAATTTAATACTTTTTATCAAACAGGAAATACATAAATGAAATTTGTCCTTGTGAACTGTTATTTGTATTATAATGAGTAGTGGAAGGAAAAAATATTTAATTTAGTCCATATTCCTTAATGAGCTGCCCAGCAATTACAAGCCTTTGAATTTCAGATGTACCTTCATATATTTCTGTAATCCTTGCATCTCTGTAGTGACGCTCTGCTGGCATATCTGATACATAGCCCATACCACCTAAAATCTAAATAAAAGTTTGTTGTTACAGTTATTGATTTGATTATTAGTAACTGCTAATTAATTTTTTTATGAGATTAGAAAATTAGTTGAATTTAATTTAACCATAAAATTAGATCAGCTATTTCTGGTTTATGAAACTTTTTTTCTCATAAGAGAGGAATTCACTTACATGAAAATATATAAAGAAAATTTTAAAAACTGTGGACTATAAAGTGGTTAAATAAAAATCACAATACTAGTTTAGTACACATTATACGATCCGGAATGAATAGAAACAGAGAGATAAGCAACATGAACAGTTATTTCACTACTCCACATAAACTTACGTAGACAGGTTTATTGTTTGAGTCAAAGTCCATATATTTTTGAACTACTTTTATTATGTTTTTTTTTTATTTTTTATTTTTAAAATTGTTCTGTTTATTAGACGATTTTTGAAAATTGATTTTGTAGAGAAAAATACACATTAGGTTTGTAAATAACTTACTTTGGTTAAATAATGTTATATCAATTTTTTTCATAGTATATTTATACTCTTAGAGACCTTGATTAAAATTATTGTAATTCTTGACAGGTTAATTTGCATAGCTAAATATGATTATGTTACCCAGGTCTAATAATTAAAAAAAAATTGCTTCAATCTAATGCCAGTTACCTGAATACATTGGTGAGACAAAAAAGTAGCAGCTTCAGATGCTGCCAGTTTGGCCATGGCAGCTTCCTTGGTGTATGGTTGCTTGTTATCTTTCAGCCATGCTGCACGCCATGTAAGCAATCTTGCTGATTCTAATTGTAAGGCCATGTCTGCTAGTTTATTCTGTATTGACTGTAGCTTCATTATAGGTTTACCAAATGCCATCCGTTTAGAAGCATATTCCGCTGCTACATCTAGTGAAGCCTGTTGTGAATGAAACATATTTAAAATGAAATTGCTATCAATTTCACATCCATTTCTGGTTAAGAAAAAAAAGTTCAGTTCTCAGTGAATTAAATAATTGCTTAATTTTTATAGATAGAAATTAAAGTCACAAAAACAATATTAGTTACCTGTGCTATTCCCAAAGCTTGTGAAGCAATACCAATTCTACCAGCATCCAAAGTCATCATAGCAATCTTGAATCCTAATCCTGGTTGTCCTAAGATATTATCTTTTGGTATTTCACAATCTTCATACATAAGAGAACAAGTTGAAGATCCTCTTATTCCTAGTTTGTCTTCCTTTTTCCCTAATTCTAAGCCTTTAATAGGTTTTGGAACAATAAATGCAGATATACCTTTATGTTTTAGAGATTTGTCAGTTGTGGCAAATACAACAGCAGCCTTGCTTTCATAACCATTGGTGATCCAACATTTGGTACCATTTAGAATCCACTTGTCACCACCATCTTTAGCAGTGGTTGAAGCAGCACCAGCATCTGAACCATTACCTGGTTCAGAGAGTGCAAAACAGCCAATTGTGTCTCCTGTAAAAAAATTGGACTTACGTAAGATTTGATAATAACTTAGTATTTTTCTTTATTATTATTAAATAAGAACAAAATATATAATTTCAATATTTCAATTCTTGGTTACAAAATCATAAATACATTTAACTAATCAAAAATCATATCTGTTCAAAAGTAAATTTATCAAAATTTTTACCGTTACAAAATGGAGTAACAAATTGATTCTTCTGTTTATCAGTACCCCAATGAGTTACTGGACCCAAGTATAAAGAATTGTTTACAGACATAATAACACCCGCCGAAGCACAGCCACGTGATATCTCTTCCAGTGCTATAGCATAAGCAAGGTAGTCTAAACCTGCTCCTCCCAGCTCTTCGGGTACTGCAATTGACATCAGGCCAAGTTCACCCATCTTCTTAATAGCATCTCCAGGATATAAGTGCTCGCGATCGTATTTTGCCGCATTTGGCTTTAGTTCTGCCTCAGAAAAGTCCCGACATGTTTTGTATAGCATCTGATATGTCTCTGGCAAAGCCGATAGGGAAGCAATGTTTCTAGACTGCCGCACAGCAGCTGGAACTGGAAGAATTAAAGAATGTATTTTTTTTAGATAGTATCTGAGTGGTTTATTTATAGTTAATTCCTTATTAACCGGGGACCTACCGGAAATTTGAATAGTTTTAGCAAAAACGCTAAGCATTGTTACGTATTTAATCAAAACAAAACACAAAATAAATAAAAATTAGAAAAGAAGCACTTTGAACTTTTATTCGTTCAAAAGTTAATATTAACAAAAAGGCACATTATTTTTCTTTGGTTGTAGTTATAATTATTATAAGTTGTTTTGAATAAAAAACAATTCTTACTTTTTCACTGATAATATTAAGATAAATCGCGTATTTTTCACAATTAATGTATTGTTTGATAATTTATTAATTATCTAATTTCAGAACGCATCACTATGTAACCATCATTTAAAATTTTCCCATGCAATAAGTAAGAACACGAAAACAAGTGCCAAGTTATTGGGTATAAAATGTCACATAAAAAGTTTATTTAAATTAAATATAAAATAAATAATATGAATAATTTAAAAAAGTATTTTAAAAGTATTATATTAGATAATTCAACTAATATAAGCTAATTCAACGCAACTATCAATAAAGGAAAATATAGTTTCAAAACTGGTAACTATTTTATAATTAAAAAAACAGATGTCAAAATCAAAACAATTTCAATAATACCAATAATACTTACATAAAAAAATATATTTTACAATGAAAAAATGGAGATATTACTGAGATTTGTACCAACAAACCCTTTGAGACTCACAGTTTCTAGGATATTATCCTTACATATAGCTCATTATACTAGGTAAGGCTATTAAATAAGATTTTCCAACTGTTACGTACATAACCTAATTGTTTATACTTTTACTGTTTTAGATTAGCTGAAGTAGGCAAATTAGAAGCACCAAAAACTTCTGGCAAATATGATACAGGACAGCTTATTTTACACAAAGTTTTTGGATATAGAGGAGTAATATTATTTCCTTGGTTGGCCAGGGTTTATGATAGAGATGCCACTATTAAGAAAGAAAGCACAGAGTCTGTAGGTACAGATATTAATGGAGATTCCCTGTCAAATGTAGGCAAAGAAGTTAAGGGAAGAACTCACACATTCTACCAGGTTCTCATAGACACAAGAGATGCTCCATACATAGTAAGTATTTTCAGTAATTGGAAATTATTTATAATATGATTTACATCATAATAATAATGTTTGTGATCAAATACTCCAGTTGTGGCTAATATCTTTTGTATTAAAACAATAAACCTTTGATCTGCTTAAGATTCAGCCATATGACAATTTATTTTGTATCAGGAGTACCCACTAATGAGAGATTAATTTGTTTTAACAAAATGTTTCTTCCCGTAGAAATGAACTTTATGTTTTACTTAATGGTTGGCAGATATTTGTATGGAACAATAGATAGTTCCATGGTTGTTTGTATGTTTGTATATATATTTAATATTGACTAGATGGCTTGTGACTGTTTGTATAACCTCTTATACTATTTAAAAAAAAATTAAGACTAATTAGCAGAATAGGTGAGCCTATGAGAATATTAGAGCCTAGTTTCATTGTTATTTCTCACTTTATATGTGTTTCATTTAGTTATATGATATAGTGATAAGTATTAAAATCCTTTTAATTTCAAATACAATAATATATTGTTCAGGAGGTATCGATATGCTGGTAAGGAAAGTTAATATGTTTTAATGATAATAATTTAATTTTACAGTTTTATAATTATGGAAATGTGTCATCAATGATCTAAATGATGAATCTAAAATTTATTAACAACTGTGTTCTCTGTGTTTGTCATTATTTTAAGCATACATGGTACATGATAATAATTATAGTATTCAAGACTTTATTGTTATAATTCATTTGTTCATAAATTTGGCATTTCAACAAAATTATAAAGTTGGTTGTTATTTTATTTATATTATCACATTTCATACTACTTTTATTAATTTAATGTATGATCAATATGTTGCTGTTATTCAATAATCATCTATTAAAAGTTAATTATTGTTATCTTTTGATGTTGAAGATATTAAAACTAGATATTTATTTTTGACTGTGCAAACAAACATCGATATGAGACCTGAATGGAAGAAGAAGGTATATTGACTGAATTTTTTTATGTAATGTGGATGTGAAGTGATCTAATTCTCAACTAATATTGTACATTTATAACGTGCGCATTTTAATAAGAACCATTTGTTTTTAAGACATGTATTTATTACTTTCATAAACTTCAAACATTTTAGTTAATTAGTATAATTTTTCTATGCTATGTAAATAGAGATTATGTTTAAAGATTTTAGTTTAAAAGTTTAATAGCACACCTCATTTTTGTTATTTTTGTTGGTGTTTTAATCATATCATTTACTAAAATATGTTTTTGTGTTTGGTTAGTATGTTCAACATAGTTAAACAATTAACAAGAATACATTCACTATAATTTTTTTTAATACTTAACATGATTGCACGTTGGTATCGTAACCATATTTTTGCAAATAAACTATTATTTTTATAAACCAGAAATGGTAATGGAATTTTTCAGTTTTATTTTTAATGTATAAAACCATAGTAAATTAATTATATTTTTATAGTTATTTTGTAATTAATGTTATTTTAAATAAAAGATTTGTGTAAGAATTAATATAATGAGGTTGTTGTTTAAGTTGCAATTTTGATGAATCTCCCATTGAATATTATTTTCCTAGAAGGGAGTCTCATATATTAGCTAAATGGCTGTAAACAAGTTAACATTTCTGATTTCTTAAGCTTAAAAAAATTGTGGATCTTTGTGTGGTGAAAATCTACTTCTAGTTCCATAACTAGATGTGGATTGTAGTACCATAATTAAAACAATAAAGGCTGTCATTGTAATAAAAGCCTGATATTTATTGTATTACTTGATAAAAAGATTCTAAATTGGACAAAAGAAGAGCTCAAACTGAAACTCAAATAATTATTGCAATGCATATGGTAACAACTTGAAATTCACATAATTATATGTATTGTGTGGTGACGTTAGAATTTAATAATGTTTTGATTTACCAGCGCGCACAGACAGAGGCGGTGACGTTCCTCGGCAACCAGGAGTCGAGCCGCAGCTTGTACGCTATCCCGGGCCTGGATTACGTGGCGCACGAGGACATCATACCGTACACGTCGGTGGAACGAGTACCGCTGCAGCATGAGCTGTTCGATAAGTTCCTTATGCATAATCCTGACAAAGGTAGGTTTTCATGAAATTTTTATTCCCATTCTTCTATTTGGTAAAATATTAAAAATAAATATGTAAACATTCCCTACTATAAAGATGTTATTATATAAGACATTTCTCCGACGCGCGCAGCTTAGCAATATACTTAGTCGTCATTCAAATGGATGGCAGACATCATCATCATAGCTCATATACGTTTTCACCGATGAGCTCGGGCATACCCTAAATTTGGACGACTACGCTGATCAAGTGCGGGTTAGTCAACTTCACACACAACCTAAGAATTTCTTCACAGGTGTGTGCTGGTTTCCTCACGATGTTTTACTTCACCATAAAACCTGACAGACATGGTCTGAAAATACACTTGGCAATCCCAAGACAACATTGTTGTCGGCGGCAAAGGGCTTTCATTTTATAAGCGGTCAAATACTCTAATGCAAGAGGTTTATTCTTGAAGTTTACAAGTGGTTCTTCAGCTGCTGTGACGGGAGCTACATAGTGAGCTGTGCCGTTTATGTATTCACGTCGATTCTTCGAGTTCATCAGTGCTTTAAAAGCTTCAGTAATTTAGACTGGGGCTTTCAAGGGAACTCATGACGGCAGCTAATAAACATTGCTCAATGCTGCCTAAATAAAGCTTCCTCATCGGTAGTGATGCATGCATCTACAGGCATACGGTATTTGCATCTTTGTAGCAAAAATGAGCAAGTGCCGTATTTCAGACCCGCCGTTCATAGCGCAAGAGACATTACGCGCGTGGCAGAAGAAGAATCACCCCTGGCTCGAGCTGAGTGATGTGCACCGCGAGACTACAGAGGGCGTGCGGGTCACTGTCATCCCATTCTACATGGGCAGCCGTGAGTCGCAAAACTCTGCCGTCTACTGGGTGAGGGTTTTAGTAGATATAAATACTATTATTATATAATAATTTATGAGCGATTTGAGCTTTTACGGTTCAGTAGAATCCGCTTAGATCCAAAATCGAAAAGAACATTTACAGTAGGACTTTTGACTTTCTACATAATTCCATGCACCCTCATCTGTGGGGCAACTAGTTTAGATTTATATAGACACAGGAATTATTCTTTGAATGACCGATTAAGGCAGGCAAGCAGATGGTTCACCTGATGTAAGGGGTTGTGACGTTGGTACTCGCGCGTTGAAATTATGAATACAAGCTATGTTAAGCCTCCCATAATGTGTAACCCTTACAATCCCCTACACCAAACTGCTTCTCGGGCGAAATTCAATAATCATAGAGACACTACTTCTAAGCGTAAACAAAAGATTGAACTCAAATCGTTTTGGGCGCGTCTTTAAACTTATTTATTTGGTGCTGGAAGTATAAAATTTTGTATCTCCGTATATGAACCTGAGCAATTTTCACTGTATTTGCAGTGGCGGTATTGCATCCGGTTAGAGAACCTTGGCCCTCAGGCGGTTCAGCTCCGGGAACGGCATTGGCGCATCTTCTCACTGAGTGGGACCCTGGAGACAGTACGGGGCAGAGGAGTAGTCGGTCAAGAGCCCGTACTGGCGCGGCACTCACCCGCCTTCCAGTACAGTAGCCATGTGAGCCTACAGGCACCTAGTGGACATATGTGGTAAGTGTGATGACTTATTTTAGTTTTCAGTGCAGTAGTATTAAGTATAGTGGCTAGAAACATTGATGTTTAGTACCTAGTGTACTTTTAACATGCTATGTAATAGGCTAAAGGCTTGCCATTTTTGCACTCGTATGTATCTAAAGACTAAACTTAATTAGATTTTGATGTAATTAGCTCAGCAAGTGAGATATTGCGCACTGCCCCTACATATTCTAATGCAGCTTGTTGGATATATGAGACGAAATGATTTCATATCGGATATTTTGATATATGTATTTAGATATTTTTAATATATATCGACAACATGAGATGGCAGTAACAATATTATAAATTGTTTATGACACCAAGTGGCATTGAAAGGGGTTCATGTAACACCATGTATAGCAGCCACAATATATTTAGTATGAATTCCGATGCCCAGCAGGATTATATGGAACTGACACGCAAGGCAGCCTTACATCCACTTCCTTTCGAGACTAAGGACTTAGTAAACATATCTTGAAAGTGCAAACAAAGAAGTCCAAACTTAATGTACTATTTAATCATTGAAAAAGCTGGCTTCATATAACTGTATATAATATAGGTATGACACATTAGGTAAACTGAAGTGTTTGTCATAGGGGAACTTTCCGCATGGAACGCGAAGACGGCTACACATTTGACTGTCGCATCCCGCCGTTCTCTCTGGAGAGCAAACCAGATGAGGGCGCCCCGGTCGCGCCGACCCCTGCGGCGTGACTGGCTGTACCACACCACAGATACACCCATGGACACTTCCCGGGATCGTCGAAAAGCACCTAAGTTAGCTAACCCTTTATTACTTGACTGACAGCTAGTCTTCAAATTGTACAGATAGCTAATCACACTTTATTCAAGGGGCAGTAAAACCTCACCTATCGTTTCCAACATATTTTAGTAATTTAAACAGAAGATTCTAAACAACTGCAAAACATAAGTGATTCTAAATTACGTGTACTAATTGTTTAATGTTTTCCTATTGATTATCGCCATGTTGTAGTTATTTGCCTTTTTAAGTGCCCACTTTTAGATTATACATTCCCAACAACTATAAGTACTAACTCGTTATAAAATAAACGTAATTCAGAAACATTATGCTAAAAATATGTAATTATATTATTTTTAAAATCTGTTATATGAACAAAATTGATTAAAAAAATAATAATCCTCAATGGATAGAATATTCAAAATGGACGATAAATTAACAATCAGTAAAATACTGCCAATAAATACATAAAACAGAAGAGGTAACAACCGATTAATGAATTTAAGTGATAATTTGATACCTTATAAACCTTAATGCTCTGTATAAAATTTCCAAATTCATCAGCCACGACTCATTAGTTTTATGCTACTCAAATATTAAATCCCGGTTCCGATAGTCAAATTGAAGAAGCTTATGAGATTACTAAAATGTTAGCTAATCCTTTACACAAGACTAGTGCTTGTCATGGTAGTTATATGTATTAATTAAATTCGCAGTAATTTTTCTAACCGAGAACGACAGGGATGTCTGTTTGGAAAAACTTGACCTGAGGCAAATCTCCGCCTTTAATATTAATGGAACTTTTTGATACTAATTTCGGTGTCGGTACGAACAATTGGTGTCTGTAGCAACGTGACTGGTGGCTTCGCTTCAATAGGAAATATATTGATTGAGAAACTTGATTAAAATAAAAGTTATTTAGTCATTTAAGAAATTTGAGTGTGTTCTGTTAATTAAAAAAATTAAATTTTCAAAGAAATCGTTTTAAAAATAGCGAAATAGAATTTTAGTGCCTCTAAGGTGCTTGTTGCGTCATTATTGCCCGGTTACTGAAAGTTATAGAGGTACTTCGAGTCGAGGAGATACGCAGTTGGTTTATATAAAATAAACACTTATGTATTCTTAAGTAGCTCTACGCTTTTGTTTCCAAATATGAAGGCTAATGAAATGATATTACGTTGTTAAAATTTTGTAGTATAACAAGCGAGTCTTGGCGAAGAATAAGGAATCTTTAATGATTGTATTTTTATATAGAAGTACTCAATACATAAACAAAAATTGAATACGAAATCTCGAAGTATTTATACTATTATGTTGTAAATTACAAAAATGTTCAACGACATGACACTGTTTATTTGTTAAATTCATTCATTAGTAAAAACATTGTCCATCTCCCATTATTTGTTGCGCTAAAATCGTTTTAATTCGACGGACCTGTATGACAACTCTAACTAGACAAATGTTGCCAGGTGAGGGTTATTGCTGTTGGTATCTTCAATTCATTTTGGATTATTTTCGAACAAGAGAAGGCGATTAGGAAAATTTCTATAAAGAGCTGAACCTACTGCGGCTTGAAGTGCAAAGCAAAGGGAATATACTGTTAGAGATACAATTAACATGTATCATGGAAACCAAAAGGCGGTGGCGGAGAGTTCGCAAAACTTCCCGCTGCCGGTACCACTTCTGAGGCGTGGGTTCAACGCTTTTAGTCATAGTCCTATTGTTTTTATTAATTTAATTTTTGGGTGGGCGATTTTATTATTTTTTATTCATAGGCCGATAATCTCATCGGATTAATATACTATGTACATCAATATTAAAATTCTACAAGATCTATAAAAACACTGTCAGTGAGGTCTTTCGAATAAAAAAAATACTAAGGGGGATTTTGTGTATTTTAAAACACTTGTATAATTTATATAACGTTTAAATTACAATGCTTTACAATCGAAGGTCATGAAAATGTTATTTTCTATTTTTCATTGCCTATGTTCTATTTTCTCAAAATAAAAGCATTGAAATTTAAACTCTATTGAGCATGAGTTTTAATTTAAAATCCTCTGCTGTGTATTTCCCAAATATAGTTAAGCTTTATTTATTGTAATTCGATGAAACTAGATAGTTAAATTGAGCGTAACATTTCATCCATTTGTTTGTATCAATAAATTACTTAGTCATTTTTTTTAATTAATAAATATTATTATTAGATCTGTAATAAATTACAGTATTCTGTTGAATATAAATTTTTATTTCACTTTGCCCTATTAGTAGTGGTGATACCGAAGAAGTATTTACTTAATTATTTAATAATAATATATATCAATAATAAATTAATAACTTAATGCCAACCGACCAACCTCCAACGCCACCTTACAACTACATTAAAAGTACATATCGTTTTTAAAATGGCGTCGCTGCTTCGGCGGACAGCTGTGAAGAAGTATAATTAATTGGATTTACGTACAAAGATATATTGAATTTCTTTCACATCTTATATGGTCTATACAATGGGCTAAATTCTGATTATAAAATTAAATTTAACTTCAGTACATCCCGCTCTCACATCATGTTATAAGAAAAGGATATAAAGAATTAAACTGTCATATAACCTAATTTCAAGGAACCATAGACAAGTTTAGAAGGAATGTAGGAAGGCGATTGCTGAAACCTGCATTTTAGTTGAAAATTTAATACAACTTTCTTAATGTTGTTTTTGTAATCATACATCTTGTTCTATACAAGATGCAACGCACCTAAATTAAGTTTTAATATGTTCACTTCAAAGTCAGGCCCACTATAGTAGTCTTAATTTAGGCATATCTCTAAAAACAATATACTGTATAGTAATATGAATATATACATATTCATATAATTTATTTGTTTAGTAATTATTTACTTTATGTGGATCACTTGAATATATTATAAATTAAAATAATTATTTTAGTTTAAAGTGAAGTTCACTCGCCAATTCTACCTTTTTAATATTTTTTCTATTGTAGGACTGCTGGAGTAGATTTCATTTAGAATAGACAGTATATTGGTATAATTATCGTCTAATACCTATTTTCCTGAAACTTTATAGTGTGCACATTAATCATTAAATAAATAGAACAAAAAAAAAATTAAACTCCAAAAAAATATATATGACTTTTTTATGTGTTCACATTGAGACAACGAGAGACAACACTAAATTGAAAATAACTATGGCCCCGCTTATAATTAAATATTGTGCAGCGAACGGGACCGGGCGAAGATAAATTGATTAATTTATAAGAATTTATTATGAACTCATATTTTGGGCCATTGACGTAATTTTTTTGGTCTTTCGAGCCGATATAATTTGCCATAATTCTTCATTATTTTATTGATGTTCATAACTTTGCTATACAAATAATTACTTATTTCGGTTTAAGGAAAAATACCATTATATCTCTTGACAGATTTTAATGACTCAACATTAATGGAAGTAATTTAGAATTGAACTATACGCACAACATAAGCTGTACAACATTACTATTTGTACATTAATTAATTTAAATGTAAGCGAATGCTTTATACAACTAATCTAAATTAATTTACAATTTCCCCTATTTTGGTGCAGTCTAATACCTTTGACACATAATGGTAAATAAGATTATAATGAATACAGCTTCACATATATATTACTTGGTACATTTTCACATATCTTACTAGACGATTAGCCTTAGTTCTTCTTACAAACACTTCCAATAGATAAAATCAGAATTGCATCCTTTGCATTGTATACTGTGTTCATGAAACAAGTTTGCAATTTGCACCAAATGTATATTTTGTAGATATATCATAATGTATCAAAGCATTAGACATACGTAACTAGTACATTCCCATATAAACCAAACAATGTCAATTGCATATTTTAAAAGGCTTACATAATACAAAAGGCACTTCAGTATGCTGTCAATTATCTTTGGTAAATAAACACATCTATTTTTATTTTATATCACAATACTGCATTTCAAACATGTATTTACAATTTGGGAGGAAGAATTAAATACTGAAAGATTTTCCAATTTAAGGAGATTGGTTTTTTATTTGTAGGATAGATAACCTGTGATTCTATGTCAGGAAGCATTTTATTAATAATCCTAGATATTAAATACTTATAGAATAAATAAATCCAATTTTGTTAGGAGTATAAATATGGTTTATAGTTCTGACGACACTAAACTTATTCCAATCTCCTATCTCATTCACAGCAATTGAAATTAACAATTCATGTTTAAGCCTATTAACGAATTAAGTATCAGCTTAACTATTACAAATAATATTAGTAACATTGAAACCACTGAGTTAATATTTTTTACTGCTTTCCTTATTGATAATTATTAAGAGGCGACCCCCTATAGTTTAAACGAAGTAGACTCGATTCTGTATACACCTACCTATACATATCAAAGGAGATGTTCAATATTGGTACTTTGAAACCCTCCACGATAAATTATATATTAAACCAAAAATTACGCTCAGAGGATCTGGAATATACCATTTATGTAATTTTAAACTGCCACATTCTTGAGTAATTTTAAAAAGAGTATACAAGAAATCTATCCTTTAAATCGTATGTTCTCTGATTATACAATAGTAAAAAAATTACATCCCTATTATTGGTCAGAAACAAAATCAAAAAACAACTTGCGTGTTCTAGTTTTAAATAATATTTGACTGACTGACGTTTTGTTGTCTGACTTGCACAGAGTACTTTGTCCTGTCTTATCTATCGACAGTTGTATTTTGGGACTAGCCTCCATATAAATATGGAACATCTCCTTTAAATATATAATCCTTTATTAATATTTGTTCTTGGTATATTACTCTAAAATAAAAACATATTTTATTGGAAGTTAAGCATAAAATTTTTGTTTCAATATGGTGCGTTTTGTGAGATATCACGTATTTCTCCATACTTTCTTAAGAATGCTCTTATTAGAACATAATTTTAATTATATATTTATTATTTATAAAGATATTTGATTTGTTTCGAATGATCAAATTTTAAGCAAAAATAGTTGTGACTTACGTCATTTACTTTTAGTGTATGTTATGTTGAGCTTTTAGGGAGTTTGCACTGTAATTGTATGTGGGAGCCGTCTCTTAACCAATACATTCTTTCTTCATGCATTTCGTTACTCATGCATTTATATTTCTATACGAAAGTATGTTATCGACCATTATAGTATATTTTCATATAATTTGGGGTTAATAATTATAGCACAAAATGTAAAAAGTTATTGCAAATCTATTCAATGTAATAACCTATTTAAAGTAATACGAGTGTCTTTAAATAAAATATAACCATCATATTTATTTCTGTCAATTTTCACGGGTTTAGGATAACTTTTAAATAACCTACTTTTTAGGATAACTAGATGAAGATTAATAGAGTAGATGAGATTATCTTTTAGGATTTTAAAATTTATGACGACAAGATTTCCTATTTTTTAAATATAACCGACTATTCGACATACTCTTGTTTAAAATATACAATAGTCAGCATCAAAAATCAACATTGCAAATGAAGTATACTATTTTAAAGCAAGTCAGTATCTTCAAGGACAAAAATATAAAGAGAAATTCGAGATATTACAATGTTCTTTGTATTAGAGGTTCACATAAACTTTATACAACATTTTAAATGCTGACTAATCGTATTTCAAAAGACATGTTTATACACTGTGTATGTCTTAAAAGACAAGCGGACTTTAACCAATTTATTGTGTTACAGTCAAATTAATTATTTGTGATAGCTAACAGACATTCTGGACTAGAAGCAATAGTTAATAAGTTTATAGTTTTCATCAACAGTATTTAATAGTGTTGCCTATTTGCCTATATCTTTTTATTCTCTAGCTCTAAATACAGATCGAAAACAATCGACAAGTTAAATATTTTGAATATTGATATTTATTCATAGAAATCAAAAGTATCCCTCATTTACTATAGTCCTCTTCGGTAGTTAATCAACATGGCAGTCCAGACACTCAGCTACAAAACGCTCCTAGTGACGTCATACATCTACTAATCATTTTTAAATGTGTAGTTTTATGAATCAGAAATACAAAACAAAGAGATTGTATTAATAAGTCGACTGCCCATTCTAACTAGACACTAACGATGGTCCTTTACCGAGCCAGCTGTATGATCAACGCAGCGCACATTTCAAAGAACTCCATAGTATGGTGACCTTGTGGTTGAGTGGGGGGCGGGGCCAGCGGCGGCGGAGGCACCATGGGTGACGCGGCTTCATCATCAGAGTCCTCCTTTTCGCCAGAAAGGGACTTGAAGTCCAGAAGGTATGATTTGTAGTCTACTTGGTACAGTTGGAGCGACATCTTTACGTATTTTTCTGTCATTTTGTTTAGTGTACGGACTCTGAAAATTGTGGAATAGCATACAAGAAATTTATATAAAGGAAGTAATCATATTTATTTTATTTTCGCTCGACAAATATAGTTTTAATAATAGCTGGTAAAAGTGGGGTCTACTAGGTCGCAGTCTACCTGTATTTCAAACTATCAGGCATTTCACTTTAGTAAACAAAAATACTAAAATATCTAAATTTACAAATTTTACGTTGACAATAAAATAAAATATAGCTATTAAATAATTTGAATGTAACGAAACTAAATACAGTAAGAACATTAATTTTGAAAACATATGCCGTTTTGTAAGTCGACATCAATTAGAAAACTAAACATAAATCTCACCTCACGTGATAAGGATTGATGACCTTCCACTCGTAGTCCAGTGCCTTCATGGCGCGGAAAACTTCAAGCATGATGTCGTTAGGTTTGCTTTGAGATCTGATGCCTAAGTGCCATTTTGCTCTGTTCATAAAGAAAATAATAATATATTACAAGAAGAAATTACTGAATGTTTTAATATTGGGCAGCAGCCGTAAAACATAAAGTTAAATGTTAACGAACACTTATCTGAGCGTGTCAAACGGAACGAATTTAAGAAATCCTTATTTGAAATCCTATCTATACTTCGATGAATCATCTGAATCTGGAAGAACTTCTGAAATCTTAGACCCATTTTAATGACGTCGAATCGACCAATGACGCGCACATTTTGACAGCTGTAGAGCAGTGTTCCCAAAGTGGTTGATATCTACCCCTCGTGGTTGAAATCGAATTCCCAGGGATCGACATAATCAAAAACTAATAAGTTTATAAATTATTATATATAAAATTCTAAGTAATTCTAGGTTAGAATTTTATATCAATTAGAAAAAAAATGACATAAAATAATTTGGCTATGGGGTGTGAGGTTATAAGGAATCTCTGCTGTAGAGCAACGCACGTTACGCAAACTAATACATACCGCTTCTTATTTAATTAAATACAACAATAAGTGATTTTTACTTAATTGAGTCAGTACAAAATTTAAAAAAGCTGTACGATAGCAAAACAATTCTTTCGATTCATAAAAATGACTCAAAGTGCACAATTCTTGAATGTACACAAAGAATACGAAGACGAATACGAAGCAATATACCCAAATTACCAAACATTTCTCATATTTCTGTTTGTGTGAATTACATACCTCTTGACGGGAGTGCCTTTTGTCTTATCTGGCACTGCAGGCTGGGCAGCGGCGGGAGAGTTCTTGTCTCTCAGAGGAGCGATTCGCTCCGGGTGGGGCCGATTAGTTTCATTGCTAGTAGCAGGCGGGGAACTACCTAATTTAAAAAAAAAAGATAGATTTATACACGATGATTTTTTAAATTATATATCTATAGGTAAAAACGAATCAGTTGAAAAAAAAATCAAACGATTTTGGGGCCATTGTGGTGAAAATCATAATATATTATTAGTATTCGAGAAAATCTACAAGAATAGGGTAAGTTGATTAAAAAAAAAACCCGAGTGGTCAAAATCAAACCCTAGGGAAGGTAACACAGGACCGGGGATCTCACCCATTAAAACCTTCAGCAACGTACATAGTCTCATTGCGTACGGCCAGAGCGAAAATAATTTTAAAAATCGTTTCTTTGTGTTCTGCTAATTTTTTGTTATCACCACCCTATCTCAAATTTATATATTTCTATCCTGTGTTACGATAATGATACCTTGTATCATTATATAAAATAAATAAGTCGCAATTAACTTTAGACGGAGCCCATTTTTTTTGGAATTAATTGATTAAGATTATTGTGCAGGATAAATTTTTGGATCGAATTCAAAAATCTCACTGGCAAGATAAAAGTCCTTGATTTCAGCCTTAGCAGCTTCGTCTGCAATTCTCTTATTATCTATGATCAGGTGGTAGGCGATCGCTAGCTGGTCGTGCGGGTCACCACTCAGCAGCGCATTGTGCACCTCATGTTCCTTCACGCCAAACTTGTCACACACCTCTGATATTGCTTCTGTATCGATTACACTGCTATCCTGTTTCATATAAAATAATTATTAATCACAATCGTGTTTCTAAATAAATGAATGGACTAATGACTATAACAAGCAATTTAATTTTTTTATTTCTCATTATGTTGTTTTGTTATAAAGAATTAACGAATAAAAGAATTGAATTTAAGAATTCAATAATTTTTTACATTGATAATTAGTATGAGGTGATAACATGAATACAAGCTAAAACATTCACAAAAGCAAAAAATTCTACTCAAAATGAACCTACATATACCTGTTCAACCGGGGATGGGAACAGGTATCCTGGTAGATCTTTCTGGAACCACTCATGTTTTTTCACATCTTCAATAGTTGCTCTCTTCATTGGGTCCACTTGCAACATCATGCATAGCAGGCTAACAACACTCTTGTTTAAGTACTCTGGTATGGGAAATATTCCAGACTTAATCTTCCGAAATAATGTTGGCACATGTTCATCATCAAATGGTAATGTTCCACATAGCAATGCATACAGGATGACTCCACAAGACCATACATCTACTTCTGGACCAGCATATAATTTTCCAGATATCACCTGAATAATGCAATGGAAAAATGATACATAATAACAATAATTTGTTATTATAATTTTAAGCAGTTATTTAAATAATTTATAGAACTGTTTTTAAAACACACATTTTAACAATAGGTTATAAATTTGAAACACATTTCTAATTATCACTTATTATAATTTTCTTAGTCACATGAATATTATAACATAGTGGTTTGACTTTACCTATGTTCATATCAGCATAAAGTCAATGTATTTGCAATAGGTCTGGTTTCACAGGGGAAGGTTTTTAAATTGATAATTTTCTTGCAACAAGTATAGAGAATTTTTTGGTAAATTATTATATTTGGCTAGATTTCATCAGATATTCAGAATTATTTATATAGATTTACACTATCCTCAAAGGTAAATATATAGTTTACATATATGACCGCAGTCAACAGACTTTTATTGATTGTGTAGGCAAAATATTTTAAAATCAGGTTAAGTCAGAGTAAACTAGAAGCCAGATTGTTAAAGTATAAAAGTGTTCATTAAACTAAGGAACATTTGAACTATACCTCAGGTGCAGCATAATTAGGTGACCCACAAGATGTCCTCAGAAACTCTCCATCCATCATCATGTTAGATAGGCCAAAGTCAGCTATTTTTACATGCATATTGTGGTCCAATAAAAGATTTTCTGGTTTTAGATCCCTGTGCACAATCATGTGACGGTGACAGTAGTCTACACCTGAGATTATTTGTTGGAAGAAGCGCCTAGCCTCATGTTCTTGTAGTTTACCCCGTTTTACAATATAATCAAATAATTCACCACCAGACACATATTCCATTATCATGAATATGTCAGTTGGTGTAGAAATAACCTGCAAAATTGGCACATTGCAAATAAATTTATACTGCTAGTACATACTTATATATTTTTTTTTAGTACTATTTAAATATGTATAAGAATATCTAGCCCAAGGTGTTAGTTTAAGGTGCACAGTATTTATTGTTTTGTAATTATTTAAAATTAAATTAAATTTGATAATACACCTAAGTCTGTTTTTACACGGTCTTTTTGTACACGGTTTTGATATAACACGGTTTGAAAATTGAATATTATATAATTTCAAATCGTGCTAAATGGAATAAAATCGTGTAAAAAAATTAAAAATATTCAATTTTCAAACCGTGTTATATCAAAACCGTGTACAAAAAGACCGTGTAAAAACAGACTTAGGTGTATTAATAATTATTTTAAGTGGAAGATTATCAAGAAACATTACTATAATCAACAATTTGTTACCCAAAGACAAAGTCAATATTTCGATTTGGCTACCACTAGGTGAGTAACTATTAGACAGACTTGTGTATTTAGAATTTAATATAATACCATTTACTTCATATTATTACAAGAAAGAGTATGTCTTAAATATTTATAATAATTAATGTCTCTCTCTCTCTTTAAAGTGTGCAACTCAAGTTAGTGGTTCCCAACTAGCTGTACGTAGTAATTATAAAATAAAATCATTAATCTAATGTGTAATTACAAATATATACATATCAATAATTATATAAAAAATATTGTAAAATGAATGATATATCAATTGTATAATTGACAGGTAAACATTAATTCATCAAGTGAAAAGAAATTAATAGAACAATAATTATGAAAACAATAAAATGTTATTGAAGTAATTATGTCAAAATGTCAAAAAAATATCCTGGCTCATAAAGCAAAAGTAAGCCACAAATAAATCATTGTTGAGCTTGTGTAATGCATATTAGATATAATTTATAAATACAATAAGTATACTTAAATTATAGACCACAATCCATGAAAAATCACACTGATCATCACACAAACAGACATTATCAAAATTTCCTAGGTCAAGGTTACCTATATTTTAATAAGAAACAGTAGGATGTATATTTGGAGTTACCTGATAGAGTTTGATTATGTGGGGATGTCTAAATAGCTTCAGATTCTGAATTTCACGTCTTATTTTGCCCACAACATCAAGAGATTTGATCTTCTGTCTGTTCAGGATTTTTACAGCGACCTTGTGTTTTGTCAGCTGGTGCTCTCCTATTTTCACTTTACCGAAGGTGCCGACTCCCAAAGTGGCACCTAACGTGTAGTGTCCGATTTTAACAATCGGCTGGTTGCTACCACTAGCTACAATTGGTTTTTCAGACATTTTTTGCAATAATCAACAAGACCACTTAGCTGAAATTTACAAGAGTAGACAAAAAATAACTGAATGTTATTACATGGAATTATATCTACTAGTGTAATTTAAATTCTCTATTTATATCACTTTCCCATCGCGGATACATTGAAAATAAAAATAAATAAATTAAAACGTAATACAGAAACAGAAAAACACGAGACAAACTGTCAAAGTATATCATGTCTAAATCTATATATGTCAATTTTTATGACATTGTACATTTTTTCTAGTGTGGTCTCCCTTCTTAAAAGAAAAAGCAAAGAAAGCTCAAGTTCATACAGCCATATATTATAAGATTATTTCATGCTCCGGGATACCGTCGTAATATATCCCTTTGGCCCAAGAAGTCGTCTTTTTACGACTAAAGGTAGGCCTCGGAATTTTTTAATGACTGACGGGATTTTTTTTTTGTAAATTGAATGCAACTTAACAATAGATAAGCAATATTACGATAAAATGATATGAATATAGAATGTTATGTTAATGATTACGATGAAATGATAAACAAATGAGAATGGAATGATAAGATGATGATAAATAAATGAACTAACGTTATAAATTAATGAATGGAAATGAATCACTGAATAATCTCACGTAAGTCACTAATTATTAATATTATTTGTAGTAACAAATAAATTTCTTAAAAAAAAGCACTAAAAATTCTTATTTTTTATCTTTGTTATTTCACTTCATTATCAGTACTTTATATTTAAAAATATAAAATATGGATATATGGCCTGAGCTTCCTTTGTCTTTCCTTTTCAGGAAGACTTAAAAAAAAGTTTATAACTCGCCCCGCCCTGCACTCCCCGCAGCCGTCATTTTCTGTAAAACTGTCTGAAAGAAAAATAGTTTTTTTTTGAGATATTTGTGTTTTACATATAATTAATCGGCATTTTTTGATTATTTGTAATGGATAAATGTAGGCTTTGCCGTAAACCAGCAGTTGTAAGTGTTTTCAAGATTTCCTGTGGGTTTATTATTAATATCTAATAGTTTTATTTTTTTTGTTTTCTATGAGAGATTCTTATTTAAATAACGCATTATTAGCAAACATGTAAGATACTGTCAATGTTTTAAATAGTCGAATTTCATTGTATTAACAATCTACTACAAACAACATAAAAAATATCTATACATCCGAAACCAGCCCGCGTTTTTTTATTGGCTCTCAGTCGTTGTTTTTTTTTGTCTGGCTCTGTACAGCGCCCTGTAAAAAACAAGTGACTTTGTTTTTTTAAGCACCGATCACCGTGTACCTGAACCTCGAACCTTGAAATAAATTTTGTATGTTTATTATATTTAGCAATATTTTAATGTAGAAGCCTTTAGTTTTGTAATAGTATGTGTTGGACAAATTGCTGTTGGATATAAATTTCAGTGCTTTGATTTTGTATATAAGCTATTATATATAACTTAGTCTTTTCTGAAATTACTGTATTTTGTTACATTTTTTATTGAATGAGACAAAATAATGAGACACTGCCAATGCACACTGTTAAAAAATACAAACACTGTTCAAAATACTAAATACATTTTTATGTACCACAAATATCCTACCTAAAAAGTTTTCTGTCGCCAAATAAATTCAATTGTAATCAAATTTTACTTTTCTGATTCAAGAAGTTTTATAAATCTGTTTCAATCCTATGCTCTTTATTAGCCCATCAGTATTTTCTTATCAATAGAATATCTTTTGTGTATGGGTTGTGGGTATTTAACATAAACAAATATTAAATAAATAACCCATTTGGAATCAGAGGGATTCAGACAAGAAACAGCTATCATATGACATAATAAAATTTAAAAGTGTCTGTTATATTGACATCTGCCTGGTCGAGTAGTCCATATGTCTGTCTGGTAAAAGCTATATGTATGTTGTATGATGTATAGAAATAATTTATCTTACTATCTGTGTAAAATGGTGTATGAGTTTATGATGTATAATTGTTTATTTTTAGTGTTAATTAATATAGTATCATCTGTTACCTACCTATTATGTTGCATAAAATATTTACACATGCCTTACACATATTAGTGGAGTTCCAACCTACAGCTCAAATTTATGATGGCACAATCCACACTTCTTGTATTTTGTAACTTTGTTCTGTGTAGCAAATAAAATAAATTAATAAATGTTCTTGCGTTTGTATGTTTATTTAGTATATTTCTAATATTTATGTACTATCTTTCTCTGTTATTACCCATAATACAATCATTTAATTATGCTTACTGAACTAAAATTTTGATTTAGATGAAAGATTACTTTTTCTTATAGGTATTATTAGAAGTGTGAAATGGCAAGTTCCAAACAGACACTATATAATTCCTTTTTATTTTTAGCAACTGTTTGAGACTGGTAAAGCCGGTGTCTATGCATGCTTTAAATGCCAACCACTGGTCCCTGAAGTCACAATTGCTGACACTGGGTCTGATACTTCAGACCCTTTAGAGGGAACACCTACCCTTACAGATGAGGTATGTTTTCTTCATATTGACATTTTTATACAACACAACATTCTTTACATAATTTAATGAAGTTATAATTTGATTGATCTTGTATATGGTAGTTATTCAGTTACAAGTCAATATACAGAATATAATAAAATCTGGGTAAAAAACAGGTTGACAAATTAAAACATGAACATACTCGTGTGTTCGTATTGTTATGCACTACACTGGACATCATAATAAGAATTCACACCAATAAAATAATTTACAGAACACAATACTGTAGTTACTTGCACTCATGATGTTCATAATTCATAAGCCTAACTATATGTTGTTCATAAAATTTCACATAAAAGTTATAAATCCTATCACAAACTTTGTAATCAGTCAATCAATAAACAATAAAAACTTACAAATTTTTTTGAGTAAGATGACTAGAGTGTGATGGTGATATAGGTCTTCTATAATATGTAGTACATTATAACTCAATGATATACTGTGATGTCATTCTTGTACTACTCTGCACTGATCCCTTTAGGGATCTAACAAATATATAACATATAAAACATGTATTATATTTGTTAGCTTTTCTAAACATCTTAGGGAATCTTACTAAGTATCTTATTTTACTTAAACAGGAGGTTTAAATGTTACTTTTTTTGTTATTTCTATTTATTTTCAATTCAATTTGGTTTTACAGTCTAAAAGTGACTTTATCTGCTCTATGCTGTTATTTAGTTCATTAAAATTTAAACAACTTATTAAAATAACCAGTCTGAAAATACAATTAGTGTAATTTTTTTGAAATTGTAAAAAAAGGGTCTTATGAAAATGACATATATAATAAAGAAAGTTATAGCATTTTCTTGGGAATATTTCTTAAAATATATAACGTATCAACTAACCATACTAAGTGACTAAGATAATTATTCTTATTGTAACTTGTAATTTATTCTATAGACTCGGGTCTGAAATAGGTGAATATTATATATATATATTTATCTAGGACTATGTACTTAAATTGGTTGTTGTAGGAGAATCGTGAAAAATCTTTATATTGTGGCATCTGCCACAAGACATTTCAGAAGCCCATGCAGTTGCAGAACCATTTGCGTAACCATCGAGCAGAGCGAAGATTTGTTTGCACCTACTGCAATAAAGGTAAACCTAATTAACAATAATCAATCTCTGTTTAATTTCTGGAAACAAACTACATTGTAAATACAATTATTCTTTTACTAGTTGACTTGGCAAATGTATTTTCATATAAATTATTTCTAAAAAAAATTCTGTAGAGGGCCATCCTTATCACCTAGGGGTATTTAAAATATCTATGACCGAGTTTCAGTCCTAATAAATATACACCAAAAGTCGGGCCGTTACGGAGGAGGTTTTATCTAATGTCCAAGATTTTTCTAAATAAGATGACCAAAATACTTGACTATTTGAAACTGTTATTTTTCTTTAATTATGTTAACTAAGTCAGGTAGTAGTAACAGATTTTTTGTTTCAGCATTTTCGCAATCCAATAATTTGAGGGCTCATCTCAGAATTCACACTAACGAGAGACCATTCAAATGTTCAGATTGTGGGAAAGCTTTTACTCAGGTACATATTTATTTCTTCTGGTGGAAAAATAAAAATAATTGGATTTAAAGAAAACATGTCGTTTTGGCTTGGGGATTACTACTGTTTATCTATAATCAACAAGCCAATGTGATTAGTCTGGATATTATTCGCTTTACTGCTGCTCACTCGTTGGTCACACATCTAACCCCGTCATCACTACAGAATGGCGCCAACTATAATGTTGAAGTCGTTACCTGGATAGGATGTTTAGTGGGTACACTGAACATCCTCTCCGGATGGTTACCGTAATTTTTTTTCAATTATTTGGCCTGGTAACTAAGACCTTTAAGCCATATTTTCATTAATGTAGTTATTATCTTTATTTATGGCTCCAGGATACTGGTGCAATGTAGCCCTTTGCCCCATGGAGTTTTTGGCGACTAATGGTAGGCCCCGCTATTTTGTTAATGACTTACGAGAAAATTTTTGAAAATGGAATGCAATGTAAGTGATTATGCTAAAATGATACGAAAATGGAATGTTATGATAATGATTACGACGAAATGATAAATAAGTAAATGAGAATGAAATAATATAATGTTTTTAAATAAATGAACTTACCCTACAAATGAATGAATGAAAATGAAACACTGAAAAATCTCACGTAAGTCACTAATCAACGCTGAATGATGTATTCCATATATTGCATGAATTAACGATCCTTTTTGCCATAAAACTACACCAATTTTATGACAAAAACAACATTACAACACTACAACACAATATATGAAATAAAACACACAACACCAAACGACCCCCCGCTATTACGCGGCAAAAACTCCGGTTACCGTTATGACGCACGTTGGAGACGACTTGGGCTCGCCCAAAAGCATTTCACCGGGTGGCAGCGTGTGCTTGCTCTTAGAGGCCCTACCGAGCATGCGAGGAGGCTTTCCTTTTCACTACCTATTCCACATCCAATCTAATAATATATTAATCATTATTATTAAATTATCAAACATTTCCACTTTAATGTCTTTAGTGAGTTATAAGGCTTTCTATACGTAATATCCAGTTATTACGCATAACATGCTTTATGAAATTTATATATGATTGAGTGCTTTATGAAATTTTTGTGTGTTAATTAATTCCTAGGTGACTAATTTGAACAACCATGTGCGGCTTCACACCGGCGAGCGACCGTTTGTATGTCCTGAGCCAGGATGCAACAAGGCATATGCACAGGTATCTAGATCTACATCTAAAGGTCTGCACCCACTAGACTGTATCATACTTAGATAATCACCCTTCAGTCAGTCCGTGAGTGTAGATGACTTTTTTTGGTTCTGTGCCGAGACATTTACAGACTGGGTTAGATTTTCGTAGGATCAGTTCATAAATTTTTAGGTTTTATCAAATAATATTATTCTCATACTCATCCATTCTATATAGTGAAAATTAAGCATAACTCAGCTTATTTTATCTTACATTCTAGATATAAACATTATTTAATATTAAATTGACTTTTTATAAGAATATGTTGTGTGTTTACTATGTGTATCTGTAGTTTTTGATTGTTTTAAACTTACGATTATTTAGCGTATTTAATTTTTCTAATATTTATAATCTGACCCCGATTCTGTAGTGTACGAACTAAATTAAATTCAGTAGTACTCTTTCAGTTAAATACAACCAAAAAAAGACAGGTGAGCAGTGACGTTATTTGAAAAAGGTGACTCTTAAGCATTTTTGTATCATTTTAATGAGCATCATAAAACATACCGATTAAAATAAGTCAAAAGTGTATGGATCGTTGAAGTGACAACTAACTTAACAATTCTCAAAGTCATTCTATCCCTTCTTATTGAATTGAATTGAAAGAGATTTAAATAACTTAAATTTAATTTAGTCCGTGCACAACGGAATTGTGGCTGTTATCTGTATTTGTAACACAAGCTCTTAAAGATGCTTGATTTGGGCTAGATAAATGAAAAAATTTGCCCCAACGTTTGTTAGGTGACGAACCTGAACCAGCACCGTAAGCGGCACCTTAACGGGCGGCCCGTGGAGGCCACGTATGACTGCACCGTCTGCGGGGAACAGTTCCACCAGCGGAACCACATGTACACCCACAAGTAATTTTAGTTGTTAATAATGAGTCTAATACTAACCTAACCTTATTTGCTTCATGATTTGAACACTTCAAATATTTTTTTTAGGTTTACAATAGTTTACTTTAAAAATAACGTTTTATTTTGTGTTTATTTATTGATTGTTGTTTAGACGCGAGGCACACGGCGAGTCGGGTCGGTTCGTGTGCGGCGAGTGCTCGGCCACGTTCAGTTCCGAGCGGCTGCTGAAGGCGCACGCGCAGCAGCATGCCGCCGGCGACGACGAGCAAGACCAAGGTTCTAGTATATAATATATTGAGTAATACTGTTTAAGCAAAATCTTGGGTATTATCGGTTATAAAATAGTCGCAGTTTGGCTATACTTCGAATTTTAACATGGCCTTTATAATAGGTTTTTAAATATTTGGCTGTTAGTGACCATGTCGTCGTCATTTTAAATAATAGGTGATTGTTCGGGTGAAGCGGAGGAAGCGGTCCTGACGTGCGTGTTCAGCAGCTGCGGCGCCGTGGTGCGGTCGGCGCGCGAGCACACCGAGCATCTGCTGCGGGCGCACCAGCTCAGGGTGCTGGCCGCGCCCGCCGGCAGCCGCCCGCCCCGCCGCGGCCGCCCGCCCAAGGTAGGTCACCGGCTCAGGGTGCTGGCCGCGCCCGCCGGCAGCCGCCCGCCCCGCCGCGGCCGCCCGCCCAAGGTAGGTCACCGGCTCAGGGTGCTGGCCGCGCCCGCCGGCAGCCGCCCGCCCCGCCGCGGCCGCCCGCCCAAGGTAGGTCACCGGCTCAGGGTGCTGGCCGCCCGCCCATGTTAGGACACCAGCCCAGGGTGCTGGTTTAAGAGTACTACTACAGCCTTCGGTTTACGACGGCATTTGAAAATGCTATCATAGCGATAAAATTTCTGAAAAGCTTGGTTCATTTTGTAAAATTACATTTATATATATATTTTTTTTCAGATTCTTAAAGATCCTCTGGAAAACACAGAATATCACGATGTAAGTGTGCTTTTGCTGGGTTCGTATATCAAACATTTTGATCAATAACCAGTATTCAAAATATAATATATTTTTCAGATAAAAATAATAAAGGAAGAGCACGTTCCTCAGTACGTTCCCAAGTTGAAAGTTCAAAGTTTATTCCAGTAAAGCGACAGCGCTGTTGACAAGCACCAATCTTTTACATTGAGATAATAACAGTAAATGCGTAAGTGAGTTAACATGTAGGTATTATACTTAATATGTAGTACAGGATAAGTGCTTTAATTCACAATAATTTTATATTTTGTATTTTAATTAAAGTAAATAATGTTTATTCTTATTTTTTGTTTAGTACACCGAAAAAAAATGTATAAGTTTTTGTCCATATAGGGGCAGATTATTCATTCGTCAGATATTTTTAACTAGTGAATAATTTTGACGTTTTCATATCTTCTTCAGAATAACTGTGCCAAAATTATCCATTATATAAAAGTTATCTGAGTGTTGAATAATTGTACAAAATCATATTAAAACAGAAATCATGATAAAAATTCAATTTAAAATACTGTTTTATCTATAGCAACATTTCTTGTAAAAATACGCATTTTAATGTTTGCAATTTATTGCTTAGATTTTATTATTGTAAGTTAAAAACTTAAAACAAAATTATTTTCAAGTATTTTAACAAATGTTGATACTATTGAGTGATCTCTAAAATTTTATGTTTTTATTTGTTGCATTCTAGGTCTATAACTTAAAATAACTTAATTAATTTATATTTTGACATTCTCAGTGTAAATGCAAAATAAATGAATTGTAAATTGTTTACAAGCAAGAGTAGATTAAGGACATAGTGTCGTTTAAGTGATATTAGTAAGTGCAATTTTCATAAAATTTAATCATAAAAAGCTTAGCGTAAGAGAAGTATTTATACAATATCATATATTTTATTTATACATAACATTGTTTAATGGGATGGACTACAGAAAAAAATTGTTATCAGACCATATTATAATAATGGGATTATTGATTATTCCACTGAAATAAATATATGAGTTGTTTGACTATTTTCAAAAACTGAAAGTCTTCCTTCAATAACTCTTATCAAACCATACTACAATATTAATTAAAAATGTCTAATTGCTAATTTTAATATAGATTGAAACAAGTACTTATTTCTTCTATTTCACTGCTTTTGGTGTATAGATTCAAAATATAGATTTTATATTACGGCATCGATTTTTGGTTCGTGAAGGACACATTGAAGAATAATATTTAGAGAATATTCTACATAAAATCGCTCTTATTATGTTTCTTGATTTAAGATTGAAAAAAGGTTCGAAATTACTTTACAAAATACTAGATTCAACGTCGGCACTTTCCAAAACGGCAGAATTAAACCACTACACTTACTTGGTCAGTAAGCCCGGCTTGTGTTGAACATAAAGTCGTTATTACATAGCTACAAAGTTGGTTTTTGCTAAACCTTTTTAATCAACGTAAAATATGCGCTATGCGGTCAAAACAAGAATAGGATAACGTTCTCAGTAATTTCTGACGTCATACATATAAAACTTCGTTTCATTTCATTTGTTTCGCTCTTTTTGGCAAACCATTTGCCAGAAACTGAGCGAAGATTGAAAGTAGATTTTAAAATAAAATAAAAAGCGTTTATTTTGGACTGAGTCCACAGTGTTAGTAACAATACCGAACTTAAAAAAATACCTTATTAATTAATAAAAGATTCAACGTTTATTCTATGGAAGTGGCAGCGCTGTTAACAAACATCAATCTTATAAATTGAATTGTTTTACTTCATAAAATTTTTATATTTGGTATTCTAATTAAAGTAAATAATGTTTACTGTTTTTTTTTGTTTAGAACAGCAAAAATCATCGTATAATTTTTAATAAAATTTCATCCAAAATATTTTTTGTTCCTAAAGTAGATTATTCAATCGTCAGATATTTTTAACCAGTAATAATATTGACGTATTCATATATTTTTTTGAATAACCGAACATGCCAAAATTATTCTTTTTATAAAAGTTATCTGGGTATTGAAAAATCGGTCCAAAATCATATTTAATACAAATGTCTATCAACTGCATACAAATAATGTTAAAAATTCAATTTAATAAAATATGGGTTATAATTAATTTTAGGGTCTGACGAGATTTGAAACAAAAATGTCTAATTTGATTTGTTGAAAATTATTAATATTTTTATAATACAAATACGGTTATTATTAATTCAACGTTTGTTCGCCCGGTATTGTGGAATGAAGAAACTCAATTTTAAATAACTATACTTATTTTGACCGCATAGTATATTGTTAAGTTTGTACAATCATAAAGATCCTTTCATGAGTTTCAAGTTGGACTTTGCATGCGATGATGTATCTAGTGTTTTATTAATCTACTTATTAGTAAATGGCCTTAACTAAATTATGTTTTGGAGATTGTAGGAACATTATCTTTAGATGTAAACTTTAATTTAAACAATTCTTAAAATCTATAACTATTTAAGTATAACTACGTTTGATATACTGTATAAATTAGAAAGGGGATGGAGGAGGTTTTAGAATTACCCGCCCAATGTATTCAGAAAGTTTCATGTCATCTTTAATAATTTTGTCCACATAATTTGATAATAATATCAGTATTTAGGAGATTGTTTAAAATGAATCATAAGTTATTATATTTTTTTAGTTTTTCCTTATGTTTGATGTAATAGACATTTGCAAAGACGAAAACAGATGTCCTTCGTAAAGCAATAGAAAAAATAATGGGGATTGTAAATATAAAAGCTTGTTTAAAATTCTCGCATTTTCTGTTTTCTTAATTGTAAATGTGTTTTGTGTGGTGAAATTAGAGAGTTTAAAATACCATCTTCCTTCGGAATAATTAAATGGGATCTAAAGAAAATTGTCATTATCGTTAATTTACAAATCGTGTATATTTGGGGGTAATTGTACGCCATAGAAATGAAAAAAGGCTACATGTGTAGGCGATGATGATGATGTCTACATTTAAAGTGTCTGCATTCAGTCGCATTGTTTGGAATAAGCCTTGGTAGACGGGGAATATATTAGAATATCCTAATTGGTCTTGCCATATTTAAAAATGAGTTGTTTTCTTTACTGGTAATACCGGAGTTGAAGATTGAGCAATTTGATTTGTAAGTGACTCTCTGATGGCTCCACGTGCTTGCTAGGGTAGTATTAGTGTAGGCTAAGGTGCAAATGTTCCTATGTGTGTCAGAGTAACGAACATATAATATGGTTATAAGCCGTGAGTTGTACAGTCGACCATTTCAATATGTCTAGCCTTGTTAATTGTCGTACGTCGAAGATTTTCTATTAACATACAATATCTTAACGAATTATACAAATTTCAATTTGTCTTTTATTTTCACCTAATTTAATTCCAGTTCCAGAGATTGTATGTATCTACTTTTTGAAAATCCGTGACTTAGATTAAAGACAATAAGGATGATATTTATTAAAAGTGGGTATATATTATTTCACGTGTCTTAATAACACCCTCATAAAATTTCAACGTAAGGATCGAGAAGTAAAAACGCGCTACATACAAAGTGTGTCCTGTTTTAAGGTGTGTCCTAATACTTATATTAGGACCTAAGTCCCTTAGGACTTAAGGTGTATTCAATTAGTTTTTAAATTTCAAATAAGATCCTGGTGAGAAAAATATTGTATTAATTCGGACAAGAAAATGTAAATGTAATGTAGAGTCACTGGTGTAATTATGCCGCGAGGTTTTCCAACTTGTGCGTAAGGATCAACGGCCGCTATTTATTTTGTTTTCCGATAAAATGACTGTTTTGAGTATTTAAAGAAAGAAAGAAAATATAAGTAAAAGTTGGTATAGTTGCATTAGTTATATAGTAGGTCTAGTTGGTATGTTTAATAAAAATAATTAAATTGAAACAATTTGGCTAAACTGTCAATTATAAACCAATAAACTATTATAATACTTTTAAAATAAAAATTACTGTACTTATCAAGTATTTTCACCGACTTGTACTTATCAAGTTATAACTTCGAAAATTATGTTAAAAGTTAGAAACTTTCAAGGAGTCAATTAAAATAACTACCATCCTGTCACATCAAGCACGGGCCATTCTTCGATAAAAACTGCTTAAGACTTTTTTACAATACGTATACACCTAAGTCTGTTTTTACACGGTCTTTTTGTACACGGTTTTGATATAACACGGTTTGAAAATTGAATATTATATAATTTCAAATCGTGCTAAATGGAATAAAATCGTGTAAAAAAATTAAAAATATTCAATTTTCAAACCGTGTTATATCAAAACCGTGTACAAAAAGACCGTGTAAAAACAGACTTAGGTGTATGTATTTATTTTAGTCTCGGATGTAGCAGCATCTATTCAAATTAAGGCAAATTACTATATAAAGAGCCGTATTTACTATAGATGCCCAGCCATTTTGGCCATTTTCACCTCTTTTGTTTGAACTTGGTTGAACCCTAATATCTAGTATCTAAGTAGGATGGAGGTACTAGGTAGGGTTATGTCTTAGATGTTAAGCGGTTAGTTTTTTATTTTTAGTAAGCTTGCCGCTACCTCACAGCTATTAGTAAATTATGTAGTTAATGATATAAATCAAGTTTTAATGTAAGTTTCGATTATCGGTTATAAGTATTTTATGTCTGTTTATAATATTATTACATTGATCAATAGCAACTCATTGGCCACTAAAAATGAACAGGAAGCGGAACTCGACTCTAAAGAAATTAGTGATTGTGTTCTGTTTTTAATGCAGTGCAGATGTACATTGGAATTGGGGGAACGCGTGGTGACTCTGGACGGACCATGATAATAAATAAATAAAATGGTGTTTTGATTACCTTTTGCTAGCTGAGATAGAGACCTATGCTGAGTGTCATGCACTAAGCATTATGAAGAATATAGGCTTACCTTTTGCTAGCTGAGTTGAGAAAACACCCCACTATCTAGGCTTGGCTAGGCTGTATTAGAATTACATTATTCTATACTCAACCAATATTAATAAAATTACAATGAAAAAAATGTTTTCCAATAACAACTTTCCTTATTCGTAGATATATTTTGAACTTACATGTTATAAGTAATCAGTTGCCTACTTCTGGTCCTCTATTATTACTTATTACCAATTTTGTGTATAATGCCAAGAAAATTTCCGGATGTAATAAATTATATAATAATTTATTTAATTGTCCATGAACGTAATAGGCGGTAACAGGTTTTGTACGACTGCCTGGAAAGTGGTGACCATAAAGTATCGCGCGCTAGAGTAGTCTAGTACTGTGCGTGTGCTGGAAATTTAAATACATGAGTTTGTTAACCAACCAAGATAAAAGAACAGTCAAGTAAGCAGGTAGATACGTATTCAAAATAAAAATATTTGTGTTAAATAAAGTGCCAGCATTTTAATGTAGATTTTCCTGTCTTTGTTACAGCCAATGGACTGTTGAAGTTGTAGGTAGCTTGATATAACCACACCTTAACAAGTCATAAAACTGTGGTCACTGTGGTATCCGAGTGAAAGGGTCACCGGTATCAGCACTTAGGGGGGCACTACTAACTACTTTGTTTAGAATTTGGCTACTAGCTTTGGTGAGTTAATTTAATTGTATGTTTTTTAATACATTAAAAACACAAGTAATGTTAGAGAGGCTAAGTAGGAATTGCGAAATTTAACGATAATTTTTTACCGAAGACAAAACTTATTATCCTTTGAGTCAGTACTATTTAATTTTATTGTTTAATTTTTTTTACTGTTGATACATTTATTTATTGTATTTAAAATGCGCACAGTACTGTGACGTATATAGGCTGTTAATGATAATGATGATGGCGATGATTCACTAATTCATATTTTTCCACTAGTAATTAAAGTAATAGTAAATCCTGATGGACCGGTGGGTAGGCAAGACAGCTTTGGTCACGGGGGCCAGCTCAGGCATCGGCGCAGCCATTAGCGTGGGGCTAGCTGACGCAGGGCTCAACGTGATAGCGCTCGCCAGAAGGCCGCATCTCATTGAGGTAATTGGATATTGCAAAACCGGGGGGTACAATATGTACTCTTAATTTCCATTTAATTTAGGCCAAAAGGTTAATGCACCAAAATAACCAAACGAATGGAATTAAGAATCAAACATAATAGAATAATAATAATAATACACCTTCAAGACAAACACATAAATATGGGCTGAAAGATTATAATGAAAACAGTCACTATTTATTATCGATATAATACATTTTTTTAAACTAGCAAAAGTTGTAGCACAATTGACGGACGTCTTGTTGAGTGGTCATAATCCTTGTCTAATTAGCCAGAATTTGAAACCCGGTGGAGACAGAAAGTTGTAAGATGAGTACGTATATCTGTTCACAATTCATGGATTTTATATTTATTTTGTAAATTTGTATGTTTATTTAGTATATTTCTGATATTTTATCAATATTTCTCCTTTATCTAGTATCCAGAATATAAGCTCTTAACAATGCTAATTTCGGGCTAAATAATAGTTGTGAGAGTGAGATTTTTTATTTAGATAAAAGTCTGTAAGTCAAATTTTATTGGAATTATGTAAAAAGACCGTTTCTATAAATTAATAAGCCTTGCGTTTTGTAAAACCTTCCAGTAATAAGATCCCATTAACACTATCTCCCCAACGTCGCAACTAACAGGAAATAAAGTCGCAAGTCAAGGGTGATGGCGCCATTCACGCGCGGCCGTGTGACGTTTCCAAACCCGAAGAGCTGGCCGCCACGTTTCAGTGGGTCGAGGACACTTTTGGCGCTGTTCACGTAATGGTTAACAACGCAGGCGTGTTCCACGGTGGAAATATTACTGGTATTATCTTTAATCAGTTTTAAAATTCTTTAAATATTTTCAATAGAGTCTGTCTACAAAATTAAATCCATTGTAAAAACACTTAGGTAAATGGATATATCTATATTTAATCGTGCGGGTTATACTCTTATCAAATATTATCCAATGAAATCTTTTACTTGGTATACCTATCAAATTAATTAGAGTTATGATGGTTCCTCCTGATATTCGTCAGATACAATAGATTTTCTATTGTCTGTAAGTGTCGGTTATCTGGCGATTAAGAAAAGAAAGTTTTCAAATAATATATATCTATAGTAAATAAGAAAGCAATGTATTCGTAGGCATAGCTAACAACCAAGTTAGTGACGAGAAGATACACTCCACGATTGACACCAACACGACAGCGACGATCTTGTGCTCGCGGTACGCCGTCTCATCCATGAAGAAGCACGACTTTGATGGACATATAATCAATATTAACAGGTTTGTACATATAAAATTATACAATGAATGGAACAATTAAAAATTAGTTATTATAATTGATTTTCTACATTCTTTAGTGGGCATTACAAAGAGAATCTACTCCATTTCTATCGTATGAATACACTTTTGATTCTATCTATCCTTCTCTCCAATATACCGCCGTCAAAATACGGCTTTAATCTATCATGCCAGTAATCAAATAGATCTAAAGGTTGTTTGAACAGGTTTTGGTGAGGGATCTCAGTATTGAATCCATAAATTCTAGGTTAAAATTCCGGTAGTACCCACACGTACTACGTATAACACTGTTAATAGTATGGTAAATAAAGGATAATTATATTGTATACAGCATCGCGGGACATTACGTGCCAGCCTCACCTGCGTTCAACATCTACTCGGCTAGCAAGTACGCGATCAGTGCATTCAGCAGAGCGCTCACTAACGAACTGGCTCACCTCAACAGTGCCATCAAAGTTACCGTTAGTATACCCTAGGATAGTAAGCACTCAATCAGCGCAACCAGAGTTAGCGCATTTCAACCAGGTGAGGTAACGACGAGGAATAACTGCTTCATGTGCCTTCCGAAGACCAGTGGAGCTCGAGATAGCAAATTTTAATTGATTCACCCGGGAAATTCCAACGTGAGAGTTTCTTAATCTTAAAGCGCTGGAATTACTATTTGCTGTACCTATACCTACACCAATTATTTTTTCAGAGTATTTCGCCTGGTTTAGTTGACACCCCGATGGCTGCTTCTGTGCAGAACATGCCGATTTTGTCGACGAAGGATATCGTGGACGCAGTCATCTACTCGCTGTCTACGCCACCGACCGTCAATGTAAGTAAACGCTATAACTTTTACAGGGTAGGTACTACCCTATAAAAGTTATAACGTTACGTTTACCTATCAGTCGGGACTTCAGCTGTTTTCACCCTAGGTTAATTAAATCCCTGATTCTAGTGTTTGTAATGAAAAAAATAATTTTTTATTTAAGTAACAGCAATAGTCTTAGGTCATAGACAATAGAACAATAACGCCTTATTTAGGTACTTTTTTCTTTTGCAGATAAGTGAATTAACTATCACCCCGGTGGGCGAGAAGAGGCTTTAAAGGCTTTGTCGATTTAATCTATGTGAATAATACCTATTAAATAAACGTATTACATTATGTAATTAATATATAGAAAACTAAAATTAAATGTGTTTTTTAAAACCATTAAGCCTACCTAATAGGTATACCTATAATTAGAATACATTCATTCAAAGAAATTATAAACTGTTGTGTTTGTAGGTTCCCGACTATTATTTATGATAAACTCATAAACTTGAATAGAGACGATTGTAATGTAATGATTGATTTCAGCAATACATATTAATAAGAGTATGTCTAAAATTCAGCAACCAGCAACACGATACAGAACATACAGTTGACTAGAAGTGCTTACAAAATCATAGACTAGTTAACTTTATAAATATACCACACTCTCCCCTTACATATTTAATCTATTTGGTGGGCGAGGTTCTCGGGAAGATCGTTTAACATGAGCGAGAGTAGGGACTTTAGGATCAGGACACACAGAAGAAGAACTAGATGGTACTGCTATAACCTGCTTGGAGCAGGAATACTAGGTGAAACTACTGGAATTGGAATAGGAATATTACTCCAATATGGAATAACATTAGGAATCGTAGGAACAGATTGATTTACAATATTCCTCCCCATGGTAACATTTTGAAATTCTACATCTTTCACAGATTTACTATTTAAAGGAGCATAAGACAATTGATTTAAGTGTGCCATTTTAAATACTCAATTTACAGATACTAAATACATCATAACAATAATAGCTTTCACAGGTGGTAAGTTTTGACCAAAACGAACTAAAACTAAATAATTTTCACGAAAATGAAAATTGCAAGGACTCTTGTTTTTGAGCTAATATGAATTTGATTTAACATTGAAAATTTAGTTCTTGGCTTACATATCATTAACATTGCATTAGGTGATTTAACATTTACTGTAGTTTCAGTATTTCTGTATGACAATAAAAAGATACTCAATTTAATATCAATATCCTGGTTCACCATTTTTACATAACAAAATTCTTTTAAGACCTTTTTTCACAATCTGTACATTCCTCTCTACAAAACCATTTGCTTTCATGATGATACGGTGGAGACTTAGTTACTTTAACATTTAATTTAGTATAAATTCAAAAATATATTAGAATCGAAAGGGAGGACCCCATTAATACTTACGATTTCACTAGCAGAACAATGACGCATTCTTTTAACTTTATTTACTGTAACTATCACAAAAAAATTTAAAAATAGTGTTCTTTATTAAACTCAAAAAATCAATATGGTCTCTTTCAAATGGTTTATTTGTTTGCGGCCATGGCAGCGACACATGAATTTACTTTATTTAAATATCTATTGTTATATTAGGCCACCAAAATGAGGGTCTAACTATCAACTTTCTGACAATACCTGGATCTCCATCATGCAACAAATCTAAAACTTTTTCTTGTCACTTCAAAGGAACCAAACAATAAACAATTTAATTTTCAATTATAGAAATTTAATAACGCAATCTGAAATAAGGTAATATTGCTTGATCAGTTATAAAGGTTCAAGCCATCCTTTTTAAACATCATGCCTAGACAAGGCATCCGCATGACATAATAATTATCTTTTTCTGTGTTTTTTTTCTAAAGCTTTGCCGATACAAATTTATTAGAGGAAGAAAGGGTTTGCGATTGATGCTTTTAAGAAGTGAGTAATTTTGGCTATACTTGGAGTGAAAATACGCGGTAAAAATAAGAATAGGATGGATAAATCGTGGAAGAGCTCGTTGGTGTAGTGGTTCGAACGCTCTGGTTTCTTTAACTACAACATGCAACTTCCGCCATGATTGGGTCAATCAAATTTGTAACGGCTTAACGTCTCTTCCGAAGTACGATTAAGCTCAAAATATTGAGTTTAATCTTACTTCGGAAGACACGTTCAGCTGTTGTTTCCGGTTGTTACGGCAAGTGCTTTTGCCCAACAAGGGGCATTGGATCAGCTTAGTGATGTTATGGCCCAAACTCCTTTTATGTCATGTTTTATTGTTCTTATATGTAAATAAATAAACGTATTTTTTTGTATATTCATAGTTGCATTTACTTATTTTCTCATTAAGGCTGATTGAAGAAAGTAGTGAGGAAGTGAGGCAGCACTATTTTAAAATTTCAGCGACATACTGAAGAATCCCTCTAAAATCATTCGCTGCGCTCTGAATTCAAAAAATGCTCTCTCCTTTAAAATTGTTCTTTGCTCCCGTGATAAACAATCTACTATTTGTTGATATATAAATTTATATTGACCGTATATATCCTGGACGTGCGAGTAGCTAGGCTTGGTAGTACTGCGGATAAAAAAATACTCAAGGAAATAAATAACCAAAAAATACTTATTATGTAAATTATTTATATTTCAGAATAGCGAGAAAACAATCACTTCTGTTGTAGTTCTGTAGGCGAGAAGAGACTGTAATTGCTGATAATTATGATCAACTAAGAACATACAAAAAAAAACAATTTAAATTTATGACTTTTTATTGTTCGTCTTAAAGCTTATTTATGGCACTACAGTTTCAAATTATGATTTGATCATGAAATGTTGGATTACGATGATGCCATGCCGATAATCCGGGATATAAAATGTAGGAGGGCTCGAAAGAGATCCATCTTCAGAGTCCACAGGGGAGATGACTGATGTTTTTCTGATGATCCATCATTCTGCTAAGAAAATAATATTATTATTAGTTAAAGTTTTAAGCGAGGTTGCATACACATAACTGAATTAAGTGGATATGTAAATTTTGCCAATAGAAGTTATGGATAGAAGATTGCAAGTGATCAAATTTATAAATAATCAACAATTACATCTACTTTCATACCGTATTAAGGATCAACAAGGTCGAGTATTGTATTGTAATTATAGTACGAATATATATTATATACTAAAAAAATTGAAAAGTAAATATATTAAATATCAATGTATAAAATTTCAAAATATAAACGACTCGTGGCTGAACAAATGTTTGTGTCTTCGTGTTAATCACATAAAAGTTTCTGGTCCCGTACCTCAACATAGGTCTCAATTCTACCATCCAATTATTATCTTATTAGTTTTTTTATAATCGCTATACTAAAAACACATTTATAAGTAACTTTTTATTAGGATATAGATATAATAAATATTTCTGCAGGTAAAAAGGAAAATTGAAAACATTTCTTTATACGTATACGTACAGCGTACAACTTTCATAGATTAGAAGTAATATTTTTTATAAATTAAGATGATAGAATTATGTAGCGCTTATAAAACTTTTCCATTAACTCAATGTTGACAACAAAATAAACAAGGTTGGTATCTAAAAGTACATGTATCAAATTTATTTGCAATTATCAATCTAAACAATTGTTTGGTTCATATTATTATCTGCTCTATAAATTTTCTGGAACTGGTCGTATCTCCTCCAAGGTTGGGAACTGCCACTAGAACTGGTCTTGGACATATCACCCAGCAGTGACATTATTAAGCTCAAGAAAAATCCAGCAGAATCTGCCATCTTATTTCCGCCATTTTCTTCTGGACTCGCATCTGGATCTACTCCCTAAAACAGGAACACAACAGTCATTTTGTGGAATGTTGTAAAAAAGACCTTTGATATTTTTTTTAATATGTAGAAAATAATAAATAATAAAGATAACATACCGCACTCGTGCCTTTCACTAATTTCGACACCAAGTTGCCGAAAAAGGCGCCATTATTATTCTGCAAAGTTTACAACTATTTTAATGTAAGTGGGTTTAAACTCAAAAAATAAGAGAAAAGCTCACTAAATATTGAACCACATTACGGAATCATCTATCCGTAATATATAAAATTTATGACGAATTTTTTCGATTCGAATTCGACAAAAATTTGAAAAAACGTCCTTCTTTTTTGTCACTTTTATATTAAAAGATGACAGTATAAAGTAAAAAAAATTAAACTCAACCTAAATACTTATAGTTCTTACCGCACCGCCTCCTGTGATAGTATCCAATGACGTTAATAAATAACTTCCTATAACTGCTCCAGGATTTTCTTCGCCTTCTGACTGAGGAAAAAAATAATTTGTCTTAAATCTCTTGATACAATTTAATTTTACCACCATATATATTATATTAAAATAAAAAAAAAAAAAAAAAATAAAAAAAAAAAAAAAAAAAAAATAATAAATAAATAAATATAATAAATTATAATCCAATTATATATATAATTGAACTTACCAATAAACCAACGAAAAGTCCTAAGCCTGAAGCTATTAGAGCATTGACATCTATTCCATCGCCCTGAAAATATTATTAAATTACAATTTGCTAAGAAAGCTCAAACGAGTTCCAGTTTTGAAGACTCAGAGTAGATAATCCATCAATGATTTCGAAATATTCAACAAATTATTGAAATTACTAAGATAAATAATGAATAACTAATGATAATGAAGTATTATTTACTCACACTCAGATTGACTACAATACCACTTATGGCCGCTAATAAGGATCCTAAATCCGATTGTCCGTCCTGAAATATTACGGTTAAGTGAATTCAAAGTAATTTTTCACAATGTTATTACTACTAAAATAATTTGAACACGTACTCCTCCACTCAGTCCTGCTAAAAGACCCAAAACTCCACCACCTTGTCCATCACCCTCTGGTGGTTCATCATCATAATCATCAGAACTGTTTGAAGCATTCCCTGCATCATTGTCTTCACTGTTCTCCTCTGGACTATTGGAATCTTCACTGTTCTCTGAACTCTCAGATTCCTCTGTCTCTTGCCGTTGAAATGGCGGTGCTGGAGGTGGTTTCAAAGCTTTTACTTCTTCAATTTCTATTTCATTATCAATTAAATCTTTTCGTCGAGATAAAAATTGCCCTTGATTGTAGCCTAGAGATTGTCTTGCAATGCTCCATAGAAAAGACTGGAAGTGAAGTATTTATTTATGTCTTTGATAAATTAATTAATCTATCGAGTAATAAACTGTTATAGTACATGTACTAAAAAGAGAGCTCTTACCTTTGTTGTTATTGCTACAGTGCGACATCAATATCAAATCACAAATACTTCACAGTGTGGGATAATAATATAACGAATTAAGCATAAAAATGTGACAAAACATAAATTGCGTGGTTGAAAAGCGGCGAAATGCAACCAATTCAAGTCATAAAATACCAATGCGAAAAATAGTGGAAAGGTTATTTTTTTATCTCCTAACATTGTTTTTAAGAAAAAAACGAGCACAATGATGAATCTTAAATTCATTATCATGTGAGGATAGCAACTTTATTGTAGTGTTGTTTCGAGAAACACAACGTGCTCTCGCAAGAATATGCAAAAGTGTTTAAATTCAATTTTAAAAAGTTTTGCCCACTTTTCAAAATACCTGTATTATATTTACACCTTTAAGCACTAAGCATTAAGCATTAACACCTTTTTGAAAACGTGTGCGGAAAAATAAACCGGGTTAAAAAAGGGTATCCAACCGATTCAATCCAAAAAAAAATATAATACGAAGTAAAAGCGCAAAAAATATAAGTTTAAACCCAAAAACTTCCTAACTAAATAGAGGTTATTTTATACCAACATTCATAAAAAAAACAAGTATTCCAAGCATAATCATCTACAAGTATAAGATTTTAAATGGAGTGACAGTCCCAAAAAGAACATTAAATGTAGTCACTAGTGTAAGCTGCTGAAATCTAATATTCAAAAGTATACAATTTCATTGTTAAAAAAGTGCTTTGTGCAATAACAAATATTAAATTGCATTGATCACAATTATCAATGCAATTTAATATTTGTAATAATAAAAAACCTTTGTAGCAATGTAAGTGGTCCCACTTGAAAATATTTAAAATAATAAAAATATTAACTATATAAGGGGAATCAAACTTGTTGAAAGTTGATAAATGCTTACTTCAGGTGCATACGAATTCTGAAAGAGAGATCCAGCCAGCCTAAGCAAGGTTATGATATTGAGGCCAGCCGTGGTCGGCTCCGGCTTCATCAGCTCGCCAGTTACTTGGTCGTCATCGTCCTCGAAAGGGTCCATAGTTGGTGTTATTGAACTAGTCGATGTGGATTGTTGGTTTGAACTTGGAATTTCTATTTCCTGTAAAAATATTACAATAAAGAAAGAAAGTTAAATTATTTTTTAGTTCATTGACTTACACTCATTTTTTAAAAATAAAACACTTAAAACTAACATCTACAATCAAATCGTTACCACTCAACCCTGAAGGCGGCGACGATGGAATGTCAGATGGCGCTGGCTTTCAGTGGTATCAGAAAAGAAGAGAGGAGCCCTACCGACATCAAAATTTCCCAATTCACTGTGCAAACCAAATTATGAAGTTATAAAAATAAATATAATTATTATTTTTCTATTTATTTTATCGAGCTTTATGTATAAGAATCCAATAGATATTTTAAATATTTTTTTATTAACTGTAACATTATAGTGCACAAAATTCAATTAATTCAACAAAATGGCACAGACACGTTACAGTAAATATTATAAAAAACACAGAACCGCTGCCTAAGTGTTGGAAATTTTAATGTTAAGAAGGAATTTTTGTAGAATTCTTTTAAACGAAGTGACAGTGTTACAACTTCGAATCAGTGGTGGCAAAATTGTCCAACGTTTTGTTGCCGCATAGCGAAAGCTGCCACGAAAGGCAGCAGTTCTGTATGGTTGGCCTAATAATCGTGATGCACTCCTTACAGAACGATAAGAAAATTTAATTTTGTCAAACAGGTATGACTGTTCTCTATTATTTATGACCTTAAAGGCGAGCGCTGCGAAGTACAAAGTGTGCCGTGCGGTCACGTTCAGCAACCTGTTGTGATTTAAAAAAGGTGTTACATGGGAGTATCAAGGAATGGTCAGACAATACCGAGCACATACATTCTGTACATGCTACAACATTTTCTTAGTACGTGCCAAAAGACGGCATCAGTGAAGTCAATTTGGAAATAACTAATGTTTCGCACAATTTTACTGTAATTTCGACGAATAAAGTAGTCTGAAAGGTGTCAAACTTTCAGAGGTACGTTTCTACAAGGAACACAACCACGCTCTTAAGTTTAGTTCAGACTATTATAAAATTTTATACTATTATAAAATATAATAGTATAAAATTGGTATTACCGTTCTTTGCGGAAGGTACGAAATGTTCAGTAAAGGTAAACAATTAAGTTTACTCTGTTTTTAACGTCTTAAACACTACAAAAATATTAATAAATTACTCACTGATATATCTACAAGTGGTTTGCCAGAGTCTCTAAGTTCATTGTCAGCAACATCTCTTTGTGGTCTCAAACGGCCCACCGGCGTACAGAATGTCTGCCCAAGTAGACACACGCACAGTAAACCAGACAGATATTGCTTGCTTTCCATTGTTGCACCGTCTGTTGCAGCGGCAGCGTTAATGAACTTATTTAATTATAATCTACATTTTATTGTTCTAATGTAATAATTGGAATGCAGTAATGTGAGTTAGGTTAACTGTTTTGTACTGTTTCATGTAATTGTACTTTAATTCGATGTCTACGTACTATGTAATAGAGAAAACCATTTGTATTTTGACCACATGATTTGCAGGTTCCTGAGTCTTTATTTGCTATTGATTATTCGTCATCATCAAGAAAGGAGCTCTTTTTTTTCAATACTTTTCTATCGATTTTTGTATTGATCTAGATAAGCAGGTAAACCTATCAGAAATATGTAGTTAAATAAAATTAGTTAGTAGCGTAGGGTTGAGAGCTACTGCATTTTAACCCTTAGCTGTTAAATTTTTACACGACTATGCATTAGTAGTACAAAAAGATGATACAAACTCTTCAGATCACCGGTGATGGTTTACCACAAGGGAGCGGTATCTATGCTTTATCACTGCCACCTTGTTTCTATTTCGAAATATAAAGCTTCTATTGCTTCTGTATTGCCTCATTGAACGAATAAACGAACGAAATAGCTGACGACACAACTCGAATATCAAAACATCCTAGTTCTAGTAGTACATACCTTTAACTACTGCCATTTTCATTTTTATACGAAATATATACACTGCTCTAGTTCTATGGTTTTTAAATAGTCACTATTGTTGTGTACAGTTGATCGGTTCTTCAGTTTTTAGGAAAATCTTTTGGGAACTAAATACAACTCGTATATTTTCACTGTCTCTCAATACAAAATAATCTCATAATTAATCAACAACGCCCAACTTCTTAGTACACTGTGAGCTATTACAGTGTTGTTGCAAAGCGAGCTTGAACAGACTCCGATTGGTCTAGCGGCAGCCCGTAACACTATCTTATAACAATACTTGGTTCCGTTCCAGAATACAGGGTGTTGTTAGTATAAAATTATTAAAAAAAAGACATAGAAATATCAATATCTACAACAAATAACATATAAGATATCATATCAGTTAATAAATTATAAGAATATTAGCCATCGATAAAATATGCATACTAATTGTCGCATACTTTAAAATTAGAAAGTGTAAAACTTAATAAGCTGATGAAGTTGCATTGTATAAGTACTTTACGTATGATAAAAATGTTCAAATCAATTACAAATAACATACCCTAGCTATATTTACCTGCGTTTCACTCTACATAAGCTGGTATTGTATATATTCGTCTGACTTGAACTTAATTGTACACCTAAGTCTGTTTTTACACGGTCTTTTTGTACACGGTTTTGATATAACACGGTTTGAAAATTGAATATATAACTGATGACGACAGCAATTAAATTTGTGTTGTTGTATTTATGATTATCACTTATTCTATTTTATTTTATTTTTTACCTTAAAAATTGAATAACCTATTCTTTTCGTTCACAACATAGTTTTTTAGTTCCTGAACTTGCCATACATTTAATTTATATTACTTTTAAGATTAGAGTGCATATCTTTTTTATCATTAATTACTATGCTTGTGAAAATAAGCATTATATATTTGATTTAATAAAATAAACATGAATTCTTGTTCTTAAAAATTCTTGTTTTTCTCTAATTTTAATAGGTTTTAGAGATTAGGAACAAATCACCCATTTTTGTATAAGATCAATGTCTTTTTTTACACGGCTTCTTCTGGAACCAATCTACCGTGTAAAAACAGACTTAGGTGTACTTAATTTTACACATATATGTAATACACATGTAATATGTGTTATATACATGTTAACCTAATCAATTAAATGATTTGGTATGGTTAGTAATTCATATATAGGAACATTCTGTATGTGGAGGCGTATTTCCTGAAGGTCCTGCGGATGCTGCGCTTGCGCCACTCGAGTTGCCAAACCAACGTGTAAAATTGGCCGCTTGACGTTTATGATCGGCCATATAATTGGATGTTGGTTTGCGACGGAAGCATAGGCTTAGAATAATGTCATTAATAACGAATTAATGACTACAAAATTGTAGGAACGCGAGGATTCCAGTAATTTGCAGCCCACAGTTGGCAGCACATGTTGCATAACGTTCACTCAAAATTAATTTTAAGTGTGATATTTTACACTCGAAACTGGGGTATCTTGAAGATTTATACAAAATTGCAATCCATAATACCTTACTTTGTATTGTGATTGTTACAAGAGCTTAACGAAGAAAACATTATATTGGGATCAGAGGGACGTATGTCTTGTTGACATGAGGTCAACATTACTATTTATCTTGATTTTTATAGAGTAGACAATGTTATGCTCTGTGACATTCAAATATTTCTTAAAATCTTGTTGACCCGTGTAGCTCTACTAGTGTAAGTTATTGAAGTTGGTTCATACCATATCGATCACGTTGAATTCAGTGTGTTCTTCAATTGAATCGAGATGAATAGTTTTCAATACTTCATACCAGAGACGCTGTTGTCGCTTCCATACAATTTGACAGCTGATGACAAATACGATTGGGCCAGATCAATTCGATTGAAACCCACACAAAGGGTACAGTTGTCAATTGGTATGGTCTTTATCATACAATTTACCAACCAACGCCTCTGTTATGAAGTATTGGAAATAAATATGCATTAGACAGTTGAACGCAAATAGAATCTGAGCGGAATTGAAACTTACACAAGGAATATAGAGCTGTTACAAAACACTGTGTGTCTTCTGTCAAGTATATCTGTGTCAAATATATTTACATGGTCGTCCACATAGCTTTTCACTTTAACATCAAAGCGGCGTCAACAGGTAGTGCGTGGTGAGTTTCGTGAGTGCCTACGTACCTATTACCCTTTATAATTAAACGAGCTGCCGACTTGTTTTCTACCATTATAGTTACAGAACTGTAAAAAATTATGGATTACTAATATTTATGGAATATTTTTACAAGTACAAAATAGCAACAAAATATTTCTAAGGTATAAAAATTTATTTGGTTATTTTAGTCACGCTAAATAACATTATTTATAACTCAAATCTTAATAATAAGAACAATAAGTAGGGACTGAAGGTTTCAACACACATTTAAGTAATACATACTTCAAATAAAATTGAATACATAAATTAAAAAATATAATAAAACATTATATATATGATAACTAAGCATGATCATTCACAATAGCTTATAATAATTAATAATTAATAGGTACTAGCTGTCATTATTCTAATACTCAATACATACATCGGCAGTTCCATCTCGAGTTGATATTAAAAGTTGATTAAAAATCAATTATTTAATAAGTATACTTCAAATACCTTATAAGGACAATCTTCTTCAAATTATGGTTAAATAAGTCGTTGTCAATGAACTTTTAATTCATGCTCCCACCAATTCTGCACTAGCGGCATGAGAGGCCCACACCTCACTAGCTTTGGGTTTATGATACAGCTATTGTTCTGCTGAGTCACGATAAACTCACTCGGACAACTTGAATTATAGTGTCTGGTTTGTGTTGGACAAATAGTAGAACAGAGGTGCTGTTGTCATTTCCATAGAATTTGCCAGCTGACGACAAACACGATCGAGACGGATCAATTCGATTGAATTTCAAACTAGGGATAATGTGACCGTAGGTAAACAGTTAGACGTCCAAAAAATCTTCGTAAAAACATCGATCAAAGTTGAAAACGAATGCAAGTGGTTTTATTCAAAATTCAAATTCAATAAAAAAACATATCAATGTTTAGTACAAACAACTAAGCTTTTTTATGAATTCCGTGGTCCATAACAAGTTGTGGTACAGTCCTGGTAAGACGTGGTATAATTTTGTAGCCATAGAATAAGTAGGATACATATCTAATACTTTTTATGACCGGTGGTCCAAATAAGTGGTGGAAATATGGATTATAGTTTTATATACTAGTGGCAATACGAGTAATTGGACGATTCCAAAATCCTATCAACTTGGATTGAATTGAGGTCAGAACAGTAGAGAATTTTTTTTTTTATTTATTTACACAAATTTTTGCCAATTTTGGTTTTAGGACTAAGTTACTACTATTTGACTATATTGGTTGATTGAAACCAAATAAGAAAAAAAGTCTGTAAAAATTTCCCAAAATAAGAGTCTAATTTCCTTTTTAACCTTAGTTAAAAGTCTTACTTATTTAGTCTCAATTAATTTTTAAACGTTACGGGGCCATGAGTAAAAAAAATGAAAATAACAGGTTTTCTTGTAATTATATTTATTTGATTATGTATTTTAAGTCATCCATTAATTTATCTTCGACCTTTTATAGTCTCTATGATACGATTTTATCTTGTTAAACTTACGCAGGATTAACTGCAAGATTAACTGTCTAATTATTAAAGTCCCCTTGCTTAATAAGAAACAAGACTATATAAAATAAATAAAACATGGTGTAAAGTTATAGGATATTATCTACAAATTTAGTGATCTAAGCATATTTAAATTACAGATCGTTGCGCAACTTCGTAGTATGCCAATGGGTGTTAATAAATAATGTAGGGACTACAATCATTCTATTCAATAAATTTGTAGTTACTCAGTGCCTACAGAAGCATCAGCTCTTGCCGGTCTTAGCTTCTCCATTAAGGGTATCGCTACGCCGACAAGTTCCTCCCACGCAGCAAGCCTACGGCAGGGCCCACACTCACACTCCTCTTCCCCTTCACCCTCCTCAAATCCCAAATCCTCTCCCGAATGGCCAGTTCTGTCTGCTTCTTCATCTGAAGGGTTAAGATTCAGTTCTCTGTCCAAGCTATTCGCTTTCATGAAGGACTCTACTTTCTTGTCTTTTTCTGCATAGTTATTGTTGTGTACGTCGAAGTGTACCTGTTTCAATAAATATTTTTATTATAGCAACTGCATGTAGCTTTTAATCACAGAATAGTATGAGATGTAATTAAGATTCTTAGATTTTCGGTGTGTTTTAGAAATTATAACTTATTTATTTTGGTCTATATTTTTGAGGGGACCTGATTGACATACAAAAAATCAAAATTATCTACATTGCATGAAATACCGCCAATCACCAGAAGTGCTTTCTATTCAGATATCTATTTTGTAGAAATTGTTTATATAGTTACACAATATGAAAACTAGTGGAACACTATACAAATTATGCTGGTTAGTGGCCAATGCATTCGACAATGTGGACTATACTACTTCAATTTTACCTAAAGAAAATAAAAGTACTAAGTATAAATTGTGTTTAAGATGAAGCGCTATTAATATTGTTGTTAAATGGTTATATTATTGATTAACATTCAAAAGTATTGAAGTTACGATAAATGATAGAGCTTATATTATTAGCTCTTATTTCTAAGCTTTCTTTCGCGAGTCTACTGGAAGAGATTTCTTTAAAGTACCTTTTACATTGTCTCCATGATTTATATTAAATAGTATGTACGGTTTTGAATGGAGTCAAAAAACTGATTCGTAGAAAATAAGCAGAAAAATTGCGGTCTTCTTGCACGCATAATATCTAGGAGTTTATTTAAATTACCCATTAAACAGTAAAACCAATATTATGATAGACAAATAAATTAAGATAAGTAAAACAATGTCGGAAACAGGTTTTTCTTACAAGACGTTGAATCTAAATCCAAATCATACGTAGAGGTGATTAAAACTCAGCATTAGTGATATTATACAATATGAAATGTTACACTTATATCCCGTTCACATCCCAGCGCAATTATACAATTGATCACGTGGATGCCTACTTCATAGATCAACTAAACTCACACGGTGTTTGAAGAGAGCAGGATCGCTGGCGCGCCGGTCACCCACACGGGACGCCTCGCACGCTTCGAATACTGACTCGTCGTCTGCCGGAAGATTTACAAAATAAATTCAATGCACTTACCTTTACTAGATTCCGAAAGCTTTTCATGTGGATAAATGCTCGTCGAACGTAGTAACTTTTAAAAATTAATTAATCCTTCATATTGTTACTTCATTCAACTACATTTTTCCTGAAACTATTATTCTCTTTGTCCTTATACTACTAATGTAGAGTACTTATGTTATAAAATGTATAAAAAATAAATATAAAATTTCATGACGTCATAAAACAGTATCTTATTTATATTCAGTGTTAAAAATTATAAAAATAAAAAAAATTACATTTGACCCCGACGTGATTTGAACACGCAACCTTCTGATCTGGAGTCAGACGCGCTACCGTTGCGCCACGGAGTCACTGAATAAGTTGATAAAATAGCAGATAGTTTTCAAAATTATCGATTTGTAATAAAAGATGATAATGTTTTATCATTAATACAAATATAAATTTCTCAAAATTTTATTTTAAAATGACGTATAAAAGTGATGTTGCAAACTTACAATAGTTATATAAATATATATAATTATAAGACTATTGCTCTCATGTGGTACTAAGAAGCTAGCTTCATAACATGTACAAGTATGTCATTAAGCTACCAATTTTCCTAGTACAAAAAAGTTGTTATTTTCTTAACATGGCAAGCCATACAATCCAGACATCATGCTTAAGCCACAAGTTATCTATTTTATCCTAGTAATAATTAAATAAGTAAATTGTCTAGCTTGAAAATACTTTCAAAATTTAGTAGAGACTAGACACCAGACTAAAGTAATAGATACATACAAGAAAAAATATAACAAAAATGTTTTGTATGATAAAATAAGTTGATGTGATTTGATTCAGTTGGATTCATTTTTTGTTGTCATAGCAGCAATAGATTCTGTAAAAAAGTTAACTGTCTAAATTTTATTATTAATGTCATGAGATGAGATAAAGCCCGCTGACAGACTGACGGGCAGAGCTTGGGTCGTGAGATGGAACGACTAAGGCGGTAAACTAAATAAAACAAAACAATATATAAACTTCAATTTATTAATAAATAATAATAAACTCAGCGATACCCACTTTAAACCATATAGTAGGTACTTATACCTAAATGAAATAAATACTTAAGCAGTTAAATATTTAATCTAAATACGAGTACCTATCAGACGCGTCGACTTATAAAGCCACCTATTTAATTTTGCCGGTCTAATATCCGCTGCTGGTCACTGCAACATCAGTAGCCTTCACCTAGTGCAACAACACTCACCGATGAAGGTCGCTAACGCCGCGGCCGCTTGGTGCGCACAGTGTGGAGCCAGCGGCGCGTGCGCATGCGCGTTCCACAGCGCACGCGCAAGCAGCGCAGCGGCGGGCGCGTCGCCGGCGCTTGCTGCGGCCCGCAGCGCTCGGGCGGCCAGTATTGCTGCAGTGCTACACTCCGGTCCTGCCCCGCACACGTTTACTAGCACACCAGCGGCGGCGCAGCGGACGCTTGCCTCGTCTAGTTTAATCCCAATATTTCACGCTATTATAAACTCTTTAAATTACTGTTCAGTAGACTTAATATATATATATTTTTCAATAGAGAATGTCTGAATTAAATGAAGAGCAATAAGTAGATGTTTGTCCGTAGTCTGTGTTATGCAATAAAAGAGAGTCTAGCAACAAGAGAGTTTAAAGCACAAGCTCCAACTTACTGTTTCTTTAAAGAGCCCAATAAATGTAATGTATTCTACATATGGGAAGTAGGAACTAGCAATGATAAGTGTAAGCTATAATAATTGTAATAATCAACTCAAATATTAAATAATCAACTCTCACCATGTTCTAAAAACGGCACCAGTAACTCAAGCGCTCCCTCAAGAACTATCAGTTGAGCTGATCTGGTCCCTCGAGAGAGGTTCCCTAGCGCCCGCACAGCCTCGCAGGCCGCGGGCCCTGAACCCAGCAGGCGACGACATGTTGCTGTTCATGAATCGAAAAGACAGAATAACTTAGAAACTTACCAAACTCTTCCGTACCCCGTGAGTTTCAATCTAATTCCGTCGAAAGCCGCCAAATTGTATGCAAGCAATAGCAAAGCTTCTGTTGTAAAGTATTGGAAATGTTTTTTTTATATGCTATTATTAGCTGAAGATAACTACGATTGAAACGTCGGGATACGATTGAAACACCTTTGTATTTTTATTAGCAGACAAGTTAAAAATTATGAGCAAGAGCATAGTAATAAAGATCAAATCGCACTAAAATCTGTCGTATGCGTAGGCTCTACTGAATCACAGCTGCAATGGTATTTGCTAGTTCTAACATTAGCGATTTACGATCATATGAGTCTTTGATAAAAGCCGGCGAAAGGAGAGTGTTCTATATAATTATTATATATAATTATTTTTAATTTACAATAATTTAAAAGCTTTTCTGACGCTATTGATGATGTTATTGAGTTGGCGAGTGTCTTGGTTGGAGAGGCTAAATTCGTGAATAGTTTATACAAACATATAGCTTGCGAACTGTGACAGTTTTGTTTTATTATTATTTTATTAATTTATTTCTATTAGATCTTTTTGTCATTGTAACCAATAGAAAAATCAATGTATAATTTTCATTGTCATCTTTATTACGCTATAAATAAGTACATATAAGTTCCCATACCTTTTGGTTTCCGCACAGATCATATACAATATATCCCCCTCGATCCTTTTCAATATATTTTATTCAATTTTAATCCAATATTCAATGGTCAATCAATTCAATGCTTTTATCCAATTTTAATCAAATTACCTTTACATAGCTGGTCCAATAAGTCATGTAACGGGTCAGGTGGGTCCGGTGGGTCGCGGTAAAACGTTATGTTGTTAAGGGTTGCCAGGGCTGCAGTCGCCAGTTCCTCCCGACACTCCATAAAACTTGGATGATCTTCTGAGAGCGGTTCCTCCTGGTTTAATTTTACAGTTTATATTTGCTTACTCACACCACTGCCAGCCTTAATATAAATTAATGATTCTAGCGTTTATTGTCGCTTCTTGAAAGATTTTCAATAAATTACCATATATATTAATTAAAACTAAATTTTTTTAAATGAGTTTTAAGTAAATTTGTTTTTGAACGGTAGCCATGTGCGATTCTGATACAGAAATCTGTCTAGTATGGGCCCAAAAACAAAACAAATGTTTAAAGCACCCTTTTTTAAATTCACTTAATTTTACGTGTAATATTAAGTTCCCAGAATGATATAGAATATAATATAAATGAGTATATATTGACAAGAAAATTAATACACCCTTTAATGTTATTAAAAATATTTTGAAATCATAATAAATGAACTTTGAAATTAAAATCATATTCTTTGGATGTATGATGATAACGAATCCTCTGCCTTAATTGAATAATTTATGAAAACCTTTTTTACACTTTGAATGAAAGTAGAATGATGTGACATGAGAACCGAGTAAAGCAATGATATATTTTGGTGGCTGTTTCATTTTTAAAGTGTTAATAAAAAAAATATATAAGCCGAGCTTATAAAAATAAATATTTAATTATATGAAACTTGTTTATTTATATTCTTTCCTAAAAACATAATTTTATCACCGTTGGTATTCCAGCCTCCATGCAAAAATATAACATGTCTTTTGAATTAAAATAGTATACACGCTCTTAAAAGTAGTAGTCCATGATTTTTTCTTTTCAAACTACTATTTACCGGATACTGCGACTCGAGGTTGAGGCAAGATAGTAAACAGTGTACGGCACGTTCAGCGTGCGCATGCGCAAGTCCACGACCAGCGCGCTCACACAAGCATAGGTTGGCGACTACGCGTACAGTCTAAATGAAAGTATTATTGTTATAAAATATTATAAAAGTAACTGAAAATCAAAATTGTGTAAGTCTATTTTATTGTTCTTTATTTAAAATGTAATCTCACCTTTATTAAAACATCTTCGTTAGATCCATCTGATCCACCTAAATCAGTACCTGAAATGTCGATAAGATTTAAAACTTAAGTCGATAAGATTTAAAACTAAGACGTAATAATTATAAGACAACTCACCGATTAAATGATAATCAGGGTCAGACTCAATATCCTTTGGACTTACGCCATTTCGATTAGTGTAAAGTTCTATAATCGTCAACAAAACATCAACACCACCTTCCTCGTTATATATCTGCGAATATTATATACACTTGTAATAGAATAAATAAATAAACTATTTATGAATTTCATTTACAATCTAAAGTATAATTCATCTACCATTTAATGACTAATGATAACTGTTTAAACGTTTAAATGTATACAGTCAAATATTTTAGTTTTAATTCTCCTGCCTAATAACAAACTCACATTAATCCGAGCTTGTTCATCAGCCGACGCCATATTGCCGAGGGTATATGCTAGCCTGACTGCTAGCGGAGCCCTTGTAGCACAAGCCGCGAGCGCACGTAATAATGCTTGCGCACTCACCGAAGATGCGCATAACCATGCGCAACATGAATCTTCAGCGGATAATACACTATCATGGAAAGAAATTGTAAAAGTGGTAGCAAAACTTTGGAAGCCAATAACAGTCTAGTGATGGGTTAACCCAACGTAACGCAAGCATGCCAGCACGTTTTCAGTTTCATCATGGATTCTTGTAGCAGACGTAGCCAAATAACACTATTGTGGTAGGTTAGCTCAACGCATCGTAATGCCAGCGCATTTCCGATTTAATCATGGAATTGGTGTTACAGTCATTATAGTCATCTACATAAACATCATCATCGACCGATTTTCACTCATCCACTGCTGGATATAGGTCTCCCCTAATTAATCATTAACTAATTAACCATTGCTCCCGTTTTTCGACGACTCTCATCCAGCCAACGAATATTGTCATCCCATAGTGGCAATAGAAGAGGACGAGAGGAGAGCGGAGAACTTGAGTGGAGAACGAGTCACGTTCTCCACTCAAGAACTTTACGACTACAACAGTCGTCAGTTCTACAGCTAACATGACCAGTCAGCATTGTAGGACTTACGTTAAATAAAAAGATGCAATCTTTGTGTCATTTTTGATCGAGAAAAAATCGGTTGTATTAGACAATCGCCTATTTCGTTTAAGAATAAACATTTTTTTTTGCATTTATGGTAAACAGTTTTAAAAATGTTGATTACTTGTTGATTAAAAATATGATTCTGAAAGAATCCGATCGTTACCCTTACAATATAATAAAAAAAAGTGTAATTTTATCTTAATGATTACTGATAAAGTTCACAACACCCACCTAAGACACCTCGCCACATTGGTCAACACATCCCTATCAGTATGGTGCGTTAAAGCAGCTATTAGCTCTGCCAAAGCACCGCTGGCCACAAAGGCCTTTGCTTCCTTCTCCGCACTCGCAAGGTTTCGTAGTGCACCTGTCAGCTGATACAGAGCGTGTGTCGATTGATCAGACACACCGCGTGGATTTTCTGCTTTCTATAAACAAAACCCTTACAAAATTTAAATAGGAATTTGTTAGTTAAAACACGCTTAGATATAAAGAAAGATTTTCATCAAATACCCAATATATATATATCTATTCTATATGACAATTATATGCTAATTTAAGCGTTTAATCGCCGATATGATTTGAAAAAAAAAACAATATTATTTTAAAAATATAATAAAAACAAGTAGTACAACCTTATACCGTGAACTGTGATTAAATCATTCATTATAGTTTAAGATGACATTTTTGTTATTAACCCATAAATCACATAAAGGAAGAAAAGACATTAAATACGTTGCACTAAATACTAACTGCATTGTTGAGTATCTTGAGATGTAGTGCAGCGAGATGCAAAGCACCTGCTTTATGAGCTAGACTACAGAGACGAGGTTCTAAGGCAAGGAATCTTAAAGCTCCGGCGCCGTATACACAACATTCACCCTCTGTTAATGGATCGGCGCGCCCACAACCCTCAACCAATAACTCTGTAAATATTAAGAATTGTATCGATATACAACGACTTTGTATTCTAATTATATTTATATTTCTATTAATGTTAACTTAAATTTACTCGTGGGTTACAGTTAACAATTTTTACCAAGATTTGATGTTACTTACCTAATAAATTAGTATTTTTGAAATAATTGTCGTTCTTGTCATTCCTCGCTATTTTGAAAACTAATTTACAAGCTGCTGCTAAATGTGGACCATTCACGCGTATCTATAAAATCGTATATATAAATTATAATTAGAGCGGTTCCCCCACCAAAGCGTGCATTGGAAGCATTATCTTCATTTAATTGCTACGTATAATTAGGACGAAATAAAATCCATTTGGTTTTAAAATTGATAATATTTTATATACAATGAAAACTACCAAACGAAATAGAGAAAATAAAAACACTCGTGTTGATTAGTACCGAAAACAGAAGTTATATGAAGTCTCCGTTTAAACGCAGACCATTTTTATGATTGTAGATAATTTTTCATAAATTAGATTTTATTTGCGGTTAGCGCGAAAAGTTTTGGTAATGGTATTTATGGAAGTTTGATGGGAGAACTGTTTCAAAGGAATTCCTTGGTTCAAAGCTTTGTTTAATTATCTACTTCTAACTAAACAATACTGTCATCATTTTATATTGGATTGCTTATTTTGTAGATAACTCAAAGTTATTTATTTATGACCATAAAATGCGTAAAACCTCAAAAAACCATCTATATAATATAAAGTTATACATGTCTAATTAATAATAATCATCATCGCCATATAGTCCGAGTGACGCCCACTACGATCTCCAAACCGATGGGTATTGCGGTGCCCGCGTTCAGCGGCTTTATAGGACCTTTACTAAATCATCGGTCCATCTTATGGGACCTTGAAAGCTGCGTTTCCCGGTACAATTAATTTAATTTTTTCTCAATTCATTCAATTAATTTTGTATAATTAATGCAATATGGAAATTTATAGTATATACCTTATTAGTTTATAATAAAGACTTACCGTAAGCATCGCCTTAGCTATTGCCACTAGCACCCGTTCATCTTCACAGTCAATATGTGCGTACAGAGACTTCAGTACCAATTCCTTGAGGCTATTGGCAGGCGTAGATTTTTCTAGAATATCATGTAGAGATTCCAGAAGCAGTAATACTCGATCTGTTGGCTGGTTTCGGTCTGATAAAGCTTCTGCTAGTTCCAATGTGCTTATTTGTAGATAATAAAAATAATTTGTATTATTTTATTGTACCAGTTTCAATTACTTTATTAAAATTTGCAACATATGAGACATATCCTTAATTATATGTGATTTGTTGTTTTTAATCTTACGACATAAGTTACATGTTAGGTAAAAATAAACATTTTATAGCAATATTTTTTCTGAAACATAACTAGACAGAATGTTCAGGAATTCAAAATTGTGAAATTAAATGTCTCCATATATATATTTCAATAATAATAAAATTATGAGAAAAACCAAAATAAGTCTAACAATTGAAATTTTCTTCATCATCATAGTATTAAAATTTTGAATTTCAATTTTATGATATCACCATTTATGATATTTATTTATATGACTATGTCAACATGGGTCGGTGTCGGTTTGGTAGGGTATGTGCCAAACATTTTATTATAGTAGCATCAATTTATTTGCCACGTGTTTAGCAAAATGGGCTAGTCTCATCAACAACCAATATCTATGAAAGAGATAAAAGAAAAAAAACAAGTCAATAATATTACTGTTTTTTGACTGTTGCGAAAGTGATGTGGCTATAATATTTAATGTAACTTTTACCCCTTTTATTATTACGTGCTCCACGTAAAGTGATAAAACAGGATCTTTTTAATAATTAGTATTTATATAAGATTTTATTTATAGAAGTTTTTACCTGTTTAATTTCTTTGCTGTATGATTTGGCAATGGCACTGATAAATTCATGACGGCAAGGTCTTTTAACACGTCATCGTTGTGACCAATATCGTATGAAACGGATTTGTTCGTGCCGAACTGTTTTCTTTTTACGTTTGTTTCCGGACACAAAGCTGTAAGAAACATGAGAACATAAGAAAATGTAAGTCTTTTAATTAACTAAGCAAAGTTTAAATGATTTCATAACTTTTGCATTTTTGTTTCTATAAATTCGTAGCATTCTTTGTAAACAATAAAAACAAGAGAAATAAAAGTGTCAATGACAAAAATGTAAATTATGCTTTACTATTAAAATTAAAGCACCAATATTAGAAGGCTTATTTTTTAAACAATTATTATTCATTGGGTTTGTGTGTATTTATATTTTAAGTGTCCTTTGATCGCAAGTCCGATCGATGCAATAATCTACTCTACTTGTCATATAAAATAGTAGCAGTAGATAGTGCAGTTTTATGTGGACTTTGTGATTCGAGATTTTTATCCCATATTCTACATCTCATAGTGTCTCACTTAAACCAATTACTAAAGAACACTTTAACATTAACTTTTTCCTTACATTTAGTGACACCACTTGCAGTGATGCTATCATCAAGAACAGAGTCACCGACGGTGCCTCCCAGCGGCCGAGACACAGATATTGCCATTGCTAATTCTGACTCGATTTGTGATTCTGAAATATTAAGTAACATAGTTTGCTAAACGATGACAAAAGTAATTAAATTGGACGATAACGTAAATTGAATCTAGAACACTTGTTACAGTAGTAATGAAAAAGTGCAACCAACCCATAAGAACAATAGAAAAGGTGTCACTTTAGTAATATTTAGTTTTCATCAACTACTTGCCCTCATTGTGCACATGTCCAGTAGTGTTACGCCGGTGGAGAGGCTTGCTACGTCCACTTAAATGAGGTAGCTTAGGAAACCCACTCCATCCGTCACCAGATCGATCGACGACCAATTTAGCTTGGGAGTTTCTTAACTGAAATATATAACAGCGACTGTGTCACATCGAGCCTCACACGAAGTCACACTCAGAACATGGATGAGAACTCAACTCAGAGATAATACTGTATATAAAGCTTTACTTTTTTCATTGTTTACCATAACAATGTTACATTTGCATAAAATTACCGTATCTTGGACGAGAACCATCCGTGTTATACTTTTGTGTTTCTGTTCGGCTTTAATTAGACTAGTTTTCTCCATAGAATAATAGCAAGGCCCAACCATGTTCTGGAAACGGCCCTGTTATGTATGGCCCTTTTATAGGAATGTATGGTGTACAATAAAGTATTTGCAATCAATCTATCTATCTATGTAATTACACTATATATAATATTCTCTAAAAACATTTGAATAATGCAAAAACAAGGAAACGGAACCTGTAACCATATTCGTTCATAATTTAGCAGCGGTGATTCAAAGCGAGCGATGTAAGATAAATTTAAGAATAGTGAACACAGAAAAATCAAGGTTGTATAAAAAGAATTGTTTCCGTCTTAAAAAGATGAAAGTTTATTATTTACCGATCCAAATATTATTTTACATTTATGTTTTGGTTGATTGTGGGCTTTATTTTTAATTATAACATCAACTGTATTCGGTTTTATGGACTGATATACCAGGGGAAGGATAAACAAGAAAGATGAACAGTGATAATAAACTGAATTGTGGGTGAGCTTAAAAATTAATCGACCACTTTTATTCTAAACTAAATAAACTTAAATTATATTATTATTATCTTACATTATGCTTCCGTTTCACATTATTCTGCGAGTCAGTGAATAACGATCCATTTAGTTTGTCCTCGTCTAGACTTGCGACGCGCGCTCCCAACACAGCCGCTGTCATGTCCTCCGTAGTTTCGGATAGGCTCAGGTACTTCAAACTATTAACACAAGCTTTATTGTTAATAATTTAAAAAAGATAGTGGTATTCTGTATTTAAATTTGAACTCCTTCTGCTTACTGCGGTGAGTCAGGTTATAACTCTTGTGATGGGATTGAGGTAACTTTTTCAAATGTTGTCAGATGAAGCTTCCTACCATTTTAGAGGGTAGGCAATGCGTATGAAGTATTAGCAGTTGCGAGCGTTTATGAACTATTATAAGTACGATAAAGTGGTCATTTGGAAATTTTTTGTATAAAAAAGTCTATTTAATTTGGCTATTCCTAATTGCGGATATGATTTGAGATGTGAATTAGAAATTGTTTATTATAAGTCAATCACTTTCGATTGCAAAGTGAATTACAGCTTTGTGCTTTCAATCGCACAATAATAATAGTAATAATTCCTTATAATCACAACTATTATGTAGCCCAAAGTAAGCATCACTAAACAAACATGCAAACATACATGACTCGTGAACAAATATTCGTACACACCATACACTCCACCAGACAGCCATTTTGTATTTGATACATCTTTAATTAGTGTAGTACGCTATAGTTTCATGCTGGTCGTTTTATTTGTTTACCTTCAATTTAATCAAAGCTACAATTTTAACAAACAAAACTATTTTACACTTTTACACTGTAGAATTTGTGCTGAATTGTTGCTGAATCACGAAATATATTCTTTTTTTAAATATTGTGTATAGCAAAATTATAATGCTTTTATTTTTCTAATAACACTTAATCACGCAGCTGTCATCGTTTGTGTTTTTTGCGGGTCTAGAATATGAATATTTATTTCCCAGTTTTAATAAGCTTTAAGCGGTTCTACGAAGTTTAATAGTCTAAAGTCGGCAAAACAGCTTTTAATTCAAAATTAAAATTTTCAATAGGTCTGGCTTATTATTTGTATTGTTATTAAATTTAGCCGCTGGGTTTTGTTGATCCTAATTCTTGCATATTTTTGCAAAAATATACAAATTAGCAACGGACTATTGAAATGACGTCCGTCTACAGACGCGTGAAAGTTATCTTTTTTACAGAATGTTGATCGATTTTGGTGGCAAAAATTGCAATATTTATACTATTTACTTACATTACACCAGTTATTTATGATGCTTACTTAGGGCTAAGTGGTGTGCTTGTAAAAATATTGTAGGATCAGGGTCTGCAACCTACGGCCAATGTAGGGGACATTAAATTTTAAAGTTCCTTTTCTTTTTTATACAATTTCGATTAATAAAATTATATAAATATTATTAATTGATAATTGTCCTCTTTGTGTACTTACTCAAAAGCGCTAGGTGGTCTGGGGTCAGTTTTCCGTGCGCGTTCGGTGAACAACGTTCGTTGTGGCTCTCGGGGCGTGAACGGTCGACGCGTGCGCAGCGCACGGAGTGCTCCACCCGACCCGCCCCCGCTCCCACTCATCTCTGTTTGAGACAGACGAAAATGACAGAAGAATTATATTAGAAGGAAATAAAAACAATTAGTCCTATTTCCAGACCGATCGTCCGATCGGCCTGTAAAGTTGAGGAAGTCCTTGTCCAGAAGTGGGCGTTTCCCAACTGCTATAATAATAATGATTTTATGCTGAATAAGTCTAAAAGAATCTTTGGATATTATCTATTGCATATTTCAACATGAAACAGTAGTTAGTGTGTCATAACTGTAATAGACATCGCGTACTTATTTTTATAGAAATTGATGTTTTCTATAAAATATTTAGCACATAACTTTGCTCTATTACAAATAATTTCCGCAACGTACGCGATATAAGGTTTTTTTGCACACGGGATACATAATCGAAGTTTTCATACGGATCCCTAACTTATTTACAAATGTTCATCAGGGATTATGTAGGATTCTAAATGTGATAGAATTTATCAAATTGGTCTAGTAGTTTCGAAGCCTATTCAATGACAACAAAGAAACAATCAAATCTTTCCTATTTATATTAGTATACTTTCATTTCCAAACACTTGTTAACACATTCATCGTTTCAAATTCAGTACACTAAACCCATTTGACATCTAAACCTGTACTACCTAGCTTTATTTATAGAGAAAATCAAATTAACTTAAACTTAAGTTGCCAGGGTGGCTCCCTTGGCAACCGAGTGTAAGCAGTGTTGACCCGTCGGCTCCGGTTCAACCACCTTAAGAAATGCCCCGATGGCTGAATTCCAATTTGCATGAAGGGTTCGGGAAATTGCTGAAAGCGTTTTAAAGCTACTTTGCTTGTAAATATTTAATGAAAAGACTGTAAAGAATACTTCGTTTTTCAGAGGCAATAAAAGTAATGTAGGTGACTGAAGTAAAATGGTTTATGGCACTTTCAAATAACAATGGTTATATTAATTTTCATTTTCCTTTTAAAACCAAACAAATTACAAGTCATAACGAAACCTGATGAAACCTTATTTTACTTTAACTCTATTTTTGTATACAAAATATAAAAATACGGTTAAATGATTGAATTCGACTTTAAAACTTAAAAAATATTTTAGTAATAAACAAATAACTTGTAATAAAATATATTTAACTATACTATTTGTATCTGGCTGGTTTTCATGACATTAAAAAAGTAACATTTATAAAAAAATTAGGAAAATTTTGTTTCCCACTATTTTTCATTTGTTTTTGTTTCTGTTAAAATGAGCGAATCGAATGAAAAAATTAGATTTTATTACAAAAATAAATAATGCAAAGCAAGCCGCGTAAAAAATATGTGACGTTTATGGACCTAATGCAGTGTCAGTAAGAGTAGCACAAAGTTAACCAACTTTGTGCTACTCTTACTGACACTGCTGACATAAGTGTTTTCAATCCGAGAATTTTGATGCCAAAGATGCATCTCGCTCTGGTCAACCTGTTACGGATAAAATGGGTGGTATTTTTGAAAAAGTGAGGAGCAAGATCGGCATGTCAGCAGTTACGACAGACCTAAAGAACTGGGAATTGACGACAAAATAGTTTTAACCCATTTGATAAAAGCTGGGCACACAAAAAAGCTCGATATTTGGGTGTCACACGAGCTTACTGAAAGAAACCTAATGAACCGTGTACTCATTTGCTATTCTTTATTGAGACGCAATGAAACCAAGCCGTCTTTGAAGAGATTGATTGATTGTTGAAAAGAGTGATGATGAAAAGTGATCAAAGGTCGGTTAGGCTTCACAGACTGTGACATAATCTGGGTTAATTCGCAATAAGGTGATGTTGTGTCTAAGGTGGGATTGGTAGGGTATCGTTCATTATGCACTTTTACCGCCAGGCAGAATCATCGATTCGGATCTCTACTGCCAATAACTGATGTGATTAAAGCAAGAAGTTGAGAGAAAGCAGCCGGAATTGATTAATGGAAAGGGTGTGATTAATGAAAAATCTTTCATAACGGTAACGCTAGATCATATACATTTTAGCCACTCAGCAGAAATTAAGAGTTTGGCTGGGAGGTGTTAATGCATACGCCATATAGCCCTGACCTTGCACCTTCAGATTTAAACCTGTTTCAGTCTCTTCAGAATTTTTTAGGTAGTGTCAGGTTAACATCAAGAGAGGACTGGCAAAATTACTTATTGTGTTTTTTGCATGAGAAGTCCCAAAATTACTACAACAACGGGATCATGTCGCTACCTACAAGAAGGCAGTATGTCTACGAACAAAATGGCACCTATATACTGAATTAAATCTTGAATTTTCATATAAAATGCAACTTTTATTAAACGACCTATTTATTATTAAGAAAAAAGGCTAGAAAACACTTCATTTGCCGCCTCGACTTGATTTATATTTTTTCTATAATAAGATGTTCTTCTTTTTTTTCCTTCGTTTTTGGCTTGTACGACTTGTACATTAGCCACGACGGAGTTAAAAGGTAGGGAAACGAATTAAAAAGGATACATGATGGGGGTGAATGTGCTAAGTAAGTGCGAAAATCTCTTTTAGCACTTACTTAGCACATTTCTTTGTCTTATCGATCCCGAGAGAATACTTGAACTATCACTTATAGAACTTATAAACTATTCTATATTGATAGAGAATAGAAGCATACATCATCAAATTATACACAACTTCATAGCTATTATTCCACAAGGCCCTTTAGAACTTTTCTACTTATTTCCAAATCTCTTTGTGACGTAAGCTTAGGAAAAATGTGGTTAGTTCTTTGCGTGACTGAAGTCCATTTGCCTCTATATTGGATGTAGACAGCACATGAGGCGCCTTGTAAAGCGCCAATTATTATTGACGGTAAGCGATAAGCTGGGCGGCTTTTTTGCTACATTTAGCTGTTACATCAACCACTATCAAAGTTAGTGAGTAGGTAACCTTAATAAGGGTCTGTAATACTGTACGCCGTGCTAAATGTTTCAAATAGCTTTATTCAATTTTTAATTGGTTATTTTTTGTTTTGGCACTTAATCCCGCAGATTTTTGTAGTAACATTACTCTAGTACATTTACTATTAAATGTTTCTTGACCTTCCCTTGTAGAGGGAAGTTTGTCAGTGATGTGGTCCTATTCTTATTTGAACCACATTGTAAAACCGTAAACGTCATCTAAAGTATTGCCGTATGAACTATACGTGCAGTTTCAGTAAAGTGCGTTTTAGTTTTATGTAAAGCTGATTTATTTATTTATTTATTTTTATTTTTTATTTATTTATTGGAACAAAAAATAGGCATACATAAAAAAGTAAACGATAATGGCTACATTAGTTTAAAATAAAACTGTGTCGCAGACATTAACGCCCACCTCCAGTAAAAAGAATACAGAGTCCCAGCATCAAAGTTTGCACAATTTATAAACAACTTATGAGAAAACATAAAATAAAAATAGTAAGTGTGAGAGTGAGCCTGTGAAGTATGGATTACTAAGTGTATACATGTGTGTGTGTGTGTGTGTGTGTGTGCGCGTGCGTGTGTGTGAAGGAGTAAAATACTTTATAAGCAACTACTGAAGAACTCTTCGGTATCATTGTAGGTCAAACCTTTAAGCCAATCCGCAGTGTGAGATTTACAGTCACGTAATGTCATTGGGTAGATGTTTAAAATTTTGTTGATCTTATTATAAATCACCGAACCTATATAATAAAAATGACGCTTCGATACGATAAGTCGACAGGGGACGCAGATGCAAACCTTGTGAGGTCTCCGAAGATTCCTCGTCAATTGAGGGTCCAAGGTAAAGGTTAGCTGGGAATGTTTCCTAAGTACAACTTGAAGTAGATAAATTTGTCTAACAGTAAGAACGTCGGTAAGCATGTATAATTCAGTTGTAGGAAACAAGATAGGTTTAGAAGTCATAACCTTCAATATTGCTCTTTGTGCTCTTTCTATACGTAGGAATTGTACTTTACCAGCGGTGCCCCATGCAGGAATGCAATAGGATATGATAGATTGTCCCAAAGAAAAGTAAACAGATTTTAATGTTTTAAATTCAAGTAAAGACCGTAAATTTTTAAAAATGAATATTAGCTTTCGTACTCGTGCAACGGTGGTCTGGATATGTTTTTTCCAGGAAAGGCAACAATCTATATAAACACCGAGGTACTTCACATCATAAGAACGTGACATCTGAGTATCCACGCATGGTCCAGTAGAACACAGTTAGTGATTGAAACATTGTTCAGTTTATTTCAGTGCTACCTCCGTATATAGCAGCCCGCGCTTCACTGATGATCTCTGCTGAAGTTTTACGTCGCGGGGGCGCGTAGAATGGTGCGCCCGCTCCGCGTCGTGCGCCTCTGTCGTTCATAACACCTCCTGTATAACAATTTAAGTTTCTCAATTTATCATTGGAAGTTCAATAGGCTCAACCATAAGTCTTATTGGAGGGTCAGAAACACGCTTCATTCTAAACCCTACTCTTTTGAAGGAACGTTAACCGTCTACGTACCTACATCGGAAGTTAGTTTATTTCCCACCATTAAAAAGCTACAATAAAAGATTATGTGTGATGTGTTATTATATTTCACATTGTATCTATATCGACTGCTGTATAGGACAGTATAAAATAAAATAATTTTACTATATGGCTGTAAAATAATCCTTCCTTATATTAATTTGTGTATAGGTATATAAAATCAAAATTTAATTGACCGTTAAATATAGTACAATTTGCAAGAAATTTCCGAATTGTATAATTTCAACTAACATTATTAATATTAAGCTAATAACTCAATACTTTTCAGTATTATAATTGTATTCTTCAATCTTGACTTTCATAAGAGTATGTAATGTATTATTAGAGTATCAAATGTATTTTGACTTTGACTTTGGCTTGATATAAAAATTCACTTACGAAAGTCATTCATATACCGTTATATTTATTTAATTTTAACTAGAGTATTTTGACCATGTGACCTGCTGGACTGATTTATGTTACCTACTTTTTGTAGGTTAAAGCAATTTTTCTAATTGTCCGCAATTTATATATTAGATATTTATTGGTAATGAAAGGTTTTCTAATGAATTGGTACTGGTAAGCTTTCACATTTAATTAAATTCGAATCAATTTCTGTCATCGATCCTTTATAGGTATTACTTCTTTATTTGTACAACAGTAAAAAGCTTACTTAAGAGGCGGCTTCCAAAATACTATACAGATAGTCAAATTTTATACATGTTTTGTTTTCACGTTTAGTACAATACAAAACTTCACCACAATATGCCACATTAGTAAATATCATCCATCGCCAAACTTTTTTCCTTAATAATTTAATTAATAATAGGGTAATAAACATTCTGCCTAGCCAGTTACTTGCTTAATTATTGCAATAATCAATTTAAACCCATTTTTATACATATATATTAAGAATTTAAGGAAAAATAGGTAATCTTCACATTAAAAGCACAATTTAAAAAAATAATTAAGAACCTAAAAAATTAAGAACATAAAGAAAAGACAACACATGCATCAATTACATTTTTGTTTCAATCAAATTTAAATAAAATATACAAGCAACCATGTAATTAAATTTTACATGTATACAATGAATGCGGGCTTAAGTACGCTTCTTCTAAACCAACTCGTACTCAACCCCTCTTAAATAAAAGTAATATAAAAAACTTAGCCTACAAAATAATGCGTGTCATAACGGCCTTAGTATAAAAGCAAACTCAATCATAGCGCTGATAATAAATTAAAAAGACAATAACATAGAAACCTCCATTCAAAGGACGTAGCGTAACACGCGATCACGGAGTCATAGTATTTCAAGGAATTTCTTTTGTTTGGTTTCTTATTAAAATTATAGGAAAGAATTACTTTCACTATTTTTGCTTTGAAAATGACTAAATCCTGTTACCGTTTTATGATAATCAAATAATCAAGCACATAATTAGATTTCCTAACATTATTCTATATCTTGAAATCCCTGCTTTCAAACAGTATATGATTATATCAATTCTAGCTACACCTTTTTATACTTACCATGGCATCAGATTTCTAACGATTCAGATGCCTAAATCATTCCTTTTAGAAGCTTTTGTGGAATAATAAACTCTCAAACATTACATGTATTCTTAAAATATTTAATTTTTTTTAATGTGGTTAATATTATAATTACACTAAATGGAATGCATACCGCATATTATAAGTTCAGTTAATGTGTGCATAAATACACTGCCATCAGAAAGACCTGTTAGTTATAAAAACTATAAGATTAAATATTTTTGTTCTCCTCTTCCATATTTCCATATATCAAAGTACAAGATCTTTAACTTTATACTTATACTTTTGCAATTCAAACTACTCTTACTTACTTATCTATTTCTATGTAACATTATGGCACTACTTAACAATTTAAGAAACTAAATAAGGTTAAAGTATAACTTACCGTTTAACTAATTCATATCATAAACACAGACATATTATTAAAATAAATCACTACTGTTAATGACTGTACAGACACACAACCAAAACATCAGTTGATTAGAATCAAGATCACAAATAACAAAGGGTAAAACTCAGAAATACTCTAAAAAGTTCGTAGCACACTGATTTACAATGTATTCTATATACGTAGTAGGGAAGCGGCTCGCATCGTAGATCACGTGGAACTGACTGCGTCGTAGAACGTAGCAGGCGTAGCAAGCTACTGTAGTATTTTTTTGTAATTACCATAATATTAAAGGTTATATTTTTGTTCCTATTTTCGAATATTATTAGCTAAATTCTTAATACCGACATTATAATAATAATCCATATAATAATAATATCGTCATACACAGATAAATAACTATTTTGTATAAAGTGGTTATCAAGAACCTTTGTAAATTCTGTCCACAAAATTACTTACTTCTAACACTCTCCCACTACGGCTAAATTTGTCACGCATTACTACTTTAGCGGAAAAGCTGATATTGCAGTAGATAATATTAATTAAGACCTTGTGCTTGAAATGGCTTATCTTTGTGGATAAACTCTTTTTATCCGAGTGCCTTTATAATACGAAAGAGTCTTAATTTATAGAAAATAAGGTTTCATTCAAAAAGTTTTAGTATGTATTTCTACAAATTGTATAAACAATATACAAAAGTACTTATTGCAGTCGATGGCTTAAATAGCGTAGAATTTTAAATAAAGTCGGTATAATTGATAAGTTTTTTATCGTTTAATAGTAAAAATTAAAGGCAGGTCATTTTTTTTACAAGTATTGCATATTCACTAGACTATCAGGGGATTAATTTCTGAAGACAACGAGCACATAACTCGGCGTAGGATATACTGTATTCGAATATTCCTTTTACATAGTTTGAAAGATGTCCATGATGTTGTAAAAACACATACCCTTAGATATTTTTAGGTTTAATCTCGAAAACATAAATAAATTGAATTGTAGTTAAAAAATATACCGTGTTCATTTAGTATTAAATAATGTTCGTTCAGTAATAAGAAGAAAAGAACGTCCCAACGCAATACAATCTTTTTCCTGTCAGCAGATGGTTAATTTAATTTAACACATCAAAATCTTCAGTTCGACTTTCAATAGTTAGGTTGATATGAAAACTTGTATTTAACAATAATAATATTACACACACACACCTATCATCTAGCCCAAGGTAAGGATAATTATCATATTTATTATTATATATATTATTTTTATTTTAGAATATAACAAACGTACATGACTTGAGAGAAATATTCTAATTCAGGCCTAATTGATCTATGCTTGGTATCTTAAGAAAGCTATGTAAAAGAAAAATCCATTTATTACGTATATAAACGGCTAGGTAAATTTTGTTAGCCATATAGCTTTATATTAAATATCTTTATTTATCACCCAGTGAATGTGTATTGGGCGATAGAATGTTTGAATTATTCGTACAAGTAAATAAATAGTCATTACCAGCTAAATTTAAAGTTTTTCGCAAAAAGTAATCGCTGCAGGCTTTCATTTTACTTAGAATTCTTACTATGTCTTGATTTGATTTGATAGTGAGCGATCGATTTCTGTATACGACGAGGGTCACCATGACAACTAAGCCAAAACATCTGATGAGTTGTGATTGTGAAATTAATTGATTAACAACTTCATAGCTTATAATCAAAACTTCATTGATACACGACATATATATTGCAACATGTTAATATTAGGTGATATTATTTAAGTTTTCAGCCCGCTTCATTTAATTTGGTGAATATCGCATCCATACCGGCACTATAACATAAATTAGCAATTAATTGAGTAACTTTCAGCAACAAGCAAATTTCTTTCGAGGCATGTTGTCTCTCCCTTATCTTTTAGAAACATACATATTTCTAAATTTAATAGCGTAAGGCTGCCTGTCCACTAGGAGTAGCGGAGCGGAGCTGTGTTAATTTTAACCAATGGAATTGCATAACATCTCTACTCTGACTACGTGACTAGCGGGTTTAGCGAACTAGTTTTAAAAATTCATATAAAGGCGGGAAAATGGAGTGAGGAAGCGAAGCGGTGAAGTCATTCAATATACCGCAATCGAGGCTTTGATCTCCTGCTCCGCTCCACATGCATTACCAGCCTCGCTTTGAACTATATTCGTTTGCTTCTCTTTCTGCATGTATGAATAAATGTATGTTTACTCCTCCCCCATATATTAGTTGTTACAAACAGGTAAAAAGTCTTATTTACCGATTTTATAATAACCATAAATGTATAAATATTTCACGACTTATTATAATTAATTGATTAATAACATACTCACATAAACAGGAAAATAATAAAAAAGGAATTTGATTTTTGAAGTCAAACCCCTCAGTTAACGTCGAAAATCTTTAAAAGTCAATAAACTTACCTATTTTATTGTAAACTTATGATATACATAACCACTTCACAACTAAAATTTGAGTGATGATTATAGTATTATTTATTTTGGAAAATACCGTAATTGACATTAGCTTACAACAAAACTGCGAGCTGACACAAAAACTTTTAATGACACAGAACTCAAATAATCTGTTATCTATAGGTAGAGTGCCGTCTAAAAGAGGTTAATTGAAATCAAAAAGAGTTACTAGTGTGGGTAGTTTTAAGCTTTCGAGAAGATAGAAACGAAGCAAGTTTGCATAATATATAGATGCACATTAGAAAGCTTCACCTCTTCTTTTTAATTTGTTTTAATACTCCTAAAACCACAAAATAATAAGCAGCTTTTATTTTTTTGTAAGTTCGGAGTCCATTTCAATTGTTTTAACACGTTTATCGTCAAGATTTAAAAGAAAAATGTAAACACAGTACCAATCCTAAATTATTTTGAAGTAACTAGTAAGTACCTTATGATTAGGACTTAAAAAAAGTCAAAGTCAGGTCGTCCCGTTAGAACTACTTTGCGGCGAAAAGATTTGACTGATTTTGATTTGTTTGTAATTTGACCTTTACAATGGTAAAAGTCTAAAAACATTGCTGTCAATGGGTAAAATGTACAAGGTAAATATAAAAATTAGTTTATAAGTAGATATTATAAGTAGATAGAGTTACGAAACAAAAATACTGCCGGTCTTGAATTTGCTTATATTTCATTAAAGGTGAACCATATAGCTACAAATGTGAAAAGTTTTGTAAATATAAGGTTCCATTTCGTAGAATGCATAGAATAGAAACGAATGTAGTGGCAACTTTACCTTTTTATAGGTTTTGATTAGGTAAAGATAGAGCTTGTTTTCACTGAAGCCAAAATTTAACCATTAACGTTTTTTCAGAACACTATTTAGAATTACTCGACAGAATTACACATTTAGTTCAGGCGACCGTCGAAAATACGAAATCAAGGGCGCTTGTAAAAAGCTGTTAGAATCGACCATTCTAGCCTAGGTGTTAAAAGCTTAGGAGAAATGTAGAAGCAACTATAGTGGAGGAGAAGATTGCCTGACCGAACTGTTAGAATCGACCATTCCAGCCTAGGTGTTAAAAGCTTAGGAGAAATGTAGAAGCAACAATAGTGGAGGAGAAGATTGCCTGACAGACCTGCTTGTATTTATTAAGCGCGAGGTGGAAAGTGAAGATCGTATTACTGTTTCAAGGGCAGATTTTAATATGTATACTGTTTCGAATTATAGCATAGCGCGAGAACCCACTGCAGCCTGTATACTAAAGCATAATAAAGAAAGAAGAGAAACAAAGAAAGATGAAAAAGTTTTGTAAATGGTGCAGCAAAATCCCGTTGTTAGAAAACCCGATAGGTCCCATTTAGTTAGTTATATATACAGAGTGATTATTTTTTTAGGTTTTGTATCTTTTAGCTCCACTAGGCTGGGGAGGATGTTAGAAACTCCTTAGCAAATGATTTTTTGGAACATCAAATATTAGGATTTAATAGTGGTTTTTCGAAATTAAATGTTTTGAGCGTACATGTCTTTCTTTTCGTTTTATTCAGTAATTAAAATGTACCTATTGTAAGTATTATATGTACACAACTCTATCTAGTTGTATGCTTTACTGTACACCATAAAATATAGTGTATAACAATTTTAACCGTTCTGGGCTTAAAGTAATGCTCTACATTGAACCTTTATTATGCACAATAAAGGTGCAACTACAAAGCATTACTTTAAACAATGACTCTCCCATAAGCGCGGGACCGAAATAAATAAACGATTGACACCTATAATGCTTACACCAATCTAGTTTCAAACTGAGAAATTTCTTTCTGTATAAAATAGTCAGAATTGAATTTATAAAACACACGTTTTTTCTGATAGATATGACTGAATGTGAGTTAACTTTCATTGTGTTATAAATATTATGACACCGCCATTACGCGCCAAAAACTCCCCACGAGTTTTTGGCGCGTAAAGGCGGTGTCGGTAGGTACTGTATATTAATATATTGTATTATAGTGCAGTTTTTTATCATGAAATTGGTGTAGTTTTATGTCAAGAAGGATCGTTATATCGTGCAATATATGGAATACATTATTCAGCATTGATTAGTGACTTACGTGAGAATTTTAAGTGTTGCATTTCCATTCATTCATTTCTAGGGTAATTTCATTTATTTAACAACATTTTATGATTCCATATTCATTTACTTATCATTTCATCATTATCATTAATGAAGATACGGCTTAAAGATCTTAGTTACCAGACCAAATAATTATGGGGGGGGGAGGTATTTTGACGTGGAATGTGACAAGTGACGCATACTCTTTATAATCTGTGATCCATGTGTTTATGTGTTTTTGCAGCAGCAATTTGAAATAGCGAATTGTGTGTGAAATTGTAAACCCATTTAACAATTTCTCACTAAACTTGTGTTTTAAAATATGGAAGCATTTATTTCATTCTATGAAAAGTGTAGACTGTGCCTCGACAAACCCGGAACAACCAACATATTTGAAAAAGATGATTTTCCACAAGATATTTACTTATGCACGAGTGTAAAAGTAAATATTGCTTTTTCATTTGTAATATTGTTAAGCTTCTCCACTGCTACTCTATATTCCATTGAATTTCATTATGATAAGCTGAACTGAAGAGTTCTTACTTATGTAGTAAGAACAGAGAGGTACACAAGGAAATGACCCACAATAAGGCCAGCAGTACGACTGCACGGGCTCGCCAAGAAACTTGTCATAAAATTTTAGTCACACTTTCCCCAGTCTTAGACTAGGTCACATTTGGCAAAAAGGGTACCTGTATTACACATTAAGACAGAACTTCATGGTTGAACACTAAGAAATAACACATAAGAATCACGTAAGTCACACTCAAATATGTGCTCCATGTAAAGGCAAAGTCATTACGTCATGTCATGTTGCTAAAATTGTGAGATAATGTGAGACACTAGTTCAGTCCCATACACAAGGGCAGCCCATGCTCAGCCTGCAGGGGAGGTATTTGCCTTAACCAACATTTGCTGGATTGCCAATTCACAACTGGTCTACAGATTCCTACTAGCACATAAAAATAAACTGGAAGAGGGTGGAGATAATTTATGATAATAAATTCTATAGTTATTTGGTAATTTAATCTTGAGTTTTGTAATAACAAATACCAATTAATTTTCAGGTGCATCCTTCAGATAATCTTCCTCATACAATATGCGACAAGTGTAATGAAATTATTCAGAACGCCAAAGAATTACGAGAAGTTGCTACTAAAAATAACATACACTTAAGAACACTATTTGATATTCAAGATAAAACTCCAGTGAGTAATATTTGTAACTATTGTAGAAAAATATTGTACTTGAAATCAAATAATGGATACTAACGAGCAGATAAATAAAAATCTATTTCAATTTACTGTGATTATATTTTCTATTACTACTTTCAGTGTACTTCTGTAACAATACATCCACATATCGAGGATTCTTTGACTGGTAATAATAAAAGACGAAATGAATCTTCCCAAAAAAATAAAATAGTAAGTGTAGTCAAATATTATAATAATACCTACTTCTTTAACAATGAATTATTAATTATTTGTCTTTGTTGAATTTATAAAATCAACAAAATATTAATACATGCAATCCAAATGGCACTTTTATGTTTCAGAGTTCAGAAACATCGAAAATAAAAGTAAGAAAAGATTTAATGCAATCTACATCAGCTGTGGTGAATATCTTTATACCCAATTAGTTTTTTAAATTTACAAGATATTACTATTAAATAGAGAGTATTTTAATTAAGTCTATAGTTTATATAAAGAAACATTTTGGCTGTAGCATATAATATTAATATCATCCTAATACATATGTCATATTTTTCACACTCACCTATTTTCAAATATTGTCATTTTTCAGTTTTGGTAATAAAGTAAGTTTTACATAATACTAAGACATGGTGAAATTTTATTACTAAGCAGTTTGTTACCGCCACCTACTGTCATATAAAGAGACTTTTAACTATTGAAAGCTTAGTTCGCCAATTTACCACTTACGGCGGCACTATTGCAATTATGATCGTGCAAAAATTACTGTATTGTATTGTCACCTTATACGAGTAAAAGCTTTAAGTCGTTTACGAGAATTAAATTTATACGTTACCTAAACACAAGAGTTAACACAGTATATTTTTTCATTAATCAATGGCACAGATAAATTGATTTGTTATTATTAAACATGGATACTAGCTTATTGATATATTCGAAATGCTATATGCTAGCAATAATAAACATAACTGATTATGCATACTAATACTATACTAAGTAATAACAATAGTGAAGAAATGTTTTACAAAAATTTCAGTCTTTGTATAAACTTATGCAAGTGTGTAACAAAAGTGGTAAACTAATTACACAATATTTATGATTAGAAATAAAGTCTCCTTTTTGCATTAATAAAACCAAAATTATTATATTACTAAATCCAACTTATGGTTTACTTTACAGAGTTCTTCTACAACAAGTAATGAGATAAAAAGGCAGAAAGTAGTTACTGATGATATAACCACATGTAAGCAAATACAACTTGATGATGGTACCATTCTTTATGAATGTAGTGTAAGTTTTTTCATTTATTTCAATTATATATTTATTTCCATTTTTATAATATATATTTCTAGATACTATTGTCATAACATACATCAGGTATACATAATTTTACTGTTGTTAATTTTTTAAACAATTATTTTTAAACAGATTTCTTACCTTCACACCTCAAGTGTAAAAAAGTAAAAAGAAAAAGAAAAGTAAAAATAAAGTGTAAAAATTGAAAATTATTTGCTAGATAAATAAAAACTATCTTAGTCTCTGATATCCTCTTCTAAAGGGAAAAGGATAAGAATAACTAATATTTTTTAAATTTAAATAGGCACACATATTGCCAACTGACTGAAAAGGGAATAAGTGTCAATAAGATTTTACAAGCCTGCTTATCTTGATGAAGTTAAATCTTTAATATTTTCCAGATTTGTTTGAAAACATATGACAAGTGGAAAAAATTGTACTTACACCAGAGACTGCACAATAAATCAATAATATGTCCCCTGGATGTGTGCGGCAAGAAGTTTACCACAAAAGGGGACCTGAGCAAACATTTTCGCACTCACACTGGGGAAAAACCCTATCAATGTCATAACTGTGAAAAATGTTTTACACAAAAAGTGACACTAAAAATGCACATAGAATCTGTGCATAATAATTGAATATTAGTTGAAATGACACAATGAATGATCTGAATCATTATAAAATATACATGCATTTCATATAACTTATAGATTCTATTATTAAATAGGCCATAACTTAAAAATATTAAAATAAATAGCAAAAAATAAGGATGTAACTTAATACAAATCAAAACACTTCCATTTAAAGTAGTATGATTGAAAAACTGTTTCAAGTTAGAAATTTTTACTAGACTTTTAATCATAGATATAATATTTTCAGTGGCACTTAGGTAACATAGTTGAAAATAAACATTTTAAATTTTTTAACTACATTGATTTATATATTGCTATTATAAGTTATTGAACGAGAGAAATGAAAATTCTCACTGCTCGAGAGCTTTTATTACGTACAAAAATTGATTAAATTTTACAATATTTGGCAAATGGAATAATCTGTGGTTTTTTCATAACAAAAAGGTTTATATCAGTTTTAAAATAAAAAACGTAAGCATGTATTTTTAAGGTTTTATAATTACCGATCTTGACATGTGATGAGTAATTTATTGTATTCACTAATGCTCACTAAACCATTGATTTATTGACCTCACGCAATATATTTGTACGTTCACTTTCTATGGATTAACCGTAAACATGTCAAAATTATACCTCCGATAAAATATAACTATTAAATCTCTCGAAATAATGTATTAATAAAATCAATGGTCGACATCCATTATTAAATTATGTTCACACGTAAAAAGTGTATATGGTTTTGACTGCGCCACTTGTTTTATGTATGCTATACTGTCTACTGTAACATTTAAAATAAAATAAAACAAGTAAATAAATAAGATTTTTATTAAATATGTTTGCTACAAATAACATTATTTACATTAGACCAAAATAACGTATTATTTGATTAACATACTTTTAATATTGCCGATTCTTAATTACAATTTGTAGTAAAATTCGTGTAGTGCTTTCTCGCTTCCTCAAAGGGACTTTTGTTATTCTTTATAGTAATCTACAATTTTAAACCAAAGTTATTAAAGTTATATCTTAGAAATTGTCTATCTAATAAAACAAATATTCAAATTTTAACAAAAGTGAACCAGTACACAGAATCGATCCTTAATGTTAGCAAAAATAAAATAATAATTCTAAATACTTACAAACAATCATAGTCAAACCATAACAAGGTGATTCATACTGATTATTATTGTACACAGTAATAACTATTTTGTTATTTATTAATTTTATAAAAGTACGATAAATAACAACATTGCATCTGATTCCTTAGTTGTAGAATATTTTAATTTTACCAAAAATGAGAAAATATTGTGAATAAATGATATAGAAATATATTTCTATTAAGGATACTCGCATAAAGGGCTACGATATACTTTACGACCTACCTATCCCACCTACTTTTACAATTGGTACTTCTGACAAGAATAACATTTCAATGAATCAATTATTTGATATTCAGCTGTCAGAACTCCAGCCTATCCAGTTGGTTAACATCGTAGAGTAGTGCCAAAGAAAATACAGATAAATAACTTATCTTCGTACGTCTTTTATATGTGACTTCATAAGTATCTACATTACGTTACGTGCTTGTCGTAAACAAATAATATAATAGAAACTATTACTTTAGGGACTTTATTGAAAAGCAATGACTTTTAGCACTGGACCGTAATTAGTGTATTTTTTCTATTTAGTTGATATAACCAAAAGAAGACCACAGTTATGTCAAACGAAGTTACACGTTTTCAATATTTACTGAGCTTTGGATGAACCTTAATCCGTAATAATAAGAGTTGTTTTTTGGAACTGACATTCGATATTCGGTCCTTTGTACTGAGTCCTAACCCTCCAGTCCAAAACTCACTACTGTAGACAAGACAGCAGACTGCTTTCATATACAGGCTCAATTTAAAGAGACTAATGCATTTATATAATTTTCTACGGACGGGATGGCCACTTCCTTCATTTTACCAGCTAACTTTTAACTCCAATGGGCTGTATCCGAAATTTATTGCCTATTAATGCGCGTTTAATCAATAATTCAAATCAAGTTTTAATAAAGAACAGTATTTCTAAAATAAACCTTGAACAAGCCCATTCTCATTACCAATGGAGTTTTTTTACCTTATAGGTGTGGATTATATTTACTTTTATTTCATATGAATGTCAGATAATTCTGAAGAAAAGGACTAACTATCCGTCTATAAGCACATATTAAAGATCACTTGATATTGCCGTGTGTCCGTTATATAAGAGATGTTAATACCTTGCATGCTACGTAGTAATACTAGCTTACTTTACCTTGACACCGAAATACGGCAAACAGCTTCACGTCCTTCATGTAAGACGATTCGTTTTAACACCTTGTAAATAAAACGCAAGTAGCCTTTATGCTGAAACTCCAGTCACCATAACATGCCTTCGCTCGTTAAAATCAGCCTCAACCTCGCCTAGTCTTCAACAACACTAACATTAATGTCTCAATAAGCCGTCCATCTTTCTTAAGTCTAAAGCTCACTTGTTTTCCCTACACCATAACCAATATTACTAGTATGTTAATGGAACGCGTATAAAAGAAGCAGGAATGTACAGACAGCCACCACTATGCCGAGGATCAGGGAGTCACGGCGTTTGCGCGCATTTATCCGGAAAATAAGGCTATTCAAGAGCGGGAATCTGGAAATAAATAAAACAATATCAAAGCTACAGGTCATTAAAAGGGCTTGAAAACGATGGCTAGGGCAGTATGTAGCACGCTGTACTAGCTATCTTCATATATGGACTCCTCTACTGTTTACCATCTGCCGGTGTGGAGTCATTTGCTGATCTTTCTATTTAAAAAAATCATGTGGAGGGAAATTTTAATATAGCTTACCTTTAAATTAAACGTTATATTTACGTAGTATATTTGACTAGTTCTCCGTCAACATAAATTCCGGTTTGACGCAAAAAGCATTTCTTGCGTCCCTCAGGATCTATGTAATCTATCTCTACCACATTTTCATCATAATATTAGTTAGGATATTAAAAATGATAGCTCCCCCTTTGGACAACCGAAAATAATACAACATTCCCATTCCAATTTAGTAAAAAAATAATAAATTTGCAAGAATAGTCAAAATATTAATAATAAACTTGACGGGTCGCGCTCCTTTGCGCACTATATGAAGGAGTACTCTCACTATAACTTTCTGAAGTAAAAAACTCAATATAACTTTCTGAAGTAAAAATCTGTCAATCTGTGGTTGGCCTGCCGATTTCACAAATGTTAGAAAGGTTGGTCGGACTACAATAAACATTCCATAGAGTCAGTGTACTCAAAGACTGGTTGATATAATACTTGTATACTAGTAACTATTCTAATATATAACTTAGAATAGTTAACTATGGTCTCTCCATATCATATGAAATTATATGAGGTGTGATTGAATTACAACATCTTTCTAATATGAATACTATAGTAAAATTATAAGCGAGACTACAAATAATAGAGTAAAGATTACTTGTTTGTGATGTCATTGAATCTGGTCTGGATGCGTTTAAATGCTTGCCGCTGCGAGGTGAGGTGCTCCCGTGCCTCCATTGCTATGTTGATTTGCTCGTCTACCAAAATATGGGAGCTGGAAATAGAATTTATCAAATTTCAACTTAAACCTTGCAATCATGAAATGTACGTTAAAAAAATTAATAATCCGGCTCAAAGGACCAAACTGAAAATTATACTATCACGTTCAGTTTATATGGCATTATAATTTTAAAATGTTTTGTGGTAAATGGTACAGTTAAAACTGCTAAGTATTCATAGTATGTATTTAGGTCATTTGTGTTCAGGCTAATGCATCAAGTTGCGATATGCTTACGTGTGAGTAACAGCGAATTATGGATTTATTGTATGTGATTAAATAACCTGTGCAAGTGGTTAGCCTCTTTAGCATACTGGTCGCGGCGACTGAGTCCCGCGGCGGCTGAGGGTGGCGGACTGTTGCCTCGAAGGAGCTCTTCGCGCTCCCGTCGTGCACTCACTCGTGCTGAGGTCTTGGAAAACTCTTGCTGATAGTCCTACCAATAAAAAAGTGGCAAATATTATAGAAAAATTTCTGTCTCTTTCTCTAAAAAATATAATATGGAGTTCTTAAAAAAAAAGTGTAAATCATTTTTATATAGTCATTAAAAAAGATTTGGTCACTATAATACTACATTTTAACCCTTTAGCACACTTACCATCTCATCAGCACTCATACATGATAGATAACTCCATTGTTTATGTAATGTAGGTACTTAACAAGTTATTAAAACTTCTATTATGTATCATCATGTACTATACCACTCACCATGAGTATTTCTCTATGTCTTTTGATTGTGTGCATTGTGGCGGTACCACTTGGCGCGATTTCTGCCATTTTGTCATTTATTGTTGAAAGCTGAAATCACATAAGATGATGTTAACATCATTATTATATATGATTACATTAAAATATGATTAATTTGTTATCTTTTAATTTGTATCTTTGAATTTTACCCCATCATTAAATTACATTTTTAATCTTTATATTTCATCTATTAAATTTATCAAGTTTTTTAAAAATAACTTAATAAATAGGAAATGGGCGATGCTAATTCATTAGAAGAGTCAAACAAAAAAACTTTTTGATCTTTCAATGAGGACTCTAAACACAGCACCAATGCTAAGCTAAGCTTACACTGGTGTTAAAAATTTACTTTATACTTTAAAAAATAAGGCTTACACTTTATCAGCTTACAGATAACTTATGACATTTCACTTAATACTTTTCTTGTAGCATACTTTTTGAAGTTCTTAAAAAGTTATCCTGTGCAATACATTTTTAATATATTCTTCACACAACTAAATTTAAGTTCAAATTTAGTTGTGTGAAGAATATGTTAAAAATATACATGTAAAGTATAGAGTTCCCTCATTACACTTTATGTAATAATGATAATTATGAAGCCTCGATAGATATTATAAAAATAATAACTTGTACTTGACTACCATTATATCATAATATATGAATATACCTTGTTTAGTAGCTGTTGTAGTTCCATGGACATAGTGTCAAACATGTCTTCACTATTTATTAATGGGACTGTCTCAGAACTAAGTCCTGAGACAGCTGAGCTCATGCCCAATTTGCTAAAGGCCACTAGTTTCATGTCTATGTCATTTTCCAGCAAGCGAGCCTGCTTTCGTAGATCTGAATCATTAGAAATAATATCTTAATTATATTTACAAATCGAGATTCCGTCTATTAGGTACAGTATTTACACATTATCTGATTAGAATGGTTGCCTATTTTATTATTAACGTATATGTGCTCTTTTTTATTTTTTATATCTATTGAAACTAGCAGTTAATAAATTGTTAAAAACTTTTAAATCAGTAAACCAATTGATAAAAAATAATCCAAATTGAATTAAATTCAACTATATACCTCTAAAATGTATATAAAAAATGAGTAACTGGTATAAACGAAAAACATGTATTCAAATATGATATTTTCACGAATATTTTTTTCTTATGGATAGAACGTTGGACAATTTAACATTATAATTAGGTTTATTACAGACAGAAAATCTGTGCTCAGTCAATGTGCAACGTCATATTTCCATTACACCGGTATATTCTAACAAATACAAAACAATTAAACTTGTACAAACCTTCCCAAGAGGATCCAGTTAACGTTGACATTATAATTTATATTAATTTATAAATAACAATATAAGAATAATTGGATATTTTGGTTTACTCAAACAAAAACAGTGTTTTCCACAAGAGAAATCTCAGATTAATATTAGTACAAACTGACTTTTGTAACATAATGGCATTTGACAATTTGCCTTATTTTTGTTTCACTATTAAAGGGAAGGCAAAGGTAACTGAAACCATATTACCATATTTTATATAAAACTACATTCTTTTTTTATGATTTCAGGATACCGGTACAACGTATCTCTTTGCTCCATAGTTTTTTGATGAGTAATGGTAGATCCCGCCATTTTATTAATGACTTACGAGAAATTTTTTGAAAAATGATTGTGTTGTAAGCGATTTTGATATAATGATACGAAAATGGAATGTTTATTTTAATGATGACGATAAAATGATATAAATAAGAATAAAATTATTAGTTAATGTTAAAAAAATTAACTTACTCTACAAACTAACAAATAAATTTTGGACAACTTAAAGGCTCATGAAAGTCACTCAGTATCATATTACGTATATTCATGTACACGCCTGAGAAAAGACTACTTACACACACACTGTATACTGTTGTATACATGGTATGACAAAATAAACCAATTCTGTTTCACCATTAACAGCCTATATAAGTCCCACTGCTCAAGTCATGCCTCCCTACATGGAATAAACATACGAAAAGTTGGTACCATACACCACAAACAAACTCACCCAATTTCGCTTGATGCGGTTGCCGTAACAACCGGGACCTATGGCTTAATGTGCAGGACGAAGCATAGGGGAACGCAAGATAACATATTTTGATTAACCCTCCAGGTTAATCAAAACAATTCTGTCAATCTTAACAATTCTGTTTAAGTCTTGTTATAATAATCCATATTAAACCCCTTGATTGTGTGGTTAGCACTGTAAAACTATTTAGTTTTACAGTGCAAAAAATAAAAAAAGATTTAATTAAATAAAAAGCGCGCGCTTAAATTTTAAAGCGCATTGCATCTCGTCCTATCAAAATGATTACAAAAAAGACTGCTAACATATCATGTGAAATTAAGAAAGATGTATTAAATATTTAAAACTAAAAATGTCTTATCAGAATATCTTCCTTAGATGCGTTCTAAAATTGTCTATGATTCCTTTTCAATTATCTCAATTTAGATTCGAACTCTATTATTGCTATTCTATATGCTATTCTTTACTTATAACATAATGACTGAGAGAGTGTCTAAAGCATCAGGTTTAAAATAAATTTTACGCCAGAAAATGCCGATAAATGGTGTCGCCAGAATTAGGCTCAATAGCGATGGGTCCTTAAATTCAAGGTAAAAAAGGAGTAATAAGAGATAAAGCCCTTACAGTAATATTATATATTTTATTGTTTTTGCAATCAATGATTTATTTTAAGAGTTTGGCGGGAAATGATGACCCTGCATAACAATCACCATGATCATTTCATGTTTTTCAGATCACGTAAACTAAATTTACCATAAAAGATTCACCATAACGTTCGTCAACACAAGCACGGTGAAAAATAAGTCAATGAAAAAAAATTAAAGCGGCAATAATCACTTTCTTTAAAGGGAAACTCATCGCAATGCCAATTTTTTTAGGTTAATTTATTTTACTATTTTGTACTAATTACTATGTTTACTTATACTAATGTATTCAGACAACTGAATAAAAAACTTATACGTACCTGTTTTCTGAAGATTTTGCGGTAACAGGCGGGCTAGTATGCAGCTGGACTTGAAGCAAAGTCATGCTGATTTCTTAATTAAATACACCAATTTACACCATTTTCGTAAATTTGTAATTTCTAAGTAGGTGTTGTGAGAGTGACTAACTCAAATCTTTAAAATTAAAGGCAGATAAAATTCAAGCCTATTAATAATGTAATTAACACAAACTTATTGATATAATGTAACCCATGCATTAAATTGTATTAAAAATTTTCAAAATATCTTTACGATGTAAAAAATTACATAGTTTGCTTGTTTTTATCAAATAAAAGTTTGAATAATGAATTTTGTATTTCCTTACAATTACTTATTTTCTTTGAACACATCGTGCTAACTCTTTCGTTTGTAAAAACGCAGTATATTGAACACCATTATCCGTCTCATTCACACGTATGTACGGCAATGGTGACGATTGATAGTTTGTACTCGCTCTTTCTATGTGCCGCATTCCACACCCCACCCATTTCGTGACATTCTTCCTTTCGTTTCGTAAGGGTATAGTGTGGTGTTCTAACAAATCAGTGTTATTAATAATTATTATAATTAATAGCCATAAAACATTATTGTGTTGCTATCGCAACATTACATCCAATTTGTGTTTTTTTTTGTTGAATATAATGTATATACGAATTATGTGAAAAACGGTCGTAGAACAAGGACAAAACGAATAAGACAGCTGTAGTTCAATATGGCTGCTGTCAATAAAATGCTACAACCACTAAAGCTTGATAAGATATGTCGGGCATGTTTGCAAATAAAGAAGGACATGAGGCCCTTGTTCGAACAGCTTACGGCTACAATGCTGATGGGCATATCAAAAGTTCAGGTAAAATACAAACAATCACTGTATGTTTGATAATGTGCTGTTGTCTCCTTCGCACTTACAGAGTACGTTCATTATGCATAGCGACAGCAGCAGTTGTCGCGTAGCGTTATCTTTGTTTATATTCATCGAGTCTAGAGATTATTCGACGAAATGTGTTTTCTCAAAATTGAGATTGACTTGCTGTCTCTGTCTTTCACTAAACAAACTTTACTAGTGCGAATGTGATGCGTAACGTCTGCCCCATGAACATTATTGAATGAATGACGAAGATACTTATGAATGTATAACATTTAAATGTTGTTATCCTTTATTTCCCTGTAGTAGCTCTTCTAATACAACTTGTAATAACTGTCATGTTATTTTGTTTTCCAAGTTAAATGGGCGGTATTTCATATTTCAAAACTTGAGAATACTAACTTTTATTTTTTATCAATATGGATCTTTGTTGAGCACTGAAAAAAATAGTAAAGGCTGTGTCTTATCTTAGGGCATGTAAATATTTAAAATTACCATTTGAGTATTATCTGATTTCATTTAATAAATATAGGTGTTAGGTATTTTTAAATTTTAATTATATACTATATCATCATCATTTAAGCACCTAAATTGTTTTGAACTAAATGAATATTATTTGGAATGAGAAATGTTTACATAGTACTAATCAATAAAATGAATATTTAACAAATAAATTACGTACATAAATAATTAAAAAATGTCGATGGGTTGATAAAAATCTTTAACATTTTGATATGTTAAAGATTTAGCAAAAGTAATATTAAAGATATTCTTTCATACACCTATTACTAAACCAAAAGAATTCATCATTACATATTATATATATTTTTATGATAGGATATTAGAGTACATTAAAAAATAAACAACCATGACTAAGAATGCGTTTATTTATTTCACACAAATATCTGTTCTAATCAGTATTCTTAGTCTGATTCCTTGACCTAACCTTCAGGCTTCTCGGTGAGAGGAAACCACTTTATGACTAAGTGTTCTTACCACTAGGCCAGCTGTTTTGTTAATAGATAAATATTATCTAAAGTTTACTATTATTCTTAATGTAATATTGAAGAAGCATGCATAAAATATATTATGTTACATATAATATATTATAACTCACACAGGAGATTAAAGCTAACAATTTGCATTTAATTTAACAATTATTGAGAAAAGACTGTTTTAGTTGTATGTAAAAGAATCAAAAAATACAATCAATTAATAAGTATGTAATGTAAGTTAACATAAAAGAATCCATGAATTCATAATTTTCAGTATCTTATACATGTGAATAAAAATGGAATGACCATGGAATTATCTTTATTAGTGCAGTAGGTTTCCTCTATATCATTTTCATTACAATGCTGATGAAAAATGCAATTATGCTGAAAAATAAGTAATATTATATATATTATTCATAACAGGTGGCGGTGGGCGATGGACTGCCATCTCAGCTGTGCTTGCAGTGCGTACACCAGATTTCGCGGTGCCATGCCTTCAAGGAACTAGTGGAGCGTAATGACGTTACTCTGCGAGAACATGTCAAGCGAGTGGCTATAGAAGAGGCTATGAAGATAGAAGAAGTTTGTATATTTTATTGTCTTTACTGATAAAACCATATTTTTCACATACAGTGGGGTCTTTTGGCTAACTTATTTTGACAGCTAAAGTGGAAACTGATGGAACGATTTTCAGTGCACTCACAGCACTGTGACTGCCCTTTAGGTGAATTTGGAATATACCCTTCGAGATTAACTTGTTCTCTACTTTAATGTCATTTTGACATTATTAATTGAAATTCAGGAATTAATATGCTCTAGTTCTTGTTGTTAAGAAGATAACCAATTTGTTCTGTAGTTATTATAATTATACACATGTTTAAAAGTCAACACTTCATTTAACGTTTATTTAAGCGATCGTAAATTTACGTCTTACACAGATTTAATTCGTTCCCAAATCTGTTGCACATAGAGCTGCATCTGCACGTAATCGAATTACACCTGGAGTTGGTGTGCTCCATTCATTAATCTAAATTAACTTTAGTATCTCTTTTAATTGCTGTTAGTTAAAGAAACGTGCCACAACTTCCTATCAAAAGTGATATGAGTTTTGAAAGGTACCGTTTTTAGGGGTCAGAATAACACTCCTTCGTATATTTTTCAGAAGGGAAAATTGCTCAGTTTACAAAATTGCTCAGAGCAGTTCATACAGTACGTGGAGCTATCGGCAGTTCCCAATCCGAACCAGATATTGGATAACTTTTTCAATGAGCAAGTGGCTCAAGAACAAGCCAAGGAAAACTTTGAAGTGGATAAAGCCTTTATTGTAAGTGATTAAAGTTTATTTTACCTCTGACATTTATTTATTCTAATGTAAAAAATAATTGAAATAGAGCTCATTCGACATATATATCGAGGAATCGATTGACCTAATCTTTCCTGGTTCTTTCTTGAGTAGGTATAGTTTTTAATAATACTTAGTCACTCACAGATGCCTCAACCTTCGTATCATTTCCAAATAGACTCAACCGGAACATTTAGTGGCAAATAAAGACGACGATGCGCTCAACTCCGAAGAAGAGAGCTATCTTCAAATGGTGGTGTTCCAAGCAACGTCGTCCGTGTCCCCGGGCAGACACGTCTGCAACCTGTGTCACAAGGAGTTCAAGCACGCTCGCTGGTTGAAGCATCATATGAGGTCGCACTCCAACTGGATCAAGGCGAATTGCAAAAAGCCGCCCATGTGCCCTATTTGTGAGAGGACTTTTAAGGTAAGTTTTGACACAGCAAAAATGATCTAATAGTTATATATATAGAGTTAATTTTTCGATTCACTCCCAGAGCATTTGGAGCCAATTGGATCTTTTGTGCTTCTATTATCCTGGTGTCTCCTGTCCTGAAATACCTCCAAGATGTACTTATTAAGCACGCTTGGAGAGCAGCTTTATGTCTTCAGGAGTGGGGAATCTCAGTCCTAAGAGACCCCAATCTTTGAACACAGTTACACAGGATGTATTCTATTTGTTCAGTGTGGTCCCCACAGGACAGAGGCAATTCAACTAAGTTCATATGAAATAGCATGCTATTGGTGCTATAGTGGCTAGTAATAGCGCCACTTAAGCCACTACGTGGCTACTACAAATCGCCTCGAAATATATACATAAATCTATTGCAGTGTGCGTGAGAAGCAATCTCATCCCATTCTTCTGATTGCTTCCTCTCCACATACTTCCTGAATGCCATCGCACCATACTGGATGATATTCAAACATAGGATTCAGGTGCAATAATATTTTCCCCTGACCCTTTCCTTTCCCTTTCGTCTGCATTTTCGTTGCTAATGACATCTGTGTATCCAGGCACCCAAATAAGGCTTAGATATGCTTACCGAGCCTGTTCAGCGTCTGTATAGCATTTTGGATTAGCGTCGAATAGACCCAATGTGAAGTTAGAGGCTTCAACACAGCTTGGCTATCACTAAGGATGTAGATAGTTTTATCTTTGACATTCCTATCCACATTCTTCTAAGCACAGGCAACACATGGCAAAAGCTTCCACTTGGAATACACTCATCCATTTTCCCATGATTTGACTAATTTCGTTGTCTCTGCTCCTTATGACCATCAACTGATAGGGCGAAAAGTTAGACCGTTTTTCAAAGACCTCTTATTTAAAAACCATATATGTGAAAGTAAATTGAAAGAAAATACTGATATCTCATCTTGAATATGTTTATGCATAGCGGAGGAAGTAAATAAGTAGGCAACTCTTTGAACTTCTTGCAAAACTACCGTACTCTTCAGACTAAGGGAATCGAACAGAATCAATTTTATTTTATTTATACGCAAGCCTAACGCACAAGGATGTGAAGAAACTTAATCTGCCAAAAAGAAGACCAAATGATCTGACTACTTGATATGAAAACTCAGAAGGAAACAAAAACGCGCCTAGGCAGGCTCGATTTATGAACCAATCGCTGCGTCGTTTATCAAACAACTTGTGTTTTGAATACCAAAGAATGAAAAGTTATTTTTTCCGTAGACGATGCCATTATTTAATAAGTGTAAGACGAAATCGTTTTATGTTTGTCTTCATCATTGAATATGCTTAGAAGTTATAGAAGGTATCTAAATAAGTCGTACATTCACATCAGGGACCAGGCATGCTGAAGATGCACATGCGCACTCACGAGCAGAGACCACCGAAACAGCCCACTTGCTCCGTCTGCCAGAGGGTCTTCGCCACCAAGACACTGCTTTACAGGTGGGTTCGTATCTTGCTTTCATTGTCTAACTATAATCCAATTTAATGTCGCTCGCAGTCACTGCCAATGCCAAATTGCAGTCTGCATGACTGCAGTAAAACTGTCAACCAACAGTTCATTAGTTGAACTGCACGCTTACTTCAATCGGATTTTGTTTGTATATAATTATAGATAAAAATAAGGTTATAAATTGAACAGACACCGTCAAACGCACTTCGAGCAAAAGACGCACCAATGTACTGTGTGTGAGAAGCGCTTCTTCAGCGGGTACGCGCTGCGCTCGCACATGGCGCGGCACCGCGGCGAGCGGCCCTACGTCTGCTCGCTGTGCAGCAAGAGCTTCTACAACCCCACGGACCTCAAGGTCAGTCGTATTGGAACAGGGAAATATTTCCGACAAATAATAGAAATATTATATTTTTCACATACGGATCCTAATGTGTGTACTTGCTAAATAGGCTTGGAATCATCAGCCTTATATATCTTTGGGTGTAAGTAGCTCAGACTGTTCCATTTCATTCATGACTAAACTATTTTTGATATATTTAACGTTGAACTTTATTGACTGAGCCGTAATGTTCAAGATTTAGCAAAAATAAGATTAATACATCCCCATTTACTCAAGCGATCTTAATAAAACAAAATGTATATTTTTTCCTGATCAATAAAACAATTGTACGTTTATATTTCAAAAACAAATTGAAATGTTATTTTTATTATAGTACGCAAATATTTTCTTCAGCGTAAGGTATATTTACAATAAATGGCATACATCCCGCTTGAGGGCGCTACATAGAGCGGCGCGGATGTCTTTTTTATCTCAAATTTCAGTAATGAGTGACGATGATATAGCACCGTATGTACCTGCTTACTTCTCTTAGGCCTCATATTTCTTATGAATGATTGATCGCCACGCGTTTTACGTGTTACAAATATACTATGAAAAATATTCATATATTTTACATTGTTTAACAGCAACATTATACTTTTTTAAATGGTAACAGTTGGTTAAGATGGTATTTACTTTAATATTTAATATATATTTAGTAATTTTAAAAATAAAAGATAATTGTTGTAAATAAGAGTATAACTTTCAAAATATAAAACTCAGACATTTTAGTCAAATATACAAAGAACCGTATTCTTTAATTTGATATGTATACTCTACACGTAACAAATTCTGTCTGCGGGACGGAGTACATTGTTAGCGTGGCTGAATGATGAATTTGTTTCTAGGGTGGCTCGGTAGGTGGCAAAGAACGAAGAAAAAAATATACTTAATTCGTGACATTATTCAAATAGACGGTATACTTAGACAGCACAAAAATAGGATGTTATACTTTGGATCGAACTTAAGAATAATAAACCAAGCAATCAACTAGTAATAGGTACATTATTGACAACATAAAAATGTTGGATACTCCAACACCGTTTTGTACTCGTATTCAGGGAGCCGTTTATAATGGCTCCCATGCTCTGTAATTACGACCATTCCCTTTAATTCACGAAGTGTAAAAAGAGGTAGTACCTGTCTACTATCTATGCGGGTATCATCTACTAAATGAATCAAAAAATAAAAAAGCTTTGCAATAAAAAAGCAAAGCATTAAATTCCAAACTAGAATAAAATTACCCTACTACGCTTAAGTTCTATGGGCTCCCATTACTTATATGATCTGGCAAAGAACATAGTTTAATTCTGAACTGAAACAAGGTTATAATCACAGAATAGAAAATAAACCTGAATTATTTGCAATTTGATCGTCTTAAATGCCTCGTCAAAGGAGAACAGATAAATTACTAGATTGAGTACCTAATGCGGTAATAGAAAGGACAAAAGTAATTTATTGTATTGTACACTATTATAAATATTACGATTAAAAAGGTAATATTATGTGTCTGATTAATTTAGTATATAGGAACTCCTTGGTGTAGTATTTCGAAAGCTGTGGTTTCTGGTTTCGATAAAGAAAACAAAGCAACAATGGTAGGTCCTGATTATTACTGCAACCGATTTCGCCCACCAAGTCGCATTGGGTCCAATGCGACTTGGTGGGCGAAATCACGCGGTGTAACACGCGGTGTACCCAAACACCGCATATGTTCCTCCCACGTAGGAAGGCCTGTACCTAACAATGGGACATATAGGCTGTTGATGATGGTAAAATAGATATGTCTTTATAAAAAACAACAATAAATCTATATAAGATTTTTTTTATTTTTTTTATATCAGTAAATCATTTTAATGAACTACGTAGGTGACATAACGTAAACCTACTTTTTTATAAGAAATTCCAATTTCTTATAACTTTTGATGCCAATAACTTTTATCTAACATTTAAAAAGGACGGATTGGATAATGTTCCACACGGAAGCTTTTGGAACTTCTCATCTTCTTCTTCTTTTACTTTGAAAGCGTCTGCGAATGCTTTCTTAGCCCCTTTTGACAAATAATCCGGAAAGTTAATTTTGAACCTTATTATAAGGTTCCCCTTCGCTTTGTTCGGACAAGCGGGAACAGGCAAGCCTTCGTCTTCAATAATCTTCTCATACGTGGGTGTGATGACGTCAGTGATTTTCACTCTAAGCACTCTTTCATCTAAAGTGTTTAAAGTGATAGTGATACCACATAAAGCTTCTTCCAAAGTCACATTACGTACAGTCAGCAAATCACTCAAGCCAGATCTGATGTAAGTTTCATGTGGACGGTCTTCTGTTATAAAAATGACGTCCGCAGGAATTCGCGTCGGGCCTTGATCCCCTTCCTCTTTGAACTTTACCTCTGTGTTAGGGTAAATGCCTGGTTTTATAGGAATAGATAGCACTTTCTCTCTCAATTTCAGCTCAGAGCAAGTTTCGTCAGTGAATACCAATCGTTGTATCTTCATTTTCTTCAAGCCTCCTTTGTAAATCTCTTGGAGTGATAGCGAGAGGGGTCGTATTATCGCAGTATCTTTTTCCTTATAACCTTTCCCAAGTGGTGAATCGAACATAGGAGGAGGGTTTTCGTAGTAATCGAGTAAATCCGCGTAAGGGTTTTTAGTACCGAAAAATTCATGGTACGTTCTTAAAGGTTCTCCGTGGTAAGTATAAGGTTGGATATAATTGGTGGGTCCTGGAACACCTTTCTTTAGGCCTTCTTCTCCATATTGATCGTAAACAGCTCTTCTACTTTGATCGACTAGCACCTCGTAGGCTTCTCCTATAAGGGCGAAAATCCTCTTCATGTTTTCATCGTTGTCGTGTCGTTCTGGATTGTATTTGAGCGCGAGGCGACGGTAAGCTTTTTTTACCTCATATTGGTTGCAGCAGCGTTTTACGCCCAAAATACCGTAATAATCGAAGCCCATTTTCAAATTTCCTATACGATTTCAATTATTTATAAAAAGTGATGATTATGTCAAATTGAAAGTATGTTGTTGACATTTCAGACATTGCACGAAATGTTGTTGATCTCACATAAAACTCATTTCAAACCTATTTTTAAGAAATTTAATATTATAAAAGAAACATTTTTTCTCACTCGTAATCTTACCACTCCGAATCGTAAAAACAACAATATCCATGTTATTTAAACAAGATTTTGATCGATTATGAGTAAGACTATAATGGTATTTTGCGTCTGATAATCCGAAGGTTGAATTATGTACTGAGTTATGTATTGCCATAATACAGTTTTCGGTAATGTAATAATAGTGACACAATAATAATAAAGAAGTCAATAATTTATTATTAGGTAGGTAAACTAATTTATTTTGCATGTTTAATGGACTATCGCTAGACAAGTTAAAAATCAAAACTACCACCAATAGTACCAATAATATTAAATTATTTTGTATATACGACTATTAATATTTGTTAGTTAACTCTTGTTTGATCTTCAATCTAAATTAAACCTTTCATCTCTACCATTAGGTTCATTTCCGTCTGCACACTGGTGAGAAACCTCTGAAGTGCTCTGAATGCAACAAGACCTTCCGTCGCCATTCGACGCTGTGTCAGCACATGAAAAAGCACAAGGGCATACGGAACCACGTGTGCAATGTTTGCAGCAAGAGCTTCTATGACGTCACCAAGTTGAAGGCACACATGAGGGTACATACTGGTAAGGAAAAATTCCTTTATACTGCTTGAATCTCATTTCAGACAGAGCTTGTCCAAAACATATTAAATAAGAAATTGATGACCTTGAACTTGAAGTGTACCCAGCAATGGGACGTATTTAGGTTATTGAGCATGATAAACGATTATAAATTTACCTCTTTATAATATTAGAATAGATTATAACTCTAGAAACCATAGTAACATAACGTTTGCGTGGCATCAGGAATGCGATGTTTTGCGATTCTTACTTTATTAAAAATTATTGATTTAATGTATATTATTTTTTTAATGTATAACCGCAAAAACATCAAATTTGTCAACAACGGCCAACAAATCAAAGTATTATAGATCGATTAAGTATTATGCTGACTGTGACTGACTGAATTATTATTACTTGTAACCAAGTTTAATTTTAAACGACATTTTAAATAACGCCGTTTTGTATCAAAGGTACTTTCTTCTGTACTTATTAGCTGATTAGGATATATGTGTCACCGTATTATTGTGAACACCGTTACTTTAAATATAACTTGTAAAATTATGAACTATCGAAATGTTATAAAAAAACCTAAGCATTATTTGTATTACAATCCGTCAAATTGTGAATTTGTATATTTGTATTTTCTTTTTTTGTGGTACCGTTGATTGTTTGAACGTCATATTATGTCCCGTTGACCTACCAATCAGGTATGATTTACTAGTTCACGGGTGAAAAATTCGGACTGATTATGCACTGTCATGTTCGTTCATAATGTAACAGTTTGCGATACAAATAGTACGGTTTGTTGGAATACAGAATTTTTCATAGTTTATAAACTAACTAGTTAGATTTTATACTATCGGTGTATTACATACATACCATGTTCTTGCGGAAATGCACTTTGACTTGTTATTTAGACCATAAAACTGATCATTTTTATGGACATATTTCTGAAGCCTTAAAATTTTTTATTTCTCTATTATCTTTTCTATTATTTGTCTTTTTATTTTTCAATTTCGACAAACCTGATGCTTGAATGTAAATTATTTCACCCAAACTGATAACGTCGCATTACGATCACTTCCTTAATTTCTAAAGCCTCTTTCTCTATCTCTTCCATTAATAAAGGATTTAAATCTTTTTATCTTCTTTCAGGCGAGCGACCATACGAATGCGAATACTGTGAACGCAAATTCGCCCAGCAATCGGCCCTGATTTATCACAAAAGAACACACACCGGCGAAAAGCCTTACAGCTGCAAGCTCTGCAACGCACGATTCACCACCTGCTCGTCCAGGAATAACCATCTCGTCACGCATACCGGCAACAAGAGGTGATATTTTGTTGAAAATTATAAAGAAATTAAAGGTAACATGGGAGCACTCGCACAAAAAAACAGATTGTATTTCTTATTATCATCATTATGAATTTTAAATTTAATTCCATTTACTATTTTGTTTTACGGCAAGTTAGCTACTTATAAAAATAATATTATTCAAAAGTTGTGCGCGGTTGTAATTGATATACTAACTCTTAATCGTGTTTTGATGTAATTTTCTTTGGTTTGTATCTTGTAAGCGTGACAATAAATAAATAAACAAAGAGTAAAGTATGTAGAGTGCGTATGTTGTGCCTGCGGCGTAGGTTCGTGTGCCCGGTGTGCTGCAAGGGCTGCACGTCGCGCACGGAGCTGCGCGTGCACTCGTCGAAGCACACGGGCGAGAAGCTGTACGGCTGCGAGCTGTGCAGCCAGCGGTTCAGCTCCGCCTCCTACCTGGCCGTGCACCGCCGACACCACACCGGCGAGCGCAAGTACCAGTGCAGCGTCTGCGCCAAGAGTGAGCGACCACTACTTAAGTCGAGTCAATACTACAATTAGTCGACGGACCGGTTTGACAACTTGAAAGACAAATGTTGGCAGAATAAAGCTAGTACTGTGCAATGTTGCAACAATGTTGCTTTTTTCTGAAATTGTATCACCGGCAAAAAGGCAAAAAGTTATTGTTTAAAAATTTAATTGGTGGGTGAGTGAAATGACTTAATTTCGTTTTATAATAAAGTTTCCATCTTATTAGGCCTCCTCCTTATAGCGGACTTTACCCCATCACTATTAAAATTCTACAGCATTTATTTATATCAAAAATACAAATAAAATCTTTTTACAGATTACGTAGACTCCAACTCGTTAAGAAAACACATGAAAACTCATGACGTGAAAAGCGAAACGGAACCTTCAAACGAAGAAAATAGCGCTGAAAATCAAATGAACGTGAGTTCGAAGCCAGATCCAAACCTAGTTCACGTTCAAGAGACTACCACTGTCCCCACTACTGAACAGACTGAGAATCAGACGCAAGAGCCGGTCCAACAAGAAGCGCCCGCGCAGAAGAGATACAAATGTATGCTGTGTGTCAAAACTTACATGTACTTGCATAGTCTGAAGAAGCATATGCTTACACATACTCAGGTAAGATGGCGGTTATATTTTTTTAGTACACCTAACAAAAAATACTAATAATATGATATAACATTTCTAACACTCACACAAGCACTCGCTCATCTAGCCCAAAGTTATCATAATTTAGATTAATAACACTAGGTTATGGATACCAGGTAACGGAGAAAAATATTTTATATTATACGTATGAATTACAAAAATATACTGGAATCATAATTTATACTACCCAGTAGTGATATCTTACAAAAGTATTACCCTACTTTTGATGCCTCTGTACCCTATATATGAGTTTGACCAAGCGATTGATTTGTGTCTTTTGTACAATACTTCAGAGATTTATTGTATGATTATGAATAGTGTCAAAATTCACTATATTGCTACAAAAAATATAACATTATTAATCTTAAACATAAAGTTTGAAATCATATATTTTTTCTACCATAAAGCAACCAAGCCAGCAGCAGCTGCAGCAACAATTGCAACAACAACAGGCACAACACCAACAAGCGCAACAACAACATCAAATGCAACAACAAGCAGTGTTGCAAGTGGGCAGTGTACAACAACTAGCTGTACCGATACACACGCAACACGTTCAACAGGGCATTGTGCAGGTAATTGATGAAAGCTGAGTTTCAATAAACTATCTATGTTTGGTTCTGCTTACGAAGCGTTGAATTTTGACATATCGGGGGAAAAGTAAATCCGCATGTTTGCACTGGATCTAGGTACACAGCTGAAGGTGAGATATTATGGTTTAATTTCTAACTTCAACGGCTTTTGGACAAAATTGTAACATTGGCTACATTTCATCAGATACGCCGAATCATCCACTTCTATTTTCGCTGGTTTGCCTATCCCTGGTGATAATTCAGTTGTATAGCATCACCTCGTAAGCAAAACCATACATCAACATCTATTGCAACAACAATATAGTATGTTTACTAATGAAATAACCCAACGATGTAACAACGAATGTATTTTCAGGGTGGTTCTCACACATACCCGGTGATATCTTCAGTGCAGTCCTTACAATTGCAGCAGACTCAACAACAAGTCAACACGGTATTAAAGTTTTATAATAGGATATCATTAATGTGGGATATTGCAAAAGCAATAGTATACTTGCTGTCAATAGTTTCTAAGATATTTCGAAATGTTTGTGGAGTTTTACAAACGCTCCATATAAAACGCTACAGGCAAGTGACGTCGCCTTCCTATACCTGGCTATTAAATGTGTAGTTGATAGGCAACATTAATGATTTTTACCTATGGTCAACTCTTCTTTTTTATGAAGATTAAAATACTGCTTAATTTGAATTAAAAAATGAAAGAATTTCTTAAAAACAATAAGACTTTTTGTAAAAGGCAAAATTTAAGACAAAGTGTCTTCTCCAAATCCTAATACAACAATAAATACCTAAAAAGTGACGTCATTTGGAGGTAATATTTGACGTACTTTTACGTAATTAAATGCATTATTAGAACATCATATTTTATTAACAAATATGCATATGACGAATCTACTCACGTAACATTAGTAGTTAGCTGTGTATATTATATTTAATTGGTCGTTAAAAATATATGGAGCTTAAAAACGTAAAAATCACGTCATTTTGACGTAACATTGTATTATCTCGAAAGTGTGCTTGGTTTTTTGTGTTATATATCATTGTGTAAAGGTTCCGTCAACGGTTTGAACAAAGGTTTTTGTTTTAAATTTTGTAATGACCGAAGTGTAGAGTACACTTCGGTAATTAAAAAATTTAAATCTACAATAGGTACAATAAAAAATCACCTTTATTAAACTTATAAAATTGAATACCATTCGCGGCTTACAAACAAATGCTGTGATTAAATAACGTTATGTTCTTCGGTAGATGGCGCTGACTATATTTAAATTTAAGAAATCAAATATTCGTGCTATTATTAATAATATTGTTGCAGCAACAACCTCAACAACTTCAGCTTCAGACCATACAGATACACCCGCAACATCAACCCATACAAATACATGTAAGTTATTATAACTTCTTGTAACTTATTTTACTTTCTTATATATCAAAACGTATATTTTATATATTGAAACAATACTCTTAAAAGTTTTTATTTATTAGTTATTGTGATATACAAGGATTACATTTATAATTTTGGTGTTCACAATTATATTTCTTTTTACAAGGCACAGATTATTTTAATTATTTTTTTTAATATGTCAGGAAAGGTATACATAATTCAGGTCCTCAAAAAGAAGTGCCTTATGACGTGAAGAATCAGTTTATTTACATTGTTTGATGTATGTATGTGACTTATTTATTATATTATACATATAAATGTTGAATCGAACACACCATAGACCTTCCACAGATTTTGTATATTTCATTCATAAGACCCTACCATATTGAATTGTGGTTAAGAAATTGTCATTCAATTATTGTTGTATTTTATTCCAAATTAGTTTCAACGACATTTGTAATATGGAATCAGTTAGTTTTTAACTTACAATGGGTCTCATAAGAAAGAAGAACACCTAAAGGCAATACAGAGGATTATGCTCGCAGTTTCTGCGTAATCGAAAGAATGATGGGACAGAGAGAAAATTACTGGTTTTTTAAAGAAATGTAAATATTATTCTCAGGCTGTGGGTGTGCAACAAGTTCAACAGCAGCAGTTACATGTAGCGACGTCGTCGTGCCAGACTATGCTGCCTAATATATTGCAGGTAAAATATGTTCTTCTTCTTCTCTCATATATAAAAATGAACACCTGTTCAGTTGTTAGTCTCACTAAAACTCAACTTGACTCGGCTTGACCGATTTGAATAATTTTTCAACAAATAATAGGCAGTGAGAAAATATTGCAACCTTTTGTATTTGGTGCTGCCTGTCTGTGGACACGAGGAGAATGGCAAGAAGAGAAAAAAAAATGTCAATCTTACCATAAATAGAAATAAATGAACAATATTAATAAAATATATTTCAATATTCATGTATTGAGAAATATTTTATTGTATAAAATTATATAAAAATATTTAAAAAGCCAGAAAATCCTAAATATTTTTTTTTAAATTGGTATTTAGTACGGAACATCTAACCGACGTGCTATTCAAAAATATCATTTCTTACTTCGCTAATTTGAATAATTTTTGATAGATGGCGGTAGTGGCAGAGTTAGAGTATTACAAAATTCATAGGGTCATCTAGTTCTTATATAAACATGAAAACCTGTTCGTTACATTACTAGAAATGTAAGTAACGTAGGAGTTCGTCCGTGTACATATTTAATAATAGAAAATTGTTTGTCTACAGCTTCAACCCACAATGGCTGTGTCAGGCCTGGGCCAACAAGACCTCGGGGGAGTGGCTCATCGTATTATACTACAGCCACAGCCGTCTGGCGGACACCCCGCCGTCTATACTATACACCATTGAACCTTAGGATAAAAGCTGGACTTGACCTAAAATATGACAGAAAACGATGAAAAGGGCTGTAAGGCTACAATTCCATTGAGGCACTGACGAGCGGAGCTTTTTCGAGTCACAATGAAATCCTGAGTACCTTTGATTATGAAATGTATTTAGTGATTTGTAACATTGGACATTTGGCTACAACTTCACTAGTATTGCAAAGAATATCTTCCATATATTTAAAAAGCAATAATATATTTCACTATTCATAAAATTATCATTTTTTAAATGGTGTCATTATTTTTACTGTGCACCAACTGCAATTTAAGTGTTGCTCGTTGGCATAATGGTTCGAACAAACTGGTTCTACATAAACAAAGCAACTTTCGCCATGGTTGGTGGATGGTCAAACATATTTATCTCGAGATTCTCCGTGCCTTGGAAAGCCAGTTAAGCCATTAGTCCCAGTAGTTACAGTAACCGCTTTGACCCCCATCAACCCGCATTGAGCCAGTGTAGTAGTGTTATGGCCCGGATTCCTGATGTTTCTTCCATGAAGGAAGGCCAGTGCGCAGATGTGGTACGTATATAGGCTGATGTTGAAAATGTAAATTAATTTGCCACTATCTACGAAATGACTTAACGATGTGGTCAATAATTTATCCTGTAAACTTAACCTTTTTTTTTTAATAATAATTGTTGTCGTTTTGTTTAGACCTATGCATAATTTTTAGCTGGATGGCCCCCACCCTGAACCCAATTGTCGGAAAAAATTTGATTATCAAAAAGACTCTTAGACGAGTTATAGCAAGACGGGACGTGACTTTCCGAATCTAACGTTTACCCCATGAAAACATAAGTTTTTAATGACTAATTGACACATTGACACATAGATTTTTTTTAAATACGAATGCAAAAAATGCAATGTTAACGATTATGATCAAATGATACGAAAATGGAATGTAATTTTAAAGTCTAGTACAAAATTATACAATAATGTTTAAAAATAACTAAACTTACAAATTCATGAATATAAATGAAACACTAATCTCACGTAAGCCACTAATCCATACTGAATTATGTATTCCATATATTGCAGGATTTTTAAACCAAAAACTTCACTAAAGCACAATTGTGTATATAAAATATACAACGCTCAACCAATCCCGCAATTACGCGCCAAAAACTTCGGGGCTGGTCCCTTTGGTGATCACTCGTTTCCAGTCCTCCTTGATGCTAACTTTGATATTCATTAACATTCACTCACAACCTTCACCTCATAATATTGGGCCTTAGTAAGTACATTGAGTGTCTTGATATTCGTGTCTGTGATTATAATATTAGGTCATTGGTCTTTAGCATATTAATTAAGTCCTGTATTAATAATTAATTATCTTGAACAATGTTCTTAATTAAATATTTGCATATATAAAGATTTCAGCTGCCTTAGTGTTTGTTAAAATATTGTCCCAAGATAAAAATTAAGTCTTTGATAAGTCTTTTTTATAATATTAATTAGTAAAAAATCGAATATACATTCAAACCGCTTTTACAAAGATTGTATTTTAAAACATTCGTTCAATTTTATTTTCTTGTATTATCTATAAAACAGTCATTTCTTATGCCGATATGGCTTACTCTTATAATAGTAACGGTAAATTTAAAGATTTGTTTATTACTTTTATGTACATATATTTATCTTTGTTGATTATTAAGCCAATTTTAATTTATAAATTGTAACTTAAAAAAATAAACACATTTTTATTAATGTAAGATGACTTTAATTTTCTCTTAGTAGAATATTAGAAAATCAAAATAAAACAACGTTAGTCGAATATTATTTTAATTTAATTAATAAATTCATTGTAGCATTAAAATAGAAATAATAAAAACACAGTGATTCATATATTACTATTTTTGCCAAATATACGTGATTGAAGTACTATCTGATATTGCAAATTGTGTAATGACTATTTACTTGAGTAATTGAGACAACGCGGAATCGGTGTGTTTTGTTGATTGACTAGTTTTGCAATATCAGACAGCAATTTTGGCACAAAGAAATGGAATTTATGTACAATGACGATGAAGTATTAGCTACTGTGTCAAAAGAGACATCTCGAGTTCCAGACACGAGATGGATAAGGCCAAAATATAAAGCAACATAAATGCAAAATTATCCTACTTTTTAAAATACATGTAGTCACGTGGAAACAAACTGACATCTTAAGGTCGGAACATTCAATTGCCATTGATAAAATTTCGTTTAAATCTAGATTATCTTAAAAACAAAATATTTTAGATTATCTTAATATTAACAGAAAATAATAGTTTAAACCAGAAAATGAATTTTTGTAACTAAAACGAAATTTTATCAAGAATTAAAACCACAGATTACATATTTACAACACAAACATTCAGAAGGCCACAATATTCTTACACTTAAAAAGTCATTCATTATAAAATTTTTAGTGATGTAGCATTTTATTTATAGCATGTATTACAGCACCCAGATAAGGATATCATTATATCACTTATTTTTAAGATCATAATTAAGTATAGTGAAAATTATATTATGTTATTATTTAATAAAACGACCAATGACATTCACAGAAGGCCAATAATTAAGTAATATTAATAACTGAATTTTTAATGGTTAAATATAAAATAATAATTAGTAAATTCTGCAGAGAATCAAGAAATCTTAATACAAAACTTATTAGAAACTCTTTTACACCAACTTAAACATACAAAATTATATAATAAACTAAGTCAAAGTAATTCTTGGCCTAATAATAATTTTGTCAAATGAGACATAATTATACTATTCATACAAATACTCAAGTCTTTTATCGTTATTCAATGTCCACTTGAACACAGATCACATGATAAAGGCTGATGTTGAAATATATGAAATCAACCATGTGATAAAATTTGCGAGCCGTTAAGACATCGAAGGCGAAGAGAAATGATTCAAGATTCAAGCAAATATCATTCAAAAAGGTATGCAACACTTATAGTGTTGCAACCAAAGAACGCACTTAAATCATCTGCATTCAGTAGTATACTTAATTTTCGAGACAATGATAATTGGAGGAGAATTACCCTTAATTTTAATGATGGCAATTTTTACTGAAAGGAAACGTTCCTTCATTTTCAAAATAAATAAAACTGCATTTAAAAAGTTTTCAAAAGTCACAAGCTTTAGCCGGGAATCGAACCAGTGAAAGGTGAAAAAAACAACCTGTATTTTATGATATCTACCGAAAGATAACAGACAGATATCTTAACTTAAAGAGAAAATAATTTTAAAAATAATAGATATCTATGGAATATTATTTTACGGTACCGTCTTGATAAAAATTAATTATTTTTGATTATAAGGGAATGTTTCTTTTCCGTAAAATTGCCATCTTCAATATTAAGTGTACTTTTCCTCCAACCACCATACCATATAAAAGACTATTCATACTATTGTTACATTGAAAACCAGTAAGAATTATATATATAGTATGAATATTCATTTTGATCATTTTAATTTAGAACAGTAATCTTACATAACGTTTATGATAACCATTAATTTACATAGAAAAATATACTTACTAGAAAAATATATGTCAATCTGAATTGGGAATAGAACCCGCAACTTACGGACTGGGAGAAGTAAGTTCGTACTTGTTCTAGTAGTGTTGTTTAGCAGTTTGCAGTTGTCAGTGCTAAAGAAGTACTAATTATTTCTACCGGCAAACTACTTGATAGAAAAAGTGGGAACAAAAATTAAATCTTGTATGATCTTCTTTAGTCTTTAATACTGGGTTACTGACGTAAATTGTTGACACACTATACGTGTGAAATATGTCAAAATTTAACGCCTCCTAAGCAAATCCATCCGTTGATGAGTTATTGAAACCCAGGTGAAATGGAGTTATTGTCTATTTTATTCACAATTAATTATATTGTCCCAAAATGAATGTCTCCCAACGAATAAAATTGTTTTATGTAACTCACATGCGAAATTCAGCCTTGCCATTGTTCAAGTGTATGAACAGACTAGATGGTTTGAGTGGTGATACCGTTTATAGATTCCGGATATCGGATGTAGGCATTCTGTACAGCGAGTCCGTGTGGTAATTTGACGTCGCGGAAATACCGGTGCCGGCGAGCGTCTTTGGCTGTTATACGCTTCGTCGGATCGTAGACTAACATCTTTTGGAGCAAATCCATGCCGGTCTCGTCAAGGTTTTGTACCTAGAATTTTAACGAATATTTTTATTTCAAAAGGGCAAAGATAAATATAGCTTACTACAGTACAAGAGGACATGTAATGATTACAATTACGGGATTAATTATATGAGAAATGGAGTTGGCACATTTCCTCGTTGACACTAACGACACCTACAAAGGTAAATATTATAATAAAATCTAACGATTCGAATTTGTGCATTCCGAAATGGCACTATGAAGTACTAAATGTGTCTTGTACGACATAATAACAAAAAACAATTATTTTCTAATAACCATAGATTTACAAGAAAAACTCCCATGTATGTGACTGAATAATTATCTAAAGTGAAATTAATACAAATAAAAAAATGGCTTAATAACAATAAATTTATTAGGACCAAAAACAATGGTTGTGGGAGGTCATTGCCTAAGGCTAATAAGGGAAAAGACGATTCAAACATAAGTAAAATAATTATTCTTACATGATTATGAAGATTGAATGTGTTCCAGTTCGGGAATGTGGGTTTGTAATCTGGGAGAGAAGAGACTCCCGGCCATATCTCCTCTGTTGGTGTGCGTAGCATTCTGCAATTTAGACAAAATAATAAAATTAAACAAAATCAACAGCTATACTTCTACTTGCGTATGTTTCCTATAAAATGTTCCTTTATTTTGCGTAAGAGGAAGTGAGGCTGCCTCACTCCAGCTATCCTGAAGTCTCAGTCATAATCGATTTTTAATACGTCAGACCTATTGAACAACTCAAAATACACAAACGTTGCAAAATTAGGGTTAGTCTGATGCAAAATAAATAAGATTTTTATTTGTAAAAACGAAGAATCTAGCTAAAACTTAAAAAAGGCGAATTGTTCTTCTTTTATGAACATTTTTTGACTCTGAAGCACGTCAGCAAAATTCCACCAGTATTTGTTCCCATTTTTACATCAAGTTTATTTCCTTTTAGTTACATTCTTCTGTCATTATTGCGTACATACTTATAACAGTAAAAAGAAGAATTACCTAAAGATGCGGAAGAGTTGATCAATCTCCGAGTCTCCCTGGAACAAGGGTTTCTTGGACGACATTTCTGAGAATATGCAGCCCACCGACCAGATGTCAATAGGGCATGAGTACCTTAAAAAAAACAAAAAGCCTTAAATAATGAATATGAAGAAAAGGTGAAGAACCAATATTATATCTATGTACACTTCTCAAACTACAAAATTTTCTGGGGGTACATAGAATTAGCAACTCAATTGATATTCAACATAAAATTTATATATCGTACTTATGTATTTCAGTACGCAATTTGGCGGAATTTTGAATCTAAAATTACATTAGATCTTGTGGTTATACATAAATCAAAATTGTGTTACATAAAAAGTAAGATTATTAACGAGTTGATGGAGCAATACCTACCTCTGACTGCCGAGTAGAACTTCAGGGGCTCTGTACCATAGGGTGACCACCTCATGGGTGTAGACCCTCACTGGCACACCAAAAGCTCGTCCCAAACCAAAATCAGCCACCTATAAACAAAATATTGGACATTTTATCATTTTTAAATGGGCTTCATTCTCATAATATCATATTTCAATACGAATTAAAAAAGAACAGCTAACAAGCGACGTGAAAAGTGTGATATTAATTAATTATAAAGCTTTACTGCCCGAAAGAGAAAACAACAATGAATTTCTAAAAAACCCAGAAAATAATCAACACACTATGTTATAGTGTTATTTATTCTTCTTATTAAATAAAAACACTATGTAAGGAATCATTTGAAATGAATTTGTTCATAATAGATGAAAATCTTTTATATAGACAGTGAAATTTAAACTGAATGCATCAGCAAGGTGATTGATAATACACTTTATGATAATCTTAATACATATAAGTATAAAAGTAAAATAACCTTGATGATGCCAGTCTTGTCAATGAGCAAATTCTGGGGTTTGAGGTCCCGGTGCAATATGCGGCGTTGGTGGCAGTAAAGGATGGCACTGTTAATCTGGTAGAGGTAGCTCTTCACCACCGCCGGGTCCATGAACTATAAAAAAATATTACATTAAACTATTGAGATGGTACATTTTACATATTATATTAACATGTACATTTTATATTAAAAAGATATATTTGAAAGATATTATTGATTCAGTGGAGTGGTAAGATCCACAGTCTTTTTAGCATGAATATATGTCCACAAGACAAGGATATTTGTATGTTTATTTCGAATATTTCTGATATTAATTTAAATATTACTATACATATCTCTGTTATCTCCATAACATTATTTCCATAACAAATGTTCTTGGAGATGCTTACTTTGGGCTAGATAATAGGTAATGAAAATTATTATAATTGTTTATGATAAAACTCTTTTAATTATTCTAATCATAGCCATATAATAATGCTTATCTTTATTCAACTATAAGTACAAAAAACATTATTAAACAAATTACAAATTGTGTGACTTTATACCCTTATTGTATTAGCAGTTTTCAAATACAATCATTTTTTGGCTCTCTATCTAATAAATGATTAAAATTATAAAAAAAATTACTTTATACAAACTGACTGATTGCTCCACATCAAGAAACCATATTAATAAAAATATTCTATTCATATTAAACATTTACTGTGATCCGTTGAGCAGCACAAGACTACATGTGCCAGTCAAAAGTAATTTTCTGATAAATGTTAGAAAAATTATGGTTAGCATACATGAAGACATAATTTCAGATACAATTTTGTTGTCTTAATTATTTGGAATCATTTGGGTGGATTTCAGGATTATAAAGAGAAAAATAACAAAAACATCATAAAACCTCATAATAGATGTTGCTCAAAGTTTACAGTATGTATTCTTTAATCAAAATTTAAAATCTTAATTTAAATTATACATTGTATCTACATGACTGATGTATTATTACATATTTTGTCTCATCTTGTTTTTATTTAAAAACTCAATACTTAATCTCATCACAAACATCATAGAAAATCTCAAAATTGATAAAGTTCTTACTTTTTTAACAAAAAGGTAGTTTGATGAAAAAAGGAGTAAAATGATAACAGGTATTTATTGGTGATAACATTCTACATTATAAAACAATTTAGATTGTTTATTAATTAAATATTTAAATAATAATGTCATTGAATATAAATTTGTTGTAACATAACTTTTGAGTGATGATTGGAATTATTAATGTACTTACTTTTCCAGTCCCAAGAGAGTCCATATACTTCTTCAAATCCATTGAGAGGAACTCGAAAATGAGATAAAGTCGAGACTCTTCCATAAGAACATCTTCCAGTTTCACAATATTTGGATGGTTCAATTCTTTCAACAGCGAGATCTCTCTGTAAAATGTATGAACAAATAATAAACAATACGTTATTTATGTAAGGTTATGTTTGGACGTGTTCTTAAACATTTTATATGGATTCAGAATATTTATTATTTAATTTAATTGAGCAATGGTAAAGAATCAATCAATAATTTTATAATTTCATTGGAAACAAACCTTATAGCCGTCGAAGGAATGCCTTCATCTTCCGATTCTAAACGAATCTTTTTCATAGCAACAAACTGGCCAGTTATTTTATTTTTCCCTTTATACACTACACCGTAAGTACCTTCACCGATTTTCTCAATTTTGAGAAAATCATCCATCTTATAGCACGGAATTTTGTAAGCTTGTTTAATAAAGCGCCTAAAACTGGCTTGGCTGTTCAAACAACCGCGTGGAAATGTGAATAGAAATCGTTTTACGACAGCTTTATGTCAACTACAACATATGATACTAAGATAATTTTAATTTCAAGCTAATTGACCACTAATAAAAAGATAATTTAATAATTTTAACGATATTCTCAATTCCGTAACGATTTCAAACGTTTAGACTTTTCAAATTTTGGAATTGTCAAAGGAAAGCCTCTTTGCTGTCAAATATTAACTTTTTAATGTGGTTTTTACATGTTAAAGACTAAGGTAACAATAACATTGAACCTAGGGTTCATTAAGATAATCTTTGCGTTCGCATATTATTAGTTATTGAACACTTAGTAGTTGTTTATGACTTTGAGCATTTTTCACCTTAGGCTTAGATAAATGGCTCCAAGTGAAAAATAAAACTATTTGATTGGTTTTTAAATCATATTTAACTTAGCCCATTAACACTGGTATTCCGGAGGTGTAAATTACGATATGGCTGTATGACTAGTGAAAACACATCCACGACATAGTTTTTAGCGCGTAATGCAGTAATAATTTCACAATTTGTTTTTTTTTGTTTTGAATATAACTGTAAAAACGAAAGTAAATAGACAAGCTGACATATGCTAATGTGGCTATTTGGTGCAAATTCCTTTGATTTTCCTTTTTAACAACGTGTTGTAAAAAACTACATATTATGGAGTTTTTATCGAGTAATGGTGGGGTCCGTCAGGTTCTATTATAGTGAATTTTTTTTTATGAAGTTTGTGTAGTTTCATTCCAAAAACGGATCGTCATATCTTGCTTTATATGAAATACATTATTCAGCGTTAATTAGTGAATTACGTGAGATTAGTGAGAGTTTCATTTCCATTCATTCGTTTTCGTATAATTTTATCGTAAATAATCACGTAAGATATGGCTGATGGGCTTTATTTCCTTTTGCCTTCACTATAAAAGAGAGCATTAAATAACAACCAGCAATCTAAACTTGTTCTCTCCTCATAAAGGAGTATTATATTCTTTACTCTCTAATCTGTGATATTCTTTGCCATTTAGTTTGTGATGGTAACACAGTTTTGTTTTGAGCTGTTTGAGTGGATTCGAGAATTTAATTTGAAAGGATATCTTAGTCGAAAATCCTTAAAATTAGATTTTATCTACAATTTTACACTCTTGAGGAATTTGAATAATTATTCGAATTTAACTGTTAAATTAGAACAAGAACAATAAGTAATATTCTAGAGGAACGTCCCTAACCTATTCAAAATGGTTTTAGAAGTCTCTAACATTAACCTTTCTAGTGGATATGAAATGCCTATGGTTGGATTAGGTACATACGCTGTAAGTCTTACATTAGTTATTTACAATTATCAATGTGTACATAGTTCAATAGTTATGACGCTGTTTACCGGCGATAGTTCGGTCGAGTAACACTGCGCTAAATTATCCCCAAAAAGAGGTTTAATGTAACTTAGAAACAAATCAAACTTTTTCAGCGTAAAGCGAACCCAGGGCAGTTTTGTCAAGCAGTGGAGTGGGGCATTGATGCTGGTTATAGACATATAGACACAGCATCTTGCTATAGAAATGAAGAGGAAGTTGGAGAGGCAATAACCAAGAAAATTAAGCAAGGTGTGGTCAGTAGGCTGGATTTGTTTATTACAACTAAGGTAGGTTCACAATTATATTCAGTACCTACTGACACATGAGATAAACATCTATCAAACATAAATATACACAGCCATATGCTCAATTAGTTAGTATCCTTCCCTATCCATACTCCTCACAAAATATCTGGCCAGGTAGGGCCAGATATTTTGTGAGGAGTATGGATATATGATAGAGTCTTATGATATGTTTATTTAGTTTATATCTGATATTTATACACCTATTACTACCTATATTTATATGTTATCTAGCTATCATTACAAAAGGTCTTTAAGATGCTGAATTTGGGTAGATAATAAGCATTATTATCATTATTAGATGAGATGATTTATACTCAATTATTAAAAACTAATTAACCCTTTATTTTGTAAAGTTAAAATGTTTTATTCATTCATTAAGAGATCATTACTTGCACTGCTTGATTGATTATCTTTGTTGCAGCAATTATCTTTATTCAATAATTTTATCAAAAACCAAATTATCAAAGTTTTGTGGCATATATGTAATATTTTTTAATATAAAGTTTTGTTTAAAAGTGTTTAACAATTAAATTTAGTTGTGTTTAGATTGTACAGGTTAACAGCATGTATGTAATTAAATATCTTAAATAATTCTATAGCTGAATCTTAAAGTATTTGGACTGGATATACTTGGACTGTGAGGGATTTTATAATAACAGAAAATAATTAAAGTAAAATCGTATTTACAATGAACAAAAAATAACAGGCTTTTGTTTTTTTATTAAGTAAAAAAGATGTTTCTAGATTTCATTTTAATTTCAACTAAATTGTGAAATGTATGAAATAATTGAAGTAGTCTTTTGGATAAAAAGAAATAATCTTCACTTATTTACAGTTATGGAATGATTGTCATGCCAAATCAGACGTTTTACCAGCATTGAAGGCATCATTGAGCAGGCTCCAATTAGAATATATAGACTTGTATTTAATACATTGGCCAGTTTCAATAAATGTAAGTGAATCCATTATATTATATTTTATTATGATTTTAAAAACCATGGATGGTGAAATCATTTGTAGTAGATATGAGTAAGGCCCACGCTTGCATTTTCCTCTCCATACTTCAAATATTGGCAGAAGCCAAACTCAAGAGTCCATAGAACGGTGTGAACAAACGTCGCGTACGTCGTACGTCGCTTCCGCGCGTATAAACGATAGAGGACATACACGCCGAACAAATGCCAATTGTGGTCAGAGTCTTTGTTTCTAAATAATATCATGATAAAAATTGTATGCCTTTTTTCCGCTATTTTCAGACTAAAGGTGAAGATACTGGTGTTGATTTTATTGAGACCTGGAAAGGCATGGAGGAAGCAGTTAAACAAGGCCTTACAAAATCTATTGGAGTCTCCAACTTCAATCAAAATCAACTGAACAGATTGCTACAAGCAGCTAACATTAAACCAGTGGTTAATCAGTTTGAGGTAGGTTTTGTCTAAGATGGTTGGTAGATATGTTTATAGTTAATCCTGGGAGGAGACAGGAAGTACCTACCACAGTTAAGACTATCCCAAGTCCATCCCGGTTTGGGATCGGCCAGCTTAAATTCCGAGTGTGCTTGATATCCAGGGTACGGTGACCTTGGCGTCAGTGAGAATGTGGGTGGCGGTGTCGCTGAGTAGGGTGTGGCAAAGGACGAGAATGTCTGTTCCTATGTATGTCGCCATAATAATAATTTAAGTTGTGTTTTGGTAGTTGGATATAAAACACCCAGTTCCTGTGGTTAAGGAATGCGAGTGTAGTTCACTTCCACCTTTGACTTCACCATAAGGAGAAAAAAAATATGACATAATTACAAATGCAACAAAATTGTTACAGATTAACCCTACATTAACTCAACACAAACTTGTAGAATTTTGTAAAGATCAAGCTGTCATACCGGTCGCTTACACCCCTCTGGGTCTTATCTCAGAAGCTAGACCAGAATTCATTGGGAAGGACGTGATCAAGACGGATCCGAAGTTGGGAGATATAGCAGAGAAATATGGCAAGACCCGTGCACAAATTGCTTTAAGATACTTGGTAAACATTCTTTGTACATAATTATGACATGTTCATATAGATAAGTATCATGGATTTTAGATTTCTATTCATACTTTTGATTGTGATCTTTTTTCACAGATCCAGCGTGGAATACCAGTGTTGCCGAAGTCCTTCACAAAGTCAAGGATAGAAGAAAATTTAAACATTTTTGACTTTATGCTCGATGATCAAGACATGGCAACAGTTGATAGTTATAATATCGATCACAGATGTGTTCCAGGTGCAGCTTTTGCTAATTTCAAATATTATCCATTTTAAAACACATTAATCTTAATACGCGGCTCATCCAACTTATAACCCAGCTCATCACCCTCCGTCGCAAAACAGGCGCAACAGTCGTCGATTTGAGGAGACCGCCCGCACGATGAAGAGGACGAGGTTTAACATAAGTTGGTTTAAAAGATGTGTTCTCAATCCTGCGTACACTCTATAAAAGTCAAATTTAAGTATTTGGTTCGTTGCATTTATGTTTAAAAAAATGTAGTACAATACATTATTAGCCGGATTCTGTATGATTCTCCTTTTTTTCAAAAAAGTTCGTTTTATGAGAATATTACGTATATCACCTTACTTTTTCAATATATATACATAAAAATTATTTTAATCGATATATTCTTTTAAATATTCGTTGTTATGAATATATAGGATTGCGGGTGAGATGTTATGGGCGGAAATATTGATCTACCAACTCTCGAATGAATTTATTTTTGATGTCTTCGTTTTGCGAGTAGATATTGTCAATGTTGGTTTCGTGAACAAGTGAGCTCAAAGACAGCGGTACCGGTGTCAACCACAATAAAAGATTTTGAAAGACAACCATTGTCATTCAAAATCTTTTATTGTGGTTGACACCATTGTAGTACGATATTTCTGCTCATAACCTCTCACCTGTAAAATCGTCAGTTACTCCGTGATCATGGCGCTTACAACAGTGCCGAAATATCGGGAACTCAAAAACAAAAAGGTACATGGTATAAATAACTATATATATACTTTTAATAGATTATTTAGATATTAATTAGTGACCTTTTAAGTGGAATTGTAATATTTATTTACTTAGAATTTTTTAATGTTTAATATAGGTAAATATAAATATCTTATGATCATGGTATCAATTATGTTTAAATGTATTGGCAATATATTGTATACCCAAAAATGGCAGTCCGTTGACACAAATTATTACTTTGTAGCGCCAATTTTACGAAGAATAACAATAAACAGAACTTTAACCATATTAAAGAAGAAAATAATATTGAGACTTACATTTTCTTAAACTTTGTTAAAGCAGGGTATATTGAATTTTGAAGCTACCACGATAGAGTTAGCCGATTTGTATTTTAGGGTGCCCTATTGGTGCTTTTGTGCTTGTATAACATAATTTAGAATGTGGTTTGGTGCGATTTGTTGTTATCAAATAACATATTTGCTCAACAAACTCTTCGGTTGGTGGTTTAGTTATTATTATAAATATTATATCTTATTGTGATATTTGTCTGGTGATAGTAGAAATTTATAAAAGACATCAGCTGTACAATTATATTTTTGAGTAAATGTTTACTTACTATTTTTATAAAAAGTGTTTTTATCATTGAGATTTATTAAATTTATGCACTTATAAATAATAAACTATAATAAACTTCCCCTTATGGTTTCTTAAGAATGTTCAATTAAATTATGAAAATGAGTACTAAAATTATTCCGATGTTTTCTAATTTGGATTCTCCATTGCCACAGCCCACAAGAAAAAAACAAGTTAAAAATAACCACCATTTTATTCAATAATCAAAAACAGTAAATATAAATTATGTCAACATATGATGCAAAACAGATAAACAGAATATATAAAAAATAAAATCAGTGAAAAAAATTAACATTTATCTGATAAAAACTCTGAAGTACAAGTGGAATGTGAAATTCCTCGATGTATAACATTTTTAACGAGAGCAATTCCTGGGCATTCGAGAAATCTTAGGATTTAAAAATAAAGAATACAAAATGAAAATGCATTTAAATACAGTTACGTTAAATATAAGAAACTATGTTTTAAGAACCATAAAAGTTGACAACTTAAAAAGTATACGAGTTAAATGGAAACAACTTTTCAGCATTAAAATGTACACAGCTATTACTTAAATTCATATCTTTAAAAATAAATAGGCCATTTTTATAATATAGTACATTAAAAATTGTGACAATTATTTGTGAACACGAAAAATACAATTCATATAAGTCAATGAAGTCTGTCGCACATTGTAATGAATACAATACAATATTTACAGCTTCATAGCATGATTTTTGTAACAAAACAATATTAATCTGCCAATTAACAAAGTAAAATAAATAAACAAAATATTTGATTTATTAATTTTGCAACATCATATCATTTTAGTGTTGTAAAAGAAGAATTAGCGAACGAGAAATTATTAAACAGCTAAAAACAAGAACGTAAAATCTTGTTATATTATTTGATACAAACCTAGAAAATTGTAATGGAGTAATAAAACAATCTGCCTGTCTAATAAATTGTTTTATAGTTCCATACCCTGTATTACACTATCCCGCTTTGAAAAATGCATTATAAATTTTTTAAACATTCTACAAAGCATATTCTATGATTATTAACATAATTTTAACGAGTTTGAGACTACACTTATTTTGAGAACTGTTATTTAATAACTTACTAACATGAGAGTATTGTGACTAACATAATGATTACTAGTTCGCATAATATTATAGAGGTGTCCCTTTTTATCGTGAAAGTGGAACATATATTTCGATCAACCACCAAATTACACGAAAATACCGGTAAATATGATATAACACAAACCTGAAATAATTTGTTCATATTAATACTTAACTTAATCACACTGTGTTTGTGACAAATATAAACAGAGTTGAAATATAAAATAAATATATGAAAATACCTGTGTATCACAAAATCCTGCTAAAGTATTTATAAAGTAAAATAAATGTCAATAAACAGTTTTTAATATATAAAAAAAAAATTCTTAATTTAATCCATTTGATTGCTGACTTATAAAAATATATTCCTCTCAATGTAATAAATACTTACATTTCAACTACTTAAAACTATGTTCACAATGACTGAAGCGCTTATTTGTACCTAAAATTTACCTAAGCATAGATTGATAATAGTGTTGCACACTTGACAATCTTCGATAGATTATCGATACACTCATGGTTTCTAAAACTAAGTAACAATGTCGATGTCGATATTAAATATAAAATGTGCACTACCTTTAAGTGAGTGCTACTTATATGAATTTTCAACTCTACATATAAAGACTTTCCATACAATGTATCAACGTTCAGTACAATTAGTCAGTAAATGCAGTCCGCCTGCCTACATTCATTGGTTTAACGTATCGACAATAATTTAAATATATATATAATTCGTTATCGATATCACTTCGAAAGTTAACAAACGGCAATTGCAACACTATCTTCATTTTCCTTACTTCCAAACCATATTGAAGACATCCATGATGCTGTCGTAAATCGTGAACGTGATAGCGACGTCGAATACCACGCGACTTAGTCGAGGCACTGTTCCTTTGTAGAAGGCGAGTGGACCTTCGTGTTTCCATGTCTTTATGAAGCAATCCCATGTGCTTTTGTACTTCGCCGCTTCGAGACCTTGCATTCGAGTCTTGACTACGTCGATGGGTGTGTTGCCAAATACAGAAGCAGCACCTTAAAACATATAATAAGATTGTTAGAAAATTTATAGTAAGTTCTGATTAAATATTCTATATACAGATAGAAGTAAGGGTGAGCTTATACTGAGACGAGACGGGAGGCGACTTAGGCGCATACTTTACCCTTAACAATTATATATTGGAAAAAAAATTAAATGTCATCATTTTAGTTACCAGATACATCACTTTAAGTGACAGATTCAATGTTATTCACAGATAGATATATCTTTATGTCAAATAACAAAAGATTATTTCTCAACATTCTTTAAATGATAACTGAAGTCCAGATTTCGTTGTTTACCATCTAATAACAATTTTGTACTTCTCCTGCGGTACATTCCGATTAGAAGAGTACAGGCTGCAAGTAAGTCAGTTTGACGTATAACATGAAAATTTGAAAGCCTTAATTATTGTTACGCTCATCTTGATAAAAAGTTGACTATTAACTCTTACTTGCTGACTTTTATTTTTTTAACGGGTTAGCTCTTGGCTTTCACCTCATTGATGGGTAAATGATGATAAGGCCCAAGATTTACGTACGAACTGCACCAGGATTCCTTAACCACGGGGGAATTAGCTATAATACGGATGACAGTGTAACATAACGATGCTTTTAACAGTATTTTATAGCGGCAGATAGACGCTAGTAAAACGATTTAAAAAAAATAACTGGAAATTGAATCGTTACCACTGCAAAAAAGTTAATTTTTTTTAGTAACTCATTTTTACTTATAGGTAAATAATGATATGCATTCCATATTATCAAGCCTAAAAAATAAATGCAATCAATTTTATATATGCATTTTAAATGGATATGAACACTAATTTTTTACTAGAACACAAAGGCGATAAGATATGTAACTCAACGTTGTTGTTTTTTTCAATTAAAGCACATTTTATCAGAGTTTACAACATGTAAAAATCATGTTCTTACCTGCAATACCACCGAATAGACCCACTATGTACTTCGGGACAGGCTTGTCCCGATCTCCACCCTTGTACCAGTCTCGTAGTGACTCCATCACGAAGAACCTGATGGCCTGGTTGCTTCCTTGTTTCATTATTGTTGCTGTCACGCCCTTGTAAACTCCTCCGACGCCTGATTATAAAAGAATACAATAAAGAAGATAAAAACAATAGAATTATCACGTGAACGTATCACGTGGTAGTGTGAAAAAGTTAAGACGACTTCCAAATAGTAATTATTTTATGTGCCGCCAAACCAACATCCAAATATACATCCTGCATAACCTAATGAAAATTGGCATACATATTTAGAAGGTGGCATGTACTGACACATACAAAAACTGTGCAATTAAATAAATACGGGTCCAGTGATAACCTCCTTTTTGAGGTCAGATAAAAAGCTTACCTACTTTCAAACTTACTTTTACAGTGGATCTAATTCTTTCAAGTAGAGACTACATCCAGTTAAATACTCGCACGGTGATATTAAGCTCTATAGCAATAGAAATTTGGCTTGAATATGTAAAATTATTATATATATAAGACCAATGTGTCAGCCTAATATTTCCAAAGTGACCTCTGCATAAGATAAGAACAATATGTATCGAATGCACGAGACATTAAAACCGATGTCAGGGTCAAGGTCGGTTCAATGAATGCAAGATACGTGAATAGCACATTGCTGAGGAAAGGAAGTGATAAATGGCGAGATTGACTGGAAAAATATGTGTTATTATTCATAGGTAAATAAGCACCTCATTACAAAATGATTTAAAGAAAAGTTTAAGTTTGTTTGTTATAGTTTTGCCTATTTATGTTATGGAAAATGGTAATTTTAGCACTGCTCCATAAATATAGATATATCTTCTTCTCTTTCTTAAAATATATACTTTCTTCTCGATCATTATGCCAATCAAATAAGTATTTATACGCTTTTTTAAAAGACGGAGTAAAAAGAACGCTACAAACTTTTCGCAACTAATGTGAATTACCAAGAACGAGATAAATATAATAAATATTTTGTCCCATATTGCTGTTACTTGCACTCGAGCCACAATGCCAGTGTGCTGTTCACTGCAATCTCCATTTTGAGTCAGTTAATGCTGTTTTTCAATTATCTCAGTATGGTTTTAAACAGGAGCTGTTAATTAAACGTCTTGAAAGTAGAACCGCCGTAAGTAGATTATTGAAACGCAGCATTCTTTCTTGTGTCCATTACCATACTAACCTTCTTCCCTAACAATGGTCCTCACGCCATGGAAGAAGCCTTTGAACCTAGGCTTTTCTAACCGCATGTCGTTGATGAACTTGACCTTGACGGTCTCCATGGGAGTGACGGCGAAGATCGCCTCCGCCACACCGGCCGCGAGACCGCATGCTAGTTTCCCTGTTGTCGTTAGCGTACCATTGTCGGTCACCATGTATAGCTTCGCTTGTTCGAATACTCCAAATCTGTGAATTAAAAATAATTTTGGAAAAGAACCGAAGAAGCTATCACATAAGTGTTATACATTTTATATTTTTTAAAAAGCTATATTACTATAAATACCCTTCCAACCGATACTACCGTTGCTGGGAATAGAGAAAAGAAATTAGGAGTTGTTATCAGCAAATATAGATAAGTAAAGGTAGAGGTAGTAGGTTTGTTGATCTATAGTAGCTATCAGACTAACGCATTTGATGAGATATGACCAATACTGCATAAATAAGAACATAATATCAATTGAACCGGATGAGTCCTAAAAACTTGACAACAGCAATTGAACTCTGAATTTATTATAGTAAGAACAGACTACAGTATACAGTGGGGTGGTGTGACGTCATTTACCCTAATCACCGAAATGAATATAGGCAGGTGGTTCTGGTAGCGAATCTGCTGGCATTCTCTTTTACTAAAATTATTTGCTGCTCCTTCATTTCCATTCAATAGGAAAGGGGTAGAATTGCTTATAGGAACGTCAAATTAGTTGCCACTTACATGACATTACACTTTTGACTTTATTGTACACTATGTAATTATATATTCAAAAAAATTAAATAAACAGTTATAATAATAATAATATTTCTCACACTCACACCTATTAAGCATCATTAATGCTAATGAATCTTATGGATACTAGATAACGGAAGAACGTAAAAATATATATAGTTATATTATAAAAATAAAGTTATATTATAAAAGTAAATATATATGTATATAAATATCAGAACTGTACTAAACAAGCATACAAACATCCATGACTCGTAACCACTAGCTATGTAGAAAGAGGTACTGACCACTCTACTGTCAAATAAATCAGATATCAGTATGATGCGGGTTAAAATAGGGCAAATATTCAGAATACCCGCCATTTTAGAAACATCATATGACGTCGACGGTCATCTGTCTTTTTCCGAGCGAATTGTAACGAAAGAGTAGTATTGAACTTAATTTTAGTGCGGTCTCAATAGAATCGAGGCCATTGACAGTAGACTGACACAAGTTTTAATAAAATACTTATTTTCTGTTCGAACTATTTTACTGTGGCTCTTTGATGGAGTGTGTTCGATTCTATATATTACACCGCGAGATATCAGACTAGTACTTCTGCCTTGTTATGAGACTGCAATAGTTCGAAGTTCCAGTGTAAAATACAATAAGATATGATAAGATAGTATATATTGACTGCCTTTCCTTAACAACTATATGTGTGCGATCACTTCTTTACTACAGACGAAGTTTCTATTATTAACTATTTCTTACATAAAAATTGTAGGTAATGAGATTATTGTTCATTGCCAAATTTTTTGTGTAATCTCCATAGAGTTAAAATTGTTTTACGAAAGTAATTAAATGTTACACTGAAAATAAATATAAGCGATTGTTTACATAACCAGGCTGATAAAAAAGCTAAGCCTTACATCCAGACAAATGAATTTTGTCTCCAGGTTTCCGGGAGGTAAAAGCGGGTAAAATCATAATTAAGGTGTTTTAAACTTTAAGATGCTGCGGCTGTCTGTCGCTATCAAAAAGTTTTTGCAGTGTTAAGGCTTTACTTGTGGTCATGCCGCCAGGGTGTGCGGATCCACAATAAAGTATAATGTCTCCCGTCCACACCACACTTGTAGGAACTTTTATCGCCTTTACTAATTACTGATTATAATAGTGAATTGGAAAGCGAGGTTACGTAATTGAAATTCATTTGCAGATGAGACTATTTACAAATGGGATTTGTATAAAACTATTATTAAGATATGATCTTTTCATGAACTTTGAAACAAAAGAACATATGCTGGAATTATCGTCTTACTCAATACACCTTATCACTATTATAATCGAGATTAGCCATAGAAAACATTGTTTCCATTTTACCTCTGTTTATTGGTATTGTTAGGACTTGGCCATTAAGCTGGGTTTATATATTTTTTTATTTTGGTCGTGTGGACGTAAGGTTGACGTTAAATTTTTCTTTTTGGTTTCTGTCCTTATATTATTTAGCTATATTTGACATTGCTATGTATACCACATATTACTATTAGGTATATATTACTATATCCTTTGATGTACTTATGTCTAAAACAAAAATAAAAGATTACTTAGAAAATAACAATGTCTTGTTTAATACAGACTCAACATCAATAGATAAATCCAGATAATACTGCTGGCTTATAGAACTTATGTAACAGTATAGATTTCCACGTCAGATACGCGATGCCTTTGAATTATTTTATGTCATTAAACTATAATATAGCTATCGTATTTTCAAACTTATTCTGGTAAATTAAATAAGGAGAAAAAGACACGGTTATCTCAACTCAAAAATGTTAAACAACGCCGTGAACTATAATGATATAAATGATTATAATTTAAACAATATTAAAATATAATCCTTCGAGTTTATCTTGGCACATAGGTTAGAAATCAGTGGAATGCAAGTCTTTATGTTTGAGAGTCTAGTGTTACTGAACGTTCTCAGTAACATATTGAATCTACTGTACTATCAGTCGCCTCGGTCCACTTAACTGTTTAGTGTTATCTGAGTGAAGTAAATAGATCGTAGACGTCTTAATAGGCTGATGTATTACGCTAGTATTTTGTTATATGTGAACTTAGAATAATAACGCATAGATTACTTTACAAATCACGCTCATAGGCACTCGTAACGCTGGGCGCTTTCTATAAGTATCATGGAAAGACTTTAAGTTTGCTCACAGCGTCGTGTGTGTCCATGAGCGTGATTTGGAGGGATAGTTCCATGTCAGCAGAGCTGTAAAAAGTGTAGCACAGATTTTAGTAGCATTATTAAAAAAGATGCAAGAAGAGTCGTGTATCTACGCAGCGCGTCACGCCACGCACACAAGGATAATATTAATAGAATAGAATATATCTTAAGTTTATTACCCCAAAAAAGCACAGGGAATAATTAAACAATAATTATAGGAGATATACACAGTAGAATTTGATCTTCACTTCCAGAATATTGGCCGAACAAAATAGAAAAACGGCACAGGAGTGAACACACACACCCACACACACACTGCACTCTTTCTAGGTTTTATTATTCTTTGTATGTGAATTATTTCTACGTATGAATAAACAATTACGTGTAACAAATTGATTTTTATAATGGTGGCTTGCTACGTATGAGATTCTGTAGTATAATGACGAAAATTTCAAAACCAATTTTGTTTTGTTTTGTGTGTCGTCATTATCCTCAGGTAACCATTCGCAAATTTTGCACTTTGACAGGCTTTTATTGCTGTCGCAATATCAGTCATGTCCAAAGTGATCAATATAATTTGTCGAAAACTGTAGTTACGAGTAGGTAATTAAGGCAGTAGCCTTATCCTTGTATGTAACAAGGTCGTTTGTATGTTATCGCAGATTTCCAAATGACTTGTCATTATGGTAATTTCTTTACCAAAATTTTATTGATAAATTTTAGTAAAGAAATTATATTATTAGTATTATAGTTAGGTAATATTCAACTTCCACTAATTTGTACTAATCTATCACTATTGATTCTATAGGTTTGTATTAGAATAAGATCAGATGATCTTTCCCAAAAAGTGAATAGTGATATATCACAGATGTATATGACAGGCTTCAAGCCCACATTTACCACTTTACTGGTTTAGAGGAAGACAAAACTGTCTGTTAATAGTCTAATAGTCTTTGTTAGCCCTGAATACTTTACTGAATGTATCCAGGATGTTATGTGTTTATTGTACTACCATCATATGATGATGCATACAGAATAATAGAGGTCTGAAATAGCTTACTTTAATAATTTTAGGATATTCACCTGACAGCAGACTTTGGTATGGAGCCATAAAGAAGCACACTGAGTCCTCTATACAATCCAAAGAACCCATGTCCTTTCACAGTTTTCTTGACACAGTCTACGATACCCGTATATTTCTTGGTGCCTCCTGTTGGAATGGAGAGTTATAAATAAAGAATAATTAAGTCACTAAAAATATTCCGCTTTTTGCAGTCATTAAAAAAAAATGGTAGCAGCTAAGAAATTATATAAGCTGATATTATCCTAGTATATTAAGAAAAAAACACTCCTATGACTGACTTGACAATACAACCTTCAAATGAAAGACCAAAGTAATTAATTTAGCATTGAATAAATAGAATAGTTTTCGATTGTAATGCAGTAAGTTACACAGCAAACGAAGTTGTATAAATGAACATAATTGGTATTGTTTTATTACTTACTGTATATTCATTTTTAAACCTTGGGTTATGGATATTAAACAATGGAGAGATAGAGATTGTAATACAGGTATATAATTTATTAATAAATAATACCATGATCCAAAAATAGTGAGCAAATGATTGTATTCATCATACCATTATCATCTGGCCTTGGGAGACTGAACACTAGATTGGATTATCATCTTAAATGGGAAATAATAAGTTTACTATGAACATATAAGGGATTTCCATAAAAATACTTATTCTTATGAGAAATAATCATCCATCAAATAACTTTGAACTAGATAATAGGTGTGAGTATAAATATATTGGAAGAAAATGTCTTTGACCTTGCTTTCAAAGTATTTATGTAATCTTTTTCTATTGTATGTCAGAAGACTTACGAGCCATGATAGGGTTAATTATAATCTCTAGACCACAAAAACAATATAGTAAATATGAAATAGTTAATTTTTAACTTATTAATTATAAAACTTTCTGTAGTAAAGAAACTAAATTATTCATTAATCAAAAAGATTACTGTAAATCTATATTTATGTGATTATTCTAAAGACTAGATGGTAATTATTTATTTAAAATATTAACTGTGTTTATTATAATAACTTACATCTTTAACCAAATAACAAAGAATTAATTCAATCCAAATCCTAACTTAAAGTTGAAGATTCTAGTCATGTTTACATAACTTTAAAAAATTTAACTTAGCAACCTTGAGTTAGACTGTGCTGCTATCTGTTCAAATAAAACTTGAGGGAGCAAAGTCCATAAAATATATATTATCGTGTTTTACATTACAAACGTGAGTAAAATGTTTGTTATTTAGGAAGTAAGTATATATGCTTAATAAATTACTAGATAATTGTATTCTTTTTAGAATCTTACAAGATTTTATAATAAAATTTTCTAAAAAAACACAAATCATAGAAAACCAAATTCAGGTGTTACGTTCTTTCTAGTATTTTTAGAATAAATAAAAATAGACTCAATGTTTACGCATTAATGGTGGTGTATAACGATGATATTATGGAGAATTCTGTTGCATAATATCAGTATTTACTAACCTTTTTCGTCTAATTGTAGCTGTGTCTTTACGTATTCTGTTGGGAATGTGATACAAATTTCAATGCCACCAGTTATGCCGCCGGCTACTACTCCTTTCAGCCCTACGGATCCCGTGCCGCCAGCCGCAGCCGCTGCCCCAGTTTCAGTCATCCATGGTCTCGAGAAAGGATTCTTAAAATTTCCAGTTTTTGAAGACATATTAATAACTTAATATTACTTGGCAATGATGACCGACAACGACTGCGACTAATTAAATCACTAAAAAGTGACTTAAAGCGACCACTCCAATCTCGGAATTATTTTTGACTGACGGATTACCAAATGTAAGGCCATTACTGACAGGAATGAACTAAGAAGACGAATGAATGAGTGTTGCAGAGCGGGTGATCAAATTTTTGTAAAGTATTTTGGCTTGGTATTAGTATATATATTCATTTTACAATATCAATTTCGATTTTTGAATTTATATCTTTTTTCAACTAAAGAGTTAATTATCTATAACTTAAGTTAAGCGTGTGGTATAGATTCTGGTATTTGCATACATTTAAAATGAAATTAAGTTATTTGACCTTTTTTATACAGTTAGTCAAAGCTTAGATTAACCATACTTTGATTTATATTAAGCATCTTTCTTGCGTTTGACAAGCATTATTTAGAAAAGAAAAAAGAAGTTACTGGTGACCTAGACAAGACGATTTAAATAATCGCAATCGAATCACTTAATGAAAAATGTATGGGATCTGAAGCTATTTCAGAACCCATACATTTTTCATTAAATGTTTAGCTATCGAATGTATTTATAAAATCCCATACATATTTCATTTATCAATTGATTACGGTTATCGAAATAATTTTTTTTTAATCGTAGCAAATGACTCGACACCACCTAATGATAAGCAGTAGAGGAGTCTATATGTCAAGATAGCTAGTTCAATATGACATACTAACCAAATCACCTCCACCTTGCCGGCCTACAAAGTAGTCTAGGTCCTTTATATTCATTTAAATGAGGTGTTTGACTGTACAAAAGCAGTTTTTTAACGGTAATTAAAATTTACAAAGTAATACATAAATAATATTTTATTGAATTTATTATTAAATTTTTATTTTCTTTAAAGAACTGAAATGTTTACATCAATTAAATTCTTTTGCTACTATTTTTTCCATGAAACAAAAATTAATGGACGCTCACCTCTATGGTATTTTGATACGACACTGACATTTCATAGAGGAGTATTATATTCTTTGGGTCAGTAGTTCTTTTTTTGACAAATAGGCATATATTTAATATTGTATGCAGAGATATTAAATATTTCCATTATCTCTTAGAATATAAGAAGAAAGAATAAACATGGCGCTAAGAACATACGGCGATAAGCCGATAAGTTTTCAGATAGAAGAAGGCGGCGAATTTTACTGCGTCGGCTCTGAGGTGGTTTATTTTCATTTACTTTCTGACAATACTATGAACAAAATAACAGTAACTTATGATCTTAGGTGGGTAATTACCTGCGGCTGTTCCGTGGGTCTCTCTACAAGAAATATCCTGGCATGGCCAGGAGGACTTTAACTAATGAGGAGAGGAAACGCTTGGTTGACAATGGTCTTGGGCCTCATGTTTTGTCTAGTTCGGTATCATTGCTCAAAGCTTCAGAAGTTGAAGATATTATTGAAGGAAATGATGATAAGTAAGTAATGATTTAATTCTAAAATTTAATGCCATGTTTCATAATGACTATTACTAATAAGACATAATTAATATTGGTTAATAAAATAGTTCTTGTAAAATTTAAGATACAAAGCAGTATCTGTAAGTCAAGAGTTGGCAACTCCAAGGGAAAGTAAAAGTAAGAAGCCACACAACCCAGCATGGCTACCAGTTATGCCTAACTCCTCTCATTTGGATGCAGTCCCACAAGCAACACCTATCAGCAGGACTAGGGTACACAATAAAAAGGTAATTAAACAATTAAGTTTGTTGTAAGAGAGGCATACATACACTTCTTTCACCTAATGATTACAAAGTTAAGTTAAGAGTTACTAAGTTTTCCAATATTAATAATAGTATAAAAAACAAGAGCATCTACTTGTCATTTGGATGGCCGTTCAGAATAACCATCAATTGATTTCTTCAATATAAGCTGCGTCTATATATACCCTTGTAGTGATTAATAAATGAGCCACTTAATTAAAAAAATATATGTATGCTATTACATTACAATATTGTAGCAGTGATATAACAATTGGATTGTAATGAGGAAGTTGTGACAGAGATGTGATCTATCTTTGTGCATTTACACAAGTCAATATTTAAAATTTTAAACATAGCTCTTGCCATGAACTTAGTAATAGTAAAAAAGTTATCACCATCTGTTTGGAGTCATAACCATATACAGACAGAACTATTTTCACCGGAACTAGAATGTTACGCCAGCTCTAGTAGAATGTCATATTTATCAAGTTAAAGTAATAGGGTTGTAGTGCAAATTGATATTTTGATGTCGATAAAACCGTTCTTGAGTTTCTTCCAGGTTCGTACATTTCCACTATGCTTTGATGATACGGACATGACAGCAATGTTGGAAAATTCATCTCAAAAGCAAGTGCTTGTACCAATAAGGCTAGATATGGAGATAGAAGGGCAGAAATTGAGAGACACTTTCACATGGAATAAAAATGGTGATTTCAATCTTCTCTTTTAATTTTAAAATACATTTAAACTGCCAACAAAAGATTCAATTACACCTTTATCATTTTACTTCAGTACACTTATGATTCATCCACAATAGTTTGATTTTATATATATGTGCTTTCTTCTTCTACAACCTAAGTATGCCTATACTGTGGCCCACAATATTAAATGTATCTATCTTATCTCTGTCTCATTAGTGAAATCCACTGACCTGACTATTTGGCTAGATTTTATAACTAGTTTGTATCAAAACCAATCTTTATATTATTTTATTTTTAATGGTTCACCAACAATTGTTACAATCTTACAATATAAATTTAATAATTAGTATTAGGTACAAAGACAATTGTACAATGAATAATAGGTAAACACCATATAAATACAATTTTGTCTGAATTTTAATTATTGTTTAAATTGTATTGTCTCATAAGATACAATACAAAATGTGAAATATTATATACTTTCTCTTTTCACACTTCCTGGCATTAAAACTTCTGAAATTATTATTTGTATTGTGTTTATTCTTATTGGTATGCTTTATTATACACAGAATCATTACATATTAAATTTACAAAGAAAAGTCATCATGCAAGATATTGTTATTTCAGAGTCAATAATAACTCCAGAGCAGTTTGCAGAAGTCTTGTGTGATGATTTAGAGCTAAATACCTCCACCTTCATACCAGCTATAGCAACATCTATCCGACAACAGATTGAAGCATTCCCAAGTGAACCACCAGCAATATTGGAAGAGCAAAGTGATCAAAGAGTTGTTATAAAGCTGAACATCCATGTTGGTAATACTTCCTTAGTAGATCAAGTAAGTAGCCTTTTAATTTACAAGTTAATTCTTATACTGTTATAGGTTAATCTAGTTAAATAAATAAACTTATTATAGTGTGATTACTATAGTAAATTTTTCAAATGGTAAATTTTGGGCAATTTTCCTCCTTAAAATTATAAATACATATAGATATATATAGACCTTTGTAACATTGATTGCTGATATCTTGTTGTTTGTGCATTATTTTTCTATTATAATTGTCACAATCCTATTTTTGTCTTTAGGTAGAATGGGACATGTCGGAGAAAGAGAATAACCCTGAGCAGTTTGCGATGAGATTATGTGCCGAGTTGGGTCTTGGCGGAGAGTTTGTAACGGGCATTGCGTATAGTGTTCGTGGTCAGCTCGGGTGGCATCAACGGACTTATGCATTTAGTGAAGCGCCACTCCCTATTATAGAGGTAATGATATATGACAGACAATATTTTCATATTAAATATTGTCTATAAGTTACTTACTTAAATTTAGACAGAACCAGAAAAGTAAATAAAGAATTTTAGGCTTCCTTGCTCACATCTATAAAACAGATTAAAATATATGAATGATGAGCCAAAATATAAAGTTATTCAGCAGTTGGAGTAGTCCGTAACATGTTTTATCTATAACGTTACAACCTATCTATACAGACGCCGTATCGCCAGCCGTCCGAAGCGGAGCAATGGGCCCCTCACCTAGAAACCTTGACCAATGCAGAGATGGAGAAAAAGATCCGTGATCAAGACCGAAACACAAGGCGCATGCGTCGGCTCGCCAACACTACGCCCGGTTGGTAAATCAGAAATTAGTAGAGTTGGCACCTAAAGTTTATGGTCACAAATGAACATTCGTGAAAAAAAGTTTTAAAATACATTTAAGAATAAACGAACAGCTTTTATTGTACAAAAAATTGTTACAAAAATATTTTATTGTACCGAAAAATATTTTTATACGGTTAATAAGAAATTAATTAATTGAAGAAGTTGAGAAGTCCTTTTTTGTAAGATCTACGCTAAGAACTCAGAAACTATTGACTTATAGAAACTATTGCCGACTTTAATGAGTCCTATAATATTTGGATGAGTGCTGAACATTAATGCATACACACAGATAATGAAACACAGATTTTTGTCTATACCTGCATTATTAATTTGTTGCGTCTTCATAACTCCATAACTAATGAGTCTTTCATCATTGAGTTGAGACGCACACGTATTAAAGCCTTTATGCCTTATTATCGCTCGTGTTAGTTAGCTGATTATGTTTTTAATATTTGCGTACTGTTCAGAATACCGCCAAACAGTAATTTTCCTCAACAAAATATATCTTTTTAATTAAATGATTTATTAACGGTATTTCATCGGGCTTCGTCAGGTATCTCTGTGATCATGGCGCTTGCTACAGTGCCGAAATATCGGGAATTAAAAGATATCCATAAATCCCATTAGTAACTATCTATAAATCACATTAGTTATAAAAGTGTTTTTCATGAATCGCCACATTTGTGATCATTGGTTTTAATACTGACTGTACTATAGGTATTTTTAGGCGTGGAAATAAAAGTATGAGATATCGCTCAGTTTGAAAAGTATTTTTATAAGACTTATCCCTGTTTTTCGGAGGACCTCCAATTGTTTCGGCCTTTGAATATTACTGACAGTAAATAAAATGAAATATTTAAAAGTTTCATAAAGAGGGTCGAAATAGTTGGTTTAAGTAGTGTATCGCTTTCTATTTAGTATATTTACTTTAGTTTAATTTTAATAATCTTATTGAATTGGTTTTTGCATAATTTAATTAATTAATCAAACCAGCTTTCAAGAGAGTATGCATCTCTCGATAATAGGTTATATTTGACTAATACACGAAAAAAGTTTTATCGGTATCGCCGGGGATAGAGAAAATTCTTTACTATCTTTACTATAATTTCGTGTATAAAACGTAGCTAATTGTAAACATTTGTCCAAGAGCACTTTAAATAATTATTTCAAGTGCTCGTGAGACTAAATTTAGTGCAGATACGCGGCTTTACTTATAGTAGATTCGCGGATTTGTACTATCCCCACGTATATATTGTCAGTGTGATTTAAACGATTAAGCCGAATTTATGTCATATGTTTTGACTACATTGATGGTACGATTCATTTAAATTATCACTATTTGGTTTGTGGGTAGTCTAAATTTTGCTGAATTAATTACATGTTAGTTAGAAGAGAAAGGTATGAAGTAAGTTTAAGAGTGCGGAATCAAAATAGACTTAAATCAGACATTGTTTAGCACTGAATAATGAGTGGCTAGTTTATTTATAGGATTTTTTAATGATTCAAAATCATCTGACGCACGGCCGTCGGGTTGATCAGTTGGTCAGTACCCCTGTCTACTAAGCCAGAGGTTACGGATTGGTATCCCTGTAGGGGCAGACAGTTGTATGACGAGTATTAGTTGTATGACAAATATTTGTTCATGACTTATGGGTGTTTGTTTGTTTTATTAGTAAATTTCTGATATTCATATACACATTACTATTATCTATATTTCTTTGTTATCTAGTATCCATAACAAGTTTATAGTATATTATTAAAAGTATTATAGATAATAATATTTCATTATATGTAATATTATATATATCTTTTGCTCAACTGAAAACCGGATAGTTTCTAACTATAAAAGCGATAGAAATTCGATCATAGATTTGACATTTATTGTCGTTACTATGTGTTTCACTATTGTAACAGTCTTTATTTGATCAGCGATGGTTTTACATTTTTTGCTTTTTTTCACTTCTATCCCCAGGTTACTGCATTCATAGCTAAAGAATAATCTTCAATAAATGATTGATTAAACAACATATTTTAATATATACAATTATGCAAAGTTCAGTCAGGGATCGCCGCTCGAGCGTAGATTAATATACTCGCGGTTAGTCCTCAAAGTAACTAAAATTAGCACTGGTGATATTACAATATTATAACAAAATAAATAACTGGCAAATAATAACCGTGTTCGTCAGAAGAATAAACTGGATTTGAATCATAAATATTAATATTCCCAATCGTGGAAATTACCATTTAAACTTGCCACTTAACATTCACTTCTCTGCATGAACTGGGGTTAGTATAATGTGTGGGCTAATTAAGTTTACATATATAGAAACTGTCAATTTGACATAAAGTATTCGTTATGAATAATTAGTTGGTGGTCAGTAGTAATTGGTTTCGGATTAGTACAATCAGGTTTTTCATTGTATTTTCAGATTTTTTCTTATATTTTATTATTAGAAGACTGTGTGAAATGTGTACAACTCTATTCTAGTCTGTTATATATGCTTGTTTTGGCTACTGAAATGAATATTATATTTAAATGAAACAATAATAATGAAATTTGTAGCGTCGTAATGACCTCGACATTTAGTTCTTTGGACCGACCTTATAACTCATATTTTTTTTTTTTAATACTACTTTTACTCTTTTATAAGACTAACGTATTCGAATTAATTATTTATTTTTCATAAAATAAAGTGATTTGTATCTTTACATTTTTTTATATCAATAAGTGGGAAATATAATGGTACAGTTGGTTATTTCATGAGTATTTATATATTTGTCTTTGTTAATCTGCGGCAAAGCAAATAAATATTGGTACTTAAGTATGTTGGAAACTTGACTTAGTTTCGTTATAATTTTATATGTGAGAATTTTTGATTTAAAATATTGCTATCACTTTATATATCATTATTATACTTAAATGTATATTAGTATAGTATTTTGAAGTTAATTTTACTTCTAAAGATGCCTTTTCCAAGTACAATTTCGTATAAAGTTTAAAAATATATAAAGTAATAAAAGTAACAAGAAATGTGCGAGTCTAATCTCCAGTCATTAATATTTTGCACTGCCTTTAAAAAAGAGCTATTTAATATTGAGTAATGTCTTGCATATTTCTCGTTCAAATTAAATTGTAATAAAATGTAAGTGGACTGTTAAAATTCTATCACATTAAAGATTTTTCCAAAAATTTTCATATTGTTTCATTTTATAACCATTCCATTCATCTGAGTAAACATTTTTCATTTGGTGTGCAATGGGTGATTAAATTGACACAATCTGCTTACCATGGTAATTAGTTAGATATAAGTTTATCACTAACATAACAATGGGGAATACGTCTAAATTATTATTGGCTCTGTAAACACTCGAATGTTACAATTAGATCATCTAGGTATACGAGCGTTGTTTATGGTAAGCAATAGATTAGTTGATATTCTGTTTTCTGGTAACAGATGTGTCCTTGAGTCGCGCTGTCAACAGGCTGATACGTGCTGACGAAGCCATGTTCCAAACAACGCCAGAAAAGAGGAGGAAAAAAATTTAATCACCCATCTGCAACCTGACTGTACCCAGGAGCGATGTCCATTAGCAATACAATTTGTTAGGAATATACTTATTTTTTGAGAAATACAGTACTAAGGTCCGTTTACATCCACTGACACTCCGTTTTAGACTAGTACCGGGGCAGATGCTGATTATTTATATGTAGTCTGTTAGAAGTGTTCCGGATTAGAAATAGATAGACAATGTAGTCTGTTCATTCATACTTGCCGGTCGGTACTCACTGACATGAACCGCGCAGACAAAATATTCTTTCTGTCTATACTGACTGATCACGGCCCTTATCTGAAGGCGTCTGTACAGTAATGATACTTTAAATATAAATACTTTATATACGTAAGAGATGGAATAGAATGGACCTTTACATTACAAGTAATTGTATGATTTTTTGAACTTAAATTTGTTTGTGTTTTTAGTAAATTTTTATGCCGAAGGATAAACAAGATTTGACTTTGTTCTTACGTATTTTAGGAAGTAATTTAATTTAGAATTAAATTAATCGTGAGCTTGAGTATACATTTAATCTAAATTAAAGCTCATAGCATCCATTCACACAATTTTCGTCAAAATACGAGTCGTTGAATTTAGGAAGCTTTTCTACATATATCATCAAAACTTGATTTGTATAGTTGATAAAGTTATTGTACAGATCTATTTATGCTATCCTTTTCTTATGCACAAAAAAGAACGGAGTATGCTAAAATTAAAATGATAACGTGTGAAAGAATCAGGCTCAATATATCCTAACAGATTTATTGTTAATGGACAACAACTTTACGTAAAAATAAGTAAAAACTTATATTCTCTAAATTTCCATGTTTATCGTATAGCAACTTGTTTGCGTCTGCTTAGAAAGTACTCTATATCCATAGGTTAAGCTTATACGAAAGTAAACCAAAAATGGGCCCGATTTTTAGGCACACTCTTAATATGAAATTAAAATAAATTTAATTATAGTGCATCTCGTTCTCTCATTATGAAAAAAGGACAACTGTCGAATCTCGTGATACTTAGATATTTGCTTTCAAGTTCAACTTCTTAAAAAATAGTTTAAAGAAGTGCGTCTTCGAAATTTAGGTTATTTTAAGGCTGTCTATTGTTCCTTTGATGCTGTCTAAGTTTAAGATACAACGAGACAATTGGAAACAAAAAAATATATTTTTTTTTTCATAGAATTTTAACTTAGTGAATAAAATTGTATGTAATCTATAGGGGTGATAATATGCCATTTTCAATTACAATTCTGTATTCTTCTGTCAAAACTTAGCGTAATTAGTTCTAAATAAATGTTAATGATCTGATGTAATCCCTTTAAAATCGTTTTAAATTGAGAGATGTAATTTATAATCATCACTAATATGCAAAAAGTTTTTATTTTATAATTATCTAATATAATTTTTTCAAAAATTATGTCGTTCTAATTGACTACGATAATATAAATGCGATGGACCCACGCTTTCATTTAAAGCGATACACTGACACATTTGAGTTTGCCATAAACGTCATAATAATAACCATTTTGAAACTGTCATGTTTTCTTAAATTATGTAATTATTTTTCAATAATTACATAATTAAAGTAAACATAAAAATTAATTGAAAATAATAAAAGTTTATAAAAGTATTGAAAATAACTTAGTTATTTCCAAAATCACCGCACAATGACGAAGTGGCGGAGAGACTATTAAAATAACCAATGCATAATTAACCTTATTTTTTCTGTCAAAAATCTGATATTAGTGCAGAGGAAGGTTAAATGAAATGAGGTGGTTTTTACATTAGTACAAAATGAAGTAACATCGCCGCTTCTCCATTGATATAAGCTTACGCTCAATTGAACCTCGCTGTATACAAAGAGGCAGATAATTCGTACTTTACAAATACATAAGAATAGTAAATCTCAAATCTAGTTAAGTACATCAGTTGTAAAATGACTTATTATAGTACCCTTAAAATTCAATATTGAACTTTAACTGCAGGCATGAAAAGTGTCTATAGGTACCTTAAGTATTTGGTATAAGCTTTCATTTTCATAAAAAATAAAATTTTAAAACTCGACCGATTCCTTTAATTATTGTTATTTTATAATTACACAGAATCATATAAGTATACCGACCATAACGTAAGTTCTAACGTAACGTACATAACTTTACGTTCATAACGTAAGATGATGATGAATTTTTATTTCTTGATTTTGATATTACATATATATGTAAAGTGAAGAAGCAAACAATTAAAACAGTAGTAAACAAATCGGCATGTTCCACATCTCCAGTCGACTTGAAACGCTGCGCCGAAATTCGACTGACGAGCAATGGGTGATTCGATACGTCTACCTCGTTGCTATGCTAACGGAGGCGGCGTAAAATAGTCAACGGACTTGAGGGTGTATTATGACCTCTTATTTCCATTCAGTTTGATGCTTGGTTATTTTTTGCTGCATATTGAACTCTGTATATTTGGTAATTAAGTTCAACGTGTGTCTGAACTAGATGTAGGCTGTAAACTGAATGAAACTATAATATAATACATGAAGTTTACATATATACATCACCTGATTCTGACGGAACACTAATTCTAAATAGTTTAGTATGACCCATTCAATCTTTAAGTATAGAAAAAGGATAACAAATAGAACTGACAAAAAACTTAAGTTTTAAAAACCATAGATAATTTTAGATGGGATGTTCTTACTGACGTGCCTCCCAAAATCTGTATTATTATATAAGTTCATTAAGGCCTCAAATTTAACACACATTTCTTAATGTCAGGTGATATGACATCTGTCCTTTTTGCAATCATATTGAGAGAAAGGGATGCACTGAACTTAAATTTAAAGTATAAACTTCAGAATCAGGCCCTTTTTATATATAGTAGGGGAACTATTGCGTTATCGTAAGAACAGGCCGTATCGCCGCTTCGCACACAGCAAAGATATATCAAATATGATTTCTCACTAGCATATTTAAATACATTATGCTAATGTTTGGAATTCTGTAACATTTAAGAATATCGGTGTCCATAACGCTTCAAGCAAGATAACACTATATAGCGTATATATTATATTCATTGCGTGTGGTGGTCCATTGAAATGCATGGGCTACATGTAAAAGATACTATACACCGTGATTAGAGGATATGCATTTTATTTGGCCTGTTATTCGTACTGACAAATTTGTAACTTAATTGTGGACACTTAATAAAAAGTGAAATAAAATGCTATAGGTAGTCTGAATAATTTAATTGCATCCAGTGACAACATAAAATAGATATACATTTTTACACGGTACAGGTTTCAAAAAATGGCAAATATGTTAAAAACTTATTCCTCTTTCCTCTGTAAGATATGATAAGAAGAAGCTTTAGAAGCATTTTGCAAAGGCATATACTGCATAAAATAATAAAAAACGCTGCGTATATTTTGTAATAATCTTTGATGCTTCCTTACTTTTGTCCGTCTTTACCGTGAGATCTGGCTTAGGTACCATTCATCATATTCTATTATTTGGTTAGTTGAAAAACAACCTAATTATTGTCAGCTCAAAGACGGTTTTTGATTAAATGAATTAGATGATTTAATGAATATTCATTATTTGAAACGGCTCATGGTAAAAGGGCAGACGTCAATATCGAGAGTTGATGTATTTTTGCTTATTTGTGTTGCCAGAATATAGTGAGTGGCACATCTTTTTTGTGATACTGATACATTTCAATATATACACGTGTGGATATACATTTAAAGGCTATAATAAAGACATTTATAAGTAATTTTCGTGCTGTTTTATTTCAAAATTAACCATTTTTATCATCAAACACGTAATGAATCGTGAACATTGCATTGCATCGCTTTAATTGGGTTATGAAGTCTCAAAGGTGTTGCGCATTTTGTATATTCGTATAATTGGCAACATCCCCCTGCATATCGCGATTGCTCGTTTTAGACCTTTTTTTTACTTCCTCCTCTTCTACGTAAGCTAATGAGTGAAGAAACAGAATAGTTACCTACTTAGGCTGAATACTGAAAAACTTCTTAATTTATTAATTCCCGATTTACAGGAACCTTATAAAAACTAATTGTAATTGGATTGACTTGTTTATAAGGCCGTCATAAAAGTTTTTAAGTTACTGTCGACATCAAAACTTTGTATGGGCGTTTTGAGTATCTATTCGAGCATAATTAGGTATTGTAATAAATAAATTAGGTGATGTAAAGCGTTCTGCCATTTATAAAGTCACGCACATTTGTATGTCGGCGTAGCTTGTAATAATTGGCGATGCAAAAGTTCTTGAATACACACGACCGACGCTCAGAAGACGCATAGACATAGCGTGGGACTATCTTATTAACGTAGTGACTTAGGAAATCGATGAACGTAAGCCGTATTATCCTTTGTTAATACTGTGGAGACTTGTTAGTGATCCGAGAGGGCGTATTCGTTAACTTATTTTGATAGCTAAAATAGTAGATACCGACTAATTTACCAGCACGCTGCTACCTTTTTATATGTCATTGTAATACTTAAGTTGAAATGTAGCAGTGCATAAGCAATTCCCGTGGAGGTTATCACTTTATTATCAAAATTTGTTAGAATAAAGGCAGAACTAAAAAAATAGTTAAATGTTCTTATTTTATTTACTGAGATTAAATAATATTTACTTCCCACTGTGAACGGAAAATTAAGAGTTCGACGACTTTAACATTATGACACAATGCTCCATACTTCTAATAAAAATCTCGTGACAGTGTTTGCTATGGAACTCCTTAGAAACGGCTTGACCAATTTTTATTAAAAAATTTAGTGTATATTTGGTAACTTTGAGAAAAGTTCGCAGGCTATACGTAAAGTAAATGCAAACACGAGTGACTCGTTATTAAATTGAAACATCTACAGTTACTTAAACCTATGTTTTAGCAATCACAAATACTAACCAGTAGACAAGCAAACCGTTACAATATTGCAAATCTAATTTGCTTAATTATGTACGCAGTTCTTCCACAAAACGGTGAGTATCAAGGAAGGATACAGAGATGTTGCGATGAAGATATTTTTGGATATTTTACTAGTAAGGAAATGTAGTTCAGCGTAACCCTAACTTATGAGTGCTTTATGATGTGTCGTATTTCCATCTGAAAGAAAACTTCCGCGAAAATATATACGTTAGTCTTACACAAGTAACTAACTAAACAAGTAAAACTAGATAGTTTTTCTATATACTAACGATTGGGTAGAATGGATGTTTTTACGTTAGTTTTTAGGTATGTAAGTAGTATGTGTGTAAAAGTAATGTAAACTTACTCTGTGTATTTGATCGGATCAAATTTATTTATTAATGACAGGGAATATATCTTTATTTTTTCAATGAGATCTTAAAAAGCTATATAATCAAATATTGTAATTGTAGTATTCCAATTTTATATTGACAACACAAAAAACAAATACATTTTTTATAATTTTTATTTTATATAATATTTTTTTAAATTATGTTTTAGTTAATAATAATAAATATTATTATCAATCTGTTAATAATAATTATTATTATGAATTTGAAAATAGTTTTCAAATCAAAGTTCTCGCCTTGTTTTTATATTAACAAGATCAAAATTAGAATAGGACCGCACTACTGAATCCAAAAACCTCAAAAATATTTAAATTTATCGTAGGTATTGGTGTTATATAGTGTTATAAATAATAAAACAGTTTCACGGTTTGAAATAAAATTATGGAAATTTCAAAAAATTAAGTATAACTTTTTTGTTATTTTTTCGCAAACCATACGCAGTCATTAAAGTGAAGTAAGTTTCATTTCTATGACGTCACAATTTGCTGCTAATCGTATTCTTATGTTTACCCTATAGTAGTGGTTTGGATTTCTGGTAGTTTCTTAATAACTTTAAGACATAATTAAAAAAAAAAAAAAAAAAAAAAACTAGCATAACCTGTCTTGATGTAATTTTTCATAGAGTATTATTAAATCAAATTGAACCTTCTCGATCGCGTCTAAATCTACATTTAAATGCAGTCGCTCTCACAATGTGTATGACAAAAAGACAGCTAATAATATGTTTTAATAAACATTTCAAATTGTTTAACTATAAAAAAGTTGGTTTCATAGAGCACAATGGAGGGACTTATTTATAGTTTTTTTATAGAACAAGTTAAGACTGTTTCAAAATTCTTATTTTGCATTCCTTTTTACTTTATCTTTATAAATAAAAAAAACCTGTTATCTCACTGATTCCAAACATTTACAATAATCACTTTAATGAAATCGATATATTTTTATTTGAAAACAATGCACTTTTATGGAAATTAAATAATAAATGTAACATGTAACGTGATTAATTACAATCAAATTTACACAGCTGTAATAGTTTATTGATTGAATATATAAATGTAATGTATAATTTTTCTAATATGTAGTATATTGAATAATATATGTGTGTATTATTTAATATACTACATACTTTATTTTATAACTTTTATATTTGTTCTTGTTTATATAAATTAATATACGGCTTATTTAAAATTCAAAAACATGTGAATAGATTGATTATATAAATTGAGAATAATTAATTAAAAAACAAACCACACACGCACAATACATAGCTGTTAATTATGATGATATGGATAAATGTATATATTATTTTATATTATATTTTGGTTTTCTTTTGTAACGTACACCACGTTATTAATTTATTGTGAGAATATTGAGCTGTTGAGTTTCCAATTAAAAAAATAAACTAACATTTGGGTTGTAACTCTACCACGCTGACTCAATGATGGTTGGTGAGTGAAAGCGGTGGCCGCAACAACTGGGATCGAAGATTTTATGAACCTTCAAAATTTAAGACCTGGAGGTAACAAATTTTGATTACCTTTAATGAAACCAGAACGCTCGAACCAATAAGCCAATGAGCTCTTCACTCGCCCTTTACTTTAAATATCAATATAAATATACTGTATCAAAGTCAAAGTCAAAAATAACTTTATTTAAATAGACTTATTTACTAAGCTCTTTTAAATCGTCACAACAGGGAATATGTATGAGAAAACAAATAAATATAATTATAAAGGCAATAGTCATAACTTTAACTGGGTATCAACCGGGCATTTACTAATTGTCCCAGTTATAGTATTTAAATATGTACTAAATAAATTGTTAGTTTTAATTTTAAAATAATATTTATGTTAAAATTAAAATTCCCAATTAACCCTACTACCGCTTCGACGAATTAGTAGCTGTAGAGAAGAAGCAGAATTAGATATATATAGAATAAATAGATATATGTCGTCAGAATAGATGTAAGTAGGTACAGGTAGGTAAGAAATCTTTCAAAGGGGTGCAAAAGGTTTTGAATAAAAGCAATTTGTATGGATGTTTAAAAAAAACTGTAAACATCTTACGTAAAGCTTTTAATAATATAAGGAAGAGAGAAACTGGTGAAATGTAATTGATGAGAACCACGTTGGGCGCCAATCTTATGTTAGTATTATCGCAACCAGTTTAATAAAAATATTAATTTGACTTCCAAAGTTGATATGATGTAAAGTGATGATATAACATCATAGTTATCCTAGCTTTGGACTTATGCTATCAGCGCTAATTTACTTATGATGAAAACTGTAACTGTTTTTGGAAAGCCTGTGACCTTGAAGGATTACATTAATTTACACCAATTATGAAAAGATGCAATGAATATATGAATTTGCAATACTGATAAATTGGTAACAATATTTCTTTTTTTTTTGTTTTTTGTCATCCGTAAGTCGTAACTGTGATATCCACAAATGTCTTCAGAAGATTTATAGGCTCTATAGCAAGATTTCAACTTTCGTATTGAGAAAAACACGTTGCGCGCATGCGTGACGCCGACCAATGTTGTATTAGAACGGACGTTCAGTAGCTTAGGGTTGGGTTGCATTGAAATTGACAATATCGATAATTTATATACGTTTCTGCAATATATCACAATTTCTGATTGAAATACGTTACCAGACAATAAGTACCCCCTGGTACCCGATAATAAGTATTCGCATCTAAGTATACTTATGTTATCTATTGTATGATATATGATGTATGTCATACGATACTCTCTCTCTATGTATGATATATGATACTCTCACTCAAGTAAAAAATAAAGCTAAATTTTTCATCTAATACTTTTTCCTATCGCAGTAAGTGTAAGAGACAATTCTTCCATTGATCGCGTTATACACTTTAATGATTGGCGGATAGAAGTATGTTTGTTAACAGGCATATTTATTATTCAATCTAAAGAAGGCATTACCTTATGTATATTACGAGTGTGTCGCGTCTGATAATAAAATTATTACGAACAATAAAAGTCGACGTGTGGCGCTTCCCTAATCGCAGATTTCACCACCATTCAGTGTGATAAAATGTTTGGGACAAGCGGAGGGAAGCGCGCCGCATCGCGCCCCATTCGCGCCATCGGTAAATTCAAAACGGGAATTTTATATGCCAAATTAAAAAAATAAAAAGTTCGTGTTTAACCGCCGACTTATTTTTTTAGTTAAGAAATAAATTAAACTTTAGTAACTTCGCGCACAGATATTTAAAAAAATAGTGTTACTCCTTGTGAAGTTTTCTCAACGGAAAACTGTGAAAAATAATGTGAATGTTGGGAATGAACGTAAGTTTGAAGAATTGGAGCCAACGATATAAGGTAAGTTACAAAGTTTTTTACTTAAAGTGTATATTTTACAGTTCTTTGAAAGTTTCTAACAACACAGCATCTCTTGTAAAGTTTTTATATTTGATGTTTAGTCAAATGAAAATATTTTAAATATTAGTTAATTATGTGTAGGTATAATTATTTTAAATTAAAATATTAACTAATTAATGATACTACAATGGTAATGATATTTAAATATCGATATAAAGTGGTTTGAATCTCCACCACCAACTAATGTGTTAGATATCCTAGTGGGTATAAATAAAATTTTCAGTGGTTTTTTCTTTTCTGGTTGATGTATCATTCAACATAATATAGGATTAATTTATATCGTTCTATGTTCAATGTCAACCCTGTTGGTAGTCCAGTAAATTTCTTAACTGACTTAAAAAGCATTGTTACGCAATTCCCAATAGGGGCTTTAATATCAAGAGTCCTATACCAAGAACAACGTTCTATGTCTAACGAAATTGCTTCTAGAATGTTTGATGCTGATGTAGTAAGTATCTCTTTATGAAACATTTTGGTCATCGATATTAAAAACGATCGAAAGTAGTTATATATCAAGCTCAAGTGACTCATCGTATCTCTGCTGAGTCATCTACAGGCAAAGATAATTTTAGGTTTCAATATTTTTATAACGCGTCATTAAGCAGGTAGGAATTTAACTTATTTGTACTCATTTGTGGTGTGTTCTCACAACAATTCGAATTAATATTAGAATCTTTAAGAATATTAGATACTAAATAAATTTTGTATCGATTTTGATTTAAAAAAAAATCGTTATCGGTCTTACATCGAAAGTTATAAAAACGATAAACTACTAACTCAAAACTCTCTTCACGCGAGCATGAGCCATTTCTATACGGCCCAAAACCAAAACCAATCCAATATATAAATTAAGCTACTATTTTATCTTTCTGGTCTCAACTGTCTGGTTGACTAGTGCAGAATGCCTGATGGCATTAAGTCCGCCAATGCATATTAATATATGCAATAAAGCAAAATAAATAATGTTTAAATAATAATATTCAAGAACACGTGTGCCGGTAAGGACTGAGTTATTTTCTTCACGAAACGATACAACTGAACGAAAGCCAAAACCCAATCGCGAAGCGGGATCTTAAGTGATCCCGTATTTTTCGTAAGGCTGGCTTGAATCTGGAAGAGCTTGTAATCTGCTGGTCCTAAATTAAATTATTTCCAGGAGAATTATTTTGGTCTAAGATGAAGAAGACACAATTTTGCTCGGAAAAGGTTTTTGCGTAAAATGGAATCTAGTGTAGCGAGCGAGGATTATAAATTAAACTCGATTTTTTAAGTTAAAATTATATAGTTTACTATATCAAGATTCATGTAATCAGACTAAGTCCAAAATTAAAAATATATCAGTCTTATTAAATGAGTATATAGGAAATTAAACGAATAATATATTCTGGTGGTTGGAGTGTTTATATTCTTTAAATTACATAAGTGTATCAATGTGTTTGTATCTCTTATGTATAAATGTGGTCAACAACCAATAAATAAAAATTGACATACTAGATCAATATTTTTTATTAAAAAGGAATTATAACACGGTATAAATGTAAGACATTCAGCTTCCATATATATATGAGCAACATCTCGCAAACACAGTATCTTTATGACTCTACAGAATCCTAGTGTTTGAACTGATAACACAGCTCCAATGTTATGCTGAGTGGATTCATTATCAATTTTCGTTGTTTTTGATATTTTATTTTGGTACGTAATAAAACTATTTCATTCGTTAGCAACATGAAGGCTTATAGTGTGTTAGTACAATAACCTAAAAACTACGCAAGTAGTGACAAAATAAAGTTAGACCTGATAAGTTAGAAACACATTTTAACCGACACAATATTATCAGGCTTCTTCTGACACTGGTGGGATCAAAATACTGAGAAATTGTGTGTTTGGATGAAGTAGTAAGCAGCGTGCATCACTCTTCCTGATGCCGGTTTCACTCTATCAAAACTGATGGATATCTTCTATAACGCCGCAAAGATCACAATTCGGAGACTATTTCTTTCATGTTTTAATGGATAGTGGCCAGAACGAAGTCGAGGAACGAAGCGGTAACAACATAATATCAACCTTATTTCCCTATTATACCTTCTTTGCTATATAAAAATGAATTGATGTTCGTTAGTCTTACTAAAACTAAAAAGGGATTGACCGATTTGAATAATTTTTAATGTTTTATTTGGTTTTATTCAGAGGCGGTTTAAAAACTGGGAAAATCCCGAAAAAGAGCCTAAAAATATACAACTGTAAAATAGTCATTGGAAATCGCCTAACTGACATTAAAACTGTCATTACTTCCATAGCTTCTTCGGGTTTCTTGTCAAAGATGGCGTTAGAAAAATTCACTAGTAAATTAATAAATAAATTACAGAGTGCATCTTCTTAATAAACATTAAAATATTTAAAGATACTCACTCGCTGTTAGACGGATAATCAGTGCCTTAGTTTTTATCATGCAGAACCACGATTTACCCTTATCATCCCTACCCTCTTTGATGTAAACAAGACACGAAGGTTTTTTGGGAAAACTAAGTGGAGTTATCAGAATTACATTTAACTATTAATGAGTCCTTTTTAGCCAGTTAAGATATATAATTCTGATATCAAAAATTATGACCAGTATTCGAACCAGGTACCTCTAACTACTTACGAAACGTCGTTTGATTTTTTATATAAAAAATAATTTTGTGTTAAAGCCAGAACATATGTTTATCGAAAATTTAATTGTATGTTAGCAACTATTATATCACTGCTTATATCTTCACTTTATTTTTAAGTAAAAATAAAGAAATGACTTGAATTTCAGGACTGTTTAAATGGTACCTATATTTTCATAAGATAGCAAACGTTAAACGTAGTAAAACGTTTTCGGCCATTTTAGGTCCTTGAAAAAATTCGAGCAACGAGCTTCTTTTATTGTTTCATTTCTTAATTGACCTGATAAAGTCCCGGGAAGCTTGCTAGAGAATTTTAACAAAAAGATGAAAAGACAAAGAAAAACATTCATCTTTTTTAAATATAGACATTAGTCCCGAAAAAATTTATGTTTTGATACATTTTTGTGTGTATAGCCTGTGTTGATTAGTGATTAAAAAGTAACCCTCGTGTAGTAAAAATGATTTCTTTTTACACTTTTCCGTTCATGATATTTTGTCAGGCGTCGGTTGAGTGCTGTATATTTTATTTTGTATATTCTGTCGTATGTGTATTTTCAAGCCAAAAAGGATTGCTATTCCGAATACATAAATCAGAATACCTTGCTCTTTCATTTATTTTTTAACATCACTGTATCATTTCATTTCTTTGGAATCATTAATAATCAGTTATCTTAATTTGTTTTCTCGTAAGCCAAAAACTATAAAATTCAATAGATTGTGTGCGGTATTATAGGCAATCCTACGATATTTAGTAAATTTAATGTAATCTAATAAAAAATGTTCAACCACCATGAAGGTAGTATGCTAGTTCATGGCTAAAAAGTGGATAATCAAACAATTTCCTATTTGAAGGCTTACATAGAAATAAATCATGTTCGTTTAATCGTGTCAACATAGAATAAACTAGAGTGTGTTAGGAATTAAGTAAGTATTTTAATGAATGCTTTTAATATTGGTTAAACATTTACCCAACTGAAAGAGGAGTCTTAATTACGCAAATACGCAAGAAATTAACAAACCACGTAAAAACTCTTATTTTATTTCTCAATTGCTTTAAAATTTCTTCAATTTATCTTCTTTAAGGGGTTTACAATCTAATTAATGTACAAAGAGATACAGAAATCTGGAAATGTTACCTATTTAGTGGAAATCCAAGTATTACTTTCCAACAATGCAATCTGAATTCTATACGGATACTGTGAAGATTGAAATTTCGTTTATGGATAAGATTTCTATATAAGTGCGAATACATTCATTAAGCAACTGTTATTCGTCTGTGGAAGGCTGTGGGGTACTTAACTTGTATGATACTTCAAGATTCCGGCCCAATTAAGCTAATGACAGTTGCTGGGAGAACGTTACCCCCGGCTCACTTTACAAAAGGTTTGAAAGAATTCTCTCACCGTCTTGAGTGAACACACGTGATCTTAGCAGTTACCTTGTCGTGTTTTGCAATGCAAGTAAATTTTCTTAACGAAACTCTGTTCTAAATTTGAAATTGTAACATTGATTTTAACTGAGTGAAATGTAAATTTAATGAAATATCGTTACCAAAAAGACTACTTTACATAAAGTTTAAATTCTATCTTGCTTTTTGTAATTTTAACGTTGATACTATTATAACATTCTCAAAGTAATAGAAACAGATCCAATGTATTTCTGGTTAATGAAGTTATTAACGTAATGGTTGGAAAAACACAATTTTCACCAAAATTAATAAATACTTGCCGATCATTAATAATTTTAACCTCATTATACATATGTTAATTTTTGGGCATTGGCCGCATTTTGAATGTCAATGAACCACTAAATCATTAAATTATCATTTGTTTATAGATTGAATTTAAGCTCTGTACCACACTTATTAACAACCAAAAAAGACAGATGACCGGTGACGTCATTTGTCGTTTCGAAAATCTATTAAGCATATTTGCCTTACTTTATGGCGCATCATAAAACATGCCGATTAAAATAAATCAGTATTTGTCTCGTCAAAGTGTCAACTAACTTGATATACATAAAAGTGATCCTATCGTTTTTATATTGGTTTGAATGAAAGAGAGGGGAATAACTTAATTTTAGTGTCAGGAAATTCTCTAGCATTGTTTGGTATATAGCGTGTGTCTAAAACATAGATAAGCTTTTAAATAAACCTGGTAAATATATATTCGGGTACGAGTATTAGCCGTTTTTTATTTAAAGTTCGCTGTAACTTTTGGGTACCTTTTTCTCGTGATATTTGACCAAGAAAAATATGGTAATATAAAAATATTTCGCCGACGTTGTTAATACCATATGACTCGGTATTTAAGGTCATAACATCCCTCCTCCTATTAGGCTACTTAATTATAAATACACATTTAAAAAGCACTTATAATCTTATATATTTGGAAACCAAAAGCCGCGTGAGTCTGAGCGATATACTGACCACACATTTATGTGCTAGTTCTCATTTTATTATTATTAAATATTATTATATACATATTATATTATCATATAGAATTTCTCGTTATGTTAATGTAGCGCAGCAAGGAAGCGCTGCTGTTTAAAGTGATCGGCGGATACCAGCGTTTTGTGCTACGCGCAATCTAATGCTAAGGCGAGACCTATTTGCTGTTCAAGCACTGTATCTGTATTGAAACTGCGTAGATCTTAGCTATATTGCCATGCAATATTTTGTGTGCAGATATTGCAAATCAAATATGACTATATCAGTTTAAATTACTTTAGCCTCAAAAACGTATCAAGATCCTGCTGTTCAAGAGCTAAAATGTAATACAAAATTTGATAGACACCTCCTTGAGTTATTTCCTATTTATTGAGGGTCATGAACGTCACCATATAGAAATGACTAATAGTATTAAAGTCTATATCCTCTGTATTTGAAAAATCAGCAAATTCGCCATATTTTTGATGCTTTTCTGGATGCTTCTGTATGCAATATTTAGTAGTTATTCGTACATATTTGGAAAATTGTAGAGTTAATCACATCGATAGTTAAATTTTCACTTTCACTTCTCTACACTTTACTATAAACGAAGTTCAGAAAGTAGTGTCTTTATGGGAATAATACACGATTTCTGGGAATTCAACTGTGAATCGTTCAACGAGTTAGTGGAGAGTTAACAAAATCCGTCCAACTTTGGTAACTGTGTTTTACGATATTACTTCGTTTCACGTTGTTTGTCTTAAATGTTCATCTATGATGTAAAGTCTAGAAGTCTTAGATGATTTTGGCATGACTCTTAAATATCTGTGAGGGTATTGTCCCTAATCTTGATAGGTTAGAATATGAGAAATGGTGTCCAATTTGTTTTAAAATTAAAAAAAATATCTATAGTAGAGTCAGATAGTCTGCATTTGTAATTTTATCAAGTTGCAAGACAGTTTGAATATAGAATGAGTGGTTAGCAATACTACTTGATTAATGGTCAAGATTGTTATTGTAGAAAAGTTCGTTGGATCCCCATGAGGTCTCCATTATACTATTCAACTGGCACTGACGTGGTTCAAGCTGGCATGAGAAAATAACATAAAAAAATACACATCATGAGGCATCACCAAATTGATTGCATGTGTCAACGTGATCCACGGGTCAGTGAAGTGTTAATATATGCAATGCGTCAACACATGAGCCATGTCCATGTCGTTGTAAATTCTAAATAGTAGAAACTGACACAGTTCAGCTTAAATGAGCTTGTCTGATAGCAAATTGTATTGTGATTTAAGTGTGTAAAAACAACCTCGATTCTAATCGCGCTTTATTTTAATACATTATACAGCTATCGTTATTACATTGTTATTTTCTCATTATTAAGGGTATTTTTAAGATATTGCATTGATACGGTCGTATCAAAATTTACCATGTATTTATGGCTGCCGCCTGTTCGAGTGGTCAGTATCTACCCTTGTCTTTATGGCCAGCTCCTGGGTTCGAATCCTGGTAGAGGCATATATTTTAATGCTCAGTACGAACATTAAGTTTATATAGAATGTTTCTGATTTTTTATTTTGTATTTAAGTTTCTCTATTAGCTAGTAACCATAAGACAAATTCTTGATGTTGCTTAATTTCAGTCAAATAGCTATTGTAATAATTTTTTGTTGGATAAATGGTTTGAAATTGCAATTAGTTAAATTATTTTGAATGGCTCTTTACACTATTTATAACTTATAAACAATGGGATCGAATTTGATGGTCACTTTTTGTTGGATTCGTCTTTGTTGACGCGAATAGCAGACCAACTTTATTTATATGTTTAGAAAATTCAAAAAAGTAAGGTTTGGAATCCATTTTTCCGCAATAAGTCATGCCCACGTCACGCACAGCGATCAGAGACGAGAGTAGTTGTAAGTGTTTTGTTTATATGTGAGTCCAGAAGATGAATTCAAAATTTCGTAACTGTTTTATCATTGCTTAATGTTATGAACCGTAATTCTGGCTCGTTTTTAAATATCTTGTATCGTATTTTCAATGTCTATTGTTTTATTGGTGTCAGTCTTCTGTTTGTCGTGTCAGGCTAAAAATATTATAATAAAATATGTTTTATAGTGTGAAGGTGTTTTTTTTCTATTTACACAATACTTAATATTTCTGTAATATGACGTTACTCGAAAAATATTTTTTACAATAATTTTGTCACGTTCGCAGGGTCAGATGGTTATTAAATATTCTAAAATGATTCCTGAAAACTCTAGTATTCAGTTTTTGTACTTACTAAGACTGTTCTTGCTGTTTCTTATTAATCTTAATTGGACTTAAAACACAATTTTCACACTACCTGAGCCTAAATAAAAAATCTGACAAGATCCAAGAAGACACTTTAACGAGACAATCTGTAGGTTTCTCGTTACAACCACGTACCCCAACACGAGGTAAAACGTTAATCCCAATGAGTATACTCGGGACATCTCGCAAGACTGGGCCGTAATTGAAGGAATGCAATTAGTCGGGTCTTTATGGCTGGACAATAAAAAGGAGCAACCTTGTTTTTATGGGCAAATGTGGGTTACGGACCCTCAAACTGGTTCCTTGGAAATCTTAGTCTTTCTGCTGTGAAAGTAAAAGTAAGTATGAAAAATAATTAGCTTCGATGAAAGTAGTGACATTCTATTATCAATCAGAGTGATGGAATTTAAATTCTCTCTCATAATCTTTTTGTTATTTTTAAAATGAAAGAAGTGTTTATATATAATGATTTAATATTTAGTTTAATAAGTATCTTAAGTATGTATTAGTATATTAGTCGTTGGTGAACCAATAAATAAAATAAAATAAAAATAATACTTCTCACTTATAACACAGGGATTATAATTTCTAGCTGACATTATTATTGTGAGTAACTTTTGTTGCTCACAATGTAACCACAGGACAGGAACACTGGAATTGGTGTTATTAGATACTTCCCCAATTGAGCGTTAAAATTCGATGTAATGTAACTTAGTATGTGACTATCATCATATAATCCCCCACACATCTCCAAGCCGATGTATCTTGCAGCTTAATTATGTTGCTGGTAGCTATTGCCATAACGAAACACATGAAGCCACGCAAACTGTAGCAAATACAAATTAGCTACCTCATGAGCACGTGTTTGTTATGACTTAGTCTGTAAGTTACTGTAATAGTTTCTAATTAAGCAGGTCAAATTATGTTCTGTTGTAGGTTTCGATAACCCTATTCGATGGAATCAGCTTTCTAGGCGATGTGTGCTGGAGCCCAGTGAAATGCAGCAAGGTTACCTGTAGTAAAATTATTACTTGATAGGGATGTAGAGCATACGTAACATTTTTATATTTCATATTTATTTATATAATATTCTAATTTACTAGTGTATCATTTATCTTATTTATTAGTGTATATTTATTTATTATTCCAAAATGCCATAGAGTTTTGTGAAGCAGAATAAAAAAAATCGCGAATTACATACAATATATCTTTCAAGAATTTTACAAAGGTGGTCGCCCTTTGTACAAAATTAGTTAATTGTTCCTTATGTATTTAATTAATTAAATTGGCTGATGTACAATAATGATATATTCTATTATAGTCTATTCTATTCTGCATATCAAACACTTCATTAAAAATTCTACATATTTTCACTCACATTAAAACGCTAAATATGAATGTAACCAGAAGTTACAAAGATTTATTTTGTCCTTGACCCGATACATTTTAGCAACCACTTCCTTGTGTGTGACGTCATATGCTCAGCTCCTCAAACATATCACTATATCATAGAACATATTGATTGCGAATTAACGGGAGCATCCGCAATATTTTATTAATATTGACACACCCAATCCTTACGACTAATCTTCATCCTTACCACAACTTTACTGCAAAAATACAAAATCATAAGCAATCTTGTTTTAAACTATAGACATAGCGTCGCTTACTGCCTTTTATCGTTTGTACCACAGAGAGTGCTTTGAAGAGCTCTTCGAACTTATCCCTCCCTCCGCTTTCCTACTCAGGAGTAGGCGTGCTGGTCTACGGAGTCACTCCTTCACTGTTGCCACGTCTACTTTGCACATTAAGAGACTCCTTTCTCTGTCGCACAGCTAGAGCGTGGAATTCCTTACCAGCACACGTATTCCCTCTGTACGGTACAAAACAGCGCACATTGTCGATACAGTACTTTTCCGCCAATGCATCGAAACCGGAGCGCGGGCCGCCAGTCAGTTCGCCAACAACTCGCAAGTCACATACATATCATCATATATTAATGTGTGACAATAAAAGTATATCAGTAAAATCAATATTTTCAATTATTCTGATGTAGCATCTTAACTCCTACATAAAATGGTCCTTCGAGCCGGATTCACTGTTACCACGTCTACTTTGCACACTAAGAGACTCCTTTCTCTGTCGCACAGCTAGAGCGTGAAATTCCTTACCAGCACACGTATTCCCTCCTTCATACAACATGGGTTACTTTAAAAGAGACGTGAAAAAGCACTTTTTGGGCCGGCAAGGGGAGGGTGGCTAGGGCAGTATGTCACATGCTTCACTAGCTATCTTCACATATGGACTCCTCTACTGCTTATCATCAGGTGGTGTCGAGTCATTTGCTAAGCTTAATATAAAAAAAAAACTGTCATGGTCATTAACAACATTCATTCCGGTCATATTGGGTCATTGTTCATTTCTTGCAGTACCGATATATCGGGAATTTAAAAACAAAAGGTATATGGTGTAAATCCCGTTAAAAACTATCTATATAAGCAATCTTATTAATTTTGTACAAGAGATAGTGTAGAACATTGTATTCAATATTCTTTAATATTATATTAAAACGGCCCTCTTGTCGGGTGGTGAGTACTATAACGATAACACATAACACAACATCTTAATGATGCGTTATTAACGCTAGATGATAATAATAATATAATGCTTACCTTATTATAATATAATGCTTGTAATATAGATACTAGATAACGGAAAAATATAGATAGTAATACGTATATAAATATGAGAAATATACTAACTAAATAAACAAACAACGTAGACTCGTAAACAAATATTTGTTATCATCATATAAATATCTAACTCTACAGGGACCATCCGAACATCCGAATCGAAATACTGAAATATATTCCTTTGTTATTAATTTTTGTTACCTGTTACTGCTCGTTTGATTATTATCCTCAGATTAAGTAATGTTTCTAAAGTAATGTTTGTAACTAAGACAAATCAATGATTAATTGCGATAAATAGGGTGAACAAAGTGTTGATTATGATTATGAGTGGTATTGGACGCTTAACCGATTAGGACATATATCTACAGAGATGGTCCGAATTTGTATTCAACCAAGTTAAATGAGATAAAAGAGTATATTTTCAAGAATATCATGGGACAAATAATGTAATTAAAAACAAAACAGCATATTATTCTAGATCAAAAAATCGTTATCCAATTCAAAAATATTCCCCAGTCGATAAACAAGACCGGCAACAAAACGTCAAATTATCTTGTCAATATATTTTGTTAAGTTAACAATAAAGGCATTGGTTTGATTTGGTTAAAGTATTCTTAAGAATACTTTATTACGAAAACAAACCCGAATATTTCTAAAGAAAAGTAAAAGCACGAAGTATTTGATTTGTCGAATTGGTAAAGTTTACTAAGGCATAGAATTTCGATTGATAAATAGTTCCGAAATACAGTTATATATTTTTAAAGTTTTCGGAAACCTAATGTACATTAAACAATATTTTACACGGAATACAACAAAAAAAATATTTATACGTGTTACGTATATTCGTAGCAGCAATACTACACGTAGCACTTCGTAGTAATACCTTGTAGCGTTTCCTTGTAGCACTATTATGCACGTAGCGCAGGACTACATCGTAGCTACGAAGTAATTAATATAAGCCATAATTTTATCAATACATTTGCTGAAAAAGTAGAGTTTTCCATTTATACTTAGCATGCGAAAACTAATTCTTTTCCGCACTAGGGGCTTTTTGTTTTCCTCTTGCATATAACATCCAAATGCATGAGGGAGGTTTTTAACAAACTACTTGTCGATACACAATTTGTGTATGAATTTACTATTACTACTTATTTACGCTGTAGTAAATACTAAATTTGGATGGAAATATATTTTTTAATTACGTATATATAATGTTAACTCTCTGTTATATAATGTTAACACTGTTTTCTGTTCCTTAAGGTATCACTGCCCACGCGTACGTGTCTTCATGCTTTTGTCTTTAGGCACTGCGGTAGATGCGATACATTCACATACAAACCAAAAACCAATATTTTTACTGTTCTTTCAGATGTTTAGGAATTCTTATTAATTATAGAATTATTAGAAAATTCTTCCCAAAAATAATATACTGATTCCACCCTTGTATAAGGTGATAACGTCATCTTGTCTGAATCTGCAATTGAAGATGTATCATTAAACATGTTATTACTGACTGTAAATAAAAAGGGAAGGTAACAAGGAAGAAGGGTTTATTTTGTAAATATTAAATAACAAGAACTTAGAGAAAATATAACAAATTAAACACACAAATCGAAGTTAAATAAACAAAACGAAAGTATAAAGGCGTATTTAGCTCATGTTCAGCCAGTTCGTAACACATGTTTTACGCATTTATCTATCTCTTTCTATTTCATCTATCATGTAAAGTGTTAAACCGTTCCTTAGCAACTTCAACCCAAGTTATCAGGATAAATTCGGAGGATCGGGAAGCGCCTCAGAGCCGCAAACCTTATCTTTCCTCGTTCATTTCCACTTTGCGCAAAATTTTATTTTCCTTAACTTTGTTTTGTGAGTTAACTTTGCTGCTTGGTACACTGTAAGCGAGTGGATGCTACTTTATTGCAAGATATGTTTGTGAGCTATAAAAGGTGGTATAAAACGTATTCTTGGACTTAGCGTTACTGTGTAATAAAAATATACAAGTTTCAGACGAGGTGGAGACGAGTGAAATGGTGCTCCCATGAACAAAAAATATGAACATTTTTACTTAATGCAAGTTTTAATACTAGTAAAATAAAATTGATAGTGCTTTGCCAGTTGTGACATAGTTGTACAAAACAGTGTTCAAAAATAGAGCTGATCCTTCTCAATCTCAATATTGTAGTATTTTTTCAAGGTTTAATGATTTAAAAATGTCGTTGTTAAATTACTTTCCTTAATGTTGTATTGTTATTGACATCCATCCATTTACCACTTTATTGTAAGAAAAATTAGATGCCGATGCTCACATAGAGAATCCATTGCGTGTAAGTACACACAAAAGTTGGTGATGGTAATATTATTATGTATTTTACACGTTTGGGGTTATTAGTGAGCTCCTGCATTAGAAGTAAAGATTAAAATATAGAAATAAATATTAATTATTATTTCAACCCAAGATTCTTTCACAATACACGATCATTCAGCTCGTAGCAGCTGCCACTTTCATCTGATTGGCGGTTCATTTAGTAAAAGAAAACCCGTTGTACGGTTGTCGAGACGTGATCAGGGGCCCTTTTAAGTTACTTCATACCTATCGCGATAGCTTTTGCCTTTTAAATCATTACTGTGCACTAAAGTGAAATTTCACTATACCAAACAGTTAAGCGGCAATGAAAATATGGCCTACGTCAAAATGGAAGCGATAACGAAAGATTCTGAGTTAGACAACAAGGGGACTGGCTACAAATAGAGAACTCTTTTATGAATGATGAGATCAACCCACTGTCACTTCTGGTTACTACATTTTGGGCTTCCATGAGATTTTATACTTTAACAAGGTTCAAAATTAAGCTCTCTATGAGTCGCTGTGCGATATAGCTCTTTTTATTCACCGGAAAACATTCCTAATAATGTCATTATTTTCACGCTTCGGTATTGCTCGAATATTCGATACATGATTATTAACAGTACGAAGACTGTTGTTATGTTACAAACCAAGGTATGAAATACTTATGGCATAGGTATAGGATTTCATCTTTTTTACTTTTTAAAATGTACTTTTACTTATCCATAAACGTAGGAAAGAAAAAGTTACACCATCCATAATCATCATCAATTTTAATTAAAATCACCATAACAATTTTAATTTAATTTTAAGGTTGCCTCATTTATGTTTTTTTTTGTTAAATAATGTAAAAAACCAGCTTTCTCTTTATGACGGAAAACACCTGAGATTTTTTTCTATTCTTCTGTTTCAAATTAAAACCTCTGGGCTGTTTCTATATTTCAACATGTTACCATTATATATACTTGCCAATGTAACCATACACGTTAATTGTTATATACCTGCACAAGTATATATTATCATCTGCTTAAAGATGTTGGCGCAAATTTCTATACTTAACTTTATTAAAATTACACAAGTTTATACTTATGTGTATGAGTGCCATTTATAAGTAATTTAAAAAATATATTTAAGGTATAAAATTTGATGGATAATACAAATATTTAGTTTTGAACGTATCACTTCATATGTACCGCTGTTTGACAACAAAGTGTTTACGTTATAACAACAGAGACTCGACATAATGAACTGCAATTAACAGTCGAATTACGTACTTCAATGAGTAGAAAGTGTATTGTCTGTTTGAACGAAACAAATAAAAGGGACATTATTTTTGTTTGGGTCAAACTAATGATCTGAGAGTACTCCTTCTTGGTAATTTTGTAACACACACAACACACACACACACACACATATATATATATATATATATATATACTCACATTCATTATTCAATAAGAATAGAATCTATGAAGTTTTCAGTAATAAGCTAATACAAAGGGATTTTTATATTTATATATATTTATCAATATTTTTTTACATATGTCAAAAGTCTTCCAACACGAGACGAGACAGGGAACATGAACACGTTAGGATGTGGTTACCAATCAAAATTACATTATTTAACTTACTTGACTTAATACTAACTAACATCACTTATTGCAAGCGCAATGATAATCCAAATGCTTTCACTGAACAGTTTTATATATTTAGAAATGTATTTAAAAGGACCTTACAAGATAATATCGGTATCATACAAAATAATTATTGAAAAGGTAATTTTATTCAAAATAATCTTATATATTTTTGTATGCAGTAGAAATCACGATTTCTTTCTGTGGACTGTTAGATTTATCCTCTTATATTGCGAGATACAAGCAATATATATATTCATTACTATTGGCGTCGCTCGCGCCTAACTTAACGGAACCCTCTTTGCCCCTTAGCTGCATGTTTAGGTAGGTAGGTATGATCACATTCTCGGACGGTCAGCCATCGGGTGATTTAACGTAGGTTAGGTTCCAGTGAACAACAATTGCTATGTGACATTACTTCGCTGAGCGCCTTTTATAGCCTTTTCTACTGGAGAGGGTTTTAAAGAATCAGCCCACTTTACTTTTGTTCATAGAACCATACGTACTGGTTTCTGAAGATCTAAACTGAATATGCTTTTCATTAATCTATATACAAATGGTAAGGCTTGTGAGGTGTTGAATGTTGACACAATAAATATGTTAACTATGTCAATTTTCTACGCCTAGTAGATAGGTTAGTTAGCTTTAGTGACGTATTTAAAGAAATACAAAGGATAACACTACAAAGGTAGTGTTCCGAATTTTGATAACACTACAAAGGTAGTGTTATCAAAATTCGGAAACATGCTCCCCTCCTCCTCCTTCATCTTCTTCTGCTCCGTAATATACTTATTTTTACAGGATATAAAATATGACAACAAACTAATGATACGAATTCCAAAGTGTTTTCATAATTGATGTAGTCAACTTTTGGCTAAAACTTGCTTTATAATACCGGGAGTCGAAAGCCGGATTCTTCCTATCGTAAGTTAATTATAGATAGTTAACTTACGACAGTAAGATTTCGACTTTGACCTTAAACCATATAAAAAGTGGAGAACTCTCAGTACTTATAATAAATGGTTCTCTAATCAAATGCCGATGACATTGCCAGTGAGCGATGTCTTTTGACGTTAAAACATGATGATGGCGTATAATTAACTTTCGCTCCTTATCAGGGCGCTACACAAAAGAAAATTTTATTGTCCCTGATATATACTTTAAAGATCAGTAGAAAATTATTAACGTAGTGAGTTCTTTTGGTCTGTTGCATTTTATTCACGTTATTATTATTTAAAAAGGAAACTATTGATTATTTTATGTCTATGATTCAATTAAAATAACTTTTTAATGCAGAATCACTATTATAGCAAATCAATAATAAAGTTTATATCGTAAAACTAACAATATCGGGGGGTATACTTACTAACTTACCCCAATATTATACCCATTACATAAAAATCCATAAAATTCCATTTTCTGAGTGGACCCTTAAAACTACGTACCGCGAAAGTACGTGTTACATAAATACAAGCCACATTAAACCCAATTTTGATGTTAGTTCAGCTCAAAAGGGACTGATGGCTCAGTAAAAATATAACCTCATATCTATTTGAACATTGCGCCTTCACCGAGACTCATAAAAAGAGCTCATATTTCCTAAGTTAAATTGGTTGTGAACCAGTACCAACCAAAGTTATTTTATTTTTTGATTTGTAGCTGAAATAAACGGCTATTTGTCTCAAAATGTGTCTGTCTACATTTATATTTAAAGTAATGCTTTTATGCGGGAGGCAGTGGTTCGCGGACCGCCACTTACTAAAGTGTTTTTTAATTTTGAATTCATATGCATGTTTATTCGACACTTTCACGGCGAAGGATAACATTGCTAGGAAATCTGCATACACCTGTGAATAAATTCTTATGTTATATGTGAAGTCGATAAGTCGATCAACCCGCACTTGGCTAGTACGGTTGATTAAGGTCTCATCGCCGTAAATTAGGGTAGGTTCGAGCCCCTCGATGGGGAGGGATGGTTGTCGGACGGTTGATTAAAGCAAACAAAATACAATAAAAAATTGCGACTAAGCGGTTTTTCAGTTTTAGCGGGACTAATGAACAGCTAACTTTTTTTTAAAAGAGAAAAAGAAAATTACATGCTTCCTTTGTTTTTTTAACAATTCATGTACACACAGCAAATTAAAAAGACAACAGAATAACAGAAAATTGTACAAAGGTACTGCTTATTTCTATAAGAAATCTCTTACAGCAGCCTCATATATGGAAAAAGTGACAACGAAAGGTAGAGGGGCGTATACCAATACTAATATAATCAAAGGAGAAAAAAAAAGGAACAAAAAATGACATAATACATAATATATATTATATTATCCCCGAACATATATATAAACAAATACATACATATAAGTACAATTTATTTAGATGTATAATATAAGTAATATCAACAGCGGTTCATTCATGAGCATTTCAGATACAGTGTCACCAATTTTCCTGATTATTGGATAAGGGGAAGGTTATAGTAATAGAGGACAACAATATGAAATATCACATTTAAAGCCAATAGATAATAATATTACTTAATTAGCATTTTAATAATTATTCAACATTTATTTTGTTTACTTCAATTCAATAAACTATGTTTATTTTTGTCTCGAGCACGTACTTAACAACCTCGTCTGTTAATTCGCCTCAAGTATCTTAAGACGCTCTAACGCGCTGGCAGTTTGTTTATTCCGTCATGTTTGAGTTAGCAGTCGGGTCACTGAGATAAGGGCACGTGATTGAACCATGTAAGCCAATACATTTAAAGTTTCCTTGGCCCGCTTAATGGCTGGGTCACGAAGAAAATTTGAAGGTCATTTAATAACACATACAAATGAATGATCGGAAACTATTTTTGAAGTATCAGATTATTCTGAATGAAATTTAAGACCAAAAGCACGAAATTAGCTTCAATTTCGAACATTTTAGTAATTTTAAAACTATGAACCCAACTTCACTTTTATATTGTAATATTGTTAACCCCAATTAATAGATTGACCTCGTTGTGTAAGGGTTTAATTTGGGCTTAATTTGATTTTATAAAACGTACTGCCTTTTTGGTTAGAAAGTGGGTTTTACTTCTATTAATAAGTTAGTTGAAATGTCTTTGTAAGTTAATTGTTGTAATCATATTTTGAGTTTATTTTTAAAAGGAGAATTTCTATCTAAAAGCTTGTAAAATTCTCTTACCGACTGTGATGAATTGAGGTTGTAATACAAAGTTTTGATATTTATTTTGATTGATGTTTTGATTTGATTTGATTACATAGTTATTAAAAATAAATCAATGTTAGAGGAATCTGCTGTTTCCATAAATTAGCACTAGGGCTGGTGAGAGATCCAACGCTTTGTTTTATGGGAGATTGTGCAATACTTAAGAAATTTCTTTTTAGGAATATTTGAGAGCAACGCTATGGTCGTTTGTGGAGTAATTTCGCTTTCAAGTTTTGCGATACGTCCTTAACAATTTCTTCTGATGGATGCTAAATCTTTCCTCTTGATCTGCCCCACTCTCTCTCGTTTTGTTTTCAATTCTAACGTATTTTTTTATATTGAGCTCAGCAAATGACTTGACAGGTGGTTTTGATAAAATTGGAACTGTATCGTATCAAACGTCCTTCATAAGTTTTCTTGTCTTTTCAGATGTCTTTTCCACTTTCTATTATCTAAAATCCTGATATTGCTGATCCTGATTAGAATTTATCGCAGATAAAAGCAATAAGCCTGTCGTTAAAAATGTATAAAGCACTTCACTCCTGGAGTGTCTAATCGCGGAGATTTTTTTGAAACTCTACCTTCGGGAATAAATTTTGCTAAAATCAGAATTGAATTGAACAGACAGGTACATCCGACGCTTACATCTGGGAGTACAATATCTATTGTGTCTGAAAAATAGATAGCTGTTACTTTACCATGTTTTATATACATTATTAATTTTATAAAACTGTAATGTTGGTATACAGAATATTACAATGTCGTCAATGTCGTCAATGTAAGTCGTCGTTTTATGCGTGACTGTCTGAGTGCCAACAAATTTATTCATGCATTTGGACGACGGTGGTGGCGAGGATTTACAAAAAATTGTGTGTGTTATAATGTATATTGGTAAAATCAGTGAGTTCAATATTCATAAAGATGACTGGAAATTATACATATATGTAGCAGTATTCAAAGAATATCCAAAACTTGTAATATTGTTGGTTGGCTCGAGAAAAGTTGGCGAGACCAGCTGGTTTTCGGTATTAACAGATTTTTTAAAAACTAGCTCAACCCAAATTTCCGACTAAATCTGAACATAATATACTTATTTAATTAAATATAATAAATAATAGGTATAATAAATTAGTAAACCTGTGACCTGTCATTCAGGAGTATTTTAGGTCAAATACCAATTCTCTCTAACTTAATTTTGTTATGTATATTTCTAGCTTAATAAAGCAATGTATTTATTTTGAGAAAATAAACGTATTATTTATTTAACAATGCACACACAATAAATTTAAACAAAACAAGTTTTGTTAAGATTAGTTTTTATTATTATTATCATAATCTTTATTTTCTTCCTACAGTAAAAATTGAGCAATCTTCCAAGCAAGTAGTACGAGGGTGACGCCCTGCTCCCGGCGCTACCAATAATTTTCACCTTCCTAAGGCTTCATCGTCCGAGTAATCGCGTTAGACTGTGCACTCTGTTATTATTTGCTTCTAAGACGTTGATCTTTCTTCAATTTGTTTATGATAGGTTGTGTTAATTGTTTAAACTGCAACAGTTTCTTTTTAAATTCTTTATGTCTTTGGATGTCAAGCAAGCACATAGTTCTAAACTATTCTTTTAAGTAGAAACTTTCTAAAAAGAATTTTAATACTATATTTATGATCTTCATTTTAAACGAAAACAGGCGACATTGAACCTTGAAACTTTAAGATAGAGTTCTATTAGGTAACTAGCACCGTTAATACAATCCAGGTAGAATTTAGGGTGTAGCCTCTTAATGACTCTCCTGTAATTTTGCTGGTTGCTTTTCACATCACACTAAAACATAGCGAACAAATTCATAGAATTATATAAAAAGCGCACTCACTTGCATCTAGATGACTCTGCAAGGGAGATTTTTACATAATATATTAGTTAGTTGTATCTTAAAGCACATAATGTTTTAAGATACAACTATCTTATATATTTTTTTAATTACGCTTGTTTTCTCAATGTGACCTAAACCAGTACTGTTAATAGCCAATTCTATCTTTTATATATTATTTTATCAAAAATCGCTTTAGATAACATAAAGCCAATGAAATTGTGTTTTGGCCACGATAAAACAGTTTTGTTTTGAATGAACATTACGAATACGAGGTATATTTTTGATTTTATTTTTGCTTAAATGCTTAGCATTGCATCATAAACTTGACTTTTTGTATGTTCCGTTACGTTAGATTATTTGTGTGTATAGAAATTAATGACAAGTTGCTGCTCAGTTAGTAGTGAAGAAATGAATATTAAGATATTAATGGTTATCTTACGGGAATGCTACATTCTTAGGAACCTACGTATAACTATTTTCATGTTAGCAAGCGATCCTTCATAGAGAATTGGAAAAAAATCGGTTCAATGGTTTACTATTGGCATAGATAAGAAATTCATAATAGCTGTACAATCGAATTCAAATATTATTAATATTTATGAACTAATATTTATATATATATAATGAAAAATAACGATAGCTTTCAAACTCCGGCTACGCTTCCGAGAATATCATGGATAGCGATAGCATCCAATAGGCGGCGAGATTGGTACCGAACAAGTTTATACATCGTAAATTTAGTTTCGTTTTCAATTTGTCTGCCTCTGAATCACAGTGGATCGTTCCAGAATTATATAGCCAGTATTCTGCACCCATTTTATATGATAGACATGGAGATTGAAGACTACAGGAATTTTACACTAATAAAAGGAAATGTACAAAATATATTATATCATCAACGACAATACGCCCCGCTGCTGGGCATAGGCCTATCTTAAAACGTTTTCAGAAATTTGAGATCGTAACATTATAGATATTTCAGATTAAAGTCAAAGAATGCTCTCTTTTAATTCAAATGAAAGTCGAAATAAAATAAACGTTATCGTCCTTTTGTATAAAATTCTAGGTTGCAGAATCGAATATGCTTGTGACGGTTACGAGCCGAAATTAAATTGAGGATAGATTTCTCAACAGTTGCAGTGGAAATCTTTTAAAAGCAAAATATAATTGCATATTTCAGGCATTTGCAGATCCTAAAATTAGCATTCAGCATCTGGCAGTAGCATTCAGCAGAAGCAGTAGCATTCAGCATCCGTCAGTAGCATTCAGCAGAAGCAGTAGCATTCAGCAGAAGCAGTAGCATTCAGCATCCGGCAGTAGCATTCAGCAGAAACAGTAGCATTCAGCAGAAGCAGTAGCATTCAGCAGAAGTAGTAGCATTCAGCAGAAGCAGTAGCATTCAGCAGAAGCAGTAGAATTCAGCAGAAGCAGTAGCATTGAGCAGAAGGAATAGTATTCAGCAGAAGCAGTAGCATTCAGCAGAAGCAGTAGCATTCAGCATCCATCAGTAGCATTCAGCAGAAGCAGTAGCATTCAGCACCCGGCAGTAGCATTCAGCAGAAGCAGTAGCATTCAGCAGAAGCAGAAGCATTCAGCATCCGGCAGTAGCATTCAGCAGAAGCAGTAGCATTCAGCATCCCGCAGTAGCATTCAGCCAGTGTGGTGGTGTCATCGTCCAAACTGCTCATGTGTTTCTCCCATGTAGGAAATTCATTAGTGTGATGTATATAGGGTTCTGCAAATCCACAATTTTTCTCTCCAATAGTAGCATTCAGCAGAAGCAGTAGCATTCAGCAGAAGCAGTAGAATTCAGCAGAAGCAGTAGCATTGAGCAGAAGGAATAGTATTCAGCAGAAGCAGCAGCATTCAGCAGAAGCAGTAGCATTCAGCATCCGTCAGTAGCATTCAGCAGAAGCAGTAGCATTCAGCACCCGGCAGTAGCATTCAGCAGAAGCAGAAGCATTCAGCATCCGGCAGTAGCATTCAGCAGAAGCAGTAGCATTCAGCATCCCGCAGTAGCATTCAGCCAGTGTGGTGGTGTCATCGTCCAAACTGCTCATGTGTTTCTCCAATGTAGGAAATTCATCAGTGTGATGTATATAGGGAGGGTTCTGCAAATCCACAATTTTTCTCTCCAATAAAGAATGTGTTAATCGGTTCTATTTAATATTTTAATGAACATTAAACCGTAACTTTAAGGTTCGAGTATATCATCGATAACTTAGGAAATGGCATCGCGTCGCTTTATTGAGTCGGAACAAAATTAATGTGTGACGTCTCCCTCGCATACCAGCATTCCGAGACACCGAGCATTCTGAGCGTGCACGTCTTAGTTTATATTGCACGCTTGTGAGTGTAAAACAGTAGAATGCATTAATGCAAAAAGCAAGATTCCTAACAGCATATTAGCGCAAATCGCTCACACCACAGAGTTGATGTTACCAATTCAAAATTAGAGCTATTTTGCTGAAGAAAATTATGCTACAAGTTCTTACTATTTATATTGCTCCTTACACATTATATGTAATAACGATTGTATCTAAATACAGAAATTAATTCGAGTTTTATTGTTTTCTGCATAAGAAATAAAATAGTGCTGCTTGGTTGTTGATTCCTTGATGGGTCAATCAAAATTTGTTCACTTCTCTTCTCTTAGGCACGTTTAGCTTATTGTCCCGATTGTTGCGTCAATCAATAATGCAATGTGCATGTAATTATGTACCTATAAATGTTAGTTACTCAGTTATATTTTATACTCAGTTATATTTATTTAGTATAGATCTGATATTTATACATATATTACTATCTATATATCTCCGTTATCTAGTCTCTAATACCTCTTACTTTGGGCTAGATAATAGGTGTGAACGTGAAAAATATTATTATGTTTATCCATTGATATATAGCGTTATAGACAAATAAAGCTTAAATAATTTACTGTACAAAAGAGTTAGTGAATATTCATTCGTACTTGTTATCGTGAACGCTAAACACAGCAAGGGACATTTTGAGAACATTTGTATCTTAAAGTACCCTACAGAAAACCCATGTCATGCAGACAAATGACAAGAAGAGAAGTCATCTGTCAACTACGCAAAGTCACGTGACCTAGCCATATATTACGACTTTGAACATATTATTCTGTAACTAGGTCACGTGCCTATTAAAAGTTTGCCGATTTGTGAGTTTGTTACAGTTAAATAATTTCTAAAAAACTTAGCAAAATAAGAAATTAAGTTTTTATTTTGTAAATTTAATTTGGAAGCGGATACCAGACGAAATTATACGATATAACATATACTCAAAAGCTGTGATAATGAACAATTTTTTTTTGTACATAGAAAAAGTTCGAAAAAACGCGTAATTGTTGTTCGAAATTTTGGGAAACATTTTTTAGCTCCACTGATAAACTGTCATCCGTGCACAAAATTTTAAATTCCGAATCGTAATTGCAAAAGCTAACGTATGTTACTAGATACGATAACTATCTGACAGTTTTAAATATTCGTGCTAACGAAAGGACATAAAATTTTAATCTGTTTCACGCTAGTGTTGTTTTTGGTGTTATTCATTCGAGCATTTCATTACCCTCGCATTTGTGCGAGATGCGACGTACATTTCGTTTAACTTCACTATTAACTTTATTGAATTAACAAATTTGAGTGCCAGATTCAACTTTTTTGTTTTGTTTTGTTTTTTGTTTTATCTTATGTACATTTGAGGAGATATTGGTTGCGCGCTCTGTACCAGTTGTGTAAGATTCATCCGAAATGAATCTCTAAATCGTGTTTCTGTTAAGTATCCCTAGTGTACGTGATAATTGTATCTAGAATTTTCGATCGCAGTTACATTCAGCTGACAATCTCATATATAAAGAGTCGTTTCAACTGACTAAGGAAAATTTTTTACTACATTTTTCAGTTTCAGTTCCAGGATTTTTTTATCGTTTTACTCATACATACTCATATTATTAAAGAATTTTAGCTTAAGTTTTATTCAAATAAACTAAGTAAGTTTCTGTGTTCCTGGTAGTTCGAATAGAATAGTACACGGTTTAAGAATTAATTAACATGAAGTTTTACTGGATAAAGAAAATAGTTTTTATTACATCTATCAAAATGTATTATGTATCTAATTTTTTAATTAGATTTCAATTTAAAAAGATATATAAGTATACGTTAATCATAATATTAGCTATAATAGAGAGGAATCCAATACTTAATTGGATTGGATTGAATTACTTTACTGTTGGGATTAATAGATTTTTCAAGTGCGTAATGTAAATTTTCGATTCAATATTTTTTTTTCCTTGTGTTTTCTGCAAACCAACATTCACAAGCTATCGAGTTCCCTTTATTAATTAATAAAGAGTTCTGCGGTTGGATTTTAATGGACTGTATTGCCATCATTTTTTTTAGTGACTGCTTCCACATCTGTGGTGGAATCATGAACTGTAATTAAAAATATCTTGTGCACTTTGTTAGGTTTTTAAGAAATAAGAATTGGAGATGTTTTTGTTTTTAAAAGCATTGATTTTTTTTTGACTTATATTATGCAGAACTCGCTAGCTTTTGCCTCCCAGCATTATATGCATATGCATCTACTATCCTTGAAGTATCTACGGATATTACATTTGTGAATTATATCTAATTTATAAAAACCCAGCATTACTGGTTCATGGGCTCAAGTTTTATTACGAACCCAAAGCAACTTTCGCCATGGTTTCCGCCCCGATGGGTTTTTATAAATTTGTTGCCTGAAACTCTTTATTGCTTCGGAAGCTGTTAACCACTAACCCGCGTTGGGACAGCGTGTTATATTCTGGTGCAAACAATTTACATCATTTTGAAGTATCTCATAAGCTTTAGCCAGCACAAACCATGCAGCGATCTACGACATATACGAAAATTGATTAAGTTTTTAAATTGGTAAGTATCATATATCAATAAGAAAATAATTAATAATTAATGGGATCTTATATATCAGTTCGATTTGGAAAAAGGATATCTTATCTAAAATAGCCTGGGAATCCCTGTTGTGGCCGAGCCTTTATTAGCTTTTTATAATTATTTATAGTTTTTATCTATTTTTAAATCACTAAAATTCTTGTTTTGTCTTTTTTACTTCTTCTTGTCATATTGCTGTCTTCTTGTTACGTAGTCTGTACAATAAGCCCATTTTTACTGATATCGTTCGCTCACCTGTTCTAGACCAATCATATCAAAAGCTTTTACCTAATAGTAAAAACTACAATAAAATCTATTAAGGTGTTTTCAAACAGACAAACACAATATTCATTAGGAGAGATTGACATAGTATCTTTTCTTTGACAATGTTTAAAACACAAAGTTGCGTAGATATTGTCTTTATATTTACACGGTATTTATATTGTGTAAATAAATTGTTAGTGAAATACTTCTCTGTATCAAGATTGTTGACTTAGTTTTTCGTCGCGAGGTAAATTAAATAAGTTTCCGTGCTATAACTCACTTGTTTTTGTGTTGACACACTAAGGGTAACAGTATATCTTAATCGTGTTTAACAAAAATATCGAAAGTTTTTTGTATCACTTGGACTACATTTTACATTGTTTAAAGTTCTTACTGTATTTGTCATTGAGAATAACATTTTATTGTATTTTAATAACGGCAAATGACGTCACACAAAGTGATAACTCAGTGATAAGAAGAATTTATTGGCGGAGACAGCATGAAAAACACACTGCTTTTACCCTGCTTTCTATCTTAGAAGGCGCTTTTCTATGCTCATGATCTTTACGAAGTTAAGCAATTGGTTTCACCCGCCAAGTCGGAAATTTTAAATCTCATAAAGGATATCTTGCCCTAAATTAGTTTTATTTAAATTTGGAATCAGCGTTACGAGCTCTAGCCTATCTTTAAAGTAATTTTAAATAGTGAGCGTAAAGTTATCGTTTTTATTTTTTGAGGTCGTAATCTCATTTTGCATTGATTTTTGTATACGACATTGCAAAAAAAGGATTTTTAATTCTACTGAAAACTCGTACTTTGTCCTTTGCGTCAACTGAATTTTACGGTATAGAAAGAAGCGTTTCTTTCCATGTAAGAAAGCCTGCCTGTGCCTAGAAGTGGAATCTATATAGGCTACTAAGATTTCTACGCTCTAATGCATTACGTAAAATTTTGAATATCGTGTTACTAATAGTTACACTGTAAAGAGAATACGGCCAAAAGCATCTCTATTCGAGAGTGATGTAATAAATACTTCTCTGTCAGATCTGAATCGATAACGTAACGCAGAGCCTTGATCACAGTCGTGTTATATTCATAGCTTCCTCATAAATGAAATATAATACGAAATAGACGTATTCATAAATAAATATGAAAAGGAATACAAAAGTATATCGCCGAAGTGTTATGTGTTTGCTTTAAAGAACTTCTCATATAAATCGCCTTTACAAATATGCGTTATAAATCTCAAAGGAACTGAGATACGTTCTTGTGCACAGTTTTATACAAAATGTAAATTCTTTTTATAAATAATTTTTTTTAAAACAGAACCAGAAAGCGACCTCGAAAAAAATGAACGGCAAATAAAATTCCATTTGAGTACATATCTAATTCAAAATTATGGTATTAGTTCTGTAATTGATAATATATATATACTATCTATACATATATGTATATATTATGTCTTTCTATATGTATTAGAAGTATATAGATACACGTTAAATATTCGTTACGATTAGTTATTCATCATCATCATCAGCCGATCTACGTCCCATTGCTGGGACTCAGACTTTTGGGCCATAACCCCACAACGCTTGCCTGATATGGGTTGGTGGGTGAAAACGGTTGCCGTAACGACCGGGACCAATACCCTCCGTAGGGAGGAGCTCAGCGTTTTTTGCTTTGATTTTACACTCGAAACCAAATCTCTCGAACTATGTTAACGACGTTATTTACTTTATTTTAAATATTATATATTATTTCTAGAAAATATTTAAACATAGCCTTGTAACCTTTAATTGTCTTTGTGTGTGCATAAATTGTTAAATAAATATATATTTAAAATATAACGCAACGTACTAGATGTAGAAATGAATTGTCCATGTAATATATACAGTTAGGACGTAGCAGGGTAAAGTGTGAAGACACGTTCTAAAAAAATTTTTTTTATATATGTTTATTATTTCCATTACACATCATTGTAAATTCAATTTGTAACAACAAAGGTTTAACGATACTTCTTAATCTTTTATTTTGTATCATTAATTTGGTAAACACGGTAATCCTCGTTTAATCTACTTAATCACGGAGTACTTATTTTGTTGTTAACAACAATTTAAAACCTTTTTATATATTTTTTTTGAAACATTGATAATGCTTAACTGTGTCTTTTTGTTTTTAACGCTCAGCTTATGCTGGTTCATTTATAATATTAATGGGTTGACGTTATAGTTTTTATAAATATTATTTATTTATTTATATAAAATTCAGGTCAGAAACCTAGTTGTTTTAATAAGTTACTCATAATTACTAAACATAATCTGCATATTTTCTAGAAAATCTAAATATTTACTTCTGTGTTACCACCGACATAAAAAAGCATTAACGGCACAATGATTACTCCTCTCTGGTTATATAATCTTAAGATATCTTTTTTAGTTTTGTGTTTTTTGAATATTTTTCATTATTAATATTATCACGTAAAAGTGGACGACTTCTATTTCTATGATGGTAGCCCATTGGCCAATTGTAAAATTAGCTACTTTTTCTTTTAAGTATTTTTCTGTGTTCTCATGATAAGTTTAGACGGATTGGATGATCATTAATAACTGTAGTAAGCAATACATCATGTAACATGACAGGCTTTCATATTATTATTAATTTCGAAAATATATTCTGGTTACTAAGCAATCAAGGCTGAGTCCGATCCAAAAATAGCCAGAATGATTGATTCAATAAACCATTCAAAAACAAATGTTTTCTTAATGGAAATATTATATTCTTACAATTTACATTTTTGCTATAATAATTACGCCTAGATGGATTGAACTCACATTTATTTTATTTTAATGGGAGAGACATATATCCCTATGGGTCTATATATAGGGTTCTTGTGTTGGTGTTGTGTGGACCACAACACTAACATAAGAGCCCTATATATAGGACCAATGGCTTCAGGTGCCTTCAGAAGCACGGAACAGCTCAGGATAAAAAAAAATATAGACCCATGCCCAGATCAACCATGGAAAAAGATTCTATGTTCTCGTATTCGAAACCAACTTCTCATTAAAATCATAACATTAATTTTATTTGTCTGCGCGTGACGTGCGCGCAATTACTACGCCTACATAACGGACAGCTCATTTGAAATCAGTAGTTAATAGAAATAAGCTGAAGGTTTAATTTTCAAAACGAAATTTGTGTGTGTATTCTCTTAATCTTTGTACGTGTCTGTATACGATCAACTACTTTTATACCAGATTTTATACCATGTTGTTATTTATGTTTAGTTATACCACGATTGTAAATAGAAAAATAATAAGATAAAGAAAATATATGTCAGTGCAAAACAAGTGCTTGTATTATTAACAGTGTCAATCAAATAATAGTTTAGTTCAATTAAACCTTGTGCAACTCCGAGCGCCATTCTCCGCCACAAAGGCTGTGCGGTCGGCGCTGTATTGATGAAATTCTTGAACTTTTCCTCGATCCGGTTGAAAATTGAGTGAATTAATTAACGAATGATTAAATGTAAGGAATCTTTAAATAGAACCTGGAACATGATTAAAGGCAGCGAATTTTCTACCGAACTGAATTAGTTTAAATAAGATGCATATGTTTTTTCGATGTTATTTTCTTATTATCTAGATACGCTTGATCATAGTACAATTTTCTTCTTGAACTTCTTTATATAAAACACGGCAAATGTTTCAACGCTTTTCATAGAAACGGAGGAAGTGTCCATTTGATAATACTACTTACCATTCTACTCTAACCAAATCACCATAACGGCTCTTTAAATGCCTATTCACGTCTCTCTTGAAGGAAGAACTTACGCCCCAGTAAGAACGTTCTTGGATGAACGACACAGAAATAAGATTCTAAACTTATTTCGCTGGTATGTTGAGGTGGTAACAGAAAATTGATCATCATCAACAGCTCATATATTGTTAATAAAGTTCATTATTCCAGTGATTGAAAAGATATCATAATACACTACCGTAAGATTGCAGTGAAATAACTCAAATCTTTAGTGTTGCGTTACCGACTAGCAAAGTTCTATACTCTTAAAAGTGTGGGAAACTTTTTGTGACTTGTCAGTTTGCATGTTATAAAGACTCTCGTTTGAGTACTCTGTCCCCGGTATATTTACATAGGATCTTTACAAAGGTCCATCGCCTCCTAAGTCTCGAGGTTAAGTGCCATTAGCTTGTTTAGACAAATTAATGGCTAAGGTAATTGTTGTTGGTACAGGTATTAAGTAGAGATGAAATTTACTGTTGCTAATTACAGCTGTGTTTTTTGGATATTGAGATATAAATTGTGACTGAAAATATGATGAGGTAGTGTTTCTTCGTATGTAAAAGACAACTAAAAGATTATTTATATAGAAAGTTCAGCAAATACTGATGGTAATATTAGGAAAGTTTTGATATGCTAGGCACTATATGGATACCTGGTAAATTGCTTGCAGAACCCAGGTCCCCCAGCGAAAGGAAATGGAGCTACCGGGGGGTTTTGGTGGGTATTCTCGGGGCCACCTTGATGAGGCATTAGGTGAGTCTCACACACGCCCGCCGCTGAGCCAATGGTGGGTAGATTCGTAAACGGATTCCTCCTCGACAAAAAAGAAGATACTACAAGGATAACATGTCCTGTTGATGTATGTCATAGTTCCGAAATCATTATCTGCAATCTAAATACGTTCCACTGGTGGGTACAGAACTTCCTACATGGGAGAAATACTTGAGGATTTGGTTCATCAAATGCATCCTGGTGTAAGAAAGCATTTGCCGTCACTACTGGGACCAACGGCTAAACTTACATTCCGAACACGGACTAGATTAACATTACAAGTTTGATTGACTTATCCAGGGGCCAACCATGGCGAAAATTGCTTTGTTTTTTAATCGAAACCAGAGCGTTCGATTCAGTACATCAATGAGCTAAATAAATTATTCTGGAATAAGGATAAATTTAATGTAAAGCAAAAAAGTTAAATTGAAATAAATAAAACTAACCCTAACAAATATCCTATGTGTATTCGAATATTAATAATAAAATAATCATAGAAATCATACAATATAAATTCTAATATGACAATTCCAATATTTTAATACATCATAAAATAAAAAAATCAGTGATTTCTTACTACATCAGTTTACAACCCCACTTCAGCCCCAAGAAGTGCAGTAACAGTGGTCTGAAATGTTTTCAGTGAGACTCCCAAATATTTTTATTACGACGTGAACTGGTGGAAATCTTATCAAAGCCAATGCGATAAATCACCGACATCGATTAAGAATATTTATTCGAATGTGATACGGTTCTAATCGAATGCTTAGCTTTTGAGGAATGGTAAGTATAATATGCTATTACTTATTCTTTCTGGAATAAGTACATTCAAGGAATAATAATCGTATTCTATGTAGTAATCAATTTACAATAAGTCATATAGTAATACTATAATGTAGACAGTATTAACACTTCAAAGAGTTTTGTAACTTATTTGAGAATAAAAGAAATTACATTTGATGAACAGAAAAACCTACAAGGCAATATTTGCAGGGATTCAGATCAAATTACACGGAATCAGTTATTGTTACTCTAGCATTCAGTTTTGAGGAAAGTTTCTCGAATATTAATATTTATTCAGATAACATAATATAATAATTTTCTTACTGAATAAAACAACACCGAAATAAGTAAAACCACTTAACTTTGTAAACTATAACTGTAACAACATCCGAATGCCCGTCGTTTAAATGACTTAAGAATACGTAAAGTAATGAGTAAGAATATGTAAACGTAAACTATAATAATTTATGCTGCTAGAACAAAAAACAATTTATCTCTAAGATAATAATTTATAACCTAAAATTCTTAAGATCCAAATCCGACAGGATTTTACAGAATTAAATTACGATGATGAGAGACACATAATTTGAATCCTTTGATTTTAGCTATATTTATCACAATTCCACATCTACGGCGTAAGAGTAACTTAAGTCATTTACAAGTCAATTTTCGAATATTATATTCACAAATGCGAACAGTAGAAACGTAATGAAAGCCATTACGTCTAAAATTTTGCAAGGAACTTGGGTAATTGAAATACAGTTTAAATATATGCAAAGATGATTTTATTAAATTGCATTAAGAGGAAAAACGAAGGCATTTTTTCATTAAAAGAAGTTTAATGAAAAAATGCCTTCAAAAAATGTTTTCATCTGAAATAATGCCACTAGTTAATATTTCTATATGTACATTTTCTTTTCATTATAAATTAGTTATTTAGAGACATGAATCTTTCAAAACTTAAATAAATTTCTCGATTCTCTGCTGTGTCCAGATATACAGCAATCAAATTTTACAAGATATTTGAAAAATCTAAACATAGGAACAGCCAAATGCTTTCAGTTTTAAACTACCCTGAATCCGAATAAAACTATATACTTTACTCAAGTGTTTTTGAACCGTGCTGCAGTTGTTCCTCTTACGCTTGATAGCCTAATTATTCAGGCCCAATCAACAGCAATAGTTTTTATAAATATCTTTTTTATTTCCTCAACCCTCGACTTAATTGTTTCCTCTTAAGGTACATTGTGTCTTGTTGTGAGTTCTCCGTAGTGAAATCATTACGTTAGGGGCAACGTCTGATCTTATGACACCAACATGAGGTTTTCTGTGAAAGAAAATCATCATTATCTTTTATTGGGCTTCGTTTCTGTCAGGAAAGTCTAAGGTACTGCAGTTTATAAAATCTTTACAATCCAGCAAAAAATCTGAACTATTTTAATGTCTACGAGTTCCGAGACAGTTGATAAAGATAAATTGAAAGCAATAGTGGAACAGATATATCCCAAACCACACCAGAGCTAGCAGGCTTCAACATAAGCGACAAACAATACTGATTTATTTACATCAAACTGGAGAGATAAATGAGGCTACAGATGTCATATGAACTTTGGGGCAGAAAAATCAAAAATGCGTTACTGCGTGCTTTAACTTGTTGAATAGATTCACTAGTGTAGGTATGCTGATAGTTAGACCGAGGGGAGGAACCAAAAGTGATACTTATGTCTAAAGCTGAGGAGGTTTTTTTGTTTGAACGCGTAAATTAATGGAACTTCTTTTTGTGTAGAATAGTCCATTTATAAGAGAAGGTTATAAGCTATATGACCGTCATATCATATTGCAGTTGCAAGCAGAAGCGGAACCTTTTACAAGAAATCATTTCAAAAGAAACTTGGAGAAAAATGTTTTTATTCCAAGATAAAATAAACTGTTCCTCACTAAATCGTATTTGCAAGATACATTTTCAAAAAGGCGTATTTAAGGATCGCCAACACTGCAATTTGCTTTTGTTTACGACAGATTTTCCATTACAACCTGATAGAAATAAAATACGATTGGCAAAAAGAATCCTTAGAAAAATACTATGGGTATTTTATCTTCTTTAATTACTAATTACTTCATATTAGCCCCCACCCCCCACCAGCTTCAAGAAATTCAGTTACAGTGACCTGAAATTTCATCAGTAAACTCCTCATAATATTTTTGCGTCGTGAGCTGACGGAAATCTTATCAAAGCCAATATACCAGTAGTCACCAGCATCGATTTAGAACATTTCTTTGAATGTAATATGATTCTAATCGAATGCATCGCTTTTGACGAATGATACGTAAGTATAGATAATATATTATTATTAATTGTTTCTGAAATAATTTAAAATAAAAAATAATTTACCAAAATCTATGGACTCGTAACTTACCGAAGTTTACTTAAACCCATATAGGAAATTAATGTCAGAGTTTCAAACAATTTAATATTTTTGCTGTCTTGTTAAAGTGATTTCTGATTTATTTAATAATTATAAAATATTGCCGATTGGCGGGAGTTTAGGTTCATTTAGGGTAGTGGTACACTTGATTTGTAAATATTAATAATGATCGTGTTTGAATCCGAGTTAGCATAATAGCAGAAGGGACAGAATATTTGATATGATTTGAATAAGTATGATAAAGAAAAGATTTTTAAAATATTTCCCGCGTAATTTAAATACGTGCTTATAGTATTTTATATTTTTCGGATAATATCTAAGGAAGAAAAAGCTTCTCGTTATATCACTATCCATAGTTCAGAAAGTTGAAGTCATCATATAATTTATTAATGATTATTTATACAGAAATCTATTGTATGAGTCTCTAATACAAGCATTAGAACAGGTTGACAATATTTTACTTGATCGTAATCATATCAGCCGCGAGATGCACAATTCTGGACATAAGCCTCCCCCAAAGATATCTAATAACTTTGACTGACATTTATCCGAAATTCATTTTTATATTACTGCAACACTTCCTGTCTCTGTTTGGGTGCCAAAATTTTACGTAGAGTATTTTATTTGAATTTTAATGACAATTTGTTCTAATATATCTTAGTATTTCTATGAAAATAAGAAAAACTTTTAACTTTAAGTTGACTTATTTAGCAGATATATTATTATTATATTTCTATTGCAACTTTCACTAACACAGAAGTTATGACGAGTTATAGTACAAAAGTAAGTAGGCCGAGTGCTGCAGCCCTTAGAAGTTCTGCCAGATTATTATCAACCTATGATTGCGAAAGTTGGCCAAGATATTTCTGCTATCATAAACGGGAATCTAACTAACTTATTAAAGGGGATTTAATGCGAGAACATTCTTAGGAATAGCCATGATAATAATTTAATAGAAATTGTCAATAAAAAATACTTGGATTTTATTTGCGCATTACTTTGATTTTATTTAAAGGTGTATACGGTTTTATATCTAAATAGTACATAATTCATTCAATTGTTAGCAAAATTAAACATATTATTTAAAGTCACTTTTCGAAAAGTTATTATATTGAGTAACAAATAAAAAAAGATTTTGATCTTATCCCTCCCTCTCCTTTCCTCTCAGGAGCATGCGTGGTCTACGGATTCATTCATTAACTTTTTCACCTCGTTTGGGCACGTTGAGATTTCTCCTTCTGGTCTCCAGAGATCTCTTTTATTAGACGCACAGCCAGAGCGTGGAATTCCATTTATTTTAATAACTTTTTTAGTTAAAAATAATTCGCTTACATTGAAAGAGAACTGGAGAGACTTTTACTATTAAGTTACTTTACTCCTTTGCTTATTATTCAATAAAAAGTAATAAATAAAATTTACTTTGACATTCTTATAATAGTTTGAAAGGTTATTGTGTGCGATAGTGTTTTATTAGGACATGATTATATTAGGACAGATCTGATAAAAAAAGAAAATGAAAACGCATTTCTTATGAGTTTGTAATTATTCTGTAATGGCGTCCTTATTACTTATAATATACATACTTTTCAGCCAACAGTTATTTTACTGGATTAATAGTTCTACTAATCACCTTTCATGACAAGCCTATGACTAACGTAAACTTAAGTATAAAAATAACGAATTTGGTTTATTTAATTATTGCAAAATTTGAATGAAGTAAAATGTACAATATTAAGTGAATGTAAGTATACAACCAAAATATTTATATTAGGCCGCATAATCCAAGGAATGTAGGAAATAAAATGTATGTACTACCTACAACGAACAATATATATGACACTCGAAGACTTATCTATGTAATTCCAAGTTATATATTCGAATTTCCTACGGACATTCAAAACTTAAGTGAGGGAAAAAGAAAATTTAAAAATAAGCTTAGAAACTATATAACATAGCCGGTCGCTGCAGACCAATAAACCATCACAGTTTCTTAGCTGCATCTCGATATTATAAATAGAAAAAAAAGTTTCAAAGTGAAATATCACGTAACCGGATTACAACATAATATAGCACAGAAGTTAATGAAGCTTAGTGATGTTTTGTGACTTGAGAACGTTATGTAACGCAAGTTCTATCAGATTAACGGTGGTCGGCGATCACATAGTGGCGGCTTCGTATATAGTGTTGAGTTGGACTTTAAGAAGAGTTTGTAAGACTAGCCTTATTTTTAAGCTGATTCTTTACAATTTCCCACTTCAAGTGAGGCGAGGCGTATCCTCTGAAGTTCAGTAATACGTTTTAAGTGCATGTAAAAAAACATGTCATTTGATCTGAGGAGTAATGACTAAAAAGTATAGTTTTTCGCTCGATCTGACTATCTCATCCTATAGGTTATGGGCGAGTGAGTAATTCCGCTATCGTGGCATGAAATGTGAAGTGGTACATTTTAAAATACCCCCCGCTACATTTAACGTCATGTCCGGGACAAATGCACTACCTCTTGTATATATAATACTATTGATAAACATAACACGCCCTGCTATCCCTTCATAGATTCAAGTGCGGGCGGTCTACACTTGCAGACTGTTGTTAGCAAGTTTTAAACCAACACATATACCATATGGGTTCCTTTAAAAGAGGCGTGAAAAAGCACTTTTTGGGCCGGCAAGGCATACGGCTTCACTAGGAATTTTCACATATGGACTCCTCTACTGCTTATCATAAGGTGGTGTCGAGTCATTTGCTGTGTTTTATATTAAATAAAAGGTTTTCAATGCATGCCTGGCTGCCAAGGACGTTTGAAGGTCTTAAGAAATTTGTCATAAAACTTCCAAAACAGTAACTCAGTTTAAAACCGCTATTTTGTAGGACCTGTAAATGTTAATTTAATAGTTACATTACAGGCTTCTGAAAGTTGCGTATTAAGGAAGAGTTTTCAAGAAACAACATTGTATTCAGTAAACCCATTTCCTTTCAAGAAAAACTTCTTCCTTTTCTGCGCTAAATTGAAAACACTTATGGACTTACTTTTCTTTTACAAATAGTTGTTGGAGCAAATCAAACCTTTTGCTTTAAGTATGTATTAGAATTTCATTTTTGTTTCTTTATGTGCAACATTAAATTATTTAACCATTTTTTTTGTTTCAGGTACGTGAGGAGTAAAATTATTCAAGTAAAATTTTGCTTGGGAATGTTCATTGTGGATGTCACCAAATTTCAATTATATTTTTCAATCTTGACTTTCATACGAGTAAGTAATGTATCTAGACGTGCGAATTACTTTGCGAAATCTTAGAGGGCTGAAGGCGCATGCTAGCATATATAGAATAGGTAATAAATTTAATGAATATGTGTTTTAATAATACGGGACCTATAATGGATACTGATATCTTTATTATTGCTACCAGAGCTGAACATGAAATACCACCAATATATCTGTTCACCAAGCGGTTGTTGATTATAGCTCCAAGAATAATGATATCAAAAAGTGATGCGATACAAACCTTATTTATTGAGTTCGTAAAAGTTCGTATTCTGAAGACCGGGTTCCGTCGTAATTCACTGTCGATTTACGATGATGTCAATATATAGGCAAATCTTATTTTCATTGGGGCCATATGATTAGGTGGTGGGACATAGCCTTAGACTTACTCCAAACACTGTAGACACTGATACATTCTTTGAGCAATGTACTATTAACACAACAACAATATTTTGTTTTCTTTATAATATTATAAAATTTAGTAATTTATACATTCATTGTAACTGTTTGTGGAAAATAGTAATTTGTTTTACTTGATCTAAGTTTTAATAATTTACACCATTGCTGGCTGTTAATTATTTTAAATTATATGCCACTTAATTTAAAAATTGGTTTGAGAGAAGACAACCTTCACGCCTAGAAATCAAACATTAAACATTTTTTTATAGAAACATAAAAAATATTGAACATTGAAATGTAATTATAAAAAGCTTTGAATAATTGTTTTCTACTAGGTACTGGGTACATTCAAAGCGACAAAGAAAATATTGACGCAAGAAACTTTCTAGCTTTCAAATGTTTCTAATGACATTTACAATTTTATGTCGAAATTGAATTAATTAAATGCCCACGTCCGTTAGTACAACACTAATCTTTGTGACGCATCTCTTAAGCACGTGGTACCAAAAACAAATCGCCGGCGCCACGTGCGCCGGAACTATGAAGGCATTTCTTTAGAGATACACAAACTATTTAGGGTAAACTTTCCAAAATGAATTGATACCTCAGGCCCTCATTGCCAAATTAATCTCAAAATCTTTTTGTTTTTTAGTATTGATACGTATACGATATATAATTTTTACGAAATTAAAAAACCTAATGAGTTTTTTGTCTAAGTCAACCTCTGGGAACACGATTTTACTACCAGGGGTTGATATCGAACACTTTGGAAATCCAGACATTACCTCTTTTACAGTTCTATAGTTTCATATGTACGAGTCACAAATCGCTTTACTAATATTTACACTTCATTTATACTGCGAATTGAGTTTTTGTTGTCACTTTGTGGTGGATTTTAGAACATCATACCCAGTGGAAAATGTCAAGCCCGCTGCTAATAGCTGCTTCCCGAAGGAATACGAGAGCGACACCGCACTCTTGAAGGCCAATATTCTCATGTTTATTTATTTATTTAATAATTTATTGTGTACACTTAAACATTAACTAGAGAAATATAACAAGAAAACAATAACAAAGATGTGGCTGTGGTGGTCTGTTTGATAAGTGTACCAAAAATTACAATAGTTAAATACCATTACCATATCAAACAATTTAATTTTAATTTGTAGAACTTAAGTTTCCGTACACAGTTTCGTTTTTATAATTGTTATGAAACGTAGCTTAAATAACTAAATACATAAATAAGCTTCCCAAAGATTGTTGTCAAAGCGTATGCTTTGCAGCTTTCGCATCGCTGTATAAAAAATACAAAAATGAGTAGACCTATCAGACAGAAATGTCAACATTTCAAAATTGCCTAAGCTTCTACAATGTCTTAGAACAAACTTTATTATATAGCCCCGTGGTTCGAGTCAAGAAGCTCTCACCGACCACTTATATTAGCCAGCGTCAAAATTAGACATTGTATCTTCGACATCTTCATGACAATCTACAAGCATAGCCTTATCTGATTTTCTTTGAAAGCACATTTCCAAGGTTTCCAATTAGAACGGTCTTTGTAACTTGAAGTAAAGAAACAGTTGTTGGAAGTGGTTAATTTATAATTAACTTCTGTTGAGTCTAATTATCTCACTAGCGTAACAAACTGATTTCGTTGACGAGAGGAATTGATGCAAAATTCTGGATGTATAAATGAACCGAAATTTTCATGGAAAGAGTGAACTTTGCAAATGCAATTATGTTATTTCTTTAGTTTGTGTGCAAATTAATCTTATATGTAAAGCTTAATTGAACGAAATTCTTTTGATACTTAATAAAGGACTTTATTTATTGTATCTGCAAAGTGTTTTTTACTATGTAACTGTTATATCTGATTCGCTGGACTGTATTAGATATGTAATAGAGATTACAATTATCGAAATGTTTTATAAAACATTTGTGTTTAGAAATGCTATTCTATCTAAGAAGCATAGCCTTTGAATTAATATTTTGTGAAAAATAATAATGTTTTAAGGACCTTAATCTAATTAGTATGTATACATTCTATATACATTAAACAGGTAAAATCATTATTCAATTAACTAAAAATTATTGAATTATGATTCAAATAGAATATGTTTTGCTCGTTGCTCCATTTACCTTAATCTATCTCTTTCATTTAGACGTACGTCATATTTTCCATACTGCTAACTATTTTATTGCCCGGAAAGTGTACCAATGGCAGACTTAAGCTTATTAACATTCTTTACCAGTTTGAAATTGGGTCTAAAAACTGTGCACATAAATTAAAATGATATTCTATAACATGGACATACGATACATATTCTTGTATATTACGATACAGGTGCGGAAAGTATGTCATTTCAGTACCGTTTTGGTGACCCAAGCTGAAGGCGTATTATTATGACATTTTTAAAATACATTTGCGGAAAAAATAAAACAATACAAGGAAATAAATTAAAAACAGTTTATTCCTAGGAATAGTAATAATTTTTATTTTAGTTTGAACAAGTTGAGAGTTATATTAAGCGTTTTGGAGGGGCAAATAAATATAAAAAAAGTATTTAAAATTTAAATCATGCATTCATAATTTTAACGCTGTTAAATAGTCTTTTAATACAAAAAAATTGTACAGAAAATTTTTGATTAAAAACCTCCTTTTTGCATGCATTCTACTTTTCGAGCAAATGTATTAAAAACATTATTCAAATGTTTTGGTTTATTTGTGGTAATTAGGGTTTTCTTTGCTTATTATTAGTATTTAATTATTATATTACTTTTATAAAAACTATGACGTTTGTATTTTGACAAATGTTATGTATACTCTATAATCGGCGAAAATTTGTGTTTTGCAAAATATTGTGTATTTGCAAGTGTTTTTTAATGTATCTTTTTTGTTGTAATTTATAAATACATACCATTCTATAATACACAAATTAAAAAAGTACTCTTTATATCACAAAGATAATGTGTACGTGTTGTACAGAACCCTCGATCAGACTGAATTAAGATATTGCGTATTTGTAAAGGACCACTGAATTTTAAATGCTTTATTTTTTAAAATATTTAAATATATATTGCCAGGTAAATTATCTTTCCAACAGATTAATTAGAACGGTACATTCAAGAGAACCATGACTACAATGAAGCTATCCTAATAAAAATGCCTTCATCAAAGATAACGACATCTTTAGGGACAGTCACAGGAGGTAATTTACTATGTTATTATAAGAATATTATACCTAAGTGCCTGTAATTGACACGAGGAAATCGACGCGCAGAAAATAGAGCTTCAACGAACAGAAAAGAAGTATAACCGTATTTTCCTTAGAAACTATAGAAGTAAATTATTAACAAATATCTATACTTTCATATATGATCAGTATCTTGAGTTACAAGATTAATGTCCCGGGTTCAAGTACCGACCAGGGTAAAACTTTGTGAGTTCAACTGTGTTACGAACTGGCTGAATATGAGCTAAATACGCCTTTTTACTTTACTTTTGTTTATGTGTATAGTTTTTGATTTTGGACAGCGAGACTGTCAGCTTTCATTGGTGATTTTAAGTGTTATATATGCTCTAAAATATTGTTATTTATTATTTAAAAAATAAAACCTTCTTTCCTGTTACCAGCTCCCTTTTTATTTACAGTCAGTAACAAACTGGAATATGTGCTCTAGGGTCACGGTTGTTTATAAAATTACTTAATAATATACTGATATTTTTGAATAGCTAGTGTAAGTACGAGTATATTATTATTATTTTATTAAAACTCTTTTTTCTCGTTTTTACGTGACTCATATTAGTAAAAAAAAATGTTTTAATCAAGGCTTTGGTTAAGTGTAACAATTTAGATTTGGAAGCGAAAATTGTAGACGACTATAGATAATTCCATAATATCAAAATAACAAATATATATATATAATAAAAATAATTTTAAATATGATATACGATAATTTTACGTGTTATTCCACAGGTATTTTATTATTAATATAAATTAAGTTATGTTTAGATGGTACGGCTTGAAAAGATAAATGGATCCCGTCTGGACTGATACTTATTGATCTTACGTCAAGTTCATCGCACCTTTATTACTTTGACAGAAGCCAAAAAAGAGTGCGTCTACCGCGTATTCACGTGTGTACCTTGGCACAAAGGTTTCATATTGACTATTGGAAGATTTAGAATTTCGTGTCTTAAAGAACTCTTAAATCTTTTTGGCTTATTTTAATGCGTATCATAAAATATGCCGATAAAAATCAGTCAAGAGTATATGGATCGTCTAGTGTCGACAAACTTGACGTTCTAAGTCATTCAATATCTTCTTATTGAATTAGAATGAAAAGATGTGTATAAGTTAAATTTTATTTAGTCCGTGCGCAATGAAATTGGAACTACTACCCCTCCTGTGCTCTTGATTGCTCCGTATGACTCGTCAAGTAAGGGGAATGATTCGTTTGATATTATTTCAATCTTCGTTCATCTGTTTGTGGTATGTCTTTTATGGTTGGTTTCTGTCTCCTTTACCTATTCTGTGTTAAAAGGCTCGGAATCAAACGAATGTAGTTTTCCATTGAATACTCCCAGGATCAACTTCAAATGGCTATAAAATAAATGAGATAGATATATAATATTGACATGAATTTGAAGTCTAAAGTCAGGTTTGTGTAAGTTTCGCATCTCTAATTCAATCTCCACGAGACCATCTATCCCTCTTTACCCCTTTGTGAATGAATATTTTATATCCTTATTACTCAGTCAACAGTGTTAATTACACTTTGTGGGCTCTTTACTGTTATTTTGTTGAGCAGTAATATTTTTTGTTTCCTCTCCAAATATTATTACTGAGTTACTGCTATACTTTTCTTTAGGTATTCAGTTTACGACATTGGTAGAACGACTTTTACTTTGAATGTTTATTACTGTATTTTATAATCAAGAGCTCTATTGATAGGATGTCTAGCCTAGTTGGTATTACAATTGTGGTATACACGTTACGTTGGAATCTCATACAGTACGGTGCGAATGGCATTCAGGAAGTATGTGGAGAGGAAGCAAGCAGAAGAATGGGGTGGGATTGCCTCTCTCGCATACTCCAAACGATTCATGTAATCATTTGGAGGTCCAAAGAAGGCGATTTGGAACTTGCAAGGTAGCAGGCTTCGTGGCTGCCCGGTAACTCCATTTCCCTTTGCGGAGGTGACCTGCTTATTGACGAAGCCTTTTATCATTTCTCTCCTAGAGTTACTAACCATCTTATAATCACATAAAAAATTTAAGAACTAGGTTTTTTTCCAGCAGTCAGTTTTAAGCCTACTAAATTTTTTATGAGGTAATTTTACAACTTTTTCTTGTAAGTATTTCATTTTTAGATCGAAGCTATAAAATTTTACTGTCTTAGTTCTTAGAAAAGAAAGAGGGGAGGGGAGAGGGGGTGGGAGTGCTTTAATTTTGATTACGAATAAAAATAACTTTGCCATGATGGTCCCTGGATGTGTCCAATCAAAATTGGTTGACACAAGCTTATATACTTCGGAAGGTACAATAAGCTGTTGGTTGTCAACCCTGTCATCATCCCTATACAATTAGAAACCTGTTTTTATCCCGTCTGTATCAAGATAAGATCTGAAGCACAATTACGTAACTACCTGACTAGCTTACGAAAATTGGGACCAATTCCTTGGCTTACCCGTAAATTGATCTTGAGCACTTGATTTATAGTAAAACCAAAGGTCTACTATTCTTGCATTAAAAACCAAGTAACCATACAAAATTATATGTAAAAAGTAGTTATTCCAACAAATAATTTATAAAACAAAAAGTTTCTACTATGCACTTTGTTGCTATGCAAAAAATAGGAGCAGTTGGAGTCGCCATCAAAATATGACGTCATCGACATCTAACTTCATTTCAGAATCTGCACACAGTTTGCCATTAACTTTCAGGTCACCGTTTTGTACAAAGTTGGTAAGCTATACCCTATTATAATTTGAAAAATAATTTTTATTTTATTTTCTTGGAGTTTCCTACTTTAGACAACTCATGAGTATCCAAGATACTACGAACGTCTGAAGGCTAAAACTAAAGGTAATCTCATCCATATATACGGCCTTGAAACTTTAAGCCAGTATTGTCGTTTTAAGCATCGAATCATCAATGAGATTGTACCGTTTACGGATATAAAATGAATTTTATTTTCATTATCAGACTATAATTTTGTAAAATAGTTCTTTTTTTTTGAATGACAATGCCAGTAAATATAGTTTTTTTAGCATTGAATATACTTTAGAATCAACTTCAAGATCTGCTCCGAGGATCGGATTGAACGAATTAACGATGAATGAATTTCCGTTAGTTAGACGCGATTGAGTTCCATAGTATAAGAAAATGTATGAGAAAAGACAGCAAAAGACCATTTGACAAAAATTGACTATATTTATTATGAAAGTTGAATTACAATTACAATTGGCAATGTTTACGGAGTCATTGATGCTTCGAATTGGGTCACAGACAAATATATTTCTATATGATTGTACTGTATATGTTTGTTACAGCAGACTAGTTTTTTGGACAATCTCAAATTAAGAGCCGGCTCCCTTAATATCAGTTCGTATTGAAGAAGTGATTTCGGAAATAGTCAAAACACGTAAATTGAAGTGTAAGGTCCTTTACTGGTTCTTTACATATTTGGCTAAAACAAAACACAATTCATTTCATTATTTATGATACTGTCTTTTTATCCAAATTTCAATTCAATCGTATTATCGATTCATGACGGTCAAAGCAGAATTTTAATATTATATTTATTAAACACACTATAAACGTTATAAAACGACTTTCGTTATTTACTTCTGTGCTGTTTTGTAACGGGGGAAAAGGGGTACGCGATATTGAACCTTGAAATCGTGCGAGTAAGTTCTATAGATAGCTGGCACCTTACATAGCTGAATTGTATATTGAAAGCCCCTTTTTATCTACTAAGTATATCTATGGATTTGGATACACAAATCTTATTTATATGTATAATGAAAGATGACGTCATTTTTGTGGAACATTTCAACTATTACTGGCGTTTACTGGCTAACATTTGTTTTATATAAGATATCAATATATAATAGTATTATGTTTATTTTATTTAAACATCACATTTTTAAAATTAAAATTAAAGATATCTTTTCAATCTAATTGATTACATCTAATTCTGTTTTGTTATGCAATCAAATATGGTTAGTAATGTAAATTGTCACCGAATTCTTGCCTCTAATGTTATGACCGAAAAATTTGTGATTTTGCATCATATCTCTGAAAAACGAATCCTATTATTGTGTATTTCATTTCTCTTTAGTTTCTATTTGCATTTTGTATAATTTGCAAACTTGAACTTAAACCATAATTCTTAAGGTTCACTATTTGTTTAGCGCCGTTCACTGGCACTAACTGTGTCAAACGCAATACCTGTAAGCGATGTCATAGCCATAAATATAACTTATCATCATCATCCATAGCCTATAAATGTCCGATTAACGGAAACAGGCGTTTATACATTGAAGAAACATGGCGAGTTTAAATCATAACACCATCACAATGGCACAAGTTAGTTGGTAGACGCAGTTACCATGATAACCCGGACCAACTATTTAATGAGCCAAAGCATGGAAAAACCCCAAAACAAATTTTGTTGACCCATCCAAAACCAACCATGGCAAAGGTTGCTTTGTTATAGCAATAGAAATCGAAGCGATCGAACGCCAGGAGGCTCCACAAATATAACCCAGTTTCGAATTTCAGAGTGTGTCGAGGTTCTTTCTTAAGTTAATTATTCAAAGTCACTTGACCCATTTGAAGTTTATTGTCCTAAGCTACGCTGAACATTTTCTTAGTCAATAATTTGTGTAAATGAGAGTTAATAGAGTTTATGAAAGCAATATTAATAACATTTTGATATTCACTATTATTTCAATATTAGCATCGTATACTAAAATAGTCAAGAATTTAATTGGGGTTGTTCTTAATCAAACTCTGAGATAATAACTGAAATATTAAACTTATACAAGTAAGCCGAGTTCACAATATCTTGAGATCTTGCACCGTTGGGTTTAGTTTAGGCTTTAATTAAATAATAACAGGACCCCAGGTTGGCTCCGTTACCAAAGATAGGGTAAATGATAACTTTGATTAATATGATAATACGGTGACTAAACATCAAAAGCCAAAGAATCTAGATAATTTTATTTAAACGACAAATTATAAAAGCGTATCGATATATAAAATAAGAAATTTTGTATCTTGTTAAATCAAATGGTTATGGCATTTTATAGAGATCTGCTCAACAGTCGGTTGTCTTTAACTATTATAAATACTAAATTACTTTAATAACAGCATTGGGTGGTTTTGGAAAAAGTTTATTGATTCCCAAAACTTTCGGAACTAAACTCAAAAAAGATTGAGAAGATGCTTCACTTACTATTGTGTCAGTAAACAACTAAGCACCAACTCCAAAAAATTATTCTAAATTGGGCAAAACTTAAATTAAATTATTTGGACCTTTGTAGTGTTATGAAGTCCTTTGTAGTGATTAAAACTTTTTTTTCAAAATTTTGAGTGGTAAGTTTCTAATATCAAAGTTAGATGGGTGTCCGTCAGTACTGTCGTCTTGATTGTTTATTTTTTTTAGGTAAATCTTTTTTTATGGAAAGATCAACAAATGACTCCATTCCACCTAATGGTAAACAGAAGTGGAGTCCAAATAAAAAGGTGCCTATGTAAGATGAAGATGGCTAGCTCAGTAGCCATCTTGATCTTGCCTACCTGCAAGATGCTTCTTCGCGCTTCTTTTGAAGGACCCATGATTGTAAGAAGGAAACGAAAAATAAAGAAGAAGAAGGAGCAACGTTCTTTATTGTGCGACAAAGAAAAGAGCAACCAAATTTCTTCGTGCGCGTAGGATTGGTCGTCACTGTTTGCCGGTGATACCGAAGGCCAGCACGCGTATTTATACCAAATCCAACAAACACTTAACATGAACCTGACGTAAACGCCTGAATAAATTGAAAGAACTCTTTTTACAATCTAAACAATAAAGGCTTGAGGAGTTTCACTGTCCATAACCAGCTCACCAAAAAAACTTGTAAAAAAAATAATAAGGATCAATAGATGCATATTATATTTAATCTAGATCTCACTTGATGACAATGGAAACACTTAAGAGGTATATATATAACTTTCAAACAAAAAAAAATCAATTTTCAAATTGAAGATTGAGAAGAAATGATAAACTTTTCTTTTTTGTAGACGGTTAAAAAGTGCTTTAAAACCGCTTTTGAAACTATCAATTCTCATCCTTTCAGTGGCATTTCGCAAATGCTTCGTTAATTGGAACTACGTGGATTCAGGGTCACGATAAGTCTTGAGGAGAAATTTCAATTTATATTGAAATGCGTTTACGTGTGCTTGAGTGTACAGGAGTAATGCTTAATATTCAGATCTATATTCGACGTATGCACCCTTTTATAGGGTGATAATGGTATTGGTCCATTTTCAAGTCCTGAATAATGAATATTTACAGTGTTGTCAAAGTCAAAAATTAGTATACGGGCATCAAAGTGAACACGACTTAATGTTTATGTAGTTCAAAAGTTAACAGACTTGAATATACGTTCATAAACCTTTGAGAATGTACGGTAATACAGATTAAGCTACTTTGTTTATTATATGTAATATAATGCGTAATGGTAACAGATTTATATAAAATATTAAAACAAAAAAAGTGTTCGCGAATAGTTTGGACAAAATATATTAGGCCCTACCTTATTGGACGTAAAGTTTAAATTGTTACAGATTACAAAGCACTGTAGTGATTCCTTATTTAAAATAACCAAATGCTCTTACAAATTGAAACTAACTGTCATCTGTAAGAAAGACAAATAAAACACAAACGCCCTTGCTTTAGATCTTCACCACTTTGCAAAGCCAATGGACTGTAAAAGTCACAATAATGATAAGCCAGAAATGTTATACAACAATGTTGACATTGATTCGGAATAAATAAAACACACCACAGAGAGATACGATTTGGGGTTTAGGTGAAAATAAAAATGCCAGATTGACTTAAAATAAAGTCGAATATATTTAAGATGCAAGAAAATTTATGATACACTTACAATGTTCTTATACAGAAACATGTACAATGAGATAATAAACTCACAGACGAGGAAATAATTATAGTAAGTATTAAGTATCTTAATTAGCAAATGTTATTGCTAATGTATTTGATACACAAAACCAATTTCGTTAATAAGGATATTTATGGAGTCTGATATAAATTAATAAATTCCTTATGACAAGAATATATCAAATAATTCAGCATTCATATAGTATGTATAAACTTGTAATAAAATATCTTTGGCTGTATTGTTTCTGGCTGGTTTTCATGACATTATAATGGTGACATTTCAAAAAAAGAATCAAATTAGAAAAAATAGTTATTAAAGGCTTGATAAGTGAGAGTTGTATTCAAGATTTTTTTTTAAATTTAATACATCTGATAGCCCACTAAACTATCTGGTAAATTGGTAGTACTTAGGTTACCGTCCTGAAGGGCATTGGAGTTTTTTTAATAAAAAGACTCGACACTACTTGATTATAAGCAATAGAGGAGTACATATGTGAAGATGGCTAGTGCAGCATACAGCAGACTGCCCTAGCCACCTCCACCACCGGCCCAAAAAGTACTTTTTCACGCCTCTTTTAAAGGAACTCGTGTTACCGGGGAGTTTCAGTGTTTATTCCCACTGGGTAAGACCACACATATCCGCCGCTTAGCCAGTGGTAGGTAGGACCGTAAGCCGTAGCTTACTAAATAAGGGTATTTTTTCCAACGAACAATAGAGATAATTGCGCATTGACCCCTGATCCTAGAGAAGGTACTACACAAGCATATAGAAGGAGTTAAGCATAACGGTTTGAGCATTTCTAGCTTCGATTACGAAAACAAACAAATTTTCATCATGGTTGGTACCGGATGGTTCAATAAAATGTATTGTTTCTAGTTGGTAGTGTATGAATGCTTAGAACACCGAGGGTATTATGATAATAATAATAATAATAAGACTATTAAATAAGCTACAATTGAACAAATAGTCAGATTATGATTTCAAGGTTCAGATTTTGTTTTCAGAAATCGAGGAGGCAACACAAGCTTCAATAGACAAAAAAAATCCATTACCATTTAAAACATTCAATTCCAATCAATTTAAAATTTAAATTAAGAATATATTATTTGAAAAACGTAATTATACGTTGATGGACTTTTTAAGTGGCAAACTCTGAATTGCACACTAGGTAATGCCTTTAATAAAAAAAAATTGTTTTTTGACATGTTGATAAAGATTCCAATGCTTCCACTGTTTTTATTTAATTAATGTTTGTTTTTGTTAGTATTATTTTGTGGTTAGTTTATTTTTATCTTACAATTTTTACAAGTTCTACTTTTGGAGCTTCACCATTTACCTGATACCCATGTACTCATATTTTGAACAAATAAAGTATCTTGAATTGTTGGGTATGACATTAGAATTGACAGTCGTCTACTCGACTGGTCTATAGGCTCCTGTTTACTTTGACAGAGGTCTGAGGTCTTGACAGCAGCAGATATATTTTTGATGAGTTCAAAAGTTCACAAGTCACGATTGTTTTTGATTTTTCTGATATTTATATACATAATACCTATCTTCGCCACTAAAACTCCCGGTAACATAGGTTTCTTTAAAACACGCGTGAAGAAGCACTTTTTGGTCGGCAAGGGCAGTTTGTTTTATGCTGCACTAGCTATCTTCACAAATGGACTCCCCCTACTTCTTACTTTGCTGAGCGTTTATATAAAAGAATTATCCCTAAAAGGGGGAGAAACGGAAACCCTAAGATAATAATATTCTTAAACTCACAGCTGTTATCTAGTTCAAAGAATTATTAAGAGTTTCTGTTATAGAAATGAAGATAACGGATAAATATAAATTAATGTTATATATATTTTTATGTATTAATATAATAAATAAACATATATTAAAATACGAACAACTATGATTCGAAAACAAATTATCGTGCTTATTACACAAATATCTGTCTCTCTTGGGACTTGAACCTGGGATCCTGGCCTAGTAGCCTGCAGTAAAGGTATTGACTACTAGACCGACCGACACACATCATACAATTTATAGTTGTCAGGAAAGAGTGTTGAGTCAATAGTCTACGAATACCAGTGCAGAAGACGGTGTTAGGGAAAAATATTAAAACCATTTATAAAGGACTTTCTTAAAAGAATATTTCTGCCAGCCCTGGAGTCAGCCGTTTTTTGAGATAATGTTATGTTGAGAATTTCTTTATATTGTCGTGATAGATGACCTTGTTTATGCCGATGTCAACGCGATGTATTTCTTGTAATAAAATATTCCGGAGGCCTACGATTGTCCCACTAACAAACATTGAAGTCTTGCTTTTTTTGAGAATAAGAAATATAGGAGGAGCTCAGTGGCGTAGTATATCGATTACTCAAACAAAGCAACTTTCTTCAAAGTTAGACCCTGGGTGGGTCAATCCAAATTTTGTTATCATGCGCTCCTATGAGGGCTTGACATGCCTTCCTGCTTTGAAAAGCAAGATAAGACCAACGGTTTTCGCCAACCAAGCCGCATCAGACCAACGTGGTTATGTTATAATATATGTTTAACAACACTTTATGTATTTCTTTCTAGGTAGTATGACGGATATAAGCTGTTCATATATAATAAAAATGATACGAAAAACGAAATCAATAATGATACGAAAAGTTGGCAAAGAAACGTTACTCTCTGCATAATGGACGAATCACGCATTTCTTGTGAACGTGTGAGTACCATCAAAGGTTCTGCTCGAAGCATCTCTGACACATGTTTACTAATAACGCGAGAAAAAGATATTGCCGTGTTCCATTAATCAGTAATTGTTATTTATGTTTAAAAGTGTTGTAACAAACAAAACTAAGGAGATGAAGAAATGTCCAAATTCCTTATGGGTTAACTACCATTTTGGAATACTGCTCAGAAATGGAACGCAATTGGATTTTGATTATGAATTTGATGTTTGTCAATTTCACCTTTTGAATGTGACTAAAATAACATTTTTATTACTTTCTCTCGCATAGTACTTATACACTTTAAGTCTATTCGAGAGCCAGTTTTCTATACTATCAGACCTGTGTTAGTCTGTATACTTCCGAACCGTCCTATTTGTAGGCATTATGAGAAAAAGTATTATTATGAAAATAATGAATATTATGATTATAAAATACCGCATATGCGTGCGATAAACTTAAATAAGTTTAATAAATACAAAAATAATTCGAGGATTACAAGACTAAATCAGGGCTCAACATACTAAGAAAATTTTGAATCAATTACTTCAAGAATTTTAAATAAGTAAGTTTTAAGTCTTAAGTAAGTACGTGAATAAACGATGCTCTTTAGCGATCCGGTGAATTGTTTCGGCAGATCCCAGATAGCACGTATAAAGAACAGGGGTTTGTTGGGGAGTAACTAGAACTGGACTAACTGGAATAACCATCGCGTAGCCAGCGGCGTATAGATCCGTAAACGGATTATATTAAAAAAGGCATAATAATCGATAATTTATTAAGGCTGCCGCTAAAACTTCTTTAGATTTTCTCCATTTGACTGAAAATTATAAGACCCTTCGTAAAAGAACAATAAGGTTTATTTTCGTGTTGTTGAAAGTAATCACTTACTTAGCTGAAAGTAAGTTCTGAAACAATACAAACGAAAGTTTTTATTTGTTGTACTTTATTTAGCTTTGTAATTGTTTGTAAGGCATCTAATAAATAAAGGTCATAATTATAAACGCTTAACGCCAAATCCAATTTTTGGTACTAGTTGACTAAAATTTAAAGACTTTTTGAAATGTCTTTTTAATATATAATTATAAAAGTTTTATTTATTGATGAAGTCAATTGAAGTATGGCCTCTTTACAGAATAAAGAACTCAATACTTTGCGTTTTTTGATAAGAAAGTAGAAAAACTCTTAATCACAAGTTCTTTATCCGTGACAAATCGAAGGCTTCACTGATAAAGTAATTTTCCTTTCTGTTATTTCTAATTTTATAGTTTAATTGCTAATTGTTTGATCCTTAATACTAGTCGTGATTGTAACCTTGCTAAGGGAGAGCGGTGCTTCCTGAAGAAAATAATATTATTTGCTTCAAAGGAGGTGCCAACTGCTTTATGCTTCAGACTAAGTTACCGAAATTAACCTTTTTATAACAATTGTCACCAATTTTATTATTTTAACGAAGTTCATCTCACCTGATGGGAAGCGAAGATAAGGCTGAAGATGGAACTATCTTCATTCCCACTGCCGGAACACAACAATGCTGTTAACAGTTTTGTAATGGCGACAGACTTAGGTAAGATGGTGGTAGCCAGTCGGATTTAGAAAAAGCCCTACCACAAACCAAACCGAGCAGAAAGTTTCTGCCCTACTGGACACAGCAACTAGACCACAGAAGAACACACCTGCTATATCAAATGATCGAATGAAAGGTACGGAATCTACAGACGATGATAACCACTACCCATCAGGTCCTTGTTTGCCGTTATTGATATAAAGTCATTAAGATTATTTTTGATTGTTTTTCTATTATTTCATCAAGTTTAATTACTTTAATTGCGTGCTCCACCCCACAATAAACGGTCATTAAATCTTTCATTAGAATAAAACCATTAAGCGTGGATCTTTCCGTTAGGGCTGAATTATTCGATGGTGCCAACATTGGTCCAATAAAAGCTTCAGTTACGAAATATTGCAAAAAGTCAATTGTAATTGAGTAACGTCGATAGCTTTTTTATTGAAATATTAAAAGTTGTTTAATATTATAGAATAGATAATACTAGATATACATTTTCATAATTTACTAACCCATTTCACGCAAGAGTCTTGTATTTTTATGTTAAATGTAATAGACTAAAACCTTTTTTCTCATCGACTCTTTTTCTTTATGTACATTGGGCTTATATATATAAATATACATTGTATAGAAAACTTTCACAACTGAATATTTAACAATAGTCCTTCAGGTACTGTAGTGATAAGGTTCAAACTAGCATACCTAAACATAAGCTTTCAGAGCTTTCAGTCTACTTATTGGTAATGAGTACATACACCTCAAATTTCGTTCCTTAGGGATAAGTTGTATATACAATGGAAGCTATGATTAACCCCCTGGTAGCTTTAAAATTGTCTGATAGATATATTTATAATAAACGAAGATTCAAAGAATATGTCTCGTGTCTATATAATAAGTTCTTGCAGAAAATAATCTAATAGAAATAAAAATAACGCATGAAAAATAAAAGAAATTAATATTTATTTTCATTTTATTTTTGACAATTTCGTAACAGCTCTTTTATAGCAGATAATGTACAAATGTTGCAGCAGATGTATGCAACTACGGTCGAGACAGTTGGCGGTTGCCTCCTTTTAGACCCTCATTAGTGATAGTGTGTACATCTTTGCACTAATAATCGAAATAACGTACGCGACTTTCGCATTGCACTGCCAGAACCTGGCATATCCAAAGACAAAAGCTGTTGTAATGGATAATTTGGTTAATATCATAGTAATTATGGAATTGCAACGCTTCGCTATTATAGCAGTCGCCCAAATAGGTGGATTTAAACTGCCGCTACACGCGCGGATCGGAGATCGTCTGAGCAAACGGCACTACAGCCCATTTACGGTAAATTATATTTAATTTTATCAGGAACGCTTTTATTTACAAAATTATTCCGCTTAGTGAACTAAGAGCTAATAACTAGTTTCCATAAGTGTTAGTATAAATACTATATAATGTAACTATATTAGATCTTGAACATTACCGCTACTATTCGGCTTAGTATTGCAAATAATGTCTTTATCGTCTAAGCAATAAAGGACACATTTATTTGTCCAATGGAGCACTGATCCTCGCCTCCATCTCAATGCTGTAGCACTTAACGATTTAACTATCAGGTTCATGATTTCGGAGTTGATGAACCCATTCAGGGTTTTATAACATAAAACCTTGAAATGATTGACATTTATTTCCAACCATAATAGTGTCATATACAGTAAAGCTAGATAAAAAGTTCTCAGTCAATAATTTCTTAACTTCATTCTTGTGACCAAAGTAATCCAACCTTATTTCAATGGCCAAGTCACGTAGTACCCAGCGAAATGTAGCTGGCTCGTTCGTAAGCGATTCGGACTATTAACATACTGAGGGTTGACAATTTAGATTCTATTCGGGACTAAATAGCTATTTCTGGAGAAGGTTCTCGAATATTATTGACTCTTGACTATTTCGACGCTCTCAATTGACAGTGGGTAAAGTGTTTAAAAATGCAGGATACCGGTATAATGATTTTTGGTGGTGTTTATGTTATAATTAGTGCTTTAAAAAAGTGCAAGCAAACATAATAATAAGCTAGCACAAAAAGTAAAGTAAGAAATGATAAAATAAAGCAAAGTACGTAAAGAGTTCATTTTTAAAATAATAAACACAATAAGTATTACTGATACAATGACTCTTTAGGTCACTACAATTTTTAGGATAAAAAGGAGGAAAAAACATTGCTCAGTAGGTTTATATTAATATTTTTTTTAAATTTTTATTATGTTCACATTCAAACATAAAAATAATTTATTATTGTGTTTATACTTATATTCATTTAAAATAAATACTTATTATGTAATTTTATACACTTATAAGTGTGGGTTTAAATGTCAGAAATAGATTTCTATTATATTATATAGATTGTGCGATTTATATTTGTTTGTATGTGAGTAATATTCAATAATTTGTGTATAATGTTTGTTAAAAAGCCTTAACATTCATTTGTATATATTTTTGACTTAACACATTTTTTTTGCTTATTCGATAATTTGCCTGTAGCAGTCACTTACATTGATTAATTATATTGCTATAAACAAACAATACTAATAAAGACTTAAGAATTAACAAAATATAGTGATATATTTAACCTAGTTATAAAATTATGGACACTTATATTTGAAATAAAGATTATTATTGATTATTTTCTCATAGTTTATGTCGCAGTTCAACTTTTAATTAAGGCAATTAACATCAGTTGTTTGCCACCCTTGTAGTATAAAAACCCAAATAATAAGTATAAAACCCTGTTAGGAATAATTGTATTAAATAGTAGAGGTAATTTTGATGAATTTTTACGAGCATTCTTTATATAAAAATATATTATTTATCAAATTTTCCATAAATGTCTAAAGCTATATTTTGTACAAGTGATGTTTTCTGCACAGCTAAAAGTAAATCTGTTGATAATGGAAGAAAACACATTTTGGTTTGCCACTCAAAACTTAGATACATAATTTTCGTTTACTTGGTTTGCAATGAAAGTGTTTGGGTTCATGTTTGTGGTTTCAAATGCCTATAACTGGACGATGCAGTCACTATTTACTAGTCATATCCGGCATTTGTCTAGATTTCCGGCAGATTATCTAGGGGATTGATGTTGGATATACTATGTTGTTCAACCACCTCTGTGGTCTAGTGGCTGAGACCACCTGTTTCAGATCTGGAGGCCGGCGATTCAATTTCCTGTGGGTGTGTAAATTTTATGCTCGCTTTTGTTTCTGCTAGGGCTTTTTCTAAGTCCGCCTGACTAAGTACCACTATCTTACCTAAGTTTGCCGCTGTTGCAATAATGTTAACATCATTGTTGTGTTCCGGTAGTTGGTGGTAAGATTGCCAGTTCCTCTGTGGTTGAATCCGGGTGTAGTTAGTCTCCATTTTCAGCCTCATCCTCACTTACTATCGGGTAAGATAAAGGCCACGAGCTGCCTTATTAACAATAAATAAAAAGTGTAAAGTATAGGCTTCGAGTTAGAAATGCAGTAGGAAGTATTTCCTACTGCATTCATAACAATAATTAACTCTATGTCATTTTATTAATTTCATTTATGTATGAATAAGTGTTAAACATAGACCCTGTTAGCGTAAAGTAATATAAATCATAAAGAAAATGTATAAAGAATAAAACAATAAAAATGTTTCGATGACGAAAACAAATCAACTTTCGCCACGTTTGGTCATTGGATGGGTCAATCAAAATTTGTTATCCCGAGCTCCTCCGTGATTCGGAAGGCACGTAAAGCCGTTAGTCACAGTTCTTAAACAACCGCTTTCAACCGTTTAACCTTCTTTGAGCCAGCCTGCTGGTTGTTGTAAAACTCTTTTGTTATAAAAAAAGGAATAAAAAAGAGGCACTGATTGAAGTGTGACATCATAAAACAATTGAAGGTTTTATTTTCTTCTCCTATTTATTATAAAATTAATGGTTCAATTCGTCGGCATATCTATTGGCTAATTAATATTATAATAATGGTGTAATGGCCCAACTCCCTATGTGCTTCTTCCATGTAAGAACGCCAGTGCCCTGCAGCAGGAAGTATATGTTTTGTAAATGACAATGTTGATGAATGAAACTATAAAGTAACAAACGATTGGTTAGTATTTGGAATAATTTTGTGACAGACGTTGACTTCATTTTCCATTTAACTTAGGATACTTGCTCCGCGGATTTTTTTGACTTTGACTTCAACTTTGACTATTTTTCAAGCAATAAAAGCCAAACATTTCGCAATTATAAAAAGGACACCTTATTCTATTAAACGAAACTCAATTTATTACTTTAAGGGAGACAAAAAAGACGAGAGAAAAAGAAACGAAATCACGTTTTTCATTAAACGAATATTAGTTTATTTCTAGTAATTTCTTGTTACTCGATTTTGTTACACTAATAGAGTTTCTATAACACGCTCGGCCACAGCTGTTGATTATGATCAGTGAGGGAGCTCAACTGAAATGTCTGCCAAAAATTACATGGTGGGGTCTAGGATTCTGGCTTGTGGCCAAGCAAAAGAATAGAATTCTACACGTCTTGATTTTATTGGGTTAACTGTACTTGGGGCTAGAAATGAGTTTTCTTTGTTTGATGCAGATGTACATACTAATGCTAGTATTTATTAGCTGTGATATTCAACTTTATGGCTGTTTTATTAGTACTAAAGTTACGTCGAAGAAGAAGAAAGAAGAAGAACTAGATGGAAAAATAGTAAGCTTGTCTTAATTACGACTAGGTCAAAAGAGTTGTATTTATTTAAGGGTTTAAAAATATTGATATAACACTTTATTACTACTTCAAGAGAGTTATTTTTCTTCTTATTTTGAAATTATTATTATTTACATCTTCTCAAACGTGACTGTTAATATAATCGTTTCAAATAGTGTAGTATATCTAACTATCTTCTGCTTCTATTTGTATTTGTTTTTTTTGTCTTCTTCTTCTTTTGTTTTTTTTAAACATTTGTATGTTTGGTGAAAATGCCTACTCTTGCTTTGCACACATGAAATGTAAATACTTATTTAAACTATGCTTAATAATTGAAACATTATGAATTCTATATCTTAAACAAATATGTTAAAATTGAATTTGCAATTTGACTCCTAAAGTACAGTTTGTACTAGTGTAGGAGTCAGGGCTGCAGTTTAGTTTACAGCTTGAAGATTTATTATCATTTATCTTAAAAGTGCATTAAAATCCGTTGAGTAATTTAAAATATCTAACGTAATTACAGAGCAACTAAACAGAGATGAATCTTGATGTAATGTATGTACGTGCAAAACTTCCGAATAACAACAATTGGATAATTACGATTTGTAGTCACTGAGACAAGTTTTATAAAATGAAAAATCATACGAAATACATTTTGGAATTTCATATTATGTAAACTGAACAAGTGAGTGAGACAAAGACGGTGAGGGAGATCAACAATATTTTGACAATTTACTCGAATAGCATAATACTGACATGGAGACCGCTATAGTGAAATGCCATTATTTAAAACGAACGTTTTTATTCTTAAAACAAGAGCAGGGCATGAGGATGGAGCTTCTTAAACCGAGTGCTCGCAGTGAATTCCCTTACATGCTACACAAATGCAATATTAATTTAGTTAAAACTTTTTCGTACTTACAAAGACAAAGCAAATAGTCGGCTTTATACAGTTTAACATCATATAATGATATTATTCTGTACAGAGGAGTGACAAGCATTAGTATTTGCATTTTTAATTGGAATAGAAGTTATTGTGGGGGTTTTTCGTTCAATAGTAGTAAGTATAATAAATTCATCTACTTTTTTAACGTAAGCTAAAAAAATTCGTTACATTTAAACAGATTATATGTGTAAAGGGTAGCTAACTCTTTTTCCGTAAAGAAAAATATGAGTAATCGAGTTTGTTCATTCTCCAAAAACAGTAACTTCCTCATGAGATTGATGACTAATATTAATATCAGTAATGGTGGAAGATTTGGCTTTATTCCGTATTTCTGACATTAATCCCTTAGTTTCTTTTGTTATTGAAGCTGGCCAAACTTATAAGAGGTTATATTGGGTTAACTGGGATCTTAACTTCGTGTCTTCCTTTCTTTGTTGGGCAAAAGAACAATGACAGAAAATATAAACCGAAGACAGTGAATCTAAATACTGAGTAAGTCACTTTTCTCAATTTTTCATTAGAAAATTTGATCCTGGTCAGTTATAATTATATCAGTTATAGTTATAATGGGATCATAATATTATAACAATATTATCGATTAGAGTCAAAATTTTGAAACCTTGGTATCAAATGACGGAACTTTCTGTGATCTTAAATTGATGAAGAAGATGAATTATGCAGATCATACATAAAATACAGTTTATAAGAATATAAAATGCAGTTGAAAATATTTGCAATCTCTTAAATTTTTTGAACTTAGTTTTAAACAAGGTTTTCTACGGTCCAAATTGAGTACACTATTCGAAATATCAAACTATAAGAGCGATGGGGTTCCATCATGCTGTTTACAGTGTGTTCCTACTACTAAATAGGCCCACTAGCCTGAGAGCACGAATCTCTCATGAAACTTGACGTTATAAATCGATAAAACCATTAATTGATGTCATTGTTTCGGTTCTATTACCAAAAATTTACATCACTGGTAATAGTATTAGGAATTTCCGAGATAGAAGTACAAAAAGGTAATAACATAATGCGTAGCGGTAATTCTGTCTTAATAAATAGTTATTTTTAAATTATAATCATTTTATTGAAAACTACTTGGACCATAACATTGGCACCCAACGAGGGTCCCTAACTCACCATCTTTACGGTCGACATAGAGTATCTACCCATATATACGACGCAATAGATTATTAATTCAATATAAACATTGGAGGGGTAGCAAAAGAATAATAAAAAAAAATATTTGATACAACTATATTGAAGTAAATAAATCGATTACAAATCTTTATAATGGATATCTACTGGAGTGAGTAATTTGTGCGAGGTTATATAAGATATTAATGAGGAGTCTCTGGTGTTGTTATAAAAACAAAGCTACTTTCGCTATGGTTGGTCACTGGATGGGTCAATCATAATTAGTTTAGGAGCTCCTCAGTGCCTTCTGAAGCATCAATTTATCTATTGGTTCATATTATTTTTCCAAAGAATAATATCCATAGAAGTTCTAATGGTATCAAGTTCTTTGAGTAAAAACCAACAGTCAACAAAAACCTACAAAAAGAAATTGACAAGAGTTGGGCAAAATTTCTGGAGCATTAATTATTCTTATCTTCTGCTGAAAATTCGATTTTGAATGTCAGCAGTTTTTGAATATGAACACGCCATCGTTTGCCTTGCTTTTATTTCCCAACGAAAAGAAAATTCACAATTTTTTTCGTTTTAATAAGCATGACTAGATAATTACATTTACTAGAACTTAATGCTTTCCTCAGTTTTTCTTTTATTACAATTGGTAATAGCACAAATGTCATAGACATTTTAAAAACTGTGTTCAACTGTGTCCCTTCTATTCTTAAGTTTTCTATACTTACAGCACCAGCTTTAGAATGAATAATAATTATAATTCGTACTGATTTTCTGTAATGTTGCAAATGTAAAAAGCATTAAAAAAGCTATCTTCATTAACTGATTAAACATTTTAATGGACGTGGAAGTTGATATGACGAAGGTTAAATTTACGCGTAATTACCCCGAAGCCCCAAAAACAACGGAGAACCCTGAAGGTCACTAAAATGTACGAAATAATGTTTTAATTTAGTAAATTGATAGCTCTTATAGAATCTTACACACAGTTTCCATCAATTCAACCTGTGTTTAGATTGCCAGAATAAAATAATTAACTTTTTGTTTTGTTTTCTGTTTTCGAGATTTTATTATTTTTTTCTTCAACAGACTATGTATGTACCACTGCTGGGCTTTGGGCCTCCTACATGCGGGATACACACGAGGAGTCTGGGCTATAACACTTCCGCACTGACAACATTTTGTCGCACTGACAAAATTTGGCTTGGTGAGTGAAAGTGGTTGGCGTAACCACTGGAGCCAACGGCAAAACGAATTTTGATTGAACCATGGCGAAAGTTACTCTGTACGTTTTACATTATCAAAATCAGAACGTTCGAACCACTACGCCATCAAGAATTGTGAGAGCTAATCCGTTATAAGAAAAGTTATTTCCACCAAACGTAACTGATGAGTGGTTATTTGTACGTCAACATAAATGTCACCTTCACGCACAAGGTATATTTTTCGTATCCATTTAGCTAGTGACGGACACGCTGAGATGGTTTACGTATTGAGGGTACATTAAACGGGACTTAAGTAATACCTACGTAACCCGCATCTTGAGAGTGATCTGTCAAGCCTCCAACGAGGATAAGATCACTACTAGTAGTAGTTACTGATGGGATGAATATGTTAAATTATCGTGTCGATATTATTTTTGCATATGCGGTGTATTTGCATGCGTAATATGCATTTCAGTCACGATTTTGGGATTGCCAGAAATTTAAGTAGTAGTTAGATGATCAGGTCAGAACCAAATATAAAATATGCGTATGATAGTATAAATGTGTATCTTATTCTTCTTCTTTTATAAATGACAATGGGTCTCCGAATTATCCCCTCACGAATTATCTCTGACGTTATCCCCTCACTTGACTTATTTGTTGTCGTCTGATGAAATCAATTTGATAAAAATAACAAAACCTGTTAATATTAAGTGATAATTCAATTGAAAGAGAGTCGTAAATCGTGAAAAATGAAAAAAAAAAAAATTAATGTGAAAATTATTGCGTATTGAATTTTCAAGTATTTCATAGGTTATAAAAGATGTTGGTATTGGTGATCTTTTTCGATTGAAAATCGTGTATCATGATTTTGTATAATGATGATGATAATTGTCCATTTAGAATCTGTAAAAGCTATTTTCAAATTTATTTTTATTTGTCGAGTTTTACTAATAATTACAAATTTCCTTTTTATATTATTATAAGCTTAGGGACACACAGATAAAGTCCATCGTAAACTTCCTACCGAACTCGTATCACGTAAGGGATATTAAAGTTATAAGCGTACATACCATACATTTTTTAGGGATGATCTCTGAGTCGATAATCTATCGATAATGAATTGATTTATAATATTAGTTATTTCCACTTTTCTAATCAATCAGAATAAATATAACTCTAATTCTAATAATTATTGTTTTTATTATTCTGGGGTACTGGGGTTACTGTGTTCTCTTATATATAAAAATGAGTTCACGTTCGTTAGACTGGCTCAACTCAAGAATGGCTTGAATAATTTTTATTATGATATGATCGGCTTAATTTAGGGGTGGTTTAAAAAAAAATTAAAAAATCTGGGAAAATCGTAAACAAAAAATAAAAATTTATATTGGTAATTTAGTATGGAAAATCTTTTAAATGACGTGCTATTCAAAACTGTCAATTCTTACGGTTCTAATTCTGATAAGTTTTTAAAGGTGGCCTTAGTTGGCCGAGTTTGAGTGTTACAAAGTTCACTAGGTCAACTAGTAGTTATAAAATTATTAAAAACTAAGTTCATATAAGTTCTTCAAAATATTGAGACTTTAAAGAGATAGTATATCAAATTATTAAGTATTTATTTCACTATTTTCCTCAATATTTTGTTGTTTAATTATGCATAAGTAAGAAATTTAGTAGTTGTAATGCATAAAAAGTAATTTTACTACAGCCTACATGCATCAAGTAAAAGAATTGTTACAAATTATATCGATAAGCAACCAAGAAAGCCCCATCCCTGGTGGATGTAATAAATAGCTTTTTGTACGACGAGTTTGCTTATTGAAAGCAACTTCTAAAAAGTTATCAGTGGCAATGTTGCCACCCGTGACATAATTTATCTTTGGGATAGTCAGCTGTAAAAAAATGTGAACGTGTAAAAAATCAATAATTGTTTTTGATTACACTTATATAATGATGTAAGTGTAAAAATCAATAATATCAGCCAGAAATTTGGTTGTCGATAGGTCTAATTCTATCTCCACCTGGCTAGCTACCACCACCTTAACTAAGTTAGCCGCGATTACTATAATGTTGTTCAGACAGTTGGAGGAAAGACAGGCCATTTCCTCTGTAGTTGAGGAATCCAGGTCAAACGTGTTTCTATTTGCGCATTTCTTGTCATATACCAGGTGTAGCTTTCACAATCTTCAGTCATAATTGTGGCCTTCAATAACGTATATAAAAATGAAACTGTTATTAAAATAGTAGAAGAAAAATAATTGGTATAGTATTAATAGTAATAGTAATGCATTTTAGCTATTTAATACCTGTCTATAGAAATAGAAATATAAATAATGATAATTTGCAATTGTCAATAAAATTTTGACATTTATAAACGTATTAAAAAAGCAATAATGCTTAGTCATTAATTATAAACTGACATCTATCTACTCCAGCAGTATATAGGATTTTAAACTTCGTGATAATAATGAGACTTTGAATTGACATAAGTAACACATTATAAGCAGTACGAATAGTACTCAACCTCAGACTCAGATGTATATTAATAATTTAGTATAACGTCATTCTTATTATTAAGTACTGTCAGTAATAGTTGCTACCATATAAACAATTCTCGGTGCAACATAGTATTCAAGAGGCTCTTTCGGAGGCCGACTGTACTTATTCATAGAATGATAGATAGTTAGATGAAATATGCTTTATTGTACGCTATAAATTATTCACACAGACAATTGTGCTGACATGTAAAAGGGCGGTCTTATCACTAAAAAGCTATCACTTCAAGATAGTCTTAGGACAGACAGTATACTCAAGAATACGATTGATGAATGAAGTTGTCGGTGTAACATTTAGTTCTATTAAAATACTTGATAAATTAATATGTCATTATAATAAATCAGTTTAAAATGTAAACGTACAAACTACTAATAACAATACAACTACATATACTAAATGAATAGTAATATAAGTTGAAACTGTGACTCGGGAAACGAAGTGTGGGACGCTCTGCGACATTATTCAATGACGATATTCGTAGGCTGGCTGGAGTGGGCTACATGGGAGTCGCCGAAAAGTGGAACCAGTGGGGTGCATCAGGGGGAATTGTGCCCAGCAGTGGACTAGTGTAAAGATGATGATGAAACGTACTAAAAACGTTAAAACTTCTAAAAATAAGGAATGAAATTCCTAAAGTAGAGATTGCAGTGTATAATTCGACAAGCCAAAAAGATGTGACATTATAAAAGAATACAATATTATTAGAAAAAATATACGTCACAAACTATGCAGCCAAGGTGTTGTATATTATAAAGTTATATTAAAAAAAGGTTTGGTCTAACAAATACGTACTTAATTAAAACAGCTACAATATAGCGAACTATTTCTATTGAAATATATCTAAAGAATATAGAATTAACCTATGGACTTAACTACTAAGACGCTTAGGTTGGACGCCAAAAGTCCTATATAACCCAAATTTTGGCCCCTATCATAAATGGGCAGCTCTCAAAGCTTTGACGATCTACTAATTAATACCAATATTGATTAGTGATATAGGGCACATTTGGAACGGTCAGTATTGGCAAGTCAGCAACTAAAAGAACAAACAAACTACAAACAGTCATACATTGATGACGTAATTTATTTATTTTTCATTCAACTACAGACAACGGGTACCTAAAAAACTAGTTTTCAATAAACCTTAAAAGCTAGCTAACAAGCACTATCAACATAATAATTTATGTATTTATTTATAAAGAATATTAAAAACAATGCTTTTTCTTGCATGTTCTCTATTATTTCAAATATTTTGTTTTACTTAAGGCTGTTTGTATAGCAAACAAGTTAGGCTCATACTGTTATTAAATTATAACAAAACACGAGGAAGTATTTTTCAGAAAAGATCCCTAGCTTACAAGGTACGTGATGTTTATTAAGATCCAAGATGAAGTAAAATTGAAAAATCTTTTTAATTAACAATCAAATTATTTTGGCAGTTTCCATGTTGATTTAATAATGACAAAATTAAAAGTGGACTTATGTCTCAATGTATTTTTTTTGAAGTTATTTTTTGCGACGCAACACAATAAACAGTGGTAATATTAACATAAAATTTATCGTGAAGTTATATCTTTAGCATTGAAAATTAAACACTGACAAGCAGTGTATACGCACCAAATTTGAAGCAAAAAGGGACGAATATTGGCTTCTGTTTACCGACTGGAGCCGACTTTAGTCGAACGTCCCGTGGTATTTAACATCAAATGATATTGCAATATATGTCATATTATTCAAAATAAGAATAAAATGGATTTGATAGTGAATTGTGTTGTCATACACATAGCGACTTTTGATCTTGAAATTTAAAACAGATTGTGAACCTGCAGAAGGAAATTGCGGCTAACTACAAACACGGCTGGTGATAAGCACGTCTTAATCGTAATACACGGGGACACACGGAAGTTTCGTCACTAGGGATGTTATATATATGAATGAGTAGCACTTTGAAATATCGAATGCCGTTAAAAAGGAATAATTTCTTTATAATGCACTTTTGATTTTTCCTAGAATTCACATGAATTGGCGTATGCAAAACTTTGTGTGATTATTGAAAAGAAAGTTTCTATGGCCTAATAGAAATCATCAAATTTGCTACAATTTTTTAGTGCAAATGTCAAATTTTGTATAAACCTGTAAGCGGGTCTACTAGATAAAAGATCTACCTGGAAATTCATTTGGATGAGCAGGACCCCGGATCCTTTTTCGACCGTAAACCAGTTCGTAGTGTTTTGATTCGAAAGGAAAGCTTGCTTTTGTAATTGCATGGTATTGAATTTCGGTTACGATAACACAAATTAAAATAATTTATTTTCGATAAATGAATATGCTGTTAACTATAGTAGTGACTGTTAACTAAACTAGTGAGATTTTTTTGTTAGAAGGCCCTGCTATTATATAAAAAATCGTATAACTATACTAATATAAAGCTATAATAATATATATAAAGCTGGAGAGTCTATTTGGTTGAACGCGCAAGTAATATTGGTGTTTAAATTTAATTATTATTTTCTGAAAAATGTATCGTATCATTTTTTGATAATATAGTACATACCTGCAAAAACATCTTTATCCTTATACATTTCCACATATATCTTGTAATTACATTGAATTATCTTGTATGTATATTAATAAAAAAACTCTGGAATTGAAAGAATGTTTTTGTGTTGGAAATTCCATTTATCGGGGGAGGATATATAGCATTTCTGTGTGTATTCAAAAGTCTTTTTAAATTGTTAATTAAATAAACGCATTGGCTACACACAATACCTAAGTATGAACATTATTGGTATTAGGATTAAAACACAGATTACTTTTACAAACTCGGGTTTACCATATATTAGCGCATGACAAATAATCTTTTCGTATTAGTATCGAAAAAATTTACTTTTTAAAAATTTTACAAATTTTTCCAAGCATTTATAAATAAGACGTCTGACCCTGGTTTCACTTCTCGCAACGCCTATAATAACTTTATTTATTCAAATTACCACCTCGGGGTATTTTTAACTAGATTGTTTATACAAAATGGCTGAATAAACGGAATTTGAATCTTTATGATATTAAAAGCGGTTTAAGCCTTCATTTCCACTCAGTGTGTTGGAATTATTTGTTTGTTTTGAAAGTAATTATAACATTTACATTTCTTTTTTTTAATAAAAAGCTCAGCAAATGACACGACTCCGCCTGATGATAAGCAGTAGAGGATTCCATATGTGAAGATAGCTAGTGCAGCAAGTGACATATTGCCTTAACCACCCTCACCTTGCCGGTCCAAAAAAATGCTTTTTCACGCCTCTTTTAAACGAACCCATGTTGTATGAAGCTCTTCCGAGCACTACATGGTATTAACGATAAAAGGCACTAAGAGACGCTATTCCGCGATGCAATTTCAGAGGCTCTAGGGTGTTCTATACCTCCGCATCATCTATAATACTCCACACAAGACCCGAGGTGGGTTTTATACGTCAGGCATAACTGGTCACGCGTGAAATACCTACGCGGACTCGATGTAATCCCTGGGGTCTAGATCACGTCGATCAGACCATGCCGAGCAAGGTGATAGTGCTCTGTAGCGACTTAGTGGTGCTCTGAAGAGAAGAACGTGGAAGGGACGGCGACTTTTCAGCTGTAAACGGGCACAACTACGTTTTCTTAGAATTGAACACTTAGTACTCTGAACTAAAAACCCTTTTACTATAAAAATTAATTAATTATTAAAAACTTTTATTTATTACGGGGTAATTTGTTAAAGAACAAACCTCGTCTCCAGAGAAACTATTTAATTTACACGCCATATTTAATTAAAGGAAAACCGTTTAGCGATGCAAGCGGAGTGGTTAACGGACTTCTCAAGGTTAATTGAGATGGCGGTTTTCACTCTGATCTTGAAATTAATATAATATAAAATTTTGATTCCCTTGAATGAAACTGAACAAAACATAATAAATATTCAAAATAAATTCAAATAATTGAAACCATTTCTGAGTTTTAGCGAGACTAAAGGACAGCTTTGTATTTTTATATACCAGAAAGAAGATAAGTTTTGTGTATCAGAAATAATCTATACTTTACCTAAATGGCTTTTTTTGGAAAAAAAGTACACGAACATAATGGCATGGAGGGAAGGAAGAAAGAAAGGATTTTATAGTTTACAAAGTTCCACCTGGCAAGCTTAATGGCGCTCCTTTGAGATCAGTACAGAGTTTTAAATACCTGGGACATTGGGTACTGAGTCGCTTAAGGCTGATAAGGGAGCGCAGGGCACTGTGCAATAGGGCTAATATGCTCGTCCGCAGATTTGGGACTTGCACCAAAAATGTAATAAGCTTTTTGTAATTCACTGTACTCGTGTAGCCTGTGGATGAATTATACGCGGCTGATACGGATGCCTCGACACTGTATTGCTTCAGGGATGCTGGCAGCTGTTGAAGTTGATAGCCTTTCAGCTATCATAAGAAAGGGCATCGCGTCCCTGATGCACCACCGACTGTGGGGCAGTTCCAATAGCCTATTAAGGATGATTGTGATGAGACTGGTAACTAACATATTTTTTATGTTAATATTACTAACACTATGAACTCAGTCTGAAATGCTCGATTTATTTGATTTTATATTACGTCTGGACTTTTTCTTACGTATTATTATTTTCTAACATTAATGTGGGATGGAATAAACTAATTGAATTGAGTGGAACAAGAAGCTCATAAGTGATCCTTAGCGTTATCGATGATCACAATTAAATTATTCACTTTATTTCTCGAAAAATTCCGTTCTCTACCCACGTCATGCTTTCAATAAATATGTGATATGTAAATCTAATGATATTATAATTAATAATTTGGCCATTATAGTTCATAGAAATGTTTTTAAACTATCAAATAAGACTTTTCTAAGCTGAAGGGCAGCAAAAATTATTGAATTGAATACATACTAATTATTTAATAAAAATCATTTTTATGAACTAGTATAGCCAATATATGTAGTATTGTCTTCATCATTGCATTTGTTTTAAAAAAAAATGTTTTATTTAACTTTCACGTTGCAATATTTGAATATTTGTACTTATAAGTAAATATGTAAAAAAAATATCTTTATTATTTATATTTAAAAAATCAAATTGTATTTAGAATATACAATATAGAATAGATCACCTCCTTTTTAATTTGGAGTTGGTTTTGGTATGGGAATTGATTTAAATTATTATTAATGGTTTTTTTTATCCTTGTGCTTACTCAACAAGGTTTACAATAGATTAGAAAAGTCAATATTAATTAGCACTTCACTGTCCTTTTTTCCTTTCGTAATTCCTTTTCGATCTTTATTTAAGAATGAGTAAAAGTTAGAAGATTTAACTATTTGTCTGTATTTAATCGGCCATTCTTTACATATACTCAAATTTTATGACAGAATACTTTTTAATCCTCGGCATAAAAAGCAAGGTATCATAACTTCATCCTATCATCGGTCTGTCTTAGTCGGACAGAAGCGTCAAACTTATACTCTTTGGTATGGTCAATGCCACAATACAAATTATTGAAATGTCAATTTTGTATCTATTTATTATATATTGATATAGATAATAAATATTTATCATTTATTTTTAATTTTTTTTTTGACATTTTTATTGTGATCAATAAAAATGACTTACACTATTCTATATCATATATATAAATCACGTCATGTTTAATCTTCTTTTTCTTATATATAAAAATATAATGCTGTTCGTGAGTCGCGTTCTTTTTATTGACTTTTGATCGATTTAACTTAAAAAAGGGATTGATTGCTAAAAATACAAAATTGAAATTAGTAATTTAGTATAAAAAATGTTATTCCATTCATCTCTTACATCTCTAATTCGGATAATTTTTAATAGATGGCGGTCAAGGCAGAGTTTGGGTGTTAAAAAGTTTACTGGGTAAACTAGTACAAATATGGTGTAAAAATTTTAATGTCGTTGCGGTAATAAATTTGATTTCCGTGTAAATTCCTCCTGTCCCGAATTTGTTTCGCCAAGCATTTTCTCTGCTCTTCACTACCCTGATGTACGTCAAAACTTTTACTTAAATTTATGAAATTGGGTTTTAGTTCAGACCAACGCTATTCACTGCAGCGACCCACAAAAGCAACGGCTAAATTGTGCCTGTGGTAAAATATAAAAGGATTTTTCATTAAAAATAGACGTGTACTATAGCATGGTCGCAAAAACTGCACATGAAACCTGTCATTGGTACAATTTATCACAATGTTGATGGCCACCGTCCGTCAGTCATCCTCATCGCTTTTTGTAACGGGAATCTGATTAAGGATGTTGAAGTTTACAACAAAAAGTTCAGTTTGTTGGCGTTGAGTTATTATCTACATTCTGATATTGCACATCAAGTTGTAGATATAAATCATTAACATGTGAGCAATGAGATACGAAATTTAAAATTCGAACACTTAATGATGTTTTTTTCTTATTATTTATGGAAGTAAATTAACAACAATCGTTTATATTATCTTTAAAAACAATTTAAAACTTGAACAAGTAGCCACGTTGATCCTTAAAAATCTGCGAAAAAAGTATCCATTCGGGTTTACGTTGCAAGCTAAATTTAGTTCACGTGATAACTGTTCCTCTTCGTACATAATGGTTATATTATGTAAATACACTTTGCTATTATGTGTAAGGTGAGGTAATATGTACCCATAATCTTTTATGTTAGATAATAATGTTAAATCATGTCAAACAAGTTTGTAGCAAATCTATTTGTATAGGCGAAGACAATTCAATCCAGAGAGCTCGGGAGCCTGAAGAAGGTATGTTTTTGCGTAGGTTTCAATGTGTCGATAAAGTTGACTTTGTTTTATACGACCTTAAGAACAATTTGAAGATAATTTCATGAGTTTTGAATAAAACGACAAAACGTTATAGTTTGCTAATCAACTTTTCGGGGTTTTAAATTAAGATTCGATTTTATTCAGTCGCTATAGAATCTACTTTAGGTCGTCGTTCATATGTTTGATGGTGTTTTTTTGTATGTATAAGAAAATTTTCGTTAACACATTAATTTATTCATAACATAACAATAAATTACAGTTATTTAAATAATTTAAAGTCTATATAATTTTTTACGCATCTGTGGACCATAAGGACCCCATTAACCTGGCCTAGATATCAAGGCCAGGCTTACATTATTCAGAGATCTTTTTACCGGAATCTAGACCCAATATCTCTGGTTCAGTGGAAAGGGTTGCGTTTACTAAACCTGTCAATTATAATTTGTTATAGGCAATATTTTTATTTAAACTCTCCCTTTATCTGTACTCGTTATAGAAGCTTCAGTTCTCGAGGTCGTATAAGTAAAAGATAATGAATGATCGAGTAAGAAAAAAAATGAACACTCGATTTTATATTATATTTTGGTTAATGGTTTTTTTGTTGGTTTTTATGGTTCTTTTGGTTAATCGCAACGAGTTGCAATTTGTAAGAGTTGTTGTAAATATAACTAAATTGTAAGTGTAAGTCTAAATTCACTCAAAAATGAATAAAATATGAGCTATTACAATGAATTTACAAAAAAAGAGGACGATATAAAAACATCAAATACTATCTTGTCATAGATAAAAATAGGTATCATATTATAAGTGTGAGAATTGAATTATTAATTAATAGAATTATTATTTTGTATTATTTACTAGTTTTGACTATCATCATGATTCAGAAAATAGTTCTGTTGGTGGCTTCTCCAGGCTCTTATCATGAACCGATAAATTAGCTTTATCCATGGCTTATTCAAATCGAGTGAATACTACCCATACGCACCCGGCGTTCAATGCTGACCCAGATTTGGTTTGAGCCTCTTAAAATAAAAAATGGCTTGTTTATCCGTGTCTATATTATGGTTATTTATCTAATAATATACTTATATATCTAAGGATGGAGTAATAAGAACTTAAAGCAATTGTTTTTTAAAACATGCGGCGCAATTGATGGACAGTGATTACCGCAGTCTATGAATCTTACAACACTAGAATTGTCACAAGCGTGTTGCCAACCCTGAAGAAACCTTTTTAGTCTTTTCTTGAAGAACTTCACATTATAGTGTTTGTTGGAGCAATTTCTCTAAAACCGCACAGTGTGAGACCATTTCCGTTTTAAGGTGTGGGGCACTTTGGAACATTGTTGGTCGTAATACAGCTAAGCAGACCACGGCTTCGAATAATAACGGGGACTTTAACTGTTCATAATAATTTTAACTTTAACTTAGGTATCACAGACAGTCCCAATTGCAGAGCCTGCATGGAAACAGAAGAAACAGCCGTCCACGGACTACTGGAATGCAATGGAGTGGCCAATTACCGGGCAACCTACCTGGGATCCTCGGGTTGCCTACGGGAGGCATTTAGTGAAGTCAAAGCACTGGGTGACTTCCTAGAGGAATTAGGAGTGAACCAGCCCCACACCCTCCAACGCAAAACAGGCGCTATAGAAATCGATTTGCGGAGACCGCCCGTACGGAAGAAGAAGGTGCGGGAAAAATTCTTAACGAATGACGGGAGGTGTGATAATAGATAGTAGCTGTTCCTCAGAGCATAGCTCGTTATACAAATGGTACGCCATACATAGAGAGAGAAGTGTCTCGTCAGGTTCATGATAGGGAAAGGTTAAGGAGGGCTTTATAGTAGTTATTCGTTCGTGATTGTTTCGTATGTCCTTGATCAGCAAGGCCAGTTCAGCTTCCATCGATCAAAAAGTACGCAAATATAGAACATAACACCAACAAACAAAATAACACTTTTAAACGATACCACTTCGTTCAAACTGTTTCCGTCACTTGATCTAGAACTTTTAATTTTTTAAATCACCTGTTATGTTTGTAAGAAATGGCTAATAATATTTCTTACTAACATAATAAATATAACAAACATTTTCATAGGTTAATATTTAAACCACGCACGCCATATATCTTTGAAAAGTTTATTTCTATTTATCTTTGATATATTTACTGTTTAATTAATTTATTATTATTATTATTTAACAATTTATGTACACACAAAGACAATTAAAAGGACACAACAGAATATTAGAGAATAGTACAAAGGAAGAAGAAGGTATTATTAAGAATTGTATATATATTATTTTATAATTGTATTGTCACAGCCAAATTCTCTTAGTTTTTGCTGAGTGGCTATAAATCAATGGCCCTTTCTATTAATCAATTCGCGTCGCTTTCTTTCAACTTCTTGCTTAATATCATCAGTTGTTAGCAGTAGAGATCCGAGTAAAAGCTCATAATGAACAATGCCCTTTCAATCCCACCATAGACACAGCATCACCTTATTGAGAGTTAACCCAGGTTTTGCCACAGTTTGTGAAGCCTGAGTAACCATTGACTTTTTTCGCACGTTCATATCATACGTGATCAACTTTTCATCACCAATTATCAATCTCTTCAAAAACGTTTCATTACTTCTCAATAAAGAATCGCAAATGAGTACACGGTTCATTAGATTTCTTTCAGTGAGCTCGTGTGGCACTCAAATATCGAGATTTTTGTATACCCAGCTTTTTCAAAAGGGTCTAAAACTGTTATATATGTCAATTCCTAGTACTGTGTCGAAACTGCTGATATGCCGATCTTGCTCCACTTTTTCAAAAATATCGTCCATTTTACTCATTACAGGGCGTCCAGTGCGAGATGCATCTTTGGTATCAAAATTCCCGTATTGAAAACGCTTAAACGCACTTTGTGCTACTCTTACTGACACAGCATAAGGTGCATAAACGTCACAAATTTTTATTTCGTGGATTACGTAGCATTTTTTTGTAATAAAATTTTAAAATGTTTGTAATTTCTTCATTCGATTCGCTAATTTTGACAGAATGAAAAACAAATAAAAAAGAAGTGGGCAACAAAATTTTCCTAATGTGATTCTTTTTTTTTAATGTTTCTTTTTTAATGTCATGAAAACCAGCCAGATAAAATAGTACAGCCAAAGTTTTGTTACAAGTTTATACATAATATATGCGAAAAGACTTTTTCCGCGACCTAATATTTACTGAAACATTATATCTGATATTATTTTTTATTTATTTTTGAGAGGACTTTTGGCCAGCAAGTTTTGAATTGAAGCGAAGATGTGTGTGTTGTCGCAAGCGTACGTGTGAGTTTTACGTGTATGTGTCTTTACTATTTTTATTGCTAATGTTATTGAATATTACTAATTCCAAAAAATGTGAGTATTTAACATATCACATAATGATTTTATAAGCACTTGGATTATCATAATGACTTGCTTATGAAATATTCTGTGTCTGAAGTTAAGTCCAAGTCGTAACAAGATAGCAGGTTTTCTATTTAAATGCAAATTAGCCTTGTTACATTTGGATCGAAGGGAGCATAGAGTTAGCAAGATCTGTCTAAATATAAATATCTACTTCCAAGTAGTCAATATATCAATATTATTCAATATATCATAATTTTGAATTTATATTAAAGATAATATGTATATCGGTTGTTGAATGAGTAGTTAAGTATGTATAAAATAATGCTTATTGAGGAGCCAGTTGGTGAAGTGAATTGAACGATTTAGTTTAGATAACGAAAACAATGTAGCTTTCGCCATGGTTGCTTACAGGATGGGTTAATTAAATTTATTACTTCGATATCCTTCGTGCTTTGCAAGACACGTTAAGTTGTTGGTCCTGGTTGTAACGGCAATCGATTTCATCCAATAACCCTCATGAGTCAGCGTGGTGGTATAACGGCCCAAACGTTTCTCCCACGTTGGCAATCCTGTGCCCATCAGTGAGACGTATGGAGGCTGTTGATAATGATGATCACGATGGGTACAGTTTGCTGGGAGTGTAGGGTTTTAGCAAATTATTTATCTGTTAGAATTTTATTATTATTTTAATATTCCTAATATTCTTTAATATTTTCTTTTAGAATAGTATGTATTGTACGTCTAAATAGATTAACTTTAATATTGATGTAAATTATGTCGAATAAATAATGTTTTGACTGCCGAAATACATTAATTAATTATATAGTATTCATACTATGCACACTTTGTAAGAGACAGAAGAAATAAAAAGGTAGATTTTAAAAATAGTAAGTATTTGCCCGTATAAGGAAACACCTTTTTGATTTTCATCTCAAGTAGTCTTTACTATAAGCCCTTAGCATTGGTAATAGTAATCCTTATATACTCTTTATAGACTTGATATCAGTCGCTAAGCTTAAACGTTTTTCCAAAGTTTTTATTCCAGTGGTCTATAGTAAAGCTCCTTTTAAAAATAGTTTGATTCCTTGAGATTTTAATAAAATAGCATCTATAGCCGAGTTACAGTAAGATCTTCATGCAATACAAACTCATACCACTTCGTATCTCGTGGTTATTACATCACAATTTCGTACACATTCGTATTATAATTTAAAGAGATTAGACGGCGAATATAATCGACAGATTATGGTGATTATATTCGCCGTATAATCTCTTTAAATTATTGTACATTTTGTCTAAGCACCAGACTGTCGTCTGGAGTTGAGACAAAATTTTATTTCTGTGTTGCCACCTCAAACTCAGTGTTGCAATTGTGCGAACACCTCTTAAGGCGAGAAAACATTGTCTTGGAATGGATTTGATCGCAACACATTCAGGTTCTATTATGGTATCAGCGTTTTTGAAGATCTACGGTCATGTTTCAATGTCTATGTACACTACTTCTAAATATATTTATAATAACCAAATAGAAAAAAATCAAAATTTATATTAATTAAGGCTTAAAGTACACAAATGTTTTTTATTCAAAAGACAGGTTTCCAGATTTATAAATAAATACTTGAATCTAAAGTGGGAAGATCAAAAGAACGAAAGGTTTTTAAAAATAGCCTTCTAAAGTTTAAAAGGTAATTTTTGAAAATCTTTATATATTTAAAAATCATTGCTGTCTCTTGCCAGCTTAAAAAACTCTTTAAATTCAATTTTAAAGAAATAAATAAAAAGAAATGTGCAAGTTCATAAAAAGATAATAAGTTTGACATTTCAAGCACAAACACCAAATTTTATATCTTGTAAAAAAGCTCGTTTATTAAATAACCTCAAATTCGCACAGACTTAAGCTGCCTTCATTTTTTTCTACTCAGGAGTTATATATTGTGAGAGTCCCCCAAATTATCAACGACACACCCCTATAATACGTCATATTTTATTCCAGAACGAGTATATGAGTTTCTTTTCTACGTAATGGAACACAGTTACTCATAAACTTTTTACACATCTACGAATTTGTAACGTACAGAGAATTTGAACCTACCTCAAGTAGGATCCAAAAAACAGACAGAAAATATTGAAACAGACTTCAAAAATATTTTTTTGAATTGGCAACCTGCTTAAAAAGGTCAGTTAAATTCTTTGTTACATTGCGTATGTAACTATTTTGACCGAAGCAGTTTTTCCTGTAATGGCAATATGAAGTTGAGTGTTCGTAGACGTCCAAAAAGTAAATTGTTTCTCAAATTCCCTTAATATATCGTCGAGAGACAATAGGGCCTCATACACAGTATAGGATGCTCTCATTTGTCATAGAACGTCTGTAGCAGATACTCGTGATATTTAAGATGCCCTTGTCCTAATGATATAAGGAGATTACGCCAAGAACTATCGTGAAATATGTTAGCCGTAATTTGATTCTTGCTTATACCATTATAGCGCTTATTACATGTACTGATTTTGAGACTTTAGATATATTAATTATTTTCAATATATTTTTACACCACCGAAGTTAAATGATAATTAGAAGTATTTTAATTATAACTAGTTCACCTGGTGAACTTTGAATCACCTGAAAACTACCACTAACGCTATCTATAAAAAGAAAACCGAAAAAGCGATGGCGAACATGACAGTCAAAGATTACTTTAAAAATGACATAAAAATAAATAAAAAATTGACATGTCAAACATTAGTTTGACATGTCAATTATTTCATTTTTTTTCGATACTACTTTTCATACTATTTTCCATACTAAATGACCATGTTTCAGTTGTGTGTTTTTAAGCTTTTCTTTAGGATATTCCTATATATCTTTATTATTAAACCACCCCTAAATTAAACCGAAAAAAACTCAATAACAAATATAAGAAGATAATAAATAAGTTATTCGCAGTAAAAGCAAGGAATTTATTTTTTAAGAATACGGCAATCAGAAGCCGAAACGAGTAGTACCTGTAGCTACAGGCTACTTGGCCAGGTATTCTAGGTTTGAGTCCCGAACATGAATATCAATCACTTTAAAAAAAAATTATACATAGCCCAAAATGAGTGTGTGCCAGAAAGTAAATATTATTATATTTATTGTTTGTGCCCGATAGTGGTAAAATTTTGAAGAAAATGCAAAAAAAGTAATAATAGTTTGAATATAATGTTTTATTAGTTTGTATTTTTACTACAATCGAATTTTCACCTGCAGGTCGTAAGAAATACGGTCAGAATTCCCCCTGGTCCTTTCTTGATATATATCATTATGTCAAGTCTTATGATGGGAAACATTTCTGCAGATCTACTCCGTAAAGTCGTTTTGGTCGCATCGTAACATATTGGAGTAATAAATTCACCGATAGAAAGAACGCTGGCTTAAAAAGAGGTTTATGGCACATTTGGCGATGAACATTTTTCCAAAGATATTTTTATCCAAGTCGCGAAAACGTTAAACCTCCATCAAAAAGCGATCATTATCACTTTATTCATTTGTCACAACATTCTAACAGCTTACAATCAGGCGGCCGTACGCGTTATTTGTCACCTTCGTATTAAAAAGAAAAATGTGTGCCAGCATTGCAGAGATGGGGCGGGTAAAAAAGCCTGTTTCATTTTCTGATTTTTAACAAATTAGATTTTATAACTATATCATAAAGTTCATAATACCATAATAATAATAATTTTTTTAAAAACTTTTCAAGTTTAGAAGTTTCTCTTATTTAACAATTGAAATATTAGAGGCTTATATGATGAATATTTTTAACAAAATCGCAAAGAAAGCAATGATATAATCAGCCGTAGGGAAGCGACTTGGCAGTTGAGCGGGAGCATCGAATAAATGGTTGAGCAGCCACGGCAGTTGAGTAGGCTCAATTATACGACTGGTACAGAGCATACTAATTTATGTCTCGTGTTACTTTGTCAGGGAATTATGATGTCTAGTGTAATATGACATAGCATCAAAATCATTTCTAGTTAACATTAGTTGTGGATACAATAAGTTCTGGTGAATTCCTTCATCAGAACCCAGGTTACCACGCGAAGGTCAGTGAAGACTCATGAGTATTATTATCATAATAATTAACAGCCTATATACATTCCACTGTATAGTTTGGCCCACCATGACACCATTACACTGGCTCAATGCGGGTTAGTGACTAAAGAAGTTGCCGTTATCTTCACGACCAAGGGAATAACACATTTTTGATTAACCCATCCAGGGACTGACAATGGTGAAAATGGTATTGCTTTCGAATTCGACACCAAAGTGTATGAGCCACTAAATCAACGAGCTGCCTCATGAGGTTAACTTGTGGGTATGAAAAATAAAAGTAATAAAATAAAAAACAGTTTCTATATTTTTCAAATATTTTTTTTCTGAGAAAAGAAAAAATGACAGGAACAAAATAAATTTATTGAACGGATTTTAAATATATTAATTACAAGAGCTTAAAGTAAATCCAACGCTCTAAGTTATTTCTTCACTGTTACTGCAAAACTAAATCCAAACTTTAATACTGGTCAGTCGTGTGAATATGTGAAACGATAAGAAAGTTTCGTAATTTATATGTTCACTGAGTCGACTAAATGTGAATGTCAATCAAATTCTCTTTTCAAATCACGTTCACGGCTGTGATTGGTTGGCGAATTATTTCAATTGTACGCTTGACAAGGAAATGTGTGTATCATGCTCAAAGTTCACTTCAGCTGATATGATACTGATGACCCTTGAGGTGGTCTGATGAATTCACTCTCTCAAAAAAGTCAGTGAAGTTACCGTGCAGATAAAGCGGGGGTTACTCTATAAACCGATTTTACCTCGCGGAAACGGAACATAAAGGAAAAATATAATTTATCGCGGAACTGTATTTCTTTAGAATTGTAAAGATAAATGTCTGTAATCGATAGTGGCCCCTATTCCGATGCATAGTGGGCTAAAATTGAATAATATATATTTAATTCTCATGCTCATAGAAATTTAAGCGCGTCATAAAACATACCGATTAAAATAAGTGTCTACAACTTGACATTTCTAAAAGTTATTATTATATTTCTTCCAAATTGAATTTGATTGAAAGAGTAGCAAAAAACTTATTTATTCATGTACACTCAAGGAAAATTATAAAATACAGCTAAATAACACAAAATTATAGGGGTAAAGATATGCTGCTTATTTCTATTAGAAACTGAAACTAAACTAAATTAACTACTTCTAACATAATTTTAGTTTAAAATAATTCTAGCAGAATCGACCACATTGAAAGCCTTTTAATTAGTATAGCAAGGCAAAAAACACTGCTCTAGGCGCCTTTATGTTTAAGACATATGACAAAGAAATTAATTAATAGGAACTATTAATTAGTTTTCCACTCTAAAGATCTTTTTTTAAAAAAAATATTGCGGTTCGTTGGCTAAAATTGAATAATAATGAATAATAGTCACGAAAACTAAAACAAAAACTAGTGGAAGGATTTGTAGAGTTTTTATACATTCAAATCGAAGTCAAAATATCTTTATTTAAATAGACTCATTTACTAAGTTTTTTTTAAACGTCATAATAGGGAATATGTATCAGAAAAAGAAATAAATGTATTTAAAGGTGAAAAATATATGAAATAGTGATAACTTTAAGTAGTTTTTAACCGGGTATTTGCAAATTGTCCCGGTTATAGAATTTAATTGTGTATTAAATAGATTTTTAAAACTAAATTATTTTAAAATAATTTATTTATTAATTATCATTTACTTACAGATCTGGTTTAAAAAAAATAAGGATAATCGTAAGTTTAAGTTAAAAATAAACGAATTTAGTTAATGAAGCTATGAAGTTACACACTAAGGTCCAGGGATAACGGTAACTAAATATGGTGCACGGGACGGGAAAAAATATGGCGCACGTCAAAATCAAAGTGAAAGCGGTAGATACAGAGATAGACGGGGCAGGTCAAATTGTTGTTGGTCCACTAATAATTAAATATACCTTATAATAAGTCTGCTATAAAGTCTATATTATGTAGCCAAGTACCTGTTACGATATCACTCCATTTCACCTTTTTTCAATAAGAACTTGAGCTTTAATTTCTCGACTGTTGGAAGCAATACAAGAAATTTATATATTTTTCTTATGTTAGTATTAAGTAAATATATTTGTTAGTATCAAACTGTGTCTGTATTTTTAAAATTATCTGTGACAGTAAAAAAGATAGATAAATAGTGCCTCAAAGTACGTATCTAGCATAGAATTTGCTTGGTTTTCGACGTGTGAAATGAAACACTTAAACTTTAAATGGATACTAATTCTACAATGGCGTAATGCGTGAACGGGTAATGTGGCGGTCGTGCGTGTTGTAAAATTAAGTTTTTTTATACAATGTCGTTTTCCATTTAATTCAATTTACTAAAGATATTATTAAATAAATTTAATATTACTACCAAGTGAAATAGAGATATAATCAATATCATATTTGAATAATTTACGCGAAAGTATGTTAGTTTGATTTTTATCCATTGAACCTATTTTCGAAAGTAACTAATTAAAATTAATAAACTTATTTATTTAGAATTTCAAAAAATACAAAAGCAACATAGCCTTACCAAAGGTTTCAAAGTCGTAGTAAATTGTACAATAGAATCTGTTTCGAAGTTTTAATAGAATTGTGTAACGTTAATACGTTTTATTTATTCAAATTTTAGAGTTTTTTAATTTGAGGTAAAATAAAATTATACAATATAAATTATGATAAATTCCCTTATAAGTAATAGTTTTAATAGGCGATAGGGCATTGAGAATTAGTCAAAGAGAGAGAATGAGAGGTACAAAAATGTATCTTGAATGCTGACAATGCAAAATGTCTATTTCAGAACTCCTATTTCAATCGTTCAAAATATACCTTCAGAATATTTATCTCTGAGGAGAACTTCACGAATCTTGGGTCATGTTTTATTGGCAGGCACTAAAATGAAAGGCTTTCTTGCTTTTCTTTAACAATAGCTTCGGTAAAGGAGATTGCTATTATTAATGTAATTAATTAACTATTTATAACAAATAATATATATTTGACTTTCTTGAATTTTTTGGGATTTTAAATGAGTTTTTCTCTGTTTCAGGTAAGTTCTGAATTGAAGCACGTAGCAAAAGACAAGGTATCATTACACTGTAACGTTTATTTAAAACTTGAATATGAGGCGTAAGTGACGAAACTGAAAACAGATGCACGAGCCACTAGATTTATACTCTTGTAATTTTGCTCCATTTTTATCTCTAAATAAATTACATATTCTTTTTCATCCAACGCATTTCACCGCGGTGAGTTATGTGGACCGACGTGGGTAGTAACGGTGATGCAAATATCAAATCGATGCAAGTCTGGTTTTACGGCGTGGCACGAAAGGCTGCATAGCCCAGCGGATACAAAATATGATAACAGTCTATTCTTGTAGGGGTGAGCTTTTAATTGGATTGATGGGTGCCACATGCAGGGCACAAGCAGTGAATTTAAGACGGGTACGCACGTGCTGAATATTACCGCGAGTACCTAATTAATGAGTACTATCGATCAATAATATCTGTGATAATAACAAAATGGTTAGGTTTTTAGTGACATAATTTTCTGTCGCAGTAAGGTATCTAACTAAACGTTGTTCTTCATAAAATATTTTATTTATACGACAATAAATTATACTTAAACTTTTAGCACGATAAATTTTGACACTGTGTTATCTTATAAAAAGACGTCTTTCTGATTCCATTTATTATGATACCATTCGATTCACTATTCCGCGCGGGCCAGCGTTGTTAGCACGTTTTGTCATACAAATTTTGTTTCATACGTTTACTAAATTTATTTTGTTAACGCAATGTTACTTACATTTACAAAGCACGAGTAAACCAATCGTTCATCCAGAGGAGAAGCCAACTGTCTCAAATAATTATGTTGTAATCTATTAATACTGTTATAATATAACTATTTTTAACCAACTTCAAAAAAAGGAGGAAGTGCGCAATTCGGTTCTATATTTTTTTTATCTTTGTTTCTTCAGAGCTCCGTCTTTAGTAAACCGATTTCTTAAATTCTTTCAGTATTTGACAAGAAATATTTCTTATTTGGTCTTATTATTGCCAAAGTCCAGTTTTGATGATGGGGACCATGACGAATCGAGGAATCTTCAAAGTTTAAAGGCATGAATAAAGTGATTTCGGTATTTTTTTAATTTAGTATTTCATATTTTTTAAAGGTTTTCAAGTATTGGTAACTAACAACAAATTGGCAGGAAAATCGACAATACCGATGATCACCCATCTAACTTCGACCTTAAAAACTTGTTGATAAAAAAGTTTTACACAAAAGTTAAAACTGACTTCAAAACAATGAAATGGCAAAAATAATTCAATTTAAGAAGTTATACTATTTAAAATTATTTTTTGGAGTTGGTGCTTCACTTTGTACTGTTTCTGTGAATTGCACAAACTCCATTATTTTTGCTTTAATCCCCGTTTTAATATAAGCTAATTTAATATAACCATTTATTTGCAAATGAAATGGAAGCTTCTACCTCTCGTAAAGATCGTAAAATCTCCACAGAGGCTTGAGAACTATGCGTCATTACCGCCGACACTGATTCTGATCCACTCGAACAAATCGTTCCATTCGTTATAAGCCTGACTGAGTGCTATAGTTGCTTGGGTACTAACAACTCAAAGAAAGATAAAACTAACACCTAGAATTTTATTGGAATTGGAACGTAGGATTACGGCAACACACATATACCTTCGCTTCAATTCAAAACTTGCTGGCCAAAGGTCCTCTCAAAAAGATATAACGAGCACAATATAACAGATATAATGTTTTAGTAAATATTAGGTCGGGGAAAAAAGTCTTTTCGCTTTATAAGTTTGTAATAAAATATCTTTGGCTGTACTATTTGTATCTGGCTAGTTTCCTTGCCATTAAAAAGGTGACATTTCAAGAAAAGAATCAAATTAGGAAAGTTCTGTTCACCTTATTTTTCATTTTTTTTCTTTCTGTCAAAATGAGCGAATCAAACGAAGAATTAAATACATTTTAAAATTTATGACAAAAAAGGAAATATTGCAACGGAATCCGTAAAAAAATGTGACGTTTATAAAACTAATGCAGTGTCAGTAAAAGTAGCACATAGTGGGTTTAACCATTTTCAATCCCGAAATTTTGGTGTCAAAGATGCACTTCGCTGTGGTCGCCCTGTTACGGAAAAAATGGGTGCTATTTTTGAAAATGTGGAGCAAGATCGCCATATGGCTGGTTATACAAAACTGAAAGAAACCTAATGAACCGTGTACTCATTTGCGATTCTAAATGGAGACGTAATAAAACCGAATGAAACATTTTTTGAAGAGATTGATAAGTGGTGATGAAAATTGCATCATGTATGATAAGAACGTGCGAAACAGGTCGTGGTCAAAGGTAGGTCAGGCTTCATAGACTGTGACTAAACCTGGGTTAACTTGCAATAAGGGCATTTTACAGCCGGGCAGAATCATCGATTCGATCTCTACTGCCAACAACTGATAAGATTAAAGCAAGATGCTCAGAGAAAGCGGCCGAAATTGATTAATAGGAAGGGTGTGATCTTTCATCACGATAACGCTAGACTACATACATCTTTAGCCACTCAGCAAAAATTAAGAGAGTTTGGCTGGGAGGGACCATGTCTTTACCTACAAAATGGCAGAAAGTCTACTAACAAAATGGCACATATATATTGTTATTAAATGTCAATTTTTGAATTTTCATATAAATTGCGAAGAAACTTTTTCCTCAACCTATTATATAAATCTCATCGCAACCCGTAAGTACCGCTGACCTGGCTCTGTTGAATCCCCATCTCTATCTAAACTATCCTTTTTTTCGATACAATAGTTCTAAACGTTCTAACGTAGCTAAATGGAGACGTATAGCTGTAACATATCTAAGAATTTATGACTAGCTAACTTGATACGTTCGTGACCACTTACGGATAGTAGAGATTTTCCGCGAAAAATACCTTTGAAATGTAACAAAGGCTGTCAAAGATATTTCTTTGTTACAAATGGCATTCGTTATATCTATTCAGTGCGAAAAGAAGTAAATCTATCATGCACATAGCAGACAAAAATAGTTTTTAATAGGGTATGTGACATTTATTTTTATTAGGAACGTATAAGTATTACTTTAGAAGTGAATTAAAAATTTAGGAGCAACAGTTCCGAATATGAACTTATACGGGTTGGTAATTACCAACTACAGTTATGCAATCGGTGGTTGCCAACCTGTATAAGCGATCGTGGTTGTGTAATGGCCCATATGTTATGTGTTTGTCTCATGTGCCCGGAAATGTCACTTATATGGGTTGTTGATGAGAACGATAAATCAATACTTTTATATTTGGCAAACCGTTTAAAAACGCTTCTTAATTTTATTAAACCGAAATGGTTATTGTTAGTTATTTTTTCAGTTATTTTATTTTTAAATTTTCAATATCTAAGCTAGATCTTGGAAATTTAAAGGTATTAGCATTAATTTTATTTCAATAATGTATCGTTAATTTTTTTACTTTTAAAGCGTTGAATTTCGTCATAATTTACATTATACCACAAATAAATTCATCGTAAGCAAAACCGTCCGTAGATGAATTATTCGAACCCAGCATTAGATAAATTAATGGTAGATTGCAACATACATTTCTCTTACTATCACTTGACTGTTTGTTGAGGAGAAATTGAAATGCTTTCAATCGCTAATTCTTATTTTTGTTTTGCTTCAGTATGAACTCAATGACTTGCCCAAATCTTAATGATTAATCAAAAATAAAGTAAACTTCTATTGTAAATTTTTATTGTATGAAAATTATATGAAAACGGCTTGAAAATTAAAAAAAAATATTTGAAACAACTTTTTATGTAGGTATTTGTTAATATATTTCATCAATCAGATTTCACATTTCAGTGGAAAACGCGGATGTAGTCTCTATCTACATGATGAATATCCAATTATACCGGAATACCGCTTCCTTAGCAACAAACACCTTTAAGACGTCTACAAAGAGAAACAGAAAACAGCGCTTTAACTAGATTCAATCTGACCCATTGTTAGTTTGTTTAACTTTTCAATTAATGAAGTTACACAGTTAATGCTAATTTGTATTCTATGGAACTAGAGAATGTACTATTAAAATGGAATGTTTAAATTATTTAAAAAATATAACTCAGAATTTGAGTAAAAATATGACATATAATTCAGGACAGCATCTAAACCATTTGTAATGCATGATGAGCATTCCCGCTAGCTGACTCGAGCTGAACGCGCGCGAGACCGTGCAGTTCGGGGAAGCCCACAGGCTATATACAGAACTAACAGAAATCGAACTGCTTATTTCTAAATAAAATCTCTTCCAGCAGTCCTACCACAGAGAAAAAATAATGAAAGTTAGAATCAGTATTTGCGAAATTCTTTACATATTTGTTTTAGGTTTTTTCGGTCCGAGCTGTAGTTGTCATTATCGCGCTCCATAGTTCGGTTTTTCCGGCAAAGGGCGATAACAAATAATAAAAATTAATAACTATTATTCAATTCTCTCGATTTTGGTGATTCCTCTTAACATCTGTTGTCGCCAGAATATCAAAGTACCAGTAGTGATGTCTACGCGCGAATGTAAACAAATTCGATCAGGTGGATTTTCGGCTTGCTTGAAATTCTTTGACACAAAAAAAATCCATTTTCTTTTGCCTCATGAATGTTTTTCAATCGTCAGGAAGTTTCATGTACTGTTTGAAACGCCAACTTTATAGTAACTTTCTGTTTCCTATTTCACCATTTCCTTTGTTTCCAAAGTTATAACTAAGAATTCGGTAGTCATATTATTTTATTTTAAATCCAAAAGTTTTAAACGTTCAAAACTCAAGACTAGCTGTGGAAAAGAATGGAAATGCAAACAATGGACTAGCTATTGCTTCCGTTGACAGAGTAACAAGTTTGTTCTCGCTACGAAACGTGACGTCATTCTTAGGTATGACTAAACAATACCCAGATTATACGGGACAAATACAAAATGATCGGTTTGAATTCAAAAGCATTTCCTCTAACTGAAAGTATCGGTCGTTCTTAACAACTATGTGTTGGATATAGGTAATAATTATTTATTACTTTTAAATTTTCCTACGTTATACTATCAGTAGGGCGATAAAAAAACAAGAAATTAAAATCTATCTTTTTCCAATAAATAGCAGTTTAATTATATAGCTATAATATATAATATATATATATATATATATATATATTTAATAATATATAATAAATTAGCAGTCAAATATTGTTGATGACGCTACACCGCAGTTTTGCTGACCCTTCTGCCAATTTTCATTATAATATTTTTAGTTTTTAGAATTCAGCAATATTTACTTTAAAAAAAAAAAATTTTATAAGGAGAATATATATATTTTTTTAAAATAATAACTCTCATTTGTATACCTACTTGTACTGTAATTTGTTCTGTGTCTTATTAAAAACCACAATTAGTAAAACAGTATAATTTTCTTTTAAATGCTATTTGCTGTACTTCGACTCCAACTCGACAACGACACAAACTCGAACCGAGTTTTAAATTTTACGAAAATAAAATTAGAATTATAATAATGATGACGAAACTTTTATTGCTTTTGTATGGGAAATTATGAATTAATTATGAAACAAGGGACCATTTTCTTTTCAGAGAAAGTTTTCTCTTGTTTCCCCTGTCAGGTGATTTTCAATTAAGCGTCATAAAAATAAACGACAACATGACAGTCAAATAGATCTATGTTTAAATAGAGAAAGGTCTTGGTGTATTAACCGGCCAGTTTTAAGAACATTTGTACTCTAAATTCGAATCTTTGTCTTTTAATGAGCTCAATGTAACAATACCTTTTCTTATAACCGCTCATTATCAAGTAGCTTAACTCCCCTTGCCAAGAGGGCTTATAGTATCTAGAAGCAAGATGGAAAATAAAATAAATATTATTATCAAAAGGTATCACAAGAATGTGAATACTTTCAATATGTTTCCTTTAACATTGCGAGTTACTCGATTTTGAGACTTAATTCTTATATACATAAAAATAACTCAAAGCACTTTGATGAGCATCATGTAGATACACAACAATACATGTTAACGATATTGTAATAAGTCGCTTTTTCTTAAGCTCTATGTAATACTTTAGATTCTATGTTTTACTATGAGAATAGGCGGGTATAATAAATTAATAAATATATTATTTGTGAATTTGAATGAATGTTCATTATAGGGCAAAACAAAAAATCTAAAAATATTTCAAATATCTTATACTATTATACTCACACACCTTATGAACTGGTAATAAGAGTCAATTTAGAATATCACAAAACTCAACATGTTTATTATGGAACGAACGAAGTTCAGAAAGAATTAGTAGAACTTAGTGATTTCTCTAATTAAGTAAGTAGTTAAGTTGAAGTTAGATGCGAATATCTGGAGTGGCGTTGAGTTTCAGTTAAGTATTTTCATTAGTTCTATAATAGTCAGTAGTGAATCTTCTGTCACTGCTGAGTTATATGCTCGTGACAGAGAAAGAGACGTAAACATTATTGATTAGTTGATGTAATTTAATTAAAGTAAAGATGATTTAAATATTAATAAAATTATAGGTACATTTATGAACACTAATTTATCAGGGCATACATGTAGTTTTTTGCTGGTTTTATTGGCTATTTTGACCATGGTTCTGCAATGTATTGTTACCTCTTCAAATACTTCAAAATCACTGAAGTATATAGAGATGTATCTATATAAACAAGCTCTCTACCGTCACGCTATGTCTGCAGTCATATCTGAAAAGATCAACCAGAGACAAGACTACGATATTCTACTACAAAAGTGACGTGTGCGTGATAACTGGTGAAAAATTCTCTAGACACCGAGAAATAATGAAATAATGTCTGTATCTTGAGAGGAAATAACTCTTAATGTAATTGAAAACATGTTAATAGCTAGCAAAAATTTTTTACACAAATTTGAACTTAATCAACAGAAAAAAAATATTTTTTCACAAATTACTGATGTTAATTAACAAAGTTGTTACTGGATTTAGAGCTATTTTCGTTGGTAAAATTGTGCCGGAAATTTGAGATGGATAACTTTCGAATAGGCGCTTCTTACAATTTGTTGGACAATATTCATGAACTTTGCTCAAAAGAGCAAAGTTAATCATCAGTAATCATTTTTTGAGCAAAGTTAATCATCAGTAATCATTTTTTTTATTTAACTAACTGTATTCACTTTGATATTATAGCAAAAAAGTTCATAATATGCTATAAGTATTATCACGATTGACGTAAAACTAACCAAAAATGGCCATTAAGGATCTTATGTCCACTCTTTGATAAACTCATATTTCTTTTGTTTTTTCCAATATCAAAGGTAAGCTATGCAATTATTTTAAACTGACTAAATCAGTCAGTGATAAAATATTCTTTATCTTTCATATGTGGGTCAGTATTATTTTATAGTTTTATTGGTATTTAATTTTATTCCATCTGTCGGTCTAAAGAGTTTCGTCTTCAACCTGTAGAGAATTCTTTACTCTGAGGCAAGTATTCATTCTTGAAGTTTTTTGGAGTTGGTTGTAGGAATTGGATTTCAAATCAGTAATTACAAATGAAGCACATAAAAACGAACGAAACTGACGAAATTTCTTCATGGCTGGTCCTGGAGGAGTCCAGCGTGTCTCGGAAGACACTTCTAGCCTTTGGTCCAGGATGACGATCGCTTTCACCCAGCGACTCGGATTGGCCCAAATTCCTTGTGTTTTTCCTTTATAGATAAAACATTTAAAAATGTTGATGTTAACTAAGCTTGCAAAATGAGTGTTAGTATCTATAGCTGAACTAAGTATTATACTTGGTCTTACGTGATATATTATAATTCTAAGTATTATACTTTAAAAACATTGCTATCACTGGAACTTACTTTTGCATTGGTATACAGTAAAGTGACTTTATTTGAGTTGAATATTCATGTACTAAGCGAAGATTTAAAAATCAAAAAGATTTAGATTTTTTCTATTTAGATTTAGCTCAAAAAGTTTATGCGATGTATAAACAACGTAACGTTTGATTATCAGGAAAATGTCGCGTTCCCGTCACGTCACAGGAATGCAATATCACGCGGGTTGGTAGTTCTGCACCTACGTGAGAGAATTTCTCTTTGGGAATTACGTGAACTTTAGGTACAGGTTAAGCTAAATTGTACTTTAGTAACACTGAACTCAGTGCACAGTTCTCAGTTAAAAATATCAGAAGCGTGACATAAATTACTATATGAAGGAAATTAAAATTAAAATAAGTTTTGAGAATTTTTATTATAACGGCAGAAATTATTGTCATGATTAAAACAATCATTTTAAGACGAACATGCATTAGTTATGCCAACTAGTTTTAGGTACTTTATTGCAAATATATCATTTAGTATAACAAACCGGCTTTTTCAAAAAAGGCATTTAAGTTACGAAATGCACTTAAAACGCTGAACTCGTTATAAACCTCGAATTCCAGGGATTCATTTGAATGACACGTTCCGAACGAAGATCGATTGATTCCATACGAGCGAGGTCTACGGTGTCCGTGAAAGTGTCAAACATAGAATGAGCTTAATTTATTCCGTCCGATGCTGATAGGAGGGAGGAAGGATATATTGGGAGGAAGGATATTTGAGTTTGAATTCAATAGTTCATTGTTAGAGGATCTCTCCTCACAATTTGAGTAAAACTATCTTCTTCTAATGCAATTCGAAATCAAAAGATCTTATCGGGGGACCTATTGTGTAACTTTATATCTATCGCGATAGCTATCGTCCTTAAAACATTACTGCGGACTAAAGCGAAACATCACAGTGTAATGCGGTAATGGAAATATGGCCTATGTCAAAATGACAGTGATAGCGAGTAAGGTAATAAGGGGGCAGAGCTAATATGTCAGCTAATATTTCAGAAAATAATTTTAAGTTTGATGGTGCTGGACCAAAATCCAAATACTTCTCACATATAGAAAGCCTAGTGCCAGAAACGGAACGTGTATATGTTGTTGATGATAATAATTATGCAATTTATAAACAAAATACTTATTTGAATAAAAAATTGATAATTGGAATTCAAAAGACTGTATGGCATCGTTTTCATATTGTATTTATTTTAGTGCTCTTCAGATCGAGTTGGTGTCAGTCATTATTATTTATTTTATATCAGTTTCGTTGTATTTCAATTGTCTTTAATTTGTGAAGTCTCCATCAACTGGGCTTGTAATAATATATATTAAATAAAATCAGTATCAAATATTTTATGTTGAAGTAGTCCTTCAATATCAATTATTTTATACTGATAGATTGAGTTATCAAATGCATCTGACATATTGGCTACTACGTGTTAATGGAAAATTTCTAAACTACTCCGGATAGATCTAATAAATCATGGGGCGAAATTGCGTTAACGCCGCGCTAATCGGTAAGCTGACAGATGCACGAAATTGTAGTTGAACACTATTTGTAATACCAGCTACACAGATCTACTATTTGATAAGTTGGAGTATATCTGTGGACGTATTTAAATGATTTACAAGTGTCGACCCTTTTGAAGTCGTTTTCATTTTTTGTGAACAATATTGGTCAGTATTTTTTAACATTAACGATATTTATTGAGGAAAACCTATCCTTTGGTTTTCCATTACGAATTACTATGGATTTTTTATGGAGTTTCAATTTAAATCAATTTATCCAGTTCACGACTAGTACCTAGGAAATTAGTTACTAATAATCAAGGATTAATTGAGACCTTCTTTAGATAGCCATTACGTTTTAAATAGTCAAGACCCTCGAGGAGCACATGTAGAGAGTCAGTTAAATGTTAAAGTCAAGGGCTATCTGGCAACCGGTACTTCAGGCCACCACTTGAAGTGGGGGTTTCTTTATTCAGGGCGTTTGACACCTGTAGTTTAATCTAAGTCAGGTACAACATGTGTCTTACGTACAATTCACTATTTTATAACAAATTTCTTATTTTTGGGCAAATTAAATTATATTGTTTTTGTAAAATTACAATTTGTAATTGTTATTATTTAATTATTTTGTTTTATATTGCTACCAAATAGATTTGCTAAGAAAATCACGAAAGACTAATGGATATCTTAAACAATATTTAAATACTCCATAAGTACATCTTTCTTTGCTGGATTATTGTAAAACTTATCGGTATTTTTATTGGTTTGAAATTTATATAAATCGTAAAAACATGAAATAAAACTTATGTGTAGTTACGAAGTGTATAATCTACTTCTTTACATTTTTCTTTTTCTTTTTTATTTCTTCTTTTTGATTAAGGGATTAAGAGCAAGTGAAATATTACTTTCAATAGATCGTCTTTCAACGATTAATATTGTTCTCATGATACAAACAACAACATAACAATGGTTCAAGTTTCGTCTTTTAGTTTGTTCTGGATAAAGTTTTGGAATGGTTGAATGGATTAAGTTTAGTTTCATAGGATTATAAAGGTTGTTTCTGTTTACAATCTGTGCTTGTATGGAATACTAGTGAATAAATCTGAGTAATTATATCGTTAATCATTAAGTGCGCTTCATTAAAGTGTATCATTAGCTTTCATTCAGCTCCGAATAAAATTTTGTAGTGTATTTTTTATTATTTGTAGCCATCAAGTCATTCACAACAGTCTTAATAAGGATAAACTAGCTAATAGAAAGCTCCAAAAAATCCACAAAATCTCAATCTTAGTGTGAATCAATTCTACAATGGAGACTATTAGTCAAAAAAGATTTATTTATGTCGAATTTACTTTCCTTCTCCAATGCTCGAACTGTAAAATATGGAACAAAACGAAAAATTCTCTAAAAAGGTTGAAACGTTCGGGTTGCGAGATTCTAGAATGAATTATCTCGCTTCTAAGTTTGAGTGCCATATCACTATTATGCAACATCTGTCCAGAGATGGCGTGCAATAAATCATAACTTCACCCGGATGCCGGTTTCTCGCCTCGACAAATGGCGGTTGCTACTTCTAAAACTTATCTTACTATCTTTTTTGTTTGAGTTTCTAGATTAATCATAATTATAGAACATTCTTAATAGTCTAAGTTCTCAGGAGTATATTGCAGCTCAATACATTAATATGAAACTTTACTCATCTCTTGACGATGCAGTTGCAGAAAGTGCTGAAATCGTAAAACTTACTAAATTCGGAAACATTTCCGGATACGATTGATTCAAGACTTAGGAACAGTTGATACTGCTTTTTCCCAATGAAATCTACACAAAAAGTATAGTTGTCTACACATGTTTCAGATTCCACAGTGAAATACAACTTCAGCGTTGATATTCCCGTAATGGAAAAAGTTGCCTGTTGTCTGAGCACTCGACGCGATGCAATTTTCGATCAGATTTCATAATACGGTTCAAATTTTACAGAACAGAACAGAGAAAGGAAAATATGGCGAATATATAATCTTGTATATTGAAATAAAGTGTATGAAATTACGTCTTAGGAACTACTGATTCAAACTGAAAAATTGTTTTTATGTTGGATAGTCTATTTATTGAGCAAAACCATATGATAAATAAAGTAACGCTACAACCAATAGCAGTTGAACATCAATGAAAAATGTTACGAGAGCGGGAAAAATCTTTTTCTCTGAGTTGCGTAACTCAGTACACGGGAATTGTTTTTCTTGAAAGAAAGGTTTTAAAAAATTGTACGGCGTAGCAATTGCCTATTTTTTAAGATTGACTCACTATAAGGACACTACACTCTTTTGTTGGTATTCAAATTTGTTCTATAATCTGTGAAGGTGTTTTAATAAACATGATATTATTCCTTAACTAAATACTCAAGTAGAATCAAGTAACCTACCTACATACGATATGTTGTTATCATCCGACGAAATCGCGGACAGCTTGTATCTTTGGAACTCTATTTTTTGGAAAATGAATCGAAGCAAAATGATTCCATATGCACTGATAGCCAGTGTAGCATGGAACTTACTAATTATCATAATGACGTTGGCTAAACAGTATTAGTAAGATTTACAATAAACTTTAGATGATGTCCATTGCAGTTACGTAATTAGAGGAATTTTTAAGTATCAAAAAATGAAAATGTCATATATAGCTGGAATGTTAGCAAATCTTATCATTATAATAAAATGTGCTAATGCATATAAAATTAAACGCTATGAAATTTGTAAGTACCTTAAAATAATGTAATAAAAGTCTTTTTTCTCTACCTTTTGCTTGTGTCTGTTTTTTTTCACGTTCGTATCCTCGAAAACATTGTTACTATAATATTTATGTGCGTAATTTTAACGGTACGCTTTAAGAGTGTTAATTACGTAGCCTGTTTAACATGAATTAAAGCGGGATGAGCGAACAGAATGCTTAAAGTGGCAGTTAATAGCCCACCGCCGCCGGCGAGTCGACACTTCTAACTTCGGCCCATTCACTATTAAATCGGTTAGAATTTAAATGATAATTTTGAGTTTAATTTGAACAGTTGACAGTATATCCAGCACTTCATACTTCTGTTATAGAACCTGAGTAATCATTTGGAAGACTGGGCTCGATGAAAATGATTATTATTTTCTACTACATAAACTTGAGCTTATAGGCTCGTTTTAATACGAGTGCTGTTTGCTAAAATTTAATTTGTACTCAAATTTAATGGAATACGCAATTTTTTTTTTTGTGAGAAAATATTTTATGTGCTCAGAGAGTTCCATGGGTGTCTGGAGCCTCATGCTGGCAAATCTAATAAGAAATAACATTGATTTTTATGGGTGTGACTGTGAAAGAAATAAATTTTATTGACAATTATTACTTCTTTTAGGGAAAATTACACAATAAAAACTAACAAATTAAGCTGATTTTCTTAATATACATCCTAGTGAAGACAAATTTTAAAACACTAAATAAAAAATTACAATTCTATCATAAAAAATATAGCCTCAGTAACATGTTTTTTTTTGATCGCCGAGACAATGATAACAAAAGTGTGTTAGTAAATAATATTTCAATAATAATTGTTATAGGTAGAACAAGCATGCAATATAAAACGATTTTTGGAATATTTAGTTTTGCAAAAGATTTCTGATAAATAATTTTAATAAGATGCAGCAGGGCTCAGACAATAATACATACATAAAATTAATAAAACTAAGAACAATATAAAAAATCAGAATATTAACCCTGAAAGATGAAGGACAGAAAAGAAATAAGAAATGAATGTAAGAAAAACTATAATAAAATACATAACAATGGAAAATACTCTATAAATATATTGGAGAAGAGTAGGAAAAAGGGTGTATAAAAAATTAAGGAAAAGAGAGACCATTCTTTTCAGTTTGTCTCGTTCAGTAATCTAGAGCGAAAGTGGTCCCATAAGACACTTGGGAAGTTTTGTTTGACTTCAATAGCAACACTGAAACACAAATCACGCCCACGCATATTACATATATTTATAATAGAGACACAATCCCAAGTAAAACATGCGCGTGTCCACCACGTAAGCACTTAAAACTCAACACCACACTTCAGAGCGATGCTCAAAAGCCCCAATATTATTTCTCAGAGAAAGTCAAACAAGTAGATTTTCTATGATTTGTTTAATCATAGCTATTGAAAGAACACTAATAATAATCATACTAATAATTACATTACTAATTATTCTAATAATTCTGGCGATGATAATGATAATTGGAATAAAATTGTACCCCGAGTTGCTTTCAACTATGACTTTTTATCAGAACTTTTTCTGGTGTAAGTGAGTAATTCCTTAGTGAGAAAAAAATATCTTTGAATTGAAGTACAACGTTTGCTTTAACCCAACTAAAATATTAAAATAATACTACTAAAACATATTCTTTAAAGATTAACAGCGAAGCTTATAGATCAATATAAGTCTCAGACAATTTAGTCGTTAAAGATGAAAAAGACAGAACGTCAATTAAAGGAATTTACTAGACCTACACAGAATACAAATTTATTTAACAATCTACCAGAGGCAAGTTAATTTATAAATAATATGTATCTCTGTTTTCTTTTTATTCATCCTCACCAAGGCGGAGAACTCTTTGTGCAAAGCGTAGTTATATCACTACATTAAATTGTAACACAAAAGGTTTCACGACTGTGGTTCACCTAATCAGTAAGTAGAGCACATTATTTAGCTTTCAGATTTAAATAAACTTTGCAGAGTCAAAAGTAAGAAAGTATCTCAAGAGTAATTTTGTCAAATTGTTCGTTTCTTTTCTTGTACAAAGCTACATAGTTTAAATGGAAGTTAGTTTGATTATACTTCTTAAGTGCCTTTATAGATTAATTCTTCCTGTTTAAAGGAATGTTGAGGAGCTCTTAGTGTAGTAATTTAAACGCTCTGGTTACGATAGTCAAAACAAAGCAAGCTTCGCCATGGTTGGGCGCTGGATGGGTCAATCAAATTTGTTATCTCCACCTCCTCAGTGCTTTACGATGCTCACTAAGCCATTGGTCCCTTTTGTTACAGCAACCGCTTTCACAAACCAGCCCTTATTGATCCAGCGTGGTATGGTTTCTCTAATGTATGAAGGCTTGTGCCCAACAGTGGGATTTATATAGGCTGTAGATGATGATGATGGAGAGAATGTCAAACAATCAAATAGTAGTTAGTATCTCTTGTTACTGATCCAACTGTAAAATGCAGATCAATTGTTTTTATTATCTTGAGGTTCCTGGGAGTATATTGCGGTGCGAATACCTCTTTAATATGTGAAGTAGTTTGTGTGAAAAAGGTTGCAGTAACAACATCAGCGTTTTTAAGTCAATGAATTGAAATATTTCGAAAAAATTGCTTAATAGTCTTATCAAGCAGATTGTGATGCTGGAATTTCAAAATATATAAAAAATATAATTTAATTTAATAGTGATAACCCCTCCTATCTGGATGTGTGTGTTAAATTGGCCTCACAAAAGAATATGAAAAATTATCGCTATTAAATGACGTAGAAAAAGGTCAAAAATGATTACGCATTATGACGATATTGAAAGGTCTACTACTACGGTTATAAGATCTGGTAGGAAAGTTTCGTGGAATATTTTTAGTTAGTTAACCTTCCGGATCTTCCTTACCCCGAGGATGTCACGGAAAAATATATAGCGGTTGTTAACTTACGATTTTTAAGTTGTTGATAATATTTTAAGTTTATGCTAATTTTCTAAATATTATATTTTCATCTCAATTATAGAGGTGCTAGTTGCAAGGAATTAGTTTAATTTCGATATTATTGGCGCGTTTCACGTTTTCTGTCTCAGAACTATATCACCTACTTTGATCTCGTATGTTTGATTTTGTTTGCTTTTATGAATGAGTTTACTATCGTATTCGCTTCTAAAACACTCACGATGATCTTCGCGAATCTTTTGACAGTACCTGACATTTAATGAGTTACTATCTATGATATCTCTATTGTTACTGTTCTATGTTAATGGTGGCTTCACAGCCGTACAAAACTGTTTGTAACTCTATCAAACTTAGTGACGCTATACCTAGTACTCTTCTTAAAGTATTCTTCATGACACCGATCATTCTTTCATAGAATCCTCCCCACCAGGGAGGTATAAAAATCCACTTAATATGAGCTACTGATGAAAAGCACAGTAATTGAATTCAATCTATTGATTTAAAGCAATTATTAAAACCAGTGCTGTGCTTATACCATTCATAAATAAGTTGAAATTAAGAAATTACTGTAAGGGCCGGCTTAGTAAACAATCTGTTAACACAACTCAATGACTGTTAATTAAGATAGGGCCTCGACTAACGGCCTAATTAGGGCGGCCTCGGTCACAATACCGAACCCTGGTGGATAAAGTTACGACCAAAATTTTAGCTTAAGCTACGATTTGGGCCTTTTTGTGTAGGGTATTGTTAAGTAAACAAATTTGTTAATAAGATGAAGCGGTGCTTTCATTTTCTTGGCAAAGAGTGCTTGAGTTTGTATTCTGACTTTCAGATTGGTTAATGTTATTACCTTCGTTGTTCGTAAGAAAAAGCTATTACGAATGCCATTCTGGTACAAATCGTTCCTTTCAAAGTAGAAATTGGGTGATTCACACCGTGGTATATCGAAGTCTTATAAAAAATATGTCAAGTGCAATAGGCTTTCTTTGATATGTTTTCTCATAGTTTGCCCATGCGTATTCATAGTATAGTTACAGTTATTCCTTAATATGGTTTTAAATTTAGTAACAGAGATTCTAATTCTGATTCTACAAACATGCTATCTTTATCTGACATGTGGGTAGACCATATACAAAATCAATAGATTTTCTGTGTGGGAGCTTCAGCGCGCTGGTGAGTGACGATAAATTATAGTTTCCAATTCAAAATAAAACATTATTATATATTATTTGTTTATTACTGCAATGCTGCTTATGTTCTAATGGCAGTCTTTGTAACACTTTTACCAGCCCAATAAAGTTGAGTTGATAAAATTTGCCGCTAAGCAAAGCTTATTATCTCATTCTTTCTGTCTTATTGAAAAGCTAATCCCTAATTAATTTATATATATGTTCAAAGATTCTAGGAGTCTTATCAACAGGCTTATTTTTTATTTTATGTAAAATTGAGTAAGATTAAATGGAAATAAATTTTATATAGGGACATTAACATCTCTTACCTCTTTGAGTTGAGCCTTCCATGAATTATGTGCTTGCTTCTTTTTTATTTGCCAAAACATCGCCTTATAGGTCGTAAAAATGATCGACGAATATTTAATATATTATTTCAGAGACATTCATTCCGGTTAGGGTAATTTATGTGTCGTTAGTGACATCGGTCAAACGCTTAGATATACTATGATGTGATCAATAAAAATTGTCTGATCATTAATCATTATGTTCGCTAAAGCTTTAAGTATTTTTTGCTCTAGATGGATTTGCAGAGAATATGCTTACGCACACATAAGAAGTTTTTTATTTTAACAGGACTATTAGCATTAATAATATAAGGTAGCCGTTTATCATTAGGTTTACTAAACACTTTTTGGCCAGATGGTTTTTATGTCAAAGAATGACAAGAAAGCTGATAACTAAAACCAGCGCGTATTATTTATTATTTTTTAGGTTATTGCTTATTATAATTGTTAATTAAAAAACAAAAGTTGAAAAAAGATTATTTTTTTGAATCAGTAGTTCCAGAGATAAGTTGCGTTCAATAAATGAAAAACAACTCTACAAAACAAGCTTCTCGGTATTGGCATAGATTTATTAATATTGCAAGTGCGTCGATTTTCTGTAGAGACGAGATTTTAGTTTCTTGAATGCCCAGTAATAACTCTCGCGAACGTTTCCTTCACATCGAATATACCGGTGGTACGTACAGAGACGGCGTACGTTCACAAATATATCTTTATTCACAAGTTCGTAAATTTCTTGCTTTTATAACAACAAACTTCCAGTCTACTGGTTGATAAGCACTCTAAAGCATTGTTTAGCCTGAAAATAAAGAAGAATGTATGTATTAGTTAGTGTACATGGACATGACAATTTTTTAATAAGATTCGGCGAGATCGCTGTCTGTTAGGAACATTAGAAAGTAGTGGTAATTGACTGCAATCAAGTTGAAGGCTTATTTTAAAGTATTTTTGGTTCTTTAAATTTATAAATTCTTACGTTCTTATTTAGAATTACTACAAACACATTTACAATCATATACACTTATACCACGTGCATACTCGCACGCGTATATTTTGAATTGTATCAATATCTAATCTATCACTAATTAAGATCAAGTGTTCAAGCTGTATTAGTCCACTTACAACTTAAATATAGTCATATTTTTTTAAATTTAATTTAACTTTTTTTTTCGTGTATCATATATCAACAATAATAGCTAATAACGTATTAAATACCTGAAGTTTGCGATCTAAGCATGGGGAAGGGTATAGTGACAGAATTTTATTTCATAATTAAATAATGACTCACCCTGGAACATAAGTATAGTTCCATGCCGTAAATGCATCTAAAACAAATTAATAAAATATTGGTTAGTGCCTTAGTTTATAACGCATCGAAAATTAATAAATGGTAAACATATCGTGATTACTTGCTTATTGTTTGCACAAAAAGATCTTACAATAATGTGCAGGAGTCTCGCGTGTCCGCGGGTTACATCCACCTCAATCATGCTGGAAATGAAGTCATTTGCTTGACCTTTCTATAAAAAAAACTGTAGCCTCGTGGTCACAGGTCACTTGTGGGTTTACAATAAAAATGAGCGCTGTATTGCGGCTGTGTCGGAACATAGCAATGTTATCTTAACCATCGACGGCGATTTCAATAATTTTAATATATACTGTTTTATGTAAAATTTATATTTTTTTAAATTTTAGTTTCATTTGTTCAATGATAAATTTCTACGGATAGTTATAGTTTTGTTGTGGTTGTTTGTTTTTTCTAAATATTTGTGTAAACACGTCGTTTGTGTTAGGATAGTTAAATAATTTGTTTTCTATTTTTTTTTAAATCGTTTCACAATAGGCACATCTTTGCTTGTGAAGTAACCTTCACAAACAAACATGTGAACTATTGTCATAAAAAGGCTTAACTATATATAAAGCGATAACAAAAGCTGGTGAAGTTTTGATCAAGTTTTTCCGAAATCTTTAAGCTATTTATATATCAAAGCCCTGAAGACGCTACCCACATTTTAATACTAAATCAATAAAAATCCTATTGTATTCTTTCTGATGCGCATTTCAAAGGGAGTATTAAAGTATTAATCTAAGAATAACAACGTAAGCTGTTTGTGGATGAATGTTCTTTACTAAATTCACAATATATAAAGAAGGATAACTATTGAATGGCATTATTTATTTGAAAGAAAACATTTTTGTTTTCAAACTATTATGCTTTTAAGAGACTTGAACCAGCTCGGACTTAGGCAAAAATAAGTCGTATCGTTTTTAGAGGTCCTTAACATCATAGTTCGACGTATACCACACATGTATTACAACTGACAACTGACTGCTAAAATGACAACCGTCAAGCTATTTTGTAAATAACTTGGCTGTTATTCCTTACTTTAAGATTTAATTTTCTATCCATGGGAAAATCTAATGTATAAAATTTTCCTTCCTCTTTTCATTTTCCTTTCGGTTTTTGATCAATTAATTCTGTTTTTCTTCCTAATTATTTTTGACTACACATATAATATATTCAAAAAAGTAAAAGTCTAAGTAATTAAAAAATATTTTATTTATTACCCGACACTTCCTTGCATCTGTTGCTATTGGATTCTTCTAATAGGATATTAAGGTATCTCTTATAACCAATGATTTCGATGAAACATAACAAATATAAATATACGTTCTTCTGTAAATTGGGAGGTATTCTGCAAGAGATTTTCAAATAGGAAATCTGCTCAGAGATCGATAGATACCCTTAGGATATAATTAAAGTGTGCTCCGTTGAAGGATAGTGTGACCATGAGAGATAATTGAGTACAAGGAATATAAACAACTGCGAGATATTATTAACTAAAGAGCTTTAATCAAAGCATTTCTTTTTATCCTGTTTTGTATATCGACTTTGGTTTTCATTTCATGTTCTTGGTTTTTTTATTCCGGAGAAGCTCTGACAGCCTTATTCGATATGAGAAAACTTTGGCAGGCGTTCCGCTTGGACGAGCCGTGCGTAGGCACTGGGCTGTGTAACAGTCTTTAACCTCGCTTGCAGCCTCGAGGTTATTTGGTCTTCAGTGAAGGATGACAGAGATGGTAGTCGCCAAGCTCCAGCAGCATCCGTCAGCCGTTTTTTGACACCTAAATTGATCTTAAGGACTTAGAGGATTTTAGCCGGACGTGTTTGTAAAAGATCCCCCAATCCCGTTACGTTATTAAAAATTGATATGATGAAGCACACAGATAAATAAAAGCCGAATTAGGCCCCCGATATAATTCTTAGCCTAAGTAAATCTAAGCATCACTTGTTATCTTCACTGATTTACAATTAACTGAACTATACCATCTTCTGACCGGTGGTTGTCTTATTAAAACCTTGCTTGTTAGTCGGCATTCTGTTGCTGGCTTGGTCCACCTAACATTCAAGCCTGGTGTACAATAAGGTTTTATTTTATCTTGAAACATACAATTCGAAACGTTAAAAAGTTTTTAAGCTTCTCCATGGAAAAACGATGCCCTACTTCTTTTGACTGTGAAGATTTTCAGAGGAAGACAGCAAATTTGGGAAAATAGTTTTTATGTGGTTTACACAACGTTATCATCTACTTTGCGTACTAAAATAGGATGTGAAAGAAATTTTGCTCAAACGCGCTTATTTATGTTTAATCAAACTTAACCTATGACACCAAGTTAGACTTAGTTTACACTACCTGGATGATGACACCAAGTTAGAGCCTTGGGAATATCCGAAATTATTCGCAAACTATTGCCATACAAGCAGTCGGGACAAAGACGTGCCGGATTCTCAACGAAATCCCGAGGGCTGAAACAATCCTGTAATTAATAGGGAGCAACCCATTTACGACTGTCAAACATCTCGCACAACTCTTTGAGCGTTTGCAAAGGGACCTGCCTCACTTCCACTGTCCGAGGGGCTAGATAACGCGGTTACTTAGTGACAATTACTTCCTCCTATCTCCATGAGCATGATAACGTTATCAGTAGGAACCTGTAGCTGCAGTTAATACTCATCATCTGTAACAAGTTATTTGAACTTTATTTATTTATTTTAATACAGTGAAATGGTATAAAGCAACATGTTAATGAAAATATAGAAAACGAAACAAATGTGCATGTCAACTACCAAAATTTGTAGACGTTTAATTACAACAACTACAATACTAATTAAATTATAGAATAACAGTGGAAGGTAAAATTTTAAAGATATGCACGTTTGGTAATGATACCATTATGTAGAACGAAAGTGATTATAATAATTAGAAAGTAGCTATAAGTTTAAGAGTATTGTGTGTTTGTGTATGTGTGCAATCAAATCTGTTAATATTTTGCGTACTGTTCTGGCTAACACCATTTCAATGACACAAAAAGTGCCCCCTACTCTACCCCCTTTTTTAAAGTTTATATAAAGGAAAGAACACTTCTGAATGAGAAAAATGATTAATTATATACATATTATAAAAGTCGAATTATTGTATTTTTAGTTGGTTTTATATTTGAATAAAATTTGTTTATAAAAATACTTTAATAGATTAATAAGATAATTAGTTCGTAACCGGCTTACCAGAATTCTAATACTTTATATATCAACGAAATTATACACGACAATAGTACCATTTAATCTCGTGCTATATCGGGTTGAAGCGGGGTAAGCAATATTCAACAACGTTGAAAATCCCGTACCCCGCTTCGTAAAATTTTGTTTTTTTTAAAGGTTCTTTTGTTTATCTACCCACATTAATACATTCTTTGAATTAATGTGGGTAGAACAAACAAGTCATTTTCAAAATATCTTTGTAACTGAATAGGTTTCATTGGCATAAGCAAGTAAAAATAGCTATGACGTTAGAATAGAATATTATTTATACTATTATCTATGCTATGGAGCTATGTGGGAGTGTATGAGATTATCTAAGACCATTCAAAGTTAAAATGTTCTTACATCGCAACAATCATATTTTACGTCTTGGGAGAAAAGAAAAACGTTATTTTCATGTGTTATAATGATATTAAACCATAGTTGTCAAATATTTAAACGTCTGCAAATGGTCAGTCAGTAGTGCAAATAGAATATAAATTTTATACTATATATCCACCCACCCTGTGTACAAAATTTAAAATAATAATAAGCATAGATGTTATTTTTTTTATTTGGATTTTATTTTTTATTAGTTAAATCAGATAAAATTATTACATGATTTCCTGTGAATTATTATTTCATTCTTATTTCAGGTGGCTTGAAGTTGGTTTAGCTTAAAAAATTATATGTTTTGTTTACAGTTGAAATTATTACAATAAAATACTCAATTACATACTATTGCATATTGTCAAACCAGTGTTCCGTATTTTAAGAGAATAAATATTTATGAAAAAACAATTATCTTGAAGTGCAAGTAGACATTTGCGCAAACATGTTAAAGCTTTTCGGTAAGGAAATATTTACATAGATATGCTTTACATGAAGAGATCTATCAATATATGCATCTCAATACTCGTCCGCACTAGGCCACATTCGTATTGCACAATGTCGTAAATAGAGACTTGATAAAGAAATGCAAAACTAAAGATATTTGAATGGAAAATCTTTTAGGTATATAGCATCGAGAATATTTACAACTAATCAATCTTAATCTTAAATTAATGTTTTAAAAAATATGACATTTTTCACCAAACCGGTTTAGTTTTTCTTTTAGCTAAATTCCTAATTATTATGTACATAAACAACTCAGAGATATGAAAAAAAACAATATAATAAGAATCAGTTGGGTTTATTAAATCTTGAAGCTACCAGACAGCCTTGAATTTAAACATCATAAGTATTAGCTATCCGTGCTTGATTGAAATTATGTTGCGATGGTACTTTATTTGTGTCTAGGGCGGACGTGCCTTCACACCTGTTTATAATGTACATCGAAAGGTAAAGCATATTGAAATGGAACGTATAAGAACTTAGTAGTTCGAAATATATTATGTTGAAGAATAGACCTCGTTGTAGGTGGAAAGTCATATCGAACAAAATTTTTATGTAATATTTTTGTTCTTTCAGATTCGGAGTCAGACCATTTGTAGCGGGTAATTTTTTAAGAGAGCGATATACTTTATATATAGTTATTTGCATTGTAGTTTGAATTTAAATAGGGAATTTACTTTTGAAATCATAAAAAGTACATAATTTTTTTATCACACAAGCGCTATGAAAAGAGATTACATTAGCAGGACACTTTGTAACATTCTTCCTTAGTATAACAAAGGACTCGAGATGTTCCAATTTCAAAATTGTTTTATTTTTTATCTCAGTTGTCATGAATGAGCCTGATAAATTATACCATGAAGTTTTTAAGAGCGGAGGTTTTCATTCCTTTATTCATTTTAATAGCTGAATACTTTAAAAGACATCGTGACACTATTATTGTATACTTGTCTTGAACAGACGCTTAGCTTCATAATTATTCAAACGATCAATGGCTTTGAGTAATTAATCTAACGATGAAGTGATTTGAAGGGGTTTTATGTTTCAACAGTAAATATATATTCTTAAATGTGGTTAAACCTGTAATTACCTAACAATATCTTTCATAAGATCTTTTTTTTCGAGAAGGAATCCATTTATGGCCCTACCAGTCACTGGGTAAGCGGCGGACGTGTGTGGGGCTCATGTTTAATAAGACTTAGCGTCTAAAAAGCATCAATTCGGGAAAGGATGACTAATTCGCCATGCTTACCAGTACAACACTAATTACATAAAAACCTTTCCACGTGAATGTATAAAACAGTTTATTTAGTAGTACTATGAGTCATGAATAGCTGAATCGATTTTCATTATATCTCATTTGTTGGGTTTATCTCTGTCCTGAATAGCAGAAAAAGAAATTGAATAAGAATTGTTTTTAATATATTAATATCTGGTACTCTGTTGGTATAATTGACAAATATTCAAGTCGATACTAACGTCATTTCATTCGATGTTTACTCGGAACTTTTAATCTGTACCTCTGTAAAATATTCATTCGAATACAGAACATTGAAACAGCAAGTTGTCTGTTATTTTCATAACCCATTTTCCAATAGGTTATGGGTCCAGTTTACGATTTTAACTGTGCAAAGTAATAAATATTGAAAATTAAACGCAAGTGTATATTGTGTTAAAATGGAGTCGCGAAATAAAAGAATCATACAACAATTTACTGGTGAGAGGTACAGTACATGGAAATTTCGCATTAAGTCATTTTTAGAAGAACTTAAAGTTCTAAATGTTATCGAAGATACCGCTTCAACATCGCCAGATCCCAATTGGCTGAAGAAACACCAGATTGCAAAAGGTACGATTGTTGACTATGTTGTGACGCCTTTTTGAATTACGCTAAGGGATCTGTAATGGCTAAATCTATATTAGAAGACCTTGACAAGATTTATGAGCGAAGAAGTTTAGCTACACAATTAGCGCTGCGTAAACAACCTGGTTTTTTCAAAAAAATTCATAACTACCCTACGAAGAAATATAATAATTCTCGACCCGGAAATTCTACTCACAAGATTACCAAGATGTATTATGATCATTGTGGACGCTGAAACCACTTCAAAAAGGATTGCCATTACTTCAAAAGTATGCTGCAAAATAATCCATCTACATCCTACAAGAGATCAGCTAACAGCATTCAACCGTGCAACAAAGACGAGGACGGTTTTGGTTTTATGATTTCAAAATGTAAGTTACCTACTGCCGCTGATAACCACTTAGCTAAAGATGAAATTTGTTTTCTTTTAGATTCGGGCGCGACTGACTACATCAAATATTGACCTACCTGTACCTTTGAAAATTGGCGTAGCTAAAAAGAGATCATCCATTCTCTCTTTTGGTAAAGGAAGGATCGAGGTAACCACAAATTTAGGTATTCAAGGATCCATCGACGACGTGTTGTATTCACCTGAAGTTCGTTATAATTTGTTATCTGTAAATCGTATGCAAAAAACAGACATGTCGGTTGTTTTTGGTAATAATGGAATTCAAGTGTATGATAAAAATAACAAATGTTGTATGACTGGCGAGAGTACTAATAATCTTTTTAGCATTAGTTTTCAAATAAATAAATCTCAATATAATTTGAATGTTTCTCAAGTTAATTGTGAGAATCATGATCAAAAAAATTACAAATTATGGCATTATCGACATGGCCACATAAACAAAGAGAAATTTTGTTTAATCAAAAATATAATTGACGATGACTATAGTAAATTATTTAATTAAAATTGTACCCACTAATGATTAGTGCGAGCCTTGTGTACTTGGTAAACAATCTCGATTCCCCTTTACAAAATCTAAAGATCAAAATACCAGAAACAACCGACCACTGTTTATTATTCATTCTGATGTTTGCGGCCCAATAACACCTTCAACTGAAGGTGTAGATGACAAAAATTATTTTGTTACTTTAACGATTTCACACATTATACTGTTACATATTTAATGCACTCAAAATCAGAAGTATTTAAATGTTTTCAAGATTTCGTAGCCAAAAGTGAGAATTTATTCAATTTAAAAGTGACAAATTTATATTGTGATAATGGTCGGGAAATTTCTTACGAATGAGTTCAAAGAGTTTTGTGTTTGTAAGGGAATAACGTACCATTTAACGGTACCATACACGCCACAGCAAAATGGTGTTGCGAAGCGTATGAATCGTACGTTAACCGAAATGGCTCGAACATTGGTTACAAGTGCGAAATTAGATAAATCATTTTGGGGCGAAGCTGTTTTAACGGCTACGTTTTTAATAAACATATTACCCACAAAAGCGCAAATCAATAATAAAACACCATACGAAATGTGGCATAATAGGAAACCGAAAATAAATTATTTAAAAATATTCGGTTCTACAGGCTGTACATGACAAAACTAGTAAATTGAAATTTGACGAAAAATCATTCAAAGCAATTTTAATAGGGTATAGCCAAAATGGTTATAAATTATATAATTTAGAAAATAATAGTTTTTTATTGCTAAGGATGTTGTATTTAATGAGTCAAAATTTGAAAATACTAGGCCTGTCATTGAAAAAGCTATTCAAATTCCCGCCAAAATTAATAAGCCCGATAATAATGAATCGGCAAAGTTAATAGGCAACAAACACAAACTCGTTTCGGACGATAGCTCAGAAGCCGGACCGTCATCCGGCAAACTGAGACGTAGCGAAAGACTTACGAATCTACCCACCAAAGATTATAAGCAAATGAACGATCCCGATTTTTATTTGATCATTGATAACTGTACAATCAGCGCCGAATAATTTTAATGAGATTTTTAATAGGAGTGATTCTAATGAATGGTTAAAAGCCATACAAGACGAAATCGATTTACTTCATAGGAATGAAACTTGGACTCTGGTCGAAAAATCCAAGTAATGTAAATATAGTAAGTTGTAAGTGGGTATTTACGATTTAAAACAATGAGATAGGTGAACCAACGCGATATAAAGCCCGTTTGGTTACTCGCGGTTTTTCTCAAAAAATACTTAGAAGATTATGACGAAACATTCGCTCAAATAGCTCGAATATCTACTTTTCGGTTTATTCTAGCTCTTGCCAATCAGTTTGATTTATATGCGCAGCATATGGACGTAAAAACTGCGTTTCTGAATGGTATTCTCAAGGAAGATATTTATATGAATGTACCTGTTAGTTAAATAAAATATTGTACGGTTTAAAACAATCTTCCAGATGTTGGTTCGAGCGTTTCGATTATGTTCTCAAAGCTATTGGTATTAAAAATTCACGAATATACCCTTGTCTTTATGTACTTGATAAAACTAATATCGAAAAAAATGTTTATATTGTTTTGTATGTAGACGATTTGATAATTTGCAAAAAAAAAAAAAATAAACAAACGTTGCAATTTTATAAAATAGCGAGCGAGAATGTGCGAGAATTTCATATGACTGACTTTAATGAAATAAAATTGTTCTTAGGCATAAAAGTAGAGAGAACTAAACATAAATTAACTTTAGATCAATTGATATACCTTCAAAATGTTTTAAGCAAATTTTCTATGAACGACTGCAATCCTTGTAAATCTCCATTTCCATCTAAATTAGATCATGACGCTTTAATTTCAGACATTCATTATGATGCACCTTGTAAAAACGTTATCGATTGTTTGATATATGTAATGTTATGTACGCGGCCAGATATATGTGCTGCTATGTGCATTGTAAGTCGATATTAAAGCAAAAATAATGAGGAATTATGGAAGTGCTTAAAATATCTTTTACGGTATATAAAAGGGACGGTTAACTTAATGTGAACATATACAAAATATAATTATAAACAACTTATTATTGGCTACGCAGACTCAGACTGGGGCGGTGACATAAATGATAGAAAAAGTACAACAGGACACATTTTTCAGGTGTTTGATAATTGTACAATTTCGTGGAATACACGCAAACAAAATACAGTCGCCGCTTCCTCAACAGAAGCTGAGTATATGGCCTTATTTGGAGCTGTTAGCAATCTGGATGAAAACATTTCTCAGTAGTATTTCATTTTCAGTAGATGAGTCCATAACAATTTTTGAAGACAATAACAGTTGTATAAGTACTGCCCATAATACCACAAATCACAATAGATCTAAACACATAGTTATAAAATATCACTTCACATGCGGTCAAATTACCAATAAAATAATAAAGCTAGAATATATTTCCACAGGAAATCAACTAGCTGACATCTTAACTAAAATGGTACTCACAACCAAGTTCCTAGAATTAAGACATAAATTAAACTTAATATAAGACGTTTCATTTAAAAAATTAAAAATGAATAATTGAAGTTTAATTGATTTAATTTTTATTTCATAAATAATATTTTTGTTATTAATTAAGTTCCGAACACCAATATTTTCTAATTTGTATTTTATATAGAAACCTATTACAGGTATATCGAATCAATGCTATTAATGATTAATGATGATTTAAGACTTTAATATTTGAGGGGGACTGTTGGTATAATTGACAAATATTCAAGTCGATACTAACGTCATTTCATTCGATGTTTACTCGGAACTTTTAATCTGTACCTCTGTAAAATATTCATTCGAATACAGAACATTGAAACAGCAAGTTGTCTGTTATTTTCATAACCCATTTTCCAATATACTCCACCGTCTTCCACGGCACGCGCATCGATGAGAGGCCAATGAAGTAAAAGAGGTTGTATGCGAGTCCAATCGAACGTACAATCACAAGACCAAATTCAAACTATGGTAACCATTTTGCCATTACTTGATATTAAGCTGTTATTATCGTAAAAATAAATGATATCGTAAAATATATATGATTTATATTTTTAATAGAGGTAATGTATTCTGGAAATTTTTTGTGTAATTATTACTCAGGCGGTTTACTATATTAGCGTGATTAGAACAAAGCTTGATTTATTAAGCTTTGATCAATTTCAAATACAATTTTTTTTTTCTGAATAGTACTTTTTTTTTGTAATTCTACATTGTACGTTCGAAACTTGAATGAAAGAAACGTTACTTATTTCATTTTCAGGTAATGGCCTTTTGTATTTTTGCCGCGGCAGACAAGAGCCGAGCCCACAGTTCGGTGAGATATATTGTCTATTACTTATTGACTTTACGAGTTGCTTTTGTTATTGCTGATCAAATTGAGTTTAATGTTTACGGTTAGAACTATTCGGATAAATTAGTGGATGAATTGTTTTTTTTTATTTTAGATTAAAAATAACATATTATAAATAAAAAAATATGCACGATTAAAAACAACAAGGAACACCTTAGAACAAATAACATAAGTTCCATTTTCGAAATAGTTTCATTGCATGAAGAATGATGTTACCTCATTCTGTGTGTTCCTTTTTTAAATATTCAAAGATTGCATAGACAAGTTGTTTGACTCGGCGGAGGAGCGTGCTCCACGTCAAGGTTCATTAGGTAGCGCTCCCGGCTGGCACTCTTACACACGCTTAAAGTAGAGATTCAGTGGCTACTATACAAAGGAAAGTAGCGAGAGCGGGGGCAGCTTAGCTTTTAGCGAAAATTAATATACAACGACAAATTGATACTAAAACCTCCTAGAAAAACGATAAGCTATTATTAGGAATCATTTCCATTTGTTTTGGAAAATGAAATGGAGTAAACCTAATTGAGCCAAGTACTTCAAACAAAATTAGATAATTCTATCTCAAGAAGAAAGCTAGCGACCTTTAGTGGAAACCACATACAGAAGGGTTTGCCATCATTATTATTACATTTTGTCATGAACCAAATAATTAAATTTTAAATTTGTTAATCATAAGCAGAGACCGCACTAGATCACTCTAATGATGTCGATGATAACAAAAGCTCCCCAACCTTTTTTTTCTAAGGTTAAGCACCAGGTAAGTGTGGATCTCGCCCAGTGTTTTGTCAAAGATGCACTTGGAATACCTACCAGCAACTTCGCGGGAGTGACATGGATTCTACTGAAGTAATTTGTCAGAAAACCCCAACACAACCGGTTGCCTAACCTAGCTGCACCCTCCTAACGATGTTACGGGTATAATAATAATTGTGAGATTTGTTTAGACTAGTTTTCAACAATATGATGCTACCCTTAGCTCCCTACTAGTCTCAACAAACGATCTTACCATTCTTATCCTTCCAAGACGGTTTCAAGTGTCACTCGTTTTTGAATCAGGACACGTGGAAACTAGTACACATCTAGTACGTATGCGAGAAGATCTAAGAATCGCACTAGAGTTTTAAATTCAGAACAGATAAATTGTTATATCTCTTCTGAATTTAAAACTCTAGTAGCGTTGAGTGTAAATTTAAAATTCACAATCTAAGATAAGATTTTTATTACCAATTAATGCTAAGAGCTTAATAATTATAACGTCTTACTATATTCGATTGAGAATTTTCAGTTATACATGCCGACGCTATTAATCACCTTAGCATATTCACATAGAGTTATCTATAGGGATATAGATATATAAAACTGAGCAGCATCGAATCAATTGTGTCAGTGCCAACGATCCGTACTACCTACTTCCTGTGTCAGTCCGGAGCCTCGATTAACTCTGTCTCACTCTAATGACAATATCGGCGCAGAACACGTTTCTAAGAAAGAGTCACAGAACATATTTTATAATTTTTAGTTTGGTGCAGTGGATAGGCTACTCAAGCCTGTAAGATAAACCTGAACCCTTAGTGTATATTTCAATCGAATCATTTGTATTTATAGTCAGCTGTTAAATTATATGTTTTCGATATCGAATACAAATCCACTTTCACCATGGTTGGTCGCTGGATGGGTCAATCAAATTTGTTACTTCGAGCTCCTCCTGTTGCAAAATTACAGCAAAAAATCCATCTAGCCTGAGATTCAAAGATTAAGTTAATAATAATGACAATAAAATATATGAAATGATTTGACATACATGTATGTTCGTGTGTGTGTGTGTGGATATGCGTGGCATGCGTTTATATATAGATAGGATGCATCACGTAATACACTGAAATGGTTAGTTTCGAATGAAACTATCAGACAACAGCGGATCTTTTAGTACGGGAACCACGTTCCTCCGAGTGGCCTCTCTTTGCCTCCCCCATAGCCACCCCTTTCCACCATTCCAAGCAATGCAAAGAAACTCACCCAGTTTCCACTTATTCTTACCACACAAGTGTTGTTCTATATTTCATAATTGGTTACTTAGCTTGAAACCAACTTCAGATAAGCACGATCGATTCATTTTCTCCCGATCATTTCTTCACCGACAACTGTCCTTCCGTTTTGTCTTGCGTCTGTTTTTACTGACGTTTTACTGGCAACCTAAAGATTCATAAGCTGCGTTCATGCTTTGAAAGGCACGCCGAATTGGGCCAGCGTGGAGGTGTCATTGCCCAAACTCCTCATGTGTTGTTTCAATGTAAGAGCGCCAGCAGTGAAATGTATATAGGCTATAGATGATGATAGATGGACTCATCAACTCAAAGAACGACAGAGCACAATACAAATGACCCACTTAACACTTCCAAAACTCAGATTCGTGGCGATATTTCTTACTTAAAACTTTATTCATGCTCGCATGTACTGAAGGGTAATTCTTGACACGTTAAACAATTTGTCAAATGAAATCAAGCATGAAATGGTAATGAACGAGTCAAAGGTTGAAGGTGGGTGATTAGTGACAACTCATTGCTTCTTAATTTGACTCCGCAATAAGTCACATCACTTTTTAATTTGATGGAGTAAATTTACTATTACATTTTGTAGGTGAGGTAGATCATATTGGTATAACACATAAAAATTTAGAGTGTCCAGTTGGGTATACACTTCCCATAGTATTATTTTACATTTTGGTTTTTGCTGTATAAAGCTAAGCCCTCAAAACCCCTTCGTTATTGGCATTTTCCACCAAGAAGAAGAAAGAAATGGAATCTCGTCTTCGCTTTGCTTAACGGTTTCCATTGAGGCTGAGCGGAGACGTAATAAGTAAATAACTAATTTCTATTGCTTACTTAGAACACTTCTCGTCTCGTCTCGGCTTTGGTGTATTTTCAAAATACCTAATTAGATTTGCAATTACTTAATTTAGCGCTTATGGTGTCAATGAACAATTATAATAATAAATGTAATTTATACTTTTAGTTAATGTCCTTATCGCTAAGCGTTTAGGTCAAAATCAGCCACAATTAATTCTGTAGCGGATTCTCAGAACTTTCTCGAACAAAATTAACAAGTTTAAGAAAATGATACTTTCAAAGTTTTCACATTGTGTAGCTTATTCGACTTATTAAGTGCTTTTAATCGGAATTGTAATAAATTATTTTACAGAGAAAAGTTGTTATCGTTTAGATAATTTGTTATTTATGAGTTGAATTAATAAAAACAGTGTACGTAGGTATATTTGTGCTTTTGAAAAAAAATAACCGTTAAAATTGCAAAATAGTTTTGGAGTTGTTTACAAAGAGATTTTCAATGAGAATGAGCTTCTAATTCCATTAAGTGATATGTCCATTAAGTTCCTCAATTGGTTGGTCAATTTGTCAAGCGAGTGCAACAGTCAGCTCAGTTCTTTTTCTGATTACCTCCATTCATATCGCACCATTCAAACAATAACGAATGTATCAATTGCCAAATGGCTTTAGCACATTTTTAGAAACATTCATTCAACTCAAATTTATTTTAAATTTGTCTTAGTTCAAAAGCAAAAAGAAACGCTGCATAAATCGATATACCTATAGGACACTTCAATAGGCGGTACTTACACTAGAACGTGCCTCGAAAAAGATATTATTTCGCGTGTAAGCCACACCTTCCGATCCGACTCAATCAGATCTGTAAATTATCGGATGAAGCCTGTGTAAAATGTGTCATTTAAACTTTGTTATTGTAAAACGAAATCACTTATCACGCAATAGAGTTCTTTTTAAAGGTGGAACAACGATCTGGTCGCGGGAAGCTGCTGGATACAGATAGCACAGGACCGGGTTCGAATATCGCTGAGCTCATAAGATGATGTTGATCAAACAGACAAGTGAAAATTGATAATATTTATAAATAAGATTCAACTTGATATTTAAACGAAATCTTGTTTTATATTTAAAAACTAATTGCTTGAGTCTTCCTAAATCTTGAATATTTTTTATAGTATTTTGTCCGGTTTAATTTAGTAGGGGTGCTTAAATGAAATTATAAAGAAAGGCTAAAAAGTACTAAATTATAATTGGTAATTTTGTATCATAAATTTCGTGGTTTCACATCTGTCATTTTACGTAATTTTGATAATTATTGATAGATGGCGGTAGTGGCAGATTAGTTTTGGTGTTACAAAGCTCACCGACTAGTAAATTAATAAGATTAATGTCTGCTACAGTTTGGATTAGGTAAGCTTAGCGCAAGAATCCCAATAAGGGAAAAAACTGATTCTCAGATAACGATACCTGTTTTCTTGGTTGCAGAGTAACTATTGTTATAAATTTTCAATAGTACTTTTACAGTTGATACAACTTCTAACAAATTACAGGGTAAATGACATGAAGGAATTAATTATAATAATAAGTGATTTCTTTACAATACTGGTGTAGCTGGTTACCATTCACGATGAAGTAGACTATCTGGACTTTTATATAATAATTAATAGCCAAAACTTTACACTACGTGGTACTTTATATTCATATGCAACTTTTATATGGATTCTATCTTATGAAGATGAGTTCGAATGATTAGTTTATTTCCAATATCGGATGTGATAAAGGATCGGAAGCTGTGAATAATCCATAAATCCTTGAAGATCTGGAATATTAATGCAAATACGTAATTCAAAGTGCTGTATTAATATATAATATATGTAAAAGCTGCGTTTAAGAAAGATACATATTTATTCACACGATACATGAACTGAATGATAAAGTTTAAAAGAACTGTGAAACTGTACTTCGGATCTTTCAGTTCTATATTTTCACGATGGCAAAAAGTGAGCTATATTATCTGGTTGGTTAAAAGGGGATCTTTATTGGATCACTTCTTTGTCCGTCTGTCTGTTATATTCTCAAGACACAAGGTGTCAAGTAGAAATTATTTTGAAATACTCAGGTTTGCTTACACTTGAATCTGAAAAAAAGGTATAGTTAATCAAAGTTATAACTCTACATAATTAAAAGATACAGTTTATAACGCATATTTTAACACTTGCAAGGGAATCAAAATCTAACTTCCTGACGACCGAATCGAATTAAAGCTAGAATTCCGTAAAGAGTATTTTGATCACCAATTTTTTGTTATTATAAACTTCAGCGATGAGTTTTACGTTTAATATCTATGAGTACAGAAAATATTAAAAAGAATTTACTTGTACCTACTTCGGAAGATCGTCATTCGAAAATTAATAAGAGACCCACTTTTTTCTCGTGGCTCGGGCGTAAATAAATCCCTGAAACTTTTTTTATTGTCTGAATAAAGTATTTTTACTTTCATTTATTAGAGTGTGTTAACAAATTGTTATTATCCCAAAAACTAAATCACAAAAAGTTTTGCACTTAGAGCCTAGTCTAGAACCTTGAACCGTGAATTTTTTAAAAATGCGGATAGTGAAGATAATTTTTTGTATGTTTTAATTAAATTTCGGCAGTATTGAACTGATGGCTAAGTGGAATTAAAATATATTATTAAACGTCTCATATTATAATTTTATCTTTCCTTAATACTTCTTTGAAGCAAAAATAGACTATTGCCTTCTCACTCTACCATATGTGTACAGTGTTCCGACATCCATCTAATACAGTGGCTTGAACAATAGATACTTCCATAGAGTTCTCTGATATTGCTTCCGGTAACGCTTCTATTTAGAGTGTTTAGTCCACCATATATATATAATTTCATTAGAAAAGGTATGCTGACATAGAATACTCAGAGATAATCAGAGAACAAATAGGTTTTTAAATACTTTTTTATGCCAATCATCAATCTTAACTGTTCTCTACATAAATGATTCCATGAGCCTTCATCGATTCCAAAATAAAAAAAAGGCCAATCCATACGGTTCTATGCTAACCGCATCTAGTTAGATCGTACTATGTTATGAGACTAATGGACGGGAAGGCTACCCATTGGTTTTGTCGCTCTTCGGAGCCATCAATTCTTGGCTGCCTTGTTTTTTTTATTATACCGGCTAGACAAGTGCCCACCTCCGTCTCCACGTCAATCTCACTCGCTTTGTCACGTATGTGGTACTCAAAACCTGGTCTTGAGGGGAAAATTATTAAAAATTTAGTTGCTAAGCGCCACGCTGATGTGGAAAGCACCCGCGCGCGCATTGTACAGGCTGCCATACTGGGGATTGTTTATTCTGGGCAATTTTGATTGACATAAAACTCGGTCTTATTCTGCTTTGGCAAAAAACAATTCTGCGAAGCGTAGTGAAGTTAACATAGCTAACAGGATCATAGCGGCACAATAAATACCTCATTGTGCCACTATGATCGTGTTAGCTGTGTAAGCTATATATACGCGCGTGATATACACAGTGAGGCGAAAGTCCATAAGCGAATTCTTCTCTGTAAAAATGTAGTGTCGTTATTTCAAAATCTATATGAGTCACATGATGAATGAAGCAGTTATCTTGGGAGAATTATACACAAGCCAGACACTATGCTAAATCAATTTGCTATCGTAATATGAGACCCCTTTTTGCGTGCGTACATAGGATGTCCCTTAATCACCGAGCTTTACTCCAACCGTACTAGAGATTCATCATCATATGATCCGGGTGACCCAGTGCCCCCATTCGGTATCTCGTTTGAGTTTACTCGGGATTTGTCGCCAATTAAAAAACGGGGAAGAGTTATGAATATGCCATCGTTAAGTTGGGGAAAATGAAATACAAATCAAGGTAAATTAAGCTTGGTTTTTTTTGTATACTAAACAAAGGAATCTTACTTGAAATGAATGAAAGCGAGAAAATCTGTGAGGTTTTCAAATATTTGAATAGTTATTCTGTTATTTGTGGTAGAGATAAATCCAAGAAATGAGAGTAGATTAAAAAAAATATGCGTTCTTGAATTATAAGCGGTGTAAATAAATTTGTACTATTGATTTTCGAGAATTGGTTGTATTATAGACTGCATTAAAACGATATTTATCTATTCTTTAAAATTTTATCAATATATATTCAATAAATAATTTATGGGAAATGTTGATACAAAACAAAATTAACCCAATAATTATTTACATTCCTGGTAACAATAAATATTATATAAACTTTTCGTATGTGTCATTATATTCTGCTTAAGTTAACATGTTTTAATAAATTCACCCCCAAAAACAACATTAATAGGTTTTTAAAATCAAACTTCAAACATTTGAAAATTCAATTTCAGTATAATTTATTCGAACGGAGAGATTTCGTCCCTCGTAATTTGATTTCGAGTATTACGTTGAATTGATTAGATGACTTGTAATGCATAATAAGATGAAGTGTGTTTCATATATTGCTTTAAATTAGTTATCAATCGGATTAATTTGGTATTTGCAAAGTATTTCTTTAAAGTAGTCTAGCCTACTTGACTGTATCTGCTTGTTTAAAGGAATGTTTTATTTAAATGTTATATTGTGATTCATCATATATATATAGGCATCCTGTATATGCAATTATAATTAAGAGTTTATTATACACGATGCCTAATACAATAAATAAGGTGATCAAAATACTTTCGAACATTATAAAATTATCACTTCAACCCATGCTCTGCCGTTACCATGGCTGCTAGCGTAATTCGAGGATACTGGAGTAGGGACAGGATTTAATGCTGTGTCAACATATCGAGGGTAGGGAAAAGTCTCAACAAAGATAACGATCGAAAACTTACCGAATTTCTGACGATGTTTCTCACAGGTTACTTAGAAAAGTATCACTCAACGATATCGTGATATGGCTGAATTTTGGTGATTGTGAATCACGATAACCATCGTTTAACTTAACACGTAAGGGATTATAGTAATTGAGTTTTATATGAATATGGAGCTATTTGTTTTAGATTTTGAGTTTAGTTTTCATGAAGTGAGTGATTGAGACTTAATACCGTATAGATTGCCTCAATCTACAATTTTTTATTATGTCTTAAGAAAATCGGTGCCAGACTTTAGCCTTTTTATTTTGTATCAATAAACAAAGAAACAATAGAACAAAGTAGACATAAAAATAAGTATGAAGGAGGAAGGAACTGCAACAATGAGAAGGTAAATTATAAAATTTGTACAAATAAAAATAATAGATATAAAATATGAAGTGACGAGGGAGTATGATGGCGACGAGGGTCACTTATCCCAAATTATGATTTCCTTTATTAAAATATATCAATATAATAAAATTACCAAAGAAATCAAAATTAATTTGATGACGATTAATTTTTATATCCTTGTCCAAATTAAAACAGCAAGCTTAGAGAAACGATCATACATCACATCATTACATACTTAATAAGAAACATCATCAAAAATTACTCCCTTTAAGAATTCTTCATGAGTAGCCTTAGTCGCAATATCGGATCACAGGAATCACAGGATCGCTGATCAAAAAGTGTCAGAAGTAGATTCCACTATTGGTTTTGAATTTGTAGCCTCATTTTAAAAGTTAAGAGTTGTGAATTCATGGTTTTTAATAGCCAACTGGCCTTAATAAATTTTGTAGATAAGTTTGAAGACACGCGAAAATATTCTACAGAGTGTTAACGTTGCGCCACCCTTGTAAGGTTACGTAGCTCTTGGAAATCTTCCGTTGTATCTCTAAACTTACGACCGTAAACGTCTGCTGTGTTTTATTTAAGACCGGTAAGAAACAACAATGTTTCCATAAATATAACTTATGAAGTAACTTTGTAGTTTCTTTGCAAATTTGCTGCATGCTGTTTGAAGCGGAGAACTAGTGGACTGTGAGGATCTCCTAAATAATGAAGAGGCGAGCGAACGATAAAAGTAAAAATGGGTTTATTGTACAAACAGACTACGTAACAAGAAAACAGCAAAAATGGCAAGAAGAAGTATAAAATACAAAATAAGAATCAGTAGTTTGTTCTATACAAGCGGGGAAATATTTATAAGAAAAGGTTTATTTCAAGCACGTCTATTGCAGTTAGGCACTTAAATTTTTATACCCGAGTATACGACTTAGAGGCTAAAATTGAATAGTAAAGCTAAATTTTAGAAAAACATAATTAATTCACATGAAATTGAAATTATATCAAGGTTTTAAATTAACACCTTAGCTGTTTTTAAAAGGCTTTGCTTTATAATTGTAAAGTTCGTTGATTTTGAATGGAATATAATATAAGACGCATATTATCACTTATATTTCAATGCTGGATTCTAAATACAAATAAATAAAAAATTAAGCTGTAAATAATCTGATGACAGCGATTAATCAAAGACAAGTCAATGTATCAAAACACCAACTTTGACTTTAATGTTCCACCATTGTAAAGTTCGTAACAGCTTCGTAACATTCTAGTCATGGACCATTGTGCCTCGGTTTCCTAAAGTTATTAATGATTTAGATTTATTTAGAATTCAAAGCTATCATTAGTCAATACACTACCGAAACGCAATTATTCTGATCCAAATAAGATATCCGAATAATAATTATAATTATTTAGCTTTTATTTCAAAGCATTAGACTCGATTTTCAGTCGTACATAATTGCCTAAATGGTTGTCATATACATACAAAGATAACGCACGATGTATATGATTTTATATACAAATATAGCTTCTTCCATATCTTAAAACTCGATAAAAACTTTTGCAAACTCGGTATTATGAGTCAAATTAACTTTTTGAATTGCATTAATGATTATATTTTACAATATTGAAGTAACTTAAAATCTTATAATTTAAGAGAAAAAGACTTCAGAAAGTTAACAGCACTTCAAAAGAGCTTTACAAATATAAATGACAGTAAACATTTTTGTCGTTTCTCCTTTTGTACCAAACCTCGCAGTTTTACCTTAAATGCAAACATATTTATGACACATTCAGACTGGGATAATGATCCTAGCTGAGGGTGTGGCTTAAATATCGTTTGTAGCTTTGAATGTGTGGATATTTTAAGCGTCGTATACGCCGCAGTCAACTTTGATGGGTTGCTCGAAGCATATAATTACTTCGACGTATCTCATACTTCAAACTGAAATAGCTAAGTAGAACACGTTATCCCTAAGCTAATAATTGCGTTTCGGTAGTGTATTGACTAATGATAGCTTTGAATTCTAAATAAATCTAAATCATTAATAACTTTAGGAAACCGAGGCACAATGGTCCATGACTAGAATGTTACGAAGCTGTTACGAACTTTACAATGGTGGAACATTAAAGTCAAAGTTGGTGTTTTGATACATTGACTTGTCTTTGATTAATCGCTGTCATCAGATTATTTACAGCTTAATTTTTTATTTATTTGTATTTAGAATCCAGCATTGAAATATAAGTGATAATATGCGTCTTATATTATATTCCATTCAAAATCAACGAACTTTACAATTATAAAGCAAAGCCTTTTAAAAACAGCTAAGGTGTTAATTTAAAACCTTGATATAATTTCAATTTCATGTGAATTAATTATGTTTTTCTAAAATTTAGCTTTACTATTCAATTTTAGCCTCTAAGTCGTATACTCGGGTATAAAAATTTAAGTGCCTAACTGCAATAGACGTGCTTGAAATAAACCTTTTCTTATAAATATTTCCCCGCTTGTATAGAACAAACTACTGATTCTTATTTTGTATTTTATACTTCTTCTTGCCATTTTTGCTGTTTTCTTGTTACGTAGTCTGTTTGTACATGTTCTTTATACGGATACGGCTGAAGATCATTAAATTTATATTGCTGAAATTATGGATAAATGATCCTAGACTACTAGCTCTAATAATTTTTATTTTTTAAATTTTAAAACAAATTTATAGTAGTTACATAATATTCTTAACTGCGGGCAGTTTTAGTTTGGGATAAGACAATTTAGACATTATTTGACAAGTTATTGTACTATTAATCTAATTTGAATTAGTGGCCTTATTGTGTAACACAACCTGTATCGATATCTCTCAAATTCGACGATTAATGAAAAATTGCTGGTCGGGTAATAAAGTGACCATAGTGGCACTTATTTTAACAGAAAAGAATTTACTATTAAAAGTAATTGCTATCATTATCATAGAAAATAGTAATTACTTCAAGGGAGCAAATGTATGCTTAATTATTGACAAGACTATATTTCAATCGTAAAATCTACGTCAAACGTTCACACGATATAAGGTTAGCTTCACGAAGTTCCTAGATTGGCGAGTTCATCAAATATTTCACAACTCACGAGACATTTTGAAACTGAACTGTCAGTGCAATAACACCTGACTAAACTCTATCACTCTATCAGATCAATCGGGTTCTGAAATTCGATGTAAACGTTTCAACTCCACAAGAATTTCTGACATCGAGACTTTGTTAAATCCATCTCATATAATACCTGTTAGCAAATTCACAGCAACCTCCGTTATCTACTTGCAAAAACAAAGTAGATAAAGTAATAAAAATGTTACCTTGTTAACCTTAATGTTATTTGAGTATTTTTGCTTTTACTTACGTAATCATTTGAATCTAGATATGTTTCTAGGACCTATTAATATCTTTTTTATCGCTTCCTGTACGATTTTTATTTCTTTTAAATGTGTCTCACGCGTTTTTGGAGTGGTTACAAATTAATTTAGAAAGAAAGTTTGTAACAAATTATTAAGTTTAAAAATAATTCATTCCTATAGATTTATGAAGTGTCAAAAAATGTAATCCTTAAGGGAGTCAATTAGAACATCAAATTAGACAACTTTCTCCATAGAGTCAACATCGCATTGTAAAAAACAGCTGTCCCGTAGATTTCAGTAAAGATAGTATTTATGTTTTTTTTATAGAATAGCAAATTTTTTTTTGTTACCTATTATTGGTTTAGACCTTATTTTTAAAATTTGGCAACACTTTTTAAAGTAGGCATGTATATGAGCTATGGTATGTACTTACTAGGGTATTTTACCATTAAAAACAAAGAAGTTATACCATAGCTTTTCGAACTCTAGTTATAACTGAGATTTTCTCGTCACAAAAATTTTATACGTTTCATTTTTCTGTCATCGATTTAGTATTGTTCAATGTTTTGAACATTTCAATTTGCCTTTAAACCCAACACGGGTGCGGAAGCGGCTTTTTACATAAAAAGCGGCGCCAAGTGGTGACAACATTTTTCGCGCCTACAACCCGCTTCCGAGTTATTTGCACTTCGCTGTCGAAGATCTTGAAACAAATGAAGTGTTAACATTTCGTTAATAATAACAGGTATATAATAATGTAAAACACTATAATTTTTTACCGTGTCAATTTAAGAAAATCATAATGTCATTCATAAGAAATATTAAAAGATATATACCGACGAAGAGAATAAACAAAGACTTTTTTAAATTTATTGTTTTCAAAATTTTTCGCTGTACTTGTAGTACATTGTATACAATTGTATTATTCAAATTTATTAAATCTTGGTCAACCCAAAAAAATCCTATTGATTCCTTGAGAGTTTCGAAATATACATTTTGTTGCGACATAAACGTCCCTGTCTTTTTATGTTAACTTAGAAGTTTGATTTTACCTTAGCGTTAAGAGACTGCAAATTTCAGTAACAGGGTTTTAATTACAACTGAATACTTCCGCGCGTTTCCAAGATAAAGAATTTTGACAGATAGACGGTCAACAAAGTGATATAAGGGTTTCGTTTTTTCCTTTACGAAGATCTAACAATGCCACTTCCATCATTTACACTGGTACAACCTACGTCTGTGTAATATTGTTTGTGAAAGCGCCTTCATTGCTCAGTATTATGTTTTATTCAAGAGTGGCATTTGCTATAAACTAACATGAAATCAGGCGCCATTCTGTTTACCATGTAGCTTACTTGATTGATTTACATGGGAATATAAATCAAATGCAAATAAATTTGATTCATTTCGGTTACGTGATTGAATTCAAACTTATTGCATTATTTATTGTTTTAATTTTATTCTAACCAACTTTTTATTACTGGCAACGAAAGCAGTCGTTCTCAGAATTTTCCGAAGAATAATATATTTTAAATTCACAGTATAAGTAATGACATGTTCTGTCTATAAATGGTTGAAAAAGGCTAGGCTTATGATAATGCATTTGCAGACGGAAAATTGGAATGAAAGTTATTGATTTATATAATAAAAGAGGTAGGTGTAAGATTGTATAACCCTCATTCATAAGCGGAACAGCCGAGCACAAAGTTTCATGAATTTAAATCTCTGAAGGAGGATCTATACATAACTCCGTGTTTAAGCGTAACATACGAAACCTAGCGGCAACTGGGAGAAGCTAAACGCGTAACGAACTTCATGCAAGTACTGCGGACGACGACTTCACAGCGGTCTTTTTTTTAATTGTTCCTTCCTTCACTCTAATAATATCTGTCTTACATATAACATGTAAAAATAAAATAAACGTTAAAGTTTCAACAAGGATCGTAATAAAATTGTCATCGAAGAGCATCATACGTCCCTAATACTCCGTATTTTTTAATATACTTGAATGAAAAAATATTTTACTTTCTGAAGCTGAATTGTAATACACTGAAGCGATAATAGGCATTGGCTCTACCAAAGGTGATAGTTATCCAACTTTAGTTAGTTATATAACTTTCTCTTTATTTCACTTTCAGAGATAAATATAGAATTATTGCTATAAAACTTATAGCAAAATCAGCAGATGTATTTCTATATAAGCTCGTCTTGAAGGTTTAAACTTTATGATATGAGAGTCAATAATTTTTGTTAATATAGACTCAAATATGTAAGGTACTCATATTATCTCGATCAGTATTTCGATCTATCGGAACTCTACCGACAAAATGTACGACAGTTTGTTGCCAATTTTGTTAAATTTTTATGTCAAATTTAATAAAAATTTTAGTGATAGGTTATTCTTGAGATAAACTCTAAAAAGCATTAAACATAAATTAATTCGAAATGCTGACTTGCCAACACAAGAGGAAAGTGTGATAGAGATGAGTGGAAGCACACAGTTATATAAGCGTAAGAAATGAGGAAAATTTCGGAAAACAACAAGATGTCAAAATCAGTTTCCTCCGTTACTTTAGATTTTAAGCCATTTCACTGCCTTAGAGTGAAAGCAACGGGAATAAAGACATTTCAAAAACTTTCAACCTTTCACTTCATCTCTGACTTTCTCATTCCCTGTAACTTGTAAAACTTTGAGAAACTATTAATAGCATTGAAATTTTCATGGAAAGTTCCATAGATAGCCGTCACAATTTGTTCAAATCCCAATTCCTCGCGGGACGTTATTTATGGCCTCCGATGCTCCCTATTTTCCAAGAACCTGATAACAACCCCCTTTTAGTTTGCTCTAATGCTTTTGCAATGAATTATGCTGATTACTAGTGCATTTTTCCTCTTCATTACATATTGCTGAATGATTGCAGCTATTGCAGAAAGTTAATCGGAAGTCAGGTAAGGACTATACTTAGAATTTCTCAGAACTCAATCAAATTCCAAACAATTTAATTTTGTATATCCGACAGAAAAATATCATATCCCACTATCTAAACATATCCCACGAAATTTTTGAGCAGAAGCGTCAGTGAGTCAGGCATGCATGACATAAGTGGGTACTTGAATTGAGACCGCGTCTCACCTAATGCCGTATGTGACTCCCTTGGGCTAGTTTAAGGCTAGCCAAATGATGTTTGGTGGAAGGTTTATGCCTAACAGTTGACTGTTTATAATGCTAACGATATAACTCTTATAATAAAGCTCATAAAGTACGTAATATTTTCAAAATATTAGCCACGACAGAGTTGTAGATGAAAATTCAAAGACTTTTACAATCACTGATGACTTTTTTGTCAAGCAAGCAGAATACGACTATATTGTTGACTAGAATGTAGACTACATTGTAGTAAGTAAATGGTAATGTTTAAAGACACCATCCATATCAAGAAATTACTTAATATTGCGTGAAGGCAATACACCGATACATATACCTATATATATACTGTCTCAAGTAGCATTTTGCGACCATTAGAACTATTACCACCGTTATTATCCATTATCTAGAACTTGAAGTCAATTTTTAGCTGTCTGGTCGAATTGTTGGTATCCTTATCTACTAGCCAGAGGTCCCGGTTTTGAATACAGGTAGGGGCATACATTTGTTTGATGAGAACGAATATAATATGTTCACGGGTCATGGATGTTTGTATATTATTTTGTACATATTTCTATTCAAACTAGCACGTATATTCCGTTATTATCTAGTATATATGAGACAAGCTTAACTTAACGTTCTTAACGCCATTTAACTATGGTTAGAATATGTATGTGTGAGTAAAACTGTTTCTTTTTTAATACGAGCATTATAAGTTTAGTATTCAGAGTTATTAAACGCATTCTCGCGCTTTAATTATAGAAATAATTAAAAACTAATAAAGGAACCCAAAAAATCCCAATTTATTTAAAAGTGGCAGCATCGGCATCACATATGAAAATGGTTTCATGGGAATAACGTCGCGATATCCAATTTTCATAAAGCTTGTTGTTTTACACAGTTACAAAACATTGACATAAATCCCTTTTTCATGAAAATTTGAGAATTTACAAGAAAAACATTATAAATCTGACCTCTAATTACTTAGCTCTAATCCTTATGAAAAGAGGTTTCATTTAAAGTTTATCCTAAAATACAATATGTCTGTGACGCCTGCAATATCTAGCTCATATGTATAAAAGTTGTATAACCTATATATATATATATGAGCTAGATATTGCAGGTGTCTTTATGGGATAACTGTCACGTATTTTTTTGTTGTATGACATCTTTTTACTTGGATTAGTTATTACACGTTTCAGTATATCTTGGGAGAGTTGGTCGGTAAATATATTATTAATCATTATAAAGGTGGGTTGAATCACTGTGAAAAATTCTTAAATGATTCTTCATATTTTTCGTCAACAAAGAGTATAGCTTTTAACTGCTTCTGTGGTCTAGTAGCAGAGACCACCCAGATCTGGAGATCCTTCAATTCCCAGTGCTGCTTCTTCTAAGTCCACATGGCAGCAATGACCTTCTTACCAAAGTCTGCTGTCATAACAATAATTTTAACAGCATTGTTCTCTTTAGCAGTTGGGAGTAAGATAGCCAGTTCCACTGTGGTTGAGAAATACGGGTGAAGTCGATTTTCAGCCTTATCTTTACTTACCAGGAGTTGAGATGAAGGCCAAGAACTAACCCGTTAAGAATAAATAAAACAATTACTTTGAAAAGCTGCATCAATATTACCATATAATACCAAAGCTCTTTCTAATTTAGATATATCATTTGTCTCTTTCTGTCTTCCTTTTTTTATTGTAATAATCTTGATCAACTTCCATAAATAATGGCAATATCTCTTTTTCATTTTTTGACTTGAAAATTTCGGCCTTCAATCATAGTGAAAGAAGAAGCACCTTGATATTTACAGACTTTAATTACTCGTATAACTAATGCCCCGGTGTGCCTTGCTAATAGATCTTCGTAGATAATTAGATACAAACTAATATACCAAAATTCTCATCGTTGAACTGAAATAAATTAAGCATGACATTTAATAATTACATTAAGTAGAAATTTACGCGTCGGTGCTGATGTTTAGTAATAGCTAACGCCTGAATATACTCATAGAACGTTATTAATATCGCGCATAAATTTAATTTGCTTTCTCTAAATAAGTGCTATGTTTTAGTAAATAGATTTGTTAACACATGTACATAAATAAACAACTATTATTATGTGTTTAAATATTAAGATCGCAATTTACAATATCATTAATTTCACATCTATTGATTCTGCACTATTAGTCACAGTTACAATGGTTTTTATTATATTGGCAATGGATATAAGTACATTGAATGCTATTGCTAATCATAAACAATTTAAGAATTCATAAGTGCCTTCCAAAAAAGGTAGACGGGAGTTTGACCCGCGAGATCATATATGTGAAGATGGTGCGAGACAATATGTGCAACCACTAATCTGGTTAATAATTTTAGAAGAAGATTTTATTTTCACTTTGATGCCCTGCTAATAATTTGGTTGTCTATGAATGTGTTCTTACAGATGCAAAGTACAGTTTTTTCTATTATTTGATAGTCAAGTTTATATCCATGAAGACTGTGCTCTACCTGAGGTTTTGGCTTTCCGAGAAAGCGAACATAATCCTCAGCCACCACTTGAAACTCCCATAGGAAATTGTTATTTTTTGATTTAGGGGCAATTTTATTGCCTTTTCTACAAAGAGGCTCAATTGACGTGTTGTCGGACACATTCAGAACAATTTACGAGAGTCAAGAGCCGCTTATGTGATTCCTTCGAAGTTATATTGTACTTGATGCTGTATTGCACATATTGTAGAAACTTATCTCTTATTTCTTGCTCTAAAAAATCATATAACAAACGTAATATCCAAACTTTTACTATCCCTGCAATTTTTGGTTCGCTTTAGGAAGTACATTCAATTGAGTGGAAATAAGGTTTTTACGGTTCCATTTGACTTAGACTGGAATAATTGGCTCGATTAGGTTTTTATAGTACATTTTCAAAAACTCTCGTCCCTTTCCCGGTCCCATTAACTGCAATCACTTTCACTCCCTGCGTTCGGTCTTTTGGAGGTTGAGCTATGTCCAGTAGGTGTTTATATATATCTCTTTCTCACGAAGAATTATGCCCTGAAGTTGAATGTATATGAGCTGGGGTTCCATTAATTCTATTAGCTTTGCTGCACATCAATTAAGTGATTTTACGAACGTAAATATATCACGTTGCCTGATACGATTGTCAGGAATTGTGTATCGGTGGTTGTAGATAACAGTCACTGAGTCAGGAAAAGCCAGTTTAGCAGGATATTTGATTTTTCTAGTCGACTATGTGTCAGTATCTCGTTAGACTGGTTCAAAGAAGGCAGCGATGAATTGCAAAAATCTTGCTTCTTTGGTCAGACGTCATAATCTACTACAGCTTTCTGTACAATTTGAAAGTGAGTCAGTATTTGATTCTCCATAAGCTCAGCATCCAATCCTGAGAATTGTCGTAATTTCGCCAGCGGGCTAGCCTCCCTTTACTGATTAGGTCGGAGTACGGAAAACAAAGCAAACTATTAATATTTCAAATGATTTGAACGATATTTTTCACGTGATTATAGCAGATACAAAGTAAAATAGCATATTGTCTGTGAACTATTTTCGACAGGATATTGTGTCTGAACATTTTGTCAGCTCAGGCCCGATTGAGAAAAGTGATTTCGGTACATAAATCAATTTGCCAAATGGCTCTTACCGGCATTGTGTGTCCACTGTACGAACAGGAGCAATTTATGAATTCACTCAATAAAATGAAATGATGTGATGTATTGTTTCGTGGCTTAATATCGCATTTTACGCACAATGCGTATTTTTTTCTGTGGCATTATGGTAGGTAGTACAAAGCACTTTTACTGGATCTGAAAATAAAAAATAATATTAATTTAGAAAATTTTAAAACCCGGTTGAATTTATTTATTAGCGACATACTACTTTCTTATAAAAATAATAGGGCCCAATACCCTTTTATTGGTATAAGTTTGGTAATGGTCGGTTCGTTTCAGCGGCAAAATTAATTATGTCTTCATAGAAAATGGACACAAAACCAAATTACTACTAAAATACGACTAAAAAACGACGTTAGTCTAAGATATTTTTTATTGGACAGCTTCTGTCCTTCAAGTCTTAACTATAATGTAAGAAGTATAACATTTTGTTTTACGATAATGCGATATTAAGAGCTATAATTTTGAAAGTTATTTAAAGATTAGTTGAATTCTACAACTTTTATTACGTTGTTCCGTGCGATAAGTATTTGCGTAATTAAATGAATTTAGTTAGTTTTCGAATTAGACAGCGGGCAAGTTTAAGGGCCTAATTGGTATATAGTTTCTTGTAAGCTGTTTAAATTCAGTTTTTTCCTTATTACAAGCAAGGCGAGGGAACTCAATCCTATAGTCCTTAATTGGCCAAGCCTTAAATGATTATTTTTCTTTACTATCTAATGATAGGCGTCGCTATTATGAGACGAGAATCACCGGATGATAAGTAGTAGAGGAGTCCATATCTGAAGATAACTAGTGAAGCATGCGACATACTGCCCTAGCCACCCTCACCTTGCCGGCCCAAAAAGTGCTTGCTCGTATTTTTATCTACAGACATAAGGATTCTGTAAGAGCTTCACTTTCTATTGTTTCTGCAAATAACTTAGCACATTACATATGATTTTATTTTCATTTTTAGTGTTAAAAACTTTTTATTCATAATTTTGAGTGTTTATTTTCTAAAGTAAAAGTGAGGTGAGGGGCCGTCAGTATTAACGAATTGCTTATCTGTTTGTCGTTTATTAAAAATACTCGAATAACTGTAGGAAAACTATGAAAAAATGGTTATAAAATTTGAAGGTTGCCCTTAATTCCAATGGGGTCCCCACAATCAGAACCTGGGGGTGCTAGTGGGACTAACTCAGGAGTATACTCTATAGAATGAAAAAAAAGTTCTGAAAATTGGTTCACAATTGACAGAGAAATTTCGTATTAACAGAACAAAAAAAAACAGTTCAATTGCGAAGCTAATCCTTTTTTCAAGTCCCTCATGAGGCGGGACGACATAAATATTATTTTGGTAAGAATAACCTTGGCTGATTTTTTATTTAATTTGCATCATAATAGTCAGTCTTGTAGTGTTCTATTTGTTTAATTAAAGAACAGAAACATATAAATTAGTAAATAAAGAAGGTAAATGCTATAGTCAATGGTCCCTATACAGTTATTGGCTTTTTCAATTTTAATATTCATAATTAAACTCGGTAACCAGGCAGACGAATTGGTGATTTAAAACGAAATCAGTTGCAGCACTTTTATTATCTATCAATACGTTTTAACAAAAATTTAAAATGATTGGTGGATCGGTTCTTTTTTTATATGTGTATTTTGGGGCGAGGAACAAACACAGATAATTTTGTTAAAATAATATTGTGGCTGAAATATTTTGATATGTTATTTTAGAACTGTGAATTTTAGTAACATTAATACAAGCTTTTAGAAAACTTGAACTGTTTGTAGGTAAGTAAGTAAGTTCTTTGTCAAAATTTGCAAACCATTTTTTCGATAGGTAACCAATCCAGATAATTTACGTACTTACATGTTTAGTTCTGGTGACAATACAATGTGTAATACTCAAATTATTGTAATAAATTTAATATGGCCGCCGCTCCAAGGTGGCGGATTATATTAAGCTATAAGAATATAAACCACTAATACATTTAAAGTAAAAATACAAAGGTGATATTTTTTTTTGTATAGGTAGTATAATTTGTGATGTAGATTATAACGGATAGCGTACCATGCGGATTAAAATGTCACTAATTATTTTTTTGTTTCCGGTATTGTTTAAGGTTTCATTTTTTTTAATATAAAGCACAGCAAATGATAAGACACCACCTGATGATAAGCAGTAGACGAGTCCACATGTGAAGACAGCTAGTGAAGCATGTGACATTCTGCCCTAGCCCTCACCTTGCCGATCCAAAAAGTACTTTTTCACGCCTATTTTAAAGGAACCCATGTTATAAGAAGGAGGGAATACGTGTGCTGCTTAAATAAAACCTTATTAAAGTGCGTTGTAATACAATATATATATTATTATATAAACTTTTTTATTCACTACAACGAAATTTTGTGGGCTAAGCTGACGAAAGTTTCTTCAAGCCTCATTTTTTAAATTATTTTGAATAGTTTTCTTTAATAAGTAGAATAGTTTTACTTCAGCATCTATACTAATGTATAGATGCTGAAGTAATGGTCTATTACGATACTTCCCGATTTCGAAATGATATTTTGAAAAGGTGGTATGTTGACTGTCTTGGATGCCAAGTTTAATTATATAATATTTTTATTTTTCATACCAAAAGATAGGTTAAATATCAGATTTTTTCATCTAAGCAGACATCGCCAAATACCTTTAACAGATAAAATTATGTTGCGAAAGTGATTGAATGATATACATCGTCAATTCACCTTCATCATGTGTCAACAACCCCATTACACTAAGTACATCAATAGTGGCCTATTTTTGCAAATGGGACGTGATTTATATCTTTAATATTTTACTATTCTAAGTAAATAATCACTAAGTAAGCTTTTCATGGACTTCATCAAGCATCATAAAAGCATTTTGATGGCTTTACATAGAAAAAAAAGAGATTTTTTATCGTTTTTGAGTTTTAATTACAATAAATAATTATATTGAAAACCCTATCTTATCGGATCCCTTTAAAATACTGTGGGAACTGGACATATGAGTGAAACTCAGTTATAAAGGGAATTATGTTTTTACTTCCTGGAATGAACCCTTTTCGCTTTGAAAAATTCACAGACACATCCTTCATGCCTGAAATGCTCTTATGATAAATGATTGTAATACGTAATCTTTTTAACATAATTAACTACCGCTCTTTTAGGATGGCGAATAAATTTTAAGCTCACGCTCTCAAAATATTAAAATTACCTTCATTAAAAGTTCATGTCTTTAATTATTTAATTTTAACTATTATTATAAATATATGAATATTACATTATTAGCTTCATATTAATAATAATATAATATATATAATTCCGTTATAAGAACAAGTACTATTTATAAAAGTAATTATATTCTTCAATGTTCGCTTTCATAAGATTATATTCATTTCAATTTGTTGAAATGAATATTTTAATACTATATTATGCAAGGTGACGTTGCACTTAAGTACGATGCATTATTCTTACAAGATATACAGAAAATTATATAAGAGTGCCTATTTGTATATTTAAATTAGTGTGTGATGTGTATTCGTTTGAGAACGCTTTCCGTTTCCACATTATCTAAATATAGTATACGCCTGTGAACAGCTGCCAGTAACGAGTTCTGTTCCATTCATGTTTACTCTTTGTATTCCTAAATCAAAATATTTAGTCTGAATTACGTTATATCTTTATCGACTAATGTATGACACAGTATCAAACAAAATAAATTTAGCAAATGCTGGTAACATTGTCTTTCTTTATAACAATATGAGTAGTTATATGAAATTAAAACGCTAATATGAAGGCTAAGTATATAACGATTAGCTGGAAGATTCAGAATAGTTTAATACTAAACTGAACTAAGTCAAAAATCATTTTCCACTTTGACTATATTCTTAAAAAAAGTCAAAAATGTATTGTGATTTTGAGTAAACCTTTTTTTGAACGATGTTTATATATATGTGAAAAAAGGGATAAATAAATGAATAAAGGTATAGAAAAATTGGTTATTATTTTTATTTCAGTATTGTAGTATTTAATTCTAAAGTTCTTTAATTAAAACTTACACTTTCTTTAAACGCTGAGATTAAACTAATTTCACATCCTATAATATCCTGTGAAAGAATTAAGATCGTAGAATCTCAATTACATAAGTGTTCTTTCGCTGATGATACGATAATTCTTCACTTATCCGAAACAGAATAATAATATTTCGCATTGCGACAAGGCAGACTAAAATACGCAACAATAAAAAAAGCCTCGAAATAACGACCTTTTTATTTCGGCCACGAAGAGTCATTACCTCGGGAGGTGACGACAAACTCAAATCTGTTACATTCTGGACGAATTTTTATGATGTGGGTTCCGTAATCTCGTCAATGTTAATAAAAAAATATTTATTTAATTTATATCATGAGAAAATAGCCTATAGTAGACACAGATCTATTCAAATGAAAGAAATACGCTGATACAATGGGTTGAGGCGTTGCGGTTGCCATAGCAACCGTGAGTAACGTGATGACAATTTTTGATTGTCATACTAACTTTGCGTCAGTAAAATTAGCTGATATTTCAAAATAAAAAATCGAAAACAAAAATAACGTCGTCATTACAAATTCTATGAAAATGATTACGAACTTATTTGAGATAATATCCCGTATTGGTTCAAATGAGATTCGTGTAGGAGCAAGCTTTGAGCTCGATTTATTCAAAATGATATTTTTCTTTCCAGGAAACATCATATTGAATCTCAGCAAATCCATAATCGTCTCTTCAATCACAAAACTAGATGTTTTTGTGAATAAATACGAAATAACATTTCGGTTTCGTCTCTATAGACAAATATTTACCTATCTCATTGCATTGTACTAATGAATAGCGATCTGGAATCCTTTGAACGATAAAGAAAAGTGTCTCTCTCGGGAAATGGAATTCGAAATCACAAAAAAGCTGCGTGTAATGAAACTTTAAAACGAGGGTTTTTCTATTATTGGCTTTTTTAAATTCTGCTGTTTACATGTCCAATAAGGCCAAAGTTTATGGGCCATTTTATAAAAAAAAACTTTTTATACAACATTTATCTAACATAAAACATAATTATATTTTATTAGATTTGGAGTTTTTGTGGGAATATTGTTTATTTCTCATAAATATCTACAGCCAAATGCATTAAATATCTCCTGTTTAAATAGGAGGTATTAATATAATGATAATTTTTTCGTTAATATATATTACCTACATTCAACAGTGTAACATAAGGTTTTAATTTTGCTTACGCTAATGTGGTTTTGTAAAAACCAAAAAGCCACCCGTATTAACTGTAGTGTGAGGTATAGATGACACCTCAAAAATATGTAATTTTTTTATTTCAAAGCACCACATCAAAAACTCTAAGGTCGTATGGCGTAAAATATTCTCTTATTTTTTTTATTTTCTGGTGACAAGTGACCTATATTATTCAGGTTAGTACTTCGTAAGTGCCTACATCTATGGCACCATGTACGCTTTTGAAACTCGCGGAACTGTAGCGAGGGCATATTTGACTAGTCAAATGCTGATGATGATTGTTAAACAGTGATTGTTTTCAAAACTATTAGAAAGTAATACTCCATCTCACGTGATCCTTATACATTATAATTTGACGTAGAGAACCCTAGGAAGAATACAGCTGTCAAACTGGTCGTGCATATTCAAGAGATACATCGCTGGCTACATCAATCAACGGAGGAGTGCTTATCAAATTTGTTGGCTGTCTCGATGTTGCATATTCATATATTTGTGACATTAATTTGTAGTCTATCTAAATTGGAGAAAGCTATAAGAGAGCGCTAGTAGGTGATATTTATACATCACATATATCGGTAATACATTATTACACTATGAAAACAATATTTTATTGGTTGACAGCGAATTAATTTATACTTAATTAAAGTTGTTGTTTAATATGCGGGGTATGTTATGTAGCGGGGTATGTTTAATGTGCGGGGTTTTTTAAAACTTAAAATTTCACACAACGGTCAAATTAATTAGAACTAAAAATAAGCAAGTGTTAGCTTATTTTTTTGTAACTAAGAACTCTAGTCGAATAAAAAAAATTGCAGAGTATTTCAAATGTCAATTAATTACATTACATTTTAAATGTCAATATTTGGGTCTCTTGCTCGATACTTTTGTAATTTTATTGTTTTCTATTGTTCAATGTCCTTAAACTTAAAACCGCCAAAACTATATCAACAACAAAACAAATTTCATATCTTTTTTTATTATTTTCAAAAACAAATAAAAGTTGTTTTTGTTTTTAAGCTTAGATTGTTCACGCTTATATTAAGCAAAAAGGCCGCCTGTCGTATGCATACGTTTTCTTGTAGTGTTGTTTTATTTCTAGAATTTGAATGCATAAAATAATATTTGTATTGTATTGCACTGGTCTGATATTTAAGTATTCCACAGATTATTTTCATTCGCTTATAAGTGCACGGATACAAAAAAATACGTATCTTTTTAAATAACGACAAGAAACCTAAAAATAACCGAACAATCTTCATAAAGACTCCACTCCCAAGGAAGTGGTACCTCGTTGGGGATCACTTGATTCAAAATGACGGTTCGAAGGTCGCGAGACACAATCTCCTTTGCTTTGCTTTCACGTGCAAATGTACCGAAGACTATAAAAACCGATTGATAAGAAAGTAGGATGACAATTTTATTGCTTGCAGGCTTCGGGTAGAGTATGTTCGTATTTTATTCTTTTTTACTTAAAGGTATTGTGATGAGTAACTATGGTCAGATTGGCGAAATGTCATACCTTCCATTTTTAAATTATTCTATTACAGTCTAAACCTACCTTAATCGAAATGATAATTGAGATGATTGCCTTCCAAATCATATAATATCACTGAATAAAATTAGTTAGGCGAGGTCTATAAACAGTGAAAAGTCATTCATTTTTATATGACGAGTTTGACAATAGGCGAGATTCCTACTAACTCATAATACTTAATCTTAGTATCTCTAGTCATTTTTAAGGCTACCTTTTCTGAGCTATTGTTATTTATTCCATCCGAGTTACTCGACTTCACATTATAAGACGTTTTGTCTTCAACATCCTACAATTTGAACCTTAATACCCTAGAGCTATCATTGACTTACAACAAATCCGCTGTGGGATAGAATAAACTCGCGTAACTACATCACTGAGTGACAAGAAACATGTGTAATATAGAATTGTTTAGAAACAAGAAGATATTTATTTATTTTTCTTGGAAAGTAATAAGGCTTTATTTCGTAGCTAAAATATGAATAAAATTATTGTTAATACAATATGAAGGAAACGTACTTGGTATATTGAAGATAAAGATTGATAAGATATTGATTCTCTAATATTATATTGTGTCCTTTTAATTGGCTTTGTGTGTACATAAATTGTTAAATAAATAAATAAATAAGATAGATAGATAGATAAAACATTTATTTCCATCTCTACATCACACACAATCCATCCAGACAGTACATAGATAAAAGAAGAATAAGACAAACATTTTATAATAAGGTATTAAAGACCTTTGTGTGCGCTGCAGAAGTGCAAAAGGGTCGCAACTCAGTGACTAATTTTGTACACATCAGGATGTGAACAAAGCACTGATATTCTGCTACAACCCGAGGGCTTTTTAAAATTAAATTATAGATAGAAAAAAACAATTAAATATTAAACGTGTGTACATTATATTTCTAATAAAGTCTATAATTTAAATTTTAGAAAGTAATTAAACCTGACCAAATTAATACAAGAAGAAATTAATACAAGAGAAGAAAGCAGGGAAGTGAAACTATAGAATCTGGTGCTCCTTTGTGCTGATTTTCCACCATAGTCTACTGTAAGCAGTTTCAATATCAACAACAAAATACACATGAAAGCGGCATTTTAAAAATTTGAATTAAGAATGACTTTTTAGTAACGATATTTACTTGGCCACTAAACCGACTTTTGATTTAATTTATTTTATAACTACCTTAATGTAGCTTAGAATATTAAACTACATAAACTACATCTCTAATCAAACTATTTATATGGTTACTACATAAGTAACTACATAAATAGTTTCATATAAAACGAATTATATATAAAATTAATATAAAATCATTGAAGTAGGCAGCATTATAATGCGTGACCTTTTTCAAGTTAATAAATAAACTATCACGACGATTAAATTCCCAAAACTCTAATAAATACGCTCTATTAAACACAATAGGAACCGGTCTACGAACAAGAATTATAGAGGAAAGAGAATTGCTTTGTGAATACCAGTCTTAAAAGCCTTCGCTACTACAATAGGTCAGGTAACAGCGAATAAAATTACTTTCATTACCTTTGCATTGATTGCATTTATTCTATTATGAAACGTCCTTGTTCGTCAAATGGTTTAAAATTGTATCTTTAAATTATCCTTAGTCAAGAGTATCAATGTTAGGCTGGTGGTAGACTGGCTATGATTACATATGAAGGGAGAATAGCTTGTGGAATAGGCTTGGGAGGCTTTGGGCCGTATTATCTAAAATTATATTTAAGTTCAATATATTCCGTTCTTTCATAATATTTTAGGAAAGTGATAACAAGAATTGGACCTACCTATTGCAAAAGAAAAGGCGGCTTAGATTAGAATGGATTCCATTTTATTTGGTTGATATAAAGAAAATGCGTTGTTCTTCAAAGAGTATATTAATTACAATTTGTAAGTTTGTATACAAGCAACATAATATGAGCTAAACACAAAGTATAACATTAAATATTTACATTTACGGGAAGGTAAGCAAACAAACATAAATTAGTGCACAGAAAAGAATTAACTTTTATATAAAATCTCAAAGGTACTGTGATGACCTCAGAATCCGTCCTGAACTTGTGCCAGCGTAAGCAGGCATAAATATAAACAGTGACAATAACATCTGTTAGTTGGGAGGATACTTGGAAAATGAAGTTCTTGAACGGCTCAAATGAATAGTATTAATTCAATCTTCAACATTAGTAATTTATTCGAAAATTAAATAACATTTTGTTTGGTAAAACATACGTGTGTAGAGATGTGAAAATATTTGACATCAGAAAACTAAAAAATGCGCTCAACCAGAAAACAGTTTTTTGAACTGCGCGCGTAGGGTATTCAGTGTTGCTATCGCTGAAAAATGTAGAAAATATTACCGCGTAGACAATATCAAAATGTCTAATCAAGAAATCACTATACTGCAGGTCTCCACTGCATATTGTCAACATATCGTATATCATTTGACTCCAAATATAGACTTTTGTCGGCTGTGCTGAGAAAATTTAATGTCTTTCTACCAATAACTATTTCAATTTAGTGGGAACTCAATGGTACAACCAAATTTTTAAAATTTTATTACTCGGAAATTGTAATTTCGAAAACTACCTATTTGTTAACGCCAACGGTTGGAAAATTGTGAAATTAACTGAAAACGTAATTATAGAATTAATTAAAATTACAATTCTGGAAAACTGAAAATAACTAATGGAATTTAGCGAAAGTTGCTTAAAGCTACAACCACAGAACATTCAAACATAATGGCCTTTTCAACAAATATATTCCTTTCGATGTCTCTTTTCCCATATATGCCCCATATATTATGTCATTATTTGTTGTATATCTCTCCTTTGATTAAATTAGTATTGGTACACGCCCCTCTGCCTTTCGTTGTCAATTTTCCCATATATGGGGCTGCTGGAAGAGATTTCTTATAGAAATAAGCAGTACCTTTGTACAATTTTCTGTTATTCTGTTGTGCCCTTTAAATTGTCTTTGTGTGTACATAAGTTTTTCAATAAATAAATTTAAGTACAGGTCGTTTCAATTGCGAGTCAAAGTGGAATATAAATTTACAATGCACGTAAGAAAAGAAAACGTTTTGGAAAGTTTACTAGTGAGTAATAAAACACAAAATATCTGAAAATAAATATAGTATAATATGACCACGGAAAAATACTTATGCACTGGTTTTGTTATAATTGCAATCCAGTATTGGGTTTGGCGCTATGAAAAACGGTTTGCTTATAAATAATTTCGTTGAACCGAAGACGGTATAATTTAAAAAAAGAATACTGAAATAAAAAGCTGTTTATCAACAATGAAACTATTTGTGATTAAATTACTAATAAGGGTTTTACAACCTTATGTAAAACAGTAATTTTGTAGATAATGGGAAACTAAAAATGCCTTAATATTATGAACAACAGATAAGTTACAAGTACGATACGTAACAATATAATCGGATAGGTCGGTAGATATAATCGAAGAGTTTCTAGTATCCATGACATAAGCTCTGAATTATGCTTAATTTGTGCTAGATAATGTGAAAATGTTATTATTTATACGCAAAAAGCTTTTGTTTTAAATCCCATATCGTGTAGCTGTTATATATCTGTCAGTTTTTTTGACATTTGATCTGATAAAAAATGTTTAAATATAACTCTCAACAAGTTTCATCTTGTAGTTAAGACCGCAATATAAATGGTTCAGTAGCTTAGGCGCTTATTGCGTGCAAACCGATAGACAGGAAAATAATTTTTTTTGTGTTTTTCTTATTTCTTATCTTATAGCTCCGATTTAGTATTCGTTAATAGTATTACATCTAAAGACACGCTGATTCGCGGGAAAACTCTCACACATTATCAAGCAAAAATTAATCATAATTAATAGCTTGTGTTATGGATAATATATATTTATAAATATAAGATATATACGAAATAATTATACAATCAACGATGACTAGTGACCAAAATTTGTACTTATCATATACCCCAACCAGGATAGACCTCAGTCAGTTTATGTACTTGCGCACTATAATTACCTACAAACTAGCTAAATTATGTAATTCTTCAACGCTTTTACTTTGTAGCGTCATATTATAATATATTATACTTCTGACTCTTCGAAGTCTGTAGTAGTCCCTTGAGAGTTTTACGAATAATGTATGAAGGAATCGAGTGTTCCTCAAAACGATCTGCGAATCGAGTGAGCTCTTGAGCCCTTTCTTTATCGGAGCTTATGCAAAAAATATTATGTTTGTATGTACATAGATCTTTTGTGTTGAGCTTTGTCGATAATTTTTTTTATCTATCTCTTTTTATCAGTAGGTTTGTTGGTAATAGGTCGTTATTGTATGAAAATATAAGGATAAAAGGAAATTAAGACACATGATTTTTAAAAATGTAATTTTTTGCGTATGTATTAAAGTAATACTATAACCAATAAAAATTACTTTTTTTTTATATAAAGCACAGGAAATGACTCGACACCACCTGATGATAAGGAGTAGAGGAGTCCACAATGTGAATCTTCACATGTGATATACTGCCCTAGCCACCCTCACCATGCCGGCCCAAAAAGTGCTTTTTCACGCCTCTTTTAAAGGAACCCATGTTATAAGAAGGAGGGTATACTTATCGTAAACGAACAAATCTTATTCTTATAAATTTAAACAGTCGTTTTAATGCACAAAAAGGATTTGTTATTGCCTTTCACAAATCATAGTTAATCTGCGCCAACCCACAGTTTATCTTGGATTTGTAAATAGGCATTAGAAGCTTTAAGCCTTTCATTTGTTACTAGCCTACCAGCGAGCTCACATACCATATAAAATCGACTGTGTTCTAAAAAACTTAATAAAAACAACGACTGAAATCAATGAAACCTTTATTAATTTCATCGCAAATCGACGATTGCGCCTGTTTTGGAGGCCTTCACATTGAAGAGTGATGAGCTGGGTTATTTGAGCCATCTCAGCTCCTCCAAGAAGTGTCCCTACCCAAAACGTTGCTGAAAACCTAGTTACATGAAAAATTAGGTCATATTTGATTATTCACGAAGAATTAGGTCCTATTTTCAATCACTCTAAAATTGGAACTGAAATGAGGTAATTTGTATTTTCCGCTCACACTCTGAAGTTTGATTTATTGTTATATAATCCATTTCATTAAATTTACAGCGAATTTGATATAAAGCGAGAGTGTTAACTTAAGTTATGTGAACGTTACACCAAATTAGCTTTTGGGACGCAAACTAAGTTTAATACTACCCATTAATGTTCAAGAGAAGATCTTCTTAGAGTTTGGTGTAAGTTAATAGCGATATAGTTGTGTAGATGTTTTTTTTCATTTTCGACTTGTGATAAATAATTTCAAGAAACATTTTAAGTGTTTAGCTATGTACATTAAATTTTAATGTCGTATAATTTAGGATATAGGATTATATAGGAATATATTATTAAAATGTATTTTTGATGGTATTAACTTAATCATAGTGCACGACGGCCTGTTGAGTTATGTAGTGCGTTTATATAAATATAGATAATATATATATATATTTATTATGCTCACTCGAGTGTCAGCCGCAAACCCGCAGACGCATCGTTGGTAGGCCTCCCACAAGATGGACTGATGTTTGATAAAAGTCGCGGGAAATGGCTGGATGAAGTCAGCAGGAACATGCGATTTGGAGATCCCGGGGGGAGCCCTATGTCCATTAGTGGACGTCTCTTGTCTGATATGATAATGATGATGATCATGCTCACTTAAACTTATAATTTATCGTACATTTATGCATACAAGATAAAAGATAAATATAAATAGAGATATGTATAAGAAACCTTTGAAATAATAACCAAATACTCCGTGCACATACAAAATTTTCGTCATATTATGTCATACTGGGATACGAATAGATGCTTTAGTAGCCTGACTTATCAAGCAGATATGTACGCTATGATACTCCATAGTCTTATGGACGGTTTTGCGAAGAATCGGACAACTTGATACCGGTGATTTTATTCAACTTTGTTTGCAATCTTTGGTTCGCTACAATCTTTTCAATTGTACCATGAAATTTTATTTCAGTATTATTAGGTATGGATAAGGGCGATGGTTTTTACCTAAAGCTTATTTTTACGCTTACAAGTAACCGTTTGTCGTGCAGCGCTGCCTAAATTGATTTTCTTAAGCGTCTTTTAGTGTAATACTCACAAGATTATTTGACACGTAAAATCAAAAAATAGCTGACATTGTTTTTTACCTTTGGTCTTGAAGAAGCGATTTTTTATATATATTCATTACAGTGTTTCTATTGTCTGTACCATTTGTTTTATAGAATAGAGTCCTTAATTAAAGCTGGATATCAAGAATCTATCTACGGATAGTTTCAGCAAAATTTTGTAACAAAGAGATTTCGTAAAAGAATTTATATATTGTTTAATATTCTTGCAAAAAAGGGCTTTGTGATGACTGCTAACGCCAATTATCCATAATTGGTGATACCGCCTTCATGGTGTTTTTATACCACTTTGACAATGTTGCCGAGGATGACATGGTTGTCAGATTATAATGTTGATTCAAGAGATGGACACATTAGCTGTACTGTCACGCCTTGGTATAATTTTAATAGCATGTAAATATTTTATAATTTGATATTTATTTTCACATTGCGGGTTCTAATTAGCTGGATTATTGAAACCCACGAATAAATATTAATTAATTTCTGAAAAAAATAATAAAAAATAAAAACTATTTAGGTTATAACCTCTACTTTTCGAGAGACACAGAAACATGAAAATCCGTGAAAATGTTACAAAACCAACAAATGTAAGAATTAAAAATAAATTTCAAAATACATATCAGTGTCTAATGTGTGTATATGTTGTTAGTGTTAATTAACGACTATTTTATTAAACAAATCAATGCAGCATAACTGAAATTTCGTGATCAGAAAATATGCGTAAAAAACAAAGCATAGAAACAGCTTTCTATGTTTTGTTTTTTACGCATATTTTGTTTTATTTGTTGAAGTAGATGGTTCTTATTGCGACAGAGTACCTACCATTAACATAATGTGAAAGTGTTGATTTAAATTATTTTTACATTTGACAACGTGAAAATGTGAAGTAATTCGCCAGTGTTTTTATAATTAACTTACTCTGATGGCTCTTAATGTTATCGATATCTTAATATAGTATTGAATATCACAAGCAATAATCAACGATTCATTCTATGAAGTAATGAGGGTAATTACCGAGTAAACTGATAGGCGCTATTGCGTTACAGTGGCTTAATTAAGCGTAGGTAGCATATACTCCGATGTTATTGTTGGCTTAATAATCTTAATTAGGCCCATGTCCCGTTGCCAACATAAAAAAAAAGTTATTTCTATCTTTTATTCCAATTCAATATGAAAGGTATAGCGCCAACTAACATGACTTTTAGGAACGTCATGTTAGTTGGCGCTTAAACGATTCATTAATTTCGGCATAAATGGCTAAAATTCGTCATTTTATAAACGTCCAACTCTTGCTGTAACTACTTGTATACAAAATAGTTCACTTGTTCGTACAAACCTTTGAGCTTTAAACTGATAGTAAAACAAAATGTATATTTCAAAAACAAAGAAAAAATACAAAAATACAAATATGGAATTATACAAGAACTAGCTAGTTTGCAACACATTATAATAAGTACAATCAGAGATAACTTCTTATCAACTAATACAGCTTGCTTGATTTACACATGTCACTATAACCTGTAGAGTAAATACATATTATACAATGGGATTTTTGATTTCGGTACATAACACACTACATTATTATGTGTCATGGCAACTATCTCACATTACACTGTTAACTATGTAAACGGTTATAGCTTGTTAGATTACGACCATTTCACATATCAATTTTTTGATAGCCTTTAATAGACTTTTAAAAAGATGTTTCAATTAAAACTAAATACTGAATTCAAAACAAAAAAGTATAATATAATTAAATTCAGAAGTTATGCTATTCTAAATGATTTTTTTGACAACTCCAACTTAGCAATCTTAGCATCACTCCAACGTAACTTAGCGTCAACATGCTAAGTTGTTTATAGGTATAACTTCTTAAATTGAATTTTATTTGCTTTTTCTGTGTTAAGAAGTCTTGTTCTAGCAAAGCTTCAGTTTTGTTCTAGCAAAGCTTTTCTGATTTGAAATCCCTATTTATTAAACAAATAATTTTCGTTTAAAAAAATCAAACTACACTCACTTTCTAGCACAGATTTAGCATAAGTGACTTGTGTTATGGATATTCAATATAAAAAAGCCATATTTTAAATTTCATTTTAAACTACTTAATAAACACTATTAAATACCCTACCTATATTGTTTTACTGATAAGCCAATAAACGTTGTAATTCTTTCTCTCTCTTACTTATAAACATAATATCACGTATACTATATTTAGTTATTTATTTAGTTCAGTAAAAAACTGAACTGAACTAGTAAAGAAACTGATAAAAACACTAGTATTAATAATGGTGGTTGCGTCGGCCGCCATACATCAAAGTCTATCGACGTCGACTGACTCATTACACTACTAGCCTAGAGTAGCCTCTTGAAAATGTCGATTGAGTGAGTGTCAAACGGAATTTACAGGTAGTAAATGTCTATTAAAGCAGTTTTATTGGATTGTGGCTCATTTATGAGCAAATACATTAACATTATATGTCATGTAATTTAATTGTCAATAATTAAAATCCATTGTGAGAAAATTACAAAAAAGTACATATATTTTAACGAATTAAGTAATATTGATTTTAGAATGATCTTAATATGGGTTACACCTCTAACCTTCGTATAACCCGTTATTAAATTATAATATATCATATATAAAATAATTTCAAAGCGTTTAATAACAATACTTTATACATATTATTTATGAAAAACACCCAATATATAGGCAGGCTTCATTAATAGAATATACCTATTATCTTCTATTCAACAATTATTATTTAATATTTCAAGCTCTGTTATACAAAATGGTTATTAATAACGTTATTATTAAAAATATTCAAAGTTGGCCACCAGACCGTACTTTTGCAAATATCAGGTACTTACCGTGCTATGTATGGATGTATATATAAGACATGTGCATGTTTGCACGCAATTGTGAACTTTATACACAACCCCCTGTACTAAATATTCTTTACGTAACAAAAATAAGTAAAAAATGTTATATATGTAGTCTAACCATTCTCAATCAATAGAGTATAGAACACAAAAAGTATTTTTCAACTCCAACCAGTACTTTCAAAAATTAAGGTGTAAAGGCACCTTTTGGGCCCGAAAAGGTGGGAATGGCTTGGGCAGTATGCGGCATGCTGCACTATCTATTTTCGCAACGGGACTCGTCCAAATGCTTGCCATCAAGCTGTGTCAAATTATATGCTGTATAAAGAAATTAAGACTTAATCTTAATAAATAACTTTTCATTCCTTTTAGTGTAAATAATAAAAATATTTACTTCTATAAATGATACTATTGATTTTATTATCTTTATTAAGAATTATAATGGCTATAAGATATATTATTAAACTAGTTGCGCCCGTGATTTCGTTCACGTGGAAGTCGGAAAATAAATTACGTAGGTACGTACGACATGTTATTTAAAAAAAATATTATGTAAAATCATATAACTAACCCAGGTGGTGTAGGTTATATGATTTTACATGACTATTTATTTGGTTAAATGTTTAATTCATGTTTACAACTCCTTTTTGAAGTCGATTAAAAATAAGGAATCTCATTATGTTTTCGTTTCGCATAACGCTGAATTGAATTTCCAAATAAATTTCATTCAATTTCCGGAGCTTTTTATTATGACCAACAACAAAAGAAATTTTATACGTTCACACCTATATTATTCCCAATGTATTTTTAGCATGGTTGTGTTGATTTGGTCATTTTGAAAATACTATTGTTTTGTAATGCAACTTTAGTTTGTTTCATTTGAGTTTCTACCTAACTGTCAGTTTTATTTGAGCTGACCTCAATCCGAATTGGTTTAACATTATTCAGTAGCGTTTATTATTTTAAAATGAGAAATCTTTTTTATTAAAATTATTTGATAATAATTTTCTAACATGCATCCAATAAATCTGAGTTCTCACTAATTATTTATCTAGTGTGACTGAAGAAATACTAGCTATACATAAAAATGAAATTGGAACACCACCTGAATACGGGACGGGGTTATTTTTGGATTCAAAAATTAGATGAAATTACTTTAAAGCTATTTTACTGAAGACAATGAATTTTAAAATTAATTTAGTTTTCAAGGTCAGTTACAATTTTTAGTGTTACCCTACGAGAACTCTACATTTAGAATAATTTATGTAATAATAAAGTAAACAATAAGTTTGATAAAGGTAAAATTTTGGTAAATTTAATGTGCGTCATAAAACATACTGATTTAAATAAGTCATAAGTCTAATTGCCAACAATATGTCCTAAAAGTCATTGTATCCCTTTCATATTGAATTGGAATCGGCTAGGTACGTGCATCGTTGAGGAGTTAAGTGGGTGAGAGCACCACACACCCCCCTCTTCCACCTTTCCAGAGGTTAGGGGATCGACTGTTAGATCTTTTCCTCAGCATCACAAAAAAAAGAGAGCGACGAAACCGCAATGCACGTTTTCTGCTCCTGCAGTCCTTTAATGCATAAACGAAGCATTTACCTAGGGAAGCACACAGTGCACCCAGAAGTGGTGCAACATATCACTGCCCAAAGAATCTGGAAATTTCTGGAATCAACGGGGCTAGACAGTGAACTCAAAAGAGCGGTCACAAAAGATCAATACTTGGCGAAATGGCCTATGGGGCCCAAAAGTAACTTAACTAAATTGTCAATACTGATATATCTATGTAGAGTTATGACGTAGCCACTTCATAAAAAATGGGCTATTGACACTATGGTTTATTAGTAATTTTTTCACGGTATTTTAATGACAGTAAGTACCAGTATGAAGCTCAATACCCTCTTGCTAATTGAAACTGTATTACGTTAGGGATATTTCACTTCGGTTGTGTAAAGTCCCTTTTCAGAATTATTATTGTTAACGTTCTTATTATCTTCAATGTTTCTATACAGGTTGTTAATTTCACGTTGAATTATTCAAGAGCCTGTCCTCAAAACGGCTGTCTATCAGGTAGGGTCGTGGTTTCCCTAAAAAGGGTTCAGAGAATTCGGAGGTCCTCCACAAATTTAAAGTTTGGACAAAATGATACACTGTGTGGAGTGAATTATTTTTAGCCTACGTCTAATTGCTTCAACTTAATTAAACTTAGTTTTACAAGGAAAAGTTCCCTAATTTATTACAGTAATATTACTTAGATTAACGTTAGAATGTATTTGACAAAAACTCTATGTAGTTTTATAGGCCATTTTGTTTTTTGTTCTTAGTTTAAAAATATAACTAGATGTTAGAAATATCTAAAAAACATGGCTATTACTAAATATATCTGGCTCAAAGGACTACAAAAAATCTGTTCCTTGCTCAAAATTACTTCTCCAAATGGAAAAGTGTCTTATATATATATAAATATAAAATATAAAAATATTTTCTTTTGTTTTCAATGTAACCTTCATTTTTTTGACAAGTGTAAACTGTTTGAAGTAAACTTATTTTTCTTTACTACCCTTCTCTCACACTCACACTCACAGATGCTATATATAAATAACAAGAAACCTATACCAGGGACTCTCATTTAAGATATAATTTATGTTTATGATATATTTGAACTATTACTAGTTTTTTAAGAACTACCCATTATAATTACGTATTTGAAGTAATAGTGGGCAGGCTGCAAAGCACATTGCAAAGAGGTCTGACGGCCGTAGGGGTGTTAAGGTTATTTGGTAAGGGTCGCGGGTAGTCGCTGGTTACGGGCAGCATAGCACCGATAAGTTTGCAGAATCTTGGGGAAGACTTTCTCCAGATGTAGGTGTTTCCCACTTATCACAAAGTGAATTTGTTTTAATTTAAATGGCAGGGGTTAATAATTATGTAGTATTATGCTTAACACAGGCAACACTCAAAGTATGTGCTGTAAGTTTTATATTAATCTCTTTTTAATACATTCATTAAAATTTAAACAACCAATTCAAAAAATTTTGAAGCTCACATCAGAAGAACGATGTTTACTTTATTTAAGCGCAAATCTTAAAAACTGCCCTTTAAAATAAGTTATAATTGCATGGAGTGGCAAAAAATAGCTTAACATTTCTTGAAGTCTCTCTATCTTATGGAATCTGATGGAATTAAAATGACTAAGAGGCAGATAGCTCAATTTTAGTTTAATAGAATGTCAAAAAATAGACACTAGTTATTGATAAACATAATGATCCAATAGACGTCCAATGATCGAAAACTAAAACAAGGACCTGAAATTCATTTATCAGTTTGTAGAGATAGTTTTGAAGTGAGTCAAGAGTTCCAGAACAGTGATGTGAAATATTAAACGACTTTCCGGCCAATCCAGACGTTCACAATAGGGTTACTAGTGATATGCAACGGATATGTTTGTTAATTAAATATAGTTCGAAACAACAGAATACACACACAAAATCGGATATCGTCACGTGAAATTGGGTATTTAAAATAAATATTCTTCTGGCTCCATAAACTTGAAGAAAATAAAACATTTTTTATGAAGCAATTTTACTCTTAATTGCGGCTATCACTCAACATCAACAACTTGAAAATAAGTAAATTAACATAAGTTAATCCGTTTAACTATAAAAAGACTGGAGTTTTCAACATATTGGACCTGTGACATTCCGGGGAAGAATTAAATTGATAAGAATCGGCCAAGCCGCTTAGGCTACGCGAGGTCACAATGGAGCAAATCCATATAGAGGCATCTTCGCAAAAAATCGTACCCTTCTGTGTCAGTAAGGATATAAAAGCAAAGTATTTTATACTCTTAATCTTTCAAAGAAATAACAGATATTATCCAACTATCAAACATACGTCACAGCCCTACCTTTACTTTGATGTTGAATAGAACCTGCTCTATCCAGTTTCTTTGGAAACAACTTAAATCTTTAACCTTCTTAAGTGCCCAATGAACAGCTTCATATACTTTTTGTCTGATTTTTACTAGTTTTTGTTAGAAAACAGTTCCGCGAGGAATTAGGAGAGTGTTCTGAAGATTCCGCTTATGTTTAGAAGAAACAGTCCGAGCGTTTATCTTAAAGTAAATCTATTTTAAGAAAATTGAGCGGACTGTTTAATATTCGTTATAAAGTAGCTGAGCCGTGGCCATAGCCTGTATTTCACAGCTTGAAAGATTATAGCTGAATTATATATTATATTTTAAGGCTTTTACAAAAATTGTCCTTGTGAATATAATTCTGAATTCCGGATGTAGATAATATAAATCATCTGAACATTCTGAGTGACACGTGATTTCATGAAGTTCAAACTAAAATGTCTCATTTCAAATGTTTAAATCTCTTAAAATTACACATTTTTACCACAGAGTTTTATCAAATAAGTTAATAATAATAATATCATAATTATCATTTAATCTTCACCATAATCAAACCATAAGCAAGTTACATGGGTTGTAGCAAATGGATGATTATGGCAGGTTGACACCTGAACTATCACATATCATATCAAGTTAGATCTTTAATTACATATTGCAGCTGTATTGATATTCAGTGAAACCACAAGTCCTTTAGCAGAAATATGAGAAAGTTTAAACGAGGCGCTGTCTAAATTTTAGTTTAAACAGCACCTCGTTAACCGTGTTTACTATAAATAATTTACAACTTAATACAATGAAAATAAAGTGTATAAATTGCACTGCCAAATGTACAGAAAGCCGTAAATCCATACAAGATTAACTAAATACAGTACTTTGATTAAGATTTAATTCAAAGTACTGTATTTCACGGAATTACAATTGATTCTAAGTTGGAATGGAACACTCATATAAAAGCTTAGCTCTTTAGCGTTTGATGTTAGAAGAATTAGGCCACTCACTGATGTTGAAACCGATAAAATAGTTTTTATCGGTTTCAACAAATTTTTATTTCCATAGTGTCATTTCTTACGGTCTTCTCATGTGAGGTAGAGCTGCTGATTTTGAATCTATATTTATTCTCCAAAAGAAAGTTATGAGAGATACAGTCGAAGATAATGGTGTGATATTGCCTGGGAGCCAATGGGAGCAAATTGACAATAGCTTCATATACAACTGTATTATGTATATTACATTCTGTATTATGTGTATTACATGTATAACTGTATACTTTTTATACGACAGAATATAAACTCTTCAAACGCAGTGTCATTCGTGCATTAAATACGAGAAATAAAAATAAACTTCTACTACAGATTTCATAAAGTTATTACCTCTTTTGTTGCCCAAGGTATACTCTACTATAATAAGATTCCTAACATTGTAATTGAATTGCCTCTCAATAAATTCAAAACGCATCCAATCTACATTAATTAGGATATTATTCAGTCAAAGACTTCTTAAATTATGAAAATGCGTGGATTTAACACGCTATATGCTCTGCTCTATACAGGATATTTTTTTGTTTAATCATAAACTGTGCGCTGTAGTTATCTGGTAGTAATGTAGTGGTTATATATGTATAGTAAATTTTGTTTTATATTATAGGAATGAGTGTGTCATGCTTATGCACTAAAAGAACATTGTGGTTGTGTCGTTACGTTCCCTCTATTATGGTTAAACGAAACGATGGCTGATTATTGCGTCATGCCTATGAACAGGTGCCGCTAACAGGTTCTAGTCCACTCATGTTCTCTTTATCTATTCTTTAATAAACATATTCATTCTTATATTTAAACACCACATTTTGTGGCACAGTATCAAATAAAATAAATCTACTAAATTGCTGTTAAATTGTCCTTCTTCAAATTAGTTTCAGTATAGCTAAATAAAATCATTTTTTGTTTAATTAAAATGCTTTATTAAACAATTGTCCTCTAAATAAAGCACAATTTGCTGGAAGTTGTTGAATTATATATTTTAACTATTATTTTTAATATTAAGCTAATAACTCAATACTATTCAATTCATTTTAATTATACAATCTTGACTTGATTCTCAATCTTGACTTTCATAAGATTATGTAATGTAACTAGCCTGAATAAATGAATTTTGATTTCTATCTACTCGGGCATTTAAAAGAAACATAAGCTAAAACTCACAATTTCTTCCTTAGCTATAGTACGATGCGATTAAAATTTGAAACTTTAAAACGTTCGTGCTCAAGCATTAATAACAGGCCATTAATTCAAATCGATCTGAGTCTTAATAGCGTTGATTTAACCCTTAACTGCTCACATGAAGTTAACTTACTGGTTCGTGCTAAAAATTTAAAATTTTGTCAGTTAGCAACATTAACATCCTCGCACCAAAAATGACAAATTTATCATGAACATTTGAGGTCATTGCACTGTTGTGAACCTGTGGATATCTTGCTTGTAAAGATTCCTTCGTCACCTTCGACTAAACAAGGAAGGCACATCGCTGATGGTTTTATTTGTGTGAGAGTCCCACGCTACCCTCTTCTTCCATAGGAAGGATATCAGCTTGGCAGAGGTTTCCCTAGAGTATCGAAAAGCAGCAAAGCAGTCACTACTGTCTACTACTTTCTAACTGAACTAGATGCCATATGATTTGATTAAGACGCCAAAACCATGAATATTCACGAAATAAGAGATCGATTAAGACTGGAGTGCCAAGTGTCAATAAAAAAAATATTTAAAACTCATTTAACGTAAAGGTACAATACAAGGACTTAATGCCTAGAAAAATGCATATATGTAAAATTTGAGTAATTAACACTTCGTTGTTTAAAGTTAAGCCAGTTATCAGCTATGCGTTCCTAATGTTACAATTCATTGAGAGGATTCCTTTTTTCATTGTAATTACAATTAGTTTGTTATTCAACTTTATTTGAGTTTGAACAGTCTTTTATTTAAGATGTTTAAAGTTTTATTAAATAACCTACACGTTACAACAAAAAATCCAATACTTTCCTGAGAAGTCCTTTTAAGCCTTTCTCAGCGCGTAACTATTTTTTGTAAGATTGTAACTCAGTAATCGTAGTAGTACAACGTAGTTATTAGCTTCAGCGCTCGCTGGTGTTGAGCCAGGACTATTTTTTAATCGTAGCCACACAACAACTGAAGGTTTGTCCAATCACCAATTCGGACGTCGAGTCGAGCTAAATTTGAGTATTGCTATACTGTGAATATTCGTGTTAGTATTTGATTAAGACCGTCAATGAGAACTATTATATTGGGTACTGTTTCTTCTTAATTTTTCTATAATAATCACAGGAAATCACTGGACACCACCTGATGGTGGCTAACTTCGCATATGAATTCCTAGTCTATGTGTGAAGTTAGCTAATGCAGTATGCGACACACTGCCTTTTTTGTGGCTTTGTTGTCATGAAATTGATACAGCGCAAGGTACTTCTAGCAAACTACTGCACAATACCTAGCCAAGCAACTGGCTGGCCTAAACAGTGCCTTTTCAAGTCACTTTTGAGGTAAATCATGTTGTATGAAGAAGGGAATACGAAAACGTCTGCTTGTAAGAAATTCCACACTCTGGCTGTGCGACACAGATATATAATAATATAAAATTACGAAAAAGGAAACAAAAAAAGAATAAAGAATCTAGTATCCATAATATTCCGATGGTTACTTCAGGATATTTTATATTTAAAGTTATTTAATTAAATAAAAATAAAATCTGAATGGGCAGCTAAAATATATATGAATGATCAACTTTTTTGAATAAATATTTTAATAGATATGCAAGACTTTTGCTCAATAAATTGAAATCTAACTCAAATAGTTCAAATAATTCATAGTAAATACCCAATAAATAGCTTTCAATGCAAAAAAAAAATATTTTTTTTTATTCAACTATATATTTTAACCCTTCTATGAAGAACATATGGACCATATGGACATTGGACTACACTTTACTTATCATAAGGTAAACTGCTGATCTTTTTTAAAAAAAAACTGTAATGCCAAAACCAACCGTCTATATTTAATTGGAAAACTTTAAATTTTCGCTCCATTATATTCAGAGCTGTGATGACCGAAATTCCTTTTATACGTGCGGTCTAAGTTGAGACTGAGAGCAATTAATTCCAATTTACGTGACAAAAGAGGTTTTATAACTATTTAATATTCGTACAGTAGTCTGGTTTTGCTTTGCTTTGTTGAAACTTGTTTTCTCTTGAGTAAAAAAATCAAATAAAAAAATATTACAAAATTAATTTATCAATTTTATTGTGTAATAAATTAAATTGTTGCATATGGATTCAAAAAGAAATTAAATAATATTATGACACATGAGTAGGTCAATTAAAAGCGGTTGTTCTTATTGGTTGTTCTATATTTGATTTTGGATAAAAAAAAAGAGTTGTAGAAAATTATCACCAGATATTGTGTAGATTGCGGTAATAACCCCTCATCTTATTCCAGATGTAGAAAGACTTGAAAATATTTTATTAAACTCACAATTTTTTTAATTTTCGGCCTGAAACTAAATTGGGTGAAAAATTTGAGCATTCTTCGTTTCGGAATCAATTTAGATATGCTCTGAACGATCTGATCTGAACTTGAAAGCAATCAATTTGGACTAAATAAAATCTCCTAATTTTTTCTAATATGAATTTTACGAAGTTGTCCATTGAAAATTGTAAGCTTTATGTCATGAATTTAGAAGTACATCAGTATATTATTTACCAAAATATTCTACTTTGAAAAAGAAATAAACCTTCCATCTAACAGAAGAGCACGAATATTAAACAAAAGACATCTAGCGCATGCTCGGGAAAAATCAACAAAATCAAAACGTTGGCTACGTCACCGCGGTCAAGAAAAGTTGTTTCATGTAACAACTATGCTAGCCCGGCTTTGCCTACGCAATACAAATTCAATAAAAATAATATATATAAATTCCTTAAATAATACAAACAAAATAACGTGACAAACACAAGCGTCACTACACTACCCCTATATATTTTCATTTACCTAAAACTAATAAGAAACAGTCAAATGAATGCTGATTCGTACACACTCATTTAATATTTATGTAATAGATTTGTTAGTTTGTGTATTTTAATGTACAATAAAACTGTAATTACATAAAAACTGAATTCAAAACACTAAAAAGACCACAATAATTCAATTTAAGAAGTTATCCAATGAAAACTATTTCTATGCTTCACTTTCCAATTTCAAAAATAAATTTTAATGCGATAACTTCTAAAATTGTTTTACCCTTTTAGTGTTTTTAAGTCGGTTAGTAGTTTTGTTTTATGCTTTTTTTTAAAATGTTTGTTCTTTACAAGTAGTCTGTTGCCTGAGACTTTGACCTCAATCTAATAGACGTAAGGATTATTTAACAAACAAACAATAAATTGATTCATTTTTGTTTGTTGATTTCGTTTGATCATACTCGTTAATTAACGGAACAATTTTCCTAACTATCCATATATTTAGACTTAGATCAAAGTCAAAGCCAATTCATTTGGTTGGTTTGGTGGGATTGCACACACATTAATATACACATAGTAAGATTTATTACAGAAGCATGCTCTTAATCATTCTGCCATTCGTAAAAAGTATAAAAGTAGTAGTAGTAGTAGTAGTAGTAGTAGTAGTAGTTCGTATTTAAAGTTATAACTTTAAATGTACTTCTAGTATACAAGAGCAGCCCAAATCGATTAATAAGAAAATCATTCACACCTTCAAACTGTTTATGAAGAAATTCCTTCATTTTTTACCCTCTTGTTTGACGAGAGCTGATTTTAATACTGTACCTTAAGTATTGTTTATTTCTCAAAAGAACTTAATTAATTTACAAGCATACATCGACAATATAAAAGTGGGTAGTTAAACAAAGCTAGTTAAGTACGCGTGATATGATTCGAAATGAAAAAAAAAAAACAAAGTAGCAAAGCAACTGGAACTGGCGTTTAATTGCAACACGTAATCTGACTTAGACAGGTTTATTGTTTAAGTAGTAATTGTTTGTCGATATATTTTTTGGATTGATATTATTTTATTTTATTTATTCATTATTACTACAGTTGTCGTTTTTGAAGGGTTAAAAAAAATACATTCAGTTTCTAAATTTCGGCTAAATTTATTATAAATATTAGGTTTTTTGTATAATATAATTTTTCTAGTATATAATTAATGTTTTATGTGCTGTATATATATTTTTATTCAACTTCTAAATTGATGTCTTACCTGAGATTAAAAACAATAGAATGCCCCATCTCATAGAGCACGGACTAAATTAAATTTAAGTTATTCGCATCTCTTTTAATTCCAATTCAATATGAAAGGTTACAATGACTTTTAGGAATGCCCAGTTATTTCACACTTAGACGATCCATTTTAATTGGCATGTTTTATGATACTCGATAAAATACGGCAAAATATCTCTCCATTTTTTAGAAACGTCAAATGACGTCACCGGTTATCTGTCTCTTTTTGGTTGTATTGTAATGAAAGAGTAGTACTGAACTTAAATTCAATTAGCACAGTGGAATTATGACTTTTTGTTAAACCAGCGGTCTAGGGTTCAAATCCTGGTAGGCCAGATGTTTGTATGATCACAACCGTACATTTGGTAATGAATCATGGATTGAATGGATTGATGAATTGAATAGACTAGATGAATAAACATAGGGAACCGCTAAAATGATTTTTTTTACAAAAACGGACCTTATCGCTGAAAGCGATCTCTTCCAGGTAACAAGTAAGGTATGTTAGGTCGTAACAATAACGGATACTCTATGGATACCGACTGCAATAAAATATTTTAAATTTTATAACTGCTCAAATTGAATTATTTTTAATTTTTTGTATTTTATAGTCTAGGTTTTTAGTTTTGTTTAAACCACTTTTTGACAGTTTTGATTTGCCTGTCTCTTTTTCGTTGGTTAAAAATACACGAATATCTTTAGAAAAAAATTTGAAACACATTATATATGCCATTAAAATTCTAAGGTTGACTGAGATCCCATCATTAGATCCTGACTTGGTGACAATAGACTACTTCAGGAGTATACTCTATCGAATAAAAATGAATTTTGAAGATCGTTTCACAATTGACAGAGAAATCGATGAAAATACATACAAAAAATACGTACAGTAAAAATATGATCACCTACTATTTTGAAATCCGCTAAAAAGTGATTTATCAAAATTAACAAACTTATTTGATATTCTTATTGGAACGTCTGCTATGCAAGTTTTCAGAGTAATAAATGTAATTTTCTTTGCCTTCAAATATTTCTCAGCTTAGTCAATTTGAGGGGCTTCAACTGAGTAGGTATTTGAAAGAGTTTTAAATTGATGTCTGACTTAAAAGTGATCAAAGGCACTGGAATTTGAACTCGAAATTGAATGACAGAAATCCTTTTTAAGATACCAGCATTGAAATCATCAACAACTGCCGTTATGCGTACAGCATTGGGACCAGACCTTCATATATCGGAGAAACACAGGAGGAGTTTCAACATAACACCACCACGCTAGACCAACGTGGCTTGGTGGGTCAAAGCGTTTGCCATAACAGAAGACCTATGACCAGCTGTGAAAGGTATATAGGTAAGGTTGGAGCTAGAACTAGAAATGATTTTTATCATATTACACGTAAAAATTACATGAAAATCTTCCTGTTAATTTCCCACGACGGGGATTGTTCGAGTCACCCTTAGCGTTTCAAACACTAGACTGTATGCTCGTATGTCACCTTTATAACATAAAACTACATCACATTCATAAAGGTATCTACAAAAACAAGTGTAGTCTTCTAAGTCGTATCCTGGGGGCGCATTAACAGGATCAATAAAATACGTCGTTATATTCACTCGGGCCCTCTTGGCTGTCTCTGATTCTCTCGACAGACTGGCGCCTCTTATAGGCATAAAGTTGTATTGATTCGATATATCGACATCGATATAATTTAATGTCAATGTACTATTCCACCCTTAAATATTGTAACATGGAAAAATGCATAAAAATAAACATATATAGAAATATTTATTTATTAATTTTTCAAGAATCTGAACCTGAATAGATATCAGAATTCTTGTTTAAACTATATTGACGCTTTTGGTTCATTTATGCCTAAACATGACCATGCCATGACCGGCTTTCTCTTACACCAAGGCCAAGTCACAATTAAACCGGGCCCCAAATTTTACACAAAACTGCTTGTCTTTTCAAAAGATATGTCTCAGTCTAAATAAATTCGATCAGTGAAAGGGACATTTTTATAAATAAGAAGTATCTGATAGTACCTCCGTAGGCTAAATGCTTTAAGTGCTGATTATCCAAAGCGACAGTAACTCTAGAGTAGTGGTAAAATCGCTATATGTCAAACTCGCCACCAAGCCTAAGCATACAGCATCACTTAATAAAATGGCTGAAATTGTGACCGGAGAAATAAAAAAGTTTTGTGGGTTTGACACTGGGCAAGTTTTATTCTCAAAAATGTATCGATAGCTTGATAGATAAAACTTTTTGTTTACCACATCTCTACAGTGACAAGGAAAATTCAAGTAAAAATCACTCATTTTTTTAATATTCATTGTTTGTACGTCTAAAGCTATCTGATTACAGACCCTTTTTGCTTTCGGGTGAAGTCCTTATCGAGGGTAATGGATGCTTTAAAAAGCCACTTATTAGGACTCAGAATTCAGATCTAATTCTTAAAAAAACATGTAAGACGATTTACGTTTCGATGTTATTCTTATTTTTACTATTTAAGTGGCTTTATTAATATTTTTTTAAATAATAAAACTTCCCACATGCCAATGAAATAATGCTTCTAAATTCAAAATTAAAAAACGGATATTCAGCATCCTGTTCCCTAAGGTTACATATCAAACTGTTAAGCCCAATTAAAAATTCATTATTTTGGTTTTCAAAGATAACTGTTTATGCCTAAAAATATTGTACGTGTGATTGGCTTTTGGAAACCAATTAATGAATAAATTAACAATCAGTAACATCATAATGAATACATCTATTGATTACTTCGTTCAAGTATATACATTAACCGGCATACAAATTTGAGACCTCTGTATTTTTAGACGGGGTTGTTGACTACTTAATTAGCCGAGCGAGCACTAACATATTGTATTACAACAGACATATGAGCTTAGCATTTTAAAATCCGATGCTTGCAAGCGGTAATTGTACTATTTGAGTATACAAGCTATTTTGATAACACAGTGTATCAAAATAAGTACTAAAATAATTTCAGTAAAGATTTAGCGCTATATTCACTAATTACTAAAGAATTTAAGCCTTTACTTAAGTGCCTTCTTAACGTTGATCCCGTTAATTATTCCAGCAATAAAATTTGAACACCTTAATTAACTTGGTAGTTTATTAAAGAACTGTAATCGGTGGCTAATTACGGTCATATGTTTCCGTAAGGGAACGAAGGGGTTGAAGGGAATTCTCTTACATAATATACTAGTCAACGAAATTGTCTGTATATTCATCAGTATCGACAATACGTTAAGAGTTAATATTTTTTTAAACTTTATAATTTTTTTTAGAAATGAACTGCGCCTGTGTGACATTTTGTGTTCTCCATTAAGGCACTGAACACTCATTGCTTGCAGTTGATATAATCGTATTATCATTTAATACATTTTTGTGTCTTTTTATGCTTTTATTCGTTAGGTTTATGTTAGATGATGATATGATGTAATTTTCCTAATAAGTTAATATTGTTTCCTTGTGTATTTTTAATTCACACATTATCTACATTGAAAGAAAGATGAAAGCCAAAAAACTACGCTAGTTGGTGGTTTATAAAGTATTTTCGCTGTACTTGTAAGCCAACATAGACTGTCTTGTACTTACGTGGCAGTAAATTATATTTTACCTGTCGTCAAATTTAAACGTCCCTTAAATACAAACTCTTGCCTCAAACGCAACGTTAACTTGATAAGCTCTATTTATTTTAATTGTTAACGCATTATTTAAATACGACGTAGTTGTAATGATTTAAAGATTATTACGCAGGTTTAAGTGACAAGTAAGGGCAGCACATAAGTGGACTGAGGGAGTTGGACGACTAGCTATTACCACACTCGTCACCCTTTTCTTATTTCACTTATAACTATGACTAGTTATTATTTAAAATAGTCTTTTATTACAATTGAACAAAAAAAAAGAAAAATGAACAATGTATTTAAATGGCTAATTTACAATTACTCTGAATAAAGTAGGTAAAAGATAAATTGGTGCATAAAACCCGTTTAACTAGTATTAATAAATCATTTATATACATCTCGAAAGTTTAAAACTTAAAACTATAAATATTATTCTAACATATCTCTCGAGGAGAGTTTAACTAAAATCTTGTGTTTGATTTTGTTAAATTTTACTATATTAAATATTTCTATAAATGTTCCAAAGATAAAACGTAAAAAAATTAAGACATATTACTCATAGTCTTGATAATTTTCTAAAACTCTCTCGTTATGTCTGATATTGGGTACTTCAAAAAAAATCTTCATCTAATAATAGACTTAAATCTTCTTACGGAGATACTCAGAAATGATTGTTTGCTTATTAAATATAATCTACTCAATTATTTAAATGATTAATTATTCCTTTTCCTTGTTCCAGATCTCGGGCGAAGTTATATAACAACGTAGCTAATATAAAAATATAAAAATGTTAGTAGGTGAAATTATTTTAAAATGAGTCGTGCTGTTACTTATTGTTTAACTGGAAACAAGTTTAAACACATTATAACTACTGGTGTCAGTGTAAAAATGTAAATAATAAGTAATTTTAATTTTACCTAAAGATCATGTAAATAGTTTAGAGCGAAGTGTGTATATATGATTAGAAACATCGTGATTAAAAAAAAATATTAAGAGTTTGAATTTTAAATAATGAAATTGAGCGTGAGTGCCTACCGCGCACATGCGTCTGCGCATAAAAAGATTCTAACATCATCGTACCAGCAACACTATGGGAGTACAGCGGCACCACCTGTCTGCAACCCGTTGCAGCCACCAAACTTCACACCTCAGGTGAGTTTAATCAAATATAATTTTGACAATTGACACGATATTCTTTTGATGTTCTGAAATTACAGAGTCAATGAATATTATGAACTGATATAGGTAATATATTTATTAATGTTAGATAAAAAAAAATTAAATTATAAATACAAACAAAATGATACTTTATACTAAGCTAACAAAGTTTCTATTTATAGCTAATACATTTCGCTGAGATACATCCTAATGAAGACACAGTTATCTATATTATAAAACCTTACCTTATAACTAAAATCTTTTTTTAATACAGCAACACATAATAAATATAAAATTTAACAAAAAATATAAAATATAAACGAAAGAAATTACACTAAAAAGCAATCTGTCTGTGGGAGACGGGTTGACACGTCTTCGTTTTAATACTCCCCGTATCAGTGTCGTGTAGTGTCGCTACACTTTATCGAAACTCAGAATATTCTGATGCGTAATCTCGTAATCTGTCGCTTGTACTTCACTAATGCTGGCTTTCAATTATCTACGTAAATAAATGAGTTTAATCTATCTACGGATGCTCTGCTTAACGATGCTAAATTCTGCTGAAAAGGCATTAATTCTCGACACATTATACTGGTGAAAATATATCAAAACCAACGCCATATTCCAATGAACCCATTCTTTATTAGAAAACATTTACTGTTGTACTAAATAAATATATGTATAAACAGAAATCGAATGATCGTGAACTACTTTCTTTGTGTTAAAAGGATTCCGATCTAAATAGTTCAGAAGTGGCCGTCAGACGCGCAATATCTCACTTTCTCTGAGTTGTGTAATGCGAGCCAAGTTCCGTGAGTTCCAACAAAACTGACCATTATTGAATTTTCTTTGGCGTTGTAGGGTTTTTCTCTTACTATCGATAGTCGACGACGAAGAATTTCATGTTACAAATTATCTTACTCTCGAGTTATGCTACTATAGTTACATATATATCATAGCTTCGTCATCGGAGAAGACTAGAAGACTGCTGCTAGCTTTATAAATATAATAATAATTATTTATTTGCAAAGAATTGCAATTGTCCCACTTCTGAGCACCACCACTCCACTCCACAATGCTCTTGTCCACTCCTTCTTACAAGGGAGAAGAACACGAGGATTAACAAAGGCACGTTCCAAGGCACGGAACCGCTCCTGAAACTATTTTTATTGATCCATCCAGGGTTCCAAACCAACCATATGAAAAAATGCTCTGTTGTATCGAAACTCGAAAAATCATTACCGAAACCAGAGCGCTAGAGCCACTACGCCAAAGAGCTACACTAAAAATATTTTTGATGTATTATTGAATACAAATTCATTGTCATAAAAAAGTAAATATTTACTAAATCCTTGAGGAGGTCTTTGATCGAATAATCTTTGTTACAATTATTTTTAGTTGATTATATTATTATCAACTTCTCGTCGTTAATAGTAGTAGTAGCTTATCTACTAGATAATCTATCAATTATACCCTCACAACTAAACCGGATGTATTACATTGTATCCTGTAAAAATAATTACTGATACTGTAAACCTTTCTTGTTCAAATAAATATTTATTAACTAAAAAATAAATAATTGTTTTACGAATTTGGTCAAATTCAGTTTTGAACATAATAAGGTAGTTTGTTATATTATGTATATCCGAATGGTAATTGGGATCAGACTATAGATACCTATAGTCTGATTTGAAACCATCAATATGTAAACAACAACATGTTTATAGCATTATCAATTTTAAATTTTTTCCTTCTTCTATATTGAAAAGAAAACATATTCTATTGTGAACTATAATTAGTATAATCGAAATTTCTTAAATGATTATTTGTGCTTAGGGGTTGACTTCAATCAGCTTTTCTACCTGGTCAAAATTTAAGTAGTCACAATATTTAGATAAATTAATTAGTTACTTACCTTGTTTTTTTCAGTCATATTTGTAGACTGTTACGTCTTTATTTTTTACGTCTGTATAGTCTACTTAGAAGAAGAATCTAATGACCTCTTCTGTCGGATAAATCCTCTAAGACTGCAGCGTCACAGCACCATAACGTCACTCATGTGTATGACATTGTACATGCTTTATATTCGAGTTACCTTGGTATTCTATTCTACAAACAAACTTAATATAATTATGTGAGAGGAACTCTCTTGTGATGTGAAAATGATAGCAGTATATACACGAACGAACCACTGTACCTATAGTCTGTAAACCTGCTTACTTAAGTGAAACCTTTGAGGAGAACTATTCGAATGGTATCTTGTAAGTAGGTGTAGCTTGTTCAACTGAAATGTATCGATGTTTGATTTCATATCTTTTTTCCTTTCGTTGCTCAATTGAGAGATCTAATAAGGTCGTATACTAAATTAATAATAAAGATAAAAATAATGAAAATAGCACCCTTACGTAGGTTTAGAAAGTTTTTCTAGTATTTTATAATAGTCTTACCTATTTTCAGAATAATCATTAGCTTGAACTGAACCAAGTTCTTCTTTAAGCCTGTAAACATAATACTGTCCATGGCGTTGATGAGCTTAATGTAACAAGGCATTGATTACTGAGACTTCAAAGAGACTGTGAATTAACCGGCTTAATCTTACAAACCAGTTCTTTTGCCTCTTCTATATTGAGAGGTAAAACGTTCTAGAGCATGACTTTGCAAAGAGTTGGACTTAAAAACGGTTGCAAAAGAAGTAAAAAGAATGAGTCTGCTCCTTGATTGAAGGGCGCGAATGATTAATGATAGAAATTAATAGGGAAATTCCTAAAAATAACAAGGAAGTTATAGCAAAGGAAAGAGTTGAGCGTTAGTTAGTTCAGCAGTGATATTTCCGGTAATGGTGGTCGGCCGCCATTTGTATCCATAAATTTTGTGTGCTCTAGTGTAACCTTATGATTTATTGATGATTGAGAACTGGTACAGAAATACTAGAAAATAATCCAAGGAAAATATATATTTCCTGGCTAACTGCTAAGAGATTAAATCTTATATTCGGTCAAATATAATGAGAAAGCATATAGTATTAAGTATTCTCTCATTTGATAAATTTATTCTTCTTTTTTATAAAACTCAAATTAAATGAAACCATCAAAATTACAATAATATTCACAAAATCTAAACAGAACGTTTGGCACAGATTAGTTTAGATATATTTAGCCACTTTTTTAAATATTGATAAATAATTGTCATACAAAATTCGAAATGTTAGACCACATTTGAAAACAAAACACCTATCCAATCTGTTTAAATAGCTCAGTCGATGTGCTTTGAAATTTAATAGGATTGGTATTCCAATGCTACTGTTATTATCTAGTACTGTGGAATAAACACCATTAAAATATCGAAAAGGCAGTCAGAATATGCTAATATTATGTTGTTTGAAATAATTGTAAATATTTTTCAAATACTACACAATACCTATTGTAATTACAAATTTCATTTTAAAATTCAAATTGTGTTGTGTTTATTAATATTGAACCCATATTGTATAAGATGGTAGTGAATTATTAAAAAGGTGATTATTTGAATAAAAAAATATTCTTTATTGCACACTAATAAATAAAACAAAGAAACAAAATTGATGGCTGTGTGTGTTAATTATTGTATAAATTTAAAAAAATGATAATAAACTATAACACCGTTCTAATTTAAAATTACCAAAAGAATTAACTGAATAAGGTCACACCGAATAAGGGACACTATCATTAACTATTAAATATTGCACAAAAGCTAAAAATGGTTTGACAATCCCAAATAACTACTAAAAATTCGATATTCAAGTACCAAAACATTGCCTTGTACAAATAATCAAGCTTGAGGAATCCTAAAAGAATTTACGAAGAAAAAAACTACAGACTTAAACTTGTTTAATGGGTTTTTACCAGTACACATGCGTGTAGCAAAACTTTTGAAAGTGGGATTAGTTTGACCACATAAGATGAAAGTACAACTAAGGCAATTTCTACCCCGAAATTGGCCAATTAAGTCAGGATCACATATCAGTTTGATTACGAAAATTACGTATTTCCGGGAAATGATTTATGATTATGAAATTTTACGTTTTATTATACACAAAACACATTTCGTTTAATGTTTAGGAAATTATAGTTTTATAATCATATAGAATAGAATAGAATATATCTTTATTGTACATCAGCCAATTCAAAAAGAGAAACACACAAAAAAAAACTTAACTAATTTTGTACAAAGGGCGACCTTATCGCTAAAAGCGATCTCTTCCAGGTAACCTTAGGTAACCTCATATAACTATAATTAAAGATAATTCTTTCTCTTAGTTAATTCGCCTGGCTAGCTACTACCATATTACCTAAGCCTGTCGCATAACAATAATATTAACAGCATTGTTGACGGTAAGATACCCAATTTCTGTGGTTGAGAAAATAGGGTGTAATTCGCTTCCATTTTCAGCCTTATCTTCACTAATCATAAGGTGAAATGACGGCCAAAAACTACGCAGTTAGGAATTTAAAAAATCAGAACGGAGACAATAACTATTAAATTAAAGTTGTCGTTACCGCAACTTCAATAACAACAGCACAAGCAGTTTAATCAAACACTCCACATTGAAACTGTAAAAATCTCGGTTACCGACACAGCGTCTGTGCCCTACAATTTCAATCGAATTAAACCGGCTCAGTCATGTTTGTTAATAGCTGACAAACTGTATGCTAATACCAGTAGCTATTCGTTGTGGACTCCTGAAAGCTACATTTTTATATGAATTTGCAAGCTGTAAGCAATTGTAGTTTCGGTTTCATTGTTTACACAAGAGGTACTGAATGCTACAGCTTACGGCCCACGCGGGTTAAAATGTTGCAGTGAACGCACACTAAGAGAGAAATCTATTCTCTCTTCACACATGATAAACTTGCTTCAACCTTACGCAGTTATTTAAATCGATATGCTAAAACATGAGTTTTTGAGCATAAAATAATCACTTTGATTAGGTGTAAAGGAGAACGTGGGTCATGTTATAACTGGGCATGAGCATATAGTTTGGAAGCAATGACATATCTCCTTGTTTCTAGATATTCTATGCACATGAATGGATAAACTTCAAATTTAAAATTCAGTATGTCTCACTCTCTCAATGATAACAAATAAGATAACTGTCATATCAAGTTACATTACGAGGAATGTGTACAGTCAACCTCAAAATATGTAGGTTTTTAAAGCACCAGTACATGATGTCTAAAATTGGATACGGTTGCCTTAAAGGTGAATTAATTTAATTTAATTGATAGTTCGAAATTTTTGTTTTCCTTTCCTATTCAATACGAGAGAGAGTGATACACTGAACTAAATTTAGAATAAATAAAAATGCGTTATAAAACCCCATTTTTCGGCATAACGCAACCCCGATAAAATAATAATTGTGTGAATATGTCTGTTTCAAACTAAATGCAATTGGGTTTGGTTTTTTCCTATTCTTTGGTATGGATCCCTAAACTTACATGATTATTTTACGTTTCTTCTAACGTATCTTTCAAGCTTATCACTATGCCCAGTTCATAAACGGAACCATAATTATCCTATACAATCCCATTCCTCAAAAGATCTCATTGAATCAGGGAAGAGTATTTCGTTCTACTGCGCACATTACGGCTTTACAAGAATACAGGGGATTTACCGAATAAGATTTTCACATTGTACATTAGTTATTTTCTTATATACGTACAACAACATCAGTATTATCTTTACGAATAACCACTAATGAAATAATCATAGTAAATAGATAATTAATTTAAAAAATCCTATTTTGATTTCGAGGTATTCTTTTGAGTACCAAAAATATTTTTCGGAAACAATTGAAAGCTAAGCTCTTAAGCTCTTACTACTAAGGTAGATAAGTGAATAGGTATTTGACATTTTAATGTTTTTTTTTAATATTTACGTAATACCTACGTAACTATTTAATTTAAACTACATTATTTGATCAGTATTTTAAAAAAATTACCAATATTACACCCTAAGTGAAAGCAGTACTTGGACTGGTTTTTGAATCTGGTGCGATTTTTTCAGGACAATACGAAACATTATAGTCTCATTGACACTGTTGTTGCCTGGTGTGTTATCAAGCTGTCTTAGTAGATACGAAATATTAAGATATGCATAATGGAATTTTTCCAAGCATTGTTGGCATCGTAGGAAATTAGATTTATTAACTAAACATTCATAAGTTAAAAAAGCTTCGCATATAGTTTGTACAAACTTGTAATAACTATATCTTTGACTGTACAATGGCTGGTTTTCATGTCATTTAAAAGGTGAAATTTTAAAAAAAGTACAAATTAGAAAATATTTGCTAACCGCTGTTTTTCATTTGTTTTTCTTTCTGTCAAAATTTTGATGGTTATGGACTTAATGCAGTGTCGATAAGAGTAGCATGAACTTGGTTTAAGCATTTTCAATCCGGGAATTTTGATGTCAAAGATACAGCTCACTCAGGTCGCCCTGTTGTGGATAAAATGGATACAAAAATTACTTTTTAAAAAAGTGCTTACTTAAACTTTCTTCTTTTAATCATGGATTAGCTTTGAATCTTCATAGCTGCTTGTCATGCTATGGGCACAAATGCTTAGAATTGTAATAAACTCCGGTATACTCCCTGGAATTTCTAATCGTGAATAGTTTGACATTTTGTAGTTATGGAAATGAGTAACTATAATGTGTTTCCAATGACACCATTCCCCTAACTCAAGGGAGGCGTGACAAAAGCCAATATCATTTTGCTTGTGCATTTGCCATTGCGTCAATCCATTTATTCAGCTTAATGTGTCTGATGCGACATAGACTATTTGGTTCCATTTCGTTGACAATCGGCGGAATTCAGGTCACTTGGGAAGCTAATGGGCAATATGATATCCAATAGATAGGATACTGTAATTTAAACTAACATTATAATATTATGTACAAAAGTGAAATGATTGGATTTTTGATAAAATGGGCGATGTGTGGGTCTTGGTTATGCTACTTGCTTACGTACTTACAATTCTCAAACACGTCAGACATCTTGTATGACTGAGCAATTAGAGTCAAATGGAATGCGGCGCCGGGATCACAATATTTTTTTCTCAAAATTTTATAAATTATATTATTGGATATAATAATAATTGTATTGCAGTATTCCAAATTCAAACTTAAAAATAACCGATTTTCATGAAGATTTTTAAAAATCGAAACCTTTTTATATAATTTTCATAGGTATTTACGATCCAAGCTGTGGTTGTTCCTATTCAGCTCAATAATTTAGTTGTTAAGGCACACCATGACAGCAATAAATTTAATAAATACCTATTATTCAATTCTCTGTTTCCTCTTAAAGACAAAATACCTACGTAAGGACCGACCGCAATGAAATACGGATTTAATTTTAATACTTCACGCGATAATCCATGTAATAATCTCCATTGTATCGTCACAGATTGCGCGATTAATGTAACGAGTAATTGGCTAATTACGACTCACTACTCCAAACGCCGAACTCTTGGGGACCCGACTAAGCCTCGTTGTTTTGGCTAATGATTTTATTTAACTGTTTTACAATAAAACGTAGAGTGCTTCGTTGGCGTTGTGGCTAGAACGTTCTGGTTTCGATAACAAAAACAAAGCAACTTTCGCTATGGTTGGTCTCTGGATGGGTCAATCAAATTTGTTATCTCGTGCACCTCCGTGCTTCGAAAGTCACATAAGACGTGGTTTCGGTTTTGTCTTGAACCAATATCCGAAAATGTTACCTCAATATAGGAAGACTTGAAGATGAAGGTTCGATAATCTATCGAACCTTCATCTTCAAGTCTTCCTATATTGAGAAAATCCAATGAAACATCACCTGACCCAATATATGAAAAAGAAAAATCTATCAGATTTCTAAGCTGTATGGCCATTTCAAGCATCAGCGTAGTTATGGTATTATCTTATAGTGTATATTATTCGAATCAAATATTTGGTAGTAACCTTTAACGTTGAATCCATGGATATTGTCAAGAATAATAATAATTGACAAACATGTTAAATTGGTTAATGATATATGTTAAGGAATCACACCATGACTCTCTCTCATAATTATAGAGCTTCTGCGGCATCTTGAGTGTCGCCGCAGCTTTATGATGAGACAGGGCTTTTGCTGACTGAACTTATGTTTTTTTATTTTAGTTTTTGTCTTTCCTTGTTATTACTTTGAGTTTTTTTTTTCTTTCTGCTTCCGTTCTCCATAAGGTAATAAGGCATTTCATTGTTCCTTAAATTCAATCTTAATTCTCAATAATACAGTATTAGCTTTGTACAACACATTAAGATCAGAAATTAAATAAACCCACAGTCCTGAAACAAATATAAATTTAGAATTCTGAAATGAATAAAGTAAATTTACCTTATGCGTAACGAATAAAGAGGAATTTACATTATCCGTAACATAATATGCCCACCGCCTATCTCCGGTATCCTTTGTCAGGCTTTTCCCATTGTCATACAAGACATGATCCGTGCTTCCTAACCCCTTTTAACAATAAATACATATCTATTTGGTTGTTAAAGTATGATTTCTGTTGTATTTTCAGTGCTAAGCAATTATGTAACCTCAATTTTAAATAAATTAACCTGTCACACATTAAATTTTGGCTCGAGGTTCCCGGGAGTATGACGTGGCTCAATTTGAAGTGTTCAAGTGAGTGTTGTAATTAAAATGAACGATCTTCACACACAAACGTAAATGGATTGTGGCTGTTATCTGAATACTTCACAGATTTATGGTTTTTGAAAACTCACGACAGTTTAAGTCTATTGTATGGCTTGATAGATTTAGAAATATAAATGACTCAACACCACCTGATAATAACAATATAGGAGTTTATATCTGAAGATACCTAGTGCAGTGTGCGACATACTGCCCTAGCCACCTCCACATTGCCGACCCAAAAAGTGCTTTTTAACGTCTTCTTTAAAGGAACCTATATTTTTTTTATATAAAGCAGAGCAAATGACTCGACACCACCTGATGATAAGCAGTATAGGAGTTTATATCTGAAGATAGCTAGTGCTGCGTGCGACATACTGCCCTAGCCACCTCCACATTGCCGACCCAAAAAGTGCTTTTTAACGACTTCTTTAAAGGAACCTATATTTTTTTTTATATAAAGCACAGCAAATGACTCGACACCACCTGATGATAAGTAGTAGAAGAGTCCATATGTGAAGATAGCTAGTGAAGCATACGACATACTGCCCTAGCCACCCTCACCTTGCTGGGCTAAAAAGTGCTTTTTCACGCCTCTTTTACAGGAACCCATGTTGTAAGAAGGAGGGAATACATGTGCTAGTAAAGAATTTCATGCTCTAGCTGTGAGACAGAGAAAGGAGTCACAAAATCTCTTAGTGCGTAAAGTAGACGTGGCTACAGTGAAGGAGTGACTCCGTAGACCGGCACGCGTACTCCTTAGTAGGAAAGGAGAGGGAGGAATAAGGTCGAAAAGCTCTTCAGAACACTCTCCATGGTACAAACGATAAAAGGCACTTAGCGACGCTATGTCGCGACGCAGTTGCAGAGGCTCTAGGGTGTTTAATGAAGGATACGTGTGCCGGTAAGGAATTCCACACAGACGTCTGTGAAAGAGTGACTGTGTAGACCAGCGCGCTTGTAATTTTTAGTTAGCCAAAGTTAATGCCTCCACAATTTATAATTATTTAGTGTTTATTAGATCCATTGTAAAAGAGACATTTGCATTGGCTTCATGACTCTACTCAGCGATACGCCTTTATTATTATTATTACAGCATTTTTGCGTTCCAGCAGTAGGAAGACAAATAGTTTTTCTGTGGTTGAAGAGTATCTTCTACCTTACCTACAACCTTAGCTACAACGTTATGAATAAAAATGAGAACGAATAACATAAAAATTTATTTTAATTTAAACATAGCCATATCTGGAAATTAAAAACTACTTCTTAAATTTATACGTACCCTTAAATCTCTCAAACATAAGGTTACCATTTCTAAAGGGGTGTATCTACGATCCCTCTCTAACTTTCTGCAATTTGTCACTTCCGCTAGCGCACCCATTCGAATGTTTTAAAATTGGATAAGTATAAATTAAATTTCGAACGAGTCACATAGCCTTGTGATGCGGGTATCTCGCGTTAAGTCTAACCATATACTGACTCAATTCATTTTTATTTTATCGGGTTATAATTTTCTGTAAAAGGCCTATCGTAATATGAGACTAGAACTACACATTTCTAATAACTGTACTAGTCTATCAACTTCTGACCTTATATTTAAACAGCATTAATATATATAAATACGTTAAGGCAAATGAATATGAAAAATTCCCATTACTTAATTACAGGAACAATCGTTTCATATAGAATATTTACAAGCAACAGCAAAATATTTCTAACAGAAGAATATTCAATAGGTGTAAGTAGTGTTGCATCAAGCGGACAAATGTTGCCAATTTCATCGCCAAGATAATTAAACTTAACTAGCTTAATTATTAAAACAATTCACATTATAATAAAAATATACTGTTACGAGAACTACTGCCGACAAACTGTTATGCAGTTTTGTAGATATACTTACTATAAAAACTTTGTATCCTTTTGAGTAAATATATTTTTTATAAATGCTTAACCTAACGAAAAAGCATTTAAAATAAGAATCCTATCAAAATTTTGCTTATATACATTTCATTTATTACACACAAAATAAGACATGACAACATACAATAGGAAAAAACCATGTACAAGTGTGAGCTTATATTTAAAAGGCATCTCTTACAATCAACCTTCCTCTGTGAGTCTAAATTTATTGCAACTACGTGGACTTTACCTATAGTAGATTCGCGGATTTGCATTATCCCCGACAAAATGTATTTAATGACAATTAGTGGTTGGTACGATTTTAAAATTGTCAGTATGTAGTAGAAAACTGAATTATATAGTCCGTAAGTAAACTTAAAGGGACCAAAAATTTGTTATGCCGAAAAATAAATGCAACAAGTCCATCAAACTCAAATTCGTATTAGTAATAATATAACAAGTGTCAGCAAAAGATAATTACCTTGTGGCTTTTGGGATACGTATTTGTTATTCCAGAACTTTGAGCATTCTAAAATTCGGAGAAAATATGTTTTACCTTATACTATTAGTTTGTAATATTCATCACTACATATTATAGTCTTATGGCATACTTTTGATTTACGGGATACAATGCGTTTACGCTTCTGCGACACCACAGAGATAGACAGTGTTATGCATTTTTGGTGATCAGGCTGGCTGATCATAGACTTCGAAGATATGATACCATAATATGGCACAAATTAAGAATTGCATATTGAAGTCATTTAAAAAATGACTAAAGACTTTTCTGAAAATTTTTTAAAGACAAACAGATTATTAGTTTGTAATATTAAAGAGGAACACCCACACATTAAAGACACCATTCACTTGCGATGACTGACTTTTGTTTTGTTTTATTGTATTTTTTTTTGTTTTTTCTCTCTTTTAAGTTATTTTCTTGATTGTCAAATATTTTATTGTTAATTATGATTTATTTAAATATGTATTGATATATTTTGAGCAGCTACTTTCATGACTTCATGACACCTTTTTAAAAAATATAATGTGTTTCTTTAATTGGCTTATGTCTGGGTAATTCCATTATATTCTGTATGTATAAAAAATGCTGTTGAAACAATGTTTAATGAAATAAATAAATAAATAATAAATAAGAATTTTTAGATTTTTAATGTCAAGAAAACCAGCCAGATACAAATAGTACAGCCAAGTTTATACATACTATATGCGAAAAGACTTTTTCCCGGACCTAATAGGATGTTTCGTTTGCGTCCTTATTTCATGAGAGAAAAAAATGCAAAACGCATCACGACTATACAATTTTATTATATTTATTTATTTAATAATTTGTGTACACGTAAACGTTAACTAAAAACGGAAATTAGAAAGGTGTTGCTTATTTCTAATAGAATTTACTTATCATAAAGCAAACTGTATTGGGTTAGTTGCTTCTTAATGTTATTTTTCTAGTTGGTGTCAGTGTTTGGGTCTAAACACCTCATATTCATATATGTACACGTGTAGGTATTGATTATAAAATTGCAATAAAATTGCAGGCTTATTTCATGTAATTGGATCTAAACACACTTTTTACAGTAAATTTTTTAACAAAAAAAACACGTTATAACAAGTTTCTGGGAAATAGTCAGTTTCTACTTTATAAATACATGTTTCCAAGAGATTTCACTATAAAGTTTATGTTTCAATGACGAAGTTCATCGAACATCTTTAATAAAAGTCAATCTGTTTGACCTTCCCTCGACATTGATGTGTCAGAAAGTTATGAACCCTGAGACGTGGGTGTGACAGGCTCTGAAGGTTTTCTGGAAAGATATAGAAGATATTCATTACAGTTCAATAAATCGCTGTTGATGTGATAATTTTTTCTGTCCTAAAAAACAAAATTTTTAATACAGTTGCCTCGAGCTTTTACTCTACCATACTTTATTCCGTAGGCTATTTACTATATGGGTTCCCATTATATGTAATATACCCATCTTAACGTGAAAGGAAGTAAGCTACACCATAATCTAAATAGGTATTTTATACGAAGAATTCACCCATGACTGCTGCAGGCGCTCAATGATTGAAGATACGGAGTGAGAGCTTAAAGTATTCGGTCAAGCCACAAAAAATGGATGACATCCAATTTTGTACGAAAGCTTTGGAATCTTAGAACGGAACTAATAACTTTATTTATAAACCGCTTCAAGCCGAAGTTTCAAGGGAGAGATTACAAGAACCCAAGATATTGTCCAATAAGTTACATATATAACTTTGTGATAGCCTACCGCTATCGTTGTTTACCAGTGATTTTTTCATGGGCTATTGACGTTTACTAAGCCAAACGGCTACGCAAAAGCTTGCAAATAATGAGAATCGGCTCCAATGTTGTTAATACCGTTAAAATTAAAACATATAAAGTTTGAGTAGTATTAAATATATGTTAAAATGTACCTGTCAAATTGTCTAATCATCTGTAGCTCAGAGATAAGATAGAAAAATAAGTAAGAATTAATTTATTATTAGGAAAACTTTAAAATTTACTTGTTAATTTTAAGACGACAGTTAATTCTAAATTCAAACCAATTGTTATTCTTCGAAAGGCAGAGGATGTCGTTAATAGCATGTTATCTGGTAATATTTTTGTGGTTCAAGATTTGTTTGAATGTATCCAACCAACTCGAGTGTTTATTAACTGTTAACACACATAAAGGTATGTATAGCAAAAGTCGTTGAAATATGATTGAATGTGTTTTGTCCACTTTAAACCTTTGTCTACTTTAAACCTAATTCATTTAAAGTCCCAATTTTACTTTTTTAACTATTATGTAATAAAATTATTCTCTTAAGGTAAACAGACAAAACGTATGTTATATAAAAAATACTCCAAAACACGATGTTTTTAAAATGGATTAAATAAGATACATAGGTACAAAATATGATCCGTTTTCTGACAAGCGAATGTAATAATTATTGGCGTGTAAGTGAATAAACTAACGAATCGTTATTGTATGGTACTTTGGTAAAGAATATGGCAGGCAAAACGGTTACAATTCTAAATTTAAAAATACTCGTTTTAGAGATTTAAAATCTGTATCACTTCTAAATAATGATTTTTTACTTATTATTAATTATTGAATTCTGAAATGTCTAACCACAGAAGATTTTGAAGATCAGCAGTAAGCAGCGATGCTCTGCTCCTGAGGCCATGCAGGCGAAGGAATATGTGCATCCCACCGTGTACTCTCTCGCCTCCATGACCTGAGGAACCGAGCTAATGCAACAGAAGAAGAGAGAAGTAAACCCTTGGAAGAAGATTGATATTCGACAATTTCAAACGTGTATCAAGATTCTTTTTACGTAAACACACTCATATTTCTATTTTATTGGAACGAAAATGTCGCTACTCTTTTTTGCAACTGTTTTAGCTAATATTTTGTTACTGTTATGTTGTTTAAAATAAGTTTTAAATGGGTAAAGTTTGCCATTTCAGTACCAGACTTTATTTCTGTGTAACGACTCAGTTTTATTTAAATTCATTGAGGACCGCTTAGCATAAGACAAGTTAATTGAAATTCGGCTTTAAATTTAATGAAATTATCAAAGGAATAAGACTTATTCCATCACCATCAGTCTATATGCGTCGCACTGCTGGAAGTTTGGGTTATAGCACCACCATGTTGGCCCAATGCACTTGGTGGGTGAAACCATTTGCTGTTACAACTGGAACGAGACACAAAGGGGCTTGAAGTACCACGTTTCATCATTCCTAATTGGTTTTCATAACTAAAACCAGAGTCGTGTCTAAATTCCTCGTCAGTCGTGGTTAAATTAGTGACTGTAATATTTCTTATATTTTCGAACATATTTAGTGTTTCTTTAACATATATCCTGTATGCTTTTGATTAAGAATATTATAATAATTTTTCTACATAAAGCGAAGTTTCAAAGTAACGAACTTAAATTAGTTCCACGCTTTAAGTTTCATTTTACGATCAAATTTTTCATGTGAATTAACTACTTACCTTGTTTTGATTAGTTATTTAATAAATTGAGAAAGTTTGTCAACTAATCAAAACATTCTACTGTAAGATTTTCCTCGTATTTACTCATAAGGCTTGATTGGAATTTTGATTTGAAACGGAGATGTATAAAACTTTTTTTAATTTGATGTCAGTTATCACTAAGCACATTTAATTGTTTTTTTGTTTATTAAATTATTATATCTCTCTTCTAACTTAAGTATAGTATACAATACTAGCTGAAATTCTGGATAGGGCCACCTTTATCACCTAGAGATATAAAATACAACCTATTTTCAGACCAACCAAATATATACAAAACAATTTCATAAAAATCGGTTAAGCCGTGTTCGAGGAGTTAGATAACAAAAATAAGTAAAACGAGATTTTTATATATTAGATATGTATTGCTTTACAGCACTGTTTAATACAAAAAGAATATAATTAAAAACTTGAATTATTAAGCTATGAGTAATTTTATCATTTTATTTTCATTTTCGTTTCATTTCGTCGTGATAATTACATATTTAACATTACAATCCATTTTTTAAATTCTTAACGGGGTAGCTCTATGCCGTCATCTCACCAAATTCAAATTAGAATGAGAAGGAATAACTCCGGAAACTAGCAATTTAAGCTCTAGGATAGATATTTCATTACACTGCTTAGGGAACTGCAGACGAAATATTTTCCAACGTTGTACAGATACATTAATAGCAGTAAGTTATCTTCAAATTTAAAACAGATATTTTTTTGTTAATAAAGATATTTTAAGAATATCTTAAAACAGTGATATGTACTAAAATCGTGATGTATGTGTGTGTGTTTGTGTGTATTAAAGTTATTATAGTTGTTAAGCAAAATTGCAGATTGACAGTATTTACAAATTACTAACTATAAACATACTGTTCGTAATTTGAAGACGTTATCATAAAAATCATATAAATATATAATAAAATTCCGAAAGTTTTGGATTAGTTCAAACGAAAATCATGACTTTCACGTTTTACCTTCCAGTCACGGAATTGAGACCATGAGAAGCAACTAGACCAGCTAGTGAGCCCGATTTATAGACGATGAAGATTTATATGAGTGACGGGACCTCACTATATGAGGCTGGCACAGAACCCTGAGGATAGGCGTAGTAAGGAAGAAGCCTATTCCCGGCTGTGTGTTGAAAATGAATTGGTTTAATATTTAAGAAACATCTCACATTTTATAAGTAATTCATTATTATTTGTTATTCATTATTCAGTCACAGATAGTTGTGCACAATAATTACATCTGGGAAACATTATTTATTACATTGAATAAGTATTTAAATTTATATTACTGTATGTTGTGTTACTCGCTCTTATCTGTATGGAAATCAGCAGCTGGAATAAAACTTAAAATGAGTTAAAATGAAAACCTAGCATATTATGAAACCGTCTTAGCAGCAGTTTACATAATTTATATCTTCATATTTTACGATATGATGAATAACGAAATGAGTCATAAAGATATTTATTTGAAGCTCTCTTGTAATGGACTATCCAATTTTTTTTAATGACGTTGTGGCGAGTATCACGTGGAATTTTTAAACGATACGTAGTATTTATTGCACTCTCATACAAAACAGCCAAAAATATTTTAAATATGATACGGTATTTATAGTTTATTTTACATAAAAAGGTTTTATAGTTTATTTTAAACAAAATATAGTATAGGTAGAAGAAGACAATGGAAAGAAAATTATACAAAGAAAGATAATTATGCTTATCTAAAAAACACAAAAAGGCATAAAATAATTCCATTTTTAACTAATCAATCAGACAAGTTGAGTGTGGAGAACAAAAACCTCTGCTCAATAATAAGCATATCGTAATAAGTCAAATAAATAATATTCAATTTGTATTTAATACGTATTCCGGGCAAGACATTTCGTGGCTTAGGTTATACGAGACCTATTTGCATTTATAAGGGCCACAGGGCCTCGCGAGGCCAATTTACCACCATTCAGAAGCCATTTTTAATAATTTACACTAGAGCTTCTCTCAAGTTTTCACCTGCTCTTTTTTATAAAATTACCTTCAGATTATATTAAAAATTATTAGACATATAATTTTTTTGGTATTTATAGTACATAATAAGTATTATTAAAATCATCACCGGATCAGAGGTTTGTAGATGAATAGGAAATTAAAAAAATTTAGAAACAAAATTTTGTAAATGTGGCGCTCACTTTAGTGGCTTCTATTGCCTCTGTTATGCCACTCGATGAGTAAGGCTTATTTTTTAATTTGAAGACTGAAACTTTTACAAACGGTGAAAGCTGAAGCTTTAACTACTTGTCTGTAAAATTTGTGTGATAGACGACAAACGGACATTAGATTATACTGTCACTCAAATGTCTGTCTGAGGTCGATTAGGATCCTTTTGGTACGGAACCTTAAAAAGTGATTATGCTGTTCATTTGAAAATGATACTTTTATTGCTCGCGTACTATCATAATGATGCCATGGAAATGGCTGTCGCGTCGGATACCATTATCGGATTACATATAGATTAATGATAAATATGTGTTAGATAATTATTATTAAGCTACTTATTAGCAATAAAAATATATATAATAGTTTTTTTTATAATTTAGAAAAATTTAATGTTTAATAATAAATTTATTTTATATTAATAAATAATAAATGTTTAATTTATGTTTATATATATGTTTTAATATAATTTAATGTTTAATAATTTATTATTAAACATTAAAATTTTAAATATTATTGATTTAATAATCGTATTGACGTTTGATTTCTAATGTCAAATATAAATAAATAAAGATATTATATCATTAAAAACTCTAAAATTATATTGATATAATATCTTTATTTATATCATGCTCACGTAAGTAAATAGAACTAATAGAAGAATAACCTGCTATATAATATACTACTTGCAAAATTATTATACGGCTGAATTCAAAATAGTTTTGTAGATTAAAACGTTTTATTATCAAACAAAAGATCACAAAAATTTATATGTAGTGTTGTGTTATAGCGATAATGCTGTTAGAGCTCAACTAGGAAAATTTCACAAGATACACCCCAGCTACTTGTTTAGCTTGCGTTTAGTTCTCAGGTTTAGCTCGTATTTCAGTCATAAAACCGTTCTCTTTGCTCCTGTATGAAGCGTATAAGGTAAAGGCCAGTGTAATTACAGGGGTTGAGCTATCTCTTAGTTCCTGATAATCAACGCACTTGCAATATTTGGTGACTCCTTTAAGTTAACAGCCCCGTGTTCAACTCCGTGGCAGCAACAAGATTTTTGATTGATTAAATCGTTTGAATACCGTTAGCGACTACAAGAAATTAAAATTAAAACATTTTACTTAGCTTTGCACCCATAGCCAAGCTTACAGGCTCAGTTAGTGTCAAGTCGAAAATTACGACTTTTATGACAAATTGTGTCTTCAAAGTATTTAAGTCAAAAAGACAATTTATCCCAACCATTAAATGTCAACATGAACTATGTTTGAATGAAATAAAAGAAGGCGAAAATGTATATTTTATTTTCAAATAATATTTTATTGCCGATGGCGATCTGAAATGAATTCGCTCAAATAGAAAATACGCTTAAAGCTTAGCGACCTGACGAAAATAGTTGATAGCATTTTGATGTTGAATTCGTGTTTGTGTTTTTCTGAACAAGAAATGCAATGGCTAACGATTAAGAAATTAAAATAAAACCACTTAGTTCTGGATCATGACGTTAATATTTAAGAGGAGCACGGGACCTCTTTTGTCATGGAGAAAACCGGTAGACGTAATTTCATTTCTTTTATAACCTCTACGATAACAGCCCTAAACGTGACTTTTTACTCCACGTTATGCAATGTATGGAATACATTCTAGTATGAAATTCCACATTCTGACTGTGCGACAAAGAAACAAGTGATTCAATCTACCACCAGGCAACTAAGCTTTACGGCCAGGATTTGTGCTGATCAAGATTGACAATAAGTTACTTGGAGAATCACATACATACCAATTTAAAAGACAAATATTTCTATTAACAACATTAACGAAGAATCTGTCTTGATCATTAGTTAATGATTTTTCAATTAGCTCTGTCAGCAGAAACAAAAACTAGGATACATTCCACGCTCACGGGCATTCAAAATACTGGGAGTGCTGTAAGGATACCAAATTAAACTAGTTTTAGTGCGCTAACAGCGCTGTGAATGCTTCTTAGCATGATTCTGAATGTCTTTTGTCTTCTTCTGAACTCCTATTAAGTCGCGCTGTTTAGTTGTCATCTATTGTAAGATGCAACCCAAGTCAGATGCCCAATAATCAAGTTTAGCCAATTGGAGTTGATTTGTTTTCTCCTATACGTAATCTCGGCAACTAAATTTATGTCTGCTAAATCAAAAATTCAAATTCCGGTAGATTTGGATGTTTGTATGAATTCTATAAACTTTTATCCAGCAGTCCTGGATGTTTGTATGATTTATGAGTATTTTTCAAATATTCTGTCCATACACATTATTATTGTTTATATTTAGGATAGATGAGTGAGTGTCAGAAATATTGCTGTCAAAGAAAGACTCATAAAACACGAATCATGGTACTTATACATCCTAAGATACTTTCATGTCGACATTCATTCGGAATATTATCAATCATATTCTTGGAAATCGTCCAATAACGCGAAATTTCAATATTAAAGTTGTGTAACTTATTGAAACTGTTTCAGCATAACACGAACGGTTGGCGTGAGCACTCAATAATTTGCTTTAGTATGCTTCTGTACAAGTGTTAGTGAAACAGTAATCCTATCTAATCTACAGATATTTTTATTTTCCGTCTTATGTTGCTGGGGATCGAATTCTATTGTTGAACAAGCTGGCGAATCAGATATGCGATCATTTTGCCGGTATTTTTGGTATAGACAACCCAGTCGTTGACAGTGAACAATGAATTGTTACAGGTAGCTAACCCACTTTCTGGTTAAAATAAATGACACCCAAGAGTCATTACGTATCTCATTCTAACGAGCACCAGTCGGATTAGTCCTCGTGCGTTTGTTGGTTATCTATATCAAAGAGTCCTCTGGAGCGACTATCATTATAACCGCACTCTCAACTTGAATTGTGATGAGATGAATTTTGAGCAGCTTCAAGCTAGGGCTGCCACTAGGGGCAAAGTTTTATAATTATTTTTTCGCAAAAAATGGAATTTGGATTTATTATTTATGATTAAACAGTTTGACTTCGTACTGCACAACTATTATTACAAAAATTTTATTAGGATGCAACAATCTTTAGTGTAATAATTTAACCACTTTAGAATAACAATAAAAATCAACAAAAGAAACAGAATAAAAATCAAGCGAGATCAAAGCGTAAGGCGACGTGCGCTTCGCGTCGTGGTTAGTTCTCCACTGGTGAGGTGCGACGCGGCGCGGGCGCAGCCGGCCGGTATACATAAGCCCGCACAATGGGCTTATGTACGATGCGCTATGGTAGTGCGAGGGTCAGTTGTCGATATTATCGATGTCGACAAACTGATACACATCTGATGATATTATATTTATATATTATAAATAAATATGTGTTGTTGTTTATGATATTTATCTTTATGTGTATATATATATAGGAATTTATTATATTATAATTCAATATAGGGTTGAACTTAGAATATTTGTGTTAGTGTGCATGTGTAACAAAGAGGTAGCCCACATCACCCCCCTCCAGAGACCGTCAAGGGCGATAGAACTCTGTAAATTTGACACGGCGTCCGAAACGTGTTGTAACAGTTTTTGAATCATCTGGTATAGGTTCTGATTCCGTCTGGTTTGACAAAATGAAGGCGGGCTTGAGACGATCTATTGTCACTGTGATCTCTTTGCCTTTAAGTAGCAACTTAAAAACTTTGTCGCTTCTAGATAATACTTTATGTGGGCCTGAATATGCAGGTTGTAGGGCACCACGTGAAGCGTCTTCGCGAAGGAATACAAAATCACTGGAAGCCATTTCCTTATGGACAAAAACTTTAGGGCTAGCATGACGTGATGCTGGTGTGGGCTGAAGCCTTGAAGTAATCTGCTTAAGGCGCGCAGAAAATTCGGACAAATCCGTCGTACCCCCATCAGTAGGAACAAAAAATTCACCCGGCAATCTTAGAGGCTCTCCGTAAACCAGCTCAGCTGATGAACTTTGGAGATCCTCTTTAAATGCGCTACGTACACCTAAGAGGACCCATGGTAAGGACTCTGTCCATCTATCGTTCGCGTGACAGACTATTGCGGCTTTGAACTGTCGGTGAAAACGTTCGACCATGCCGTTGCATGCAGGATGGTATGCAGTCGTTCTTTTATGCTCAAAACCAGCAGTTTTTGCAAGGCATTGAAATAATGCTGATTCGAACTGCCGGCCACGATCGGTTATTATGTTGGTAGGGCAACCAAATCGAGCAATCCAACCGGAAATAAGAGCCTTGGCCACGGTTTCAGCTGTGATGTCCATGATCGGTATTGCTTCCGGCCACCGAGTGAACCGGTCTACAGCTGTTAGGCAATACCGATAGCCTTCTGAAATAGGTAGAGGGCCAACGAGGTCTATATGGATCTCCTTAAATCGAACGCGTGGTAAGGTAAAGGTACCTAATGGGGCAGAGACGTGGCGATTAACTTTTGCCTTTTGGCACGCAATGCAGGCGCGAGCCCACTCCCTGCAGTCCTTTCTAATACCGGGCCAGACAAAACGGTCTGCAACTACTTTTGCAGATGCTCTAGCACCAGGGTGGCTCAGGGAATGAAGACTTTCGAAGACCTGTCTGCGGTAGAATTTTGGTACAAACGGCCTGGAAGTCGGTGTGCTGACGTCGCAGTACAAAGGAATATGACTTCCATGTATCGTCATTTTCTCTAGCCGCAGAGATGACCCTTCCGCTAGAAGATTTTGGAGTTCAGGGTCGGATGGATGACCTTTGGCTAAAGTCTCGAGGCTAACTGGCACTGCCAATTCCTCGATCCTGGACAATGTATCTGCGACCACATTATCCTTGCCGGATATATGTCTGATGTCAGTGGTGAATTGGGAAATATAGTCGAGGTGTCTATACTGCCTAGGCGAACAGTTCTTTTTCCTTTCATGGAAGGCAAAACTGATCGGCTTATGGTCAGTATATACAACGAAATGCCGGGCCTCGACCATATGTCGAAAGTATTTAATACCTTCGTATATAGCAAGTAGCTCCCTGTCGTATGGCGAATATTTAGTCTGGGATGGGCTCAGTTTTCGGGAAAAGAAAGCTAGTGGCTGCCACGCTCCGTTCTTATGCTGCTGTAGAACTGCACCGATTGCCTTATCGGAGGCATCTGATACCAAGGCAAGTTTTGCGGAACAGTCAGGGTGTGCTAATAAGGCGGCGTTTGCAAGGCTGTCTTTGCATGCATTAAAAGCTGTTAGGGCATCGCCTACTACATTGATAGGCTGTGAACCTTTCACGGAGCCGGTCAATAGAGCATGTAGGGGAGCCTGAATCTCAGCGGCTCGGGGAAGGAACCTTCTGTAGAAGTTGAGGATCCCCAAGAAACCTTTAAGCTGACGCACATTACTAGGAGTCGGGAAGTCTTTTATGGCCTGTACTTTGGTATCCAAAGGTTTGGACCCACTTTCGGAGATGGAGTAACCTAAAAATGTTACCTCTGGTACACCGAAGACGCATTTCGCAGTGTTAACTAACATACCATAATCCTTCAACTTGGTGAAAACTTGGCGAAGGTGTTGTTCGTGTTGCTGCTCATCTTTTGAGTATATCAGGATGTCATCTAGGTAACAGTAGACGAAATCTAGGCCTCTGGTGACTTCATCCATAAACCTCTGAAACGTTTGACCCGCATTTCGAAGTCCGAAGGTCATGAAAGGGAATTCATATAAGCCAAACGGTGTAGTAATCGCGGTCTTTGGAATGTCTGCCTCACTAACAGGTATCTGATTATAGGCTTTTAATAAATCTAATTTGCTGAAAATTTTACAGCCAACAAGATTATGCGCAAAGTCGTGAATATGTTTAATGGGATAGCTGTCAGGAACTGTACGAGAGTTGAGCAGGCGATAATCGCCACAAGGGCGCCAGCCATTGTCCTTTTTCGGCGCCAGGTGTAGGGGAGACGCCCAAGGACTCTGCGAAGGTCGAGCTGTACCGCAGGCGATCATTGACTGAAACTCCTCTTTAGCTACGTTTAATTTGTCAGGAGCTAATCGGCGTGGAGTGCAGGAAACTGGGGGGCCTGGAATGGTGCGTATATGATGGACAGTGTTGTGTTTAATGTTACGATGTATACCAGTTGGTCGAGTGATATCGGGAAATTCATCGAGAATTTTATGGTACCGAGTCTCACCAGTCAAGACCTTTACAGAGGCTATATTACTACAACTAACTACTTCAGCTACAGATGACAAGGATGTTGTACTATCAATTAAACGTTTATTGCGACAGTCTACAATAAGGTAATAGTGATTAAGAAAATCTACACCAATAATTGGCTTTGTAACATCTGCCACCACAAAACGCCAACTATAAAGTCTACGTAAGCCAAAGTCTAAATTAAAGTGTACATAACCGTATGTAGCAATACTGGAACCGTTAGCAGCACACAAGTTGTAGTCCGTCTTGGCACGACGATCGCGAAGCAGGGACCGGGGGTAGACGCAGAGGTCGCTTCCGGTATCGACCAGGAACTGCACCTTCGAAGCTCGGTCCGTCACGAACAGGCGACCAGTAGAAGAAGTAGGGCAGTCATCAGTCGCCATTAGCGACTGCCCTTTAAGTTTCCCGCCTTGAAGTCGCAGGGGGTCACGCATTTGCTGGCTTCTTCCCCAAACTTACTATGATACCAGCAGAGAGGAAACTTCCTGTAATTGGACTGGGAACGTTGCGACCTGGATGTTGATCTTCGGTGGGGTGATCGAGAATTTCTGGACTGAGGTCGACTATTCCTCTCAGTCGCAAGCTTCTGAAATTGCTTCCTGAGCTCAGCAACTTCCTTGATTAAAGCGTCCAACGCTGAATTGTGACTGGCTTGCGGCTGACTGGTAGACGCCACTGACGGCGAAGGGGTGGCCAGCTCATGAATACGATCTGCCAAGTCTGCCAGGTCGTCGATGGAAGATGATATTGATTGACCAGCGAGCACAGTCTGGATCCCGTGAGAGAGTCGACTAACCCATATAGTCCTCAAAAAATCATCGGGTACATTGGCACCAGCTAAGCTTTTAAGATGACGGAGGAATTGGGAAGGTTTTCGGTCTCCCTGCTCTTCATGCATTAAAAGCTGTTTCATCTGCTTTTCACGTGACGCCGTTAGGCGTCTGATCAGCTCGGTTTTTAATTTTAAATATTTGTCAGTGGTTGGTGGACTGACAATGAGGTCCTTGACTTCCCTGGAAAACTGGTTATCCAACTGGCTTATGACGTGGTTGAATTTAGTGGAGTCACTAGTGATACCTGATATGGCAAATTGTCCCTCCACTTGGGCGAACCAGATCTCAGGTTCTTCAGGCCAGAATGGAGGCAGTCGTGGACCGACTTTGAAAATATCGACATTGGATGTCGACTCTTTCCCATCACTATTGCCCGACCGCATGGTAGGCATGGGTGCTTCACGTGCATCTCGAAATTCCTTCTCCATGGTTCATATAAACGGGGTCACCACTTTAGTGTAATAATTTAACCACTTTAGAATAACAATAAAAATCAACAAAAGAAACAGAATAAAAATCAAGCGAGATCAAAGCGTAAGGCGACGTGCGCTTCGCGTCGTGGTTAGTTCTCCACTGGTGAGGTGCGACGCGGCGCGGGCGCAGCCGGCCGGTATACATAAGCCCGCACAATGGGCTTATGTACGATGCGCTATGGTAGTGCGAGGGTCAGTTGTCGATATTATCGATGTCGACAAACTGATACACATCTGATGATATTATATTTATATATTATAAATAAATATGTGTTGTTGTTTATGATATTTATCTTTATGTGTATATATATATAGGAATTTATTATATTATAATTCAATATAGGGTTGAACTTAGAATATTTGTGTTAGTGTGCATGTGTAACAAAGAGGTAGCCCACAAATCTATTAATTAAAACATATATAACACTAAAAATAATCAAGAATATATTGTATAATGATATGTATTTAAATCGTACAAATGTTACAATCATAGTTGCGTTCAGCTGACAATTGCATACATCTCATAGCTGACAGTCGTTTCCACAACACAGACGCTGATTTAATTTTCATGCGATATTCAAATGACGACAAAACCGATCGAGACAGTTAAATTCGATTTTAACTTACAATAGGTTACTAAGTACCTTGATAAAACAGAAGTAACAATTTAAACTAACTAATGCCAAAATGGATACCGTGTTTTGAATTTTAGGCCAATTAAAAACAATAGATTTTTTAAAATATTTTTGAATACAAATTCCTATTTATATTTTAAGTTTAAAGTGATTTTAATCTTGATTTTGAGTTCTATTTTAATTGTCGTTTTGATATATCTTTATGCATTATAGTGTGTCTGAATAATGTAACATAAATATTATTATGATTCATCGCTGCGTCTGTTGTTTTTTTAAATTAATTTAGATAAATAGGTTTTACATAAGTAATAAGGTTTTACACAAGGCATAATATAAAATTTTAAATAAAAATTATAAGCACTACATTTTTAATGTTGCCACCCCTACACAAGTAGCAGTTTAATAATATGCCGTGAACCGCGCCACGCTTGGTGCTATGATAACTTTAACTGTACACTCATAGAGCTGTATTTTTAAGTTGAATTAGAAACCATTTGAATTTAGAACAAACATTATATCAACATACGGTGGCTTAACAATAACTAATATAATCATGTTCCGTGTTACTTTGAATATTTATGATGATATGTGAATGTGTAATTTATGCTAAAGTGGTAATTTCAGTGCTAAGATATTTTATTTTACATCTTGTGGCTTGTTTTTATCAAGATATTATACTATATATATTTATACGAATTTCATTTTAAGCACCGCAATGACATAATTTTTTTGGTAAACTCACAGCTTACCACACACAGTTCGCTCACAGTTCAAATATAAATTTAAAGAAGGACCTCACATCTTAAAGTGTTCTCTCATGACCTTAAATTAATGTCCAAACATCAGATGATTTCTGCTTGGAATAAGTCCTGGAAATGAGTCCCGCTGTGTTGTGGGAAAATTTTATTCCAACATCCAACAATTAATTCCAAGTAAACCCTGGTTCTTTAAGTATAAAAACATCTCCAAAACTTGCACCTCTACAATCTGTCGACTAAGGTTAGGACATGCATAACAGACCGGTACATTTGGCCAAAATAAGGGTCTTCTTTATGTGAATGTGGATTGGACGAAGGAACAACAGAACATATTTTCTTTGAATGCTCTAGATACGCCATCTCTCTTTATGATCTGCTCCCTCCATACATCCCCAGACCAATTAACTTCAAATCCCTACTTGTACATGTCAATTCTCCATTTGTTACAGTTCTGTGTGACTATCTAACCACCTATTAACAAATTTACTATATATATTTGTGTGTGTCTTTTTTTTCAGATAATTCAACAGTTCTACATTTAACCTCTCATACACAATTAATATACCTTGTGCAATCATATCACTTTGCTCAGATAGTTTTTATAAAATATATACCTAAGCAGAAAACTCGATACTGGCGGAATCTATTAAGAAAGCGCCATAAAACCCCAAAGAAGAAGAAGAAGAATTACAGAATATTATATTCCCTTAGATTAAAGATGGCTCTTAAAAATTTTGAATAATAAAAATTACCAATCGTGGTTTTATCGTTTACAGTTCAACACCTTTTACGGTTTCAAACCGTTAGTAGTAGAGATTTATCATGCGTCGTAAAATTTCACGTAAAATACAATGTCACGCCTTCATCCATTTGATTTGTTCGTGGGACATTTTAAAGCTTTCCTAAACAATTGTGAATAGCTTGTTAGCAAAATTTACAAGATGTTTGCCGTATAGCTAATATAATAATAGCTATTAAGTTTGAGAAAAATGTCGTAATATATTACAGTGATCACTACTTATACAATAGAAAATCTATTGTGCACTGTTCGGTGTTTATTTTTTGATAAAATCAAACAGTTGTTTCTTCCTTTAAAAACTTTAAAAATATAAAATTATTTAGTAACAAATTTTACTATGTTTAAACTATATCTAAATAAGAAATTCATATTGGTAGAAAGTAAAGGAATTATTCTTTACATACTGACATTTTTAGTTGGTATGCATATACTTACAATACAGGAATAGTTAGTACGTAATAGACATAATTATTGCTTTCGAATAAATTTTATTTTTAGGACCATTATTTATTAGTTTGAATGTAACCTGTACTTGGTACACGTATTTTGGATTAAATAAATTGTTGTAACGAAGAATCTACATTAAAATTAGATCTTTGCTAAGCATTATTTCTTTTAATGTACATTATGAGTAAAAATTTTATCTTATTTATGTAAAATTATTATCTGCTACATAAGTTGGATAATCAAAATGTCAAAGTAAAACTAAAACTACTGAGTAACTCATGAAAAAGCGATGCATCGCCCTGGACTTGAGCCAAGAGGCAAAAACAAGTTAACATCTGGCGGAAGAAAGTACGTTTGAAAAATCATACCGTGAAAAATAAATACTCATTTTTAAAACTTTTAAACAAAATATTTACTAAGCATTTAGTTAGTTTCATTTTAAAATTCTGTTAATATTGTAGTTTAATATTACCAGATCATCATTATTTAGATCTTTCACGTAGAATTTTATCTACTGGACTAATAATTTAAATTAGATACATTTAGTGCCAAATTTTGCCATTTAATTGTTGAAAAACCAACTTGATCAAAACTTTGCGTAAACAATTCGAAAGTGTCAACCAATTTAAATAACCAATGTTAACTTAAAACCAAGCCAAAACCAGCAGTAGCCAAGCGACACGGCGCCGAGTTACCTATTAAACTTTAGGGCAAACTTCATCACAGTTACAAATGAGGTGAAACTTGTATTGAATATTGTGAAATAGGTGAAATAGGTACACACTGTATATTTTTTTCTTTTTCATAACACATTTGTTTTCTAGAATAATTTCCATTAGCCATTAGGTTTTATTTATAGTTTATTAATTTTAAAAAAGTTTAGGTTAATTAAGTATAGTAACTTACAAAATCAGGTTGTTTTTTTCTGCTGGGCACAAGCCTACCATCGGAACATGCTTACTATACGCATAAGTAGTATACGCATAAGTAGTATATAATGTAAAACAACCGCACTGGCATACTGGTTGCTGGGTAAAAGCGGTTTCTGTAACAACCAGCATCGCTTACCGTGCTTCTGAAGCAGGGAACTCGAAAAAACAAATTTTCTTGACCTAACCGGGTCGTCGATGAATTTGGCTTTGATTTCTTACCAAAATTAGTGCGTCTGATGCTTAGATTGAATTAGATAAACAAACGTTATAAACGTCTCTCCGCTGGTATGATGATATTGCGTTGAAGTGGGGAAGGTGATATTAAACCTTGAAGCTATTTTTCGAGCCGAGGTTTTTAAGAAGTCACTTTAAAATAACTGAATTGTATTTAGGGAGACATCTCTTAAAACGTTCATAAGGTCGAAAATTGAACACCCCCCTCTTTATATCACCTGAATGAAAGCTGTTTTTTGCTCATAGTTAATTACCGCAATCGTAAAATTAGAACGACTATCAGATGCTAAAAAGATATATGTAAAAGCGGGAACAATCCGAGACTGGACTATTTACTGTGTAATTGTCATGGAAATCTTAAGATTTTATTCATTGTTGAACGATCCATCTATCACAAGCTCGCGGTTTTTATCTGTTCAGTTCTGGATAAAGGCCTCTGATGTTATAAATGGAGTTTTTACGTAGAATTGAAAAGAATATACCTTTATTGTATATGAACCAATTTAAAAAGGAATACACAATGCATTATTATTCGTATCGCATTACCAACTTTCTTTATAAAGGAAATAAGGGAAATAATAATACAACCACATTGCAAAATTACCCATTTTTTGTTGTCGAAGATTTCCAATGTTTTTACGCATGATCCTTACAGTACGGCGCCAACTGAAGGAGTATGTGAGACTCAAGGTAAAGGCTTTCCCCTACTACCTACGAGAACATTTCACTAGGTTACACGCCTGCGCCTGCACTTGCGGGCCGTACCATCATACACCGTTGAAAACCTGCTCGTCATCGGAATCGAAAACGGACCATTAGTCTTCGAGAAATTAGGACTATTTTAGAAATAAAACACAAATTTTAGTGAAGCAACTTTTTTATTCGTACATTTTGTTGTATTGAAAGAAAACCAAGACAAAATTGATGACGTGGTCCATTGCCTAGAAAAATGTTTCTGTGTGAGTTTGTTATTATTAAAGTATAATTAAGATCTGTTATTATCAAAACAGATGAAACGATTATGGTTTTGAAACTTCACTTTATATGCGGTAGTGATATGTATTCAACGTACAAGCTCAGATGTGTATTTTATTATTTAAGACAGGCGTTTTTTGTCGCCCCTCTGGTTTAGTGGTCACCTTGTCTGTCTTAGGCAAAGGTCTTGGGTTCGAATCCAGGTAGGGACAGATTAATAATGTATGTTTATTGGATATTTACTGTTGTTTATATATGAATATCTATATATCTCCGTCATCTAGTGTCCAAAGTAGAAAATATTAAATATACTAATTTGAGCTGGATAATAGATGTGATTGTAAGTATTGTAAGCTGCTGTAGAGTAAACTCTAAGTACAAGACGGAGACTTAGTAGTTGCAAAACGCAATTTCTTTTTTTATAAAATGCTCAGCAATTGACTAAGATAAACCTAATGATAAGCAAAGGAGTCTATATGTGACGACGGCTAGTGCAGCAGCGCATACGACCCTATCTTAACGGCTCTATAGGTACTTATTTTAGGAGCCCATGTAGTATGAATGAGGGAATAGTTATGACGGCAAAGTATACACGTTTTGGCTGTAAGACAAACAAAAGAGTCACGAAATCTCAACAACAAATCAAATCTCCGACTATGTAGACCGTATCACGTGCTCCTGAGTAGGGAAGAAAAAGGAAAGATTCAACTAAAAAGCCCTTCAGAGTACTCTCCATGGTACAACCAATCGAAAGCACTAACCAATGCTATGGTGAGACACAATTACAGAGTCTGAAGGTTTTATAGTAAGCTTGTAATTGTTATTTGCAACCGTGTTGCTCAGCTATAAGATGCTTAATAGTACGTTCGTAAAGAGTGATATGCACTTATGGTAACACTCACCTCGAGGAATTGTGTGCGTCCGAATATATATTCCTTATGTGAAAGTGTTGCGCTTGAAAGTAAGCTCTGAGAAAATTTATGTAATTTTTTGATTCTGCGATCATCAAAAGATTCCAGCATCAATCGTTTGACTAATCTAGGTGTGCGATTCAACTGTAAATATACAATTAACAAAGTACAATAGTCTGCCAAGATAAATTGCAACAATAATGCATAAGCAACCTACCTCTACCTTTAACAAATGACAAATCTCCGCGTTTTCAATCAACCAACAAAAACTTAAAAACCCAAACAGAAAAGAACTGACATCAGCAGTAATAATTACTTTCTTGTTTCCTGAAACACAAATACTTCGTGTACATATTTTTTTCTAATGTAAAAAAAATATTATATCGTGGATAGTCTTTAAGTAATCCTTTCATATTACAACACTCGCTTGTATGTCTCCGCCAGATTTTGTAATCGATTTTTAAGCTACTGTTTTAATCCGATTTTGCTAAAAATTTGCATACAAGTTTGGCACAGGAGACAATACAATATTTTAATGTTTATTATACTTAATAACATTTAATTTAATTAAAAAAACTTTTAAAAAACCACGCACGTAAAATTTGTTAATAAACAACAATATATAACTTCGGGGCCGAAGCTTAGAATTAGTCATTTAAATATATTCTGGAAATTTCGGTTAGCCAGAAAAAAAATGATTTTCTCCTTTTTAGTGGATTTGAATATATGGTGGTTTTTAAAAAGATTATTTCATTAATTTTTTTATTTAACATTTACATCTCATTCGCATTTCTTATTTTATCAGAAAAGGATAGAATGCTTTTACATATATGGACAAATCAACGATCCAAGAAATTCACTATAGGTAAAAAGTAAGATTTATTGGTAAGTACATCTGAAAATGTAGTACCTATATAACAATTTCAATTATTACTTACATTGGGCGTGCAATTTTTGTTTACACTGGGATATTACTTTAATGATGTAAAAAACTTTTTTTTAACAAACGGTAACAAATGATGTGATTGTTACGGTAAAAATATCATTGTGATGAAAAATCCAAGTGTAAAACCTTTGCTTTCTTTTTTGGTTAAATTAATATAAAATAATTTTAAAACATATATATTTGTACTCACTATCAGTGCCATTTAAAGTAAGAATTGCTATGGAATAAGCTGTATTGCAATAACATAAAAAAATATGCATTTTGTATATTATTCTGTACGAGTTATATATTTGTGTAAGTCCACCGATAATTTTCCAGTAATTTGAAGTCAGCTGTCTGATCTTTTCATACGTCAAATTATTCATAGCAGGATCTGAAACATTACTAGAATGATGAAATTTTGTAACAAAACTAAAAAAGACTTACACTACAAGAAACTTAATTAACTTATTAGTAAATTATATAATAACATATATAAATAACTGTGTTGACCAGTGCATAAATTAATAATTAATGCACGCTTGTGTGTATATATTCTATAAATAAATAAAGTATTATGATAATTAAGATCTGACCTGAAATGGTATTTAAATCAAGAACATCATTAAGAACCTTGAGAATCGATCTTAACTCCAATAACATAAACAATGCCTGCATTCTTACTAGATATATTGAATATTTCGCATTGCCCTCGGCCAAATTAATGAAAAATAGTATAATTTCTGAAAAATAACAATACATTTAAGTATAATAAGCATTTACATTATTTATATATATATTGTATTATATTTTTTTTTTAAATAAACGACATGCATAGACAAAACATAAAATTGGTTAAAAACAATATTTTATTCAACTTTGGTACATAATTTATAAAACCAAATAAATCTTAATTATCATACTATATATATCAAACCAAAGAGGCAATTACTTCTGCTTTGAAAAACGTTTAATGTAGGCACTACAAAGTCGAAGAGATATAACAAATAGGAGATATAACAAAAATATATAACAAATAGGCATATCTACGTGAGATATGCCTATTTGTTATATATTTTTAAAATAGAAGAAATTATATGATACGAATCACATAATTAATATTTATTAATGTATGGCTTGTTACACATAATTAAGGTACAATTAGCCTTATTAAAGCCAAGAGGAATTCTCTGCCCCATTAATCAACCCAGATCAATTCTGTTGCTAACAGTTTTGATATGGTATTTTATTTTTGTCTTTTGATAGGTAGATTCTTTAGTTTATATTTCCAGGTTGTCGTAATCGAATGGTGAATATAAGTCTTTTAGAAATGTGAAGTTCTACAGAAATTTATATTCGTCTTTAAGTTCATTAACAGTTTATATTTACAACGTCCAAAATAATGCGAGTAACTAAGCTTTGCATGATTGAAATATGGGGGGTTAAAGTATGAAATTGCCATATCAAATTATTTACCCTTATAGTTTATACAGATGTATATACAGATGTATATACAGATGTATATACAGATGTATATACAGATGTATATACAGATGTATATACAGATATATATACTATGAGGGTAAATACTTGAATCAGATAATTGGAAGGTCATTCATGCCTTTGTGATTAGATTCTGGATCTGAACAGTGTGAAGGCATTTCTTGGCTGCTTCCTGCGAAGGAAATTTTTTCTATGCAGAAAATTATCCGTTGGAGCTATTCTGGCGAGTACATAGTTAAACCAAAAATGTATCCGCATCTACTCTGAACACAATATTGATTTTGTGAGCTGTTTCAGTAACTTTAGTTCCACATCAGAACTCGTATTGAAAATGACCCTAATTTTCCATGTATCCGTCTATAATCTTAAAACCGAATGTAAAAATAATTCAAAGTAACAAAAACGGTTGTCATATTTTATTTTATTTATAATGTTGTCTTTATCGTGTCAAAAGAGTTTTAATTTGAACCACACCATACAGGTTTAATTTTAATTAAAAGTGGCCAGTACGGTTAAACAGAAATTTCATATTTAACACCTGATTAGTATACTTGTAATATGATTGATGCCTGAAACTCGTCTCAAAAATCTCAGTCAAATAGTACATACAAAAATACAATACAAAACTTACTCGGATGGTGTTTAATTGAAAAAAACTTGGTCCTTTGAATTGCATCGAACAAAATTAACAGAAGATAACTGAACATAGAAACAATTAAAAATGTGAATCTCCTTTTGGACGTCTTAACGGGTTGAATATTGCAATCCATAACTTGGGTCCGACTGCTTAGGGCATCATTTATCTGCAAGATTGATTCAAATTAAAATTACAACCTGGCTAAATAAATTTTTGATAATTTCAGCCTATTTTGTGAGAAGGAATCTGTTTACCGACGTACCCGCCATTGGCTAAGCGGCGGCCGTGTGTGGGGTTGCCCAGTTGACTTCATAAAAGAGCTTTAATACACAATAAAACTTCCCTGTAATCCATTCTCTTTCGCAGGGGTGTCCTGGGCTCAACCAAGAAAATGAAATGCCATTGCAGCCTAAATAATATGTTTTAAATAATACTTCGAGAACAAGTTACAAGATAACTGAGAAAGTATCTATATAAATATAAGATTATACTACAAATACACGTATTCCCTCCTTCTTACAATATGGGTTCCTTTAAAAGAGGCGTGAAAAAGCACTTTTTGGGCAGGCAAGGTGAGGGTGGCTAGGGCAGTATGTCGTATGTTTAACTAGCTATCTTCATATATGGACTCCTCTACTGCTTATCATTAGGTGGTGTCGAGTCATTTGCTGAGCTTTATATAAAAAAAACTATTATGAGTTCGAACATTTTATAACTCGTTAAAAACGTTCGAATTCATCATCATAATATTTGTCCAAAGGAATAAACTTGGGACCACTGGCTCAATCGCTGGTCTACTGCCAGGCAACAAACGCTTCTCCGCTCAATTTCCCAAAGATCCCTTGTTCCTTGGCCTTAGTCTGGCCCTCTGGAATGCCGTCGTACACTTTAGACCAGTTGAAAAAAATTAATATAACAATATTAACAAACCTGACTAATTTCGTTAAAGCAATTTATGATGCAGGCCATTCGTCCAGACGCACCAAAGACAGCTACACATGATATAACTGACATTGATACAGAGATTGCCATCAAAGACAAACTGGCAATCAAAGACATGTGAAATTTTTCCATTTTAAAGCCAAAAAATAAGATAAATATAGATAAAGCTAACATAATAATTGAATCTGAAAAAAGAAATCATTAAATTTCACTCAGGTAAAGTTTTTTTGTTTATTTAACTCGATTATAATGTAAAGGACAAATAAATAAAAAAAATTTAACCTCTAAAGTCAACAAGATAACAGGGTTTTTCTAGAAAAAGCGCTTAAGACCTATGTGTAACCCAGTACGTTACGTGTAACCTAATGAGCGAAGTTTAATATCAAATAAGGTACAGAGTAATATAAACATTTTTTTTAAAGAAATAAACTACGCAAACCTGTTTACTGAATCCCTCAAATTGTTAACAAAAAAACTTTAAAGTTCTCCATGAAATATATTGCTCTTTCTTTTTCTATGAAGAAAAAGACAGAGATATATCATAAAGCATTAATTTTAAAGATTGTTCTTGTAAAAATAGCTCTTGCAACTGTCTAATAGTTATTGCGTTATCTACTCTATATAATGATGATTTTAAACAAAAAATACCAGTTCCAAAATATAATACAATATTACAATTATCTTACAACGCGTTAGCTTTGTTTAATGATGGTCACGTGTTATTTACTTACGTGTTACGTGTTCGTTTAACGTGTTATTTGTTTTTTATGCTGCGCATGGACGGAAGGATAACTTTCGTTACCATCTATACTTTTGCGATCGTTATTTTGACGCATAAAATACCAATCTCTTTGAACATGTATGAAAAAACGGCTATTAATACATTTACAAGAAAATAATCTTACTATTTGAATTAGACATTGGAATATCCCGATTTCGTTCGAAATCATCTTTTCATTTAAATATATATGGCGGATCTGACGTCAAAATATATGTTGAACAATCTTGCCTAGCGCAAGATTAAAGTCAGTCAGTCTTTGAAAATTAAGTGTTGTACATTTCAATATGTAGTGTTTAATAATAGCATATTCCCATTGCTTAATTTTCAACTATCCTGCTCAACTCTAGAACACTGGTAGATTTACGAACAGAGGGCATAAAATGACTTTCAATAATTTTGCATATTTTTGAAGGCAGAACCTTATAAACCACTTACTTATTACAATTATGCGTACAACATCAAAAATGTATAACATTGGCGACACACTGACGTGGTATCCATCGAGTGTTCTTTCGAATCGCACTGGTGCCACGCCGAACACGCGCGATATGCGAAGTAGCAAGCACGCCTCAGCCGACACGAAACATACCTCACGCTCACCCCATGCATATCGCGCAACTGGTCTTGATACTTTAAAGTTTTTTTTAATCGTCACAACAGGGAATATGTATGAGAAAAACAAATAAATGTAATTAAAGGCAATAGTGATAACTTTAAGTGGGTATCAACCGGGCATTTACAAATTGTCCCAGTTATAGAATAATAATATTTATATTAAATGAAAATAAATATTTAGAATTCTTAAATAATATTAACATTTTTATGTCATTCAAAACTCATTGAATTTAATGAAGAATACATTTTAAAGTTTTAAAATTGTTATAAATATTTCTATAAAACCTTTTTAAACTTCTGCAGGTCAAATCATATCAATTACTTCAAATTTGTGCTGAAAGACTTACCTTTTTTAATATTTTGTATTTGAAATTTATTTAGAGAAATTGTTCTCTTTTTCTTATTTCCCGCTTTCATTTTTTGTTGCAAGGCTCCACTGAAAAACTGTAATGACTTTTAGACTTTACTTATGTAATAAAACATAGAACAGCCTGCGGCAAAGACTCGGTCATATCTGAAAGTTTATTCCAGTAATTACCATAACTATTTCGTAAATATTTTGTGTCTTGACAAATAGTGACATTGTTTACATTTAAAATAGCCCATAAAATACCAATAAAACATCATTATATCGGTAATTACGCCTTCGATCAAGATGAATTTGTGTTCCACTTATTTGTTTTTAAATGTCATTAAGTTCTTCCTCAATACTAACCGTTTATCGCCAGGTGGGCTGCGCGTCAGGTGAGATATGCATATGTCAATCTCTGTTTACCACGCTGTTGTAAGTACTCCGACAATACTAGAGTAATAAGAATTTATAGAATACGATAAGCGCTTATCTCCAGATGGAATATGCTTTTATCGCTCTCTTTTTCCCACATATGTTTTAATTTCAGAATATAAAAGTGCTTTTGGTCGCTTTTAGGTCCTATTTCACATGCTGCACTATTTATCAACGTATATGCACAGATAATATGAATGAGCGACGTATCTACTTCGTATTAATAGTTTATACGTGTCATTAAGTACAAAGTAAATAATCTACTGCGAAAATAGGGACCCCACAGTAATCGCATGGCTGCTTTCTCGACTTAACGTTGCCTGTTTGTGCTTAAAGAGTTAAACCCAAACATTTTTTGAAGTCGTTGAAAAATACTGAGCAGGACCTTATATTTAAGGTTTATTAGTTCAATAACATTTGGTAATCCATTCGAAATTTTAAAAGCAAACTTATTGATATTCCAATTTGGTCTACTAGCGGAAATTAAATCGGACTGGCATTAAGATTCTACGAGAGCTAGATGGAGCCTTTGCTTCTTTATGTAACTTTATCGATATTTTTGTACTTCATCGAGAAATTTTGACCTCAATAAGAATGTCAATTACTTTTATTGGTGGTGCGCATTTATTGTTTTTGGATAATTCTTAAATTGAGCATCAAGCATTAATAATTGTGGAGATATTTAGCTTACATTTACAGCTAAAAGCCTCTTTTTTTGCTTCAAATTAGAAAGAATACCAGAGGGCTTCTAGGTGTTTCCATTCTATCATCTGCGGCCTTGAAAAGATAATAGAAACGAGATTTTTGATTGGCTACATAAGTCGCCAATGTTCTAAAAGTACATTCGTGTCAATTACTCTTTCAGTCCACAGAGATAGAGCCAATGAAGCTATAAACCAAGTTAATTATACCACTTATATTCTTAATTGCCCACGCCGCCATCTGACAGAGAGCATTTAAATCTCACTGCAGTTTTAACATCGGTGTTATAGCTGACAATGAGTTTTATTCGTTTCGAGAAATATGAAAGTGTAGGTATAAGATCATAAATTATACAAATTAAGAATTATGACTTAAAATAATAAATATGTTTTTTTTTGTAATGACAAAAAAATTAAAAAGATTATCATCAGATATGTATTCAATATTTTTGTCATTCTATCATTTCCGTATTAGTCATGGTGTATTTAAAATACAAATAATTATTATTAAATAAGTAACAAAATATAAAAAAAACATTCAATCCGCTTGGTCTGGAAAAAGCGACATCAAATGTATATACATAATTTTCTGCTTTTTAAATGTGATGTACCCTAATTCTTTATAAACTATAAAAATATTACAAAATAAATTAAATTGTTGTTATTTTTGCTTAGCAGCATGTGGGTAGCTATATTACTCTTGTGTGGTCGGTATTTTCCTTAAATAATGTGTCAAAATCACTGCTAAAGGTTTTCAAAGGAGTATTATCTTTTTTCACAAAACTTCTACATTAATAATGATTTCGGACTAGAATATAATAAAACAGTAAGAAAGTTCCAGAAAAATCGACCTCGACGCAAAGCAACCAGTGTATTAGTAATTGCCTCTAAGTAAATATTTAGTTCAGAACCTATTTGGTTTTAGGATTAGGAAAACAAAATTCATATCGGAAACGAATTGGGAAGCCATGAACGGAACCCATTTTGGTATCCACCATATCCACCGTATGGTACCCATCTATATTTTGGACATTATGAATTCTAGACACAAATTTACTTGATATTTTGGTGTAAGCTAATCTGAAATGGTTCTCTATTTACATAAAGATTTACATTAGACACATACCCAAATGTGAATTTGTAAAATACTAAGAAGTTACGACTCTACCTATCTTAGACCCTAGATACTCATATATTAGGATTGAAAATCTAAAAAGAAAGTCCTAGGGCTTCTCTACTATATTTTTAAGTTTTCTATTACTATCATAACATTGCATTTGATAGTTTTTTTAACCACGTGATAAAATATTCGAAATAAAATGCCGTATCCTACACATTATAGATGAAGACTAAAACGGTAGGCACTAACTATATTTTATATTCTACCAAAAATCTATTTTCTATGTTTGCTGAAAAGAACAGGTAGCAAACTTAATGACAGGAGATGGAAGGCTTAAAAAAGTTTGTCTCCAGTATAAGGATATATTTTAATTTTGTATATGTCATTGCATGGGCGCCAGATTGTACGTAGAAAAATATTTATCATATTATTAATAATCTTATGTCCAGAGACCTTTTGACTCTGGTATATTTTTAGCTGTAGAATACGTAATAAATAGTTTAAATGTAGTGGTGTAAACGGGTCTTACTTTTTTCCAAACAATTAGGAAAGTTTGAAGTCGTCTGGTTTGATGTAAGTTCAAAAAAAATTAATCAGTACAATCCAGTTATACGATTGAAGAATTAAAATAAGCGGTTATATTATTATTATTAATTGTTTTCTCACTATTATTTTAAATTAGTCGAGAAAGAAAATTTATTATGATATTATTAATAGCATCTCAGAAAATATAATATAAAATCGTTTTTCACATAGTATAAGAAAAAATTAGATGATTTTATAGCAAAATGTTAAATATACTTCGAATTAATAGATATTAAAGACAATAATAGATAAACCCATTTACATACTGGAAAATATGACTAAGTACTGCAATATTTATCAACTCAAGAAGTTGTTAAAATTAATATTCACTTGTTAATAAAAACACCAATCCACCTCGGGTTGGTAGGGTTTGAAAGATTAAATAAGTTACATATAATTTAGAAATATTATATTACGTATATTAAAAACTGGGAACTAATAAGTAATTATAGCTATGTAAAATTTAGTTCCAAGTCTCGTCGTAGCCTTGTAGCACTCTATGATAAATTACTTCAAAGCTACAAATTTTGTAGCCTGCTACGGTTCGTAACAGTTTCTATGTTGTAGGATAGATGGCGCGCTTTACACAATAACTGTAACTTTTATAATGGTTGCAAAAATGATTTTTATTAGTGACACCTTTTCTACTAGAATATATTTAAAAAAAAAATAATTTGGTGCTGATATTTTACACATTAATGCATGCCGTAAAAGCGTATAAATGTGCTGTAATGAAAGAAAATATTCATTTTAAGTTGGAGAGCAAATTTTTCAACCATGAGTTCATTTATCTAGAAAATTGCTTCAACACAATCTCATTAGTATAATGTCTACTTTTCAAAATTATTCAGTAAATAAAAATTATCAGAAGACTTGAAAAGGGTTTAATTAAGTTTTAATAGAACAAAAAGATATACACATGATCATATACAACCATATCAAGCTTTTTGTACATAAAATGTTTATTCAGTCGTAAAATGAATTTAAAATGGACGTACTTAGTTGAAGATGGGGTCTTTATTTTTTATAAATCATAATTATTTATTTAACGACTTAATATATTTATTAATATTTGAATACGAATATGTTGTATTTAATTATAAATTCACTGACATTTATTTAAGAGAATGCATGGCTTTGCCTACGCATTTAACTTAAAAAGAACTTCGAATATTGTAAATCAGTAATTTCACAACTGAAGGCATACTATGATTTCCATTCAGAGATTAAAATATATCAAACCTATGCGAGAAAAATTTGTTTACGGGACCATTCATAGCATAGTGCCTTAAATTAAATAAGGCTATTAATCGTTCGTCTCATTTATTGCTTACAAATAGCATTCAATATTTATAAGACTCATGCTGTGATTGTGATCTATTTTGAACTTTGAAAACCATATACAGTTCGGCTGGTCATTGACCCCTCTCTGGGACTAACCGATTCATGGTAAGTCGTCGTTACCACAGAGATTACATACCTACACGAGATAAATACCGAATAGTAACTATTCGTTGGCGACCAATATTTTTACTTCTACACACGTATAACTTAACCTGATTGAGCATACTCGTAAACCTATTGAGCGCTTGGCTACCGTCCAGCTTTCTGTGTAATGGATTTTGTCAGTATTCGGGGTTAATCCTTCAAATGGGCGAATGAACTGAGAATCTGGGTCTTTAGTAACAATTAAAAGTTACTCTCCATATTTAGCAACACAAACAACAGATTAACTTTTCAGAGCTGTTGACCTTAACGCTATGTCATAATTGTGTTGAAATAAACATAAATTTAACTGTGGAAAATTTATCTAAATATCATCAGTCTAAATGTTTTCACAAGGATCCATCCTTGTGAAAACATTACGTAAGTTGATACTAGATGGCGCTAGCATAACTGTTGCTTGTGCTTTTCAATAAATTTAAATGGTTTTTTTATTGTTATGCTTTCGCGCCTAAATTGCTGAACTGATTTGGATGGTATTTTGGTTGATTGATGATATGATGATGATTGATGATCCGTAGAAGGAATTTATATAGCTTCTTTTCTAATCTGATAAATATTGTATAGCCAAGGGACACGATAGAGACATTCTGCGTCAAAACAATATATAATTTATTTAAATGTATTAAATGTTACAGTAATGTATTTTGATACCTTAACAATGTTTAAACCTTCATACCTAACCCCCTAACGAAGTTTAAGTACAACTAATTTAATACGAACTAAGGTTACGATCGCAATTAACATTATTTGATGTAAACATGTGGTAAGCGTGGAGTGATTAATGATAATAACTTCGTGCCCCTTTACATTAAACTATTCTATTCATTAGCAACTCAGCTTTAACAAAAGTTGATGTGTCACTCTTAATGATAACATTTTAAGTGTAACAAAAAATGCTTATAATAATATTTCGTGAAGCAATTATTATCTAGCCTAATATAAGCAATAAAAAGAGCTTATTGAAATTAAAGAGAGCTTGATTAAGACATTTGGTTTTAGTCCGCTTCAATCTTCGGCCTTATCTTTACTTAGCATCAGATGAGTTGAAGGCCAAAAGTTATATAAAGAATTAAAAAATCTGCCACTACCGGGATTCGAACCCGGGACCTCTGGTTAAGTAGATAGGAGTAATAACGACCCGACTAAACGGCCGTCGAACTACGGTGTTGAATGCTTATTAAAGTATTTTTATGTTTTCTTGCAGGATTTCACGGGTGTAAATAAATATGAATAAAACACAATTAAGAATAAAATTCATTTTGGTGATTTCGTTTTATACGGTTTCATCTCAATAAAGAACTTTTTATACTTTATTAATTGGGAAAAACTGACTATATGTTGGCTGATAGTCTCTAAGTCTCAATTTAACCATAAATAAATAAAAATAACCTATTGTTTTGAGATGGCATGCGTAATTCCTTTGCATAAAAAGCTTTCAATACACACTTATAGATAGCCATAACTAATTACTATTTATTACTTACTTATTATTATTATTTACTATTACTATTATACTTACTATTTACTTATTACTAATTATTATAGCAGCATGCTATCTCATAGTAATTAGTTATGTTAATAGTAATAGTAATTATATATGCATTCTTTGAGTTTAATAAACCCTATTTTAATAAACTCTTTGCTACCCAGTTGAGACAATCTACTTCAGTTTAAGAATTTTTTCTAAGACCGCCTGGCTAACTAGTACCATGTTACGTAAGTCTGTCGCCAGAACAATAATGTTAACAGCGTTGTTCTATTCCGGCATCTAGACGTAAGATAGCCAGTTTCTCTGTTATTTCAGGTGAGATAAATGTCCAAAAAAATCTTTTATATTCTAGTATCCACAACACTAGCTTTTAATGATGACTCATTTAAACTGTGGGTGTATATTTCTTTTAAAATTGTTTAAAAAAACGAGAAATAAAATTAAAACCAGATTTATAATTTTCATGCTCAATTATAATTATATAGAATTATAAAATATATTAGGCATCCGTTTCTTTAAGAACGCAGTTTTGCCAAAAACTGAAATATGCTAATTAGTGATTGTGTGAGTGTGTGCGCATATGTTTGTGCAGGATTCATTTGCTTAAAATATAATTTTTTTATTAATGTCTCATTTCATTTAATCTAAATTCAATTCTCCTAATTTCATCCGACGTCGGAGTAATCACGTTGTACAAGTCACTCCGGCTCCAGCTGAGATTTCAAGATTCTCGTCATTAGCTGCTGTCACTCCACATCGCAAAGGATGACTTAATGACGGACACCAATCTTGTAAGAAGATATTGCAAAACTTCATTATTGGTATTTACAAATGATTTCTGTTTTGAAGCAATATTATTTGCTGTTTTGAATTAATTTCTATTTTAATATGTAACAATGAATAGCCGTTCGTAAAATCTCGCTAAATAAACGGTTTGACCTCTTTCACGAATTTCTTCTCTGTGTTAGTAGTTTTAATATCGAGGTGGTTTAAAACAAAAATAAAATAGGCATTATCCCGAAGAACAGCTCATAAATTTATAAATGATTTTTAATTAAAAATTTGATTTTTTGAATTTAGAAATGGTAATAAAAACAAAGACTATGTACACAACCTAAAATGGTGTAATAATTGATTTTACTGGGATTACTTTCACAGCTTTTGTGGTATTGAGTGGACACTGTAATAGCAAGAAAGCTCATTTGAGCTTCCCTATTCATTTTGTTGTGTTTCGGCAGATGGCGGTAAGATAGTCAGTTCCTCTGTGTTTGAGGAATCCAGGTGAAGTTGCTATCTATCTTCGTATTTATCCAAGACTCTTGAACAAATATTCTTACTTATCATATAGATATTTGAATCTTGGTGGTTGTAGGTAAGATAGCCATGCCATCATCTCTGATTAAGGAATCCGGATGTAGTCCGCTTCTATCTTCGACATTATCTTTACTTACTATCAAATTGGGACTAACTCAAAAGTCATTGTATTTTTTAAAAGCTTCATCTTATTTCTTGTTTTATTTATTCAAGCATGAACCAAAAAAACAACCACTCACATAATTTAATTTTCTATACTTGAAGATTTTAAATCCTTAAAATGGGCTATAATTATCGGTAAGTTCATCAAGAAATCGCTGTGATAAGTACAAGGTGACTCGTTTCCAGATCCTTGATCTTTAAAGGGTTAGAAACGTGAAGGGTGAAGGGTAAGTACCGTTTGTGACAAGAGTTTGTGAGGTTATAATGGTAAGGTAAGGGGATAAAAATGTAATTATTAAAAAAATGTTTTGAATCCCATCAGTGTATTCGTGAAGGTTGTGTTATTTATGTTTGTACATTTGGGATCGGCTGCGGTCTTAGCCGCAACCTTTAAACCAAAATAGATTACGACCTCATTTTTAAAACGATGGCCGAATGTTCAGACGAATACTATCTATAGCCATAGATATATAAGTATTTTAGTAGCCTTTTAGTTGACTTTTAAGAATGAATAGTAATCACAAGTTATACGGATGAATAATAATATTAATTTTCTCAAAAATCGGCAGTTGTTTGAGAAAATAAATAAAATGGCAACAGCATTAATTAGAATATAATATATCATCATCGTCACATCACGTTGCTATAGTAGTTCAGATGCTCTAGTTAACTAAATAATGAAAACAAAACAATATTCGTTATGGTTGGTCTCTGGACAAGTCAATTAAATATCTTGTCTCAAACTCTTCCTTGCTGCATACAGTTCTACAGCAACTGTTTTCACCCACCAAGACGCATTTGGCCTGGTAGTTATGGCCCAAACTCCTCCTCGTGGACTTCTGCCATACTTGAAGGCCTGTGCCCAGCAAGATGTATATAGGCAATTGATGATGATTATCATCAACAGCCTATAAACGTCTCATTGGATACAGGCTTTCCTACATCAGAAATACATAAAACGTGGCATGTTGATGAAATGTTTCTGGAAATATCATTGTAAAATAATCAATAGGCATTATATTTCTAGTGCAGCACTTCTTTACATCAAACATATTTTAAAATTTGGGAGACATTTAGTCGTTTACTTGTACTTGTAGTGTACCAACAATTACTATCGCGGTCTTAGTCACATATTCTGTTTTGAAATTTTTGCAAAGGAATAATATTATTAATTTGGTTTAGCTCCTAAATGATTATAGAGCCCATTATCGCTTAATTGCTGTCTCTCAATAATACATCGAAAAAAAAAATCCTCATGTCTATTTAAACCTTACTAAAGTCATATTTTAATTTTCTCTTTCACGTGGTTGTTTTTTTGTGAGTAATCAAATATATGTTATTAAATGTAGGTATTAGAACAGATTCTGTTCATTAGATTACATACAAAATCTTAATTTAAGTGCAATACACTCCATTTTCTCAATTTGATGGAATAAAGGAAGTCATTATTACTTTGCTCTCTCTGAAATAACGATCTGGTACTTTTTACCCAAAAAAGGAGATAATAACGATTCACTAAATTTAACTAAACCTAGTTTAGTTTTAATTTAGTGTTTTGTACGCGTTTTTTAATATTTCTTAACTGTGTAAAAGTGAACTTTACAAAAATTTATCATCATATAATATGAACTACTGTTATCGTGTCGAACATTGTTACTACCAAATATCAATTGCGGTGTAGAAGATCTAATAGTTGCCCCAAAAGAAGTATTCAACTTCCGGCGTGTTTAATACCCTCGCAAAACTTTTTAAATTGTATTGTTTTAAACTTCCATGGCCATTAACACGTAGATAGTTATTTACGGGATTTATATTAAGAACCTTTTTGTTCTTTGTTCAAAGTATTATTATTATTTTTTTTTAATCAAACCTCTAATATATTATTTAATGTCCTTTCTAGATACTCAACTGATTAACCCAAACTTACTAACTCAAGCACAACAGATTTGTCTATATTTAACTCAAACCAAACTTAATATTTGAATAAAGAATTTAATAAAATAGAATATTGTTTATTGCTAGACCTCAGTTTATTGCTAGAGATTTCAAATAAAAAAAATATAAAGAGAACACTATCATGTAACTTATTTATTAGCCTATTTATTTATAAGTAGCATATTCTTGAAGAGTATAAAAGACATTGATTATTAGTAATGTTTTTAATTTATTATTTATCTCTGTATGTATGTGATTGTACATCATTATTTTATACTTATGTATATTATACTTTATTTATTAATTATATACTTTATTTATTATTCTTGTATGTACAGGCCAAATCTCTAGGCTGCCTGTATTGTTATGATATCACAATGCCATTCTTAAAAGAAGAAGCAGACCAAGGTTCTAGTTATCACACAAAATTTTACATGAACCAACCAAGTAGTAGTCTAGATATACTTTTGACCAATATGCTGCAGTTATATAAACAATACACAGATTGTATATAACGTGAGGCCGGACACTTGTAAGCAATTTATGAGCACTCCACAAACATGGGATGGCCGTTAGGCAATTACGGACTACACTGTCAAATTATCGGGTGCATATGAAATGGGAGACTGAAAGACAAAAGAAAATTTTAATGAAAGCCATTAAACTCTTTACGAAGATTTTATTATGGTCATGCTCGTTTTAACTACACTTATATTTGAAATAATACAGTTGTACAACCTCCTGTTGTCAAGGTAACCGAGCGTGTACGAAGGTGCAATAAACCACAAACAAACATGCACACAAGAGGCTTAATGGATAGCCTTTTTGTACATTATTTTCTTTGACCTATATACTTTCCATGTCTAATCTTTACTTGCGCGATTCACAAAGGTGCAGCGCCATCTGTTGCCACCGTTCTGATTTATTATATTAATATGGTCTTACATTGTAAAAAAACTTTTAGTATGTCAAGTCCGCAAAATATTACACTATGAAACCTACAATTGAATGTGTTAACATATACAATGATTATATCGAAGATCCAATTACTATAGCAAATAATTTTAACAATAATTTCATAACAAACAATACACATAAATAGTATAACAGGTAATTATAAGCCCTTAGCTGTAGATAATTATAAAATCATATATCGTTGGATTTTGATGAATTACATAAAATTGTTATTTTGTTTTTTAAATAAGAATAGATGTGTTGATGATAACATACAGTTTCTCTTATTTATTTAATTAATTGAAAGATATAAACTGGAAAATTCCTGTTAATTTGAAGAACAACTGGAAATATTCCAGTTTTAACTCACATAGAACTAATATTTAATAAGGATTACGAACAAATGTAAGTGATTAAAGCCTTTTCCAAAGATCTTTGCTAGAGTTATTTATTCTATGCTTTACAGCTTCTAAATTTGTAATAATTTACTGAATCAAAACCAATTTGGATGTCAAAAGAAAAACTCAATCATTATCAATCATGTATAGCATTCAATTGTAGAGCTTAGATTTTATGTCGCTTATTTTGTAAGAGGTAACATAATTTTTGCATTAATAAGAATTATTTCGTAACTAGATTAGACTAAATTAACTAATTTCAAAATAAATCATACTTGGCATTACCTGCAAGGCGTATCTTATAATTTGGCTATTCATACAGTACCGATTTTATACACCTCTACTAGAGCCATGATGTTCAATCTTCGTTAGTTCTTTAATATAACATTGTGTAGCAGATTTTTTACTTTAATAACGTATGCCTGGCATTCAAGGGCTCTTTAGAAGATTACCAATAATAAATCATCTGTATCATGTATTTTGCTATCACGATGCCTAATATACTACAAGGACGTTATGAAAAACAGAAAGATTCAGTCCTTATTTGTAACCCCGTCTCGTTGGGAAATAGAAAACGGACCACTTAGAACTCGAGGATTAAGGATGACAGAGAAATATTGAAACCCTTAAGGACTTGGAAACATTTCTATAACAAAGGCGCAAAGACTCAAGAAAAGTATTAAAAAACTTCCATGAGATTCTTATGTTGGAATCGCTCGATAAATTTATATATTTTGATGAGAAAAAAGATGAGAAGAAGATATTTTAGAAAGTTATGCGACTCTACGACATTTTGCTATCAGCTGCTTTACAACAGATTTGCCGAAAATTTGGTAAAACCTGAATTAATACGAATTGTTGAATACAAGTAACATTAATTTTGATTGTAAATTAAGAAAATTTTAGCTTATAGGAGAGTGCTGATTTTTGAAATACAGGTATTACACCTAGTTTAGATTCCCGCTCAAAAAATCAATTGGTGTAACATGATCGCAATTATTTTATATTAAAACTGATAGTGTACTTAAAAAAACTTACTTCAAAGCATTAAAAAGGCAAGAAAAATTCAATTAACCCCGCTGCCATTATGGCGACCAAATAGAACACAGCAATTGTAGCCGGGAACGTTTTATCCACTTATACATATTAGTATTATGTATTGCAATAATCGTATCTTACATTAAGGTATCTAGAAAGCGGCATTTGTTATTATTAGAACAATATAAAGATCCATTAAGCCAAAACCGGTTTAATTCAAAGTAATAACGTTACTCGTTATGGTATCATTATCAGACCTTGCTTAGTGATGCTTACGTTGGACTAGTTAATAGATATAAGTTGAAGATTATTTTATGAATATGCTAAAATATATAACATCATTTAATATAATTATATAATAACAATCAACACAAGAACATAAGTAACAACAACAACACTTCAACACCAACACAATCATAATGTAATTAAATACCAAGGCAAATATAAACTGAACCGAAACGTTACATAATATTTACTATTAAGTATAAAATAATTAATTATTTTTTTCATATTCTTTTCGGAAACATGAGATATTTTAAATCAAATTACCTTTACGAATTATCTTATTTTGTATGATCTTGGAATTATGTTATTTAGAATTTTCAAAAAAAAGCAATATAAAAATGTAAAAAACATTAAATCTATCAGATAACCTAAATTAAAAGTGACAACTAATACTGTAAAAATGACAAAGCTGTCATTAATTTTATCACGTGACTTTCTAGCATATATCGTCACTTGTTTTTTCCATAGAGGTTTTATTTAGGATGTACATAAACGACGAACTTCTAGATCTTAAACACTGGACCACATATTGACACCTTCGCTTTCATTATTTCGATTACGAAGAAGGACGAAGTTACACCGTATGCTGAAAGTTGGACTGTCATGGTAGCCGAAATGGTCCATACCACGACGGTAAGACGGTAAACGTAAGAGTTCACTAGGTGAGTATTATGTTATTATTATTTAACATTTAAAAAAATTTTTTACTATTACTCTATTTTTTTTTCCATTCTAGTGATGGAATTTTCTCGAACGGTTCCATATAACGCAGTTATGCTATAATAAGTTCGTATATTATCCAACAATAAAATCTGAACAGTAGTGAGCTTCTGAAGAATATACACGAGGAAAACTGTAACTGAATTTCTTGTACATTTAAATTTCAGAGTGAATAGTAAAGCCAAGAAAACAATACTTTATTATTTATACTCAGGATACTTATTTTCATCGAAGTTTTTAATATTATATAAATCAGACACTTTGACCACAAGCTTTCATTTAAAAGTACTTAAATGTTTGAAGCTTTTCATTCTATTGTTAATTTACCCGTTTAAAGTTTTTCATATCTTGAATTTCATGTGACCGCTTCATATTTTGAACTATTTTATTGGATATGGTATTTACCAAGATAGGGTATTTACCAAACACCTTTTAAACGGAACTCGATGATAAGTGGTAAGCATTGATTAAAGATACGAGGTATATCAAAAGATATACGAAAAAAGGTATGAAACACAAACAAAATATACAAAACAAAAAGTATTAATACCTCCAAGGCCTAAATTACACCGAGAACTTTGCATTTTACATTAAAATATATAGAACTGCTTCACGTCAGAATAGTAACTATAATATTTTTATTTATTTTCACTAATTACACTACACTTACACTATATTAGATTAAGTATAGTTTTAGATAACTTTTTGTGAAAAAATGGATACTATAATAGATTGAATCAATCTGTAATACAAAACACCAGAAGCCTTATTGTCTAACTTTATAACTATCGCGATATTATCTTTAAAGTCATAACAACGTGTTAAAGCGTCACAATAATATACAGTTTAGCGATAATGGAAATATGCCGTACATCAGAATGACAGCGATGATGATAGATTCAGAGTTTGATAATAAGGGACAGGTCACACACAGGTACACAATAAGGGTGAGAATATTAAATCGTAAACTTACCCTGGATGTAAGTAAGTGTACCTAGTCTCTAAGACCAATTCGTCACAGTTTCGCAGCAAATAACTATCTAGACAAGATATACTTACTACCAAATATAAGGGTACTTTCTCATTTTATCTTTGTATTTTAATTAAAATGAATCTCGTTAAGAATAATTTATTCAAATTTTTCAAATATTCAGTTTAGTATTTTTGCTAAATTTGACGATGTTATTGTCTCCGATACTTTCTTTCAAAAGCTATTTGAGTATTTCTTGCAATAAGAAATAGACTGGCAACTCGACAATTCTGATGGTCACTCAACTAACTTTTAAGAAGTTGACCTCTCAAAATATTTTTTGAAGTTGTCCACAATACAAAGTGAAACTCAAAAAAAATATATTTATAAACGGGGAAAATTATTTTTGCCTTCTTAGTAATTTAAGGGCGATTTTAGTTTTTTATAAAACTTTTGATTTCCACGTCACTAAAATTTGAGATCATAGGTGAGAACCATTCTTTACAAAGTTTAATTTATTGATTTTCGTAATTTATTCTGACATTTAATAAGTCACTCTTTAAAGTCCAACAAATCGGAGTTCAAACCGGAGAATCTCAAGAGAGGTTAGACGAATTTTAATGGTCAAACCTGACTAAGTTTAATGGTCGAGCGTCTCTTGAATTATAAATAGTGTACCTAACTAGACTTTATTAAGTTAACTTTGTTTTATTTATTAAGTTAACGGGAATCCCCAGCATCAACACCATACAGACTGTAGTCTCATCTAAAAGATTAATTATGCCTTAGTTTACACAAAACAGTGTCTTGTTACTTAGTCTACAGAGTTTTTGCGGCGATTCGTCTGCCGATAATTACTTCGGTGACAATTCATAGCAGAACTTGCATCTGGTCTTTACTAGTATCATAAACAAGGTGATTTAGACAAGGCTTGTATCTGTCAAAGTTTGTTATTTTTAAATGAATTTGCTTGTCATTTATGCGTTCCTATTTCATTTACACGATTGTGATACATCTCTAGTAAGCTGTTCTGCTTAAGCCCAATAAATAAATGTTTAAAATAACATTTATTTCTTTATAGAACAAAGAAACATAGGTCAAGCACACAAAATTTATTACGAGAGGCGCTTTCATAAGAAAAAAAATTACGTGTTTTTTTAGACAATAATGTTTACTTTCTGCTTTTTAGTCGTAAAAGGTTGTATACTTCATGGTAAAATCATATTTTTAATATTGCCTTATGGTCTAGTCGTTAGTATGTCGTCGTGGTATGGACTATATTTGTATGTTGGGTACGAATATTTGTTTACGAGTCATGGATGTTTGCACATATTTTTGTCATTATTTTATCGTTACCTTGTAGTATAGTAAGTAAGTCGTATTATAAAACACAAGCTCATAACGGTGCTTAATTAAGTCTTGATAGCAAGTCTGAGTGTTATAAATACTGCTCAATAGCAACTGCTGCTAGACCCAAGCCTTTATACGTGGGAGAGATAGATAATCATAATCAGCTTGCACCATAACCACGCTGACTAAATGCATGTTGGTAGGTGAATGCAGTTGTTTTACAATCGGGACCAAAGGGTTACCATGCCATTTTAAGCACGGAGGAGCTTGTAATAACTTTTTATCGTTTAACCGGTTTTTAGTTTTATTATTGACTGAGAATTTTAACATTTTCTAACAATTCACAATGACGTGGGACAAATCTTGCTAAGTTTCTTACCTGTTCTTCTTAGGACAAGAGCCCCAGGTAGATTTACAACAGGCTTAGATTGACGTTCAATTAGTATATATTTATGTACCAAAGTTGAATAAAATATTATACTATATATATTTTGACTTTGACTAACAAACTTTTATTGACCCATCCAGGAACCAACCATGGAGAAAATTGATTTGTTTTTGTGATCCAAACGAGCTTTTCTGTTAAATATTATTATTTTACAAAGTTACTGAGCCTATGCAGATAGGCTCATTGAACTTAAATAATATTAATTGGTACTTCACATCTATATTCTATAAGCAGAAACTTATTAATTAACTTATAATTAATATATAATATTAAGTTAAGCTTTCAAATATTCATAAAGTCAAAGAACATTGAATAAAGAAAGCGTGATCTTTGTTCAAACGATTTAAGAGTTTGCGAACGAAACGACTTTCCTTATTTCACTCATTTCAATTCCAAGGAGAAAATTCCTCGAAAACTAGTGGTGACATAAAATTTGAAACCATGTCTCAGACTATAAATGTTTTATTACTCTGTCCCTGTATCTTTTCGTCTTGCTCCGACGCAACATTTTAACCAAAAGTTCTTAAACACACTTCCGTTGTTAGCTGCACAATAAGATGTTACGAGTTCAACGTACTTTAAAAAGTTATATATTATCTTAGTAAGTGGTGGTTTTATAATAATAATTAAGGACGTGTTTAAGTTTATATATGTGCGGACGTCTGGCGCAGTGGTATAGGCGCTCTGTTTTCCATTACGAAAACAAAACTAATATCTATAACTGGGACAATTTGTAAATTCCTGGTTGATATCCACTTAAAGTTATCACTAATGCCTTTAATTACATTTGTTTATTTTCTCATACATATTCCCTGTTATGACGATTTAAAAGAACTTAGTAAATGAGTCTATTTAAATAAAAAAATAAAAAAAAAATCTCATCCATGTACACTGCTTCTGATTGTTACGGCAACTACTGTCAGCCATCCATTATGTTACCTAGTTAGTTTGATACTTAGTTCACACCAATTAGGCCCATTGCCTAGTGCAGTAATCGAAAACTTAACAATTACTAGGTGCAAAGTTATTTAAATTTAAAATCAAAATTGCTGTCTATTAAATTCTACATATAAGATTTAACTAAAATCAAAAAAATTAATGAGTCTAAAATGCTGCTTAACTCCGAGTTTTATGTCCCTGGACCATCAATCCTACATCTGATCTTCTTTGTAAACTTTAATTAGGATCTAATAAAATAAAATAAAAATGTAATCTGTTTCCTGAATCCCACGCGGGCGAAGCCGTGGGAAGAAGCTGTAACCTATAAACTTTTTTCCCTAGTAAAGTATTTTCTAAAAATATTTTAATTTCTGACATTCTACTAAAAATTAGAAAATTACAATCAACAACAGTTACAATAATTTGAGATCTACACGTCACGTTTGATCTTTCACATTTCACGCTTCGTAGCTTATAATAACAACATAATACCGTTAAATTGTGGGAAGTGAGACCTATTACTTCGACAGCTTAATCCGTTTAAAGGGTTATCATGTTAAGACTATAATTATCCGTAACATCAATATTTGAAGTGTTGGTTTAACTTCTAATATTGATAATATGGTTAATTCAGCAAATATAAATAATCTTATGATATTATTTTTTATAATAAACAAATGACTCGACACCATCTGATGATAAACAGTAGAGAAGTCCATATGTGAAGATAGCTAGTGAAGCATGCGACATACTGCCCTAGCCACCCTTCACCTTGCCGGCCCAAAAAGTGCTTTTTCACGCCTCTTTTAAACGAACCCATGTTGTTTCTTAGTGTGCAAAGTAGACGTGGCTGCAGCGAAAGAGATGTTATGTGTTGTTATGTGTTGCAGAAGCCGTTATTTTCAAACTAAGAATTGAACACTATAAGAATGTGATTTTTTCAAATGAATATGTATTTTTTCAATTCCGGAACGATTTGGTCCTTTATGCTTTAATCAAATATTCCGGATTTCTCGTACCTTCCCTACGCATCTAACAAGTACTCGGATCACGTATTTCAAACAAAACTCATTTTTCGGCCAAATTTAAAACGGTGTGTTTCATGCACGTACCATTTGGTATGTATAAATGTCAATACAATCTTTTTTTCGTAAAAAAAAGTTAAATTATATTAATCATTAAAAATATTATACCGAATTCTAATTTATAACAATTATAAGAATTATTTTGTTACATTGTACAATTTGAACTCTTCTTATAAAAAAAAGCAAAGGAACCAAACCCAAACAGCTACCACGTAGAATGTTTTTTCTTGAAATTAATATGTAAATATTTCATTTCTTCTTGGGCGCTTTGTGTCAAATATATTTTGATGACACATATATATTTCAACGAAGATATATTATTATAACAGAACAATACCTAAACTTAATGTTTGTGAGCACCGGCGCGGCGTTTGTGAGGAAAACTTTTTTGTAACATATTTTATCCTCGGTTAAATCGTGTTCTCGCGATCTAACGCTAATATCGCACTTCGAGTTTCTGATTGAGGTGAGTGCTCTGGCTACCTATGATTTGGGAGAAACATTACTAAAATATTGAGAAAAAACGCAAATAAGCTAAGATTTAAAGTTAAGAGATAAGTTCCCACAAGTTACTATATGCACTTTTACATGATTTTCAGTGCCTATATCCCCATATAAGCACTAAAAATCATATACTAAAAGTAGGTGATAATACCCCCAAATCACTTTGAGTAAGATTGTTATTTACGCTAACAGACCTTGCCAACTTACCCTCGCTCTAACACAGCGCGTTAGCGCTCGTCATCTGAACTCTCTTTAAATATGATCGGTGTTGACGCGCGTTACATGCGAACTTAACCTAATACTATATATAGAAGCAACCACAATCAGAGCGTAGAATTACTTACCAGCACAAGTATTCACAAGGACTTCTTCAAAAGAGGATTAAAAGGAACCTCTTGGGCTAGCAAAGTGGAAATGGCTAGAGCAATATTTCGCATGCTTCAATAGCTAACTTCGCATATGGATAAGTCAAATCATTTGCTTTTCAGAAGCAGATAACCAATATTAAAGAATCCTTGTCAAACTTTCACAAAAGGTCAAACCAGGTCTTTGGGAGTGACCAGAAGAATGTTGAAAATGGATTGAATACAATAGAGAGGAAAATATCACTATATATTTATGTGGACTTATCTATGTATACACCACACTCAACTGTTTTGTCCCTTTATAAGTACGCCAGCGTTTTTTAACAATAAAATACTTTTTGTCACTTTTGTGGGTAATTCACAAATTAATCTTGAAGATATATAAGATAATCAGTCAATTGAACTTTCTATGTGAGTTCAACGGAAACAGACTTATTAAGCTTTTACGATTATATGCTAATCATAAGTTATTGTCTTTTTCAGGTAATATTCTCTATGAAGTACCTACATAGCTTTGGTTATGAAAAAGGTATGTGAATATTGAGATTAATTTGTTAGTTTTAGCATGATTATTTATCTTTTAATCATAATGTCTTTATTGCTTAACAAAGTGGTTATCCTCCCCTAACGATATCTTGAAATAGAGTAGAATATCTCTTTTGTTTATTGTATAATTATATCTTTTGTTTATTATTGTATTTTAGTTGCGTACTGTGGCGTATGTACGGTATGCTGCGGTATCTTCGTTCTAAAGATTTTGATCACTACCATGACTCATAATGACATTCTATTGACATTTACCCTGTTTTCATAATCAAAGCCAATTATTAATCATTGCAGCATACTTACAAATAATGACGTATAACCGTAAAGGATAATCAAGTCTAGAAGTTTATCTATGTCTCCTTCTACTAATGTCTAACTTATTGTTTAAGACAAATATTTTCTAAACGCATTGAGAAGGCTTTATTTACAAGAAACTAAGGTGGTAAAGACTAGGAAATGGATACCGAGGAGTTTCACTATCTAATTCTTAGTCCATTTAACTTTTGTCTTGCTATGAGTTTAACCAATTTTTTTGTTTAAATCCTGAGTTTAGAGACACTGTTTCCTCTTATTATAACGACACTGAATTCTTCCCACAAAACATAATTTTCCTATCAAAGAAGAATACGAAGGAAGTGATCTATTTATATGATATATTTATAGTAATACCTCTTTTGAATTGCAACCTTTCTGAGTACAATATTATTCAATATAGTCCAAAAATGATCACGTTGAATACTATCTATTAAGCACACGAAGAGATGGAATACCAATGTCAAATGATATTTATATCCGAGACAGGTTTGGACAGGCCAGCCAATTTATTGAAAGGCTTCCTGGATAAAACGATCATAGAGGGTCATTGACAGAATTCTATCCTAGATTATCGTAAGCGTTTTGCAGAAATCAATGACAGTTGACACGAGGAATATACAGTCGCAAACACAAAAAATGCTTATAAAAAATAATAATATTACACAAATTACACAACAAATACCACTTCAATTTAGGTTCAATGAATAATTTATTTTACTTGTAACACCCGTAATATAACACATGAGTAAATAAATATTCCCAAATTTATGAAAGACATCGTAGCTGCTACGACGTAGTAACCGTAGACAGAATTTGTTAATAATCCGCAATTGTATAGAAGTGTCGGTGGCTTAGGGCTTAAGAACATTGTATTTCATGTTGGAGGCAGAGGTACGAACCCAGCCACGTACCAACGTGGTTTAAAATTTTGAATTCATATGTACGCTTATTCGATGATTTTGCGGTAAAGGAAAACATCATGAGGAAACCTGTACACAACTGTGAAGAAATTCTAAGGTTGTGTGTGAAGTCGACCAACCCGAACGTGGCTAGCATGGTTGACTAAGGCCTAATCTCCCTATTTTAGGGTAGGCTGAAGCCCCTGGGGATGGGAACGTATATGAGCGGTTGAGGATACTTAGTATAGTTTAACCTTAGTTAAACCACCAACATTAGTGGTAAACTACTCTGTGCAGTACAAATACTGTTACTATTTATTGCCATATTTCCAAATAAAAAATACTTTATTTTATTTTGCTTTTTGATCAAAAAAACTTAGCTCTCAAAAAAGCTTTGTGATTCTTGAAAGGTTAATAATAAAACTTTGTAGCATCACATGCTACCATTTAATCACCAATTTCCTCTAAATTAGATAAAATAAAGTCAAGTATATATTTCTATTTTTTTTAAACTTACTATTCAAAGTACGTACGAAATAATCAGCTCCGACATTACTGTGTCCATTTGCTGAAGGAAAAAAGAAATAAAATTGATTTCCCCAAAAGTACATTCTTTCTCTTCCTAATTCTGTTTTCTCGTTAAGAAACATCCCATTCAGTTCATTAACGAGCCACAGGTTTCAATTATCTGGTATTTCCTTTCACATTTTCACAAATGTATTCCATACTATACAACACCATTACATACAGTCAAGTACAAATATTACATTATTTTGGTAATTATAAGTTGAGATTGAGTTTTCCTAACCTTCTTACAAATATTATCGATTTTCTTGAGTTGGATTAATAAATTTAACATGGCCATGGTTCACATTAAAATATTTTAGCAATCATGAGTATATGAAACTCGTTTTAAAATGTGAACTTATTACGTGAACCCAATTTGTCAACGTGTAAGTAAAAATGAAGATCTTTTAAAAACATTCATAAAATTTTTTCAATACTCCTCCAGGTTATTTACCTCGCAAACAACCTTTTGAAGATAAGTAATGGAAAATTTTTCCCACTTCGTAATGTATTCGGCATCATAATATTCAATTCGTAGTAAATGTATCTCATCTCATACGATAAATATTAAGAGATTGTTTATTAATATCATGATTAATGTACGTGATGAAAAACATAGATTTGTAACTGTTATATCTACAACGGAACAATTCTACATCAACAATTAATAATACAAAAGCAATAATTGCATTTAGATTTATTTTTATTTATATCTGATTAAATTAATCGATTAGGATAGACCAGATATTTATATTAAACACCCGTTCATCTGTTATTAAAAAATCTCTATTAAATAAAAATGAATTTTTAAAGCGTAAACTCGACAGCGAATGAACTGTTAATCCGGCAAATTGTCAACCAAAGTCCAAAATGATACAAAACTGCAAATGAACTTAATTGTTAGATTTTTCTACAACAACTCATAAAACAATTGACAAAGAACAACCTTTCTAAAACTGTTATTCCTTTTTTAAAATTACAGCAGAAAATGTAATTATGTCATCCTCTATTTAAATAATATAAACCTATTATCTAAACTAGAAAAACCATCCATCTGCTGAAATGTTTCCTGACTTTTGTCATTTGAACATGATTAATGCAAAAGGCAATTGAAAATAATTCAACGTCTATTGCGTTTGCGGTCTAAATGTAAATACAAAATTTATATTCCGATAAATATTCCATCTTATTACAGTGTTCAGTTACAGTAAGTTTGATCAGTCAGATTACATAACTAACTAATCATTCAATCAATTTTTGAAAGTATTGCAAAGATTCCAAGCTAATTGAATAGATAGCTACAAACACCGTACAACTGTACCGTTATATTAGGAGAGCATTTCAGTAGTACGTCGGCGTCGGTACGAGCCGCAGTCTTTCTCCGGCCGCGCGGCACGCATCCCTTCGCCCGAAAACAACCTAATAAAAAAATACCGACCCGCGACAAACAAAACAATTACGCGGTAGTGCCAACCCAACAGTAAGCGCGCGTGAATTTGATGTGAAGTGTTAGTGAGATAAAATAATGAGCGAAAAAGTTGTTTGTGTCAATGGCAACGAAAAAGAATAAAATAGTTCGTTTGCCGTCAGTGGTAAGAAAGGAATGCGTACGGATGCACAAAGTGTTTAAAATGATGAATATTTAGTGGCATGTTTACAGGTTTTTACATATCGCAAAGTAGTTAAGCATTTATGTTTTCATCCTGCTCGTATGTACACCCTTCTTTGCTTGCAAATGTTTACCTATACGTTTTTTTTTAATTCACCGTGTAATTTAAATGACACTGCTATAATAGTTAACTCATAGACGGTACTTAAATTAACTCTACTTCAATAAATAAATTTTTAACAGTATTGATAGTAAAATTTCTTATTCTATAAATACTGTTCCAAATACGAAATGTTACCAATTTGTCTTTCACTTTTAAACTTTACATTTAAAAGTATTTAAAGTACTATTAGGAGTATACCATATCCTTTTCTTAATTTTGAAAATTGAATATTTTTTTAATAGAACGCTAATGAAAGGGGTTTTGATTTGAACGACATTTCTTGTGTTTATTTAAATCACTAGAATTATTTGTGAATAAAAAATTTACTCTTAATAAAAAAAGTAACTCTTTTAAAATGATCTGTATATAACAATATTTTTTAACGTAAAAATAAACATTGTAATAATGATGATAATTTATACAGATAAAGCACTGTACTATCGTCATATCAAAATATTCAGATACTTTGAATAATCATTAAAACGTATTACACTTATAATTCGAAAGATACGAATATATTTTAGTGCAAGAGGATATTAAAAAAATAGTTATTTAAATTGATTAATTTAAGAAGCGTTCACAATACGGCTTTGTAGGTTTTAAACATGATTTTAGATCAAAGTTTGATGTTAAGAAAAAAATTTGTTGTTTGTAACCGAAATTGTTTTTCTTTGTGAAAATTATAGCCGACCCCTCTTTATGGGGTGACCTTGGAAGTTATGGGTGTCCCTGCCCTCCCTATTGTCAATAGATAGTTCTATTCGATAGTATACTTATCTCTGTGAAAGTTTAGTTCTCTGGGTATAAATTCCATAAAGCTCATATAGTATATAAGCTTAAGAGACTAATTTTATATAATAAAAGGGAAGCTCTCCTTTTAATATATAAACAAAAGATGAAATGTATCATAAACTAAAATTTATATCTTAATAATATAAAACCAGCAAAATGGCAACCAAGCGTTTACCGAATAGACTTGCAACACGTACTGGCCTGTTTTCAACCCTATAAAAATATTTGCACCTCACATGTGGGGTTGTTCCCCACGGTGTACTCGTTTAAGGTAACCTCCACGAAGCCTAACGCGAGAGAAAGTTTCTCTGAAATTATACCAAAGGTATCGAGGAAAATTGTCAAAACTTTAGCTCCCACGGTAATCCAACCCAATATTTTAATGTACATTTATACAAGTTCAACTCTTACCAATAAGCTGTCAATTTGAAAACTCAAAAACAGACACAGTAATATATAACAATTGTGTGCGTTATAAGATGGTAATAAGTATCATTTTTCAACTCGAGCAATTATTTATTACATTACTAATGATCGTGCCAACATTTTTGACTCCGGAGATAGAACAAAGACAAGATAATCTTAGATTGGACTCTACTTAAAATACAAATAAATTAAACATTTTATCGTAATTTTACGTATATAAAATTCACTGACGTGTTACATACATTTTTAAATTATTTCTTTATAAAATACATGAAACTAATCTTGGATCTATAACAACAAGCGTTGCTTTTGAGAAACCCACAAAGGTACACCAGAAGCCTCATTGTGGTGTAACATATAGTCTTTGTATCCTGATAAACATTAGGTAATCCTAACCTCATTAAAGGTGTTATATTTATGGGCAATCTCTTTTGAATGAACTGTGATACATCTTTTATAGTCACATAATTTAAGAATATAATCGAAGTTATATTGCGAAATTAGCTTAAAAGATGCATTTTCAGCAAAAAATAGATTTTAATTAAATATACTTAAATATACCACTAGATACCGACGCAAACAAAAAGATTGTTATGTTTTTGACAGGTATTAACAAGAATACGACACAGGAGATCTATAAAGTATGTATATCTGGCTGCAAATGACTTATAATCTATCTAGGACTCTCCATTGGAATAATCTTTTGCAATTGTTTTACCCATAACATAAGAACTTCTACTTGAACAACTGAAAGGACTTATTCATTTCAAAACACTTAATAATTTTGTTATAACGTTTTTGGTTAAGGAAATGTAAGTTGTCTATTTAAATACAAAACTATTTAGTACAGGTAAAACGTCATGATACTCATCTTGATACTCACTACTTTCATTAGTGGCTAAACATATCTTGTTTTTTAAAATTTTGAAAGTCTTATGTATTGATAAATCATATTAAATATAATTAATGCTATATATAACGTTATCCACCATTTTATTGGAATTGGAACAAATACACGATTCTGTTCCATAAAAGAAAAATAAATTTAACGATTTCTTAACCACTTAAATTGTTTCGAAGGAAAACCACAGGCCGTCATCTCCATAAATTATGCTCACCAACCATTGATTAGCACAAAGTCGTCATTTAATTACCTGACGATTCTATTAGAAGGCGGTTTTGCTTTACGTGACAAATTGTTAAGTCAACAGCTAATTATGGTGTAATAAAGACTCCGATGCTATTATCTTATATATAAATATGAATTTATGTTCTTTTCAAGAACGGCTTTACCAATTTAAATATTTTTATAGTGTTTTATTCGATTTGATTTATTTTGATAATAAGGAAAATAGCCTAACATGCTATAAAAAAACTGCCATTTATCCCATCGCTACTTCCAATTTCTTTTAAAAGTAGCATCAGTGGTAGTTTTTAGATGATACGAAGTTCACCGGATTAACTAATTATTAATAATGATAATTTATATCACCAAATGGACTTATATTTCAGGTACTTTAGGCCTATAAGTAAATATTATTTTAACTTAATAAGACATTTTGCCAACCCCCAATAATATTACGCATAAAACTGAGTAAAATGATAAGGATTACCAGCCCACCAACTTCCATAATATGCAATAGAAAATTGCTTTTATAATATGCTATTGAAACCTATAAAAATGGGTGATATGTAAGAATTTTTCTATTTAATGAGAACTGTAGACATGTACCTGTAGTAAGTGGATATTTATCAAAAAGTTTTTAAATAAGCTTTCTATTATAAATTGCTAACATGCATCTCTGTTCGTGTACTTTTAATAGTTATAATTACAGACTTAATACTAAAAAGCAATCGTATGCGTTATATTGTAGTTAACATTTAATCTAAACCACCATACCAAATAATCTAAATAAAGATAAAAAAAAATAGTTATAAAGACATGTACAATTGACGTACTTATTATATTGGCTTATTATATTGGCTTACTTAGTATATATATTGGCGATCTCTTACAGACAACCTTTGGATGGACAAAAAATACAAAATTAATAATATGAACGAAGTTGTTAGTGTACCAGTTATCAATTATTGCATATTATACATACAATACTTACGATTAAATATACATACGCACATAAATTCTAATAGTGAATGTTTTTACACATGTGTGGAGTGGACAGGGATTCCTCGAGTTCTTCGATGATATTAAAATTTGTGAGTGTGTGTCACGAACATAAAACGTTCTGATGATTGTGACGATAACAATTTGTAATATTTTTTAAAGCAATAAAAGTACATTAACATATACATAATTGATTGATCGTTTTTTGTTTATAGCTACCGAACAAGTTAATCATAGAGACTATTTAGACTATAAAAAATACAAGACAATAATGTTGGGTTTTTAATAGTGGGGTTGTTATTAATAGGAGAAACCAACAAAGGTACCACCAGAAGCCTCATTGTGGTGTAACATATAGTCTGATCCTGATAAACATTAGGGAATCCTAACCACATTTTGGGTGTTATATTTACGGTTACTAAGGGTTACTTAATTATTTATATTGTTCATACGTGTAAATGTACTTTAAATTGAATAAATGATATATTATTATCGCTATTTAAGGTTTAATAGCCCATAAAATAACGGTGCACTTAACCACATAAGTAATGTTACCAGATTTAAAATATTAAGTTTTAGTAAGACTAACGAACTGCTTTAATTTTTATGTATGAGAGAAGAAGAAGAAAAGATGTTTTTCCATTTTTATTAATGGTTCTTTATACTATGCTGGTTTATGTATAGCATTGCTGAGAAACATACGTGAGACTGTAATAATGTGACATCATCATTATAAATGTGTAGTTACATTGTAAAACACATGTTTTAGTAGATAATAATCTTTGAGCTTATCTTAGCTTATCTCTTCGTCAATGCTGTAAACTTCACGCTAGTTCTTGACTTTTGGTGAGTATTTCATTTCGTGACCAGTGCCTACTTTAACTATGAAAAGCTACGATAGCCACTCACCGTCAAACAGACAATCTTGCTGCATTAATATGTTGATATTTGAAATAACAGTATAAAATTGATAATGATCTTCGCTATAGACTCGTACGATAAACTCAAATATTTGGTATCGGGTGTGTGGGTGATGGTTTGCTGGTGCAATAATGTAACACGTTTCACTATGTTAAAATCGTATATTGAACACACTACAATAAATCAAGGTGAAGAAAACAAAAGGTAAGAAAATGTTAGCAGTGATACCGCTCGCGGATGCTTCCAGACTGCGTGGCGTCGGATGCGCCGCGTGTCTTTATTCAAAGACGTACAAGTAAGTTTGCGAGATTACCCGCAATAAATATTAACATTAACTATTCTAACTTACAACTAGTATTACATATTTATTAAAAAGTAAAATATGAGCCGTCGCTAACATTCCCCACCCCAGTGCTTGCACTCACTAAGGCACAATAGGAACGGGAGCGATGCGCGACGCGGATCGACGTAATGTACCGCTAGCGGTCTTTACTTCGACGACGCGAACACGGCCGTCTCTGCCTGGAAACACATTTACTATAACGCCCTTGGGCCACACATTTCGGGGAGAGTCCGGGTCAACTATAATAACAAAGTCCCCAATACTTAACGGTTTTGACTCACTGTACCATTTTGGCCTACGGGCTAGCTCTGGCAAATATTCTTTTAACCAACGTTGCCAGTACATGTCAGCCAATCTTTGTGCAGTACGCCACTGCTTCCGTAGGTACAAATCTGAGTCATCGAATGCTCCCACTACAGGAAGTAAAGAAGATGAACCTAAAATAAAATGGTTAGGAGTTAGTGCTTCTAAGCTACCGGGCTCCACGGACACGTGGGTTAATGGTCTTCCATTGACGATGGCTTCTACTTCTGTCAACAGCATAAGCAACGTGTCATCCCTTGGAGCGCGCTCTTTTAGCACTATACGCAGTGTGGTTTTTATGCTTCGGATGAGTCGTTCCCACGCCCCACCCCAGTGCGGGCTGGCGGGAGGAATAAAAGACCACTGAGTGCCATTGTTTGCTGCTTCCAATTTTTGTACGTACGTTTATTATTACGTAACCAATGTAGCACCGTAGTCGAATCGCGCCAAAAGAAGCGTCGAACAGGTTTAATGTTGTGCTTGCTTGTTATTGTACGTGCAAGCCTCGCACCCAGTAGGGCAGCTTGCAGCTCGAGACGCGGAACAGTTACCAGCTTCACTGGTGCAACTCTGCATTTAGTTGCTATAAAGGCGAGATGTACTTTATTATTCTCCTCCCATCGCCAATAAGCAAGTGCATATAATGCTTTCTGTGAAGCGTCGAAAAAGACATGCAATTCCAAGTTGTTAAAATTGTGTAGGTGTACTGACTCGCATGTCGAAGTCGTAGCATCAGATGGAAGGTTCGTAGCGCAGGCGCCGCCCACATTCGTAGTAGCACCGCTACGGCTCGTAGGTACAGCAGCGGTCTGCTTGGCAGCCATCTCACTCGCACCAATGGACGTTCCCTTATACCATCGCAGCACTCGAATTCTATTGACGACCTTAAGTAGCTCAATCCAATTGCTCCATTTTTTGTAAATAATGTCCGGAATGTGATTGTCCCAACTGGAATGTGTTGTGTCTCCCGTGATAGCAACTCTGTTTTCACGAAAGCGGAACATAATATCTAAGAGAGAACAGAGTAAATCAGGTCCTTTTAATAAATAATCATTAAGACACAAACCGTTAGTTTTATTTGCAGCGTCGAACACTAAGCGTAATTTACTTTTGTTTGGGTCGTCTACACCAAAGTGTGGTAAGTACCACGTCTTGCATGTACGCTGTGTGTTCTTTAGTTCCCTAGCATAGTAATTGTCAAACAAATGGTTCACACGTTCGACGTACCTCCTAGCATATTCCTTGTTGTTTCCCATTTTCTTTTCAACGCCCTTAAGTCTGTTAAAGGCGCCCGTGTAGGTATCTTCAGGCATGATACAATTAGGATCTCTCCAGGGTAAGCCAACTTGCCATCTGCCGTTTACAAGCCGAGCTGTTTGCTCAAGCTGTTCAACAGCATAGACGTCTTCAGCATTACATCTAGGCTTACCTGCTACTCCCATTGCCTCCAGTTCAAAGTGCCGCCTCACTTCCTCGTGAAGGTCGCGGTCGCGGTCCCCACAATCCTCGGTTTCCAGTTCAGAGACGATCAGGGTAGCAGCGTCGTGGAGCACCGTGCCCCGCGCCCCTCCCATCACACGAATACAACCGTGAACTGACCAACCTAAGGTGGTAAGTGTAGCAAACGGCTCATTTAATTTACCTTGTATTATTTTAAGGGGTAACAACAAGCTATAATTATCTTGCCCTATTAAAATCTGAGGTTTTACATCTATGTTACACAATTGATTTTTTATATTAGTTAAATGTACAAAATTATCACAATTTACAATAGAACACATTTGCAAAGGTAAATCTAATTTATCAACACTGCGAGCTTTTACAGAGTGAACCTTATTATCTAGGCCGGAGAGTCTTAAATCTAACACAGTAGTATCGCACACAATTTCATTGTTTAACCACGGCCCGCACACACGCATAGATTCTTTGCGGCCGCGCAGCCCTGCGCGTGCCGCGAGCTCTGCGCTTATTAATGTCACCGTGGATCCGTCATCGAGTAATGCACTTGTATCGATATAACTGTCACTTCCGGTATATACACGTATAGGCACTACTTTCAACAACACTTTACATGTATTCGCACTGATATGAGTCACTATTTCGGTCAAAGTAGCCGCGTTTTGTGATAGCGAGACGTTTTCGCTGTCGCTTGGCTGGCTGACGCGGTTGTTGTTATTACTAATAGGAACACTCGGATAATGAAGCAGCTTATGATGCGCTTGCCCGCAGCTATCCTTGTCGCACGCAGGCGCCGGGCATGTATCTCGACTGTGGTTGGCTTCTAAGCATTTATAACAAATTCCATAACGTTTGACATGCGCCCATCTGATTTTTCGTAATGCTTTCTTGAACTGTTTACATGCATGCAATTTATGAACCGATACACGACAGAATTGGCACTTAGTACTGAGGTTTTCCGACTGTAACAACACAGTTTGCGATCTATTATTACTGCCGTGCTGCTTGTAATTTTTATTATTATAATTATTATAATCATATCGCGTTGTGATATCGCATAAGTTTGCCGTTGTCGATGTAATCTTTACAGCCTCATTGGTCAGAAAATCTGTTAATAATTCCAGAGTAGATTTTGTGTTAGACTTAAGTAGTGGAAAGCTATAATCAGACCACTTTGACACAAGTACTGTCGGCAACTTAGATAAAATTAAAGACACCATGCTCATACCTTGTAGGTATTCCTGTCGATTTACTGCTCGCACTGCTTCCACAAAATTCTGTATCTTGACAGAAAATGATACTATGTCTTTTTGGTATTCTGGTGACACAGACTGCAGTTTTTTAATGTCTTGCATAAGGCGCGATATAATACCATCAGGGTTTCCAAATTGTAGCTCTAGGGTAGCCATTATCTTTTCTGATGAAGTGGCGCTAATAAGAAGAGCTGAGACTGATTCTTTTGCTTTGCCATGAAGACATTTGCGTAGTCTCCATAGATTTTCTTTCGGTGAAAAGCTGCAAACTTCGGTTGATTCCTCATAAGCTCTTTTAAACTGCAACCATTCTAGTGGATCTCCTGAAAAGTCAGGTAGGTCCTTTGGTGTACATATGCGGCTTAATAAATGAGCATCTGACTTCGTGTGGTTGGAAGAGGCAGTCAAGTTCTTGACTGCAGCAGCAAGCATCTGAATCGTACCTTCAGTGGCGGCAACTGGGTGTACCGCCTGTGACTGTGGATTGCCCGTGGGGTAGCCATGTTCGGGGGCAGTCTCCAGTCTGTTCAGTTCCTGCTGACTTCGTTCCATCCAGTTCTCAACACTCTGGCGTGTGCAGCCTTTACTATTTTGTGGACTGTATTCTTCGTCTTCTAATTTTGCTAGGTCTGTTTCCAATTGTGCATCTATAATCTGCATTCTTATTTTCGCTTTTTCCTTTTCAGCTATTAAAATTAACTGCTTTTTGCGCGTCTCAATAGACACATTTGACCTATTCGATTTTGAACTAGCTGATATGGAAGGTCTTCGTCTGTCTTCGTCTTCGTGTGTGTTTTCTGCCTCACGATCACGCTCTCGACGCGTGGCACTGCGCGTGTTCACCATGCTGGATTTCGGTGAGTGAAACATGTAAATCTGGCTCGAAGACCAACTTGTGGGTGATGGTTTGCTGGTGCAATAATGTAACACGTTTCACTATGTTAAAATCGTATATTGAACACACTACAATAAATCAAGGTGAAGAAAACAAAAGGTAAGAAAATGTTAGCAGTGATACCGCTCGCGGATGCTTCCAGACTGCGTGGCGTCGGATGCGCCGCGTGTCTTTATTCAAAGACGTACAAGTAAGTTTGCGAGATTACCCGCAATAAATATTAACATTAACTATTCTAACTTACAACTAGTATTACATATTTATTAAAAAGTAAAATATGAGCCGTCGCTAACAGGGTGTTTATATATTTAAGTTTTCACATTTTTTATATTCTAATGTATAATTTTTACAATACGTTATATGTAATCCGTTTGAAGCTCTTAAGGAAGCTTACTTTGGGCTTAGTAATTGATATGAGTTTGGTAATATTATTATTTATTTCTACTCAGTTTTTACTGTTTACTACTCTATAAAAACGCAATCTATTTAATAATATGTTTTCACCAACGTGAATTTTAAATATGTAAGTAATAAGAAAAATATCGTTGAAAGCAATATGATTCTTATTACAATGATTTAAGTGCTATTTTAGCAGTAAGCAATGTTCAGTCAGCTTTATAAAATAAATTATAGAACAAAAGAAAATAAACTTTGATAATAAATTCAGAAAGTTGTATTCTTTCTATATTACTAATTCAATCATTCGATAAACTATTCGATACTATATAGGATATCGATGAGCGGTAAATTATATTATCCTTGACCGTTCATCGTGACAAAAGTAGGTTAATGTTTTTAATATCGCTTACCACAAACTTCGTGTGGTCTTCAACGTATATATACAAAATATTGTAAGTTAGAACGTTGGGAAAGATGATAATTTCATACTTTGAACTTATAGATACTACTAGATCTGAGAACTGATAGATGTATCAGATTAAAAATTATTTCCGTTGAACATACACAATCAAGGAGTTAGATCGTAAAGCGTTAAATGCCCAAATTTCGTTATGCACGGACTAAATTAAATACTGCCTTTTTTGGTTGTATTGTACTGAAAGAGAAGTATTCAACTAGAATTTAGTACATGCTCAACGGTGACGGGACCAATGACATCATTTTAGAACTGATATCAAACGCTTACCGAAGCCTTTAGATATTTACTATATAATATTCGAGCCAAAAACTAGACTTCACCCTTAAATACATACAATTCGAACACAATATTGACACTACAAATTTGCTAGTGTTATTTTGTTGTAATTATAATAGCAACTAAATATTGTCTAGCCCAAAAAAATTATCATAAAGCAATGGCCCATGCAGCGTGGTGGGTGAAAGCAGTAACAGATACAAACGAAACCAATTCTACGAAGTGGGGCTCCTAAAATAACAAATTCTGATTAACTGATCATGTGGATCAACCACAAAAAAAAGTTAATTTGATTAGTTATAGAAGCCAGAAATATAGAATCACTTGAGTGAGAGCTAAAAATATTAAAATCGATCAAAATATAGCTAAATTATATTAAGTTATTTACGAGTACTCCGACTATCGTAGGATACAGTGGGCATCGATGCTTCCGTCGCGATAACGCCTTGCTATCGAATATGACGTCTATGTTGTATTGAATGTGGAAATCGCAGTGGCTTTATGCATGTATTTTAATGGTAGCAATTCATTAAGCCCACTCAAATTATTAAGCCCAAGTTTAGCAGATTGATTACAGAAACAAACTAACTCTATAGTTAAATTCGGATGAGTAATTAAATTTTTAAAATCAGAAACGTGCCTTTTAAAGCGAACCATTAGTTCTGGTTATTTTGTAACTGCAATAACATATTGCAAACACATTTATTATTATTTAGACAATAAATTTACAGGAAAAAAGGCGCTTGAGGAAAATTTGTACAAAGATACTGCTTATTTCTAAGCAAAACGTCTTCTTTAATCTCAATCATCCTCAACTGAAATAATTTATTGCATTAAATCGTCTTTATAATACCACTTTAAATACCGAAAATATGCTAGCTTAGCCCTAGCCTCTAGGGACACAAAATTTCCATTTTAATCTCAAAAATATAATCAAATCCACGAAAAATAAAATAATTTATTTTATTAATGACATATATTTTTTTTTTAAATAATTATGCAATAAAAAAATAACATTAAAAACTTCATGTCTTCATAAAATTATGAAGACATGAAGTTTTTAATGTTATTTTTTATTCATCTTCATCGTCATTTACTACTTCGTACGATCTAGCTTTAGCCCCTAGGTGGCCACCATTACCATTGTCATCTCAAAGGTGTAATCAACACTATAAAATCTATATATTGCTGTGTTACTATATTTACCTCTCAAAAATAATAGCTAGAAGCAGCGATGCAAATGGTGTAAAAAAATAATAAAGTTTTTACCGTACATTTCAAACTGTTTATATAAACAATGCCCTTAACATGTTTATGGATGTTCGCAAGAAACACGCGGGCTCATTTACATTATTTGGTAAGGCTAAGAGTTTTTTGCGTGAAATATGAGCCTTTGTGCATAAAACATAAAGTTAGTTATAACGTAAACAAATCTATAATTCAGTACTTTTGGGATTTCTAATTTCTAGATTTCTTTTCTGGATTATCATATTGTAAAATATTTGGGTATTTAACTTGTATAATATTTTGGAATTAATATTACTTTACATTGTTTGAACAAATTTACGGCAAAGAGTATAAATATCTATATGTTATTGACTCGTAATAGCCATCGATTGCATTCTCATTCGGTGTTACATTAAGAACGATGCAAACATTTAAGGACTGCTCATTTGACATGTTCCCATACAAATTTTTGATTTTGGCAATATTTAAAATATTTAAAACTAAAAAAATACTATGAGTATAGTAAATAATAAATTTAAAAAGCTTTTGTGTACTCTACCATTTGAGTTATCATTTATTTTGATATTCTCTAACTGTCATAGATTATAGTTAAGTATTCTTTACTCGTTTCAATCATATTTTAGGAATTGGATTATCAGAACGTAAGAAATGATAATTACCAATTTTAATTAAATAACGTTTGATTTTTTGACAAATCAAAATGTCATTTATATTGTCAACACCACCTTGTTATAAAAATTATCAAATTCTAAAGTATTATACTAAAATTTACTGCCAAATAGCTTTGATGAGCAATTTCATTAAAGTTTTAAGAATTAACAAAAATTTATTCCATTACAATCTATATCGAAACTCAAACTGGTTACGAGTACTAACAATTATTTATTCCCGAAAGTTCAACAGATTTACCACTTTATTAAATGTATATAAATACCCTTTTCGGTCGTCGATTTAAAACGCTGACGCCTCTATAAACCTGATCTGAGTCTTTGATTACATAGCATTTTGTAGAAGTTCGACCACAGAAATTAGTATTATTAAAACTTTTTGTTTAGCTATACGCTTTAGTCTACCAATCAAACCTTCGATTGAGAGTTATGGGTACGGCATAGGATCCACAAAAGGAGAAAAGAGAGATGCACCTATCACTGTTTCTATCCCTATAACGACTTTGAACCACCATTTTTGTAAATACATCCAAATTGATAGAGTAAAAAAACTATTCTCTATTTATATATCTGATGCTAAAAATTTTAATAATATTCATAATCTAGATTTGTTTCAATTATCTGTGTAAAAATGGGAGTTAGATCTAACATTTTCACTTCAAAGAATACTCGAATTAAAACTAAGTTCGTTCAAGTATTAGTTTAACAATTAGTATCTATATCGATCGATAAAGTAGGTAAGTGGGTAGTAGTAATATTTTGAGTAGTAGTAGATAAGTGAAGATAAGGCCGAAGATGTAAGCGGTGCAACCGGATCACAGAGGAACTGGCTATCTCACCTGTTACTGCCGAAAGACTACAATGCTGATAACATTATTGTTATATTGAGGAAAAATTGCGGTAGAGAGAACTTAGAAAAAGCCCTATCACTATCACCAACCAGTATCACCAACAAAATCCCAGGCCACCAGATTTGCAGTAGGTTGTCTTAGCAGAGGAGGTTAATTGAATAAAAAGTAATTTAAAATAAAAAAATATTCTAGAAACATATTTTCATTATTTTATAAGAAACATTTTGCTATGCCACACTATTATTACGCAAGCATGCCCTAAGTAAAGTGATACAATCATTCTTTCCATTTAGCATAACAAAAATCTGTCCAGTCTTTTATTATAACAACTGTATGAAATTGGATAATTCACGAAATAAAACCCGTATAATTTACGAAATAGGATTTAATAATAAAATCGTGTTTGTGTCGTGCTAAGAAGATTTGAATCATTTTAAAATGAAGATAGACATGAATTTCAAATGTAATCGCATTTGCTTACAACTTCTCGTACAAGTAATATTAATTTTGTACGCTTGCCTCTGAACTGTAAATAATGGATATTGAATCATTCTTTCTGGATTCAAAAGTACATGACTTTACTTATTTTTTATTAGCCTTTATTCTTATAATAGCTTTATTTGTTCATTTTTGTTGAATGGCATGAATGACTATTTGAACTTTGACTTTGACTTTGGTATGTCAAATTCTTTTTAACATATGTTTTTATATTCATTCTTTCAGTGGAAAGTTTGAGAATAGAAACCTTGACATCTTTATTGACCCCACTCGGTTTAAGAAATAGATATACGTATCTTTAATATCGGAGCACCGTTGAGATGTTTCAAAGGCCCTTCATATTACTGAGGTCCTGAAAATATCGAATCCACATTATAAAGCGGCTTAAGGGTTAAAATTAATATCAATAAGCCTCTTAAGGTGGCTCTATTATTAGTGAGTAACAATATAGAAACCTTCCAGTCGAAGAGCTGACATACATTGAAGTTAAAATCTATGGAAGACCGCGTACGATATTCATATAAAACTTTACAAAATATTAATTCAACATTTTAACAAGCATTTGAATGATATTTATGAAGATAACTAAACTATTATAGTTGTCTACTGTTTATTATTATTTATAAGCCATGGCACAATATCACAGAGATATACAATAAGCCAATATAACATATTAGAAAAACAAAATATCAAAAGTTATATTAAACTATAAGAATAATCATTATTTTATTATAAACGGTTTTATTTCGCCTTAAATTACATAGAGTATTCAATTTGTTGAATCGCTTTATTTTTCTGGTACCCTTGAAAATATGAAATTTTGATTGCGTCTGGATTGTACGGCTTGGTTGATAGGCTGTGTATTTATTCCTCGATTTCTATGCGACGTACTCAGCGCGTAGGCAAAAATATAATACCTACCAATAACTTAACTAACAGACATTATATTCAATTCAATGGAATCTATACAAACAGTTCTTCAAACGAATATATAAATAACAAAATTTCATTTTATTTTAATAATACATATGAAAACAAATAATATTCGATAGAACACTGTTTTTTTTTCTTATCTACTGACGGCTTATAGTATGATCAACAGTTTATCTAGATTTCCCGGGTTTGAACCCTGATTAGGGCAAATATGTTTATCATATAACGAATTCTTTTTCAAAAACCGTAAATATTTTCATTATTTTGGTTAGTTCTAACAATAATATACATTATAAGTTTAATTATCATAAATATTTCTTATTAATGCTTATATCAAATCTCAACCAAGTAATTGTTACCGGCCTCCCTGCGAGACATTACCTAAAAGCAAAGTTTCTTATGTGCAAGTGCTTGCCAGATTTCAATTATACATAATTTAAGCTAAATATTGGGTGTCAGTGTAAGCCTAGATATGAGATGATTAAAAACAGCATGGTGTTTTAAGCTCTGTTTTTCTGTTTATAGCAATTTATATATTAGTCATTAAAATAATTGATGTTAAATTTCACATATATCAAATAGGAATGTACCTTTTTTGTCTTGGAGGAACACGTTTCCGTACTTATCCGCCAGTCGCTTAGTGACGGATTGTGGTGTTAGCGACACTGGGAATACCCAGTAAAGCCCCCGGTAAATCCGCTGCCCTTCACGGGAGTGACCAGGATTCTGCCACAGCAATTCGTTTACCCTCATGGCTTGCGCACTCTGGAGACTAAGAGACACGCGGGACAAGTCTTCTGGAGCTGATGCCTGTCGTTTAGAAATCCTACAGAGGCGAATCGCCCCATAAGGCTTAAGGACTCTCCGTGGTTCTCGCCCCCTTTAAAACCCCGGTAACGCTGTAAAGGCCAACAGCATTAGTCAGTAAAAAAAAGCAATTCTAATAGTATCTATGATGTTTTATATAATTTGTTGTGCTTAGCATGTATCTATTATATGATAACAATGCGTTACTGTGGTGAAACCAAAGATAGATATTTCAATTTTTCAAAGATTTAATAGTTTATTGAATAACCAACTTATTACGTAACTCCAATATACCCTGTTGGAAATGGACTCACCTTAGGCAAAAGGAAATTAAAAATTTTCAAAAGGCATGACCAAATAATCCGAAAGCAATTTTCTTTCTGTCACGTTACTAATGTTCCTCGAAGATTACGTATTTATGTCCTTTTCTATCGATACTAAGAAAAAAATCAGTTTTGATCAATCAAAATTAGTTATACAGTAACTTACTCTATAACTCATTTTTGTAAAACACTAATGTTAAAAAGTATTGGTTTATGATTTATTTTAAGTAAGCATATAGTAATATTGTAATTTTTGTTGATTACGTTATCAAGTATTGGTATAAATATAAATTTAATATCGTCTTAATGTGCGGTCGACAGTATTCATGCGATACCGTTCCTTTTGAGTCGCATCATGGGAGATTATCTTCAGACTATGAGGAACAAATTAAATATTAGTTTCTTCTCTTGTATATAAAAATTAAAGATATTCTTTAGTCTTGCTAAAAGTCGTAAACAGCTTTACCTATTATAGATTGAATATTATTTATAATATTTTGTTCTTTTTTATTGAAGGGTGGTTGAAAGTAAAAATAACAAGAAAATACTGTAGGGCTTGACAAAACTGTCGTCCATTACCACTTCGGATTTTAATAATATGGTATTCGTGGCAGGTACAACTTGGTATCACCTGTAAGTTCACCGGGTCAATTAAATACAAAAAACAATTAAAATGTTAAGTAATTGAAACTAACCAACCAGATCTTAATTTTAAAAAGAAGAAAACGCTCTCAGTGCTTCAAAGCTTATTGAAAACATACATTATTTGTTTAAAGTGTGTAAAAAACTGTGCTCAAAATACTTTCTTCAAAGCCATTTTCTAGAACTAAACTAACTTCTTCCAACTTATTCAGAGCTTTCTTTCATAACTTTCGTAGCACGGAAAGGATCGGTCTTAACTTTCTTCTCAGATTAATTAGTTTTAAACTTCAAAACAATTCTTGATTATCTTGGGGCTACTTCATAGGGTACAGCAATCAATGATTGGATTTTCCCATAGGTTTCATAGTGCCAACGTAAAATTTCTCATTATTTTTTTATAATATATATTCAAAAGACACCATATAAACACATAACAAGATTGTGTTTGTAATATTACATATACATCATATTCTATATACATCAATTACATATGTATGTCTTTATATTGTATAAAATCTTAAACCAAACCGTAGTATGAACTCTACGTCTAATAGATTGAACGCTTTTAATGAGCATTCATTGTAAATGCTACAAATTCCAACTGAAGTGCTACGATTAACTACGCTACGAGGTTCGTAGCACATGCATAATTCTGTCACTTGAATACTGAATATATCGAAGCACTTGTATTTCATTACGTCACTTACGTTACGTTATTTTAAAATAGAGATATTATATATTATATAATAGATATTTATAATAGAATAGATATTACTAAAGTTACGTTATTTTATAATAGAGTATACTTTCAGTGGATTACACTTTATACCTAATCAAAGCATTAAAGTTATCGATCACAAAATGTTGACATATCATTCGCATTTGTAATATTCAGATATATTGACCGAGAAATGAATTTTTTCCACATTTTAATATTTTTTTTGCTTTTACGCGGAAATATAGCTCCGATGTTTCTTCAAAAAAATGTTACAAAAAACTTAATTAAGAAAATTATTCTTTTAAGTTTTCAGAGAAAAATTATTGACTACTTCTTATCTTAGAAACCTTAGAAAGGAGCAACTTTTTCCGATAACCCTTTCATTTTTATGAATGCCAGCCTCATTGAATTAGTTATCTATTTTCAATAAAATTATCAGTTTCAATATTTGGTTCGAAAAATCCGCAGTAAAATAAATGTAATGAAAGCCTCGACTTTAACAGCATTTGGAATCGATTTATATGTCGCTTATTAGGTGTTTTTCATTTAAAAATAAAATAAAATAAATGTTACATCACACAAATAGAAATGATCCTACTAAAGTTTACTTAACTCTATGTCCATATAGATCCTGTACACGTTTCCTTAACAACAAAAAAATCTTATTTATGTGCTTTGGGTATCATAAAAATAAAATAATATACAGTACCGTATGATGTTATTTGAAAAATATTTATAATATTTATTATTATTGTAACATGGATATGCTAGAACACAACAATGAATCAAATTTAGACTTTTTTATACAATATCTGTAGCGTTGCAAAATTTCAGCTGTCTAAGAATTTTTAAAAGTTAAGAATATTCGTTCTTAAGAGGTTATCTCAAGACTAGCTTCAATAGCCTCAGTTCATTTATATTTATTAAAGCTCTTGCGAATATATAAATATTTCAACTATTAAAAGCTTTAAATATTTCTATATTTAACCTAAATATTCAAGTTTACTTCACTTGATGGTTTTTGTGGGTCGCAATACTCAATATTTTAAATTAATAAACCTATGTTTTGTAACACCTTCAAACTTAGTGTAGCAGTTAACAAGGCGTTACTACGAATCCTTATAAAACATTAACATTGAGGTTTTGTGAAAAATTAAACCTGTATTTAACTAACGCAGTGAATTTACAAGACTAATTTCATATAGTTAAAAATACTTTAAATAATAGCAATTAAAATCAGAAAATATAAGCCTTAAAAGTTTATTTAATAATTGTACACCTCAATATAAATCTTGACACTGAAATTTTAAAATGAGTGTCGTTCAAATAGAAATTACGACCGTTATTTATTACGTCAGTCAGGTCGCGTAGTCAATTATTATCCTGGCCGGGACAGATGTTTATTTGATAAACACGAGTATTTTTTCACCCATTTCCGGGTTGATCCTTGCTAGTACTATTTTCCTTTCTGTAAGTTACATATAAGAAAGGACAAATATCATTATTATTGGGAACTGTATTACGGCAAAGAAACGACTCTCATCCTGTTAGTACCTTATACGTCACATCAAATATTAAAAAATCAATTTTCTCTCTTCCTTGAGCCTATAAACGGATTAAACGGATCATCCTAATATAATATTGAAATTATTTTTATAATCTTTCTCCCTTTGTCTGCAGTTTATATATATAACCGTAAACTTAATGTGTATATATATATACACACAGTTTAATAATAGTCGAATATATATTCTATCATATGAATATAGATAACGAATGTTCTACAATAATCTGTGACATGTAAACGTGTCTTGAAACCATAAGAACGTATAATTGGATTACGACCGATCCATAATGCCGGAATAGCGACCACAATGCTGCTATACATATGTATATATACACTAATGTAATTTATTATATATATACTATTGTACCAAAGCTATTACTTAACCTTTTGTTCCTTACTGGCCCATCAGCAACAGTCAAATCGAATAAAAATTGAATGTTATATCGTTAGAATCTTTATATTAAAAATTAATAACAAAGTGACAGATTTAAACACTATGTTTATGTGTTACGAACTTCACCTATTGAAAGTCAACCGAAGTGGCCATTAAATAAATTACATATTTGCATTATATTTGTAAGGCAGTTAGATTTCTTGTTTTCATCTATTTTATTTCCATTTTATCCTATTTTCATTTCATATTCCATACCAAATTATCAACTCTGAATTAGTTTCTTTTTTATAATATATTTAGGATATTCCTAATCATTTTTTTCTTGCAAACCTTTTTTTGTATGTAGGAAATAAAACAAAAAAACTAAAATACACAAACCAATGTTGTATTTCAACGAGACTTACGAATAGCAATACATCTTTTTATATAGAAGAAGATAGATGTAACTAGATTGTTCTAGACTATTCTAGACTATACTATAAAGATGAAGGGTAGGTAGCTGAGATACACGGTAATTTTTGACTATACTTACATTATTAATAATTTTTAAATAATATTTCTTTGTTAGCAGATCTGCAAGCTTTTTTCATTAGATTGTTAACGCTCAACTATGGCAGAATCTTCACTTTACAGAATGACGATAAGCGTAATAATATAATTTTATTCCTAGTCCTAATGAACCACTATTACAATTCTAAGGCACAATATTAAAGGGTTCCAAGGGAGTTCTCATTACACAAATCGCAGCAAAATATAAAGCCTTACCTCATTTACCCTATCACCTCATAAACAAGGGTAAACGAACTCTTAAATTAATATGAATAAATGAATTTTTACACAAACAAAGCAACATTTGCGATGGTTAGTCCCCAGATGGGTCAATCTAAGCATGGAAGCTAGCCGCATTGGGTAGCGTGGTGGTGTTATGACATAAACTCTTTATGTTGTTCTTACATGTAAGAATGTCTGTACCTTCAGTAGGACTTTGGATGATGAAGTAGAAAACAAATAATAATAGTTATTATTAATAAAAATTAAATAATATTTCGACTTACATTCGAGACAAATGGTAGGGGACATGAAATATTCTTACGGATAGTGCTAGTGGACAGTGCTGAGCGCTTATAGTTTAATGAAACCGCTTACCATCAGGTGGTCACAATTATTTGCAACCCTTGTTGTATAAAACAAAATACTATAACAGAATCGCTGAAGAAGTATGTCGCATAGAATGATTTCTCTGTTTAAAACAAACCGAGGAAAATATACCTCCGTACGTATACGCTTAGTATTCTAGTCGGCATAAAGCTTGAAAGAGATCCCTCTGAAGTCGTAGAATTACTCCCTTCCCGGATCCAATACATCGCGCTTGTTGATTGCGCACATTTCGGCGTCGTTTTCCTCGCGTCAGATAAGTGGTTTTTGATGGTATTCGAACCTGTGTTTTATGCTGAGTACGTATAGAGAGATATTTGATTGTAAAAGCTGTGTCCTTTTTCTGAAAGACCAATAAGTTGTAGGAAACTTGAATAATGCATTATGGTTATCCGATTATAAATGGTGAAATAAGTCAAATCCTTGTGACGTCATAGTAATGATGATGGCGGTTGAAGGATTGTTATAAATACTTATAATTATTCTTAAAGCCTTTTAATTATCCAGTGTATATACATATAATAAGTTGCTTAGCGAAATATATCTTAAGATCTAATATACATGATACGTAAAATATATATTATTTATATATATTCAGTTTTTAACCTTAAAATTATTCACAGATCTCTTTTTAAGTGAAGCCCTCCTCCATAGAATACTATTTCTGTCTATCTGTAGCTACAACTATCATCAATTCTTTTAATCTCGTCTCTCTATTTTTCTGCTGGTATACCTCTGCGCCATTTTCTTAGTAGTCCTCTCCATATTTTACACTGTTTGTTCAATTCCTACCTTTAATTCTTGCTATATGCTCAGCCCACTAAGATTTCAATTTTTTTGCCTTTGCCTTACGTTACAATTTTGTTAAATGTATCTTTATGAAATATCCAGCAAAATACTATGAAATAATGTTTATTTTGATATCCTATGTGTAGTTAGTGTTATTATCTTTTAAATTATGTAGGCAAGTACATTTTAAAATACTTAAATTCATTAAAACAACAACAAACAACAACAAGATAACCTATACAATATCTATATAATCTATAATTTATTATATGAAACCATTACTATACTATGTAATATAGCTGTCGAACAGAGTTGCTCTGTGATGCATACAAATTACCACGGCGTGACGTCATACGGCGTTACCGTATCTTAGGAACGTTTTTGAGCGAGTCAAAAGATGCGCCATTAAAACTGTCATAACTCGGGGTCACTATCATATAATCATACTATCTTTAATAAAACGGTATAAGCATATGGATTTATTGTATGGTTGTCTGGTTATTCGATTAAGGGCAGAAAACTAGTGTCGTGCCTCACCTTGCCATAGATTATACCAATTACAAATAGGATTTAGAAACTAAATTCGAAGCAGATTGTACTAAATTATTAATAACAAAGTATTTAAAGGAAGCCCAATTTTAAAATTCATTATATTCTGTTCTACCGCTATAAATAAAATTTTTATTTGCATCCGCTATCGCTACTAAGTTTTCCGTCTCGCAAAACCACATCGTGGACAATAATTTTACCAGCGGTCTTCAGAAAGATTCAAAAACTATCTTAACGGCACTACCTATAGTGTCGAAGAGTCATAGTAAAATATTGTATTCGACATGGGTTTACATTTACTTACGAATGTCAATACAAAGCAATGTAGTTAGTCAAAGGCGGTTGTGATCACTTACTTATCTTATCTTATCTTGATGTAGGGCCAGAATTACTCCCGGAGCACGTCAACCCAATGGGATCTTTTGTGCTTTCCCAGTCCTAATGTCCACTGTCCTGGAATACCTCCAAGATGTACTTACTAAGTACACGTGGAGTCAACCGCCTATATCTTCAGGACTGAAATAGCCCAGTCCAAAGAAACCCATTCTTTTCCTGGCAAGAGCATCACATAAAATATAGTATTCGACATGGGTTTACATGTACTTACGAAAGTCAATACAAAGCAATGGAGTTAGTCAAAGGCGGTTGTCACTTACTTACTATGAGGTGGCTCGCATAATCGTAAGCCTATCCACCTATTACATCGAAATAGTCTTGACTGATTAACCTATAAATTAGACCACGTGATTATGATTAAAATTATTCTAATTATAACAATATCTATACAGAAACACTGCCTTTTTTAAACTATTTAATTTTAAATAATCTTACATTTATATTTGTGTCAATAGTGGTACAAAAATAATCAAAAAAACTTTTTTTAGAGATATTAATCGCCAGTTGATTTATATAAAAGGATAACTAGTGAAAAAATAATAATAAAGAGCATCAGCTCTTTTTGTATTTTTATTTTTATTTACGTATAAACAAATGATTCTGTAGAGTTATCTAGATTGAAATATTTAACTATAAAAATGACACAGAATACGCGTCTATTGACCTGTTATATTTATTTTCCATCGATTAAAAATAAGCCGACAGATTCACCTCCATGGCTCTTACAATAATATAAGCATGTAATTTTTATCAGTGTTTGTACACCATACCCAACCCTCACCTCTTCTCCCAGATTATTCTCGCTTTCCGCATCAGTCGTTTGAAATTAAATCTTGTTTGTATAATAAGCACAGGGAAAATTAAATAAAGATTTACAGATTTTCACACGGTCACGAAATTCATTACGTAGAGTAAATTACGATCATGTGCAACGTCTTTTATGAATCCGATGATAATACGTTTATAAAATAAATTTAATTTTTTTATGTATATATATATATATATATATATATTCATATCCATAATACTTGGAACTATCATGGTATGTAGTTCTAATATGATAGCGAACCTCATAAATATTAAAACTCACCAAAATACGAAATACCTTTATCTACGCTAAATAAAATTCAATAAAATATTTAATTATATTAATAATCTAATAAAAATACCATTAAAATACACATACATTCAATACAATAGGAGCTCTCTCGCTCTGGCGTATTTGTTCAGACTCTATGGTTTCTATAGCGAAAACAAAGCAACTCTCACCGTGGTTGGTCAAATTTGTTATCTAGATCTCCTTCGTGCCTTGGAAGGAACGTTAAGCCGGTGGTACCCGTTGTTACGGCAATCACTTCCACCCACTTTTGGGCCAACGTGATGGAGTTATTACCCAAAATCCTCCTGTGTTTCTTCCATGTAGAAAGGCCTGTGCCCAAAAATGGGAAGTATAGAGATTGTAGATGTTGATAATAGTGATGATGAAAAATAAAATACAAATAGGAATGTTTAATTCACTTCATAGCTAATGGTAAACACTGTCACCCTTGTAAATAAGCTCAGCGCATTAAAAATATATCTATATCTTTAGCTAGATGATTGATCGTGTTCAGTGCTCGCAGCTGCCTCGCTTTGTAGGTTAGCTAACGCTCTCGGTAACGCCAGCAGCCGAGGGCTATACCTACTCCATACGTTCTGGAACACAGTCCTATCAGATTTAATATATCCGCGTTATGCATCTTCCCTATAACTCCTTTGAAAAGATAAGTACGGACTAACCGCACATTGCTTTTAGTGACATACATAAATTTAGCGTGTCTTGCATGACGTCGCGCGATGTGATTTTATAATTTAGTAATATAAGTAAAGGCAATAAATCAGTGTGCAACAAACTTCGACGAGTTCGGTTATTAAAGAATTTCCGGAGTGTTCTCCCTTCAGCGTCCCTTAGCGTTAGCATTTCGAGTGTGTGGTTTACCATACAAGATATAATACTGGACGGGTCAGAAGGAACATGTTGTTCTTTCTGTCAGTTGTTGTGTCCAACTATATCCAATAAATACAACGTTTGATACATCTCCTGATTCAGACCTGTATTAAAGCAATTATTTTGTTTATAAGCAAAAATATTTAAATTAAAATTGTTTTTTTGAGTATTTAATGATGAATAATACAATAAGGCTATAGTTATACTTTTATTTAACATCACTATTGTGTCGTAAACTAGATGCGTACGTTGTTCTTAACCTTGCAAGGTATTCGCATATGGACTCCTCCTAATACTTTTCTTAAAGTGGTTTCGCTGTAATAGTAAAAAAGTTACATTAACATATTGGGAGTAAACATACGTTTATTCTTCGGTATGTTCTGACAACTGCTATTAGATTGGTAAAGTGATTTGAATATCTACATAATCCTTACACAATCGGCAATTGATACTAATCAATCTTCTAAAATTCAATTACTTTTTTAGTATCATTAAAACTCAAACACAGCTCAACCATTCTAATTTTGTTTTTTTGACCGTTTCAATACGCATGATGACTTTTTTTTTATTAGGTGTGTTAAAAAGGCAGCATGATTATAGAAACATTGGTAAAATAATTGTTTACGAGCATGGATACTCCCCTAGATATAATTAGAATAGCACATTTTTTGCCTCGCTCAAAAACGCTTCTAAGAAACGGTAATGCCGTATGACGTCACGCCGTGGTATTTTGTATGCATCGTGGAGAAATTCTGGACGACAGCTATATTAAATATTTGGTTAATGTAAATGGTTTCATAATAAAAAATTAAAGAAATTGTATGGATAACCCCAATGATTTTGTGTTTTAAAAAAATTAAATTGTTTGCCCATTGAACTTTGAACCACTTTAATTACACATGAAAATATAAATATTTTTCCGAATTAGTTACTGATTTATGTACTTAAATGTTTGAATTGAATAGGATAATTATATATTTTTCTTACATAAATAGGGTGATAATTATATTTTAGCATTTATTACTGATTTACGTTGGATTTTAAATTTCTAAGCTTGCATGTATATTTAATAAAATAAATAAATAAAAACGCAAAAGTAACTGTTCCTTTATACTCTTTTTATCAGTTATTATTATGATATTAAATATTTATAACAATCGCTATTCAGGGGTGGTTTAAAAATAAAATAACAGGAGAAATGCCGGAGAAAATATAATTGAAAATTAGTATTTTAGTATGGAAAATCGGACCTAATGATATACTTTTATTAAACTGTAATTTCTTCACTGCCACTTCGGATCTACGTTTCTCATAAGTTTGAATTCGCTCATAGTTAAAACATGAAAAACTATATTAATCTTACCATTGTATATGTGACGTACCGTGTAAATCAATAGACTAGAATAGACGATCTGCGCGTCTACATGAATTAGATCTAGCTTCACGTTTGACAGCTCTGTTGATATATAGAACTATCCTACTAGACAATTTATTTTATTGCTGCGATAAACCTGTCGAAGATTATAATATATTTTATTTTATCTTTGTTGTGATGAGCTTAAGTAAAAAGGCCACAGTTAACAGTATGGGTACATATTCTATTTCCAATTGTCTTTGAATCATTACATAATGACTATCAAAAGGTCAGCGCGAGATTATTCGATAAGCCTGAGTGTTATTGTAGTTATTTCCTTATGGATTTCCTATATCGCAGTGAGGGCGAATGTTATATTGAATAGTGTTATTTATAACGGGACTTTTACTTGTGTGCGAAAATATTTATAGCTCAGTGGTGTCTGTTCTTTACACAAGATGGTGAATACACATTTATGGTAGGTACATACTCTATTAAGGCGAAAAGTACCATTTTAACTGAGCCATATAAATACTTAGGTCTTACAAAAAATTCCAAATTGAATAAAGGATCTCTTTATTATCAAAACTGATTTTACTATTTTGATAACCCCTTACAAACTCTTAACTACTTTTATATGGAAAAACCGACTAAGAGAAAGCAAAAATAATTCAATTTAAGAACTTATTTTATTTTAAAGTATTTTTTGGAATCAGCTTAACTTCACTTTCTATTGTTTTTGGAAATAACTTATTTTTGACTTTTTAGTGTTTTGATATCGGTTTTTGGTTTTGTTCAAACCTTTTTTTACAATTTTAGTGGTAAGTTTAAAATATAAGGTTGACCTTAACTTTGAAGATAGATGCCGTCTGAATTGCCGACTTGTCCACATATTTTTTGTTGATTTAAAAATAACAATATCATCAACGTAGTCGAAGTTAATTAAATACGTATTATTTGAAATAACTCCATAATTACTCGTAAGATTTAGTTATAATGGGATCACATGACAAGAACTTTCGAAATTATAAGGAATTAACAAAATCGTAATTTTTTTTTAATTTTTTTTTTTAAATTACTTAGTATTCTGACAGTGAGTATTCTTTATCACCAATTTCTTTTATATATAAAACATCTATCCTTTGATAATTGAACCTTAGTTTTTACTGTCGTATAATATGAGTTACACAAATTAATATCGTTATAAAGATTTCTTGAACCACAAGGTAATTTAACGTCTCACTTCAAATGGCATAAGATTCATTTTCCAGCAAAGTGAACATAAGCCTATAACATTACACGTAACAGTTTGATCTTAACTGAAGACATTAATTACGAAGAAGCTTCACTAATTCCTACTGTTATTAGTTATTGCAAGGGACGGGAAGAAACAAAAGGAAAAATGATAAATTAAGACTCACGCGAGAAAACATTATAAATGGTTTTTCTTATAAACATTATTTAACATTACATTAACAAGTCTAAAAATTAAGATTTCTTAATTTATGGTACTAGTTTGAGTTTTAACGAAATTAACACCCATTTATATACAGAATGTAACCTCTTAAATATTACTGTCTTTTCTTTTAATACATAGTCGTTTTATAACCAACACTCAAAGTCAAAGTTATAGTTTTTGTTTTTACATTAAATAATAATTTTACAATGATAATTAATGTACATAATTAAATAAGAAAATAACAATTAACAGTATAATCACTACGTAATCAATTATTATTTATGTTTTGCTTATTTTATCTATAATCCAAAGTTATTTACGTTATCAAATATTTTCAAACCACTCAAAAATGATTTTACATGCGACATGAATAGAGATGCTTATTACATTAATAAACTGAAATCTGACAATGTTTTTATAAAGCAATTGATATAAAAGACAGGATCGAAAGTTTTTTTTTGTTTTTGGGACCGTTTCCTTCAGTAAAGTAGTTCCGTAACAAGATCCTACACTTATTGTGAGAACATGCCTTGGCTTGTCCCGTTCACTAAAGAATGTAATTGCAAATTTTTGAGGGTCCAATTCAAGAAACCAAAGTGGTTACATAAATTCCAATATTAGAAGCCAGACCAGTACGATCAGTGTAGTATTTTTGTCGAATATATTGAAAAATGAGTTATTAAAATATAATTACATATTAGTATCTTTAAATGGAGCTAAGAATAACAACAATAAAACAACAATCAAAATATTAGAAGGAGGTAAGACTTAATAATTTTATACCTTTTAATCTTGATTTCTCTGTATTTTTCAATAAAATAATAATAATATTCCCATGCCCAAAGTAAGTATAACTAACAGCTTGTGGGAGGGTACTAGATAACGGATCACATATTTAATATAACAGTATAAGAAATGTACATCTTGAATATATAAAAAACCATGACCCGAGAATAAATATGCCCCATATGTTTATATTATAAACACGAATGTATCTATAAAAATTTTAAAGTATGTTAGGAAACCCGACTGTGCTTTAAGATTGATATACCTTGGGAAAAGAAGCTGGAAGAAAGGTTAAATACTAATAAATAACGGGAAACTCAACAAAATATTTGTATACTCTGTAATGCAGTGAAAAAGATTGAAGTTATCAATCCAACCAAAATACGACTCTATACAATCCTAACCTTTTTTCAAATCGCTTTTACTTTATCTTTCCTGCTTTCATTGTCATTTAACAAGGTTAACTCTTTTTTTATACACGAAGAAAGAATACAAGATGAGAATAGTCCAGAAGACTGAAATTCATAAATGGGATTTCGTTTATGAATTATAGTCTAATTAAGAATACAAATTGTTATTTTAACGTTGTTTTCTGAATATTTAACGAGATACTTTTTGCCGGTTTGAGTTCCTTTTTTAAAATAAATTGTTTTTTTTTTGCGCGCTTACATTAAAAGTCAAGTATTTATTTATGATTATACTACTTTTAAATAAAAACTTATTTGTTTTCATATGCTCGTAGAAAATAGACAAGAACAATTCAAAACTGTTTACTCTAGATCAAAATATGCATATCCACGCTTTGATGATGGATTTTTAACCTAGGGAAGTTAAAAATTTATTTTAATCAGAAATATTTAGAACAAGCTGTCTTTACTCTTCGTCAATAAATTCTGTGAGACTGCATTTACTCATTATCTTTTTGCTCACTATGTACGGTTAATGCCTTCGTATCAGTCAAGTTAGTCGGATCTCGCCCACATTCTGAATAACAAGTTCTGAATAATCTAGTAGTTCTAAGTGGGACACAGATTTAGGGAAGATTTGTAAGAGATTTGTTAGTGTTTCTTATAAAGAGTAATAATTAATTGATAATGGGAATTAGGAAAACAATTTTTACTAATTAATGAGAGTGTCGGTATAAGCAATCATCAAGAATATTTATATATCACACAACATATGTCTGTGTACAGTCAGGACTCGAACCCAAACCCCACGCCGAGTATTTTGTAGTAAATTTACTGACCACTCGATCAGAGATGATGGTCTTGAGTAATTATTGTGGTTCTCATATACATTTTTACTCTAATGCTGGGTTTCAGTAATCAATCTACGGATAGTTTAATTTACGGGTGCTGAGTTTTGACATATTATTCGAGTGAAATATGTCAAAAATCAACAACTTGTAAGCAGAACCATCAGTAGACAGAACTATTCCACTTAAAGGTAAGTGGTAATCGATACCGTTTTCAGCATCAAATATATTTATTGATATTTAATATCTTGCACCGCTTACATACCAAGCCCTGCACGTGTTCGTTTGCGTCGTTACTATAAAAAATAACTATAGAATGAAAAGACTCGTGAGAACTAAATTTCTATTCTATAATCGTGAGACTCCTGACACGTCTGATAACGACCATTGATGTATCCACGTCCATTGCGTTCATTAAAATTATCCAAGAGAGAGCACAATCTAAAAAGCTATGTTAAACTTTAAACAACGTTAGTAAGCAAATTCCAAAAACTATTGGGGTAGTTCGAAAATTCCATTCAATTTAAGCTCACTATTTGGTACACCTTATTTGATTTAGTGATTGAAACTTCTCGACTAAAACGCCTTTCATTCTCGACTCCCATTTTAGTCATTTTCTTTAGTGATATTCATACGTGAAATTCAAATCGAACAGAGAAAGCTTCATAATGACTCATTAACCGACTGACACAGAAAGAGGGTAACTTTTTTCTTATATACCTACTATTTGGCATTATATGTATATACATACCTCCTGTAGCGTTAACGGCTTGACCGATTTTAAAAGATAATCTGTCATTCAATCTGTATTATTTCCTGGAGTGTGATAGGTTATAAAGCTTAAAAAATATAGTTCAATCAAGTTTCTAAGGTCACAATTAGATGACCATTAGTATTGTCTGCTTGTCGTTGGTTAGAAAAACCCGTAACCGTATACGATCTTTGGTTACTGTTTTGTTAATTAGGGGACCATATTAATGAAATATTATATGATATAAACAAAACGAATCCAAGTTGTACTTTAAAATTTGATTCGGTTATCTGTGTTCTGAATTTATACCCTGTTTGTACTCGCCAAATTTAAACCAGATTCTCTTGGGGAATGAGCTTTGCCGAGATGAAAATGATCCTTTTGCCTAATTTGGAATTATTTTTCAATATTTTTTGTATTAGAATTTTCAATTTGGATTTTTATGTTTGTGTTCAAGATATAATTCTAATTTATGAAATAAAACTCTTCCCAAACCCTTGCAGGTTTCGTTGCTGTTACATTTATTTGACTAATATTTGAAGTACGTTATATTCTTCTAGTTAACTGACTAGTAAAAATATGACAGTAACCTCCCCCTAAAAGAGCAACACGAGACAAAAGATGTCCACCTCACTACACCCCCTACAAAAGTAGCTACAATTACAATACATAATTATCACCACCTCATATATGTGACCAAGAATGAGCCTCTTTAGTCTAATTTAGCCTACAGTAAATTACGATGATTAGGCCTTTTTTGTGATGTTGAGAATAATCTCTACAAGTCCATCCCCCAACTCCGAGGAAGAGGAAAAGGGGATGTGAGAGCCCCTCTCATACACTAAACTTCTCAGCGACGCACCTACCTAGCTTGCCATCCACAACACGGGACGGCCCTAAAACATTTCGTATGTATAATGTCGATGGAGTAGCCCGACTGTGGTTTGGTTCCACTTCAGAGTACTTTGCGGGGGACAAAAAAGAGGACCTAAAAAAAAGGAAATACCCATCCTGTGTTTAAAGTAAGCGCACCGTGCGCAGGTACGCCGACTGGGCTGTGCAGTCCGGCTAACGGTCTCCAAGCGAAGCCCAAGATGATTAGGCCTTCGTAAACCACGCTGGCCATATACTTATTTGTCGACATCACACACAATCTCAGTATTTCTTTGTCACCTATAAAGGTTTCCCTATGATGTTTTCTTATACCGCAAAATCGTCGAACAAAAGAACACGAATTCAAAATTTGAAACCACATCGGTGATAGGCAGCGCACTAAGACACCAAAGTCTCAATAGCATACAATATATTATACACTACAATTAAAGCAAATGTAATTTAATTACGCTGACATGTTGACAAATCCTTGCTAACAGAAATCCGATACAAAGAAAACCACACACCTACAAATTAATTCAGTGATTATCTCTGACGTATACACCTAAATTATTTGAAATATGTAATACAGAGTTAATCTGGGTCAGCTTATTTTATATAAACCTTTCAAGCAATACAATCCCAGGAGAAAATCGTGACTCAAACCTAAGGATTTTATTTACGACAGTGGATTACAGTGTTGAGTGACAGTTTTCAACTGATTTAAAAAATAAGAGTAGGTTTTCAATTCGACAGTACTGTGGTTTTTCTATGTTTCTTTCTTTTGTTTCTATTCAATAGATATACTCCTGATATGTTGTTCCAGAGCAATCCTCGACCTTTATAGTCACATGTTTCATTCTAAACCTAGTCAATTATATTTAACAAAAGACAGATAGGCAAGTCGACAATCTGTCGATAACCCAACTTTTTGTTTAAAAATCTCCTTCATGCATTTGGAATTTATATGCAAGTCGAAAATTAAAGGCACTATTGAACACACCCACATGGAAAGTCTAAAATTAACCTCGGGATCTTCTTTTTCAGCAGCAAAAATAATTATAGTTATTACTGAATACGTATAATAGTGGTAAAATCCCTACAAGATAAACGTTACTAGACGGGCAGGCTACAAGATAAATATTACTTCTCTGTATCCACCAGCGATAGGCTTAGCAAACTAAAAGGAAATAAATGAAACAAATATTCTTATTTCACATTAAAAATTATCAAAGAATATAATCGTACAAAAAAGGAAGTAATGGGCGGCCTCATTGCTTTAAAAAAGAATTTGTTTCAGGCAACCTTATAGTACCTTATTACCTTATTAATAGACATAGTAAGTAAATATTAAAATAGAATAGAATATTGATGTATTGTACATTCATCAAGATAGTAATAAAAGATTTTGAAATAAATTTTATTAATTAAACACATTTATTATTAATTTACTACAAATATACAAATATATATATAAATATACAAATATATATATATATATATATATATATATATATATATATATATATATATATATAAAATTGATAAACCTGAATAAAATAATCAGCTACCACGATGAAAATATCTAACTTTTTTTTAATGCTTAACTCTTGTCTTCTTAATAAAAGTCAACAGAGATTACCTCCTTTTTCTGATGTGTGTTCTATGTTTTCTAGAGAACGAGTAAACTTTTTTAGATGTACGACGTGAGTCAGATAAACTAAGTTTCTTTTCACGGAAAATAACCAAGGAAAAGCATTGTTTTTGTGAAGATCTATGTTCCTTGACATAAGTTTAATAGATCACTCAAGGTTTTATGTAAGGGTTCGCTGATAAAGAATATTTCTGTTCAATGACCCCCTCAAACAAATATCTGAGTTAGAAATGAACTTAGCCGTCCTGGAACTCATTGGCGTAGTGGTTCGAGCGCTCTGTTTTCGATTACTTAAGCAAAGCATCTTTATTAATGGTTTTCCCTTGATTAACCTATCCAACCAACCTTTCTATTGCCTATCTCAACCATCTGGTTATACAGGCCAATCACGGAAGAGTGCGGCACTACTTGCTTGGGACCCTTTTCTCAACAACAGGATCAATCAATATTTGCTAGCTTGAGCTCCTCTGTGCATAGAGAGATGCGTGAAGCCGTAAGTCTCAGTTGTTTTCCTGCATTCGATCATGATGGCGGTGATATAGCCTTAAATACCTCATGTGCTTATCCCATTCAGGAAGGTCTGTGCCCGTAGCAGTTTATATAAGACTTGATGATTTAATACCCAATTTTCTATTGTTTTATTTTGATTGGTTTGTAAGAAGGATGAATTTATATTTATTGACAGATCATTATAAAAGTTGATTTTTGATATTTAACCGAGGAAAAAATAAGTTGATTGAGATTATCTTTGTCGAGTACACATTTAATCACATTATTTTTAACTTTTAGCAGAATGGAAAGGAGCAAGATACATTTCTCATACGAAATGAAGCACTGTTCATCGAGTCGACTGTTATTTTGTCTGTCTTTATCACACTCGTCTTCTACTTCAAATGCTCGGATACACTAAATAAAAATCCTTTTATACGTTCGGATTGACATAATACCCATATTCCCTTGCTTTTCAGTAGAGCACAATTTATAGCAAATTGTAATGACAAGGAAACCCCAGCCTCACACAATTTTGTTGGATTGAACTTATTACTGCTAAATACTACTACTATTTATAATACTCAGTAAATGAAGAAAGAAATGAATTTATTTTCTTACATTTACTTCGATAAAACTGTATTCAAGAAAATAAATTAGTAATTTTTAAAAATATGGCTGAAAAGAATTCGCGCTTGAGGAATCAATAACGACTCAACGAACGATCCCAATTTAATTGATATTTTTGCAAGAAACCTATCTCGCATACCATCTTAAAACAGATTTATAAGAGTAGATATCGGTATGCAAGATCAAAGGTCGAATTAAATGCGGCTATTATTCCGATTTTCCCATTAAACGGCGCGCCGCCCTCGCTGAAATAGGGTAAAAGATAATTTAGTTTTAAATCAGCGTAACAAGCTTAGTTTACTTAAGATTTCTCGTGGTTTTACGAATAATATTGTTGTAATGTTGTTTAAACATTTCGTAACGCAAATGAATAAATTTAATAAAACTAAAGTCTGTCTTTTATTATTCTTTAGAACAAGAACACTTTTGCGGTCTCCTTTTAATTAATTAATGCCAAAGGAATTGTCGCTATGGCAACGGTCTTTATGAGACCAAGGATAAGTTATTACTTAAGAGGCTGCACCTTAAATATAAGTTAATTTATTTATTTGAGTATTAAATTTTGATAGATACTCCTTTGTTTCTTAACGGAAGAGAATTTTTGTGCCTTTTATTTACTTAGTCTAGCTATAAGTATAAGTATACTTCCAAAAGATTATTAAGATACATAATTCTGGTATCACTTATAACCAAATTATACACGAAAATAAGATTCGTGTCTTATGTCATTCGCTTTTGTATAATATATTGTGTAATATTGCAACGTGAGAGTTCTGTAAATAGAGTCTAACTTATCATTTAGCTTTAAATATCTTATATTATTTTTCCTTCTAGTCTAAAGAAAAATAGATTATTTTGTAAGTTCATGATATTTTAACTATACAAGTATAATATTGATGTTCAATTATTTAACAGTTATAGTTCTTTATCGCCACATATATTCTTTACGCACCAAATTTGAGTGCATAAAATCAATACATACAGTCAATGTGACATTGTCAGATGTAATATTTCTAAAACTTCGTTGTTGAATTATCACTATTGATCGTATTAACCACTCGACTAAAATGTTCTCTTATAAATAAAACTAAGTGCAACACTTGAAAAACAATGTTTTTAAACAAGAGACAACATGATTCTCATTCAGGTAACATAAAATTGTTTTACCAATTGTCCTTCCTGTAATCTTCTTCTAATTATGAAACTTATTAATTAATTATATCTTGCGTTGCCATAAGTGATGTAAACTCCATTCAGAGAATTGAGAACTTCTATTCGAAGAACAACTTTGTAAAGTTGTCATTCACGAGATTTGTGTCTGAAATTGACTTTTTCCCGGGCGTTTATAATAATACTATTAAGTGTCTGGTTGCACATTACAGACACCATTAAATTTCAATTATTTTTCATGGCAACATTGCTCAACTAACAAAACTTTTGTGGCTTGTAGTATCGTTTTCATATACAATGGATAAAAGTATTTATATATATACAATTTTAAGGTTTAATATTAACTCTATCGAATCCTGTTACCTTTCAAATTAGACACTTACAATGTCTAACCGTCTAGAGTCTGAGACAACCTACTTTAAAACCAGACGTTCGCCGTTGATTCCCAGTGGGGCAAATATTTCTGCTCTAAAATCTGGGCATAGTTTGCTGTGTATCTTCATTTACCATCAGGTGACGTGAAGGCTAAGCTATATTCTAATTCGAATAGCTATATTCTAAATCATGAATTTGTAAGTCTCCTGCAATAAGGCGTTAATCTTCAGTCGATTACAATTAACAATAGCTCTTTTATGAATCAATGGTGGGGTTTTATTTATCCATCTACGGTACCATACATACAATATGTTAAAATTCAACGCTTTAATGATAGCCAGAATAAGTTAAATTGGGACGCAAAGTGCCCGTAATCAGTCGCTTTTTGTTTTATCTACTTAAACGAATCACATAAAAGAACAAAAGAGAAATCTCATAAAATGATCACACTTATATTATGAACTTATCAGTTATCAGTGATATGGCAAAGATGGTGATCCTACTTTATCCAAGATATGTTGAGACCATTTATGATTATCATTTGCTCATACAATAATTATAATATTTTCAAGTTGGGGCCGAAAACTGTTTTAGTAACCAATCTTCTATATGGTTAGTTCATCTCTTTACCAACTTCCTTGGTTTTAAAGTACGTGTGAAAGATATAGTATCTTTTATAGGTGTGAAATATCGACCTGACGTCATAGATAGACGATAGCGATTTAAATAATCACATTCAATGATGAAACTTAGGTCATAAAGCGTTTAGTAGTTGTAGTCTTCAACTGTACGCATAAACTTAGATAAATTGATGTACCGATTAAGTCTGGGGGTAGTCAGGTAAAAAGTCCGAAGGGCGTGGATGTTCAGATGCTGAGCCCCATATACGTTTACTGTTTAGTTAGTGGCACTTACGTAAATACCAGAAAATGGATTTGTCTTCAAAAAAGAAATATATTAATTAGCTAAGCCTGTCAACCAGCCTTCGGATAGTCTTGTGATAAAATGAAATAATAATTCATGAAGAGCACTCGATCCAATAAGCAAGTTAATTATTAGAAATAAAGTTTATTACCGTCCAAAGAACGCACTAGGGCCTCTGCAGTTGACTATTTAATTCAAAGTTTGCAATTTCAAATTGGATTTATATGGCTTGAAACTAGTTTAGCATTTCGACTTGTTAGTTGTCAATTAAATGGGTCATGGAAAACTTAGTACTATGTATATGCGAAACATAATATTTCTATACTCTATATTAAAAATTTTTCGATTAAAAATCCTTCGAAGCTGAAGAAATGGAGAGTCCGGGGATCACAATTCTTTGTTTTACAATAGAACGCTTAGCAAAGGCGGCATGCATCGTTCTATCTGGTTATCGAAGTATAAAGACGCTTGTAAATTCAGAGCATTCATAGAGCGGAAGAGGCCATTAAACGGTTCTTTCACACAGAAAGTCGGTCGCGTTCGCTAGGAGTTTAAAAGGATCTTATACTTGATTTTAATGTACTCAAACTAAGTACTGTGAGTATATTTGTCAAGGAGCCAAGTTGTCTGCTCCCAAGGCTTTATTGAATAGCGCCAGCGACCTTTAAAGACTATCAGAACTCATTAACATACAATGTATATTCTTTTATTGATAGGATGCCGGCGACTTGGGAAGTGTCAAAATGTAATTTGAAAAGTGACTATTTGTAAGTTCGGACTTTTTATATAATTAAATTTATAGAGGTTTCAAAATAAAGATGCATATTTAATATTCAAAAAACCAGGCACCAAATTTGTGTCTAATAAAAATAAAATATTCAAACGCCTCTGTGGTCTAGTGGCTTCAGATATGGAGGTCCCCAGTTCAATTCCTAGCGGTGGTAGAAATGTTTTGTTGGATTTAGTGGGTGATGGTGAGTGGTGGTGGTAGTTAGCCACCTGACTAACTTACGTTAACAGCATTGTTGTGTTCAAGATAGCCAGTTCCTCTTTGGTTGAGGTATCCGGTTGCAATTCGCTATATTATCTTTACTTACCATCAGGAGATATAAAGGCCAAGAACTACTCCGTTAAGAATAAAAAAGATATACAAAATATGTGAGTCAATGAACAACCATATGCAAAGGTTCATGAGGTTTTAATTTTATTTAATTATCATCGACCTAATTTACACTCATCTACTGCTGGACATATGTCTCCCCTAACGCACGCCACTGCACCCGATTTTCGACGACTCTCATCCTGCCTACTCTAGTCAGCCTACAGATATAATCATCCAAACTTGTCGTAGGCTATGGTGCAAATATTCAATCGATTAATCGCAGTCTATACATGACGTAGTATTTATATTTAAAAAATAAAATGTTTTGTCTTTGCCCGGTCTTTTACAAAGGTGTTTAATTTTCAGTCAAATGTTTTAAATAACTATTAATAAGTAAATTATTTATTTTCGTAAAATAATTCGATATGAGCAGGTAAATAACCCACATTACATTCCCTATCCGCGGTCTCCATTCAAGAACTTTACGACTCCAACGGTCGTCAGTTCTATGGCTAACATGACCGGCCTATTGCCACTTCAGTTTGCTAATAAGATAATTTAAAACATTAAAATGTGATAATTGATTTATTAAACTGAAATTAAATATCAGGAGCCTCAACGCAATTAAAATGTATTTGTGTCTAGATTGTACAGCTATATATTAACGACTTGTAAATAATTATAAAGAATAATGTTACTGTGCATGCCATCAAGTACATTTCCTCTAAGCTCTTTGCGACTGCGTGTACTCTACAGAATGTTAGGTTAGTAAATTTTTAATACTTTAACTAGCTTAATCTTTAACGAACTAAATAGTTAAAAGGTTAATTTTATTTAGTTTCTTTGTGAACACAAAACTTTGGATTGCAATTGAGACTGTAATCATGTAGCTAAAGAAACTAGTAACTGCGCAGTGGAAGTCTGTGCACCCATTACCTGCTAATATCCTATTTTACGAAAATAAATAATTAATTTATTAATAGTTATTTAAAACATTTGACTGAAAATTAAACACCGGGCAAAAGACCGGGCAAAGACAAGACAGTTTTTTTTTAATATAAATACTACGTCATGTATAGTCCGCGATTAATCGATTGAATATTTGCACCATAGCGTGCTTTTATATTAGTTAAAACTATAATTGGTAAAACAAATAATTCTATATGTTGACATAACCAACGAAAACAACTTAATTTTATAACCATAACAATCCAACAAAAGCCGTACAATCAATTAACGTGGATTATCACGATATCAAAGTAGGCCTCAGCTTTACCAACTCGAAAAAGTAAGATAGCACTTGACACGAATAATCTGTATAGTCAACGGATGTTTTTCCCCTATTCTTGCTGGTATTCTGGGTTTCCCGGTCGCTTCATTAATATAATAAACAAGAAGAATAGTTTATCATTTTTCGTTTACAGGTAAGTTTTTGGATCAGGTCCAAGGTAAAACTCCATTATTCGTTGTGAAGACATTTGTTAGGCGATACGTTTATTTTTAATTTTTCCCTATTACTATAGGAACTTCAGAAAAGCTATATATGATACGCCTGACAGTGAGCAGTAACCACCGCCTACAGACATAAGTAATATCAAGAAGTTACTCGATACCACTGGCGTTAACATTCTGGAGACAAGATATCTGAATACCTCTCCCCTTGCCCTGCAATTACTTCGTAGCTATCTTGTACCTTTCCTTTCACATCGAATGCATTTATACATCGTCGCTTCAGTACGGCTAAATGTAGGGTGATATGGGAATCAGGGCAAAGGCGTTCTCTGACTACCCACTTCGCCCGATATCACTGGATCGCCGCCTGCACCTGCTCTTGCAAGCCCTTCCATACACCGTTTAAAACTATACGTCATCGGAGTCATCACAATCAACGGTCTTGTAGACCTACCACCACGGAGAGCAATGGTCCTAAAAAGGCCTTTTTCCCACGGGTCCACCCGAACAGTGTCTAGTGCGGCTTGGATGAAACTCTGTACAAAATATTGGAGCATGCTATTACTGGTGCTGCTAGACGAAGCTGCAGACGGATCTACCATCTATTATTCTATATTACAAGCAATGCTGATAACTAAGGTCATAATTATGTCTAAACTGAAGTCCATATAACACTAATGTCGAATACCGCCATCAAGAAAATATACATATTATTTTTTTTCGGAGTAAATAGCAAACAAGATTTTGATATTAACCAAAGGCAATTACAGGAATGCCAACTTAAAAGCACTACGGTATTATAAAATTTATTATTATTAAGAGTTACTAACTCAAATATTGTTAAGGATAGGCAGTTTTTATACCGCTTTTAAAAACGAAATAGCCAATGTTAAAAAAATATGTATGTACGAGCATTTTCCAATCATACAATTTAGATTATGAACGTAAACTACAACTTTACCCTTCTATCTTCCATACATTACTTTCTACAGCTACAACCGTTATCCTCAATAAATCGTATCAGCTTGTCAATCTAAATGAAGACCCTACCTGTGAGTGATGAGATAAAAGCATAAGACACACATCGAGATATATGCTTGGTGACTTCAAAACCACCTATTGGATTACATCTAAAGGGGCTCGTCTTTTTCGAAGTACAGTTTTCAACCGCGAACAAGGAACTGGGTCAGATTAGTGTCCACACGTTTTATATTGAACTTGGAATAAATAAAATATTGAGTGTGACAAATAACGTAAAGTCCTTATTGCGTCAGTCTTCAGGGTCCTTATTGCCTCAGAGAACGTAGTTGCAAAACTTTTCAAAACCATCTATAACTGTCTGTTTTCAAATGAAGAGCATTGTAAATACCCGTTTTGGACGAGGCAAGGCAGTCAAGTGGATTCTGTTCTTTCGTTACATGTTCACCGCTTTCCATGTCGACAATAATTTGAAATTATCATAGTTTAAATAACGATAACTTTAAAATGAGAACTTAAGATAATGAAAACAATATTGGGATTAGGGTATCGTCCATATCCAAATAAACTTATTCGCTAAAACTTCGACGTTTTTATCATTCCCCGGTCGTACATATGATATATAGCAATGAGTTTTGCAGGCTTTTCAGAATATATAAATTACGACTAACAGAGTCGTAATTTATAAATTCTGAAAATTCATTCAAAATCACTCTTACTGTTATTAGTCATTTATGAAAGTTAAGCTTTAGCGGAGAAATAGCAGGTCCTAACTCTTCCGTGAATTTTCTCTATAAAATGGTTATAGCAGTAAAACTATTTAATATTTCGAATAATAACTGAAACTTTAGAAAGTTACTTGTAGTAATTCTAACGACAAAATTAGATATCCATTCTAACATTAAACATGCGAAGGTTTGTTTGAAAATTATAAAAACTCAAATAATATGTACTAACGATTATAACCGAGGGGGGATTCCCCAAAACAATACATACAAACAATCATGCGATTTAAAAAATATCTTTCACAAATATTTAGAATGATAATTCAGAGTGAACATAGACATTATCTAGCCGTTAATGAAAATACGTCATCACTGGTCATGTGGTCACCTTGATCGCCGATCCGATACTTGACAAGTCAGCGCTTGCGGAGTAACTAACTGCCGTTCATTATTCTTCATAGTCTAGATTATAAAGCTCTGTAGTAATTGCGTCATCGCTCTATTATCTTATAACGACATTGCGGATGATTATTTTCTTTTTACCACGGAAATAAAATATGATCGCGAACTTTTTCGTGTTGCGTAGAGCTTAGTTTCGAGTTTCTTTTTTCTAATAAGTTATAAATGTTAAAAAATATGCTGAAAATTAATTGTAATTAATTTGTATCTTAACGTAATTTATAAACGTATTTATAAACGTATATTTAAATTATCGGTCCTGTCCTATTAAGTTTCTTAGTTGCGATAAGAATTTATAAAAATAAGTAGGTACGAACTGTAATATAATTTAAAGTGAAACGGACGACGTCTATTACGTTCATGCATTTACAGATTACAGATAGTTCTCTGCGACTGCGAAACAGTAATTAACAGTAGACCTTTGACATACGTCTCAACCGAAGTGGATGAAGCCTTTGAAACTCCAGTTTCGTTCAATCAAACTTTGGCTGAGGTATCGGAGCCTGAGTTCGACCATGTAAACAGAGAATTAGCCTCGAGCTTATTAAAAACTGAATCGTAAAGAACATATTAAAGAAATAATTTTTTAACACTTTTATATTTTGTAGAGATACTGATGTTCATACGTAAGTAGTAAATATATATTATAATTACCTTGATATTTAAAAAATAAACTGGTGTTATGAAACAACAACCCAACTATTGCTGCAAACTAGTTTAATCAGAAGGCTTCATTCCTAATTGGACACTATAAAAAAAAATCCACTTAATTCTGAATACATCCTAGAGTATCACTCGTCTCATTTGATGGGCTCAGTTTGTAAACCATTTTCGCCCCGAGCTCACAAGTGATCCTTGACTGGTTTTGCAATTTCTATTCTATTTTTCGAGTGGAAATGCCAGAAAAAATCTCTTTTTTTGCCTTTTTCATTATTTATTGTTTTATTTTCAAATAGTATTTGCCCTAGTAATAATAATAATTTAGTAGTATCATAGTCTCCACTAATGGCCTTGTCCGCACTTCTCTTCGCGACCATCTGAAGGAAGAGAAGTGCGGACATTGACCGAATGACGGACCGATGATGCTCGATAACGCCAAGATTGTCCACCGATTCCTCTCTGTCGTCCTGACCTTCGGCCGTCTGGCCTCCATTACCGAAAGCTACTCTCTCGTTATCTCGTTAATTGGAGTAACATGACAATGGATTTAAATTACCACTTTAGATCTCAATGGGAAAGTTTAAAAAGTTCTCCTTTTAATAATTTATTACCTGAGTTTTCCGCCATAACAATATTTTTAACAGGATTGTAGTGTACCGGCAGTTAGTGTTAGATAGCCAATTCCTCTGTGGTTGAGTAATCCGAGTGTGGTTTGCTTCCATCTTCGGCCTTATCTGCACTTACCATCAGTTGAGATCAAGGTCTAGACGATCAAGTACCCCCTAATTTATCGTATTAATGCTTTTGTAAACTCAACATTACAAATTTTGTATTTGTCTTTCTATCAATGTGGATCTATACCTGTACTTTACTAACACCTACTGAAGTTCTGATTTAATATTATGTAAACTTTTGATCTACTAATTAAGAATATAAAAATATAAAATCTCAATATCTCAAAGATCAATCAATCATAATCTACCTGACAGGTAACCATTGTGTATAAACACTTGCGTTGTTCGTAACGGTAGCATTTAATATATATTATAAATACTGACAATGAATGTTAAAATTTTCGATAGTCAAAAAAAACAATATCCTTATAATGATAGATAGTGAAATATCCGCGAATTTGCCCTAGGTAAAGTCCACGTATCTGTACTTGGTAAGGTCCGCGTATGTGCACTAAATCTTGTCTAACAGGAGAACGTAACATCTTAATAGGTTTCTTATTTTATAAGATTTTAGGCGACTTCTTACAATTGGCTACATTAGACCAGATACATGGTATTATCAATGCTACGCGTATTTGAACTTTACCCGAAGTTATGCGTGGATACCTATTTCCTGGCGTAATAAGGGTCCAACGGGAAAATATACCTGAAAGAGTATATTTACACGGCAGTGAACTTTGATATTTATTTGCAACAATTTAAAACATCAAGTGAATCGGTGTAATTCTATTTATCTAAAATAGTCATCTAATTGGCTGAAAACCGATTCATTTGAGTGAAAAGCTATCACATAGACATATTTTTATAGGAATAACAATTATCGTCCTTACTTAAACGGGAATAAGAGGTATTATACAGATGGAAGTGTTTTGTAATTAAAATCTGACGATATGTAATAAAAAACAAAAAATGTTTTTTAAAGTTTATGATCAAAAAGGTTAACGAGAAGTAGGTACGTTACAGCCTGCGAAAATAACGTAAACCTATAACAGAAGTATTTGCATTCTCAATTATTTTCCGGTTCTATGCCATTTTGCAAATGACTGCGAAACCTTTTTGAGCATTCAAACGTATTCTATTTTGTGAATCAGCTTTTGTTGGGATGCCTGATTGCGTGTGTCGGAAGCGACCTTTGATTCGGATTGCCTTTGGATTTTTAAAGGTATGCATATTATTATGATATACATTATATAGGATTTTTATATATTATATCTTCAAGTAATTTATTTTTATCACAAACATTGTATAAAATATCATTTGACGTTAATTTTAAACGTATATTAGATATATTAAGAATGATATGTATGTCTATGTATACCAGTAAGGATATTGAAACTTACTGTATTTATAATGAAAGACTACCTTGAGTAGATAGTTGTGTCTAACAATAAGCTTAAGCCTCAATCCTTTTATATACTTACTAAGTTGTATAGTTATAATTGTAAAATAATTAGATTAAAAATCAACTTACCATAACTTGAAATAAAATAAATGAAAATTTGTAATGTTATTTCTATTTTACAAAGAACTCAGTACAAAATCTTTTGCTTTTCTAAACGATTCATTCTATCAAAACTATACAATAAACTTTAATTGATAAATATTATTTTTAGCATAACGCATCACAGACACACGATAAGGGCCTCATTATTCGACGCTCGACCAATCTGAATAAAATGATGTCCTGACTAAAAATAATTTAAAAGCTATCGTAGAGCTCTCTACGCTATCGATTCGAAATTCAAAAATATTTGAGCTACGTTGAAAGTGAAATAGTGGTACTACTTAGATTGTGCCTTGAGATATCAAATTAAGAAAAGTATAGTGCCTAAAGCAAATTGTGACGTCACTTCAATGACTTTTAGTGTTTATATATAGTTTTCCTGTAAACATACAAAATATTTTCACTAAAATTTAAATACGGGGTGTATATGAAATAATCTGTAATATCACACATGCTAAATAATACCTAACGAGGTTTTCTTGAAAAAGAAAAGTAAGTATTTTGAGATAGGTACCAACTACCTCTTGTTCTACTAAAAGCACACTCGTATCGAACATTTAAATTGCCTCGTCTGATAAGATTTTGTAATCAACGTTATTAAAGATATTTAAGACGTTATTTAAATTATGTTAATTCCGAATTAAATCTTTGTCCAATCGGCTCTGATGTTTTTAAGTTTGAAATAATCGATATAACCAGCATATAGGTTATAGGAACAAAAGTTTTATTGGTTCAATGAAATGCTCATAGAATAACAAAGACCAGGGATTTCCTAACTATTTTTGGTCGGAGACCCCTTCTCCAAATTAAACTGATACATCAGACCCTCCATAGTCAAATTACTTTAAAATATACCTAGTTTTTTTCCTATTAATATAAAATACTTACCAATTAAAAACATAATCAGTTTTATAAAGGCCAGGTCTCGACGGCTTGTTCACGCTAGATGCGTGATTTGAAGCCAAAAAATGATGCTTCATGGCTTCTATTCTAAAATCCTAATTTGTTTTATTACCATACGGTCATAATAAGATCAGAGCAGTACCAATAACGAACTTACTCTACAGAAGAAGGTCATCAAACATTCAATTCTTTTTGCCGTATCCGTATTATGAACAATTATACCATTTTATTGAATAATACAATAACTTTTTTTTAAAAATTCGCTTTCTGCAATTTTGTTGTCAAACTGTAAGCAAGAAGTTAGTTACATGTCACAATTTGCTGGCAATTTCTTTTCTTACCGCATAGTAGCTACGATAATTATATTGCAGAATCAAATAAAAAATGTTTTTTTTACATAATATTAAAGTATCTTGTACGATAGTATAATAATGAGACTGTTTCGTTTGACATAACTGTTGATATAGAAATATCGGACATTTATGTTATTAATCTTTAATCACTGATAAGGCATCCTTAGGTTAGATGTGAGAATTTAAAACAGAGACGAGATAGTGCACAAAGAAACGAACGAAGAAAATGAAAATTAGTATAAATTATACACAACAAATTATGTATTATTGGAAAATACTTTTTACCTAAGGATTTGTCAGTTGAACGCAACTATGATCGAAATGACTCGATTCAATTGAAACTTATATTAGGGATACTGCTTGTGGTTCCGAATTTTTACATTCCGTAGTAACGTTACGTTAATTCATAGCTCAGCCACTCTTTTGTTATAGCATGCTATTAACTCCATATCATCCATCAGGATTCACTAATTGCGATCTTATCTATAAGCTGCTATTTAACACATGCTTAAATTTAGAATTATTGTAAGTACAGCATTTTTTGGATTTAAAAATATTAAACATTCACTGTTCCATATCACATGAATAAATTTGACATCGAGTAAAATATTTTAGAACCAACAAAGTATAATATTTTTGTCGAATTAGAAACTTATTTTTTCTGCCATAGACTTATCCCATTCTCATATTCATCTCATTTTAAGATATCTGTGGTATTACTTTGCCACGAGCTAGTGTAGAATTTGCTTAATTGCATAACGGGTTGACGATGGAATTTATTTTTGAACAAAATTTTGAATTAACATGGTTTTTATAAATCTCTATAAGCTCGTAGTTACGTAACATGTAAAGTAAACTACATTGTATTTTTTAAACACGTTTATATCTCTAAAAAGGTTAGACAACTATAGATTCATTAAAGTTTTGCTTTCCATTGACCAGAAAATTAGCGCTTATCAAACAAAATGTACTTACATTATCTGCCGTATGTAAATTCCTGTAAAGCAGAAATTACATTGCAGGCAGAATGGAACATATGTATTTTATATACAAGTGAGCAAACAATTTATACATTGCTAATATTATTATGTACAAAAATATTGAAGATACTATTCCACTAATAAGAATACAGGTGAGTTTTTCTTAAGACGTATGTAATAATTTAAATAAGGTATTATTTACTGATGTAAAAATATTTAATACGATACAATTATTTTGAGCCGAGTTAAAATATTACAAAAAAATCTATTGTATAGGATCTCCACCTTTTTTATTTTACCTGTAATAGTTTACAGTGTTTTAGTGTGAAGGCAAATGTAACCTCAAGATTCTTCAGACTCATCTGCAATATGAAGAGATTTTTTTACATTGCTGGTGTCTTTTAGCCATGGACTTACCTACTTGTTTGACATTCTATAACAAAAAACTGGGTAACTTAAAGATGATAAGTAAGTGAAGTTTGATCTACAAAATACGCAGTTGATTCAAAGGTAAGAGAGAGCAAGAATTACTCTTTACCCAATAGATGATTTCACTTCGAACAATTACTCCGATTGTTGTTTCTTAATAATAGTGTTACCAAATACAAAAGGTGGAGTACCTTTTTTATCCCTTTTTATGGGAAAGGTTTCTGCATGAGATTTTATAATTTTATCGCAACTTGGCGGCAAAAACAATAATCAAAAATATTTGTAAATAGTTTGTTGCACGGTTGACTGAAATGTGCATGATACGCTCACAGTTCTTTTAATGCACTAGCATGAAACGCGGCAAACATATTTTTTAAACAACGGTGCATACGCATGTGATTGATAATTAAACACGCGTTCGAATTAGCAGTCGTATGTACTGAAATATCTATTTTTATACACACAATTAACTAAAAATATATCATGGTGAATATTAACAGAGGCTTGTATATTATAAAGTGTCGTGTCAGTAGGCTATAGCCGAGATTCTATAAGAGTTGACTGAACTGGAAGTAATATATCATTAAGTACTGAGTTACTACAAAACATTACGACTCTGATAATATTTAGAATAATTCCCACGTTTGCTTCGTTGGAGTTTATATTTCACGGTCGTATACGAATGCATCGGTGTTTGAAAAAGGAAAATGACAATAACACAAGAGCAATATCCAAACTTTTACCGATTAATATTTTAATGAATTAATGATTTATTGATAAAATAATAAAACCTTTAAATAATATATTTTTTAAATTCTCTGACTAGTTGAATGACAAAATGGAGAACGTTATAAATTTATTTAATCAGCCAATATTTTTCAGGCAGAAGAAGGCACAAGTCGTAACTCCGAAGGTGAAGATAACGATGGGAGTGAGGTCAACGCGGGTTCATCCAGGGTACTATCTGCGGCCACATCCAGGGAAGAAGATGATGACTCCAGCAACAACGCTAGCAGTGAAAGCAAGAGTCCTGGACAAAGGTGTGTAATAAATTTGTTTTTATTATCTATGAATTAGGCTCACTAATAGTACATTAAGTTATTAACCGGTTGCCTGTAATGTATTTTAAATTATACATATAAATGATTTGCATTTTACACATTTGATACATGCAAATGGTTAGTTTGTTATACTTCGTTGACAGTGAATCTGTAGTGTTTAATATATTTGTAAGTGAAAATACACTATGATTGCTAAGATGGAATTGCTAAAATGGAAGATAAGCTTGGAATTTATTTATCTTTTCATGGAAAATTTAGTTATTATCTTTACAATAAGGGTAAAGAAACACTTAACAGATTACTTGTCAATAAATTTCAACCAATCAGAATATGGAGTTATTAAAATATTTTGTAGGTTCTTTTGTATTCCATATAAAGGTATATTTAACGATAAAGATTTATAAATACTGGCGTTATATCAAAAATTGTTGATATATTTTTTTCATAAGCAACATCATTTCTTATGTCATTTGTTCTGTCTAATCCGAACTTCTGGCAGCGACACTTAATAACGATTTATGTTATCTTTGTAATATTATATTTTACATTTATTTCGCGAAAATTTATCGCTTTGAGATAACGTCTCTCAAACTAGCAAGATACCATAAAAGTTATTTTTAGGGGAGTATATTAATCGTATATTTGCTTAAGTATTATTAAACAGATAAAACTTCCAAATATATAGATATTTCTTTATACCTATTTTATTTACTTCACACAAAATTCATTATTTCATGGAAATAAATGACATTATTTTAAAATTGTAACTATAATCCATTAAAGGATGTAGTTTTCTAACTCGTTCAGTTCAATTTATTCACTTAAATTCGCAAAAATTTAATTGTATGATGAAAAATATCTGTGCACAAGAAACATGGAAAATTAAAAAAAACTCATTGAGTGAAGTAATAATATTATTATGTATTGAAAATACTATCTTATTTATTTGTCACGTCTGACAGTTCAATTTTAGCACATAGCCAAAATTCAACATTATCTTTGTAATTTATGCGATAACATGCATATGTAGTTGGCAAAATAAAATTTGTTACTTTAATGTGCGTGATGGTTTAAATAATTTTAACTTATTTAATTTAGATTATCTCGTATTTTTGAAATAATATTTCTCACGCTTACACTTATTATCTAGTCCAAATTAAGCATAATTACGACCTTGTATTATGGTTACTATATAACGGAGAAATAAAGATAATAAGACTTGTATAAATACCAGAAATATGCTTTATAAGCCCAAACATTATTACTCGTAAAGAAATAACCAATCATACAAATATTTGCCCCTATAAGGACCTCTGGCTAAGTAGACATGGGCACTGACCACTGAACCAGCCCATCGTCAATTTTTTACTTGTAGACAACATCTTTATAGATTATATTTTAGTAAATATCCACACCACGTAATATCAAGATATCACTTTGCAAAGATCATTTGATTGAAGATTTTCAATTGAAATTAACATTTAAAATCTTAATTATTGCCTATACTGTTATTACCTCAGTAAATACTGGAGTATTATCCTACAATAGTATTTAAATGTCCTTTTCTATAAGGATCTGGATGGCCTTGTCTGGAGTTGCTTCGTTCCTAATCACCCCACTCTCCCTAGAGCAGATATCTCAAGTGAGGTCTTTGCGCCTCCATTTCGTGGAATAATTGACTTTCGTCAAACAAATGAACCATGAATGTAGGTGAGTAGCGACACCGATACTGCATTCACAATAATTCTGAATGCAGTATCGACTTACGTAATAAACGTAATGATAGTGCCTCAGGAAGTTCAATTTAATATTGGAATACTTATTTAAAATTAGATTTTACTAAATCATTTTTGACGTCGCGTTCAATTTAGCGACAGTTTTCAAGTATTAGACAAACATAAATCTGAAATTGGGTTGAATCATGATCTAAAGATAACGCATAAAAATTCAATCAAGTCTATGAAAATAGTTCTCATGACAAATTTATCCATTTATAATACCAGAAAATAGTCTGCGGAACCAATACATATTGATTGGGACATTCGCTCAATGCTATCTATCATATGCATGTATGATACCAAGCAAATTACCCTGAGAACATGCACAAGTTTAAATATAACCTTTGATATTTGACCATTTGACATATTGAATATTGACATTTGAAATAATGCCTTCTTATTGTAACCTATTTCGTTTTGATACTTATTTAAATCTACAAACTTTCTGTTAACTATCGATGCATTTGATGCGCACTACAAATTCAATTTAAATATCGAGTTACCTTTATCTTTTAGTGTATAGACTTTAATAGTTAAAATATGGTAAATTCTTCAGACAGAAGCTTAGCTGTCTTTATAAAACAATTTAACTGCGAAACACAAACGCATTATTAATGTTTTCCAGAAAATTTTAAACGGTTCCCACGAACAAAGTCATATCTACAAAGCAAATGCTTAGTAAATGCGATTTAATTTATTTATAAAACCACACCACGGCTGCGGCTTTTGAATAATAACAATTATTATGTCGGGAAAAAGTCTTTTCGCATCTATATGCGAATGTATAAACTTGTAATATAATATCTTTGGCCGTACTATTTACATCTGGCTGGTTTTCATGACATAAAAAAGGTGTCATTTCAAAAAAAGACAACAAAATTTTCCTAATTCGATTAGGAAAATTTTGTTTACCACTATTTTTCATTTGTTTTTCATTCAATCAAAACGAGTGAATCGAATGATGAAATTGGTTATATTTTAAAATTTCATTACAATAAGAAAAAAATGGCGCTGAGGCAGACGTTTGTGTTAAAAATAATACTTAGAAAGCATTCACAGTTGCCTTTTAACCAGGAGTTACTTAAAACAAGCGGCAGAAATATTCAGTCTGTAGAAAGCCACGTCTTAAATCTTCCGCTTCCTAGGCCTCTATAATAAAATGAATGGCACTTAAATTTTGTGTCGAGGAAAAGTCTTTTCGCATTTAGTGTGTTTAAACTTATTATTATACAATATAAATATAAACTTGTCTTTGGTTGTACTATTTGTATCGTAATGGTGTATCAAACAGATGTGCCTCGAGTTTTAGTCTTAAGTGATCACCTTTACGACTTCATACAATTCTTTCCCTTTCTTCATATTGTTCGACGTGATGGACCTAAACAGGTCAATTACATTTCATACCATAATATAGGTCATCATCTTTATCAATGCAGTTTAATTTTCTATTTAGGCTTATGCTCTAAATTGTATAACTCGTTTAACCATTCATTCTAAAATCGGTCTATTTTAAATTCGACCAAAGTGTAAAGAAACTCTTCTTTCGGATCGCTGGATTTTTATTAATAAAGTACTTTACCTATCTATTGAACTTGACGGACATCTTTGATGTAATTCTTGATAGGGCTTAACTTTCTAAGAACAAATCAGTAACTTATGACTTTCTTATCTAAAAACTTGTCAAAGTTTTAGACATTTGATCGGCATGTTTGCCTGCTTAATTTATTATTTAAATTGTTTTCAACACTATTTAAAATCTGGAATCTTGCAAAAATTATGAATACATCTACAAACATTACAAAGATATCACAATACAAACTGTCCCTGTTATTGCGTGAAAAATATTCAAGCATTTAATATTTGTAAATTTCATAATTCCTTATTTTACAAACATACAATCAAAAATCTAAGGCACAATGTGAATTTTCGATAAATTAATGACTCATACTTATTTCTAAATATCAAAAAAAATTGCAAGATAGCTTTATAAAAATATAAAAAACCTCATATCTATCTTATTACATACTATACAAAATCTTCTATATATTAAGCTTCTTTGTATAGGAATGTAAATCGTTATAATTAATGTAAAAGGTCACGTAAAGTAAACACCCTACTCGAATAAAAATAAACATTACAAATTTAGAATGAAACATGAACTAAGAACACTTAACTAGAGGCAGTATAAATTCGAAGACTTATTCCACGCAAAAAGTCGCCAATAGTGCCAGCGGCCTTCAATAATAAAACTCAAATTGGCTTGTGTCTAATGAAACTCACTCACACACTCATGAGACCAAGTACCGTTAGTATAAGGTAAATAGCCCACTGTAAGGAGTCAGAGACTTGAGTAATGTCAACATCCATTATATTCCTCTTGTTATTAAAGAATATACAACACGATAGATATCACGGCAGTAACTAACTCAAGCGTCTGTGCCTGTTAACTACAGTGCTTGATGAACAAAGCAAGTCACTGCGTTGCGACCCTGTTGCATTTCTGTAGCGCACACAATGTAGTTTCATATTATCTATCATTAATATGTTGTCTGTAAATAATCTACTGTAATAAAGATATGAAAATAAACTCATTATCTATCTATCTATTAACTAAATGAAGTTGAGAATACTATAGAAGCTTTATAGGCCTAAAGAACCTGGAACTATCCAGCTCAATCGTACTGGTTGCTTACACTTTTAGCTTTGACTTCATTATGCAGTCAAGCATCGAGAAAATCGAAATGCACCTCATCGAGTCAGTGGCTTTATCGATTAAATGTTATTCTCGGAGGTGGAGTGCCGGGTGGCATTGAAATAGTGCCTATATGTCAAGGAGGTGAATATTCATCACGTTCCCTTTGATTAAAAACTACTTTTAAGTTTTTTCCTCAATGCTTTATTGTTATTATGAAATTTTAAGTGATTCATGTGTCTAACAGATGGTTCGATTTACAAATAAAACTAACTTTTACTGTATTTCACTCTGGTCAGACTTTCAATTGACAATGTTCGGATGACAACGCTCATGTAACAAACCTGCAAGCCTTTAAACAATTTGCAAGCTACCTTTTCCGTGCCATCCACTCTGACAGTTCTCGGATTTTATGAATACCTTATTATCACCAATAATCTATCTGTTGTCTTTGTCATTTTTATCGAATCTGACTTTAGTTATTTGTCTGTAGAGTAATCTTTATGGTGGCATGTGTTGCATATTAGCCAATTACCGTAGACTCGTTGGCTACTGCTTCTAAATTCTGTTCTGGAACTCTGACACCCAAAGCCATAGCCTCGGAAATATCGGCAGCCTTATAAGTCCCATTGGTGCCTTTAAGCTTCATACACTGGAAGTCAAAGTCAAAAATAACTTTATTTAAATAGACTTATTTACTAAGCTCTTTTAAATCGTCACAACAGGGAATATGTATAAGAAAATAAATAAATATAATTATAAAGGCAATACTCATAATTTTACTGGGTATCAACCGGGCATTTACTAATTGTCCCAGTTATAGTATTTCAATATGTACTAAATAAATTGTTAGTTTTAATTTTAAAATAATACTTATTTTAAAATTAAAAATAACACTAGTATGCATATTCCCAATCAACCCTACTACCGCTTCGACGAATTAGTAGCTGCAGAGAAGAAGCGGCGCAAGAAACTCTCAGCCTTTAGTATTTATAATGACATTTACAAATCAATTATGTCATTATGTATTAGTATTATAAACATATACATGTTTTGTTTTACAGTGCATTAAAAAATATATTTTTAAATATTGCAAAATATAATAAATAAGTGCAGAGAAGCAAATTATAGTGGCCACAAATTTTTATCTTTAAAATAATCTTCTACCTTGTAATACCCCTTTTTCATCAAACAACTTTTAATAGTTGACTTAAATTTATGCAGAGGCAATTCAATAAAACTTTGTGGTATCATATTGTACATTTTTATACTTATTTCTATAAAACAATTACCGGTCTTATGCAGTCTGTGGCTTGGAAAGGCGAGCTTATGCTTATTTCTGGTGTTGAAGCTATGGAGAAACTATTAATCTAATTCCTTATGTCAAACAGCTCATCAAGAAAACACCTTCGGGACTCTTGTTATGGAAACAGAGGTGATTTGATATCTTAAGCTGCGTTTTCTGGTAGTCCCTTTGTTATATGTGTGTTCTAGGCAAGGAACGTTTTTTGGGAATTTCAGAGAACAGCTTCTCAAACATAGGGCTGTGTCTAAGAAAATATTTGTTGCGAATATACTTTTGCAATATTTGTTATTGAGCTTTAGCGTCTTAGAAATAAGTGATTACGTTTTTAGTTTTATTCAGTAAGATACAACTTTAAAATATTTATCGGCGAGTATATGAAGTTCATGGTTTTCTAAATGACGATTGTATAGAATATTGATACGTATTAATTTTGGGTAGCTGATAAAGGCCTTCCACAAGGTGGACTGAAGATCTGGCGAGATCATAAGTTGCTGGCGGGTAGCGCAGGAACGGTCGGTATGAACTAGGATTAGACGTAGAGGACGAGTAAAGTAATTAATAAGTACAGTTAAAATTAATCATTTGTCTGTGTGGGATACATTTTCTGAATAAATTATATTTACAAAATTCATTAAAAATTAAAAATCTACTATTTGATAGAAACGAAAAACGTTCGCAATAAATTTAAATATTCTTAATGTTTGTAATACATACATAAGTGTAATTTTAAATTAAATTTCAAAGGAATGTTAATGTAAAACACTAATGCTAATGGAGAACCCGAAAGAACACTGCATAAAGCGCTATTCCTTGGAAGAATAAGAAATTTTATATAGCATCTTAAAAATTTATTGCGTATGAGACGAGGATATTGCAAGTTTCATCGTCTATATAATTCACTGGTGTGAAAACGTTCAAACTCCATGTTTTGGGTGAGATCTATCATATTAGTTGTACAGAAGAACTAATATTATTACGTTGTTTTACTTAAGTTATTTTACAACAATAAGTGTGGCTCGACAGGCTGCTCAATCTTATTTTAATAAATTGAATTTCTCGGGAGTTTATCACGGCTCAACAGATTAAGGCCATTGGCTTACATAATGATAAGCGGTTATCGGTATATATCATCATCACCAGTCGTCTTACGTCCCACTGTTGGGAATAGGCTATCCTACAATAATTAGTTGGTAAAACAGATGTTATAAAAACCAGGACCAATAACTAGAGAGGCTTGAAATAACTAATTTTGACTTACTCCTCCTTACGCATGGTCGAAAATGCTTTGTTTTCCAATCGTATCTAACCAAAGAGTTTTACCCACTACATCAACGACCTCCTTGAGAAAGTCTCGTAGCATATAGACGCTTAGAATTATTATGTTTCTACCCTCAAGTTGCTTACTATAAAGGTCTGTAGAAAGCTCTGTTCAATGACTCATTGACGGACACAAGTCCTCCTGCTGCGCTAAATTAAATGTTATTTGACTCCATTTAATGTTTTATTTTACATACGTATCACCGAAATATAGTAACAGAATAAAATTTTATAGCAGATTCATCGCTGAGAACAATTTCCGCCAGGTAACCTTATCATCAACAACACAAGTACGTAATGATTGTATTGGCTATCGTCTGAAAGATCCTTTGTCTTAGGAAGTAATTAAGCTGATCACTAAATTTGGGTGTCATTATATGGCTGCATATCTATATATCTATATATATATATTCTTATAATTACCAATATTTATCTGGCTTATTAAATAGTGAAACGGATTTGACAATATAACTTACTATCACAGAGATCCGACTATTTTATGTTTCAGATCTCATTAGAAAGCTAAAAAAATACTGTAAAATACATACTATCCCCAATCCATCATATCGTATTATATAAATTACTTACGATCGACAATGTTTAATTCAACAAATAATATTATTATTTTGTTCTTTTATCTAAGATTGTAATTAATCGGAAAGTACTCCGCTAGAAGTCAAATAATAGCTACTATTTTAATGAAATGTTTAGATGAATTTTAATTGCTGTTATGAACACTAGAAAAGAAGTCCTAATATTAACGCTTAAGAATGAAGTTTCATTGAACGCAAACCAATTTGAACTCTTAGCTCTCGAAATAAATAGTTTTTTACTATACCTCTCAACATTATAATAGCATAAAGCTTCATCGTATGAATAGACTTCTTACATTCAGCTAACAAGAATCTCAGGTGGACATTTTTATAACTAATAGCGGAATATTCAAAACCATGTATGTTAGGGACGTAAGGTGCTCTTCAATGACGAATTTTATTACGATGTTTTTAAATTTTAACGTTTATTTTAATTTAACATGATATATGTACCAATATCATTGTCAGAGTGGAAGGGGGGAAACAAACAGAATAAAGACCGGTGTGAAGTCATCGCCCGCAGCTATCGCATGAAGTTGGTTGCGCGCTTAGCTTCACCCAATTGCCGCTAGATGTCGTAGTTTGCACCCAAACAATATATCTAATTAGACCTAAATCTGCCGCTGTAACAATAATGTTAACATTGTTGTATTCCGGCAGTTTTAAGTGAGATTGAGTTCCTCTGTGGTTGAGTAATCCGGGTTTTAACTCGCTTTTGACCTTATTTTCACTTACCATCAGGTTAGAGGAAGGTCAAGCAGCTACCATCATGTGAATTATAAAACATTAAATTATTAAATTTGAGGCCATCTTTAATACAGCCTGGTGGTTTATATTTATTTAACGGCTTCTAAAAATATTATGCGGCAGTATTTTTTTTTACGAGGAGGAATCCATTTACGGACCTACCCGCCACTGGCTAAGTGGGGCTCACCCAGTACCTCATAGAGCGGCTCTGAGAATACCCACTAAAACTCGCCGGTAACTCCATTGCCCTTCATGGGGGTAACCAACCTGTCAAGTATCTGAACCTGTCACATGATGTAACCTATATGTGGTAGACAGTGTAAGACTGTCTCTGTATGATATGATCAATGCTTACTTTGTGCTAGATAGTAAGTGTGAGTGTGACACCTATTATCTACTACAAATTAAGCTAAGTAGACAGGGGTCCTTACCACTCGACGGGAGGGCTATTAATACTTGGGATATAGATGAAGTGGCTAGTTAAATGACAATTCCCTTAGAGTATGGGACTGTTATTAATTTAACACTAGATTTACCAGACCAGTCATTAAGACTGGTCGTGCAATTTCAATTCAAAATTCCTACTATATTACACATTTTTTTTCCGAAATGATGTTATGACTTTTGTAGCTATAATTAGAGAGTGCGTTTTATAAACTTAATGTTATTTTATATACATTAGTAACAAATATAATTTTTGTTGTTGACATATATTCAAATCGCCGGTATATCTAGTGTTAATAAAACTTAAAACACTTATTAGATTCGCTTATTCCAGCTAATATGGTATAGTTTTATTGAAAATCTAGTAGATACCTAGTTTTCAACCATTATAAATTCTAAGTGATAGACTGTTTAAACAAAACTCGTTTCTGAATAGTGAAAGAGAGATGTAAACACTAAATGAGATTTAAGAGCCTTTTTATATTATTATAAGTCAATTATTTGTAATGTATTGTCCTCGCGAGTTGTAATTGACATAAAAGGTGTTGAAAAGCTTAATAAATTTCTTTGATCTAACAACAATGTAAAGAATTAACCAAATTCTTGAATAAAGAAGCAATTTTTATATTTCATATTATGTATTTCCTAAATATCAAACTACTTTGAACTGCGCGTTCTTCATGCTATATTCACCTATCACCTAACCTACGAATCTTTTAGTAGCTATACAAAATATTGACTTGACAACTATTTATGTTGAAAATGATTAAATTGCCAGCACTTTGGTTCTGTGAAGCTGTAGGATTGTAATCCAAACAATTATTTTTATTGTATCGAAGTGCGCAGGAGTGTTTCGACAATTCAATTGCACTTATTAAGATTAATATAACTATCAAGAGGTTAAATAAATATAAGATTGTATAAATTAAATTGATTATTCGACTTCTTTTTTAAAAATAAAATAAAATTTTGCTTTTAAATTGATTCTGATATTTGAGAAACGAATAGCTTAATTTTAGTGTTCACTAATTCGTTGTCAAATACAAATAATAGGAAGCATCCAAACGCTGCACGTGTATATAAAAATTAGTTCAATATTATGTAAACTGTATATAATATCTAAGATAAATTTATCGGATATATCTGTCAATAAATTAATATCTGAATCTATTTTAGTATGTAATTATTTACGTCACTACTTTCCAAATTAAAGTATAGATAATCTATAACTAATCTTCGTCTGATTTTGTTGTAAATAACTTAACTAAGAACAATCCGTGATTCCAACATGGACCTTGTAATTACTAGGAACTGAATTTCATTTTCCCGAATTCCTTAGATTGTTGAGCAAGTTGTCTCCATTCACGCCACATGCTCGGCCAGACGACATGTAAGTGGCGCAACGCATAGCTCGGTATGCTTAGTTGCACTGCGCCCTAACCCGTTAGATAATCACGGCTCTTGAGTTGCGAACGGAATGATATAAATAGATTTTCAAAATGGCAATTAAAATTTCGATAAGGCTCCACTTTGAAGTAAAGGAAATGTTTTGTAGAAATATGATCTGAATAGCGCTGTAGAATTGCAACGACGAAGAGGTTATTAAGAAATTAGCAGAATTAATTGATTAAAAATATAACAAGCAATATCTGACTAAATAAACAATCTAATTTGCAATGGAATTCCCAGATGCAAGTGTTATGTTCTTGGAATAAATTCTGCAAAATTTTAGTAAACAATATCTTCAAATGGTGGAAATAATTTTAGTAATTCCGTACGCAACTCACTCTTTCCAGCATCCACTGAATTGTAACAGACCTAAGCCTATTACAATGAGAAATGATTCGTGCATAATGCATAGCAATTAGCTCACGACCCGCACAGCCTGACGAATAGACGTCACAGTATTGCTACGAGACACCCAAATATTTTATTGTACTGTCCGTAAACGAATTAGAGGGATAATGAGTAATTATGTTATATGCATGTTGTTCTTTTGTGAAGTCTCACGCAATGTGATAATGTCGCCGCGAGTTTCAATTTGGTCGCTTTTATATGATTCAAAATTTTAACATCATAGACAAAATATAACTTTTAAAACTCGAAAATAATGGAACGATTAATGAGCTTTAACTTTTTGAAGATATCAAAGAATTTCTTGAATATAAAGAAAAAGAGCTAGAGCAATCAAAGTTAGAGCAATCAAATAAACTCGCGGCATGGGGCTTCCACCAGCAGTCACATACACTGTACACTGCCTCCATGTAACACGATACATACCTTTGTAGGCGACCGATCATTGCATCGAGCTTGTCAAGCTCTCGCAGGTCCGTCCAGGACTCAGAGAAGCCAGGATCAGACTCAGACAAACGCGGCCATAAATGGAGACACGTCCAGGCTGTTATGGCATACTACCAAGCACTAAGGAAAATAAAAAGGTTCGAACCACAGCCAGGACAACGGTAAAGCCGCATATCGTTGTCGATTGTTTGTATTAAATATTGTTAGTTTATTTCCCACTGATGTGCTACCTTCGTCTTTGTTTAGGCCTTCAGGAATGGTACCTTACTCACTGGATTTTGTGTGTATTTCTTGTGAATATTATTGTGTCTATTACTAATTCACCTTGAACAGACTCTTACTTTCGTACTATCACTTGGGAGATCACGTGTTCAGTGTTATTCGTTTAATTGCATTTGTATGGACGTTTCTATTTGTCGATAGATGAACTTTTTAGTGTTTTATCTCCTAACTTTAGATACAGTTTAGTATATTTAGTTTTAGATGCGTTAGAATTGGACTCACTGATATCTTACTCTACAAACATACTTTTATATTTGAATTGAATCTAATTTTTGTTTCTAGTTTAAATTGCCATGCCGCATGTAGATAAAGGTAGATTATTTGTTTGCACGTTAATGAATATTTCAATTCACGTTAATAAAATATGTAAGGCACTAAATAATCAAATTAATAGACGCATTTTGTAAATTTAGTTACTTTGCCTTTTCCTGTCCTTGCATAGATTTGATTAAAAAATCAATGTATAAAATATATTTTTTCCTACTCACTATGGACTAAGAAATATAACAAAAAAATATTTCGAATTACTTATCTACCTTATAAACTTAAATTTTCTGGAAGCATGGCTCTCTTTTCTTATTACCATTGATTTAAATTATGTTGATGATTTAATATTGACTTATTTTTTGGATGTTCAGAACAAAATCGAACCAAAGATGGATGAAGCTGCGAACAACGGTCCAGCTCAGCTCAGCCATACAGAAAAAACCGCCTTTGAAGAGAGAAGATTCATTCTTGAAGAGATTTTCTACTAGACAGACGCCGACGACACAGGAAACTGTGAGACTTTATGTCATGCCTGTAAAATCATTTCATCCCACGTGTGCCTTTGAGACAATATTCCATGTGAAGTACTGCGTCATTGTATTTGTGAAACCAATCTAACACCCGCTTACTCCATTCACCAGTTATTTTATTTTAAATTTTCATGAAACCTTTTGTTATTACAAGGACAGTTTTCAAGTATTGCACAAACTTATTTTACATTTCATTATTAATGGCGACTGACGTGATTAATGAATATAGCTTGTCAAGGACTAGAGTTTCCTTAATGAATCCAAATAACCTAAATGCTTTTAAGAGGATCTACGCCAAGCAACGCCACAACAAAATTGGCTGAAATTCTAAACCAATTGAGATATTTTTGCTAATTGGCCATAAAAAATTAAAACCCATTCATCTAGATCACCGAAATGAATTTTGTCTTTATTTTTTAAGTCTATTTAATGGAATCATGTCACATATATAAATATAAACCCATCGCCTTGTTCGTGCTGCTGTAGTACACTTAACAACTGTATTGATGTTAGACTCGCTAGACACAGATAAACTTTAAAGTTTTCCGTATATTTTACGTATTTTACAATATGGTTTGGGAAATAAATATACATGGGTTGAATGTGAATATATAGAATTCGTTTATAATATTTTCATTAAGTGATTTTGTGATTATTGCGTTATCTTTTGAAACAAAATTGTTTCAAATCTTTAAATTCCCCAACTAGCAAGTCAAAATTAAAACTCAATAAGATTCTGAAGACAATTTAAACTTTGAAACAATGCAAACATGAGGGTAAGCTATTATAAAGGTCTAATACCAATTCCATGCTAGCCTAAAGAGTTTATAATTTCATGGACTCTCTACAGGTAGAGGATACAGGGTCTGAAGGTGCGACAGGTGAACACAGATCCGCTAACCGACAGAGGCGGAGGAAGGTCCGCGCGCCTCGCACCGTCGTCAACCCTGACGAGAACTTCTACTTCTACTGGCTCTGGCTCATTACTCTCTGCGTGCTGTATAATCTGTGGACGCTGATCGTAAGGCAGAGCTTCCCCGAATTACAGGTAAGTTAATTTTGCTTCCTAGTGTCATTTAAGTTTAACTTACTTAATTGATTAGAGACCAGTTAAACTTGAAACAACAGAAATAGCACCCAATATTGAATTAATTGCTGCTGTTAAAGGTCACTCACAAAATACTTTACAAGCCTTTGTGGAATAGATACTGATTCCAATTCCTTTGTTTGTTTAGTTCAGTAGAAACTACTCTGTCATAACAACAAGTTTAAATAACCAATTTTCTGTTGTATATTTTTATGCTATTCTTTAAGATTTTACCAGATATATTTTTTTAAGCCACCCGTGAATTAAACCCAACAAAACAGTATAAAGTTTATTCAACTCGTTCAAGCCGCAAAATTTTGCGAGAGTATTAAAAAAATTTACGAACAGCTATTCATTTTTATATATAGAAGATATTTGACTGTACATTACAGGAAATAATCACAATAAAAATCACTTCTAGACTGTAGAATCAACTTCAATTACCAATAACATATAAACTAAGCCTTATAGTGGACTGGTCTCTTTGTACGATGTGTTTAGCAAATCTATTTAGTATTTTCCCAAGTAAATGTATAATTTACTAATGACCACGTTGTTTATTTTTCCTGATCGGAACATTTAAAGAAAATTTTATCTACCGAGACTAAGTGGTTACAGTAACCCAATATACGAATAATTTATATAGCAGTTGAAGATTTAACTATGTAACTCCTAGTTATATAAACGAACTTCTTGTGGCCATTCAAAACTTATATGCAGAGGGAAAGCTTAAATTTAAAAATAAATTTATAACAGACTAATAACTAAAACTTTATAACTGGTGAGTCTCTGCGGAGAGAAACCACCACGGTTTTTGAGCAGCTAGATAGAAGATAGAAATAGAATAAATAAAAAGAAATAAAAAAATAAAAAAATAGATATTACCTACTCTGTAATAGAACAGCTATCAATAAATCCTTACTTATCTGTTGAAACTTTAAACCAAACACAAATAACTTATTCGATTCTGTGTAAAAAATCTGATTAAGTCACCGAAATCAAAGCAGTGCCGAAACACGACTAACTATATACTTATGTGATGTAAGTAAATCTCATGAATAGTTTTAATAGTTTGCGGTTGACCGATCCGACGGTTCAACCCTTTCTGTCCCAATCCCAAATCTATCCTACATTAAATATTAATAACTCTAGTGACATAATCCATAAATTATAATTTGGGTCATATGACACTTGTCATTCCCTAAATCAGACCTTTTACTTGTTATATTCAATAATGACTAATATTTAGAAACACAAATTAATGCTTCTTATATATGTTTACAATAGTCCTGATGTCATTTTTTGTTCGATGTGTTATGATTATTGAAATAATTATTGTACCAATAATAATTATTTCAAAAGCTTAGAAACTCCCGAGATATTTCAATTCGAATAGCACATTTTTTTTTCAAAAACGTTCCTAAGAAACAGGTACTGCAATATGACGTCACGCCGTGGTAGTTTGTATGGATCACGGGGCAAGATTTCATAATAAAAGATTATAGAAACGGTTGGGTTTATTCGATGATGTAATATATTATAATGTATTTAATTATTTTAAAATGGACTTACCCACTATAAGGGCTTGTAGGGCCTTAACACTTTATAGAAAAATTATAATTGATAATGTTAGGGAGAACGACAATGTATGTATATAAACAAATCCATTCAGTTAGACTGTCATATAATCACTAACTTTATATGTGTAAAATATTGCACGATGTACAAACTGCATACGTGAACCATTGCTAGTATTACGAAATGTACTTTTTATATTAAATATTATGAACGATTTAATGACTTTAAAACAAAATACACATAAGCCATCAAAGGAGTATTTGTTACAAGGTCTGTTCTTGTCTCTATTTTGTTATGATAATAAATTATTATTTCAATCCCCCAACCCTGTTGACGCTATTCAATAAACTAGTTACACCTATCTAATAACTACTAATAAAAGCTCATTCAGGTGTAATACCAATTCTTTTCGCATTCCATTATTAATGGCAATAATTAAAAAAAATCACTCAAATTCATTTTATCTCTTACACTATCAGCTCATAGAGTACTATAATACTATATTCGTCGTTAACGAAGACATTTCTGTTTATTACGTGAATAGATGATGGAAATGATAACACCTTAATATGTAGCAACAGAGTAGAATTGATAAGAGTGGACAGCAAATTACCGAACTGAAAGTAATACTAAGAGACATCGAACCACCTTCGTGTCTATTTTATTAATTGTGCTGTGAACACCCTTAATTTATATTATTTATTTAATCCTCAAGTAAATCAATAGATGGCGTTAGTTGTATCAACATAACATTACTTACTTAACTTTAGTTTTATATAAAAATAAACAAAAAAATATTGCTTTCCATTATTACATAATTGCCTCCACAGAGAAATGCATCGCTTGCAACCTGTATCGCGACGTTTATGTAATGATTTAATTGTTCAGTTATTTATTGCTGTCCATATAAACCAATATATCAAAGGTCATATTAAAACACTACGTAAGCTTAACGTGATCAAGGCACTTACCTTAAGTGCCTTATTTATAAGTTTCAATATTTAGTTTTCAGTGTTCAGTTTTATATTGCTTTATATTTTCTTACAGTGCGCCTTTACTTATAATCAATAAAAAATATAGTGAAGTTATTTGGTGCTTCATTCCTCCTTCAACCTTCAACGTGACTCCGAAACATTACAATAGTTATAGGTATCGGTCATTTCTTGATCCGACTATTTTGTCTCGCCATTGAAGGCGTACGAATTATATTTCGAGTACATATTTAAAAACAAAAATCTCAATAAATAAATTCATAATCATTTAAAATTTAAATTTAATAAATAAAATTATTAATTTTAAATTAAATAATATATAAAATTTATTAAAAATGTAGCTTAAATAAGTATTCAAATTTTATACTATACATTTTTTATCAACAATAATTAACTAATGAAATTTACAACATTAAATATTACAACAGAACATAATTATGTTAATTACTTTATAGCTCATTATGACCAAGCTACCTATCTCTTACGGCACACTGAACATAGCAAATAGGTATACCTCCAATACAAGTACAGATATCCAAATAATTATTTTGATATTACCGTTTAAGCGAGAACGTTGGGTACTGTCAGCAGAGTAAGAAATCTAATGACATTTGCATATAATAGTTCAAAAAAAATATTTTCGATTGTATGCAAATGATAAGAATGTTAAGATATTTGAACAAATTATGTTCAAAAACAATTATATTAATATATCTTTCATAATATAACTAAATGAATGATATTTTTATGAACTAGTAAACTTAAAACCTTTAACAAACATTATTCATACATCTTTATTACTGATCTCTAAATAGTTATTTTTCCGTAGATAAAAAATATCAAAAATTAAACCATATTCTCCTAGTGCTGAGTTTCATTTTGGAATTAAGAACCTTAATTTTTTATTCAACAATTTGACAATAAATTAGAACTTTGTCTACATTCGCATATAGACATGTTATAATACCTGATAAGAATGGGATTTGATAGTTGTAAAATATTATTATTAGTATTATCATCACCACGCTATAGTGACAACGTTATGTTGACAACATTGTTCACAACAAGTTGACAACAAGTTCTCCGGCTTCCAACTAAGCTCTTCTTCACTCAGCTCTGACATTACTTGCTATATGAATACAATACCACAAAGGAGTGTTGTTCTATAACGACCCTCTATAAGTTCAAGGTCAGATCATCACATCCCGTACTCTCACAATAACATTCAGAGTAATGAAATTTTTCTGTAATTCTGTTTATAAATGTTACAGGTAATTCCCCTGAATAATGCATTAAACATATATATGTAACATTGATACGCAGGCATATTTTCTGCTCGAGATCACAATTAGATCTCCGCTGTACTGTAAAATTACTCAAAGAAGTAAATTGACAAAACTTTTCAGATTTTCGATGCGATATCATAAAGTTCATTTTTGAGTTTCATCTACCTTTCTGTTAATAACTTTCTAAAGTTCTATAGCAAATTAGAAGCTTTATTAAAGGTAAAAACATTATTTCAAATGTTCAAACTTGTAGTTACTTAATACAAAATATTTCCAATCATAAAGAGTTGATATGTAATATCCTATATATAGAGTGAGCAGGGTGCCTTGTTTTATTAGCTCCAACAAATTACCCACTTAGGAATATGAAATTTCGTGCCCTTTGTAGGTCTACATTATAGATTAAAACATGATGAATAAATCATAATATCTAGCTAAAAGCCCTTCCGGCTTTTAAAAAACTTTAAATATACCTCAACCATTTAGTTGAACTTTAACAATAATTCATTTTTAAAGACCTACGTTTACTTGCAATAATAAATACTACGTTATTCTACTAAACACTGTTCAATGAGAAATATGAGCATCTGCTGAAAACATAATTTTATATACCACGATATCAAAAAAACTATTTGTGAAAGAGTGGACCCAAAACGCTCCCTTGTGTAACTCCTACTAATATAGTCAATTGAACCTAGAGTGGAAGTATGAAATTGCGCCCAGTGGATTCTTGGTACATATTCCGGTAAAACAAAGTAATTGAAAAATGAAAATAGAAAGTCAATAGAAAAAAAATGAAAATTCATATAGCATATACAGCTTTTCAAGTGAGGTATTTAATATAAATGATAATAATAGTCAAATTAGCTTGTTAAACAATAATTCATTTAAAATATTATAAAATGTCTTACTATAAAATAAAATTTTGACTTGGATTTAAATAAAAAATTGGATAAAAACAATATTATACTCTGAAGATAATTAAGCTAGAAACACATTTAATATAAGAGATACTAAATACCAAAGCCAAACTGCCTTTCATTCACAAAACGCGATAAAATGAACATTTCTAACCACTACCTGATTATTATATTACTAATTTCGTACGTAAGGGAGAATATTATCCGATAAATAATTTCCTAACACAATGTTGTGTGTTATTAGATCCTGCGTTTCTATTTGATTTTGAGAACACAAAATAGATAAGACAGATATCTAATATAAAGATAATATATCTGAGGCTACATTACGTGTTTGCCTATAACATTTTTGATCAACATTGCTTTTCACTAATAATATGAATAACGTGGTATTCCAATAATAATAATGTGATGCTTCCTGTATATCATATTAATGGGAAGGTTATTTATGATACAAATATGAAAACGGTAGTATTAGAGATTAGCACTTACTCAATACCGTTATCGTTTTCTAATAATGTATCTATTATCTTCATCATATTAACAATCATTTACATATTTATAGATAATGAACTCTAACACACTCTTTATTAGATCTTTAATCAAATTTACTATTTTTTACATGAACAGAAAAAATGCTCTTTCTTTTCAAAATTATTCTAATTATTACATTAATCCACTAAATCTCACCATGAACCACCCAACAAATGAATTTTCGTGGAAAGTAAAAAGACAATAGAAATTTAAATAAAGCCTGATGTTTATTTGAGATAACTTTATATTTTACAGAATAATTACAGATTTAAAAATACATTATCTCTACATTGTTACGGTTAAATTGGTCTTTGTTCTTCTTATTTCATGTTGTTTAAAACTTGATAACTAGCGTAGTACTTAGGATATACTAAAACACGTTTACTTTATTTACAGATCATGTGCCACTACTTCTGGTTGACATGTGATGGCATTAGCGATGTGGTGTTCGCTCTTGACCTCGTGGTTCAGCTGAGGACTGGATATCTGGAACAAGGACTCATGGTAAGCCTGCTACGAAAGTTGTAGAATACTAAAAGAAACTGTAATACTATTCCAAATAAGTAATACTATTCGTTCATACATCATTTTTCTTGAGACAGACGTTAATATTTCCAATTCCGTGTAATTTCGTAACTTTTCCTTCTCCCGAGACATACCAGCGAGCTCCTTGTTTCATGTTATTAATTTCAAATGATAATGTATTGTATTTCAATTTTTACCGACTTCAAAAAGAAGGAAATTCTCAAATCGGTTGGTTTTTTATCTACACCGATTATACTGAGATTTCTGATTCGCATTAACGTGATTCTTTTGGTTAAATGTGGAATTGTTGCTCCCATAAAAAAATAATTCAGTTTGGCCCAGTAATTTTATGAGCATTATCGTTAATTTTTTCGAAAGCCATTTGAGTATTTTTATCGAAAAACAAACAGACACAGTTTGTCGTGAGTAGACGATCAGCCATTTTAATTTGACGCTAAAACAGACAACTCAAAATTGTGAAAATTAGTTTGAAACAATACTAAAAACCGACTTCAAAACACTAAAGAGGTTTGAATAATTTAATTTGGCCCCAAGTTGTTGAAACAATTGAAAGTGAAGCACCAACTAATAATTTTAAATGGTATAACTTCTTTAATTGAATTATTTCTGCCTAAGTGTTGAAGTTAGTTTCAATACACAATATAATAAGTAAAAGAGTGGGGCTACTTCTCAAGTATTCCGCCTCAACCTAAACAAATGTTTATTGTTTTTCTCAAACGAAATTAAACATTTTGCATCATAAACTGTACAAAATAAGGCAAACCAAAAAATGGCGGCTGCTTTTGAAATTATGAGTATCGTGTGAGTCAAGTTAATAAAGAAAACATGATAGAAAGCGCTAATGAATCTTTATTTTATGTCGGTACTGTCTTGTTCTTGCTAAACAAATTAATTTTCTTTAGAGCCTAAAATTATTGGATGCTGGTGACTGTCCTGTAAACGAAAGATTATTAAAGTTAATTATAAAAAGTATAACCGAATACCACTATACAGTTTGTGACGGAAATATAATAAGATCGTCTTGCCCAACAACTGTTTACATATTAAACTGTTAACCTATCTCTATATATAAGTATCAAGTTTCATTGAGAAACTATAGAAAAATAGTCTCTCAAAGAAACTTGATACTTATCTTAAACATAGCAAAAAGTACGAAGTTTAATTAAATGAAATATGATTTCGGAATTTCATCTTCTTTACTTTCGTATTTATAAAAATATATAGACAGCGAGCAGCTATATATTTATATATATAACAATTTATATAAATATATAGTTGCTCGTTAGTTTCGCTTTTTTTATTAGTTTTAGATCAGTTTAATGTAGGGGATCGTTAAAAAATATAATAAACAAGGAAAATCCTAAATAAAAGTTTAAAAACAAATTTGGTTATTAAGTATTCTGACATGCTTTTCAAAAATAGCATTTCTTACATCTCTAATTCGGATAATTTGTGTTAGATTAGAGGTAGGTTGTTACAAGTTTACCAGGTGAACTAATCTTAATATTCGTGATTTTCTTTCAATTCAAATAGAATTCACTGAGAAACTATCCTAATTTTTGTCATGGATTTTTATCACGATTTTTAATGAAGTAAGAACTTTTTAAGATTAACCAACCAAATTTGAAATATACCTGATTACAATTTGTGAACTGAATACATAATGAGAAAGATTCTTATTTACCCAGTGTCATTATTATAAACTAACCTTGGTGTTCCCTCAGGTATATGACTCGAGGAAGCTAGCGAAGCACTACCTAACATCCCGGCCGTTCCTGTTGGACATTGCATCGCTGACCCCACTAGACCTGATCCAGCTCAAGATTGGCACCAATCCTATCATTCGATTTCCCAGATTCCTCAAGGTAACTGACTGTTACTATTGTGATATAAGGACACATGACTGAAGGAGTATGACTTTGGGTAATCAATTACCCAAAGTCATGCTTGTAATCCAGAAGTTCACATCTACTGTGTGAATAATTCAGAGGTATATTACATACAATAATATAAATAAAGCTACCAAAAGTTCTAATGGATAAATTATAATTTTGGCTAGCCTCAACATTATGTTTGTCAGTTCTCTGTGGAAAATTATATTCACAATACTTTTCATTTTTATCCTTAACGGGGTAGCTCGTGGGCTTCATCTCACCTGATGGTAAGTGAAATGGAAGATGATGTGAATTCAGATTCTTCAACTACAGAAGAAAAGGCTTTCTTACCTCCTACTGCCGGAACACAGCTTTTCAATTAAATTCAAAGTTGATATATTTTATTCAACATTGGTACTTAAATATACACGACAAAAAATTGAAACTCAATTTAGGTTTTTCAAAGTCGTCGTACGTCTGTCTGCCAGCAGATATCACAAAAGTTATAATAGTTAGTTGAAATTTTCACCGAATGTTTTTGTTGACCCTATAATATGATTAATATATAGAATACTTCATGTGCGAGCCAACTGCACTTCGGTTATTAATGTCTGTATGTTCCTAAAGTTAGCTTAAGGATTTACGGTGTAATTTTTAATTAATTTTTTTTATTATTCATGAAAAATAAAATTAATCTCTTTCGTCAGAGTTTTTGTATCAGTTCAAAAGTATAAATTCAACAAAATGAAATAAAATGAGAAAAAAAAACACCAATCGTCATTTTATTTTATAAAGAAGCTTAAATTAAACACGAAAATTTTTTTAATCTCCATCAAGATATCGATAAAAGGAAAAATTTATATTAGTTACTGAACTGGCAGCTAAAAATAAGGTGGCAAATTTAACTCATTTCTTTGTAGCACATCGAAACTTATCATGATTTACCCGCACATCCTTTACGGCACGATCGCCATTTTGTTTGTGTACAGCCGTAACTCAAAGGGTCCATAGCTCGGTATTCGCTGTTGCCTAATAGGTACAGATGACAAGCAACACTGATTGTGAGTGCATATCCTTTAGAATGAAAATATTTTTGTTAAGTGTATGTATTAAGTAGACTATATATTCATTTATCAGTAATACACCTACAATGTCATAAGTATATACAATCCTAACAACTGGAGCGATGGAGAAGATTATATGTATTAGAATACGTAGAGACATACGTACGAGCCATATGGGGCTCGAATATAATTTATTGAATGGTAACAGAACGCTGTATATACAGAATAATCACTGTAGATCAGCAAATTTCTTAGAACTAAGTTAACATGATTTTAAAGTCTTCTTACCGCCTATTATCAGGTAAGGAGATTACATGAACTATGTTTCGTATGAAATCTACTTTTATCTTAATAAATAGGAAATAACTAAGATAAAATTTTAGTAACTACAGTTGAAAGCAATTAAGACTTTTTAGAACACATGGAACAATATAATATTCCTGTTCCCGTAACAATATTGTCTATAACAAGACATTTACTTCTAAAACATGACAAAGTTCGCATTTAGAATTTCTAAAGTTATCTCAACACGAGAAAATCAGAACAGCAAAAGCTACTTCGAGGTACAGAATGTAAATAACTTCTCCCGGTATTCCACTTTTAATGAGAAAATAAAGTGCCATCTGCCATTTTTCTGTTGAAACTGTTTGCCGATTTTTAAATTTCGAATGGCTTAGGGAAAATTTGTCAAATTTACATTGAACTTACGTAATTTTTCACTTTCTATAAAGTATTCCTAAGGATGAATATCAAAACAACACTTATAATACGAGTATTGTGCTGCTTCATTATAGCAGTAATTGACACAATCATACTATATTGGTACAATTAAAATTACAAACACGATTCTTTATAAGAGAGTGAAAGATAAGCGTATAAAAAACTAGCAGTAATATTAGATTTCGATGTTGATCTCATATTAAAAGTTAAGAAAAGCAAATTGAGAATTGAATTGAGAGTTTAATAAAAAAAAACACAAATAATGAAAACCAGTATAAAAATGAAGACGGAACATGTTAATGATGATATTACTTATACTTGTACTTGGGAAATAGTAGATGTTGCAAAAGAAACAATAAAAAACCAAAGACTTATTAGTCTTCAATTAGACTAATAACTATTAGGATATCTCAAAAAGGATAGAGTTTAAGAGTTCCCGCTGTCTAAAACTGTAAAATAATTGAGGGAGATGAAAGATGAAAGAGAGATATTGTTGCGTAGAACGCAAATAAAATTTAAAATAGAGCAGTAACAAAACAGACTAAAGTGAACGTTAAATAAGACGCATTATCAGATTGGCATTATACATTAAAATATAATACGAAAACTTACTTCAGTCGAAGTAGAAAAAAGTTAATGACACCTTTTGATTTCCCAGCATTTCTACTGCCTCGCGAAGCCTTATGCGAAGTTAATTTGAATAACTACATACCAAAGCGATATTATTAAGTTTCTTAATTAATAACAGCCATTTATATACCTAGCTTGAAGCAAAATTAAATGTCGATCTGATATGGAGTCATAATCTGATTTTTACCGAGATTGGAGAGAACATATGATGATTGATAATTCATATTAATAGAAAAATTATAACCCATGTAATACTATGGGCACTGGTTTTGTAAAACACGTAGATGTTTTAGACTCTGCAAATATTGCTAAAAGTGGATTAGTAATTCATTTGATTACGGTTGCAAAATTGACTGGAAGCAATAGTTTAAAATGTTTTTCGTATAACACAGAATCCTTCACAAACTTCAAACACCCAATCCAATAGTAGTAGCTGTTTTTCAAATGCAAAGAAATTTTCAATGACTACTGACGCTGAATACTGAAATATAAGTACGTCAGCCGAGAGACGCACGATGCTGGGATATCCCCATGGATATCTAACCGTTCAATCTCGCATTTAGCTTCCTTACCAGGTCGTTGGTCCACCATCTGGGGATCTGCTAGCGCGGTTTGCGGCAGCCACTGCCTTTCTGGCCCAACAACCGTCAGTCTTCTTTGCAATTGCTGTTCACTGCCATTTCAGACTTGCAATGGTCAAAATAAGTTTGGGTTATATATGTAGTAAGTAGCTATAGTTAAATTTAAGTGTGTGGCTGCATCCGTGCAAAGCAAATCTCAAATACACGACAATGCGTTGACAGCCATGTAAGTGTATCAATTGTTCCCTACGCTCGTATATTATACAATTAAAAGAGTCATTAATTCTAAATATGAAATGAGAAAAACATAAAACAAAAGCATTTTATTGAATTAATCAAATTTATTACAATTATAATGACACAACAACTAAATAAGTAAGGCGAAACTTTCATAAGAGCTAGGCTTCTCACAATTCAGTTTTTCCCTGGACATACGTAGATATTGAAGGCACATTATTTGAAATGAAATTATTCATTTGATAGATAGCTAGCGAAGTAATTTGAGATTGATTTGAATAAGAAAACTAATCAAATATTGCAATGGTTCTGTAAATCAAAATTTTGCAATGTTGAGTCCTTTTTAGAAAGCATTGATAGGTTATTAGTAGCGATTGATACTACACAAATCCGATTTGGCTTAACACCGAGTTGGTCGAGTTTACTTCAAGGCCACTTAAAACAAATACAGTGAATGGAGATTATTTTTTCCACCTTTCTTCTTCTGACAGTTTCGGTACAGTTGTCAGAAACTCTGACGATTGTCTGGAAATTGACAGGAACGAGACAGAAATAAAAACGAGAGGATTGTGTGTGGTAGTGTCCAGAACGTTGTGGCAAAAACACTAACAATGATAAATAAGAAATTGTCTATCATATAGAAGGGAATTTTATCAATAGATTAGAAATCTCCAGAATCATCTGAAGATTCTTATTCCATACCAAATTGAAAGGCGTTGTGCCAAAGTTTATTAATCCACTTCGTATGTATTTCACGTCTGATTTTTTAAATATCTGGAAACTCTAGCGTACGATAAATGGGAATCCATGGATTCGTACATAATAAAAGTAGGTACGATACAACCCTCGTAAATAAATTTCCAGCATTGGAATGTTTGCGGAGCCGCTCAACATATCGTTAGTCCAAATAAAAGAGGTTTAGTAAACATGGATAAGAAATAAATATTTCCGATCACATAGCATTTATTTCCTTTCCTTTATTATATAAACTTACTTCTTTGTTTATCATATTCTGCCTTCTTTGTATTATTCCGATCCAAAACCGCATAAAATGCCGCTCCATGGGATCTGTTAATGTATTTTTCTAGTGAATTTCAGAAATACTTTCTCACGAATGAATAAATGTTTTTTGAGTCCAATCAAGGCAAGTCTTTGATTCCCTTGTTAATCTTTAAGTTACCTTTCTTTCATTTTAAAGATAAAGGTATAAAGTTTAAAAATACAGTTAGCTGGCATAGTTTAGACAATGTGTTTTTTGATTTAATTAAAAATTAGTTTTAACCGTTTTGAGAGATGTTAATTCGGCTACTATACGTTTATTTCTTGTTGGTTTGGAGCTAATGAAACAATTAATTTAGATTTCATCGTGGCATATTTGGGTTTATAATAATAATTACACATCTTGGCCTTGGAACCGAGAAGGATTATAATAGGGAATAAAAATAATATTATTTTAATATAGCTAAGGTTCACGTAATTGCTCTAAATTTAGTCCCACAGAGGGAGGTAATATTGGATAAATTTCTTATTTTAAAGGCTTTTATGCTAATGTAAGCAAATGGCTACATATTGTCATATACACGAAATTATCCAACGTCAGTTACGCGGATTTGCTCTATCCACGACGATATGTCAATAGTGGAGTTATAACTATAACTATATCGACTGCAGTATTGCACAGTATCAAATAAAATATTCTTTTGATAATTTGTGTAAAGGTATATAAAATCAAAACTTAATTGACCGATAAGTATATTACAATTTGCTGGAAGTTTTCGCATTGTTTAATTTTAACTATTATTTTTAATATTAAGCTATTAACTCAAAATTTTTCAGTTTTATAATTAAATTATTATATCTTAATTTTTATAAAAGTATATATTGTACCTAGACTGAATAAATGTTTTTGACTTTGAATTTGATGATGAAAACTGGTATGCACTGCTAGCCAATAAACTTAGTACCAAATAATTTTAATTTTATGTGATAAAAATGTCAGCCTAATAAATTTCGGATTCACATTTGACTTCAAAGTTGAAATAATTAAATCAATATTATTAAGAGCTGTATTGTTAATAAAGTTGTGTTGTAAGAAAGTTTCAATAACAAAAACTTTAAAGGTTCTAAATGGAAATGAATTGTTCTGCTCTACTGGACAGTGGAGAGATAACTTAAGACTTTTTAAAAAGAATATACGATCGTTCGTAACAAACATAAGAAGAAAGAAGGGCTTATTATCCCAAAGTCTGTTAAGAATGGAACAGATGAGTGTAATGAATTGGTCATGGATTTTAATAAATCGATTTACTGTGCCACTTACAGTTGATAGCATTTTGTACAGTTAGATGTTAGGTTCTTACAATCTCAAAAACTAAATCTGTGTTCTATGCCTACCTATTACAATAACCAAAAGATTCAAGATCCAACGTCAATTTACCAAATCTTATTAAATATTTACTTAGGGACAAATGAAATTTATTGATAATTAATCAACATTACAAATCTTTTTTTTTCATACTTACCGAATTTTGTTTGTTTTATATATTGTATTATGTTATGAGCCTTATGACACTTAACCTGAAAAACTAGTTATTTTGACTTATTTTTATGAAATAATATTTGTGAAGTAAGAATATTTATTATTTATAATTATTAATCATGAAACTATTTATATTTATGATTACAATTAATATTCAAACATATGTTTGACTGTATGAGAATTAAATGAAACACAGGACCTGATTCTATAAAATATAAATTTGAGTTCAGTTTATTTTCTCATATACTAGAAATACGTATCTTACCGTAACTCTGTGCTTAGATAATTTCTGTTTTACTTTTTCATTAAGTAAGTTCGTTTCCAGGTGTACAGAGCCGTCAGCTGCTACTACATCGTCGAGTCCAGGACAGTGTATCCCAACTTCTGGCGAGTGATCAACCTCATCCACATTCTGCTGATCCTCGCGCATTGGTTCGGCTGCTTCTATTTCTTGCTGTCCGAAGCTGAGGGGTTCCAGGTAAATTCGTAAAAATTAACTTTATCAATTGATTCACTATATTTAATATAGTAATTGTATAGTTATGGAAAATGTATAAATGGTAAGGTTAAACACTTAAAGTGTAATTGTTGACGAAATGTGAATTTACTTACGCAACACTAAAGTAATTAAAATACTTAAAATATCAGGGCGAAAATGCTGATCATGCGGTTTGTAAGAGATAAATTCAATGTACTTTGAGCAATATCAAATATACAATGAGATGATGTATCTGATGGTAATTGATAATTATTTTGCAAAGATATGAAATAGGTAGAAGAGAGAAAAGGCAAAATATTACTATTTTACAATAATTTTACCAATACAAAGGCAAAATATTTACACAATATAAATGTTTACCGAATTCTACCAAGCATAGATTTGGAAAGCATTTAGTTGGCTTAAAAACACCGTTAAAAATACTTTCGCTTTTTCTTTGTAGAATTCTCCCTCTAAAAGAGAAGGCAAAGGGATCCCTCCAATAAAACTTTGTCTTATTACTTAGATACTGTAACTCATTTCAATGCATCTTCAACGTATACAAGCACTCACACACTCGGACACACACACATACACATAATGTAATGACAACTGTAAGACTGACTAGAATAACAATAAACATTATTTTCATTTGTTCATTTCCACACGCACACACATGCGCCAATTTTTCCTTGATGGACTTGTAAAAATTACAGTTTTTTTAAAGAAACGTTCCTATTTTGAATTGATGACTTCTATCAGATTTTTTAATCCATGCTCTGGATATTAAGGAATTCCGATGAACATTACTGATATTTTCGTGATCTTTATTAAAATTGGAACACATTTTCTATGTAAACCGTGCCTCAGCTTATGGGAGGCACTTCAAGAAAGGGATATCGCGAATTCGATGGAGCAAAACGTACCCAGATAATATCGGCAATGACTTAGGGGACTCGTTATTCCTTTCGAGACATACCACGTATAATGTGGTAGCGGATATATTATATTTCTCATCTAAGAAAAGGTTTTCCTAAACATAATTTAACGTAGATCTATTTCTAGTTTACTTTACGCTTGTCATTGTATTCCGAGATTTCCATTCGATTTCTCTCCATTATATCTAGGTATTTTTTCCATTCCGTTACTACGAACTGAGCACTAGTTATACTCTATTACGAATTAATATAAAAGAGTTAGCAAGAGTTGGTTGAAATGAAGTACTCGATCCAGCATACTCTCTACACAAGCGAAATAGAAGTATACGATTCTTTGAAGTATATACAATACCTCCTTATCTCTCAAAAGCGTTTACGTGAAAATTTCTCTTTACTTTATCGAGATATATGTGTGAAAATACTTTTAATAGACTGTATTGTCTATTAAAAGAATTGTCACATAGTAATTCTCTTAATAGTGTATCGTCTGTGAACGGTGTGTGAAGAAACATTCGTATATTTGTATCAAACATAAATTCGATTTTTAAACTTTACCTATCTCCCTAAGTACATCCAAGAATTCCCTACAGCAATAAAAAGGGACATAAAGAAGCGATTACACAGTAGAAATTCTAAATAACGCAGAAACTTCATGGTTGACCATTCTGAACGACACTCCAGAAACCGAATCACCTCATTTCCTGTCTGTAATTACGTCCAAACGTAGTCTGGCCGACTCAATTAATTACAATTGTGATAAAAGTGGATGGCTTTTTCTGAGACTTAACAGTTATGTAACGCTTGTGGAGCTTAATTTTCTGTTAATTGTGATGTTTATTCAAAAGATACATTGTCATTTTCTTGATTACTTGGTAAATATGTTAATTTACTATCGCTACCTCTAAATCACAAGGATAGCTATCTAAGTAGCTCTATATTTTATAATGATAATGGTATATAACAGAGGAAACCCACTAAGATACATCAAAAATAAAATACCTCTATCGATTTTCAAAACACCAAAATTATGAATCCACTTTTAAAGGAACATCTGAACAGTGTGCAAGGATTACAATAAAAACACAACCTCCGGCGGAAAATCGGCTAATTTCCTGAACGCGCTTAATGAAGCAATAATTGTGGTCCAAACGAACTCATTACTGCTCAAAGCAATTAATTACAATTGTAATAAAATCCAACGTCTTCCAAGTCTTTTTTAGGTGATAAGTGATTACTCGTTTACTTAAATGACACAATTATATTTTGGAGTGATTTAAGTCATCTTTGTTAAATGTTACACTATTATCGATGATATGTTGGCATATTATCAATAATAGTTACTTGGAATATATTTATAACAGACAATTCTTGTCTCAACATGTTGTTGAACATTAATAAATTTCTGAACTCGCTTTGTGTGTCATAGCTACAGCAGTATTATCAATATACTCTTATCCTTATATATACGCCTATTCTCCTTTCATATATAGTCTTTGGGTGTATGTACAATTAGTACAATAACAATTGGATGAGATAATTGTTATGAAAACAAGAAATAATTTATGCTTAGAAGTAAATTTAAACTTTGATAACATGGCACACGTACCATTATATAAACAGTAATAGTAGTGCTTTAGTAAAGCAGTAAAGCAGTATTTAGTATAACACGGTAAAGTGTTAATTCTCTTCTGAGAGCGACCATACATTTCCAATTTCGGCCATGAAACAGATAACCGTCGCCTGAATTTCCTGTTACTATACTGTTGTAAATGAAAAAAGCGGAACGGCTAAATGCATATATCACATAAAGGAATTCATGAATTTTATATCCACAATCTCAAGGCGTTCGCTTTATTCCTTGATATTGCAGATGTCTATAAATGACGGTGTTTTAAATGTAAGTAGGATTGTAATAAAATATATTTTCTTTTTATGTTAGGGTGACTGGGCCTACCCACACCGGCCTGGTGACTACGCGACCCTGACTAGGAAGTATTTGGGGTCACTGTACTGGTCCACGCTAACCCTCACCACCATTGGGGACCTGCCTACTCCAGAGACCAACGCTGAGTGAGTATTATCTGTCAGTAAACTTGAAAATGAGGATTTGTCATTAGAAAAAATTGCGATAATTTTTAACACATTAAATAGTGCCGGCTGTTATGTAACTTAACACTTGTTGCCTGTTAAATGCTAATTATTAGAATCACGTTTAAATAAAGCTGCGAGAGGTTTACCATAACTTCAGAAACAAGTCTTCGCTTTTACAATTGGAGTGACGTAATGATGAGGCTGGTCTTATCTTTGCAGTAGCCTAACTTAGCATATTATTAAACATAAACTATTATATTAAAATAAAACACACCAAAAATCTAAATTCATCACTTTTTCACATAGGTAAAAAATTGTAAACAGCTTCTGTCCTTTTTGCATTCATAATGTATGAACGAGATACACAGCATTTAAATTTAGATCTTGCGTTTTGGATGGTAGGAACTGTTTTCGCCCTGACTATGTTGTGAATGAACTAAAATTAAAATAGAATTCAGTGCCTTCTACTTTTCATTACATTCCACCCAAAAAAAATTGAAAACCGGTAACGGGTTTTTGCGTTCCTTAAATATAGACTTTCGAGCAAAAAAAAAAGAAGACAATTCTTTTAACGCGCATCATAACGTAACAACGTAAGTCAAAGGTCAAAGTGTCATTTAAATAGCAGTATCCCTTTCATTTTGAATTGCAATAAAAGAGAGGCAAATAACTGAATTGTTTTTTATGGAGAATGCCAGTATAATGAATAACACGGTTTACAATTCTGAAAACAATATTTAAATAATTAAACCGTCATGCTACGGGATCCTCTTATTCTACAATAAATTAATTTCAAAAATAAATAGAAAAAAATTTAAAAATTTTGCCAAGAAATAAATTTTCAAAAATTGCTCAGCTCGATATTTATTATTTATCGTAAAACATTTTTTTAATTACATTTTTATTAACTAAAGAAGTTTTGCATTGACAAAGCAAACTTTTAACAAGGGAAAACGAAGTTCGGCAATTTATAAAATATTTACAAAAAAGTACTTCTGATTTTATCCCCAAAACATTTTCGGTGCTAAATGATAAATAATATCCCTAAATTGGTTCAATGTATTTATATTACTGTGAAATTACAAAAACATTAGACCTTTTCGAGAAATTGTTTTAACAAAATGGACACGAATTGAATGCGGGATTCATACAATATTTATTACAATGTTCTGTATTAGAACATTAGTACATACTTAGCGCAAAGCTGTCATTTTCATTCGATTTGACAGATTCGACGATTGATTTGAGAGATATGTTGTTACCGTTAGTCTTTTGGAGTAAGCCTTCTCTAATACTTGTTGTGTGTCTTAAGACCGGTTACAATATTCTATCTACATTGCGATAGATCTACACAGTTTAGATTCCAAGCAAATTTGCCAAAAAATATTGCCACATTAAATCCCAATTAACAACTAATACTTCTAAAAAATTAAGTTGGTTTATATAAAAATAAGACAAATGGGATTTACTTTTTAGAGGGGAAGCTAGCGAAGGCTATCCCTAGGCAGGTTAAATAATCAAAGGCTCATAGAGACCAAATCTTCAGGTCCAAATAAAATCAAGAAATCCCCAAGTATTAAAGTTCAATTTCACATTCAACAAAATTTCGATTGGTATTTCCTAATGAATAAAAAGTTTACGAATCATTAAAACTCCGCTGAACTCTAACGACAAGCAATTAATAAGAGCTCAATACTTTACACGACGGTTTTGCAGTATCCACGTTAGGGTGGCTACAGACTAAGCGGTTTTTTGCGGTGATTAACGTGATGATCTTGTGAAATGGAACGAAATTCACTTTCTGTTTCATCCCGCTATAATATAATCATAGTTGTCAAGAGTGAATAAAAAGAGTTGGTTCCAGTAATAATATGTGTTCTTATATTCTGTGGCATTGTAATTTAACACTTAAAATCGATTATAAAACAATCATTTTGAAAGATATACTTATATTCTGGGACCTTAACGGAAAGAAAGCTGCAGGAGTATGTAGGACTACTTGATTAAAGATGGGCTAGGTCGAGATAACCCACTTAAATAACTTCAGTGTTTCTACCACATCGTAATACAGAATGGCTTACAGTTGCCCTTGTACTTCTAGTAAAATGATCTCACAGGCAGTTCTGCACGGAGCACCCGGCATCGACGATACCACATCTATGGGCCATGGATCTGAAGTAAAATTTCCCCTATTTTACTGGGGGCCAAGGTCAAAGAAGTCCTACATATAATAACTGCTTACCATCAGGCATTTGTATTTTTTAATAGAAAAAAATGAATTAAAAGACTAAAATTTTTTTTTTTTTTCACTTCACTTTTTTCTTTAAGAAAGCTTAAGACCGCTTGGTAGTCAGCGATTACTTATTATTAGCGATACGCCGGATAACCGCCTAGTCTGTAAACGCCCTTTTTCGATAACCAAGATTATAATGAAGATTTTTACGCCTTAAGACAAGACAATAACAGCTTTTTGCAAAGTAGAGTACATATTCATAGGAAGTTCCAGCGCTTAAATATTTGTAATAATTATATAACGGTGTCTCAAGAATAATAAAAACCTTCTATACATTTTGTATTTAACTGGATATAAACTACACTTACATACAATATATATAATCGAATTAATTTTTATTTTAGTCATTGATTTCCAAACAGCTTTGAGATATATGTTTAATAACCTAAAATGATCGTTGAGTAATCTGTAATAATACTATTATATCTGTAATAATATAACTTACAATCGTTAAAAGTCCTATAGTTAAGTAAGTGTTAATTTAAATAAGACTATTAAAACTAAACAGTAAAGTTTGATTTTGAAATCCCTATAAAAGAGCTCTAATGTATTAACAGTTTCTCATTGACTACTAAGTCTATAGTGGCAAGATATAGCTATAACATCAGCTAAGATTTAATATATTCATTTATTGTACTTTTTAAACAAATACTATGTTCAAAATAAAAGTACCTTTTAGAAGTTACTGTTAGAAAACAACGTATTAAAGTAACTAAGCGTACTAAGTTTTGGTAATATATCTTCATCAAAACTTTCGCATGTTTGAAACAAAAGAAAAAAGAAACAATATATTATCTTTAGACTTTTAATAAAACCGCTTAGATATAAGATTTCAGTGCTAACCATACCCTTAAAAGTAATAGCGAAAATGAACTAGGTAGGCGTGGAGATATTTTAACACAGCGCTTCACGCACACAAGAATGCAAATAATGTTGCTACTTCAATAAAATTTTCGTAATAGTATGGGGTTCATTTTCAACGTTGCACAGTCACTGTGACTGTCTAAAGTTTGAGTGAACCGAAGCACTGTTGCATCTCGTTCTGTCAATATGGTTGCAAGAAAGACAGCTATTGGCTATTATTATCAAATGATAATTTAATATTAAGAAAGCATCTCCTGCATACCTTATAAATGGTTAATGTTTTTTTACATATTTTCTTAAGTTACCTTTTCCTATATGTAATGAAAGAATGGGATATACTTAACATAATTTAAGATTATGATGTCTTCAGAATACACCCAGCACTCTTTTCACAAGTGTCAAATCGAGGATTTGATTCGGTAACGTCCTATCTCGCTTTAACGCGCTGCTGTAAAAAACGACAGGTATATTGAGTTCATTTTTCAAATGTTTTCCGGCAGTTGTAAATAAAGGAACGGGCGTACTTGGTTTCTAGATGTAATAATTAATCTTATTAATACAATGATATGGTCTGAGTTTCGATGCGGAATTTCGTGCAAGGACTTTATTAATTAATTTTTTTGAATGAAACTAACACAGATATTGTCGTTAGCACCCATGGAGGTCCCAAATTTCTGCCGCGCCGCGGTCTCAAGTCTCGCCTCCTGCAGTTCAAATCCAACCGAGGGTACGTCTTCACAACGACGGCGAAACTAACGAACACGAAGCCATACCATCTCGCTCATAAACACCTCTTGTGAGAGAGAGGGAACAGTTCGTTTCCGTTCGTTTAGTCCGTCTTCTTGCGATTGTTCAGATCAATTCAAAAACGTTTTTTAATACTTATCAATCGAAGAGACGCGATCAGCTTATTTTAATGTTTGACAAGTACCTTAATAAATTATACTTCTCATTTGATAAAATAGTAGGTTTCTTTCTTCCAATGCACACATTTAAATAATAAAAATAATCTTACAATAACGGCAATTACCTAGCTAAAAATAAAGCGTCATCTCCGTAAACACAAACCTATTATAGTCTCGATGAAGTCTTCTGAATCTCCCACACATACATTATAAAAGTAAAATTTATGTATATGGTTCTTTGTATACTTAACTAAACATTGTCTAATGCAAAAATATAATTTATTTAATTATGTTTTTAAAAGGTGCTTTTTGGGAGAATTTTGCGTATATTTTCTTACTTTATCGAGGTAATTATATGTATTCTGGTGATTTTTTAAATAATTAGTAACTTGGCATAATTTTAATACTATATTTATTGACGAAATTATCATTGACAATAATTTTGTGAGTAACGTCATTTACTTCTGAATTATACTGTATTGAAGCAGGGTATGAGATATTGATCTTTGAAGCTGCTACGTTAGAGTTCTATAGATAAACGATTTTTTGCAATGAGCAGCCACAATTGTTAGCGATCTTTGAGTGCCCTTGACATCTGGTTGGTGGTTATACAGTTAGTGATTTTAAATTATCCCAGACCCTTTTTAAGAAAGCTACAAGCCTTTACGTTAACTGTTTGATTTGATGATCTCATAACTCCTAAAATTTCTTCTTTACACTTTCGAAATCAAGATTATCCTTTTAATCAAGTGTAAACAAGTCGGCATGATGAAGAAAGAGGTATTTGCTTTTAGCAACAAACTTTAACCAAGATATAATTGGTATTAAAGCAGCGGTCGCTTAGAAAATCATTTGCTTGTTTACATGACAAAGTTTTTCGTGGCTCAACACCAAATAGGTTGGTGCCAAATAAAAGTTTGTTATATCGGATGAGATGTCTCAAAAGAATTCAATTAAATGAATAACGAACGATCACGTTCTGAAAGATTTATATTGGCTTAGTTTTGAAGCATTAAGGAAAATTTGTTAATACAAATTAATTCCTCATGAATTTTCATTTTCAGTAGAAATTGATATTTAAAATTACTTGGAGCCCCACGTTGGGCGTCAGTTAAATAATTAAATAAATTACAGTTATTTTGACACAAAAATCTTACATTTTGATAGTTTACGATCAGTACGTTAAAACTGTCATATAAAAGGTAATTGGCAGATATTATACTGTAAAACATAAAAGACATTTCAAACAATCATTTAGAAAGCTGAGTTTATAAATCAACCAATATCATCAACTTGTATGTGTAATAAGAACATATTAACTCAAGTATGAAAACTCAAGTCAAGGCAAAAATGTAATTTCTCTGAGCTAGAAATAATTCCATTCACATGCGTTATATAAAAGAATTTAAAACATTATTTTATTTCAGAACCAGAATGACGTATACTAACATGAAAATAAACACCATAATAACTCATATCAAGTGATCCCGCCCCACGTTGGGTGTCATTACGCGGCCCATCTCACACGTCAGCAGCAAAATCACTCTCAGACCATCCGTGAAGCAATAACTAGAACAAAGCCCTCTTCAGTACTTACATAGTGATTTTTCATCCGTTTATATGGCTTTGCTTAATGTTATATACCAGAATATATTTGCATATTGATTGCTTCGTTGTAGCTTTAAATTTGTAATAGTATCTATCACAAGCGAGAGGTGGTTGAGACTATGAATCACTCAATGATTAAATAGACAATTTTACATATTAATCATAGTTATTTCACGTGCTAGTGTGAAATAACCTCTTCGTGTATTTCTCCTATGTAGGAAGGCTTGTGCCTAGTAGTGAAATGTATATAGACGGTTAATGAATTATGATGAGCAATTTACGCGAAAAAAATTTCAACCTTTTTCCTTAGATAAATTATATTGTTGAACTCTAGATCAATTCATATATGGAATATGTGGGAAACCCCAGGGGCGGAAGCCTTGTCTGTAGAAACACAGTGAATTATAGGAAGATATATTTTAAGATATAATATTTTTTAGATATAAAGATATATTTTTATAAAGAAATTTTCTATTCTATTCTATTCTAAATATTTCAAAAACGTTAAAACTATCGTTTGTTTTAAATCACCACAAATGGCATGAAAACGTTGTGAAACTCTTCAAAATATATTAATATTATCATATTATAATTCTCTTGCTCACTTACATTATTACGAGGATATAAAATTTAAAGTAATGATTAGAGAGACATAAATAGTAATTAAACTGTGGTAATATGTATAAATGTAAGAAATATATCTTTTATGTTCATAAACAAACTAAGCTACAACAAAGGTGCATTATAATTAAAGAAATCATAAACGAATTGAAGAGCCAATTCAAAACAAAGACGTGAACAAAATGGCCGCCATTACGGAACATATTAATGTAAATCCCCCGTAAAGAAGTAATTTCATCAGTTCCCAGTTCCGCAGAGAGTAATTTATTATTCTAAGTGGGCTCAAATTTATCTCTACTCAATGGTATACAATTCATTTTGTTTTGTGAAGTGAATTAACAACTGTAAATTTTATTAAAGGTTTGTTAATCAACTGTTTTATACTTGAATTTAATTGTCTTGGTTTGGTAAATAACGACATTAAAGATCATTTTATTAGTAGAATAATATATCGTTGAGTTGGATTGGTCATAATTTTTAAATTAATGATGAATATATTCTAAAATCGCTTATTGTTCTTTATAAAAAACTAAGGAACCTAATCATGATTATTTATATTTATGAAGATTTAAAATCACATTCTATGGATGGGATATAACAATAAACCACTTAGCCACTGAGTACTCGGTAAAAACCCTTAAAGAAATCTGTTTTGACGTTTTACACAAAAACTTATATCAATGTTGTACAATGTTGAAATTAAAGTGAATGAATTAAACCATGTTCAAAATTTTTGAACTTTTTTGACTTTCTGTAGCTAAAAAGCTTCGTCATAGATCGCGGGTTCATATTCGTCTCGAAGGACCAATAAACAAGAGATGCCATTTTAATAATTCGACTGTATTTTATACACAAGCAATTTACTGAATCTTTTACATAACTTAACCTTAACATAATTTAGTTAATTAACTAAACAGTACGTAATTAGAATAACATAGGCATAGAAGGATTGCTATACCATAAATTACATATTCTATCCAACCTGTCCTGCTCGAAGTCTGTGAGTTACGGCCTGTAAACCCTCCATGTCATCATAAAATATCACCCAGAGGTCAGATCCGGGTCATCGGATAAACACCACTTGACCAAAGGTGTTTCAATAAAAACCGTAATGGAATTTGGGGGTATTAAAACAGTAAACGTCATCAATGTTGAACGCGGTGGAACAAGAGCGGCACAGTGTTAAAACGTTGATTTGGTATTGCAAGAAACTACAGAAAATTACCTTAGTTTTCAGCTGAATTTAGTCTCCTGATGTCAGGAATATAAATGAGTTGAATTCTGAAGTTACCAAAATGAGGCCTACTCCTGGAGGAATAGGCTTTGTTTAATGAGACCAGTCCATTAAAGATAGATAATATCTTAATTTTCCTTTCTAAACGTTTGGTTAACATTGCTTACTTTTTTCTTCACTTCGAACGATGAAGGAAAGAATGGATCTGTCTGTCATCTTCAGTACTCTTATGTCAATGTTTGCTTTGTGCTGCTGATTCCAATAGTAATTAGCAGGTACAGCTGTAAGTATGCAAACAAGTAGCACAAAGATCCCCTTGGGTCGAAGTGCTCCGGGAGTTTATTCCGGTCCTTATACACGATGGGAATGCGAATTTTAAGTGAAGCAGTCGTGGTCGAAATAGAAAAGTCATAGACGACCCACAAGTGAGTTATCCGTGTATTAAAGATTCCATTGACAATCATCAACGATTATCAATATCTCGATGTGAGGCACAGGCCTTGCTACATGGGAGAATCACGTGCGGGTTAAGAGCCTTAACACCAACACGCTGGCCCAATGCGAGTGGGTGGGTGAAAGCGGTCGCTGTTATAACCGGGACCAACTTAACGTACCTTCTGGAGTACGTAAGCACGGAGGAGCTCAAGATAAAAATTTTGGTTGACCAATCATGACAAAAGTTGCTTTGTTATCGAAAGCAGAGTGGACGACAGCGAATTCCTTCATTGAAAATATCACTCTAATATCCTATTTTTTTTTAATATAAACAGCAAATGACTCGACACCACCTATCCAATTTTCGACTTCTAGAAGATTTCTGTCATTGAAGCATTTTTTCTTATTTGGGCATGCTATCATTTAATAACCACCATAGAATGCATATTTATCCCGTCTAATAGTATAACTGCAAAGTAATGCCGTACGTCTAGCTCATGTTGGTCTGTTAACTCTGTTTCCTAAACAACAAACCAATTTATATGAAAATTAGTTACATATATTTGGTCAGGAATATTGCATTTGGCATTAACCAAATCAACTAAGCTAAGCATATATTTGGAAACTTTGGAACCAAATGGAAAGCAGGTAAAATAGCGATCTGCTTTAAAGAGTTAAACTTTAACGCAGTTATTGGCTATTTACTTGAAACCAGGATTATCAACAAATTATCGCGAAAGCAACATGTTGGAATTTGAATTTGTTTTCGGGAAGTTGTTTCCAGAAACAATAGAAAGTGAAGCACCGACTACAAAAATAGTTTTAAATGGAATAAGCCCTGTTTTGGAGTGGGGCTATTGTTTTTTTTTATGATATAGGCCAGTTATATTTTGGAACTACCTAATTCTGGAGAGAAGCTAATACCACCCATGCTCTTAATTACAATAACTTTACCTTAACACTAAAATACAGCGAACTCCTTCACTGTTGAAATAGTATTGCGATGACCAGACCACCCTAACGGATCTACCATCCGAGTAAATGGTTTGACGATAATTAACGAAGTGACATTCCTCGAATGTATCATGGTGTCGTTTGTATTCATCAGTTTTACAAACGACACGAACAGTTCTAATATTACCTACAGGTAAACCCATACCCATATAGGAGGATGTATCTTTCAAATTTGCATATTTGAAATCTCCTTACCTTAAGAAGGACACGTTCCTACAACCTTCTCGAACTTCAAACGGAAGCTTCCTAAGATATATAGCGGAGAACACCTTCGCTTAGATATTTTATTAAGCCTTTAATGGCCTTTAAAAGCACATTAGGTCGCAGTAAACTTTTGAACGGTATTATTTTGGAACAGACTTCTGTCTCGGTAGGAGTTGCAACGAGAATATTTAACAAGTTTAACTGTGTTAAAAGGGGTTACGCTACTAATTCACTTAAATATACCCTACAGAAATTGCTTCTTGCTTTGGCTTAAATCATAATCAATAAACAATTGTACGGGCCAACGTACATATTCAGGATTTTGATTATAATTATGAGAGAGTTCAAATAAACTAATTGCGTTTGCATGCGCATTAGTTTACTATTTCATATTACTTTTATAACTTAATAAATCAGTGCATCAGCAGCTCTCTAACGGGTCAGTTTTATTTAGCACTCCTCGTAGTAACCCCCATAGCAAGCATAATTATTTCAATCTGTAGGAAGTTACACACCCCCTACAAATACATTATTATTATTATTAAAACTGTCATCTCTATAATCAATAACGCACATAAATTACCCTTGCATACTGACCGTAATTTCAAATGCTAAAATTTACAGTATTTAATCAAGACGGATGATTCATAATTCATAAGTATACCTTAGAGTATCATGCAAATAAAAATACCTTTTTACCCATAGCTTTGATGTAGACTACCTTCACTAGTAATATTTAATTTTTGGTACAAAACAACCGCTGAATAGTAAACTCCACCTAGAAAAAGCCATGATGGCATAACGAACGGAGCTTCAGTCAAGTGTTGATCAAGAGGCTCGTATCTTGTCTACGGGACATATCGATCGATATACCGAACACAGTTTGACGGGGCGACATGTTCCCTTCACAATGTTCGGAACTTGTATATCGTCAACTCCTTTGATTGTAGTTGGTTTTTTATGCGAAGGCCATATGTGTCACCAATGTTTAATTTTCAAGTGATCATATTACTTTTCATTATCTAATATACTATATAACTCCCCTGTATGTGCAACGATTTTTTGTAGTTCAGAAGCAATCATATTTTAAAGTAAAAATTGTGAAAACCTCAACATTTTTTATCTTTTTGAGTAATTTTCGATAATTATGAAATCTTCCACCAAAAATAATGTAGGTAGCCAAGGCATTGCAGAGTTTACCTAAAATTTAATCTAAAGTTCGGAGTTCAGTTGTCAAAAATATTTAGGGCTTAAAAATAATTTTAGATCGTACAACACTAGTTAACACTAGTTTATAAGGTACTAACGTTATGAACTAAAGTTAACAACGGTTTTATGTTTTAACCGAACTGTTGTCTGAATTTGACATTCGAGAGCATATATTTTATTTCTATTTACTTAACCTTTATTTTATCCTCATAAGTCATAACATTTTAATCATTAACGATATTATCATTGTTACTTATCAAACATCAACTTTAAGGCCTTTCGTAAACCTCTCTTTTTCTAAGAAAAACAGGCAAGAAACTCGACAAGTTTTAATTCAGCCAGTATTTAAATTAGTCTTGTAAGTCTGATGCGTATCTTGATCTAAATTAACATCTATTTCAACTAAATTGTTTGCACCAATTTAATCTTTCAGCAAAACCATTTTCCAACAGAATGACTTTGGAAATAAACTAATTTGAAGTTGGTCTCTCCTTCTGTCTCTGATGTTCAGAGTTTAAAACTATTACTTTAATAGGTACAAAGCGACTCTCGCTTATACAATGCAATGTCATATGGGAAGACTTTTTATCCATTTTCGTGTGCGTGAACTAAATTCTAACATGAACTTTAATGATTGTCCCTAGAGGCATATGTGTCACCAATGTTTCATTTTCAAATGATCATATTACTTTTCATTATCTAACATAACATAGCAACATTTACTACATCTCTAAAAGAACAGAAACAAGAAAATTAACAGGGAAAATATCAATGAAACTATAATTCCCAGAAAAAAGTATATTTTCATATACCACTAAAAACATTCGATATAACAATCTGAGATATAGAAATATATCCCACTGAGAAAGAGATAACCTTAGAACAATAATGTAGGTATAATGAAGTCGAACTGTGAAGCGAAATGACAAATCATTGCGTTAGATTCTTATAATATTTATTGGATTAGAGCGCTCTTCACTGTGCTTATCATGGTGAAAAACACTATACTCATATATATTTTAATGCCAATGTTTCTGATGCGCGAGGGTTAGGTAGTAAACTCAACTTGTAAGGCGCTCTTAATGTCGCCATGTGTGATAAAACCCACATTTTTCAATCTGAGCCATGTGATCATTTTATTGCGGTGAGTAAGGACTTTATGAGTTTGGAAAATGAAGCATCTAAAAGGTATTCATGGTATACATGAACTTGATGACTTGGCTTTTATTAATCCTTTATGTGTACATTTTTTTATCAGTGCTATTAGGAAACGGTTATCATTCGGAGGCGAACTGTTACGTACACTTACATTTATCAGATATAAAATATTGTTCTTTTATATGTAACACAAATTCCTCAGGTTTTCATATTCATCATCATTATCAACAACAGCCTTTATACGTCCTTCTGCCGGGTATATGTCTTTCTACATGGGAGAAACACACGAGGACTTTGCCATAACTCCACCATGCTGGCCCAAGGTGGGTTGGTGGATAAAAGCAGTTGCCATAACAAAAGCAACCAACGGCATAACGTGCCTTCCAAAGCACGGAGGACCTGAAGATATCTTTGATTGAACTGTCCAGAGCCAACAATGGCGAAAGTTGCTTTGTCTCGCTATCGAAACCAGAGCGTTCGAATCATTACGCCAACGAGCTTCTTAGGTTTCCATATTACAATGTTTTAAATTGGCATCAGATCACATCCATCAATGTCACGCGATCAGTAAGTTACATGATGGATTGATTTAGGTATAAATACCTCATCCTACGTGAATTTGGATATCTTGTTTTGTATTAAGATATGTTTAGTCCTTTCAATAAACACATTAACACGATTAATTAAAATTTATGAAGTTACTATTCAGATTTAAATATGAACTGATTTAACCTCTGTACTTGTTCTGCAGTGAATTGCTTTATTTTTAATAATTTATTATAAGTGCTTATTTAAACGCATTATATTACTGTTACAGTGTAAGATATGGAATATCTAGATTATTGAGTTTCCATAACACGAGTTCTTAATTATGCTCAAGTTGCGCTAGTTAATAGGTGTCAGGAGTTTAGTGGGTGAGAGTCCCTCCCCATTCATCCCAGGGTTGTGAGATCGGCTAAAAAAAGCAATAGGTCTGAGTGTGGGTTTTATTATCATGATAATAAAAAGTAGCAGTTAGCCATTTAAATTAATAAAAGGCCAATGTAACCTCTTTTAATTTAAATAAAAGAAACATGACGGGTTATTTGTGACTGTACTTAATAGTTACTTAGTAGCTCTCCCAATCTTAATCTCTAAAAAAACTGTGAAAACACTTCAATATCACATTAATTTCGTATATATTAACTGAGTAATGTCAATAATATCCTTACTCCTATATAAGAATTAATAACCGATAACTTAACTTACTTTTGTAACAATGATACTGAAACGAAATGTAATTTTCCAAACTCTATCAACTGTGCTACCACGGAGCGTTATAAATAAACTAAAAGCAACCAATTTAAATTTGTAATTGTGTTAATTTCTTCCCACTAGGAGTTTTGACAAACAAAGTGATTTTGGTAACTCACTTTAAAGTTTTCCGCTTTCGCGTTGCTCCTTCTATGACGATTTATTTAACTCGATATACTATTTAGGCCTCAAATAGAAAGAGCTAATAGGAAGTGATAATGTTTAAATAAATACATACTTGCCTAATATTTGTCACCATAAAAGTATCATTTTAAAATATTTAAATAATACACAAAAAACCATAAACAAAAAATCATGTGCTGAGTGAAGTGGTATGGATGCGTTTTGTTTTCGCCACTCCATTTTCCAATGTCCAGCTACCATTATTAAAAAAAATCTATAATATAATCCACGGCGCTTGCAAATGAATCAATAGATATACTAGATTTACTGATAATGTTTCACTGCCATTATAAGCTAGTTTGAATAATTATTTGGATGTTGATGACTTAAATTGGCATAGTTATGTTCCAAAGAAATTATGAGTAGGTTTAGACGCAAATATCGTAAATCTAGTTTTGTGTAGACGAAGCCGTAAATTTGATTTTTAGTTCCTATAGATCCTGCAGATGCCATTATGTGTTTGACATCCAATCATATCTGAGGATTCTGTTGGAACGAAAGTTTACGGATTTATAATCATATATATGATGACGTGTAGAAAAAAACTGATATTGAAAATTAGATTTTATCTAGAAAATTGATGACGTTGACGCTCAAATACGCAATTCGTATCATGCATGAAAGTCAATTACCGTGAAATCTTTGGCGTTTGTTTCAATGCGTTATCATTTAGATTATTCATTTAGATTATTTGAAATATCAAATACGTATTTGAAGATTTTCCCTTTTCCGGATAATACTAAATTACTATGAATTACTATTCATCTCATTGTATTAAATAAATTAACGATATGGGTGTAAAAATATACCGCCATTGAAGTAACTATCGTACCTCGACAATAATGCAAGCAAGCAGTATTTTCCGCAACCCCTAGAATAATTATTTGAACATATTATTATTATTATTGATCTGAGCAATCGCAATATCATATTTATAACTATTATAAATCGCACAACTGTTTTCTTTCCACGAGTATTTGTTACATCGGATTGAAAGATTGTTAAATAAATCTTTTTAAATCGTATTCCTTTGATTCCAACAATGGAGTATTGTTACAAAATATTAGTCGAAGGAAAACAGCCAGTGTAATAAAATTGGCGGCAGAAATTTGGAGGCTGTTCGCATCGTGGCGACAAATTTGGGGTAACAACAATAAATGTGTTGAATTTCTAATAAATACCATGAAACTGTTTTTTTAGTTGTTCATTTTATTTGTTACTCATCGTTGACGGCGACGGTATTTAATGAAAGTTTTCGAACAGCCTTCATTGATTCAAACCGCCATTTTGTGATGTCGCTTTACGTACATGTTAGTTTGAGGTGTTTTTGTCTTATCGCAACTGTTCGAAAACTTTGCACCAAATTTATTTATTTTTTATTTTGACAAAATCATTCCTACTTTTTATTTCATTATTTTCACCAATTCCCCTCTTATCATTCATAGATTTTTTATGCAAATCATTTTGAATTATTAACAGTCATTAGCAGACATTGTTTTAAATAGTAGGTATGAACGAATACTCAATCCAAAGTACCTACATTCCTGCGTGAAAATGTTACTTTCTTAATGACCAGTCAATCTACTTTAGCTGTCAAAGGCATGTTTGTAAGCATTCTTAAAATTATGACATCTAGCTTTCTCGTAATAAAATCTATATTGCTACTGCAACTTCCAAAATTTTTACTCTCTACTGTACAACATTATTTCCTTTGAATTCCAGTTTCTAAAAAACCTTGGTTACAACATGCAATGTTAACATATTACATCATATAAAATTATTTCACATTACATGTATCATTTTTAAGGTCAAGAAATTCAAAATTATTAATGAAACTATTTTAAGATTTCTCTTGATGAGTAATTTTACAAGTACTAAATACTTCTTCATAAACAATTTTCACCTGTGATTTCAACAAATATTTCTCAATGCCAAACATACTTTTTCAACAGATACGTGTTCACTATAGTGAGCTATTTGATTGGCGTATTCATATTCGCCACTATAGTTGGGCAGGTTGGCAACGTCATTACAAACAGGAATGCCAACCGGCTGGAGTTTGAGAGGCTGCTAGATGGTGCTAAAACTTACATGAGACATCACAAGGTGAGAAATGAGGAACAAAATTAATTAAAAATAAAGTTATTAAATTTACAGCACTTTTAGAATAGCAGTTTATATTAATAAAAGTTTATGTACTCGTTAAAGAGAGAAATTTATCTGTTTTAATTATTAATAAAGAATATCTTTATGAATCAACAACAACAAATGCAAAACTATAAAGTCTTCTTTGGATAAAAAGTCTATTTCGAGATTTTGCGTCTCTTAAAGGCTTTATTATTTAAAATTACATTTTTATAAGTATTTTTACCAGTTTAAATAATTTTTAAAAGTGAGAGGCCTTATGCAGGATCATAATGATTAATTTTGAGACAAATAAAAAAAATCACATTTTGAATTCCAAAAAAATTATAATGATAAAATTAAATATTAGAACTACTCTTAAGATATCAAGATATTTTTTTAATTCGTTACTTTTGTAATTTCACACTATTAATATATTTTATAACACGAAAGGTAAATTCAAAAGCTAATGCTTAGAGCTATTGTATTATTTTATTTCATTCTAAACGAGTGTTATGTTAATATGCATAACTAGTATTTAGTATTTATATAACTAATATTATATTTTAGGCTTAGTAAACGTAATGATGTTAAAAATGCGCCTGCGCAGTATCTAATACAATTAATAATGTGGTCAATGGTATGAGTTGTTACTTTTAATATAAATATTTAAAAAAAATACATTGTATTGCTCCAATTAAAAAAAAAATACTTGATTATCGTTTTTTTAGATCAAATGTATAGTAGGAACTAAAATTTAATGTTTTTCAGGTACCAGGAGGTATGAAACGCCGCGTGCTCAGGTGGTACGATTACTCCTGGTCCAGAGGGAGGATCCAGGGCGGTGGAGATATCAACACAGCCCTCGGTCTGCTGCCAGATAAGCTTAAGACCGAACTAGCACTTCATGTGAATTTAAGTGTACTCAAGAAGGTAATAAGGAGTCATTTTTAATATTCATTAAAAGCGACTAGTAATTTATCACTCAAATTTTAAACCATTCGATAGAGAATCGTGCAAATAAACTCATCTATAGTCTCGCAATCATTGATGCAAATTTGCAGAGCCTTTCTCTTTTTCAATCTCCAGATCCACCAGAGAGAGAACACCGAAGACATTTATAAGTTTCATTTTAGAGAGTGTGCGGAGATCTTACTTCTCTTTGCCTCTGTCCACCACCATGACGATGACTTGCCGTGTCGTCGTCATGGTGGTGGAAAGAGGCAAAGAGTGCGAACTACAAAGGAGTGGAACTCTGTCGACGGCTGTCTTCCCGGATTATTACAATCTCGATATTTTTAATGCCAGAGTGAAAAGCACCTTCAAAGCAAGCGTGTATCGTGTATCATCATAGCTTCCCATCAGTTTCATTGTGTTCAAACGTTAATTCTAAATATCTTTATATATATTACATTACTTCAGAAAATCGAAGGTAAATAACCTAGCTTTTGAAGTATTGTATTACTGTGGTCAGTTGTTCCATATTGCCGGCTCCTTCTTCATGTAACAGTAGTAGGGCTTAATAAAAATTATACAAAATAAATTACAAATTGCGACCATTTCAAAAGAGAGCAGAAATTACAGGGGATTCCCTTACTAGTTTTCCCTATTCACACTCGTGACTTAATTCAAGTCCTAAACAAATCATCTTAGAATATTCTTATTTGGTTTAATCCCATCTGCTGTCTTGTAAAATTTATACCTACCACCAAGTACTTTTTGAATTTTAAATTACAAAAATCTTTACAGGTTACTATTTTCCAAGAGTGCCAACCTGAATTTCTTCATGACTTAGTACTAAAAATGAAAGCTTATATATTTACTCCTGGGGATTCAATATGCAGAAAAGGTAAGCGTAACATAATAACACATCTGTTATCAATTAATCAGTATATAATTTTCAATTATATATTTTGTAGGTGAAGTAGCTAGGGAAATGTTTATTATAGCTGATGGTATACTAGAAGTTATATCAGAAACGGGTCGAGTATTAACCACTATGAAAGCTGGAGACTTCTTCGGTGAAATAGGAATTCTAAACTTGGATGGACTGAACAAGTAAGTTATGTCACATTTTGAGATTCATAAACCACTTAGTGGATTAAAATATAAATTGATAAGTATCAAATAAGTATTATTTCTGAACATCAATAGTTAAACAAACTCTAGCATATACTTCTAGATGGTACAAAAAACAATATCTATGTAGTTTCTATGTAGATTCAGTAATATAAAGAACGAACAAATGGATGGATAGATTTTTTATGCACATAGGAATAATATCGCAAATATAAAAGAAACACGTGACAAAAAAGGGTGGTCTCTGAATATATACAGAACAGATTGTAATAAAAGCCATAATATTTATCGATTTTTTATTCATTGCAACATTGCAATTTGTAGAAGAACAGCGGACGTTAGGTCTGTCGGATACTCAGAATTATTCTCACTATCACGTGAAGATGTCCTAGCTGCTATGAAAGATTATCCAGAAGCTCAAGAAATACTCCAGACTCTTGGCAGGAAAAGGTTGCAAGAAGCAAAGAACATGTCTAGACAAAAAGTGAAAGGTATATTTTTATTTAAAAAATAAGAGTAATTTTTTAAGCAACTACAGACAAAAAAGTCCCATTCATACTTTTTTAATTATTTCAATTTATTTTCATGCATCTATTGCTTCTATTATTATTCAAATCTCACCTTTAACTAAAATGATGTGTGTGTGAGGCTACATGAAAAAATGCTTACTTATTTCTTTTATATTTTACTAAATCAATAATTACATATATAAAAAAACCAATGCATGAATGATATCAGAGACAGTGTTTGGCATCTCATTTCGTTGTATGATTAGGCAAAAAATTAAAAAATAACACAATTCGAAGTAAAAAAAAGGATTTTCAAATTCAATGTAGCTCCTCGACATGCTGCAGGTGAAATAAGTCCAGACAAGGCGACTGGCGATGATAGCGCACCAAAAAGGATTGTACATAAACTAAAGAGTGACGTTAAGGTAAGAAACCTTAATCTTTAAATAAAAAAAATAAAAAAATACATACACTAATATAAGTTTATTGTGAAATATTCTTATTACCGTGCCAGAATTTTGTTGTTGCCGTTATTTATTTAAAAAGCCACAGCTACAGAACACAATTTAATACATTGCTTTATAAACCTTAACATTAGGTATTACATTAGATAATTGCTGCGCAGGATTTATTCTAGATACGGTATATAAAAAAGGAACCCAATACTATAAAGGTTAATTCAATTAATTTGGTTGACAACTATACTTAACAATGAGTCATTTATGAAGTTAATAAATATGTTTTATAGCATGTGAATATAATGTTATTAATGTATGCATAATGTATTTATTTATTTCATGTTAATATAAGCATAACAAATTTTAGGGTATTCGAAATGCAATCAGAAGTAGATCTAGAGCAACTCGTCGTTCTGGCGAATCTTTAGAATTACAAGCACTAGCCGGTGCGGAAAGAGCAGCTGCTAGTGATGGAAAAGTTTTGAGGAGGATGCCAAGAGTGGAAAGTGATGACTCACAACATCATCATCCAGAGGTAAGTGACATCCTAACTTACCTTTTTAGTTATTGGAATCTTATTTATATTTAACATCTATTTTAACTGTAGGATAATAATGGTGAAGCCGCATCCGGTAGCAAAGATGGGGACAAGTGCATATCACCTATTGGAGCTGGCTTACCATTGCTTTCACGGCTAAAATTATTAAAAGAAAAACAGGTAAATTATTCCACATAGTATCTATTTAATTTGAAATAAATATGTGAACATTTTAGTAACACACTCTTTTTTATATAGGATCGTGAAGAAAAAGTTGCTAAGCAAAGACACTCAACTTCGTCGATTGTACTATTACCACCAGCCCAACCAACACCATCAACTAGTTCGGCACCAGATAAAGAGCCAGAAGTTATAGGAGCTGGACTACCCCTCTTACAAAGGCTACTACTACTCAAAGCCAAAGAAGAAAGAGAAAAAAACCAGCTCACCCTAACAAATAGTAATCAGCCTTCTAGCTCTGATACTATAAGTCCAAGTTCTATAAAAAGTCCTCTTAGCCCAACTATCAAAACACATAGCCCAATAAGAAAAGGATCAGAATCTAGCAGTCCTGGAAAACTTCAAAGTCCCACTACTAAAACATCTAGAAAAAATTCATCAGGATCTAGTGATGGAACTTCTCGTCCCAAAGTTAGCTTTAAGGACAAAATACTTCAAGTACAAAGTGATGGTACCGCTGTTTGTCAACCGCTTAACAAAGATGTTAGTGAGAAACCCGCAGCAGTCGTAGAACCCACCCCGAAAACGGAAAGTAACCTTATTTCAATTCCTCATTCAGTTGTAAGTAAGATTAAATCCCCAGCTAAAGCCATGGGCTCAACATTCCGTGATAAATTAAAACTACTTCAAAGTGGAGGTGCACCAAAAGAAATTGAAAATTCACAATTAGAGAAAATTAAACCACCCATAGTAGATAAATCTTCAGCAGAAATAATACCACTACAAACAACAGAATCAAAAGAAGATATAAAAAGCAAAAAACCTTGGTCAAAACTTAAAAAAGCCGCAATTTTAGGGGAATCTAAAAGTCAAAGCAAATTAAGCATAGATGAAAAGAAAGATAATGCAGTAAAGGATAGTGTAGAAGAAAGTAAAATTGATCCGATTGTAAATATTAGTGTGCCTATAGTTACTACTGCAGAGCTTGTTAAGATAGACAATAATAATCAAGAAAATGCTAGTGATAATGTTAAGCATGATAAGCCCAAGATTTGCTTAACAGGCCCTTTGGAACCCGTCCAAGAGAAGTCTTTAGATTTATTAACTTTATCACCAAAGAATAATTTAACAAAAACAATTGAATCTAAATCTATTGTGAGTGGAATGTTACTACCAAGAGTGAAAAAATATAGATCTATCGATGATCTGTCACCAGAATATGGTGGTTTGCCTTTCGTGAAGAAACTTAAAATTTTGAATGAAAGGCAAAAATTAGCGGAATTAGAAAAAGTTGTTAAATTTCGCAGTTCAAGTTTAGACTATACTAGTTCATCTGAAGATCTTTTGTGTGACACGTTAACTAGAAGTCATTCGGAAGGTAGTACTATGGATAAAAGAAAATTTAAACGGAAATCAATAGACTCAATTGGAAGCCATGAATCAAATGAGACCCTTGAAAGACGAACGTTAAAGTCTATTTTAAAGAAATTATCAGAAGATATCACTCCATCAGAAAGTCCAGAAAGAAGCAATGAATTGCGTAGATTAATTCGAGCGCCCACATTAGAAGGATATGCCGCGAGACATTCAAAGTTCGCCAAAAGTGTAACTTTTCATCGGCATACCTTACCGTCCCCCCCAGGGAGTGCTACCGCTGATGCAAAATGTGATATTTTCAAAATGCCTGAAGGCGAAAGTAAACCTGTATCTCAAGTTACTCCTTCTGCAACTGTAGATCCCGACCAAGACAGCGTTTTTTTGCCATGTGAACCTCCAAAATCTGACAACGATAGTGTAGTCAGCGCTCAAGCATATAGTTTAAATATCAAATCTGAATATAACATACAGCAAAACTTAGATCCAATTTACGACTTCAAGACGTTGAGGCCTGAAGAAATCAAAGTGCCTTCAGAAAAACCTAAACTTACAATAATATCAGCAGTGGCAAATCAAAGAAAATTATTACGAGGTAAATTTTTATGATATTCATGTTTTATACATTCCAGCTTTTTTTAAAGAATTAATGAATACAAACTTTCAGGCTCACTTGAAGAACAAGAATATTTTGGTGAAGTATTATTAGGCATCAAACAAGTTATACAAGGACATTTGCATGACGTTCAAGGCAAATTTCAAGAAAGGTGAGTTCTTCATCCTTACATATGTGAAACGAGCTGTATTTTTTTTATTTAAATTCTTTCATGCACAGCTCATAACAATTTCTTATCCATGCTTAATATTTTTACAGATTTAATAGTTTAGAAAACGAAGTTAGAAAGCGTGACGAAATAATTACTCAATTACAAAAACGAATTCAAGAGTTAGAAAAATTAGGTTTATCAGGGTCTGCTCAAGTAATAAACCCGGCTGATGAAGTTGAGCAACCGCTAGCAACAGAGTTCGGCAATATAGAAAATATAGTACTTTCGAAGAATGGTAGTTCTGGCAGTGATGAGATATCTGGTATTGAAGAAGGATTTATGGTATGTATTTGCTATATAAAAAAAGAAAATTAATTTCAAGTATTTATGTTCCGTGCAATGAACCGATGGTCCCGCTTGATACGGCCACTACTTTCACCCACCAATCCGTATTGGGTCAGCGTGGTGATGTTAGGTGGTTTCTCATGTAGGAAATCGTCTGCCGAGCAGTGAGACATGATAATATTTAAAAAACAAATTCATTATTGAAATAACCACATACGATCAATTTTCCTTACACAGAGAGGGGATTCCTTAGATACCGTTTTCGCTACGTCTCCACCAATAACCAGTGTAGAAGAAAACGAAGAAGAAATCGACAAGCCAGAAGTTAAACAAACTGAAACAATAGCACCCGAAGAGTTGACAGACGACAAATTATCAGAAATGACAGGTGGAATAGAATTAGGAAAACTTACGTACACAGAATTACAGAGTTTAGCAGAATCATTATCCAGCAGGCCTGATAAATCATCTTCTAGTAAAGATGATTGGACGGTCAGCAAATCAAAAAGATTGGACTTAAATCTTGATGGGAAGGCTGGCACATATTCGCGGAAACGTGCTGCGAAATTGAGACAAAGGAAGTCATGGGAAGATCAAAGTGATCAGGAGAGTATGGAGATGCAGGATCTCACGAGGTATGTAAGCAATCGCTGATAAAGGAAATATACACATAAAGGTAATATGTAATAAAAACATGAATAGCTATGTAACTGCCGGTAATAATGTACTACCATCTTTTTTAGTCCCTAGTTTTCTTTCTTTTTATAGGGTTTAGTAAAATAAAAGAAAATAAAACCTTAATAGTAAAAGTGGATTCAAAATTTATATTCTCATTATATTAACATAAGTATTGTGTATTCATAACTCTACAACTTCCATTATCTTGGTACTTACCAATGTAAAAAGAAATAAAAACCAAGAAAAATATTCTAACTCACTGTCTAAAGAAATTGTTTGAGTTATTTTATAATTTTGCTAAAAATAATCCCCCACTTTTACGTATGCACAGACGTGTTCTTCGAATAAATTCGCTACGTGTCACCTTCATTCATTAGAAAAAAGAAAAATGCCAGGTGCGCGCAGATAACTAAATGCGATTAAAATTACTTTCATAAGTGTTAAGTATTTTCTTTGGTTCCGTATTACATATAGTTCATTTCTGGTCGTATCTTTATATTAAGTTATTTATATATTATCATTATTTTTATTTTTATTAATTTCCATGCATCAGATGCAATTATTTTTAATACCTATTATCTATATTGTCAATATTAGCAATGTGGTCCATCTAGGTCTTATGTTTTAACATCGCCACAATCCGTACAATAATCATATAAGATACTTCATTCTCAAGTGACGTAACTAAGTTAACAAACAATTTTGTGCAGGCCCATGTCCCCACAAACGGCATCTGAAGATCGTTCTCTCCTCAGTCCAGAGCACTCGAGTCTCCGCAGCAGCAGGCGTGGCCTCCATCCGTTCCACTTCTTCGGCACCCACCTAGACACCACCAAGTCGAAAATTAAGAAGACACTTTCGGTGGATACTGGGATGCACCATACTGGAAGAAATGATAAAAGTTAGTCATCAGTATGTTGTAGGTTAATTACTATTATTCTTTAAAGATGACACCTTCACGGGCGAAAATCGCCATCATAAATTATTATCTATCATGCTTACTTAAACGGTTATTATATTTATTAAGCGCAATATATAAGTAATTCAAAACTATCTGCGTGTTGAGTTATTTCCACATTTGCCTTTTCTCGCATTTGGTCTGTAGTGATGGCTAAATTTTAATCAGACTAGTGGTTATTATATCATTAGTTTTCAATACCTCTGAATGTATTTTGACAGAACCTAGCCGGCAAAGGCAACAACGCAAGTTCAGCCTGGGTTCCTTCTTTGGATACCACCGCAACACTCACAAGCCCGCCTCCAACTGCAACGATGTTGTGCTAGACATGGGCAGCGACTATAGTTGGAGCGACACGTTAGTTTCAATATTATTGACAAATCATGCTAACAAATTTATATTTCTTTTGCTTTTTTATGTGTTTAATAAAGCAAGTTTAACGAAATCGTAAAGTTTTTCTTATTCCAGGAATTCGACTTCTTCTAGCAGTGACTCTGAATCCCTTCCGCGAACGCCGATGTTTGAGGAGTTCGTGGAAAACAACTTTAGGCGAGGTCGTGCTAGCAGCTCAAGCCATGGTAGCGTTTCTCCAATCCGAGGTAAATATATAATTAATATTAACCGAAAGGATGAAGAATAATGAATATATATCAAAAGGGGAAAATATTTTCTAATTGTGCCCTCATATCAAAAATTGAAATCATTACATACAAAAGTGGGCTACCACTATAATTTTCCCCAAAAAATGTAATTTATATGTACGAATTTCAGGTAGTGGAGGTGACTGGGAAGTAATGATGTTAGCTGATGAACTAGAAAAGCGAGAACGTGAAAAGGAGAGAGAAGAAGCCCGTAGACATCACTATCCTACAACCCTGAGAGATTTAGAAGAAGTAAGTGTGTTAGATGCCATCTAACACAACCTAAAGATGTTTAGATTAGTAACTTGGCAACTTTAACAAAAAAATTTATAAATACCCCATTCATAAAAAAGTTAAAGAAAGAATAATATTGTATTTTAGCTATTGTTTGATTTGTTTTAATGTATACAATATTAAATTTTCTTCTAGGAATCCGACACTCCTCAACGAGATGATAGTCCAGATGAGTTCTCCAATATCGAAGACTCCAACTCTTCGTCTACAACGCATCTACTTTCGCAGTCCACCAGCGAGCCCTCACAGAAGTCTCTTGAGACCTCCTTTACGGAGACTAGTGGAGGGAGGGACGCTAGACCACAGAGAGTAGGGTCGTTGGTAGAACAGGTAAAAATGACGGTCAATTAAATAATAATTAAAAGATAAGAATTGAAAGTATTCAGACTTTTCAGTATTGGCTCGTCTAGTTGAGAAACTCGTGAGGCGCGTGGGAATAGCTGGAGAGGTGGGTGTATCGTCTTATCTCGAAAAATCCAATCAGTTGGGCGCTCAAATTTCGAATGAAAAATATAATTCTCTAACTTTTTATAAATACATATGTAATATTCTATGATAATGTCTTATATTGGGCCAGTGGATAGTATAATGGCCCAAAAATCTCATATGTTTTTCCCATGTAAGAAGGCTCGTGCCAAGCAGTCGGATGATACATGTCGGATGATAAACTGTTGACGATACGACGGTGAAGATGTCTCAATTTTAAATTTGATAGTACTTTTTCTTTTCAGTCGAGATCAAATGTATCTCTCAGGCAATCACGAGGCTTGATTCTCCGAGCGGCTAGCCTCGACCGTGAAACAACATCCACCCACACGCAGACACGTAGATTTGGCTCCCTCAAGAGTTCTAGCACAGATTCGCACAAGAGACTCTGATCCGTTAGCAAAAACGGACCGGAGTTAAGGTCCGATAGTCTGAGTATTGATTGTGAACATGATTGTAAGTTAAACAATAAGCAAAGAACAGAGAGTACGGTTGAAAGTGTGAAAGAGACTAATGTATGTGTTGAAAGTTGGAATAGTTCACAAGGAAAAAAACTTACTAAAATAGAAAGTAGTACTCAAAATGACGGTCACGTTGAAGCTCAAAGTAAGATTAAAAGTGATATTGGTCGATGTCCTGTTATTAAATTTAAGAAAGAATTTAGAAACGTTCAGAGGGAAGGACAAACTAAAATAAACAACATCAAATCTAAAGAAGAACGTACAGCTCATATCAATAGAGAGAAAGAGATCAAATCTATGGAACCAAAACAATCTAACACTGATCACAAAACAGTTATCGTTGACGAAGAGGACAAAGAATGTGTTAACGAAATAATAGCTGACACAAGTGTTATTCCTACAAATTCCAATAGTGAAAAAAAACTAAACTCTCGATCGAGATTAAGTGTAATCATCGAAGAAGAAAATGAAGATGCTAGAGAGACAAGGGTTGTGGAAAACGAACGAGAGAACGCTGTTAGCTACCAACCTATTGTAGGCGGTCAATTATTGGTAGTAATCATTTTATTTTACGTAGACATGGAGTATTTAATATTCTTATTTGTAGAATAGCGATTAAGGTGAAAGAATTTAGATTTTCCGTTTAATTGTATTGAAAATTGAGATACTCCCCAGATCAAGTATACTACAATATTGAAATTTTAAGTATCTCTTAAAAAACGTATTCATTTGAACTATTAACTAAAGATGTTACACTAAATAATATGTAAATAAAAATAACTTTATCAATAGCTACTTTTAACGAAGAAAACTTAATTAAAGGGACAAGATAATACAGTGTCAAATCTTGTAAAGGATTTTAAAATGATATTAAGTCATGATACCATTTTTTCAAATTATTGATTACTCATTAAAATTGAGTATTTTTGGCCACGAAGAAGTTAAACTTCTTAAAATGTTAATTACAATTAAAATCAATTTTATTTATGTAAGTAAATGGAAGGTAAATATAAATTTTACAACCAATTTAACTTTCCTATATTGAGTTAAGTGCTACGATAGATAATAAACGACGATAATAAACGAATGTTAAAGGCAAAGCGTTGAGCCACTGCGTAAAAAACCAATGGCGAAAGTTATCACTGTTGCTAGTACAAACTGACATATTACAGCAATAAACAGTGGATATTCTAATATGGCAGCATTCGGTCGTTCACATCAAATTTTTATTGTTATGTCAAACATCAAACACCATCTGTGTTTTTGTTTGTATCTTTATTGTCCTCTTATTCAAATAAATGACGTTTATCTGTAGGTGAGACATCTTTAACTGTAATCGTATTTTTTCCTACGTTAAGGTCCTCTGTGGTTTGACATTAGTTTAGGTCATTTTTAACGTTTAAAACAGCCCGCCCTTAGTAGATCACTTTTTCATCAGTGTTGATAACACTGTCAGTGTCAATTTGTAGATTATTCATTATAATTTATATCCAAGTAAACGGCGACCTTTCTAAATCATCATACAATTTATTTTAAATATTTTACCTGTCAATCCGTGTAGTCTCGACCCAATTACATTAGATCCTGGTATTTTATCGGGGTGACTCATCATGGTCAGCTGAGAACAAAACCTCCAAAAGATGGCGTGAGTTTTTCATTTCGATTGATTTAAATTTGCTTGGAGGTCATGTAGATGCATTACCAACCTGCAGCGAAATAAAATTATTTTTCTGTTTAAATTGTTTTCTATTTAAATACTTACTCTAGTGGTCTTACATCTTTAAAATAATAGATTAGGTATAGGTTGTTGTTATTTCATTTATGTACGATTTTGATCCAAGTCGAAAAAGATCTTAATTGAGAGAAGCTAAGTGAAGTTTAAGTTGAAAGAATAACTGGTCATTCTGAAAATATTGTTTACACTTGATGAGAGAGAAAACACTAAATAGTTTGAAAAAATATGTACTGCGTATGATACAATTTTGTCAAAATTAGTAAAGTATAGAGTTGCCAGCAAGTTATGACGTCATGGACAAAAATATTACTCCATTTCAATGTCTTAGTGTATTGTTTACTAAAAATAAGCAAGAAAATTAAAATCTTTTTTAAAAATATCTTATCGAAAACCGTGAAAATAATTTATTATTCGTAATTCTAATACCCACCAACCCACACTAGACCAACGTCGTAGTGTGACCAAATTAGTTTATTGGCTGTTGAAGATGAATATATAAATATATATAATAATAACACATAAATACGATGTATGTTAACTTTACTTCGTGGCATGACGTTAGTCAGTAATGCGGTAATATCAATTCTTATTTTGACTTTATAGTACTTACAACTATTTAATATGAAAAATTTGTTGATTTTAATTCTTAGCCATAAAACAGTTCCTTATGTGATATATTTTTATTAATTCTAGAGAATAAGACAACTTGTTAATCATTTAAGATTGATTGTACCTATCGTTTTCCATAATTGTCCATAATTTTAATTATTTATTGATCTAAAGTTGCTCTATGTGTATTTTGATAAGTATGTAGGTAGCTTTAATTTAAATGGGTATGATTTAATTCATTAAAATTAAAGGAAATTGGTAGTTTTCCCTTCCATAGCGTTGAAATAAATTAGGGGCTTACACTATATTACAGCAACCTCTTACGACTTTCTTGATTACATTGTTAAATTGAATTTCTTCTGAGAACTGTGTATATTATAAAAGATCTATTTATCATATAAATCCTATATATAAATATATATATATATTTTTTTTTAATTAACAACAAATAAATGAAATATATTCGTTTTGAACTATATGTGAAAGCATAAGATATATTGAGACATACAACAGTCAGTCATTTACTTTATTAAATGGTTTATAATTTTTTTTATTTTACAATACTTAAACCTGCTATGTTGTACAACCCAGACATAATTAAATTTAACTTTCTCAGGGTTACCGGAAGTATAAATATCGCGACTTCAACTTGATTTTTAATGGATTTGTTTAACTGGGCATTTATTTTATTATATTGTACAAATATTTTAAATTGAAACACCAAATAGTGTACATATGTAATTACCTACCATTAATTTAGTATTTTATTTATGGTATAGGGTACGTAATTGTTACTATAAGCTATATGTCATAGAAATGATTAAATGTGTTGACAGATATAAGTGAGAAAAAATCTTCAACGTAACATCATTGGGAATAAGTACCCAATACACTTTATCTAAATAAATATTCCATATCGTCAGACAAAAATTACCTTCTCACAAAATTTTGAGATATTATCGTCTAAAATCTATATTTAAAGCAAAAATATTAGAATGTTTTAAAAAATAAAAGATAAAAGAGATAGGTAACTAGGTAGGTATTTATATGAAAATGAATAATAATTACTGTCCATTTTATTTAAATAAAAATTAGTGCCAAAATCATAAATAAATAACATTACTATTATGTAGAAAATTTTCGAACTCTATTAGAGGTTATTGAATCAATATCTCGATAAAGTATTAAAAACATGTAATTAAAATTTTTATAAGTCGTTACCTAAGTATGAGATCCATGAATCCTAAAATTACGCTAGTGAGATATTTTAAGAAATTAGCATAGTTTTAGGTACCTATCTAAACGGTTACACTTTTAGCTATTTTATAAAGAAATGCCTAGACTTTCCTATCTCCAGAGAAATACATTTGAAAAGAAATATAATTTCCAAGAGATAGGAGCTATATTAAAATTATAACATATTTTGTATATCAACCATATTTTATTAATTTAATTTCTTTAAAATCTACTTCCAACTACGATCAGCAACGAGAATCGGTTATAATATTCAAAATTACAAACTACTATCATTCATCATGATCATTTTATTAATTAATTAATTAATTGCCTCTTTCTAGTCAAATATTAGTATGAAAATATATTTTATTATTTGCCTCGATTATTCGCGTTATTAACTTGTTATTTCATGTAATATTTTATATAGATTTCCAATATTATAAACTTCAGTGTTTAGTGATTTGTTACTGCCCCTACCTACCTTAAAATATTTATTTGCGACATTTTTACCATCATTGGTATGTATATAAACTCTTTTTAGTGACGGCACATTAATAGGTAAATTTTTTCAAACTTATTTTATGTTGTTTTAAAAGTTATTTTTAAAGTGACTTTTTAAATTATGATGAATAACAATTTCAATATTAAAATAGTACCATACCACCATATGAAACCGAATTTGTATAAACTACCTTATATAATCCGAAATATCTGGGTACAATTTTAAATTAAATTTTATAATGTAGCTTGTACTGCTACCAATATAATAAATGTTTTCTAGCACAATATAAATGAATAGGTAATGTATGATTTCAAAATACATCTTAGTATTTAATGAAGCCCAACTAATGTAAGGCATGATATTATAGATTAATGTATTAATACGGAGCACTTTAGTGAGATAGATACCTACTTACTATGAGAAACATTATTTTTAATTGATAATTAGATTTAGGTGTGGAGCTCATGGATATCTTGAGAAGACAGAGATTAAACTTTAAACTGAATTTACTGTTTAATTTGAAAACTTACCCTTACCCATTCTTAAATTAGATAACTAATTAACATATTCTAGATGGCATGAATTCCTATTGCAAATATGGCAACCGGATATAAAAGAGATAGTCAAATCTAAAGAAATTGATTATTCATGAATATTTTTTAAAGTAATTTGTGCTTCATCATTTACAGCCTATATATGTCCTGGTCGGCTGGGCACAGACCTTACATAAGAGATGGCTAGCAAGTGGAGTGGTCAGTACCCTTGTCTATTTAGCCTGAGGTCCTGGGTTCGAATCTCCATTGGGGCAGATATTTGTATAATGAATACGAATGTTTTATTTATTTTAGTGTAATCCATAACACAAGGTCTTAATGATGCTTACTTTGGGACAGATAATAGGTGCGAGTATGAGAAATATTATTATTAAAAAATATAAAATACATGTGGAGTTGGTTCATAATACCACCACGCTCGCGCAATGCGTCTTGATTTGCGATTGGTCGATGCGAAACTCAAAATCATATGTGTAATCAATGTTTAGAAAGTGCTTAATGAATTTTGCTTCATTTTGAATACGTGAATTAATGTAGTCATAATATAACTTTTTTTTACAAAATATTAGGTTAAATCACATACATCATATTTTGCTTGAAATATTAACTGAATAAATATTTATTAGGCTCTATAAGTATTTGGACTTTGTGCCCAATATTTTAAAATATTAAACCCGGACGATGGTCATATACTTCTATATCTTCGCTTCTCAAATATTGATCAAATTCATCCATATAAATCATACAATTTATGTTAATTTAGTGTATAAAGATGAACATCAGGAAAGAAAATAATTGTCTCTATAGGTTATAAGGCTCTTTGCCTGCCCTAATAAAAAACTAACAAAACAAACGTCAATGTCAAAAGTCAATAGTCCAAAATCAATGGATGTAATGGACCAATATTGACTGCTGACAATTGTTTTGTGGAAAAATACTCAACGCTAGGATCGTAGATTTAAATATTTACAAAAACATTTTAAGCCTTGATTTTGTTAATTATAACAAAGAAGTTTAATATCGGTAATCTAATCAAATAAAACTTGTTATGTCGACTCTAACTTAACTTCATTGTGTTGTCAGTTCTAAAGATGTCGCCTCGTAAACAACCTTTTAGTTTGTTTAAAATATGCATTAAAAATTGCATAGATTTAATTAATTCTGCTTGTTATGTTATTGAAAAGAGTTGTCCTGAAAATATGTTTCATGAATGTGAGAGGCAGGCCTTCGAGTTAAAGTGTCATCTGATGTCTATGCTTCCAGTCAGGTAAAGTAAAAATATACTGTCAGGAAATACTTACAACCTCAGCGTTTATTTTTAAATTTATTTACTATTATAAAAGTATTAAATGTTTTCTAAGCATTAAAAATTGTGGCTGTTTTCATGTAAATAGAAAAAATAGATCTTTGATTCTTGGTATAACAAAGGTAATATATATAACATTTGTTTTTTTTATTAAGGATCGAATAATTTAAAGTACTTAAGATCAATTCATTTTCATTATTTCATCCCAAATTTAACCACTGAAATGTTTTATACCAATAATAATCATAAACTCCTGACTACACATGTCGAGTATGTCATACTTAAGATCAATTCAGTTTCATTTTTCATCTCAAATTTAACCACTTAAATGTTTTATACCAATCATAATCATGAACTCCTGATTACACATGTTGAGAATGCAATAAATGGTAACAATTACTATTTTAGTGTATAAATGAATATTATTATAACATATTTGTTTTAATTTTTCAGGTTATTTGATGTCCTCTGTTCGGAAAGAACATGCTGCCAATACCGTGGTGACCCTCGCATTCAGCTTCAAGTATTAACCCACCCTAACATGACAGTCTTCCGTAAATGTGATCTTGACAATGGCATACCACAGCGGTTCTGGATCGAGACCCTTTCAAACTTTAGCCGTTTAGTTGTCCTTGATCTCAAATTTATTTGCACTGATGAAATTTTACAAATCATTGGAGTAAGTTGTCCTTTACTCGAAGAAATCAACATTGTTTCGAGAGTCGATATCTGCAAATCCCTCTTCAATGCATCTGTACTAATCAGAAATGTCTCAGATACTGGTCTTTGCTCAATCGCCAATTTAAAACATTTAAGGGTACTGGCAATGGATCCACCTAGGAATGAAAGAGCAAATCGTGTTGGTCGGTGTGTGTCCCAAGCTGGTATTATTATGTTAGTCAGTGAGCTTCCTTACTTAGAAGAGTTGAGAATCGAATCCTGTGATATTGGTTCAACTTTGATTGGCACCATTGTTGACATTGGTCCTTTGAGTTTAAGAAAAATAAACTGTCATTTCGCTTCAGGAGATGGCATCAAGAAATTGATAAAAATTTGCCCATTTTTAAGGGAATTGTCTGTCACACATTTATCAGAACATAATAAGGATACAATTTTGGAGCAGGTTTCATTGAGTGACCTTAGACTAAATCGATTAGATTTGTCATTCTTCTCATTCACAGATTCAATGCAACAACTTTTAACAGTCAAAGGCAGTTATTTAACCCATTTTTCTCTTTGGGAAATAGATCATTCTTTGACACTAGATGCTGTCCTGTCTATAGGAAATTGTTGTCCAAACCTGAATTCTTTGTGTCTAATGACTCAATCCAAATGTTTTGTAATACCTAGGTTCTTTAAGAGACCACCAAAGATTTTCTCTGAACTGAGAAGTTTGACTATAGGCAATGAAAACTTCAACATTGATCAAATATTAACTTTTTTCCTCGATTGTACACAAAATTTAGAAAAGTTAGTGTTAAAATATCAGACGAAAAGGAATTTAGATGAGACTTTGTTATATTTGTTACACAAAGGTAGTTTTAGAAATGTGTATCATTTATGGCTGGACTGTACTTTGGAAGTTTCGAAAGAAGTAGTGAAACATGTAATTAAAATATGTGAAAAATTACAAATGTTCACAGTAGACTTCACTGAGGAGATGTCTGATGTTCATAAATATATAAGTGAGAATAATTTGGACTTGAAGTTAGGTAGCTACTAACCCAATTTATTTGTATTTATTGTAGCCTAAGTATTTAGAAATAAATATTTTATCATTTTTTACCAATTGCATTTTATTTAAAAAGTTTACCAGAATGCTTTTGACTACATCTCGGTTCCTTCTTTAAGGTTTAGGCTTGAATATTATATTCATTTGTTTATTGAAATTTATACTACAACTAGTTCTAACTGTCACATCTGATTGTATTTTGAAAGGTCTCTCGTCACTGCTATGAATAATTTGGTAAACCTCAAGTGTGAAAAAGAGGCTCTAAACTCCAACACCTTCTTTTTATTCACATGCAAACGAGATATATATAATTCGTGAGGTGATTATCGTATCGTATTACCTTTCAAGGTTTATTTTATAAGATTTTGTATAAGTTCAGAAAATCAACCCTAACGACACGATCATTGAGCAGGGCTCATGAAAACATAGGCAAATAATAATCATTAAATTTCTTCTAATGATACCATTTAGTACAATACGATTCCACCTTTCCGAACCTTTCACATATTTTCGTTCATACCTTTTTGAACAATCATTTTAATGCCACTATTTTACTTGACTGTGACAACAATAAAAACTAAGAAATACAAAAGATAAATTTATTATTACTCTTACATATATTGGTCTCAAAGTAATTTGAAGAAAAAAGCATCATTATTAATAATTATAAGTTTAACATTAAATAGCCAATATCTAGATGAAGAACATTGGGTGGGTTCTGAAGGTACACACTCCAAAGCTCAAGTTCAGTATATCACTTTCTCTCTATATGAAAAGAAAAAGTATAAAAAAAATATGAAACTGTCAAATGAATTATGACAGCTTTAAATAAATCATAGACAATTTAAGATAGCTTTTAAGAATGATAATAATAGTCTCCTTAAAAGAATATTTGATTCATTCGACTTGGATTTCGTTTGTGGATGAGAGGTCCACAGTTACATAGGTGCATTAGGGTTTCATACTCCTGTTGACAGTACGTACTTAAATCAGTTTCTTAATCTCATATTGAATAACTGTGTTTAGTCTGCAGTGGCCTGTCAGAGTTCTTATCAATGGTCCTGATGAGTTTATCGGATCTTCAGTATGTTTGCCTCAGAAACCTAGTTTAGAGACTAAGACGGTTCAGGGCTCGAGTATCTGCATTACACCATTGCCTATGACGCCAGAATTACCAGGAACCCATCTCAGAGTAATTCTGTAGCCGAGTAAGAGTGTATTTTGATATTCTACACAGTCTACTAGTTGGAGAGAATAAGTTTCACTGAACTTTCATTTTAGAGGGATATCTTCAGTCTTACATTAGTTATTGAACTTATCCTAAATTTAAAACTACCATTATTCATTATTTTTACAATATTGATATTTACAGCCCCAATCATAAAGGGCATAGTATATATCTGCACTGTTTCTAATTGTGAGATCTAAATAAAAAATGAGCGGCCTGGACTTATATTTTATAAAAATCTAATTTAACATTTGGTTTAGTTTCAAAACAGGAAACAGTTCTTAATAACTTTCGATTTATTAAAAAAAATGCGTACAGCCAGTTCAAAAATGGCATCTAAGAGCAGGAAAGAGCATTCACATTCCATTGAAAAGGAACTGTTATATAGTGTATAATATAAGCAACATTCAGTCTAAAAAGATCATTTGTAATTTTGATAACTACTGTATATGATACACATAAAACTGATATTCGCTTGCAAAGTTCACATTCTACCAATTATATCTATTGCAACTACAATATTACTTTTCATATTTAACTTCACAATTCGGTACAAACAGCTAAAGAGGTCTCATCTGTTAATGAATATCCTGTGACATATTGTAATTTTAAGTTTCATAAGTAACTATTCAACATGGGAAAATTTTACACCACCCATACCTATCCTATGATCGTGTAACAATATATATCTATCGACCAGCGACTGTGCTACAACATGTAGCTGATGTAGTATTGCATGAAGGGTAAGCGCGCACTACAAACTTTATTCTTTGAGATTTTTTAAATGCGAAATAAATCTTCGCGCTTTTTTCCCAATACTCGGATTGTACTATTTTTTCTTAGTCAACAAAACTTACTATATTTTTCCGCGACTATTTTATTCGTAGTGTGCGCTTAGCCTAAAGGCTCACTTCGATATACACTCATTCCTGTACGCGAAGCACGCACTATGATTAAAATCTTTGTGCTAAAATATCGCTTTTTATTTGTAAACAAAAAAAGTGGTCCGTGCACTGCTAATAAAACACATTTTTACGGCACTTAAAAAATCTCAAGAAACAAAATTCGCAGTGCGTGTTTACCCTTGCCAAGCTCAAATAGTTATTTAATCAGAAATTCAACTCTCATTTTTGACATTCAACTTACATAATAATCCTAATTAATGCTTACAAAAACTCAAGGCCAGCTTGAAATTACAAACTTATTTCTTCTAAATTAATTATATTTTACACAGCCTACTTTATAAATAAACTTATGTACACATACATAATAGACACATTATTACAAATCAATCGTATATTCAGACTGCAGATAATACAATTATAATTTTTGATTTCACATTTGACAAAATATACATAGAACACATTTGTTCAAATATAAGGATAGCATTACGTGATTTTGACGCCATAGCTTACTCCGTCTACACGACGCAAATTCTATCCATTCGAGAACTACACATAATGGACAACTTAACGATTATTATTCTAAAATTACAATGTGATTTATTATCTAATTATACCCAATAAAATATTCCTACAAGTAAATAAACGCATATGATATCATAACATATATCTTGAATAGAAAATAATCTGCCCCTACACACATGATTAGCAGTTGTTACAGTTATAACAGTTGCTTAGCCGTTCTGCAAAACATATCCATTATGGATATACTAGACGACATAAATAAATAAATTGAATATTAAAAATATACCTAAATACATACATACACAAAAAGTGTATACATAAAGTATAAGTAAGTATATACATTGTTAAGACATGGATATGTCTGTTCAACAATTTTAATTTTCATCTCAGAAACCACTGCCTTTACATGGATATGAATCCTGGAGTTCATATTTAGCAGAAGAGGATGTCAGAATCCAAGTAACGTGAATATCTCATGAAATATTAGAATTTATTTTAATTTGCTATCCGAATTAACATCTTCACTCTATAAAGAGTTTCTATCTATCATCATATGTTCAAGTGTTCCCACACCATATACACTTTAATAAATCACATTTTACCAACTTGTAAACAATCCAATACTCAGTGTAAAAATTCCATCACTTTGGTTCCACAAACCACACTTAATCACTCACCCACATAAACTTTTTCTTAAACTTTTTAAATGTCTCATGTCATATGGCCAGTGGGTCGGCCTCACCGTTTGTATGCTATGGTTCCTTATTCTCTATTGGCTGTTCCCTATCGTTATCCTTCTCATCTTCATAGAACTCGTTTTTAGGGTCTACAATTTTGTCTGCTTCTTCCTGTGTCATTTTCATGTCTGGGTCTGGTTCGTCTTTTATTCTGTACTCTTCGGGGAAGAAGTCACCTGTAAATGTTAATGATATTATGCTATAAAATTGATGAATCAATGAAATAAAGTATTAAATTTAGATCTATTCTTAGGCTCGACACCACACAGACGTATAACTCATCCGAAAAGATTCAACAAAAGAAGTATATGGCAAAATTAATAATTGTATCCATAGTTATTTGTCTTACAATGTTTGATAATTTATATAATTGTTGATGATTATTATTTAAATTGATTGATTTTTATTATAAATATTTTTAATAAATTATTCATTATTATATTTATTAAATATTAATTTATCTCCTTAATATACTCATTGTGTGCTACTCCTGCCACATAAATTATATTTTGTATTCATTTGGTGATTACATTATATTTAGCATGTGGTTTGATGTTTGGCACATATTGCAATCTCAATTAACGTAACGAAAGACCCGCGCTGTGACCTCGCAGGTAGCAGCTGATGCTGAGTGGCGACTATTTGATCTGTATTTTGTGACTAGTAAGTAATTTTATTATTCAAATTATATCTTATAACTAATAAATTTAATTTATAATTCATTTATTCAGTCATTTATTTCATATCAAAAATAAACTCTAAACCCTACAATATAAGTTATAAAATGCACAGTTTACCTGGTACATGCGTCATCTGCACTGCAGGTGAGTGTTGACACATCTTCAAGTTGTCATAAACATGCTTCGTTATTGCTTCCAAATACTGTTTGCTGTTCGCGTTGTTTGTACTAAAATTTTAACAGAAGAGCCGTTTTAGGATACTGTTTGGTCAAAATTATAGTAAGAAAACACAGGGATGTTATTGTGTCTGTCGTTATCCACCTCCATCTAAGAGAGACTCACTTATTTCAACATTAGAATATCGGAAAATTTTAACATATCACATGATTTTACTTGAGTATTTATTTGGCTAAGGAATAATATCAATTAACAAAAACACCTTCGTAGATAATACATTATTTGAGAACAAATTTCATTACAAAAAAACTAATGGGCACTTTTCTTTAGAACTTCTAAAGAAGAACAATACCCGTATAGATGATTTTGCGTAGCTCTAACCGTTTACACAGTGTAAGCTCCAAAAATGAAATTTTTTTTCCAGTCTCCAACATTTTTCACTGAAGTTCAGCTCCTATTAGTCGTGGTGTGTTGTTATAGCATATAGCCTACCTCCATAAATGGATTATCTAACAATATTTTTTTTTTAATTTGAGTCCGTAGTTCCTGAGATTACCACATTCAACCCATAAAACAACACCAGCAATAATGAACTTACTTGCTAACGTCAGGGTGGAGTTGGAAGTCAGGCGCGAAAAACTCCAAGTACTCAGTGTACGGAAGCTCATTGGAGATGTTCTCATCCACCAACAGGGATGTCTCGAATGTCCAACAGCGAGCAACATTCCGCAGGGTATAACTGGAAAGGTTTTCTAATATTTACTTGTAAGAAGGCAATGTTATTTTTGTTACAAAACTACTCCAAAATTATATTCGTTGAATGATCAAACTTATGCCTTATTGTACCATTGAAAGATTTTGAATTAACAGAATTTAAACCTTCAAGTCAAAACTATACAAGACCAATTGCAACAAATACTCTACATACTTATTATATATTCATATACAGTATATTATTTATTTATTTATAATTTATTGCACAAAAACGATTGGCGGAATAAATGTCATTTTTTATTTTGCTGGTCTCTCAATCTCAATCTTAGTGACCAAATATTATTCAAAAACAGTTTTCTGTTAAACGAAAAATTGATGGTAAGTAGTTTGTAAGTTTTTCATATAACACTTCTAGTATCTAAATGTTTAATATCAAAAATTAATTACCCTCCCCCACCAACGACCAACGTAGGAACATTGAGGTTCTTGACGAATTTGACGCATTCCCCGTGACCTCGTGTTGATAAAGAAAAGCATCCAAGACGATCGCCCGCCAACGAATCCGCACCGCACTGCAGCACGATAGCAGTTGGACGGTAAAACTCCATAACGTTGGATATCACAGGTTTGAATACCTAAGCAAAAGAGCAAGGAAATTCATAATAAAACAGAGGCATTCAATCAAGATTCATTTCGATACATTTCGATCAAGTTAGTATTGATGTTTTATATGGCACAGCTGATCACCATTGTGATGTTGGTTCCATAAAGTTTTACATTTTGATGGTCTTATTCACCTCCTAAAGTAGAGTTTTACATTCTGTATAAGCTATATAAAGCTTTCATTAACTTTTGCTATTAACATTGCTAGAGCTAGGAGCTATTGCTGTATTATCCAATTGATAACTGCAATGGTTTACCAAGATATGTCCATAATAAAAAAGTATGCACCAAATCTATTTATATGCAAATGTAATAATTCTTACCCTATGACCTTACTCAAAACTCAAACAACAGTTTCAATGCTTTACAAGTCTAACAGTTAAGCAAACACAAGAACTGGCACTCTTAATACACAATTACATAGCAACACATTAGTTTCCTCTGAAATTTGTTTTTCTAAATAGAATTGTCAGTTCTTAAAACTGTATAATTAATAACAAACACTTAAGGTCTATGTCTCTGTCAATCCCGATGTCCATGTCAAGACCATCAGTTTTAGTCAAAAATAATAACAGCCAGCAACACTGTCCAAAGAGTCTATAACACCAATGATTGCAAGATAATTACCTGAACATAGCTTTGATCATCAATACCCTCTTTCAGTGGCACATTAACAGAGTAGTACCTGCCACTCTCAGCACCAATTTCATACATATCCCCTGTGCCAGGGAAGAAATAGTTTCCATACTTATGGAAACTGACTGTCATGACCCTGTCTGTCAAATAGAAGGCTTCTTGCACCCCATCCCCATGGTGTACATCAATATCAATGTATAACACCCTTGGGTGATATTTCAAAAGCTCCAATATTGCTATTACAATGTCATTGACATAACAAAAACCTGAAATTTTCAAAAATAGTATATATAATCAAAAAAGTTGGTTTAAAACTAATACTACTTAGCTTTATAAGCATGGTTCTATTGATTGACAAAATTTGACAGTGGTTTTTTAATATAAATATTAGTAGATTACAACTTGAAATATTAGTTTCAGTACAATTTTAATATAAACTAAGAGAAAGAAACTAAACTTATAGAGGGGATTCAAGCTCAGGTTGTAACAATACTTTTAATCATTTTACACATACCAGAAGGTTCAAATTTCTTAGCATGATGTAGACCACCAGACCAGTTGATGGCAATATCACAAGCATTGTTATTGAGCTTCATGGCACCCTCTAGAGAGGCTCCTGTATACATTGAGCAGAAGTCAAACAATCCTTCAAATACTGGACAGTCATCTCCAACATTATAATGCAACAGGTCCTTGGAATAACCTGAAAAAAATTAAACTATAATATAATAAAATGTTATTTAAATTTTTTAATTTAGTCTAACTAATTCTACTGAGGGTCAAACCCAGGACTCAGCCAAAGTGGCTCACTTTTGTATGTATAATATGTGGTAGTTTATAAGACGGAAACTCCACCATAACAACAATAAATCATTGACTCAGTACAAATATTTAATCTGATAGTAAGTGAAGGTAAGGCTAAATATGGAAGAAAACTGCACTCAGATTCCTCAATCACAAAAGAATGGCTATCTTACCTCCAAATGCTGTTAACATTATTAGAAAAAGCCCTTTTGATTAATAAATGAGCCATTAATGAATTGATCTCATCAATTCTGCTTGCAATAAGCTCCCAACAGATGGTTTTGCTTACGAGGCATATTAAGTGTGTGAATCTAAAAAACTATGTTTCACAAGCAAAACCATCCCGAGAGTATTTATAGTCTCATGATAGTCCTTATCATCAAGGGACATTAGTATAAGATCACAAAAATTAGAGCAGAGTTTACACAAAAATCACTAGTGCTCAAGCCAACTTACTTTGTATATTTTGTGGTGTCACATTTTGTAAGAATTCAATATAATCCTCACTATGGAAACGACACATGTCGTGAGCACTAGCTCTATACGGTTTGTAAATTTGCATCTTTTTGTGAAGACCATAATTCAACACCAGACTATGTGTTACAGCCAATCTATGAGGTTTCATGGGATGCCCCGGTCCATAATGGAAATTACCAACATCGGCATTATAAAAGTAAGCAACCCTGTGTTGACTCATAATGGATATACGAAGACGTATTCTTTTAGAACATAAATAATGCCAAGAACTAAAGCAATAACCACTAAACGCTTGGTAAGTTGAATATCCCCTAGCATGTTTTTGCAGCCATTCTGCTTTCTTTAAAATTTAAATTATGTTCTAATAACACTTTTCAGATAGCAAAACATTGGATTGTCTCTAATAGGTGAACAGTTTACAAATTTACACAAAATAAATTAACTAAAAACCAATCATTGAAGAATGATGACAATCCTTGGATGACAAACCACAGATAAGAAAGAGTATGTCTAAAACAAACACCAACAATTTTTTAATATATTTTTGTAATAGGAAGGCAATGAAAACAATCTGATACAACCATGTTTTACATAAAGTTAGTTCTTCTTTATTGATGACTCTGGGGTACAGGTATAACATATCCCTCTGCCTCATGGAATATTTAACCCCTATATGAGTATTAATATTTCTTTACAATTCAACAAAACAAAGACAAAAAACATGTGATTATCATTTGACACGTAAAAAATTGCGAGTCTTCAGCATATTTGGCTTATTTTTACGTAGACCTAAAACATATCGATTAAAATAAGTCAAAAGTCGATAGATAGTCTCAGTTATTCTATCCTTTTCATATACAATTAGAACAAAAAATGTCACCCTTTTATTCCACTTGAAGTTCTAAAAATAACTTGAAGTGGAATGAAAGAAGTTTAAATGATTGTCATTGTGATTCTACTGAATCACCACCATCGCCTTGTGTTTCGACAGTGAAAGTTTGGTGTTAGTCATAGTGAGTTGTAAGTAGGGCCTTAGACGAGTCGTATTTCGATACTTTTATGCAACACATAATACTAAACTATGATTGTAGATACTACTGAAAATATAAATAGTATTATAATTTTACTTGTGAGCAGCAATATTATCGACACTATTTTATCGATTCTATGTTTTTTTTATATTAAGCTCAGCACATGAGCAGCAACACCACCTGATGATAAGTAGTATAGGAGTCCATATGTTGCCAGCCCAAAAAGTGCTTTTTCACACCTCTTTGAAAGGATCTCATGTTGTATAAAGGAGGGAATACGTGTGCTGGTAAGGAAATCCGCGCTCTAGCTGTGCGACAGAGAAAGGGGTCACAAAATCTCTTAGTGCGCAAAGTAGACGTGGTGAAGGAATGACTCCGTAGACCAGCACGCGTACTCCTGAGTAGGAAAGGAGAGGGAGGGATAAGGTCGAAAAGCTCTTCAGTGCTACTATGTTTTCGATATTCAACTATCGATTGGCAACACTGGTAGTTAGTGACGTATTGAATAACCTATAAATGCAAATATTATTTTTTAGCAATTTTATAGACGTCTTTAACCGAACTGTTGAAAATTTTATAAGATTATAGCTTGTTATTCAAAATTATAGGTAAGCAAAATTTGTACACCTTTTGTAAACCAACTCGAAATAGGGGAAATTTCTGATATTTTAGGTATTAAAGGTAGTAAAAGTTGGACAAGTTTTTATAGCAGCAACAAGTAATATTTAACTATTATATAACCTTTACCATCAGGCAACATTGTTGATTTCTTGATAATTAAACAGAAATTGATAAAGTGCCGGCCGGCCGGCATGTTAATATAAGCAGATTCTTTCTTGACAACTAATTTAATGTATTATTATTGTCTCGTCAGGATCGTTGATAAATGAAAATGTAGTTAATAATTTGCCCATTCCACATATGTTAAAAATACATTTTTCAGAACCATTAATTTACTTATCTTTCCCATTGTTCTCACGATAGGGAAGGATAATAATATATTACTATGAACTACTGTTAAAAAATGCAGTACAAAATTTTATTCAATCAAAAAAATTCATACCTAATTTTAATAAATATTTTAATCATTATTAAAATTCATGAAAATGATTTATTATTCAAATTACAATAATTGTAAGTGTAAATAGATTTTTTTACTTTCCTTCTGAAGTGAAGTTAGAGTTCACTTCAGAAGGAAAGTAAAAAAATAGACTTAGAATAATATTATGATCCTATTTTAATGGCAGAGCTAGTAAAAGTAGGACTGCACCTTTGTCTTACTTCTGCAAGATAAGTTAACATAAATTCTTTCAAACTTTTTTCTATAATTTTTGCAATAACATAATATCAAGTTTTTCATGAATAAAAAATATCATTTTAAAACTTAGTTTATATTGGATGGAATGATTTTGATAAACCATACACAAATTCACTGAAGTGCTGTTAGTTTCATGTCAAGAACATCTTAAATTTGCTGTCATTTATATTTTATTTATTACATACTTGCCAATGTCACTGATTGTGTACATTAGAGAATAAAGGCTATTTTTATTTTATTTATTTTAAAACATCCAAATCTTATTCTGACTGCATACTAAATGTAATGTTTTAAGTTTCTCAAGTTTAGACAGGTTTGCTCACACATTTTGAGTATTATACATAAAAAACTTTTAGTCTGAGGGATGGTTTATTCATTCCTTTCAACTTAGTTCTAAATTCGGAAATTGTAGACATAATAATGGTTATTATTAATTTTCAGTCTTTATCTAAGATTTAGTGGATTATAAATCAAATAGAACTAAAATAAAAAAAATCTTAATTTAGTTTTATTTTCATAGACACATAGTTAATTTTTTTCACATAAAACTCATTTCGTTTTTTTTTCTTCAAAAATTGTATTTAACTATACGAGTCAGTCTTGCACTGTTTGTTTCAGTTAAATTATTTCTAACTGTCCAGATTGTGTAGGACACTTATGTAATCAGGACTGTTCTAACACATATGATGGGATTTGTCATTAAGTTCAAGTACCTAATTTGATAGTGTTGTAATTTTCCATACATACATACATACCTCTTTGTTGAGTTGATAATAATGAGTGGTTTATGAATGCCTTGCTCACGCCCCATCACTGACACCTATGCTAATTACAAACATTTTTAACTAACATGAGTTGTTATTCCCAAAGTAAACTTATGCACAGAAGTGTTATAAAATAATTAAAATGCAATAATTTAGTGACTGATGTACCATGATTATACTTAACAAAATGTATTCAACTGTATTTTTGAGGGTCAGGTATTGTACTGACATAGACCTCCATATTTTGCTACCTATTACTATTTTGTAAAATCCTGCAGCAGTAGATTTTAGTGATACAAGTGTTTCAATTTCAAATACTGCTTTCATTAAATGTGTATGTTGTTTTCGTTTGAGCCAATCGAATTTATGAGACTTAATTTGTTTTTCATGCCTGCTAGTGTACACAATACATTTCTGAATTGACTTGACTTTCGTCTATAACTAAAGTCAGACCTGTCCAAAAGAACATGTCTATATCTTTATGGAATATACTATATTCTCAATTTATGTTCAAAAATAATTCTTTGATGAACACTTTTACTAATAGAAAACTTCTAAAGTAGTTTCACTGTAGATAAAGCTGGGCAAGGGTATAAAAATATTTATCACGATGAACTTTGGGCGTGTAAAAATGGTTTTAGATTTACAGAATACGTGTTTGTCGTCGGCTGTCAAATTGTATGGAAGTGACAGCATTGCTTCTGTTGCGAAGTATTGGAAACGTTTTATATATTCGATTATTCAGCTGAACGCAACTTTAATACTATAATACAATACAGGTTCATAATACAACAATAATATAATTTTTGATGCAAAAACAGTTGTACAATAACTATTATGTAACCACTTTCTTCTGCGTCTGTACATGGGAGTGTTAACTGTTTATATAACACGTCGAACTTCCAGTCTCTTTCAATTTACCATACGAGACTGTCGTGTCACTTCACTGTTTAGAAATTATGCCTTCGACAATTAGGATATTGAGATATGCTATCATTTTGTTAATCGCAGACAGCACTATGGTCAATTTTAGGATACTAGCAAGAGCGATGTCTACGGTGGCGAAGGCTTTTGAAGCGCATCAGGTTGTTCCTGACGTGATCCCGAAGGCTCCGGCTGCGCTGCTCCAAGTAAGATTTTATTTATAATTTTTCCAATAGAAATGAGAAGTCTACTCCTTATTTGCTATACAGAACTTTATCAAAAAGAGCTATAAAACTCATTTTGTAGCAAAAAAATAACAAGCTTTATCTTTTTTTCCCTTAACATTTGGTGTCTTTCTTCAATACAATACCTTGCAGTTGTATCTGTATTGTGAATACCTATCAACATTTCAAACTGAATATAAATACCTATGTGCTCGTAATATACTCAGGAAGGATGCAATTGAATCTGTCAATTTAATCTTGAATTAAATTATCTTTATATGTTTTGCAAGTTGTTTCAACGTTTTGTATATCCAAAAGATAAACGTTAACAAAATTAATGAAATATTGGGTACTGTTAAGATGATTAATTATAAAAAATATTTACCACAGTTGCTCGCCCAAGTTTTCAAGAACGTCATACTCTAGTAGTCATTTTTAATTTCTATAGAACCCTAATTAGTCTGTACTTGATTTGTTAGGATTAGATCTTTAATTCAAATACAAAATAGGCTACAATTTCCAAACGAATAAGGTAACGTGATTTACGATAAATATACAATAATAGACTGGTTTCACTTAAAACCACATTCCGGCCATATACCGTTACATGTATTATGTAACGGTTTATGTATTATGTGAACAAAATGTGAAAAAATAAGCGGTAATTTTAGAGAACGAATTTAATAAGCGTGCATAATTTACACAGAAAACCTTAACAAGATTGCAGAAATAAAATATTTCCAAAAAAAAATAGTTAAAATTGAATTAGAAATAATTTGCTGTTTATCTCGGCTCGATAGAAGCGTAAATTGTGCGTGAACCCAAATGATTTTGTTATATTTATACCATAATCGCTATGTAATCATGCTTTTTTCTGGATGCAATTACAGCTTTGTTATTTTTTTTGTTAATGTGTCGTTTTTATTTAAATATAGTATAAATAGATAGATCAAGGATTTATAAAAGACAGACATTAAATTAAGGAAAAAGTTTACTTCTATTCAATATGATAAAACAAAAAAACTACTTTGGAAATTTGGATCTAAAGTTTGAAAGCAGTCGCGGTTATTTTTTAAGTTATATAAGTTAACTAATAAGCATAGTAACTTTTTAACATGGTACTATAATCTGCCAGAATATGAAATATTCATTAAATCTATATTATAAGATATAAGTATGAAACTGTGCATTGTAAACAGGTGAAGTACCCCAGCGGCGTGGAAGTGAAGGAGGGTAATGAGTTGACACCGACACAGGTGAAGGATGTACCTACCCTGACATGGGACGCCAGTTCTGACCAATTCTACACTGTTGCTATGACTGGTAAGTATCGATTATTATTTCCATGATGAAGCCTCGCGTTTATTTTTGCATTTACATATTGAAAAACCAAAGAGTATGTTACATAATATGTATATATAATATGTATAATGGTACATATTGTTACTTAATACTTTTATATCTATTATAGGTTTTACACAAATTATACGTCAAATATACAGACGCACAACAGAAGAATGACAATTAGTCTACGATAACCTCCTTTATTGAGAAAGAATAAACGGCACGGTTTATTGTGCTGTAGTAATAAATAGTTAAAACACTTTTCTGCTCAAATATACCTTTTGTTGTATGACTGTTGTAATTTGTTAATTGAAAAAGTACCTTAAAAGATATGTTAGTAACAATCAAGGTTCATTGTTGAAAATTGTATTTATAGAAATATCTAGAAAGATTCCATATCAAAGAAACGGTACGGAGACTTTCCTTCACGAATGTTCTCGCTAGGCGTCGGCAGCGGCACGCACGGGTCATCGCGATTATTATAGTGCGCAAAACCACTCAGCCTTATGCATGACCACAAATGCGTTGGAAAAACAATTTTACGTTATATACTTTATATTATGGTACAAATAAAGGCCATTTTAAATCGATAAATCTAATCCCGGTAGGGACAGGTTTGTCTGATTAGTTTCGCTCTAATTTCATTTCTTCCGGAGTTAAGAATGTTGTGAAGGCGTCAGCGTGCGAACCCGCGCCCCGCGTATACTATATCCACTCCTCGGTCGGCAGCGTGCACGGGAGGGCGCTGTCGCTTGCTCATTCGTGCTACATTTCAATTATTAGTTATGTAAAATAAATCTTCAAAGATAAATACATCTTTAAACCAAATCTCGACATAAAACATTTTTTGTCAACAACAAACAGTCACAAAAAATGTTTTCTATCCAACAACAAGTACGGGTGGTGTACCTAAAAAAATATAGAAACCTCTTTACAAACTTCCTGAAAATAAAAAAGAAGGCCTCTTCGTTATTATGTTTTTACCGCCAAAGTAACCACTGAATTATTTACAAGTATTAGATTATTATGTATTGTTAATATTATAATATAGTACCTAATTGTGTTACTTGCTTGGTAGTTTTCACTTTAATTTTTAAAATCGATAATAGGTCGGCAAAGCAGAAAAAGTACTATACGAATATACATTCAGTGATTTTTTTTTATTTGTATAATTATTTTCACGTTATCTAGTCTCTATAAAGCAAGTTTAGATGTGAATGAGCGCGTGAGAAATATATCATTTTCAATTTCTGTCACCTTCAGACCCTGATGCACCGTCTCGTAAAGAGCCTATCTACCGGGAGTGGCACCACTGGCTTGTCGGCAACGTCCCTGGCATTAACATAGCCGGTGGGGAGACGCTCTCGGCGTACGTCGGCTCTGGTCCTCCGCCAGAATCTGGCCTGCATAGATATGTGTTCTTAGTATACAAACAACCTGGCAAGATCAGCTTTGATGAGCCTCGGCTGACAAACACGTAAGGAATTCTTAATTGTATTTTTGTTTAGCTGTAAATTATTATAGTGCAATATTCAGGACAATTATTACGGAATATTCCTTTTAAATTTTTCTTATTCATTTTATTCATTTCCTTTGCCTTTTGATCTAAAGAGATAAACTCTATTCGATTAGATTTAGTGAATGTCTTCAAAATTCTGTGGATTTCTATAATCTATCTACGCATGAACATATTATCAAAAACTTTCATTATTATACATATGAATTACTGTCAAAATTTCACACCTCATAAACAAAACATAAGAATAAGAAATAAACTGATCCTTAGGTAGACTATAAAGAGTTATTTTGATAGATGTTAAAACTGAGGAGGCAATTGTATCGAAATTATTGTTAATGTAGATATTATTGAGATTATCAGAGTATCGTTTAAAACAAAATTTTCCAAAAATGTCTTGATAAATAGTCAACGCCAGTCGCTCAATCATTCATAAAAAAAGCGTGAACCAAGTGAACATACGGTGCAATTTCATCGTCGCAGTCGAGGCCGGTGTCTCCCGCGCTGCTCTTTCTGCGGCGCTGTCATATGTTGCTCATGAACCTCACATTCTAAAGAATAAGGCTTATATTCACGTGCCCAAATAACATTAAGTTTCACTCTTATTACGCTGTAGTTTTCGTGTAGACAACGTTCGTTGAGAATGGGATTGAATTATCCACGCACACGATTTTTTTATCGGACAGAAAAAGATATATATTTGAATCTGAAAAGTAGAATTTATTTTACTGTAGAACAATTGAGTTTCTCATTCGAAAAATGTGGCAGGTCCTTGGAAAGTGACGTTAAATAGAAAAGTTTCCATCCATCCATCCATCGTAAAGTTTTTTTTTTCAAGTATCCTTTTGATACTTATATTTTGAAAGAGCTATATTGAAAATTGACAATTTAATGTTCACAGATCCCAGGATAATCGTCCCAAGTTCTCTATAGCCAAATTTGCCGCCAAATACAACCTTGGTGATCCAATTGCCGGTAATTTCTATCAAGCCGAATACGACGATTATGTGCCCACCCTTTACAAGCAACTTGGAGCATAAACTTCTCAACTGTGTATGTAACGAAGTCCTAATAATTAAACAAGAATAAGGTTAAAAATTTTATAGAAACTGCAACAGTTGTTTTTCAAATTTTAATATAAGCAGATGATAGGCGAAATGCAATAAAATACTATTTTAACTCAAAAATAGTTATATTAAAAATAGTGATAGTATAACCAATTTCGTCAAAACAAATCACAAGCATAGGCCCACAAACGAAGCATTTATTTGTGTGATAATTTTCATTTTCTCGTTTGTGCAAACTGAAAATATTCTAGAAAGTAAGAAAAAAGTGTATTCCAAGAATTAAAAATTTTTAAACAAAAACAAATAGTTTGGTTTTGATTCTGTTAAAATTTAAGTAGTTTTAAAAGTTTATTTAAAGAAATTACCTCATGGCAGGAGCGCAATCACAGGGACAGTTGGGTGCTGTATATTTTTTCTCGTTAATAGTGTTGTAGTATAATTTTTGAAGTGATGATGTGTCATGCCAAAAGGATCGTTATATCGTGCAATATATGTAATACATTTAATTCAACATCTCCATTAATTCATTTGTAGGGTAAGTTCATTTATGTAACATCATCGTATTATTCCATTCTTATTTGCATATCATTTCATCATAATCATTAACATTGAATTTCATTTTGGTAATTTTTCTCGTAAGTCATTAACAAAATGGCGGGGCCTACTATTAGTCGCCAAAAACTCCTCGGGGAAAAGGGATACATTACACCGGTATCTCAGAGCCAGATATAAAGAAATAGTCACATAAAACATGACTGTATGGGCTTCCCTTTGCTTTCCCTATTATAGGGATAATTACACAAAAAAAACCCGGTTATTTTGGCATAATGACGGGGGGCTGTTCGGTGCTATATATTTTATTTCGTACATTGTGTTTTAGTAACATTTTTGTAACGAAATTAATGTCGTTTCATGCCAAAAATCATCGTTATATCGTGCAATATATGAAATACATCATTCGGCGTTCATTAGTGACTTACGTGAGATTATTTCGTGTTTTATCTCCATTCATTCGTTTATAGGGCAAGTTGATTTATTTTTCATAATGATATAATTCCATTCTCATTTGGATTTCATGTCATCGTAATCATTGACATTATATTCTATTTTCGTATCATTTTGTAATAATCACTACCATTGTATTCCATTTTCAAAAAATTTTCGCGTTTGTCATTAACAAAATGACGGGTCTTAGTATTATTCACTGAAAACTCCTTGGGTCAAATTTCTGTCTCCGGGATACCGATGTAATGTATCGCACATTTCACCGGTATCCCGGAGCCAGAAATAATCATATATAACTTGGTTGTATGAGCTGTAGTTTCCTTTGCCTTCCCTATATAGGGAGAATCAAAAAAAAACATTTGCCATTGAACCTGTTCATTGATATTTCATCTGTGTTGTTTGTTTGTTTACAAAATATTTTTTTTAATCCAAGGAGCTGGTTCCTGGAAATAATGAATAGGTTCAGAATATATATTAGACAGAATATTTGATACAATTCAACAGTTAAAAGTTGTTCTATTACGTGTATTCTGTGTCATTTTACTGTAGCAACCGATCAAACGATACTTTTTATTACTTGCACAGACAAGTACAAATAGCCATTTCTCTTCATTTTATAGAAAGAACTATACACCGCTATGAATTCTGTTTCAGACATGCTAAAACAATTGACAATTAACAGTTTTGATATCGGCAGCAAATATTGGGTAAATGTAACTCATATCAATAATCCACACAGTTTTTACGTGCGGCCGACTATGTATGAAACTTATATTAGTAAATTAGAAGCCTACGGGGAACGGCATTTCGCGTCTGACATTAAAGTGAGTCAGATTGTTATTTACAAATCCAAATTGTTGCAGAATTATGTGAGAGGCCAAGTACTATACATTCATAACAACACAGAAAATATCTCATGTGATATCTATGCACTGGACTACGGTTGTTTTGAAAAGAGTGTGTCCCTAAAAAGGATTCATAAGTCACTCTATTCAATTAGTGTACCTCCTTTAGCTACTCATTGCCAGTTGGCAGATTGTAAACCGCCTGGCGATACCTGGAGTATTGATAGTATAGATTGTATGAAACACTTTATAGGAACAGGACATATTGAAATGCTTATACGAGGTAAAAAACCAGAGGTCCTTATTGTTGAATTATACAATTCTCAGCCTGATATATCAACTATGCTTGCTTTAATTGGATGTACAACACTTGGATATGGAGAGAATATTGTTAACCGATTTGAATCGATAGTACCTGAGAAACAATATTTCAAGTATAAACAACTTGCTGTTAGTGATGAGTTGCTTGTTCGTGTTCAGTCAGGAGTCTCGTTGAAGTCATTTTATGTTGCACTTCCTTCTGATTACAGAACTTACTTGAATGATATTCAGGATTTTACAGAATCTTCAAAACTCCAAAAAGTTTTGAGAAATGATGACATTAGAGTTGGCTTACCAATTGGAGTACAAATGGAGACATATCTGAAATACGAAAGAGCAATTGTCAAAGAGATTACAGTTCCTGAGAGCAAAGTAAAAGTGCAATTAGTAGATTGGGGAAAAACAATCGAAGTGCCATATGTAAGATTGAAACCTATCGCAGAGTTTTTTCTCACGAATCCAGCTATAGCTATTTATTGCACAACTCAAGATAGTCAAGCATGGGATATTAGACTTCAGAAGTTTTTATATCCAGGATATGAATTTAAGATGACTGTAGTTGAAATGGGGGATAAATTTGATTCCCCATATGTTGTAAACATAGCACCTATAGTTTGAAAATAGGAACTACATTAAAAATAATGTTTCCTGGGTACTTATGAGTAGTACTAATTTCAGATTTTATTTAAACTCAGTAATTTACAGATGTGGTTCAAAATCACAACTTCTAGTAGTAAGTTTTCTTAACTTGTTAATTAGATTTAAGTTGTTTATTTCAAAGAAATTCTACTTTTGGTCCTACTTTCTGATGATTGCATTCCCTTCTCGTTGAATACCAATTTGTCTAAAACCAAATATTTATGATTGCTCTACTGTTCTAGCAATTATTTATGATTCAATATATTTAAAAATGAGATTAATTGATATTTCCTTTTATGATTAGTGAGAGGAGTTCATACACGAAGATAACTAAAAAAATATATGTTAATCATTTTTTAGTAAATTTATGTACTTGGAATGAATATTCAAGATAATTTATAAGTTGGTACCACTCCCTTTATAAATCAGTTATTAAATTGATGTACAGAGATAGGGATGTAAAAGGGCTTGATTTTTTAATATCCATTATTGACATATTTGAAATTTTTTGTTAAATATTATTAATGTGTATAACCAAAACGGCTGGACCGATTTTAATGGATTATTTTCTTTATGTATAGCTATAAATTATTTATAAACATTTTCACTAACTTCAGGTGAAAATGTATTTTACTAGACCCATTCCATACACAAACAGCCTTAAAGTTTTAATATAGTGTCAGGATTGCATCTACAAATAACAAGCAATGGATTCTTACAGTGTCAAATTTGACAAGTTGCTATTATTGTCTAGCTTTGAATAAATTGCTATAACTTTCATATGATATTTATCATATGATATCCAATGTCGCTAAACTGTTTATCAATGTGACGTTTCGCTTTAATACGTAATAGTAATGATTTTAAAGACGAAAGCTATCGCGATATATACGAAGATACACAATTAGAGAAATGTCCCTGGTCTCTATTCTGTTTGCGAAAAGTATTAGTAGTTAGCTAGTACTGTGATAGGATGGGCAGCCATTATAGTTTGAGACATGCTTTAAAAGCAGATACATTTTGCTTGAAGCATCTACATATACTTTACTATTATTGCACTAAGGCCCGTTCGCAGCAAAATTCTTACAATCTAGATTCAGTTCTAGACTTCACATAAGGTTTGGTAGACTTAATCTAGATTGGATAATTCCAGCAAGTGGGCTTTAGTATTCGATATTCCAGCTTAATTAGTAATGAACAAAGAAAAAAGTGTTGACCGATACATTCCTCACAGTGTGATTGGGCGTGTATTTGTAGGTTTTACTAAATCAACCTGTAGGCTATATTACCCTACCTAGTAAATTCTTTCGGCAGTCAGACATAGATGTGTACTTTTAATTTTATCATTATGACTATAAATTAAGACTGAACTTTTATGACAAAACTGTTTTCAATGTTTGACATAATTTAATACCAATGTATAACAATATACCTATTATAAATATTTAAGTTAAGTATATATAACTATTTATACCAGTAATTTCTGTTATTGACTTCGCCCCGATAACGTTGCCCGACCCGCCAAATATTTTTCCATGGTCTTAACGGATATAACAACTAGTCGTGCAAAATGTCTGTGCACTAGTTTTTGTATAATCTAAGCCCTAAGCTAAATGCATGCATATGTATTGTTTAACATACATATCTTGATTAGATTATAGATTGCTAATTAGCAATTAGGCCGCCTATTGTATGTTCACGTTTTCTTGTAGTGTTGTTGTGTTTTTATAATTTATGTGCAATGAAGAATGTGTATTGTATAGCTTATTTTCTTATGTTATGTATTAGCGGGCGGGTCATGTTGTGGGTAGTTTATCCTCGCCATAAGTGGTGATTTAGTTGTAGTTGTGTATCTCTCAGTTCTAGTTGTATGCTTTCACAGTTCATATTTTATAATATATTGACTATGTTGTATCCCTTCATTTACCAGAACAGTACCCCTAATGTGAGTTTCAATCGTATCGAGAAGTTTCGATGATGGTTATGTTAACCTGGTCATCGCATATATCAAAAGTCGTCTCCCATACTTCACAGCAAAGACCCTGTCATTTGCATATTATTTGACAGCTGACGACAAACACGATCGAGACGGTTGAATTCGGTTCAAAACTAAAATCTGTGGCGCCAAAGCTCAATGCTGAAATCACAAAATGTTTATTTATCTACTATGCCAACTTTTAATGACTTTGTACTTTATTTATCTACAAAGCCATTAAATAAGTCGGGAATCTGTATAATCAGATTTTTTTATAAAAAGGTACCCCGCTATTATATGAAATAGCGAATGTATTGATTTAATTAATAACTTTAGTTTTTGGCGACCTCAATAATCAGCCACAGAAATATTCTCTTATTTGGAAACAAGTTTTAGTAAGCACCTGCAATTTATATATATTTAGTTATTAGGTACCTATCTATTTAACAGTTAGGTAAACAAAATTTTAAGATGCCAAAGCGAAGCCTTACATAAACTATATAATTCTCGAATTCTACACTTTTCTATTAACAGAATATTTAAATCAAGAAGAGTATAAAAGAACTACGTTAAAATGCATTTGCAAAGACTTATTTTAAATAAAATTAGATAATTTTGTCTGGAATCAATTTAATTTCTCACAAAGATATAGTTATTTCCTATTTAATATTGAAAAAGTACTTATTATAATAGTTTCCATTTTTATAGGAAGCTGTTAAAATAAGTAAGTACTTATTTTTTCGGATTTAAAATATTACGTTATTGAATACTAACGAAATAAGGTCGCAGTGTGATTTTTGAGGATTTTTAAGTCTTATAAATAACAAAAAAGGTTGAACAATTCCTCATTAAATTCTAGTAATTGTAACAAGAACTAGCCTCGTGTGATGTCCCAACACTGGATGCCCAAAAAGGCTAGATATTATAGTGACATCAATTGAAATTTTATCAAAATCGGTTCCTATCATCTAATATTAGACTCAAAAATTCCGGAATTCTGATTTGTGTTATATATTTTTTTGGTTATTCACTCAAGTGATTATTTATTTAATTTTACCACCGTTTTTTCTAATATTACGACAAAAAACAAACTTTGAACAATCATTTTATTATTTTTCAAACAACACTAAGACAAAACAAGAACAATTATCTAATATAACAATAAAAATACAGTAAACAATACTTATTTGTATAATACATCAATAGTTAAATAGGCCTTAGTTTTATAAAATATGATAGTGTAACGTTAAATGACTTCTGTTTCAACGTTAATGATTATTTTACATTCTTGGTTAGATTTTAGTGAATGAGATATTGGCCTCGATTCTCTTGTGCCCCTACATTCTAAGTTCTTTTTTTTTCATTATAGTCCGACCAGAAAAAAATAAAGGACTGTTGACGTCATAGCGAAATTTAAGCATATTTGCTTTATTTTAACGTGCGTCATAAAACAACATGGCGACTAAAAGTCAAAAGTGTATGGATCGTGTAAGTGTCAACTAACTTGAGGTTTCTAAAAGTTATTCTATCCCTTTCATAATGAATTGAAATGAAAGATGGGCTAATAACTAAATTTTAGTTTAAGTGAATGCAAGCAGAAAAGCCGCTACAAATGAAATGTATAATCACTAAAAATACAAATATTAGAGTGCAAACGTAAAATATAAAATACAAACGTAAAAAGTAAAAAAAGTATAAAGTAGTTTTTATGCTATTGAAAATATATTTAAAAATTGATTGTAGGAATATAATTATCCAACATATAAGTAATTATTGATTACTTAAATAGTGGAATTTTGTTCCACAGTAGCTTTATAGTAAAGAAAAAATAATCAGTTACAAAATTGGATTAGCACATTTAGGTAAGTTAAAAAAATAAGAAACTCAAATATGACACATATTTTAGTTTCTTGGAAATATTGAAAAGTTTTACATAGTTAATAATTACAATTATTAAAATAATATAAATTTAAAAAGTGTTTTTATTATTATAACACTGTATTATTTATTCTCTTTTAACTAAACTATGTAATTATTTAATATAACTTTATTAAGTACTTTAATTTAAAAAAGCAGTCAATGTACAAATATAAAGTTAAAATTTGTCGACTAGAAAACTGTTACATGTATTCATAAATCGACATCAAAATTAATAACGACTGAATTAAAAATAGACACATTAGCATATATACAATACATTTTTAAATAAACTATATTAATTTGTTATTTATATATTTGCATACTTATATAATATTTATATATAGAGGGCGATGCACACAGTAGGTATTTTTCATTGTTCGTTTTATTTTTTGCAGATTGAATTTCTCAAACTTTGCAACTATAATTAAATGTTCAATACTCTCGGAGTTTAATTTTCAACAAATTTTCAACTCTACATACGGAAGTAGGAACTGAAAAGACACTTAAAATACTCAAGAATTTTAAATTTACATTATATTAACGTATTCTTTCCCTACTGTGTGTACTATCCTAATTTTTTTTCCTTGAAACTGACCGACAGCAATCTCGTGTAAGATTGGTGGCATTTCATGATCGTCTCTGCTTGTGTAAGTCAGAACAATAAGAGAGTAAGTACCATCTGTCAGATCAGTGTCAAAAATAATGAAATTGATGTTAACAGACATGAACGAGACAAAAATTAGCTCTTAATAGTCAATAACGGTTTTGAAATACCTTGAAAGTATCATGTGAAACTGTTGTTACGGTTTGTAGGTAATCAATATTGAAAAACATCCTAAGTCGTTACATTTTTACTTCCATATTTTATATCTTTTTGTTTTTTTTTTCTATTGTGGGCTGCTTTTAATGCTTTCATAAAAATACTATTTTCACTCGTCCATGTTTATAGTTATTATACCACGTTGACTTATCGTACTGGTTTAAAATATTTAATTACAAAGATCCCAGTATATTTCAATATCTTCATAGTTCATTAAATTTTTCTCCATGCCGAGTGTATATTGGAAAGAGAATTACTAAAGTGTAAACTAATTTCAGTAAAAGGTTTTAAATTGAATCACAATAAAAATTTTGTGGCAAACCTATCACTTACTTGTGGTAGTTTTAGATGCCTGAAATGTTTAAAGTTTATTATTAATATTTAAAAAAAGTTCAAAATGTTACAGTTAAATAATGTTATACTAAATAGGAATAATAAGAAAAATTTTAAAAGATAATATTTCCCCAGTACTCAGCATTACTAATATAAATGAACAAAATATAATGAAATGCAAATTGAAATAAAACCAAGGAGAGTCGATACCATAATAAACGATATCATTAGGGTATTGTTGAATAATTAAATTGGTAATTTGGTTCAGATTTCTCTATCAAATTATTAATCATTCAACAACGGAACGGATTACAAATAATTACACTAAAATATAATAATTTCAGCGGGCCTACTCCGAAAAGCAAAAAACGAAACTGTCAAAATACGATAGTTCGTTTGTGTGTTTCGTTTTTCGCAGTAAGCCCTCATCTCTTAATGTTAATAATATTTTTTGCTTATTGGAACTGCTATCAAAAACCACAGAATATGTTTTATCAACATCATAGGGTTTGTGCTCCTCAGGCACTATTAAAATTACTATTTATTTACACAGAAATCCCGGCCCGTCCTCTTACGACCTAAAAATTTTATTTTATATGTTAAACATTAAAATTTTCTTTTTAACTCTAAAATCTACCTATAGGACCAATTTTAAAACATCAAACGAAGTTGTAATATTAAATAATTTTAAATTACATGACTTTATCACACACAAATATTTAGTAAACTACAATAACCATAATTATCTTCAGTCACATCAAAGGATTACATATGAATTATTCTGTGAAAATGTTTTGCAATTTACAGAAAAATCTCTTTAGTGTAGGTATAAACACACTCTGTAGCTTGCGAGCGAGACATTCAATTGAAATATATGTTTTATATACTCATAATAGGTTTCGTTATTAATGAATGTAGTTACAAAAACAGTTCAACATTATTTTTATAGAACAGTAAACGTCACTATTTCATACAACCTGTACGGTTGCGAACGCACTAAATGTCACTTTCTTTGGTGGTTCGGCACTACAAGTCCTCACTACGGAACGTTTAGTACCGTCGTGTATATTCGTTTTTAAAACTGGCTTTAAATTAGCAACGTCACTGTGTGACTGCGCCTTAAACCTCCCTAACGTATTGCTAGGGTTCCCTAAGTCTCTTAGCTTGTTCGTCAATCCTGTTATCCTGGTAGATATGTTCGAATAATTCGTCTTCTTGACGTCGTTCTTCTTCGGTTCGCTGAGCTTCTTCGGTATTTCTAAGCTTTGGAGTGAGGTGAATTTCCTATGGTCTGTGTTAAGGAAATTTCTTTTCATTTCTGTGTTTGGACGCGGTAGTCGAGGCGGCCTTTGGAGAAAGTTGTTGGGTCTAAAGGGGATTGGGGCTAATTTTGGCTGACTCTCGCTGGGGAGGCGATAGTACTGCACTGGGTCCAGTCTTTGGGGCTTTTTGAGGGTAAGAGCCATGGCAACTTTGGTGGGGCGAGCTAGGCTATCGAAGGCTGTGGTGGAGAATTGGGAACGACTGCTCTTCCATTCCTCGCGGTCGGATTCGTAGCCGGTGGTCACTGCAATGCAAAAATTAGTATTCGTTACAAATCTATGAATTTTATTAATTGATTAATTGATTTATTTAAATGATGTGTGTAAGATACTATTAAAATTTTAAATTTTTGAAGTCATACAAATGGCTTCATCATTTGTGTACTCTCGTTAATCTATCTTTTCTTTTCTTTTAAAATTAGAATTAACTATATACATTTTTGTTGTTCTTATTCCTCTAATCATAAAAGTTCATAAAGAAAATGTAAAAAATACGTTGAACTATGTTTATTCAGCTTTTTGCATTCATTACGTCAGAAATTACAAAAAAATCGCAAATGCCGTCAGCGTAAGTCTTCCGCGCGTGTGCGCATACAAATGGCCTCCTTAAAACGAGACTAGAATAATATAACAACGTAGCCGATTAACCTGTTAGTATTTATGCAACTGTGTGTATATAATTTTACATATTCGAGGGTTGTAATTTAATATACATTATTAATTAATAATGATTTTTGTAAAGCGTCTATTTGTCAACCGCGCGTCGTAGATAGGTACTAGCAATTGCTTATTTCATTTAAAAGACAACCTTAATGTTAAATATAATAATTTTTATCACTTTAGCTTGTATGGAAAGGCGCCATTCAACCACTGCGAGGTCTTGGGAAGGAAGTATGTGAAGTTCCAACCCACTCAAACCAAGAGCAGTGATTCTGCAACTCGAATGCGTCGTGTGCATCTGGGACCTCCTCTTGTGATATTGATATTAACATCGCTGACCAAGGCGGATATGGTTCTAACCGTATTTGGGCGGGCTTGGGTCTAAATTTCAATAGTTATCCCGCGGCCTGTGACAATTGGCTATAAGATGTCTTGTCACAATTACTTAGTACTCACATTACTTTAATGACATTAAGTAACCTATGCGTTTGACGCGATGCAGCATCCTGGGAAATGACACAATGTACCGCAGATAGAGGCATCATGTCAGAGCTAGATTAATGGAAATATGGTCGAAAATCATTTGATCACGAAATAAATACTTTGCCGCCGTCTGTGGGCACAGGCCCTAAGATAACATCACAACTATTACTTAATAATTCCGTTTAATAATTAACCTATTATTTGGGCTTATCTTTCACAATGCAATCGGTGATCCGCTGTCAAGATTTGACCTTCACGTCTTAAACATATTGAGAATCTCTACGTGCTGTTAATTTGAATTGTACTTTAATTAAACCTCTCTTAATTAGAACTGAGTGCGTGCTGTTTGAATGGGGTAATATTTCTTTTCAAATATTTTCATTTGATTTATGTTCTTTGATAGAATCAAAGTTAAAATGAATTACTTTTTGACAATGGTTCACGAAAATGGTCGAAATAAATGTTAAGATAATGAAATCTTAATTAAAAACAAAGGTACCAAGTTTCATTCAATTTCATAATGAAAGGTTACTGGTTTTTGGGCTTTTTAAAGCTTGGTTTACGTTTAAATTACAAAGCTGTTTAAATTTTTCGGACTCATGCTTATATTTTTTTTGCTATCTTCATAAGAAAAAAAAAGAGCTACAGTTACTGAATAAAGTAGCTTCAGAATCAGGTCCATAATAGTCTAAAGTAGTTTTAGCCAACGCAATGGTCTGTAGTTATGTACGAAAGCAACTCAGACTCGCAGAGTATAAAGAAGCAAGTTCCTTCCATAAAACGACTACAATCTTAGTATTGATCTATGTAGTATACATTACACGGTAATATAACACTGTAACAGTGGTGCATGAAGGGTAGCGGTCAGTCTCGCGCAGATCGCTTTACTCGCTCGCTTCCGTAATTGACTCTTGAGCACTTGTCAAATGTGTCATTAGGTCGCATTCATGCGGTATTTGATAGGTGTTAATTTTTTATAACCCAATATAAACGGGTCTTTTTTGAACCTCAAAAGTAAAAGGATACAATCTTATAAGATAGGTACCCAAATAATTATTACTCACAATAGATTTTTGGTAGTGGGTGAAATTTACTTCCTGGAAAAATTCATTTGCTTACCTATATTCCAATCGAGTGAAATGCTCATCTTTTAATTATTATAATTTAATAGTTTCGGCCTTATTACGGCTTGATAATGTACTGTTAAAAATTTCCGCCCGCTCTTTTCTATATTAGTTTTAAATTCGATATGATGCTGGTGATTCGTCAAAGATTTTAATATTATTTAATATAAGATATCAGAGTGAACATTACTGTAGAGTGTTAGCTACTCTGTTATTTGAATATGTTTAATCCAGTTAAGATTATAATGGGACTAACATACACTATTGTACTTCCAATCCCAATATTTTTTCTTTTTTAATTAAGTTAAGTAACTAAAAAAGTAATAGTAATGTAGTAGTAGTAGTAATATTATGTAGATAATTGATATTTAAGTTGAAAAAATATATAAATATGTTGCGCCTGCAGTATATAAAATTTAATTGTATATAGCAATGTCGTAACTACCTGTAAGTAAGGTTCAGTTGAGTTCAGTTGAATTATAAAAATATGTGAAAATTCCCTTCGTCCGGTATTTGACCGGGTTATTTATAAACAACTCTTATTAAACAATTTCACGAATAAGTAGAAAACAATAAAGTTTAGATACTTTGCAATTGTGCTATTTTGTCTATATAATCAATTGTGTAAATATCATACCTAAATCAAAGTTTTCAATCGTAAATGATGCTTGTAATTTAGATGGATACATGCTAGCCAAATCTTCTAAATTTTATGTAGAGCTCTTTTAGTTTAGATTCTGTTACAAGGTTCTCCATCTTCGTTACATTCATTTAATCTAAATTTTATAAACTTAACATTAGGGAATTACATACCCTGACCCTGCAATGATAAGCAAAGTCCAATTATATGTAAAAAACACGCTTTTTAGTTAAAATCTTATGTTAACATAAGAACTATTATTTTCTACATGCATGCATCAAAAATAGCTACAGTCAAGTGAGGATAATTGTTATATTATCTACAAAAATTTAATTTAAATTTACCATTTTGTAAATTAAGAACCAACTTTTAGTTTAATTTAAGAACAGGAAATGCACCACTCAAAAGAACCTAGTAAGGCTCAAAGAAGAAGTCTCAGTCAGTAACATTGTTATCTATGGTATATATTAAACAAGAAAATTTATATTATGTATAAGGTACGAATTGTCTTAATTATATAAATTTAATCAGGTTTTTCAATTATCTAACTGAAAATTCTATTGGCAATGACCGTTCTTCCCCTGTACAATAATTCTAATATGGGAAAATGAAAAACAAATATCTTTAATTGACTGGTGATAACAGTAGCATCTCTCATTTCTACCTACCAACTTATTTGGTTATCTATTGTTAAATTACAACCGTCCATCCTATGCATTATTGAAACAGGCACCCCCATTAGAAGGCACTCACATAAGTTTTAGTAATGCGTGTATTTACTTAAGTGAGAGACCAACAATCTGATTGGTTTCAGCAGTAGACAGATGAGCTCATTGCTTGCTAAGTAGCTGACATACATTGCTCAATTTGAACGCCCGTTTCATACATTTAGTTGCGTAATGCCTTATAAGTCTCAAACTATTTGGCGAATGTTAATTTTAAGTTTTTAGGAGAGTTAAAAATAACAGTCAAAATTTACGAATTAATCCTGTCGGATGCCATTGTTTTATTTGTATTTGTACATTAAAATCATATAATATCGCTTCTGAAATCTAAATAACCACCACCGTGTATTGAAACTGTAATTTTATTATAAAGTATAAGAATATATAGTTGTTATATAAACTTGCATATGCAGTGATGAACAAATTTAGTGTCAAACTTACAAACTGTGATGTCACTTTAGATAGTAGTAAAAAATAAGCAAAGTATGACATACTACATGTGACGATACAATGTACCGAGTTGCTAAATATATATTTATCTTGTTCTATCAGTTTGACTACATAAATGTAATATACCTGTCTTCTTAACTATGTCATCATGTACTTTATATATAAGTATCTACCTAGTATAGGAGCCCTAGAGTAGTATTTCCTGGGTAATCTCGGCTCTCTTAATATGGTATGGCTTATAACTATAGCATAGTGTTTTTTTCTTTCAAAATGGCTTGACAAATTTTAAATACGATATCTACTTAATTATTAATTATATCTGTAAAATTAATATGTCTTTAAAGGCAAATTATAGGATACACCAAGGTATTAATTAGAAACTCTTTTGTCTACATTCAGTTCAATAAAGTATAAAACACCCCTTTCTAATCAAATTATTTGGCAGCTGTCTGTATTCGTTCATATGATATAACTACTGCATATTAATGTATTAAGCACTTACATTTTTATCAAGCGTGAATTCTTCAGACATTTCTTCATCACGCGTATGTAGGCTTAGATTTCTTAATTGGTAAATGCCCTAATACGTAACCATTAAAAATGTTACAAGAATTTCCGGTAAAAAAATATTTTCACAATAGTGATGTAAAGATCTTGAATCACTCTGTCATAGCTTGATCCGCGGGAACATGACGCGTGACCACATAAAGCTGTTTAACCAGGATAAGGCAAGTGAGTATAAGTAAAGTTTAAAAGGCCTACCGGATGCGTCAAGTGAAATGATATTCTAAAGTTAAGTAATTGTTCAATAAGACAAACAATCTGATAGTTTTATTTTCCTTTCAAACATTTAAATTTAAATTCAACTCCCTTCTAATAGAAACTACAATATGAGGCTATGGCCAACAATCACACTTAAGTGCATTTCTGCTCTTTGGAATATATTATTAGAATTTAAGTATATTTTAAGGTTTTCTATCTGGGTTTTTGATTAAAGTGTAACCTCACGAATGAAACTAATCGATTCTTATACAGGAGCGTAAAACCTCCATACAACTACTGTGTCTGTGAACCTCTTATCCATAAACAAAGACACAAAATCATCGAGCCAAATGAAATTAAATCCATTGAGGTTGGGAAGATCTTAACATTTATGGAAAGTGCCCTACTCGAGGAGTAAGTTACAATAGATCTTTCAGATCGCAATGACAAAACAGTCTCAAGTCTAAATAGCCTCAAAGATACAAATAATATAACCTCCCACCTTAGTCCATTGCCCTGTCTACACAAAAACTACAGTTAAATAATGAATAAGCTTATAAATTATCCGGAGTAGCTATCATAAAGCCAGCCATACAGGATTAGACGGAGTTTGTTTTATATTCCCGCTTGGTCCAGCGCGGTGGGCTATTACCTGAACAACGTATAATTTCGTACGTGGCGCTCATTAGATGGGAGATAATTTTAAGTATTTTATTCATTGCTTTATTAGTAGTTTAATTGGTTGAAATTATTGATGTAAACAGATACGTAAAGATACTTTTTATACATTTCTTATGATGGCATTTTTTTGCAGTTCAAAGAGACGTTGTTTCGTTTTTGATTCATTGTTCTTTTATATGCAAGTAATCTGTAAATTAATGAACCATTTCTGATTAAAAACCTATAATCGTCATTTCATCTATGGTACAGAAAAAATATGCTTTCGGAATAACAAAACGTTAAAGAGACTTTTCTAAATGTCAAATATAAATATAAATACAAATATAAAATCTAAAATGGATCATTCATATTAAGAGAACGTGGTTCATTGCACTTTTAGATGTAGATGAATATCAGATTCAGGCAACCCAGATTTAGTTTCTGGCCTAAAATAACTTAAACTAAAATTGTCCTTAGACACATTTCAGACTATAGACTTCTGTTCTTTACACATGCACAACCCCATAATAACAATAAAATTAGCATATCTGTCATACAAGTTAAGGACAATGCGTCGTTTTACAAACGCGCAGTTTTATAGATATTGCGAAGAGGCCACAACAATTGACCATAACCCCATAATATAATATTGCCAGCCTAATGATGTAGACTCAATTTATTTTCTAGAAGAAAAATTACTATGAAATCTACAAACCCTAATGCTTTTGGGATCTTAAATTCTAATGAGCATTATTCCGGATTACGGAGTTATCTATTTTAATAGGATTAATTCTGATATATTCTGCAAACTGTCATCTCTTTCATTAATGTAACTCAGTTAACTTATGTGTTACAATTTGCAAATAAATAAAGGCAATTTAGTAAACTTAAAAATAAATGCTTTTGAAATTAACCATATTCTTCGTAAATTAAGAATGTAAAAAGAATACACTTCTCCAAGTTCTATGTTGCTTCTTTTCTTAGCCATATCTCAAGAGCTAGGTAATAAAAAAGCAACACTTAATCCAGTATAAGGTTCAGTGTAAAGACGCGCACGTCCTGATTTAGCAGATACTAGAGCTCATTACCAACACCAAGATTATGAAATGCCTCTAGGGGCCAGGAATGTGACAGCCTACTGTCACATGCCTTTATCATCGGCCAAGGTAAAGATATCCGTATATCTGACAGCAGGAATATAAGATTAGAACGTATAAAGACTTCTGCATCTTCAATTTTATAAAAAAAAATAGGATGGACATTTTTATGAAAATGACTTTTATTACATTACTTTGTTACCCCGCAAACTTTTTGGGATTTGAAGCAATTGATTTGTTCATGGCATTCTATTAGATTTTCCACTGATCCCACCTATAAACGTTCGTTGAACCATCTTTAACATAAAATATAAAAGATAGTTTGCTTTTTTATTTGACTTATGAGCGAGAGAAACAAAACATGTTTAAATAGAGTTTTAACTACAATAAGTCTAATGAGTATTTATGAGTAAGAAAGTCATTGGAACTTATTAACGTTGTTTTGTTTCAAACTACGCATGTGTAACATTGTAAACGCAGCAAGTTTCTTTATTATCTTTCATGTAGCGTTCATTTAATAAATTGCGATATCGTGTGTTTCTTTATAAACATAACAAATCGCTTTATTCCCTGATAAGTTGCAGTTCAGATCTCAATTTGTGTAAACATTTTGCTGTCTAGAATTAGATGGCCTTTTTTATTCACATTATGTTAAGTAGCCTAATCTAAAGCCTATTATCTTATAGCTTTCAATCAAATTGATGTAATCAAGACTGCAAAGAAGAATCTAATCATTAAGATTAAGTTAACAAACACGTGTCTTAATTTAACTAGATAGTGAAACTAAACGGACAGTAGCCTCAGGGTTTAGTGTATTTGTAATTAAACGTAACGTAAACCTAATGATCGCCAGACAAATTACCCATCTCAGACAACTCCCAACCCGGCAACTAAGTATAATTTTGTATTACATACACACGTTACATAATCTAAGCAAATCTATTCAACAATAAATATTCATACCAACCTTTATTGCTCACCGACCAAAGATTGCTCGTTGGACTATTCCTTTTTGGTTTATTTTCTCTAAACAATAAAATATCTGGCACTTTATTATGTTTGTTATCTCTGGGTATTAGATCAGGAGCTCTATCTACATTGACCCGAACAAACTCCCCTTTCAAAATCTTAGACTGATTATCTTTGAGAATCAAAGGAGGTGGAGGTGCTTTAGTTTTCTTATGAAAAATTCTTTTTCTGCTCGGCGTCGCTGGAAGATCTATATCTGTGTATATAATACTGTCTATCTCTCCAATCTCCGCTGAATCAGTTCTTAAACCAATCAAACTCATTGGCTGGTCGAAACGAGATCCCAAACCTTTGTGCTGAACAGATATGTGTGTGAGTCCGTTGTTGTCAGTCATATGCATCAGTTCGTATTCCCCACTTTTATCATGTGAGCTATAATCATCTATGCTGCCTTTCCTGTTCTTATTGAACAAATCGTGCGTCTTCTTTTTGGAGAATAAGCTTTCACTGCTGGCGTAATTGTTGGAGTTCTTAGTTAATCGGTTTCGCATTTTGAAATATTTATAAGTGAAGTAGATTCTTTTGAAATCCTGCTCGTTTTCAAATTTTAATGCTATTGCTTCTTTATTGAGGCTTTTAGTTACGTAGAAGACTAGAGTATTTTCGCAGTTCACGTAATGTTCAATGTTCACACAATTAGCTATGTGGTCTATTGAAATATTCTCACATTTATTTGTTTTTAATTCTGTGTAGTCTTTTAAATGTTTTTGTTTGTCGTCGTCGCTTGTATCATCCTTAGTGAGTAGTTGAAGCTGGTCTTTCTCATTGAATCCTACTACGATGTTATAGCTGTGTGGTGAGGTGATTTTAGGTATACTCAAGATGTCAAGTTGTTGGTTGGGGTTGTGTAGCTTTTGCCTAGCTACAATGGCGGCGAGGCCACCACTGCGCACTTTCTTCACAGTCATGTTTAATCTGTAACAAATAAAAAAAATACAGTTAATTTATGTTTCAAACAATTAATGGATAATTAATTTCCGTGAATTACTACTGTATATTATAGCATTTTCGAAGGTTTACTAACAAATTTAAATCAATTACCAAAACAATATTTTTGAATAATCTTACATTAATCTTTACATTCGTTTAATCATAATATCAGTACAAAAGGTTTTTTTATTATATTATAATGAAATACGAAATAGCACTATTATCGAATGAATTTACCTAAATAAATATTCAAAATGCTAATCCGATATCAATTTTGGGACGTTATCGTTCGATACGCCAAATCGATTTGAAACAATTGAACATAAATGAATTGGGAAAGGAAAATGGAAATACATCGATCTCTCTTTTAGTATGTGTTTTTGTGCGTGTAATAGAGAGACATAATTAACTATGTCGATTGTACATTTTTACAAATCCAAATAGTTATAGGTAGACCAATTAATTTTGTATCGATATCGAATATTTGCGCTTTCACTTACTTTCTTGTTAAATTTTTATTTAAAATAAATAAATGAGATTTTTTTAAGCATTGAAGCTTTTTACTCAAATACAGTGTAATTATAAAATATACTATATGATATACTATGTGACTATAATTATAAAATTGATGAAGTTTTCTGACTAATTAAAGAACGAGAAAGATCATTGCACACCTCTCGGCGATGGCGAAGGAATCATTATGTAAAATGTAAAAAAAAACTAAATTTTCACAAAAAAATATAAAGCTCTCAAAACCAAAGGCGAAACATAAAACCAAAGCAATTCAATTCAAATATTTTATTTCAGGCCTAGTAGTAAAGGTTGTAGTAGTATCCAATAGATTAGTTTAAACAAAAGTTGATACTTTTATTTAATGACTTGCCTGATTGACCCCACAATATTATTTCATACTTTATTATTTAATACATAATTAAATTTTATAACTGGGACAATTAGTAAATACCCGGTTAATACCCGCTTAAAGTTATCACTATTACCTTTAATTACATTTATTTATTTTTTCTCATACACATTCCCTGTTATGACAATTTAAAAGAACTTAGTAAATGAGTCTATTTAAGTAAAGAATAGGACTTGACATCAGATTGTGGTGTCATACATTTTTTTTTATATAAAGCTCAGCAAATGTTTCTACACCACCTGATGATAAGTAGTTGAGGAGTCCATATGTGAAGATAGCTAGTGAAGCATGCGACATACTGCCCTAGCCACCTGTGGCCGAGCCATATTACCTTTTTTATAATTATTTAGGGTTTTTTATAATATTAAAATCAATCAAATTCTTGTTTTGTCTTTGCTTTTTTTCTTGTCATTATTGTTGTCTTGTTACGTAGTCTAGTTTGTACAATAAACCCATTATTTCCTTTAATCGTTCGCTCGCCTTTTCATTATTTACGAGATACATCACAGTCCATTAGTTCTCCGCTTCACCACCCTCATCTTGCCGGCTCAAAACGTAATCACACATGAAACTAACTTTACGTGTGTGGCTCGCCAAAAATGTTTTTGAAATAAAAATAGCTTAATTTGGAACATGTCTATTATATATTGAAGACCTACATAAATGGTTTATTATTCAGAATACAAATAATACTATATTAATTGATAGTTCGTCGCTCTTATCTTATATCGACGTAATGAGGACGTACATATGCGTATATTCGAGAAATGATATTAGAAGAACATCAACGCCTTTCTTGAGAGTTGGTAATTGAATATGCTTTGATACTCTGTAATGCTTAACAAGGGTCAAATATAATTATGAAAATTTCAAGTGTACTTAGATATACTTGAAACTTGACGTTGCCATTTTAACCATAAGGAAAAAGTATAATTGAAAAGGTCGTATATTTTATAACCATATTTCGTCTGTTTGTTTCAAAAATAAAAAATGCAATTTCATTTGTTTGTAGGTGTGTAGGGACTTCAGGCAGCCACACATCCAGTGTAGGTATATTTTTTCTCCTGACGGACCCTTGTAGCCTGTATCTTAGTCAAGATAATATATAAATATGTACATTATTTTCTCAATCACGTTACGATGTCTATTGTAGGAGTCACACTTAGTTCGGTCCCACTTGTAAGTCACGAATAGTTTAATATACCTATTAATGCTTATTCATATTACATGAATGTAATCGTTCATAAATTGTAGACACGAGTATATATTTATTATTCAATATAACTAATCTTTGAATTTATAAATCTTTCGATACTTAGCGTCCCGGTGCACCCAGAGGCACAAATAATTATAAATTGGATAATTATGTCTGGTATGTTTCACTGATTACCAATCATTGTTATGGACAGCATTTTGAATCAAGAGATCTAGAACTATCTAAAATTAAGCCACTAATCTGGAAGTGTCATCACAATAATCTTAAGATAGAGAAAGCTTCTGCGTAACACGAAACGCAATTATAACAATAAGGTTTGTTGCAAGCGTGCGACAGTCTAGCAAAAAATATTGTTTCCTAGTGTAGATGACTGATTATTTAGATTGGGGGCTTGAGAAATGAGAGGATGGCGCGCCAGTGAGTACATCACGTTCACTTTACTTAACCACTTACTCAACTAATTAAATGAGTAGTAATAAAAATAATCACTAACTATAAGAAATAATAATACTTACCGTATTGCACATTTTTTTTGCTTTAACAGATCACGATACTTACATAATCAACGACAGTACACAAATGCCCACAAAGTCAATTATTAAAAATTTTTTTTATTATTATGAACTTATGAATTAATTGAGACAATTTTAATTACTACATAATTTATCAATAAATATTAATTAATTATTTAATTTATTTTTATTTATTTAAAAACCCATAAATGTTTTATTATGAGACAATAACTTGAAAAGTTATAAGAAAAAAGATAATCGTCTTAATCTTGAGAAATTATTTTTGTAAGGTTCTTATGTTAATCTCTTTTTATACTATAAAAAATAGTGTTTTTGATTTTACAGAAATGCGTTAATTTAATTTTATATTAAATTCGTTAGGTAAGCATATTCAGATTAGGTAAACATATTTCCAATGATTATTTTAACTAGTGAAGTCAATCTTATAATACAACACAAACAAAATAAATTTATAGAAATATTAGAATATGCTTATTATACACCAAATACAGATGTTACATTGTACAAGGGTATTCTTATCACTAATTAGCAATCTCTTCCAGACAAACTTAGGATGAACAGGTTCCACAGAATCCGGGATGAACAGAAGCCATAACAACAAAAAGTATCGAAAAAATAATTAGTAACTTAATTGCAATAATTTAATTAGTTCCAATGTTTACTTTTGTCCATCCATAGACATATCTTTCATCACAATACTTCACCTATAATGTTAATATATCTACATAAAGTAATGTCCATTATATCAATAATCACGGTTACACAGATTACACTACCGTGATAAATGTGCAATCTAGTAACTATTGCATTTATGTTATTAAGGCTTTCAAGCTTAATGTATCTTTAAGTAACACTCACATTTTGTAATTAAAATGAGAATGACACATCAAATATTATCACGGTGAGACAAAGACCATCGCAAGATTTTGTTATTCAACAATAAAATAGTAACAATCTTTTTCTTCTGTGTCAGTGATAATTAAAATTAATGGATATCTCTTCATAATTCATGCAGTCAATCAATTAAAGGCGAAACTGTAAAAGAAAGTTCACTATATAATATTTTTTTTATTAATGATAAGCGTGGGAATAAGTTGTACAATGACGCTTCATCAAAATAATAATTGTATATTAATACTAAGGTAGGGTATACTAAGATAGGGCTCCTAAGACCGCCTGGTTAGCTACAACCACCTTAGCTAAGTCTGCCACTATAAAAATAGTGTTAATAACTTGTGTTCGGGCAGTTAGACGTGAGATAGCCATTTCCTCTCTGGTTGAGGAATACGGGTTTAGCTCGCTTCTATATTCGAGCTTATCTTCATTTACCATCAGGATGAGATGCAGATGGAGTTTAATTCTTGACCATTTAAAAGAATTTAACAATTGGGTCAATGTAAATAAAGTTATTTTATTTTGACTAGTTGTTTTTTCAATTTCGTTTTCGTTTTCTATAAAGGAAAAAGGTACATGTTTTGTTTTAATCATTGTCTTTCCAAGTTTTTGTCCTGTCTCCTGAGTCCTGATTGTTACTCAATAAAAGCCATTTCAAATGTCATGTATTAGGAAATTTATGTGTTTAGAATCGAAAAGGTCACCATTAAATGTCCGACCGATTTTCTAATAAGCCTTAAATTATCATCAATAAACTAAAGCAGACATTATGGGGAGAATAAACTTTTTTGAGCACTGGTTTTGTATATTAACGAAATTAACAAAGCTCGAATTAAAATTGTATATTGATTGTCATCAACTGACTGACAGCTATTGTAATCTGTCACATTGAAGGGAACAGACGACTTTTGAGATTGTAAATCATTCCCATTGATAAATAAACAGACGCCATTCAAAGCACGGTAAAAATAAACATTTTTCATAACAGTCCACATACGGAAAGACAAATTATCAACAGAATCACGTAAAGTTCCCACAAGACGTCCAAGACAATTTTCACTTTGACAATGGTTTATTCACATAATTACGTAGTTTCGAAGACCCAGGAAAGGTTTAATTGTGAACTTTCTCATTTAGAGTTTGTTGATTTTAAATATTTAAATGTAATTACTTAATTATCACAATAGTGTTTCTTGGAACCAAACTTCTATACTTAAAGTTCGTTTATTCAATTTTATTCAATAATTATAGATCAATCTTGGACTAGAAAATTTTTTACTCGTATTTATTGATATAACTATGTGATGTCTCGTTAAATAAAAGTTACTCTCGATAGCTAAGTTAAAATCTAAGTGTTTTTAAATGATATTGTATATAATATACTTGAAAATTGTAAATTTTTGTAACGGAATTAACAAAAAGCTGGTAGTTTTATTAAATTCCTCATTAGATTTTTTTTATATTTAAATATCTAGGAAAGAAGCATATTAATGAAGATAAACATTGCTCAACAAGCGAACCGGCGATTATAATATATTCTATGAATATAATATCAAGAGGTAAGAACGATAACAATGAGTCACTATAAAAATACCTAGATGCAACGCATGAATCGCCATATCAATAAAAAGATATTATAAGCGAATAATTGATTCATGATACCATATACGACATGTGCTGTGTGTCTATAAATACTAAAGTTTACAACGTCCAAAACCTTGGAAACTTTTAAGAGTGCTCCACGTGGCCTCTGGTGGGTCACGAGCGAGAGAGTAAAGGTGATCGTGTTTTGACTCTTCCTAGTGGTACAGTTGACATACAAAAGACGTATGTGTTGTTTTTGAAAATTTTGTGATTAGGTTCTTTAAGCAACACAGTAAGATCTTTATTTCTCAAGAATTTTTACCCCACTTTATAATGACAATACTTTTGCAGGCATCATAAAACTGAAGAAATTAATATATTAAAAAAATACCAAAACCCATGACCACTGAAAACAAACTCAGGCTTTGTCTTCATTTACCATCAGGTGAGTTGAAGGCCAAAAGCTACCACTTTACAAATTATAATAAAAAACCATCCATGACTCGTGGACAAATATATCTGCTCCTACCGGGATTCGAACCCGGGACCACTGGCTAAGTAGGCAACCTCTCTGACCACTCGACTCGACCGTGAAAAGGGGGATTCAATGGGGACAGTCAACATATTTAAAACTAATTGTGAAATACGTCAGAGTAGAATTTGTCGACTGAAATTGGTATTAGAAACGTTATATTGGAATTTCTAGTCTATTACCTATCACATATGGTGTCACCTCGTGATATTTACAGCGTAGACAATGCTTTAGTATTCATGATGTTAACTGAGTCTTTTTCCTGTGTTATTAACGGCCATGAATGTTCTATGATAATGATTTTACCTGCAAAGAGTTTTAACTAAGCGTGTGTAGCCATGTGAATCTTTGATTTACAATAATTATAGTAAGAGGGATTCATTTGGCACCCTTGTTGTATAAAAAATTATAGTAGGTACTTAACTAAGTTATTCAATTAATGAACATTAAGAGGAAGCCCTGATACTGCGGAAGTCCTGACCCATAAGAGACCAGACGAGCCTTGAGGTTGTTGAAGATGGATGTCGCAATTAACCGCAATAACAATAATTAGTTACTACTTATTTCCTCTGTAAACGGTTCATTACAAGACATTTAGACTTATTTAATAGATCAAAGATCAAATTGATTGCGACACTTGGTGCTTAATTTGAATCTTGCTTTCAATATTTCTTCGATTGATATATACTGTTTTTTATTAATAAATGTACCAATTAAAGGTAATTTATTTATAACCTTATACAAAATATTCTCAAATCAAACTATTTACTGTATAAAGACATAGAATTAAGTTTTTTTTATTATTTGACTGTTTAACTTGCTACGGGATCAAACAAGGATAGAATGGCATTTGTCATACAAATGCGATACGTATCCTTGTTAAAATCTACATACTCAGGTGAAAAAAAATTAAAACGTATAGTACATACAGTGGAAAATTTTACAAAGTGGGCGTCAGAGATATGTTTAATATGTATTATCTGGCGGTCGCTGTTTGTGCGAAGTCAGCTCCTAATATGAGTGGAAACGGACGTTATACAGGCCGTTACATAATAGTCCTCTTGGACAGAAACGGACCTATAGAAAATGAAATTATTTTTTTACGTTTTTACTCTATTTTAACAAAAGCGATTGTGTAATGTGCGGTGGTTAGGCATAATTTTTCACTTGAGGGTGTGACTTGGGCAATGTTTACCTCAACCGTAAACTGTTTCCTGATTCTGAGAATATTTGACTTTAACGAATGAATGGTTGTACTTTTCGGTAAGATCATACCACTTCAAATAGCTCATAGGTTATGAAAATATGGGCTTACGTGCGGAAGCTCTGTTGTCATAAATCTGAGAATAGTCTAGAGAGATCCTCAGGTATACCATACAATTTACGTGTAAGATTCTTATGAAAGTATGTCGGCTGACTCGGATACAATCAGCCGATGCGACACAAACACAGTTGCATAACCAATTTTGTTAACAACTCACTAACACTTATATTTACTTAAGCTTAGAGTTCATAATGACTGTATCTAAATGAATAGCCACAGGTGCATCCCATGTTAACAATGAGGGTATTGTGTTATGTTCTCAGAGTGATATCAGAAGTTTCCAGCGAGAAAGCCGCTTTCCTTCTGTTTTCGAGATCGAACGATCTTGGCGCCTTTTTCATTATATGTTGACACGCCATCTTTGCTCACTCACCGCCGGTCCAATTAAGAATGGACTTAATATAATAATCAAATTAGGAATACATTCAAGTCCTTACTAATAACATTGTGTAAGCCTTAGAAGCCTTGAAGGCTTATCTTTGGTACAAATATAAAATGTAGTGTCAAAAAACCTTTCGTCACTGCTACTCAGTTCCGTAATGGATTATTCTTATTCATTTTTAATTCTGATAAAAATAAAATAAAAATTCAAAAATAAAGACAAATACCACTTAAAACTCATGCGAAATTAGCACTGAAGATTTTCCCCTGGCAAACACAAATACACTACTACAGATACTCACATAAGGCTAGTTAATCTAAAAAAAATAATGGAAATATATTCCATCAAAATTCAATTAATAAATCAAGGTTACTGATTTAAATATTTTCCGTAAAACACTGTTCATCTGATGTAAATTGGTTGGATTTACAACAGATGATGAATTAGAATAAGCATTACATCATCGCTTTATTTAGAGGACATCTTTTTTAATTTATGATAGCTTAATAAGACGGAATAAAATGGACAAATAATTCTTAATTAATTTAATTAAAACAAGTACGATATAATAATTGGATGATTCTAACGCTAATTAGAACTGCTGCTATTAAATTAAATGATGTTATGTAAACTAGATAACAGATAACTTAATCTTATTTGCAAGCTCTTCTTGTTAGAAAATAGTTTAAGTTTGTATAACATAATACCATCGTTATAATTTGTCTATTTATTTATTTGAAATACTTTTGATGTATGACGTAAGAAACATCAAAGACAACATACATGTCAGTCAATGTTAGTTAGACATGGTGTTTTCATTTAATAATTCTCAAGAATCCTTTCGCGGTTTTACTGCGTTGGAGATATTAACATCTCTTGTCTCCAGAATGTCAATACATCTGCTAGATCAATTCATATTGCTCGTGTCTATAGACGATGGTTACCATCAGATAGTTAATTATGCAATATTTGATATGTAAAATAAACGATTACCACGGGTGTTATCTTAAGATTAATATGTAAGAGAACATGACCACGTAAAGACCTTTCCACTCTTAAAATAAAGAGAAGAAGAAGATAAAATATTCGCTTAGGGATCTGCCCAAAGCGATTTTCTTATCTTCTTGCTTCTTCTGCTTGACTCGTTCTATGTCCCGATAATAAATGCCTAATTGGAATTCTAGAATCATTAAGAACTTGTGATATGGACTAGATAACGGAGAAATATAGATAGTAATATAAACATCACAAAGTATAATAAATAAATATAGAAATATCCATGACTCGTGAACAAATATTTGAATTCATTTTAAAATAATAAGATAAGATATTCACGTACCAGGATTCGAACCTGGATCCTCTGGTTAAGTGCACAGGGTTATTGACCACTCGACCAGATGGTCGTCAAATAACTATAATATGAACCGTTTAGTATTATAAATGATATTATCAACGCTTAAATTATATCTACATTTTATTCATATTAATAACAATAATTTGACTATAGTAATTTTGCACTTTCAATTTCTTTGCATGCGAAATTATAATGAAGGAAAGAAACAAAGCAATTTTCAACTTTATCCTCTTAATCACAGGGTTGCATAAATATCTGACAATTACTTATGTATATCTACGAATGTTTATTACGTGTACCTATAATGATTTTGGTAAGTAAGATGAGTAGGTAGAAAGAGGACGGGATTTTGAACTTTATGTATATAAGGATAGGGATATATTAAATGCGACATGTATACATTCATCACCCACAGCAACTTTCCCGCGTTATAAAGTAAAAGTTGAAGAACTAGCCTGCTTGTGTGGTGTGGCCGACTGTTACACAGTCGAAGTGCATCTTATACTTTAGGGCTACATTTTGATAACTTTGTATTAATTGTAAAAAAAATATTTTTATAATTGAACAGAAATCTAAAAATGATTTCACCAGAATAAATTTTAACTTTAGTGCATTACATATAAATATTGCGAAATCCTAAGGCTCAGGCCCAAACTGTTTATTTTCTTCATTTATGATTATTATTATCAACTTGTTCAGGTGTTAAACCAAAGTACAAATTTAAAAATAATCGTTTTGTAATTTGTAATAAAAATGATATCAGCTTTCCAAATTATGTTCATTCCGAGATACAAAAATACCTAAATAGGTAAGGTTACACTAAATAATTAAAATAGTTAATATATATTTAATATTATATATTAAATTTATTGTTTCATTGTTCAAATAAAGAAAAAAGTGTGATTTCTTTCCGTGTAAAATATTGTAAATTGTTCTCCGTTCACAAAATTGATACGCGATATTGTAAGTAGGGGTACCATTTAAGGCGCTCATCAGACGGCAAGCAGCCGTGTATGACGACAAAACTAGATCGATTATAATACGGTTGGATTACTTATAAAAGGAATCGGAAGAAATACTCGAGGTTCCCTTCCATCTATGGACCGTATAATAAATACTTCCGGGACATTAAAGGCAATTGAAAATAATGATGTCTGGATAGAAATATCAATACCATAAGAACACACGTACTTGATATCAAATATATTCAACTGAAACAGAAGATAACAGCCTGATAAAGAACGAAAGCTTGATCGTTGTATTTCATTCGAGTGAACTAAAAAATATTGTCACTTGTTTTATTTTAGTCTTGTATTACAATTGTCAGTCAGAATTACAATACATATACGAATTTAACACGAGAATATTTTCGCGCTAAAGATCACACTGGATTTATTTTTAAAAAGATGCCAGGTGCTTCAATGTGTATTCGGTGAAGTGGCCGTATTTCTTAGCTTTGAGTATACGTTTTCTTTATGAATTTAGACGAGGACGTTATGATCATATAGATTTCCAGCTAAGACTCTATTAGTTACAGAAAACCAGCCTACAGGACTCGTTGAGCATACTATTAATATTATAAATATAATCATAATATTATAAATATTTATGTGTAATAATAAACAACTGTTATTATTGCATACAGTGATTTAAATTTATTGATTTGAAATTCAAACTGTATTAAGTTAGATTTTTAGTGTAAATTTGTGAAATGTCGAAAACGGCCTATAACTGTAATAAATATAATCAATTGTAAACACTAATCTCTATAAAATAAATTATTTTATTAATTCCTTAATAAACTACACTTGTACAGAGTACGGAGCACGAATAAGTGCGTCTTTTAAATTTTTGTATAAAGTAAGTATATGTTACAATATGTATTAAGGCATAGTATTTTTAGTTTATTTAATGATTAACTAACGTTTGATTTCATTGTAACTTAGTAACTATATGTAATAATATAAATTATAAACCTAGAGAATAAATTTACTTATAATCCATAACTAAAAAACTTTTACAGTAATAATACAATGTAAATTAAAAAAAAATACATCAATTATATTTTAAAAAGTAAACTAATATATTTTGACATTTTTATCGAATGATCTGGACCAAACTATCCGTTTTTATTATACAGAACTTATTGAGCGAATTAATATCCATGTGTGTATTTTATTCATTAATTACTTTACCAAGTCTCGAAAGGCGAGTTTGCACCAAAAACTGCTCTCCGCAAAGATGATCGTACATAGTAGAGGTATTTATCTGTTTGGAAATCTGGTTGGAACGCGGGTATGGAGTATGTTTTGTTTTACTATAATTTTTGTACCGACTATCTTTATTTCCTCCCGTAATATTTCTTTTTAATCCAGGTTGCTTAAGAGCCTTCAATAAGGCCCTTGAGATATATTCAGTAACACCAACTTTATTGTTTTATCTTATGGTTGTTTCACTGTCCTTTTTAGGCTATACAACTGATTTGATTTGTCGAATGTAAATTAAAAATGGGCATAAAATATTTTGTTCTTGTCTGTACATTTCTTATATATTCAACGCCCATGACCAGACCGCCAAAAACGATAAATACACTAATAACCAGTCTCCCAATAGTAATTCTCCTAACCACTTTTCCAATATCCAATAATTATCACCAGATTTAATGACTGCAACAACTGTAAACTGTTACCCAACTGATTCGGATAACCAATACTATTTCTATGAGAAATCGAATACACAGTCGTAATCGATATCCTTGCACATAAATCAGCTACAGTAATAGGAAGACAAAAGGCCCACGGGAGCTGCCTAACAGTGTTAGACTTGCGTGAGATTATACGGAACTAATAGTGATGGACTCAACAGTATAAATACCTACTGTTCATTTAAAAATTATATATTTTATATAATTTCCAATACACTGTCCACCATCTACGGAAACCTCTGTTCGTATCTATCTGGGCGTCATACTCATCATGAATCTATGAAAAGTTTTGACATAATTGAAGAAATGACAAGCGAATATTTTACTTTTTATTTTTCGAATTGATATCTGAATCAAACTACTAAAAATAAGGTTTTATTACAATAATGAATGATAACTTTAACTATTACAAAATCACATATAGTCTTCTTCGTGCATCTACAAATACACTAGCTGCCTACGCAAGCTTTGGAATCTTTTTAAATTTATCTACGTGATTCCATCCGAAAAAAGAGTTTAATGTTGTAATAACGGAAAACGTTCAAGTGGTTAACATTTTGATTTTTATAATATAATGATAGAAAGTAATATATATTGAATCTGAATTGTTGTATAATTTCTGATTCTGAACTATTTATATCACATGATTCGTATTTTTTGAACAGCACGATCCCCACCCCTAGAGCCGTGGCTCTCCCACGGGCTGCCGATGCCCGCGTCGATTCCCTCGATTATTTACGATGTCAGCAACCGGAATGTGCAGTTGTTTGCCTTTCAATGAACGCTGCCAATTGAAATGACCCCTATTAAAAACAATCTCACCATTATATCCAAGTTTTGGAGGGTTCTAGATTCCTAGTTTTAGGACAGTCAAAAGTTTTAACAATTTCTCTAATCACTTCAATTGTGGCTGTCAAAAATTGTGAAAAGTTACCGAGACAGATTACTTATTGTGATATCGATGACGTAAATACTCAAAAATAAAAATTCTATAGCGTGACGAGTACAATATATAGTTTTTATTTATACAAAAAATACAGTTCTGAAAGGAAATTACAATGTCGGTAAAATAAAAATCATACTATTCCTATAATAATTATAAGGTAATTTGATTAATTAATTAATTCAGAATTATACGAATAAATAATCCCTAAATCACGTTGACAGGCAGTGTGCCAATAAAGCTAGTTATCATTATCATTTAATACGATAAGAAATAGTAATTCAGAATTATAAAATTGCATTTGCAAAATTTCAATATATGGTAGCCTTAGGTCTCGAAGTAAAGTCGAGCCTCTTTTGTGTGGTCTTTTCCATGCTAATACTATTGTCTCCACTTCATCACCATCAGGATATGCATCATAATGTTACATAACGTTATATTGACGTTTTGCTCAATTGACATATCATTTCCGTGACATTTATTGGCTTAGTCAACAGGATTTTGTGACGCATAAATGTTTGTTTGCGTATTGAGAAAGGCGAAATCTTTGTGTATTTTCATGTGTAATTTTTAAACGTGATTTAAGTATTTATTATGAATCGACCGGACCTTCTGTACCTACGTTAAGTTTGAATCGTGTCGATTTCGAGACGTTTCAACCGTAGTTGCGTTAAGCTGGGAAATCCATTAATGTATAAAAAGTATTTTCTAATACCTTACTATAGACAGCTGGTGTTGTTTTCGAGAGCTGACGTCAAACACGTTCGAAGCGGGTATTTGGCTTTATGGAAATGTTTTATTCACAAACATTTCCTAATAAATATACACTTACATCTCGAGATTCCATTATATCGCAACTCAATAAATAAAACGTCCTTAAGATGTGTTCGTTTTAAAATTTTCTCAACACATGTTTAGCAATGAACAACTGCATAAAATTAGCGTGAATTGTGCTTCAAATCTAGCAGATGCATGCCAAATGCATTTTATTATCGAATTCTTATACAAAAAACCCTGAAGAATAGACGATGCATGCAATTTACGTGCTAAATTCATTGGTGAATAACTTTATGAGAATATGTGGTTACAACAAAATGTGATGCGGTATGGAAACTTTATTTAGTATTTATTTCGTACTTTTTAGATCTTAAAAGTTGTTTTATCCCAATTCTTTACAAACTATGCAGTAGTTAAACTTAAAGAAGAAGGTTTGCATATTAGTGTTTGTTGTTCAAAATATACATGTAAAATGGTGACAAATAATATAATTTCGCCTGCTGCCTTCTTTTGCACTATTAATTGCTAGCAAAGATTAAACAACAATGGCGAATTTACGTTTTTGTCGCAACAAAAACACTTTTATTGTTTACGGATGGGAATATTGAACAAATTACTTATCGGTCAAGGAATTGGTGACTTATGGGACGAGGTTAGTCACGGGCATGATTTTTGTTTTTACTTTTTAGTAAGACATTACTAAAAAGGCTTATTAACAAGAACAGAACATGCATAGATAGTATGTTTAGTAAGCTAATTATCAAAAAGGTAAAACACTTTAAAAAGCCGTGGTGGTTGAATGAGAAATGGTAATAAAAGATGTTATAGAAAGAGATAAGTTATGTCTCTTTCTAAAATGGCAGACGTACAATATGATGTCACGTCACAGTACTAAGTGGATCTTTTTGCACATAATTCGATTTTAAGTGGTTGTAATAAATAATTTTCGGGAAATTTTTCAACTTACTCATCAGATATTAGTATTTTCTTTTCAATGTATAAAGCAGCCCCTTGGATTGTGTATGAAGAAGGGATTTCCAGGATACCGATGTATTTTTATAGTTATACTAGATTATTATTACATTTACTCTTTATTCATTGTTAACGGAAAAAAACATTTGAACTAAATAAAAATCCAATATAGTGTAGGTATTTTATGTGATTTTATTTTATTATATTTTCTATGTTCTTTATGTTTGTGTGCAAAATAATTTATATATTATTGATTTTTATATATTATATGTATCTATTTATGCGCGGGACAGTTCTAATAACCTTTCAACGGACGGGCGGACGAGACTGGGCGCGGACAATGCTGAACCTGTGTGCATCTCGTAAAATGCACTAAAATTATTTATGACCCAGAGGGTTATAACTTACTAACATAATTTTAAGTTATTATTGTTACTAACACACGGAATCAGGTCTGAAGTAGGGGCTTTTTATTAAATTTTTTTTTTTCATTTTACTAAGGAATGACAGAAATCAAACAACTTCTAATAATATAGATTTAATAAATGTTCATTAGTAACTTAGTAAGAATTAAGGTTAGTTAATGTCGATTATTAAATTATCAAGTAATTCATCAAATCACAACAAATGTCAAATCAACTTAATAAGCTCTTGACATTGACAATTTTCCGCACTTATACCATGGTATAACGGTTTAATTTTTTTGCTTATGCTAACACTGAGCCTAACAATACAATGAGGTGAAAACGAAAGTCTCGATTACTTTTTGCGACATTTTATTTTCATTTGATGCCAGTAATGTATCTCGTTTCTTTATAGGTGAAGCAACGATTTGTTTAATGATAATCTTACATCGCATTTACGTTCTTAAAGAGAGATAAAAAATTCAACAAGCCTCTAAACGAAGAAGACACAAACCTTGAGCACGTTCTTAAAGTCTTATACCTTTTTTAAGGAAATAATTCAAAATATGCTGGGCTACGAGCATTGATCTTTTGACAGGGGAAATTTGTCGTTAAAATTAGACAAAAACGTGTTCTAATGTCAAAATTTGCGTGACATTAACAGCTGTCAAATTTGTTGATCAATAGTTTTATGATCGCAGGGCTCATGTGCTTAACAGTTCATCCCCATTTCTGGTGGTAAATGGTTAATATCGTGACACCAGTAATATAAGTAATTACTCGATATAAGAGGCGTGTTTGACATTCTACTGACAAGAGATGTTATAATGTCTTCCATTCATTATTACTTTTGATATTATCCTCAGTATTTAAATCATTTTTATTTATTTATTAATACACAATACAACAAAAAATAAATTACTTTAAATATGATCATAACACCAAGGTATTCGGCGTGTAATGCATGTAACTAACTTTAATTAATATCGGCAGAAAAACAAACATGAAACTAAAAATTATTTTTAATTATAGATGAAAACAATAATATTATACGTAGATAGAGACAGAAAACCAATAAAATTCATTTAAAGTTAAGTCTTTTTCAAGGTAGAAGTAAATTTTAATTTTATTAGAAGTTAAAAATTATTATTTAGTTTAGTTAGTTTTAATCCATATTTACTACGTAAGGTCGAATAGTATACAACGTTAGATTAGCGAATCATAACTTACTAGGCACTTTGCGACCCGGCACGTATATTCACGTGTTTGTTTTGAAGCGTGACAGTACAGCGCTATATAGATTTGGTCAATAATAACATTTGTGTATTTATGACAGGCTATTAAGGCACTTATTTTATGGCTACATAAAGCCGAATTACATCATAGTAATTTGTAGTTTTATGATGCTATATTAGAGACGTATTAGGAAATAAGAAAGACTAGATTATTGGCCCCAATAATGATGGGATACTCTGAAATTAAAGGTTAGCTCGCTCCCTCACTATATTATACGAAAAGCATAGCAAGAACTAGTCCTGTCAAATAACCTAAAGATAGGAAGTCAACATAGACAATTTTAAAAAGCATATCGCGAGACGCTTATGACGCGAGGTGGTTACGAAGTAGAAAAAAGTGAAAAACAAATGATAGGGCGGCGAGCCGAGAATACTCACGTCTCTCAAAAACTAAAGATTTCTATCTCATGTTTGTCTATTCAAATTTTTATATCTACACATCTCAAACCCTATTCACGCCGAAACATAAAATAGTTCATTGCTGAAACAAGAATGCCACTTAAACACCTAGATGCATTCTGCAAGAGGCTACCTTATGATAAAAAAATTCTCTAATCTGATATGGATCGATAAATAATGTGTATCATTGGTATATTTCGCCATGATTACAATACCGGAAAACCTCGCAAATCTCTCTACAATACTTCAAACTTAAAGAAGCATCACAATAATCTATTTTGATATAAAAATTATGATTCACAACTCATTGTGCATTCGCAACATTAAGATGCAAGGCCAAGATGGGAGCAAATTGAGTAAACAATTTGTCGTAATAAAACATGTCGCAAATAAATGAAGCGCACTTTCAGTAAACAAGTTAAGTAATTTAGTAATAAAAATTTGTACATCTTTTTTAAAATGCGAATTTAACTTCGTCTACGTTAAAGATTATTTTGTAGAAAGGCATCATAGAATCTAAATTTGTAGTCGCAATACACTCGCGGAAAAATCGAGACGATATATATTTTGTTTAGTTGTACGGCTTATTAAGGTTATTAAAACGTTCTTCCACTCACAGTAAGCCACAGGCTTAGGCTTAGTGTTTAGGATTGGTATTTTAATATGGATACTATAACTTTATAAGCGGTTCAATATGACTTACCAATTAAAACATAACTATACTCTATACTTTTACTTAAGACATGCCATCTCACACTACTGATTTCCTTTCCTATTTTTTTTCTGTTCACTCGGTCTAATTGTGGAATCTTCCTGATTCTATCTGGAGTGATACTCGTTTAAATACTTTAAAAATCAAATTTGGAGTAATTCAATTCCTTCCTAACATAAGTTTTCTATCTGTTTCGTACCTCTTTGTTTAATTACTAATTTATGGTTTCCTGGAAGAGTTTACTTTTAGTTATGTTTATTTCTTTCTCTCTATTCTTTGTGCACAATAATGTTTATTTTTATTATATATGAGCCTCGAAGTCAAAGATGGACCATTACTTATAATTTACTAAAACATAGCTCCTGGCGTAAACCGATAGAGGAGTCTATATAATACGCAGATAGCTTAATGCTCTAGCTAACTCTGCCTTGCTGGCATTAAATAGTTATTTTAATTACAATAATTCTTGTAAGTTCATTTCTTATATATAGATATATTCATATACAAATGTATTAATTAATTCACAACTTACAACCATAGATTAAATAAACGTAGATAAAATGAAATATCTATAACTATCTTACTTTTTCAACATGGCCACGTCTCTTTTTTTTATATAGGAGGATACTTTGTAAACATCAATAACTTACCCATACAATACGATGCTTATTTTTATTGTTTATGAAATAATGTCATTGTTACAATCTAATGTCATTATATTAATTACAGAAAGTGTGGGATGTGACTGTGCAAAATGATTATTAGCTAATTATTTTAAATGGAAATAAAGCGTGGGAATTGAACAGAAAACATAACTTTCTTCAGAAAGTTTACATTTCAAATATTAATTACTTCATATCACCTGAAAATAATAGTTTGGGGAAAAAGTTAAAAAAGTTATGAAAATTAACATTTAATTACAATACATATAGTCAGTAGTATAGTAGTATTCGTCGCGACATACCGTCCCTAAGTGCCTTTTATCGTTTGTACCATGGAGAGTGCTCTGAAGAGCTCTTCGACCTTATCCCTCCCTCTCCTTTCCTACTAAGGAGTACGCGTGCTGGTCTACGGAGTCACTCCTTCACTGTAGCCACGTCTAGTTTACGTACTAAGAGATTTTGTGACTCCTTTCTCTGTCACACAACCAGAGCATGGAATTGCTTACCAGCTCACGTATTCCCTCCTTCTTATAACATGGTTTCCTTTAAAAGAGGCGTGGAAAAGCACTTTTTGGGCCGGCAAGATGAAGGTGGCTAGGGCAGTATGTCACATGCCTCACTAGCTATCTTCACATGGACTCCTCTACTGTTTATCATCAGGTGGTGACGAGTCATTTGCTGTGCTTTTTATAAAAAAAATTTTGTTTGTTAACTTTCTACCGTCTTGTAGGAAGAGACATGATCCCGTTGCTGTAGCAATTTTGAGAGACAAGTAGTTTTGGCGGTCCTTTCTTAATGTTAGCCTGATAATGCTTAAAGAATCCTGAAGAGACCGAAATAGGTAGAAATCTTAAGGTCAGGGCTATATGGCGGATGCATTAACAACTCCCAGCCAAACTCTTAACTTATGCTGAGTGGCTAAAGATGAATGTGTTCTAGCGTTATCATGATGAAAGATAACACCTTTTCTATTAATCAATTCCGGTCGCTTTCTTTCAATTTCTTGTTTTAATGTCATCAGTTGTTGGCAGTAGAGTTCTGCACGGTGGTAAACCTCATAATGAACAATGCCCTTCCAATCCTACCATAGACAAAGCATCACCTTACTGCGAGTTAACCCAGGGCTTGCCACAGTCTGTGAAGCCTGACCGACTTTTGTCCACGCAAATGAGTACACGGTTCATTAGGTTTGTTTCTGTTTGCTCGTCTGACACCCAAATATATCTAATTTCTTTATTCGATTTGCTCATTTTGACAGAAAGAAAAACAAATGAAAAATAGTGGGAAACAAAATTTTTCTAATTTGATTCTTTTTTTGAAATATCACCCAAATAGTACAGCCAAAGATATTTTATTATAAATTAATACATACTATATGCGAATAGACTTTTTTCCTGACTAATATGTTAAGATAAAAGAAAAAGGATAGAAAATCGTCTTACTAACGTAAACTGTAATTTCTTCCATCTGTAATTCGGATAACTTTTGATAGATGGCGGTAGTGACTGTTTAGTTTTACAAATTACATCGGTGCAACTAGTTTCGAATAAAAATTTGACTTTGTGCGACTCAGATTCACTGCATACTCTTAATTCAAAAATTACGTATGAATTAATAAAGAAAGTAGTTTTAAATGGACACTCGTTTGATATCTCCGTCAACAACTATTACTTAATACGTTGACCTAGTAAAAAAACCAGTTTTTAAACGGAAATGTTTACATGCCTACTTTATTCTTTGTATTTATTTAAAACTTGCGATATGTATTTGTGTTCTATTCTAATATTGAATTTGAAATAATTTATTTAATCAGTTTGAGTGGATGATGATAGAGATTAAAAATATGATTTGGAGATGTCAGCAAATTGTTACGTCATAAATATTAACTTCACTTCAGTAACTTTGCGAATAGTTTGACATACATTAAACTTAACTTTTTGAGAATACATTTTATAGGTAATCTTGAAAATGTTTATATGCAATCATAATTTTTAAATTACTTATTTTTAATTTTTTCCAAAATCTCTAACCAAATCTTCATTTTGAATCCGGACAAGAATTAATTCTTTAGCTCTTGGCAAATAAATTATCAGAATTATTCGCGAAAAAACTAAAAAATGTTTACAGTCTGTATGTATTATGTATGTACAATAAACAACAAATATATGTTTTAGCAACAATAAATTTATCTTCCAAATGAACTCTTATTTCAAAACGTTTTAGGTTAAATGTCAAACCTAGCTAAACACTTACTCGGTTATTATTAAAATTGATAATACTTGAACGTGATTGTATTCAATGGTTACATTAATTTAAAGGGAAGAACGATGCCAAAAATTGATCTCATCTTTCTTAGTTCTTTAGTGCTCAATTTAAAACTAATAAATATTACGAGGCGTTGAATTTTGAGCAAAACCGTCTGTAGATAGATTATTGAAACGCAATCCAACAAAGCGGTTTAGTAGTGCCATTAATTCTTTAATCGGATCGAACGAATGTTGTTTGTGTAATTCATAGTAATTACCGGGATAATTGAATATTGCGACTGGCAGCACCAGCGGTGTTGCATGCCTCACGAACACTGCATTGTTGAAGGAAGAATGGGACGTCGTGAAATGGAAAGTGGAATATCTCCGGTCTCGATTTACTGCATTTTAATTTTTTATCTTGTGATGCATAAGTGGCGGTTCCTTAAATACGAGTTGCTGTACACACTATAAACATATATGTATACAGTTCTTTGTAAATTTGTCTTAAGAGCTTCCAAATTTGTATGGAGGCTGGTAGTCTGTCACCCCTTAGGCACAAGCTATAGACGATAAAAGAATATATTGTTTAGGATGATAATGGGTTAAAAACTATAATTTTAAATCTCTACATTTAAACAAAAAATAGTAACTTATCCAAGTTTAAAAAGTCGTGTTCCAATTCCAAAATACAAATTAATTGAAAGACAAAGACACCAAAACATCAATTTTGTACACTGTCTTCAAAATATTTTTTTTATAACTAGACATAGGTTAGATTCGGTTCAGCCTAATACTATTTTGCAATTAAAAACAAAATAATAAATAATATTGGTTTGTGATGCTTGCTTCTGACTGACAATAGGATGTTATTTTTACATTATTTATTCAGAAAACATTCTATTGAAAAATAAACAAAAAACGGCATATTCAAGATCCTCTGAGACAAGCTTTGGCTTGAAAAATAATTTATCGTGGGGAATTTTCTACTACTAATATCGGTCATTTCCTTTGTCTAAAATAAAAACATAATGTTTTGGATAATGTATAACTTTGAGAGAAAATTCTGAAAAAAATATCATTATTGCTTATATCTACCGTGCTAAACAACAAACTTTCATTTCTTCTTTCATTCTTCATTGTTACTTCGGATAACTCTTAATAGATGGCGTTAACTACTTTGGTTTATTTAAAATAATTTTAAAAATAAAAGAAAATAAAAGTTTACAGACTTTTTTCAATTCTTAAATAAATATTTAAGAATTGAAAAAAGTCTGTAAACGCGTACTTAGTAATCTGTAAAGTTTCGATTACACTTACTAATCGCCATAAAACGTGATGATAAGACCAAATGAAAGAATCACGCGTGATTCGATCAGTATAAATCGATTATTTCGTAACATCGATTGTATGATCATATGTAAAATAATTACGAGTTCCGTGACCCTATCTCTACAGAAACTAATGTAACGTTTTGTATTACGTACCTATTTTTGCTATTAGGCGAATAATTATCGTACATTAGAGAAAATTAGAAAAATAGTATGCAATTATTTTTAATTTTATGAAACCGCTTTGGTTGTGTCTAGTCACGAAAGTTATCATGTGTGGTAACAATGTTGATCCTTACAAAAAGAATTAGTTTTGTGTAAAAAGCTACGTTTACAACGCTAAATACTAGTTGTATTGAGCATTCATATTAATTCATAATATATAGTCTATATATATATATATTACCTTAAGAGGATGTAGTGGGACGAGAATTCTGGTTTTGATTAACGTTAAAAACAAAGGAACGTTGGCAATGGTTGGTTCCTGTATAGATTAATCAAAATGCATAGTTCCAAGCCATTTATAGAGGCTGTTGATGTTGATGAACGACGAACGTTGATGTTTGAGCCAACACAACGCTGGCTCCAAGCGGCTTGGTAGATGAAAGCGGTTGCCGTAACGACCGGGACCATCAATTATTTTAACTAGGGAACTTTATTAAATAATCTTTTTTTAACTAGGCAACTCTGAAAACTCGCTAACGGTGCGTACCGAAAGCATCTATAGAATGTTTGTCGTTTAAACAAAACAGTATTTGTGGTGTCAAGTTTTAGGTAAGCTGATCTTGATATTCGATAACTGATAAGTTATATGCGGATCAAGTTCTTTAACGTTCACAGCACCTTGGGCTTTTCACCCGTTGTTTAAATATATTGTAAATATATGTTTTATTTATTTGTTATTTTCAATGAGCTCTGACGATCTGAAAGTAGTGTCATTAAGCTGCAATATTGTGTAAGCGGTACTGACGCAGTTAGGCAACTTTTGAATGCAATTTTTTTATAGATAGTCTTCGGTAACAGGCTTAAGATCAACAAATAATGCAGTTGGATATTTTAAAATGCTAAATAATAAATGAGATCCTTAAATAATCCCTTGCGACACGCATTTGTGTTTTAGAACATAATTGAGTGATATAACGGACTTTCAAGATAAGCTTCGATTTTTTCGTTATACATATATTAACCATTATTTACAACAATTGGTCTCTACAACTGGCGACGGGTCAAACCTTCAGGGGTCGGATGCGTATAGGGACCAATTTGTCAATTCTCCTGTAATTTTTAGCTGAATTTTTAAATTTGAATCAGGTGTTTTCTCTTCTTTAGTGCATGTAGTTTTCAGAAAGAAATTAACTGGAAATCAGCTTAGTATAATGCGATAGCAAATGAGATTTGAATTCATTTTGTTACCTTTAATGAATGTTTGTAGATATGACGAGTGTCTGCCTTCAATAGTGTAAATAACAGTCATGGAAACCCACCTGAAACAACACAAAGTAAGTTAATACACTTAAGGTTATAATGAGGACAGAAATGGGATTGGTTCTAAAAATAAGTCCTTTTTGGCGAAATTCAAATTGGTAAATTTATTTATTTTACAGCGCCTTGCCTGCAAAGATTTTGAAATCTAAAATAGAAAAATGGAAAAAAAATGGTAAATAAATTTGACAAACACAACTAATTATAGGAGTCTGTTAGATTGTGGATATCTTAAAGAAATACTGGCTATTACAAGCCAACATTTTAATGTTAGTCATTTTAATGCCTCTTTACAATGTGTATTTTTTAAATAAAGTTTTTTGTGTTTAATCACATTAAACTACGCATTCTCAAACTATTTTGACAAAAGACCCCTTTTCCAAAATTTTAATTTAAGTTTTCGTTTATGTCAACCATTTAAGGAATCCGTGCTTAAACTGTGCATGTGCATTCCCGTGAGACTGTTCCCATTTTCTTTGTCGTTTGATTGGATGTAGAGCTTTTACTACATTTATTTGGTAAGCTATCTACCATACTATCTTCGGCCTTGTCATCACTCACCATCAGGTGAGTTGTAGGCTATATATTCCCCATTAGGATAAACTTCTTAATTTTTATAATGATGTACGATATAATCGTTAATTGTTTTTAACATCGGTTTAATATTTTTCGAAGGCTGTTAGATTTTCTTTGTATAAGTCGTAAGTGAGATTTCATTGGAAGTTCTACCTACTTATTCAAACTGTTGAAAAACAAACGAATGAAGCGAACTCTTTATGCAGCACTTTGCGTCACGTCAAAGCAACATGACGTGCCTTTCTGATGGGGTTACTATTGTATATTTAGGGTCTGCGTACTATATACTGTTGGGGAAATATATAGGACGCAAATACTATATTTGTTTATTTATGGAGAAAATACAGTATTTTATTACAATATTTTTTTATTACTTATTTGGTAAATACTTTATTTTGCCGATGAAATGTTGGCAACCCTACTTTCCGAAAAGAATCTGCAATTGGACAGTATGAGTGTTGCTGGCATCTCATATCAACTTAGACTTTTAGACTGCAGTTTTTAGGTACACAATGAGGATTGTCAATATTTCCGAACTCAGCGAGAAATTTTGCTTCCTTTTGCGTGTTTTACTGCCTTAGAGATGTCTCGTCCCATTACTTTTAAAGAACCAATCCTTTTTTTGTAATTTTCAGGTATCTCTTCATTCCTGCTTTATCCAAGCTTTACACTCTAATCAGAAAATTTACAACCGCATTTAATCAATCATGAACATGTTTAATATGGAAGTTCACAAAAACGGACGGAATTCTACAAATGGGTGCTCTAACTAAATAACAAGTGAGAGGTTGCATTTGCAAATTGAATGAAAGTGTATCTGTTGTTAGATAAAGTTAGTATTGCTTACGTCACAGTTGCATAACTAGCAACATACTAACAAACAACGGAAATTAAAACGTATGAACGTTACGGCTTAGGGTTGCCGATGACTTAGAGAATTTAATAATCATTTTTTTAGCTACAAGAAGGGAATTTATATTTTTACAGTCAATATAAAGTTTGTGTGATCAATTTACATTTGAATTGAATAAGAAACAATAACTCTTTTATGTAGTGTAACATGATATGTAGTTGATTGATGACTATTCATAAGAATCTAGTTAGAAAAAACAATAAAATGTGATTCCAACTTATACAAAAATATTTCCTATATATATAATACCCACAATTATATCACAGAAATATACGAAATGATCATACAAATATCCCTGAATCGTGAACATAGTAATATCTACTCATCATAGTAATATTTACCCCTACCGAGATTCGAAACCGGGACCTCTGGCTAAGAAGACCCTCAGACAAGATTAATTTTTATTCAATATTTAGTTTTATAGCTTCTACAACTTTATTCATTGTCGATAACCCTAGCTAGCAGCGGTCCATCAACTTCATACAAACGTTTTCCACAGTTTAGTTTTTAACTACATTCTTTCTGCATTTTATACAACTGTAAGATGTTCATGCTGATGTTACGTCAAATACATACAAAGAAACATTGCTTAACTTTGAAAAAAATAAATACTAAGAAAAAAAAGAAATATTATATGGGTTACTAATAAAGTAAATACAACAGAGATGTTAATACCACACTTTTTTACTTACATGGACTACATTTCGCATCCATGGGAGGCCATCTTATGTTATATCGAGCTTCTCGATGTTTCAAAGGGCAATTTAATACGTTAGTACCAGATCCAGTTATTACTGCAACCATATTTACCTACCTGTATTGAGTCAGCATAGCGGTGTTATAACTCCTCATATGTTTCTACCACATACGAAAACCGGGATCCCAGCGGTTATATATAAATAGCTGTTAATTAGTCTCGCTAAAACTCGAAAACGGCTTAGAGGAGGTGTGGTACAATATTAATTCGAAATTGATAATTTAGTATGCGATATTTATTTATTTATTTGATTGTTGGAAGATTTACAGTCAAATATTAACTTTTACAATTCAAATATTAGTCAACCATGAACAAATCTCCACAGATACGAATTACAGTTAGTTGCAACCTTCATTGTACGATTACAACTTACAGAATAAATTATGTTATTAAATATCGTTTAACTGACGCGCTTATTCAAGTGTCATTTTTTCCCACTACCACGGATTTTTTTTGATAGATGGTGATCGTAGGTGACACAGAGTTCACCGAGGCAACTAGTAATAAAATAGTATCTACCATTATTGCTATAGTTATTCTGAATAAAATCTGAAAATTACGGAAACTCGAAATAAACACGCTGTATACGCTACAAATAATGATAATGAATTACTTAACATGTCTGCATTCAGTTTTATAGCGCTGCGAATACGAACGTTATGATTATTATGTACGGAACCAAATTACGTACGGACGCTATTTCCGTTAGAATCGATTTCCGTGGTGTTCCACTAGAACAGTTTTCTTTGTGTACTTAAAACAACCAACGAACGGTTAATTACGAGGTTAACGTGCTATTATAAATTATATCAATAATTGGATTGCGTTGATGTCTTTTTAATATATAAATAGTTTTTTTAAACTATTAAAATTCTATGACAATAAAACAAATTTCTTGTAGTTTTGTGAAAAAAGCTGGCAGTTCATGGCTGTATGAGCGTCAGTTCCCTATGCCTTTTCTAATACCTAAAATATTCTGCTTCACAAACATTATATTATATATTTTTTATATAAAATAATTTAACGAACTCTAAATAAAGCAACGAAGCTTCACCATAAATTTTATTGCAAGTTCAATACTGCTTTATGAAAACGTTATTGTGTTTATTAGCCTTGTCACGCAGTATATACAGGCGATAAAACTCAGTACCCAGTGTGAGTTGAGTTTTAATCGAATCGAGCCGTCTCAAATTGTCGTAAGCTGTTGAATTGTAAGCAAATTTCAGCAGCGTGTCTTTTGTGAAGGATTAGAAAGGATTTTTTATATATGCGATAATCAGAAAGCAACTACGAACGCAAACGTCTCGTTACGATTGAAACTCACACTAGGGTGTACAAACCTATTTCCTTTCAGTTCTAAGCTTTTTGTATACCGATTAAATTGTGTTAGCAGATTTTGAAGTAAATATCATATGTTAAATAAGGTATCATATAAACGATTGCCAGCTAAACCCACCTACGGTAGAAGTCTTGATACGATTGAATATTACACTTCATATGGCAGGTATCAAACATTACAAATAGTTTCAACAATAAAATGAACTGTGGACTGTGATTAGCTGAGAAAGGTTATAAACTCACATATAAAAATAATAATGGGTACCTAATTTAAAACATAGAGGTCGGGTGAAACAGAGAAATAATAAATGGAATATAATACAAAGAATTTTAAGAAATACACCATTATGTTTTGATTCATTAATTAAATTCTCTCATATGATGCTTCATTTTCCAGTATATTTAACATAGTCAAGTTATTTCGTGGGCAAATAAGAGACCATTGACATGGTTTTAAAAATTTTATTGTTTAAGTGTCACAGTTTTAACTTATTGTTCATTAAGTTGGCAATTAATTAAATCAGATGAATAATCCGGGTAGGTAATTAGAAATTAATGTTGTTTTATTAATTAATGGATATAATTTTAATCTGTGATGTACGTACATACATATTTTCTGTCTGTACTAGACTCCGGTGGGCTGGCCAGTGACAACGGGATAGAATGCATAGGAATAAACATTTTTTTTAATTTCCATTTTATTTTAGTGACTTTAACTCATGGCTATGTCAGTCCTATGGAAGCCTAACCTTTTTTAACAAAGCTAGCCCTATTTTATTAACAGCTTAATTAAACTATCTGAGTTAGCGACAATTATCGATATGTTATCATGTAACAAACAAATTTAGCTTCTTGGGATGTTAGGTAAGCTTTGAATCTTTTTTTAACTTTGAAATGCACCCACGTCCGTTATGTAATGAAATTACTTAATCAATTAACATGTCAATCATAGTAATAATTTTATTTTTATTTTTATTAGTTCTAGGCTGGCTGGCTAGGGACAATTGTATCATAATAAAGTCACATAAAATTAATTTACTCAGTTGGTTCCTATTTTTAAACGAAATATCTTCCTCTACTAAGTAAATGTCGAATGAAATAATTTTTGAAAATATAGTATTAAAAATAACGTATAGTAATATAACTGTAGTAAAATTTAAATTGCATTTATATTTCATATTTATTGAGGTAACATATCGTTTGTGGACCAAACAAAAAATCGTGCATATCCTTCAATTGCGCAAGAGTTTATGTAACGGTAATTATAGTACTTTCACGCCGAAAGTTCTTCTAAAGCTCATTACGAGAGGATTTTTAATAAATACGTATATTCATTACAAGTTGGTCAACCAATCGATTTCTATCGATTTTGAACGGCAGTTTGGTTCGTTAAATTGATTGTTTAATGTACATGTCTCAATTTTCTAAAACTTAATAAAATTCAAAAAAGTCTTTTTTTTGTTCAGTTTGATAATAAGGGCCGTCTCAAGAAATGCTTAAAGAATTAAATTTGAAAATTGTTAATTTAGTACGGCAAAACAATGACCAAAAATGTCATTTCCTCCGTCACGATTCGAATTTTTTTTAATGGGGATGGCAACAGAAGGGGCGAGTCGAGTTTTCTTCGAATAAACCCAAAAACTACAATTTATTGTTGTGTTTTCTAAAAACGTATAAATTTCGTCATTTAGTTAAGACAATTATACTACTTCGTATGTAGCTATATGTACAACTTGGTTTTTCATTAATTAGGTCACTTGGCTGTAATAAAAATATATCTGAATGTAAAAATCACTTTCTTCATTTTTCACTCCTAATGGAGTCAATTTTTTTATTAACAATAATAATTAAATATAATTCACACAAAATAAATAAAATAAAAGGTAATTGATACATGCTCTTTCAAGCTTAAAGCGTAAATGTTAACACGCGTGATGTTAACATAATATCATAATTAAATAATCAAAGGGTAAAATGACTTAAAAATTCAGTTTGTAAAACAAGAGTAATACTGAAGTTTGCATAGCAGAATCGGGCCAGTGGCTGTTTGAAGAGCCTTCTATAGTTTATTGTGACAGTTGGTCTCAGTTTATCTAAACACAAAAATGTTATGAAATTAGTAAAAAACCTACCATGTAAAATTCAAGTTCAAAATTATTATTTTTTAAATAAAAAACATCTTAGTATTAACATGAACATGTTAATAGGTGGGTTGGTATGGTAACAGTTGTGCAAAAACTCATCTTTTTCAGGTTTGGTATGTTTGTAATGTAAAAATGTAGGCATGTGAAACAAGCATATCATTACGAATAATATGTATAATTATTATAATGAACATTTGCTTGGTCTGAAAGAAGGTGATTGTCCATAGTTTAGTTCCATCTTTTCGTAGTAGCATCTACGATATTACTACCCGGCGTCAAATAAAACCAAGTCCCATTATATGGGCACTTTTAAGTAATTGCATTAACTATATTTTTACATGCAGAGTTAATTAAATACATAATAAAGTACGTATGGGTCTATTGTATAGATTTTTTATTTACATTATTACAAAAGTTCAGCTAGAAAAATACTATTTTAAAATTAATTATTCATTAATCAAGGAATATCTAAACGATTAATATGTGCAATCAGTTAAATAAATAAAATTAATTTATTTTATTTCTTATAATCAATGACTTTAAAAAAATTGTACACCGACTCCGGCTATAACAACTTAAAGCCGATCTGACCGACCCGAAATTCTTATGAATAATTAAATTTCATTTAAATTCATTACTTTATATGACTTTTAAATCATTTTAGCATTTCTTTATGTAGATTCAACTCTTTGGTTAACTGGGACATAGGTATGGTGTGGTGTTAAAATGTACCATAATGTAGAAAAAAAAGCATGACATTTTTGCTGGCAGCATTATTTCTTTCTAACCTGTGATACTTTAATGCAAATTTTATGAGCAGGTAGGTATTCATGAATTTCAATTAAAATCTCAAGCAAACTCTAGGTGTAATTAAGACAGGTAATTGCGACACGGCGTGGCAGCGTGCATAACGAGGTTGCGGTAACAACGTTTACAAAAAAAGGTGTGAGACATTACTAAAGAACAATAAAAATTTATTTACTACTTTCTAGCTGATATACCTATTTTGAATTAAAAAGAAAACAAAGGCAAGTACTAACAAGGCTAGTAATTAAATTAACTACGCACTTGAAATCAGAATATATCGATTCTATTGACATTGTTTAAAAGAAAAATTACGTTATCTTGTTCATTCTAATTTAATAATCAACAGATAGAATGACTCTAAGAAACGTCATATTATTCGATATTTATGAACAATCGGTCAGTTTGTATTGAAAGAGTAGCACTGAACTTTGCATCAAAGCAAAATCGGGCCCAGTGGCCGTTTGAAGAGCGTTCTATAGTTTATTGTGACAGTTGCTGTCAGTATTGTCGACATATGGTTATTAATCCCACACCTCACTAGACGGAAGTCTACGGTGGGCGCGATTGTCAGCTTTCATTTCTGCGAATACCCCGAGGCAAAAATTTACGGAATGAACCTCGTGTGGCGGCTGACTGACTCCACTATACTACGTTTTTTAATTTGAATATTATGTATGTTCGCTGCTATTGTACCGTTCATGTAACGACTTTTAATATAAGTAACACAGCAAATGACTCGATACCGCCTGATGAGTGCGCAGTAGGAGAAATTTATATCTGAAGATAGCTAGCATATACTGCCCTAACCACATCCAATTTGTAGGCTCAAAAAGTGCATTATTTGCAGGTATTTTACAACAATAAGTGTACATTTGAATATTAAGTTTTACGTTTGATATAGATACTTGGTTACGTTAGTATTTTTGGTAAAAAAAACTGTCTTTTTCCTAAAAAAAGAGTTCTATATAAAGCGGTATGAAAAGACACTACGGGCCGATAAGGTGATAGCGATAGAACAATGTATTCATGCTTATGGTGGAGTTGAAACAAACCAACTAATAAACTTTAATACGACTCAAAATTATTAAAATAGTTATTTATGTCAACGAATTCCAAATAAGCAGATGGAAAACCTGAGTGTAGATGGTAACCATTTGGAGACGTCCTGCAATATCAAGAAATTACTTGATATGACAGCGACATTCTACAGACAGTAATATTAATACTCTCCATGAGAGTGGCAACTTAAGTAAGCTTGAATATTATTATATTTTATAAAGTATGACTCAAAATAAACTGCGTCTTTTTGTTATCAAAAAAACCTAACCAACAAAACCCACTAAAATTTAAAATTACTAAAATATACTTTTTTGACCATATTTTTAAGTAACTAGGCAATGTGTTATTCTATACACACGCACTTTCTTGCTACATAATTTCCTAATTTCTTTACTTGCCACCAAGGAAAATCGTTGTATAAACAAATATCTAGAAGTTTTACTCCCATATCAAAACGTGCAACAATGGAACCGAGCACCGTAAAAGTGAAAGGGCAAGAGATCCACCGCAGTTATGGCATCGGCGAGCCTTTGATCGCCGCGCCCGTGTGAACCCATGTTTACAACCTGTCTCATTACAATTTATGTAGTTTTGGTACAACATGTGTAAAGCGACCACGTGCGTATACATTCATGGTTACATGACCGTATCACGTAGCTACTGAACACACCTCTTCATTAGGCACTACGTATACCTCTCATTTCGTTTATTTAATATTTAATTTAGATAAGCATCTTATCCCACTGTTGAGCACCAGGCCCAAACACACCGAAATATATTTTTTTGAGATTTCTGTAAAAGATTCTATTTCAAACTACAAATATGAAGGCCTACTTGCAGCAATTTTTATATATAGATTTAGTAAAGTAACTTTCGTAGATCTTAGCCTAAATTAAATTTGATGTCTAGGATTAAATAAAATGGACGCCTGGATAAAATAATCATACCTGGACTTTTCCGCCGATGAATTCTTGAATCCAACGTCAGTCATTTGTTAATAGTGTACGTGATAAGTGAGTTAAATTAAATTTTAGCATAAGTTTCACAGCTCATTACGTTTATTTAACATCAATGTATTTGATGTACACAGCTTTGCCTGCTTTCCAATAGTTATCTGTCAAACTTTTGTGGGTTGACTGATGGAACACTTATAGAGATAAATAAAGGTTACTGTGCGTATTAGAGATATTTTCTGTGGAAAGTATAGGTTGTGCAATAAACTTCTTGCTGAGGTTTCCCCAATATAGTTACTTCAGGATCAACTACGCGCTAGTGACTGGTGTTGCCCTCTACTTATAACATAATATTATATGTAAATTAAAAGCGCAAAAACATGGCTCTAAAATTTCCATCCACCCAAAACCCATTACTCCATTAACCTACCGCATTGCCTCAATCTATAATTAGGTTCTAAAGTAAAAGCTATTAACTCTTCAGAAGTTTCCGATTCAAAGTTGAAAACACAATACGTCTGTTAGGTAACTGGCATGATATCAAGCAGAACTTATTTACGACCACACCAGGCGATAAACACTATAAAGAAGGCATTTTATACTCTTGTGGTGTTGGCCCAATTGCGTTGAACCCGTCTTAAAAGAACTAAAATTGGTATTTGTGGTTTATTTGCACGATAAAAGTGCGTTTTATATACAAGAATACTTTATTAAATGATTCCATGACTTTAAAATAGATAGTTAGTACCTAACTTATTTAAGCAAATTATTTAAGGAATTGGCGATTAAGCTAGTGTATAGTTAAAGCTTATTTAGCTTCTTAACAAGGAGAAGTGTTGATAATAATAATATAGAGTAAATAAATAAATATGTATGTAATAGAGGAAAAATAAACAGTCAAATAGGTACCTCCATTTTTAAATTAATTTCTGATTTAAAGTACTGGTTACTTTGAATTAAAATTAAACCTGTATATTAGGATTATTCAAAATAAATCATTTCGCACTTTAAAAACATAGGCACAAAAAAAACAAATAAGGCTATTGATTGCTAAATTTTTAATTAAATTTTAAAATATTTTACATTCGACTTTAATCGTAGAGAGCGACACATCGATAATTAGAGTGAGTGGCTGTGTTCGGAGAGGATAGGGCTAATGACCTGGCTCCAACCATCTACCATTTTTTCCGCTACTTCGACAATTTACTGCATGGAAAAAAATTTATTGTCAGGAAGCAGTACAAAATGTCTTCACAATTAGCCCCATAGCTTTATCGTAAAGATATAAATGATGAATGAATGGTAAACCCTTTGGTTATATTAATATGTTTCATCGTTTAAGAATATTATTTTTAATTACCAGTAAATATTAAAACGGCAATTTTATACTTGAACTTCTAATACAAAGAATTGTTTATGCCATAAGAACATTAACTTGTCATTATTACTTGTATTGAAAAAAAAATAATGTCAATGACTCTATATTGAGTTTAAGTAATGTTATTCGTATCTCGTTAAGGCAATGATTTAGTTAGACTTGTAAGAAGTGGTCGCTAGATATGGGTGTAAGATATTCACCTTGACAACAAGATGGCTTATAATAACTTGAGAAGGATACTTGTATATAATTTATTGCACTAAATACATTTGGTATTCATAATTTATGAAGCAAGGGTGATTTCAGATATCACTGTGTTAGTTTTTAAATAGGTTTTAGTATAAAGCTCCACCTCTTGGCTGTGATACATTACTAAACCTTTTATATTTGAATTCCAAGAACTATCGCTTACAATGCCTAGAATTAGTGGTAGAGCAATGTTATTTAATTCTTCCACTAATTTTTAGAGTCCTGACAGCTTACCTTGCAAAAACACAACTAAATTAGATCACAGCTAAATAACCCCTCGTCCCCCCTCTTCTCTCCCTTTTTGAATGATATTCCTGTTAGAGGAAGCGTTATACTGGAATCATGGTGATGAAGTCCTTTACTGACGTGTACCAAACACCAGACTTGTTCATGTCGTTCACTGGATGATCAACGTAAGAGGTGTATTTTTGTGTTTAACTAGTTGTTGTTAGTTAATAGTAATATATTAATCACAATCATTCATTCATGTAAAAGAGGGGAAAACTTTCAATTAAGTATACCTTTTGGTGTTTGTAACTAACCCTTCGTATGGCAACAGGCTACCGGAGGTTTGAACAGAAACCAAATTTGTCAATTTTCTTTATACCTAATATACATGAGAATATACACCTTTTCAAACCTTGAAAACTACAAATAATGGGTTTAAAATATAAATTGAATGCATCATTTTGTCCATACAAATGAGTTCGTTAAATTATTCATAGAGAAAGAGCAGGAAGTCCGAATACGTTCGTAGGTTTACAGACTGTGGGTTGTTTGTAATAAGTATACTTACTATAAGGCTGGACGAATTATTATTATCTCGCTGAATGGGGAGGCTGATTTGCTGATCGAAATAAATGTAAACCTTCCTGTTTTGAAGTGTCGCTAAAAAGTCGGTCTACCCCATGGACTAAATGTCTCAATACTAAACGGATTATATAAATCCCTGGATAGGCCAGCTTATTTACGTCGTTTGAGGGACACAGCAGAAGCAGCAGCCGATCCTGAAGTTAAAAAGCTGCTTGGAAGACAAGGCAAGGCAAAGGTATGGACAAAAAGTACAGCTATTTATTTAATTATAAAATATGTATATATTCAATACATATTTTCTAGGTACTTTCATTTCGTGATTGAATAAGTACTATCACATCATATTTTTATACATTATTTATGACGATTATATATTTTGACACTCGCAAGGAAATCAAACCTATACGGGTCTTCCCGGTGACCTTGAAACATAAATTTTGGCAAGAGGGAATACCTTAAATGTAAAAAGCATAAGTAAAGAAAAAACGAAACAAAATCCTATAATAGACACCGCTCGTCAAAGGTAAATCAATCATAATGAAGAATAAAAACACCATGAAAAGTATTAGGCAGTCGTTTACGTTTTTCTGCCGTTTAGTTTTATTCACGGTTAATGATCACGGCAAGTGTTTCTGTAAATAAAATTGGGTTTAAAAAAATATTGGAAAATGTAAAAATCAACAAACTAACAAAAAAGGTTAAGGTCTTTGAGAAATTTAATTTCGCTTATTGTTGTTAAGTTTTCTTTTAAACGTGGAACATTTTGACGACTCATTGAATAACAAAAAACGATTAGATAAACTTTGGAAGCCTTGTTTCATTTATTTGTTGTAGGTTAGTCCGCTGACATTTTAATTTCGTTATTTTGGGGTACTATTCATTTTTATCAGATATCTATTTAGCATCACCGCACTATTTTATTAATTCAAGAAACCATTGAAATCTGTGCAATAGGTTCTATGGACTTTTTCATTCGATTTTCAACTTATCTAAGAGCCTCTCTTTCTTGACATGTTACTTTAATCGGCACGTTTTATGATATAAATATTATTATTAAATAAGGGAAATATAAATTTTAGAAACATCAAATTACTTTACTAGTCTCCTTCTCTTTTTCTGGTCGAATTGTAGTACTGAAATTAAATTTATTCGGGCCACAATCTTTTTTTTAAATTATCGATTAAGTGAAACATTTGAACACATATAAAGTCATTGCACGTACAAAATTAAATTAAGTTTTCATCCTTGTAAAAAACCTTCATCATTTTCCTTTAAAAAGCAGAGGCGTTCTTTATTAGGAAAAAAGATTTAACGACTATTCTATGGTGATGAGGTGATAACGTGATAACTTAACAATAAGTTTTTTACTGTAAAGAATATTTATTTATAATAATTGTGTAAATTTTGATAATCTACACGATTATTTATACATTAACTGTACATGTAGCCATTTTGTTGATATAACTGCTATATTTCGATAAGTTCATTATGTTATTACAAACATAAACCGTTATGAAATTATATAATTTAAATGTGATAATCTCTGCAATAATGTTATGTACTTATAACAAATGTAAATGTAAAGTTATGTTATGAAAAAAAACTTGAACTTGAAAGCAGAGGTAACTGAAGATCATACAGCCAAGTTTGGTATATACCGGTAAAAATATTTTCTTCAACAAAAACGACTTTAACACGTTGAAGACCGCATTTAAAAAACTTATTCCTCACATAGGGACCGGCATTGTTTAAAATTGTTATTTACGTATATTATTTTTTAAATATGTTTTAAGTGTACAATAATTTGAGGTAAACATTATTCAACCTCTAGATTATAGTGACATCAAAGTTAACGTTACAAAAAATTCTATCTCTTTCTAATTGGAATAAAAGAGAGGAAAATATCTTTATTTTAGGATTAGAGAATGCCAGCAGAATCGACACCAAGTATATATATTTCTTAAAGATAAGTATGAGAATATTCTTATTTTAATGCCGTTATAAAGACTACATTTACTCACATGACTTGTTTCTTGTAGTCAACACACCATTTTATGACAATTTATATTAGTTTTGTTTACATTAAACCGTTATTATTAGCTAAAACCCATAAAAAGTAGAGTGAATTCACCCATAAACACGTTCCAGCGTTTCTAGACAGTTATATAACTCTTAAATAAGTTAAATACACATTGCTAGAAGTCAAGGTGAGGTTCGCGCCTAAACGGATGTTACACTTTATCAAAGCGATCACAGGCACGCAGGGTTTACATATATATAGCCTAATTCGAACTTATGTAGGTATCATGATGCTTCTAATGTGGTAAAAAATATTTTAAACTAATATAAGTTGCATATTAATAAATAATAATTGTTAAGAAATATATTTAAGTATAATCTTAACCGTAATAAGAATAATAATTTTTGATAAAGAAATAAATGCAAACAAAATATATAAAAAAAAAATTCATAAACAAAAAATATTGTATTTGAACCAAGAAACAGAATCATTCCTCAAAAATTACCGTAATTCAAATTATTTGTTTAACATTACTAATTCAAATTATTTGGTTTACAATTATTAATTAGTTTAATGACTGCTATTTAAAATTTCAATAGGTTTGACTATAACACCGGTGCTCATTAGGCTCTCAATAATCTGGAACTATAGGACTATAGGTAGGTTTTACAAATGACCTTTAAAACTTAAGAAAACTTTAACAAACCACTTTTTTTTCTCTAAAAATGTTTATAGAAAAGTCTTAAATTATTTTTACAGGCAAGAACAAAGTTTGTTTATAGTTATTGCCGAATAGAACTTATTATCATTAGCGAATAAGGCACCTGAGTTATGTCAATTTGGTTTGTAAACGATCGCTCTATTAAATGCGAACGACCTTGGCACACACCTTCTATGAAAGGTATCCATATAATCAGTATACACCTACGAGAAGGCTTGAGAATTATACGACAATGGGCTCGATTCTGAACGCATTCTAAAAATATCTCTTTCTCACATATTATGTATACAAAAACGATAGCTAAAGATAAGTAACCGTAGACAAATGATTATTTATAGGAAGAGACCACAAACAAGAATAAAAACACATAGTTACACATACAAACATAAAATTTGTACTTTTAATTGCAACTAACTATTCTCAGATGTTTTTGCTTACGAAGTGTATTTGACATAAATGTGAAATATATTAAAATTTAAATGCCTACCATTAAAACGCTTAGCTAGAAAAACCTGTAATGGATAAAGCTTATTGAAACCCAGCATTTGCTTGTCTTCCAAATGTGATCATCATCTTGATCATGAGACTTTACACGACCTACCCATATAGGCACACGAGGAATGCTTAGCTATAATTTATCTTATTACTTTTTAATTAAAATAGCCGTAGAACGCGATTTTTGGTAGACAGATATAATTTAAAGTCTTTTTGTTACCAGGAATTAGAAAAAGAGATTTAAATGTAAGTTTTACCTGTAGTTGCTAAATTGTCAGTTGTTTGTTTAAAGTGCTAGCGGCGTTAAAACACTGAGGTAATTTTTTGGATTAAAATTGTCTACTTAAATAACATTTACGAGATGGATTCAAAATTGTTTTTATGTATACGTCAAAACGTCTTTTCTGCAGAGAGTGGGAGTTTTATCCCACTGAATTCAAGTCATAAAACCTTTCGATTTTCAATGAAATTAGACAAAATCTTGCGATACTTATGCTACGCGATGTAGGTGATAATTAAATTATTAAAAATTAAATATAATTTATTTTTTAAGAATTTTTAAAGCTTTACAATAATTTAATTTCAACTTAATAGTTTAATCTAAGTTTATGGTAAAGACAATATTGTGGAAAGACTAAATATTACAGTAAATGAATTCTAAAATTGCTTATATTTTCCCGATTCCATTTATATAAACGAAGATGACGTGGTTCTGTGTTACTGGATTTTTGCAACTTAGGCATGTGATTAATAATTTTAATCACATGCCTAAGTTGCAAAAATCCAGTAACACAGAACCACGTCAGATAAGTAACCGTAGACAAATGATTATTTATAGGAAGAGACCACAAACAAGAATAAAAACACATAGTTACACATACAAACATAAAATTTGTACTTTTAATTGCAACTAACTATTCTCAGATGTTTTTGCTTACGAAGTGTATTTGACATAAATGTGAAATATATTAAAATTTAAATGCCTACCATTAAAACGCTTAGCTAGAAAAACCTGTAATGGATAAAGCTTATTGAAACCCAGCATTTGCTTGTCTTCCAAATGTGATCATCATCTTGATCATGAGACTTTACACGACCTACCCATATAGGCACACGAGGAATGCTTAGCTATAATTTATCTTATTACTTTTTAATTAAAATAGCCGTAGAACGCGATTTTTGGTAGACAGATATAATTTAAAGTCTTTTTGTTACCAGGAATTAGAAAAAGAGATTTAAATGTAAGTTTTACCTGTAGTTGCTAAATTGTCAGTTGTTTGTTTAAAGTGCTAGCGGCGTTAAAACACTGAGGTAATTTTTTGGATTAAAATTGTCTACTTAAATAACATTTACGAGATGGATTCAAAATTGTTTTTATGTATACGTCAAAACGTCTTTTCTGCAGAGAGTGGGAGTTTTATCCCACTGAATTCAAGTCATAAAACCTTTCGATTTTCAATGAAATTAGACAAAATCTTGCGATACTTATGCTACGCGATGTAGGTGATAATTAAATTATTAAAAATTAAATATAATTTATTTTTTAAGAATTTTTAAAGCTTTACAATAATTTAATTTCAACTTAATAGTTTAATCTAAGTTTATGGTAAAGACAATATTGTGGAAAGACTAAATATTACAGTAAATGAATTCTAAAATTGCTTATATTTTCCCGATTCCATTTATATAAACGAAGATGACGTGGTTCTGTGTTACTGGATTTTTGCAACTTAGGCATGTGATTAAAATTAATTAATACAAATTTATGTAACAAAGAAAAAAATAAAAGAAAGAAAGAAAGAAAAAATAAGAAAATAAAAGAAAGAAATAAGTTTATTCGTTTCCTCATTCAGTACTACTATATTATAATTATATTTCATTACTTCCAACAGTTCTATTATATACGGCATGTACATAAATATTTACTATATTTACTATTATAAAAAACAGTTATTACGTTGGTAATAACTGTGTTTTTCAAAGGTTCAAAGACGGATGAATTCCAAATTATTCTAATATTTCTTTCAATAACACAATATTTATTTTTCTCATTATGTCATCAAATGACGTAATGATTTAAAAGTGCTTTTGAGATCCATAATAGGCTTACAAACCCCAGAAAATAAAAAGAATTACTTTTCTCTGTTCAAATTCACAATAAGCAATCTCGCCAACACGATCACGTTTGTGTGTTTGTCACGAGCGACAACTAAACAAATAGGTACATTAAAAATAACAAGTTCGAAATCGAGTCTTATTTCAAAAAAATAAGGTCTTATATTTCTGTTGATCCTTAGTCTAGTATACAGTACATATCAGAGCTCTAACTGCAATGAAAAAGCAATTGTATGTACACGCTATACAGAATCTTACTATCCTTATTTTTAGGAGCTATTTTGCAACCACTGTATAAAAATTTGAGGATAGTTACCAAAACTGCGATCAATAACGTCTATCGATCATAACTTTCAATCCTCTTAAGACATAATTTTAACAATGAACGTTAGGAACCACTGAATTATAAATATGTATGTTTGCGTATGTGTTTTAGCTATGGGCAAATTTATGGGCAAACTTAGGTTTGTTTTCGTATAAAATACGTAAAAAAGACACTAACTAGCTTATGATAAAGTGGAAACCACCTAGTTATAAGCAGATCCATTACCGATTAAGTATAACGCCGTTTGCTAATCATATAGTGGTTATTACAATGAAATAAATATTTTAATAACATAAATTGGTAAGATTCACAATTTAAAGGTAATTCAATAAAGTAAAGGTATTGATAAATGCCAAAATAAAGTGAATAATTTCTAAATAATTTTCTATTTAGTGTAATAATATTATATTTAGTGTTAACGTGTTCATTTGAGGATTATCTGTAGTAATCCTAGCAAATTAGACTAACGGCTTGTCTCTTATCGTGGGGGGCTTTGGTGCGCATAGGCAGTGTCGGTTCGGTGCTGTATATTTTATTTCATATATTGTATTGAAGTGTAATTTATCTTGTGAAATTAGTGAAGTTTTTTCCAAAAAGGATTATTATATTGTACAATATATGTTTAATAATATTTTTGTTTTTTAACATTATCTACCATTTCATTCTAGTTTTAGTATAATTCAACGTAATCATTAACATTAAATTCTATTTTCAAATTTTATTCTAGTAAGTCATTAACAAAATTTTGGTGCCAAAATTTGGGGCAAAAGGATACTACACCTTTATTCCAGAGGCGGATATACCTACATAAGACATTACCTCATGGGCTTTAGTCCACTCTTTAGCGTTTTTAAATATGTCGATCAATGTGACGATCCATAGATCGTCTAAGTTTCAACTAACTTGTCGTTCTTAAAAGTCATTATATCCCTTCTTAATGAATTGGAATGAAAGAGATGCGCATAACTTAAATTTAATTTAGTCAGTGTACAACGGAATTGAGGCCAGTGTCTCCGATTTATTTGTATGAGCTTTCAATTTTTTTTACGGCACTGGCTTCAAGTCCTTTTATACTATTCTTTAAATTACCTTAAAAGAAAGGATCCGTTTAGTATTATAATAAAATCCATAGCTTAAAATAAATCCATAACTATGGGATCTTGTAAAATCAAGAATTATATTTTAATTTTATAATGCAACGCACTCGCCTCTAACAAAAATGGGTACCCAGCCAAACAAACTAGGTGAAAAAAGGCAGGTTAAATAAACTCAACTATCGGGCTAGCAAGAGAATATAGATGAGAAAATATAAGGCAGGAAAGAAAACTAGTATTCTTTAATTATGTTTTCTCAAGAAAAAAAATCGTCATAAAAAAGAACAAAAACTTTTTACAATTATTTATTTTTTAGGAATCACTATTATCATTTCACGTTCCCAGCCACACGAATATACTCTGTGTATCGGCTTCATTACATTTAACACGGTGTAACCCATGGACATGCATTAGCTTAGTATAAGTACATAGACAAAAAACCCAATTTCTTTAATAGCTCTACGAAATTACAGGTAGGCATTTCGAGCGGTATTGACGTAACATGTTCGGAGAATGAACAGGTCAATAACCCCCATTAATGCACATATCGTCGATCTAATGCTATTAGCTAAAGTTTACTTTATAGGCTTGAATACGATTAGGTCAAAATCCCATAGCTTATGTTATATTTTCATTATTACCCAATAATTATAAGTTCAAATTTGAAATTAATAAAAAACAATTATTCCAATCGGTGTGGTTATATTTTCAAATTTCGAATACAAGGGTTGAATTATTATTTTTAAATATTTTAGTTGTTATAGTTTGAAGTACGGTTTACGGACTTCAAGCTGTTTTCGACAAATGTAGTGAACATACTTGGCTATACTTAATTTTTTTAAATAATTTTAAGGGAGATTTGATTGTAATAGATACTGTTATAGAAGTAATTTCTATAGTGATGTCTTTAGTAATAACAGTTGTTTTGTATCTTTCTAGTCGTTAAGTAGTCATCTTATATCATAAGACAACTTTATGTAACTGCTAGTGTTCCAATTAAATACAAAATAAAACGTGCGCAGGAGTAATAGGTAAAACAAAACTGTGTTATTTAATATTAAAGTCTATCACTGTTTCTCAACCCAAGATACCTGTATCATACGTTTGGACCGGACGTCAAGTGAAAAATCAAATAAAAAGCAAACGCTTTCTCTATTATCGTATCTGTTTAGTTTAAAACCAGTTTGTTTTACGGTATTGTGATGTACGGGATGTTATCGTAGGTTATGTTGGATCGTAAAAACACTTCCCGCGCCTGTAAAATAAAGAGAAGGACTAATAGAATAACTGATATAAATCCATGGCTCAAAAGTACGTTTCCGAAGCCAGCAACATAAAAAAAGTTTGTATTATTTACGGTGCCATTTTATAGTGGCAGCGGACAAGATTTTTATTGCAATAATTTTAAAATCGAATTAGGTCATCTCGAGGGTCGAATCGAGTTAGCAAAACTAAGGTACTTGATAATGGAGGCTCTGGAGGAATGTTTTATGATTCAAAATAGTTATAAGTTACTCCAACGAAGTATAAATAAACTAAGATTTTTACTTGTACTTCAATACGTACCTTAGGTCGTTTTAGAACTAACTGCATTTGCTTTATGTGCGACCGTCCATACCATATCAGCGATTGTAACTGTCAAACATTGACGGTTGACGTCTCAGTTTGTGTATGCAAAATCTTGTGATGAGCGGCACGACAATATGAAATTGTATAAATGTATAGTTAGTTCTTTTATATATATCTAAAAATATTATATAATATTTGGGTTCGTCCAAATGTTCGGATAAAGACAGGACCGCTAGAATTAAAAAAAACACGGTAATTATACGTTCCATGTCTAATAATTATCCTTAACCCTTAAATTCTTTTGAGTTTCTTTTCAAATAATAAAAGTTTAGTGCAGAGATTTCGTTTATATGTTAGGTGGTAAGAATTAAGTTTCACACAATTTACTTGGTTAGGCGGATTTTGATTTTTACTAATAGATAAAAGTACAAAATATTTCATATAAATATTTAATTAGTTAAAATATCATATAAGTCAAAACATCATTCATTAGTTTATTAAAGAATTCTCACATAATATAAAATCAATTATTAATAAGAATTTATAATAATTTTACCAAGGTAAATTTAATTTCGCAAAATAGACTGACTTGTTCGTATCGTCTACTAACATAGAAAAAACACCATAAAAACTACACTTTTATTAATTACTCTTAATTATTTTTACTTTAAAATATAAAGCATTAATAAAAGTTACTTTCTTTATTAAAATTAAACTTTATTATCATGGGAATAAGGACGTACACAGATATGGCGATGAGATAACTAGGGCGTGCGGAAACGATGGCAGATCTCTAAAGATCTCTACATTATTCGTATATGGGGACGGAAACTAGTACCCAGACGGTTTTCTAACACCACATATGATGTGGCGAAGGCTGCGTTCATATACAATGTCAGTACACTGCAATATCAGCCTTATATAAATAAAAACAAAGCTACCTTTATTATCTTGTAATCAAAAATGAAGCTAATTTTAGAAAGGATTATTAATTCTTTTTTAATTTTTGTTGTCTATGATTATTCATAGAACCTTTAATTTTGTTGATCGAGTTTTATATAAATAAAACTCTCTTAAAAGTTTTTTGAAAAAAGAAACTGTCTATAGAAAAGAAAACAAAGGGATCCATGTTGTAGCCTGAACAACCATGTTTTAAATATATATTTTTCTTCTCATCTTCTTCTTTTAACTACTAAAAAACAATTCCCCTACAGAAATTCAAACACGGAACTGTAATGTAGTGTACAATAGTAAGTATTTAATATGATATTGACTTTCTAAATATATGTAGAATAGAGCTTAAATATCTTTTATAAAACATACTTAAATGTTATATGTGTATTTAAATGTTTCTGTAAAAGTAATAAAAAAATTATTTAAAATTTCTATTTTCCATGAGTATTAAATATTTTCTTAAATTTTATTAAATTATACTATTTATTTTTTCTACACGAGACAACCATAAGATATACGCGTTGTATGTTGGAAAACGGCTCGTATTTCAAAGGCTATGATACCCACAATGTCAGTGCTATTCTCGAACTGCAGACGTTTGTATTATCAAAATCGATTCGACAATCCCAACAACACACAACATTACCCTGTCCTATAGCCTTGCCTTCTTTGAGACTTACGAAGCACAAAAGCTGTTCAAGGGGCAAGGCAATTACTTAACTGTATCGAATGACTCGCCAACTAATATGATTAATTTTAACCACACCACTTAAAACATTCAGAAATTCATGGAAATTAGTAGCTTACGAGCTACAATAGCACTGTGTATTAAATATACATAATATTGTTATTTATTCATTATAAAAAAATAAACCTTCAGCAAATGAAAAACATGAAATTTTTTATTTGCTGTAAATACAGCAGTCAGCATTTGATTAGTTGTTTTATATGTATGCACTTAAAACTAATTAATTTAAAAAAAAAGATAATTTCAATTTTAATCTGTTCGGTCAATGACATATTTAAAATACTCAATTTCGAGTGATCGGTATCTCTGTTTACTTAGCCAGAGGTCCTGGGTCCATTTCTCAGTAAGAGCAGCATCAATTCACTTGCCATGCCTTTTTAAATCACTCCCACATAAGTTACTAACTCCCAGCTGAGCTCAATACCCGGAATATATTTTATGATGTGACACGTTGTCCTGCATTCTCGATCGCAATTTTATTAAGTTTATTTATATATATTTTATGGTTTAAAAATCTGAAGGTATTTTTATCAAAGTTTCAAGACATCATCTAACCACGGCTTTACATTATCACTGCACTTCTCAGCTTTCACCCTATAAGACCAAGACACAATGCGGGTGAAAGGGGCGCGCGCGTCTGTCTCGTAATTAATTGTAATAGATTAACGCTGTGTCCTTCATTAAGCATTTAACTCGGTAAATGCTCTACAAATTAAACGCTGAGTGCATTCTAGCACACCACGCACGGAAGTAGTTGGTACCCGAGGATAGTTTTTAGGTAATCTCATATCATCAATATTTGTACAAAGAAAGAATTAATTATGAAAATTTTGTGATATATTGCTTGACAAATTGACAGAATTTCATACTTCGTTTACATGTTTCGTGTTTTGGAATAGGTTCTCTGATAGGGACCAAGCCATAAGCATCCCCCAAACTGAAAAGAATATTCTCATATATTTACCATTAAAAAAGTATTCCCTTATTTCATGCATATAGTGTAATTTTACTTGTCTTAGGTATTATTGTTATACATAAATATACTTTTTGGACCTAATTAAGTATATTTAATTCGCAAAGCAACTTTCATTTGGTCCTAACAAGTGAGAATGTAAAGTTAATAAAATCGATTTTCAATTAAAACCTCACCGAGGTGGTCTCCACAATCATTTCCTTTGCATCTTTCACCTTAATCATCCCGGAATTAAAAAATTGAGCACGATTTCAACTGCATGTTTGCAGAAACTAGTTTGACGGTGTCTGGCGTCTACGATGTGGAGCGGTTAACGACTCGATTATTTAGTAATCCAGTAATCGATCAATTATGCTGCTCGTGATTAATTTCCTAATAAATTCTCAAAAACATTTGTTTTATTATATTTCGTATTTTTGGATGTTAACGTGTCGTATAAAGAACAGAATTAATGTACATGTTACAGTGGGTAAGTTGAAAAGAGGCGTGTATAGACACTTTTTGGGCCGGCAAAGTGGAGGTGGCTAGGGCAGTGTGCCGCATGCTGCATTAGTTAACTTCGCATCACATTAGTCGTAACATAGACCGTTATCGTTACTAGTTGGTAGACGAGTCCATGCTTCGGAAGACACGTTAAGCTGTTGTTGTAACGTTGTTGTTACACTCCTTAATTACCCCTTGCCATCAGGTCGATCATATCATCATATTGCATTTTATAGAGCCTATGATGCCTTATCAATTTACAATCGCAATAAGTTATTATATAAACAAATTTTATTAACACGTATTTTCCTCTCTAACATTCCATAATCAAACAAATGAATTAACTGAAGAAAGTAACCTAATATGTACTTAAGCGCATTAAGTATATTTATTTAATAGATTTTCTATGTACCTACAAATATTATTTATGTATTGAATATAACATACTTTTCGCAAGTCCATTGACCTGCGTTGTTTTTAAGGCGCAATTAAAAATGTATAGGCGCCGGCGCTGCCGCCTGTGCCGATTTCACTCGTATGATAACTAAACGTCAGTTTTGACAGAGAGCAATTTTATTATGTTAATTTAGGCCACTTCATCAAACAGGGTACGCCTTGCTACATAAGCAATACAAATAGGGAGTATAAGTATAAACACCATCATATTGTCGTAATTTTGGGTTGGTGGGTGAAAACGGTTACCATGACAACCAGGACCAGGAGCTCAAAATAACAAATTTTTATTAATCCGTCCAAGGATCAACTACCAACTTTTTTATACTACTTTATAGACAACTGCTGGTGTTTGAATATGTTCGCATAACGGGCTAAATTAACTACAGGTATTGATTGGTTACGTAATTACCTGACACCGCCAGGATTCATGTTGATAATTCCTCATGAGGCAACATCACCTATCACTGATTTCATCATTAGTCGATGGATTAAACCCAACAAAGACTCGGGAGATTTTTGTGGCTGGAATTAGGATGTGTCATAGAATAGACTGAGACAGATAGGTACCGTGGTTTCATGGTCCCTTTAACTCTGTTTCCAACCACGTTAAAAATTTAGATGTCCATATAAATTCATACCTGTCATGTTAGTTCAGTATATACGTTTAATTGTACTTACGTTTAATTAATAACAAAGTACATAATATTTAAAATTCAAGCTTATTTTCTCACAAATTTTCGCTTTACCTCTAACATTTTCTTGGATATGCAAAATATGTCATTAGCAATTTATATCTACGTTTAGCCCAGAATGTGCATAAGTAACTCTTGGGAAGATTATTAAATGTGTTTCCCAACCGCTTGCTTACTATTTAACTATTTTGATTTACTACCGAGCAATTCCTGACCGTGCCATTTTTTACAAACGTGAGTTTATTTTAGCCAGGTTGCAGTTGCAACACCCGTAGACATATATTTCGAGCAGATGAACGTCAACCGTATTGTTTCTATGATACACTGGAAAATAAACGTAGGATAAAGTATTTATAAAACAAAATTAGTTAAGGTTCATTTTTGTAAACATTTGGCAACTATGCAGAGCCATAACAGCGATGTCTTGGAAGGTAACGCCACCGCATTTCTTATTTCTATCATGAACAGTACGCTGTTTCAGTGTAAAGGAAAAGGTAGCTAATATAATTACTTATTACAGGACATGTAAACTATTAACACTTCTTATCTATGGAACGTCACCCTTCGTATTGAGTGATTACTCGATATTGCTGTTGTATTTAGGCGTTAAAGATAAAAATAATTTACTTGTTCACAATATGTATACATGGATGTCAGCTAAATTGTGAAGTTTCAACATATCGTACCTTTGCGTTGCAAAAATTACAAAAAAAATTACCACAAAATGAATTTAGAAAAACAAATATTAATTAAATTTTCACGGTTTTTAACAGTTAACATTTAGTTAACATCTAGACTGAGGAGCTAAATTTAATGTTGATATCGTTTTACATATTTATAGGAGAATAGAAAACATAAAACTTTGTCTTAAGAATATTCTCATTAATGTTCAGTGTCTGGTTTCATAGACCAGACTGTACCAATGCCAATATTGACGTAACGCGAGAACCGCGTAACCGGTGGACAATTTGAGAATGCGGCCGAGTAAATGTTTAGAAGCAATGTTTGAAATGTGTTTAAAATATTCTAAGCTAATGGGCGGTATATATCCGTAGCGTGCCTTAAAGCCTAAGTACATTTGAGGACACACATACACATATGGCTCACTTATGAGAGAATGTAATACTTAGGTAACAAACAGAGTGGTAGATAATTGAATACCTAAAATTTTGGGCAGTTTTGAGATAGAAAAAGCCAATAAATACAAATATACAATAATATAATAAATATAAATTTATAATTATGACAATCGTGCGTAAAAAGCACTTTTTGGGCCGGCAAGGTGAGGGTGTCTAGGGCAGTATATTGCATGCTTCACTAGCTATCTTCACATATGTACTCCTCTACTGCTTATCATGAGGTGGTGCCGATTCATTTCCTGAGTTTTATATAAGAAAATATATATTAATAGAGTATACACAAAATTGTAATTACAAATAATTATATATATCGTGTATTATCTTAAAATCAATTAAGATGTAGTTTAATCACATTTCATTTAATTTATCTCGTAATATAAATTATATCAAAAAAAGTAATTAATATCGATATTTAAGTGTCTCATTTCATTATCAAACAATGTAAGTAGCGAAATCATTTGATAAATGAAATACATGAAATGAACCGCGTGAAACAATGTTTTCCAAACGAAGCTTGTTAAACAATATCTAATTATTCAATGCAATTTTCGCCTCTATATTCTTAATAATAAGGTAGAGCTCACATTTTCCATGCCTATTAGCTTATAGGGTTGTCAGACAATAATACAATAAATTTTCTCATGAGGTTACACATTATGTTTATTTTATATCTACGTTTTAGGAAACATACAAGTGTAAATAGTGATAATATACAAATAAGATTTTTATGTTTTCGCTATTATGATTCTTAAATACTTTATCATGAAAGATATCTTTAAAAATATATATTAAACTTAGAAGATTCAAAATACGAGTATTGTAGTAACTGATATTAAAAATGTGGCTGTCAGTATAGTCCACTTGCCTTTTTATTATTGCTGGCTAGAATGCAATCTTATAAATTAAATTTTATTTTAACGTGTTAACTTATAAATTATTATGACAGTGGGACCAGCAATCATAAAGAAAATCTTAAAAAATTTTAATTGAAAATTTCTTAGTTAGTATGGAAAATCGTCTAACTGAAATGCTAATCATTAAAACTGTCATGTTTCCAATCGTTATTACCGGTTTCTTTTAATAGATGGCGTTAGTGGTAATTTGTCGGTGAAACGGAGGTCACCGGGTCTACTATATAAAATTATACTATATTTAAAATAATAAATATTATATATAAAATAAATATATTAAATAATATAAAAAAATCTATATTTAAAGTTTAGTGCGTAATTGGAATACCTATTCACATCTAGTATTTAGTTTGATTTGTTACGTAAATTCCTATACTATTACTAGAAATTCATATGAGAATAGAATAGATAGAATAGAATACGAATACGATAAGTACGATACCGATACTATCTCTTTCTGTCGCTGTCATCATTACGTAAATATATTTTATCATATAAATATTTAACGAAATTATAAAATAAAAATTCTATGTCTTAAATACAAAGCCTGCTAGCAACCAAGATACAACGTCACCGAATGTTTACTCAAATGATTATTGTAATATTACTGGGTTAAATAGACGACAGTACATACAAAACACTGTCAGAGGAACAACATCGTGTAACATATTTTGTTTCATATGTAACATATAACGACGCATATTTGCTCAACTTAATTTTATTTATCTAATGTTGACGTCATTTTCAATTATTGTATCTTGAAAACAGTTGTAGGTACAGTCATCGCCGAATTGAAATTATTATTTAGGTAATTTTAATTGATGACTACTAAACTTCATTAAAAAATATTTTATTTGAGTACTTACCATCTGATGCAGTGAACAACACTTATAATACATGTATTTGTAGCCAATCGTAGAGATCATGTCAATTCAATGAATATATGTGTTTTGTAATTACCTGAAACAAAAAAAGTAAAATTATCAGAATTATTTAAAAAAATAAGAAGAACTCTATAGGAAATCGGCGTAATTGTAGAACAAAGCACCTATCGTCTTTGGTTAAAAAAAATGTTATCTGGAGCTTCTTCGTTCTTCGGAAGGCACGTTACGTCATTGGTCCCCTGTAGTTACGGCAACCGCTTACACCCACCCACCCGCTTTTTTTGGACTGACTAATGCTGTTGGCCACAGGTGACCTTTACAGCGTTACCGGGGTTTTAAGGAGGCGAGAACCTTAGAGAGTCCTCAAGCCTTAAGGGGCGATTCGCTTCTGTAGGAGTTCTAATAGACAGGTATCAGTCAGAGTCTCCTGGGCGCTCGAGCCACAAGGGAGCGACAAACCTGAGGGTGGCCACCACCCGCATCAAGTTGTAGTGTTAAGGCAAAACTCATCATGTATTTCTCCAATTTAGGGAGGTGTGGGTTTTGCCCAGGTGTGGGACGTAAATAGACGAATATGTTGATGATGAGCATCGTTATCTATTTCTACAAAAAATATATTTATAAATAATTTATCTAATTTAAAAAGACACAAAAGAAAATAGAAAGACAGTATTTTTTCAAACAGACTTTGTTTTATGTATATTTTTATCATTCCAAAAAGTTTAAAGGTATCAGAAAATAAATAAAGTGGAAATTATTTCCACATAGTTGAACTCCTTGGACAAGTCACAAAATATTTAAGCATTTTGATATTCTTAATTCAAACATTTGAAATCCCTACAACACTTGCTGAAATAATCTACTCCATGCTCGTCTCGGAATTCGGATCCTAAGTTCTATGCAAAGATAATTCATATATATTTACAAACATACTATCAAACTCGCAAACCAGCAATTCTATCCATCATTACATCAATAAATTTACCCTGATATGAAATTAAAATGCAACAGCGTAATCAAATTTTGCGTTTGTACGTTACGCAAGAATATCAGCTACCGACACAATAACATTGCGTCATACATCAACATCTTTGTAGTCATAAAGTTTGTGTTCCAATGGAGAGAGGTTACTTAAACCTCTTTAAACTTTATACTTTTTGTTTCTATTTTAGAAATTATTATTATTACGAACGGGATGTTAGCCACACAAACCCGTTGATCATTCCAATTCATTAGAGAAATTTATTGAAATATTTTCGTAATCAGGAAAATACTTTTAATACACAGGTTAATTAAATTTTTATTTATAAGTAGTTCATCCGGTGATATTTCTATCACCATAATGGCACTTACGCCACCTTTGAGAAGAATCCGAAGTGGCGTTTGACCAAAAAATGGTTTTTTTCGCCAGGATTTTTCATAATTAATCAGTATTTTCCGAAGAATCCGTCTAACTAAGCGTCGGATTTAAGTGGGGTTCACCCAGTACTTGATAAAAGTGGCACTGGGAATACTTTTAAAAACTCCTGCGATCCTTCCAAATCATTCCATAAGACCACTCCAAGAACCTAAATGTAAGCTAAAATATTACCAAATTCACGACGCTAATGTAAAAGTCTTTTAATAAATATGAAAACACTATGCCTTATTTTATAGTATAGTTACATTGAGGATATCAGCTTGGATATCAAACATGTTTATGAAGCATATATTCCGCCTTTCATTGGTACAATGTAGAAACACATCGATTGTTTAAAGCTTATGTTCTGTAAATGAATGGTGACAGATCATAATGCCGTGTTCATCATCATCTGTCAATTAGACGGTAACTGAGAGGTGTCTAAATCAATTATTCTGATGGTGGGCAGGCTACATAAATGTCATTCATGTTTAGGGGCTATGAAAAAATCTTTTAATCATAATGAAGTTACATGGAACTATTTTCTTTCTTAATACCTTGTATAATTCAATTTCTATATATTACAATGAATTTACACTGATACGGCATTATCGAAACAAATATTATATAGTATTATTCTAAAGTGGAAAATCTAGAATTACTTCTTAACCATAAGATCGCTTTTTGAACAAACCTTTGGTTTATTTTGTGTTTCCTTGTTAAAAAGTAATATTGGTTAATGTATATACAATATTCTATTCCATTCTATCTTACTAAGCAAACAATCGTTCTTGCCTGGACATAAATTTTCACTGAAATTTTGCAATGATTTAAGCAACAGGTGTTGGTTAAGTGATAACAAAATTATACTTAATACATTAAAGTTGTTTTCACATCGACGAGATAAGAGCTATTTCACATCGCTCATATTACTTCACACGTCGCGCATATGTGACATATATCATTACATGAATTACTATACAAGGTCTAATTCCAATGAAATTGGGAAACTGGAAGTTAACTTTTAAAATAATTCAAAGTACAAATTACAAATAAACGTCTATCAAGATATTCAAAGTAGCATAGTTCCATATGGAATCATTATTCCATTCAAAGATTTAAAGGATTTATCACACACCTAAAAGTGCAGTGGTACTAGAGTGGACTTATAAATAAACTTTCAAAATCTATTTCTCTATAGAAATATTCTCTGTTTTTGAAAAAAGAACAATGACAAAAAAATCAAGTTGGTTTTGAAGACATAATGCCTCTTAACCCCATAATAAGTAAAACTTTCCTCAGGAAAAAAGAGATACGCATAAACATATTCCAAATCTAAATGAAAAGAACACATAAGTCACTCAATTTAGGTTAATTATGGATTAAGCGCTGTTTCCAATTAAACAGTTCGATGAAGCATAAACTATGAAGAACATTTTAATGCACCAGTTGCAATAATGTGTTAACCGTAATCAAATGGAGCAAAACATTTTATTGGCATAATGAAAGTGAACATTGTGACGCTAACGTGGATAATTACATCTTTTAATAACTGAGATTGTGACAAAGGTCTAAAGCAATTTTAAGAGCTTATATTCATCTAAACTGTGGAGATGAATATACGAAATTGAATTAAAATATTCGGTGTACTAAAAGTTTATAAATAACCCATATAATATTTCTACCAATTAATAACTGCTCTTCGTAGCTAGAATGTTCATAATATTATTTCTAACGTTATACCTGTAACGTTGTACTTTCTGTTACGTGTACAATTGGTATTAGTAAAGCTGTAAGAGTATATATATATCTTTAATACGTCTGCTCAAAAATTAGATGTTTAGAGTGCGGAAAGTTATTATTTTCCACATTAGTGCTTTTGGTTTCCTCCTGCATATAACATCCACATGCACGAAGGAGGTTTTTAATCAAATAGTTTTGTATACAAAATTTTTGTATCAAATAACAATTTTCCCGGCGTAAATACTATTAATAGATTTAATTTATTTAATTCTTTAACATATTTTACGTTTAATAAAACTCAACAATTTTCACGTGCGGAATTGTCACATCTACATAATTTATTGTTTTGTTAACCGGAAATTTTAAAATATGTCTTACGATTACAGATTTAGTATTTTTTAGAATGGGTATATCATTGTAATTTTTACATTTCTGTGACTGAAAATTGAAAAGTATTTACCCTCATAGTTTTATTATTGGCTATGGATTTGGCATTTTGTAATTGATGTGTAAAGAGAATAACAAATTTGCTATTATATGTAACAAAGTTGAGCAATTTTGACTTTAACTGTGAAATAAATAAAAAGTTGTTAAATATCGTATCACACTAGTGATGTCACGTGTATACAAATTAAGTCCCTCCAAAGAATTCGTACGATTCAACGCTCTGCGGGCGCGTGTGAAACCGGCTGTATGAAGAATTATGTGCGTGTTATAATTTTTTATACATTCCAATAAAGACCCTTACTACAACCCACTTTCACTGAATTAGAAATTCAGATATTGCACTTTAGTATTTACTTAGTACTTCTAATATTTTTCTCTATTACTTGTAATAAATAACAAAAACTTTTTGTTTTAAAACTTTTTGTTCATATAGAAAATTAATTTTGCTTTTGATAATAATTGTAAAACTTTTTTTATTAATAAATAAGAATGATACAATTATTTAAAAAATTAAAATGTTTCCTAATTGAAATAAGTATTGCAAAATATATTTCCTTCATATGATTCTTAAATTATGTGTAGACATGTTAAATACAATTTGGCATTAATAATTGGTAAAACATATCACATTTTTAACCCAACAACCATGAATGTATGTAAACCAATAGGTTGTTAATAATGAAGTTTCAAAAAAATATCAAATACCCTATTGCAGTAACTACGACATTACTTTAAATTAATAATCAATACTAATAATTCACTCTAAGTAGATATCAAATAAATAAATCTACTTGTTTAAATTCCAATCTGACACCAGTAAATTAAAATAACAAGAACCGCATGGTAAAGCATGCGATTTCTTATATGTGCGATTATCGGCTGAAAGTAAATACGATCGCGAATTTCTCGATACGATTGAAATTCACACTTGGGGTACTGTTCTCTGATGGTTCATGAAAGGTCATTGAAATTAATATAAAATAGCTCGTAACGCATGCATGCATTTGCATGACGCAAACGTTGGATATTACTTTTAAAAAAAACTTAACAATACACTCATATTTCAATATTTAATCTTAAAAAACATGGGAATTTATAGGAACCATGTAATTAACAATCAATAAGCTCATGTTTATTAAATAATTGCTAATTAAATAAGCAATTACTCCGCCGACGCAATCAATGTGTTCCCGATGCGTCTATTGCGTGCAATCGATTGATTCGTAGATAACTCACTTATAGAATCGATTACAGAATCACACACGATTTCGCAGGCAAATACTTATATGAAATAAGAAATATAGGCGAATCAATCATTTAAAAATAAATAGAAAAATATTTTATAGTTATTTAAGTTTAATTAGGTCGAAAATACGGTACTGGTAATTATTAACGGTACAATGCTATAGAATCGTTTTGTGATGGTTTTAAGATCTTACAGCATTTTAAAATCTTCTTTAATATTAAATTTACTACTTAATAAACTCCATTCCAATTCACGGATGATTAATTTTTAAATCATGTCAAAGTGTAGATGTTACAATAATTCCAATATCTAAACTTGGTAGACATTATTATTTCTTTTTTACAAAAATAGTGGCAGTTTATATTATACATGATAGTACTTAGCATTTAATTAGTAATACTATAACAGCGCTTCGGAACATTAAGGTGTTCGTCCCAGTTGTTACGGCAACCACTTTCACCTAACCCTCATTGGGCCAGTGTGGTGGTTGAAAGGACCAAACTCCTCGTGTATTTCTGCCATGTAGGAAATCTATGCCTAGCAGTGGGACGAATTTTGACGATGATTATAAGAGTAAGTAGAGAGAGAGGAGAGAGAGGAGGAGGAGAGTGAGTAGTAGAGGGTATTCTATAATACCTACTCAATAAATTCTAATGAATAACTGAGGTAACTCTTATAATGTCTATATATTTAAACATATTTATTCCAAGAAAACAAAAACGCACAAAGCACGCACGCAGAAAGTACGCAAAAAAAATTGGACGTACAAAAAGACTATAAACCAAAACGCAAGATTGCAATAACATACTTTGAAACAACACAAAAAACGTATTCAAAATAATGTACACCTCAGAAACGATGGTTATTATGGTGTAACAATACAATACTTATATTGGTTATATTTGTATGATATAATGGTCGAAAGGTCAAAGTGATCGCTTGACGTCTATTTAAGTTCTAAAGACCTATTGATTGATGATATGGAACGTTAATCACGCAAGGGCAAATCGTGATTGGCTGGTTTTACATAATACTGAAACGGAAGTTATCCCAACCGGAAATGAAATGACAAAACGTCTCGTGGGAACAAATGACACGCCCCTGAATTAGGATCGATCAATAGTATTGATTTGAATCTTTTCATCTTTGTTAACGATTTTGATAGTCACTATAATAAGTACCTATTTTTATAATTAATAATGTAAAATTGAGAGAATTTTTACTCCGAACGAATCCATAATGAAACGATCCAAACGATTTTTCGTTTTCAATTCGACGATATATTAAAATGATAAATTAAAACAGTTTTTTAGAAGCCCTTTTCTTGTATAAGTCGTGGAAAGATCGGTCTTTAAGGCTTGCTAGGGACAGCAGTGGAGTGATTGGGGGGAAGGCTTCAGAACTAGTACCCAATTCTTCCTGCGAGTTATTTTGCCCTAATTATAGTTGAGTTGGGTGATAAGTTCCCCTCGTTAGACTTTCAGTCTCCTGTCGGAGAAGCGACAGTTTTAAATGGGTAAGGCTCCAGCTAAGTGCGAGGAGTCTCATCTAACTCCTGGAACTATTGACGCGCACCAGGGTATTCATAAAGCATTTCATGTGGAAAAAAATAAAAATATGACGTAATTCAAGTAGAAAATTTCCATCCGTAGTTTTCCTCGTAACTAAATTTTAAAATGACGTATTCTTGAATCACATTATGTATAATATAAGTAACAATTAATTTATACGGTTTTGTTTTTAAAATATTAAGTAGTGCTATTATAAAAACATGATATATAAATGCATATCGGATGGCTGATTCGATATTCCGATGTCCTGATTTTCGGCAATGCATTATTTTAACAAGTAGATATTAAAAATTGGGTAAATTAAATTAAGAAAATATTTGGGCAACTACATAAATAGCCTACTTATTCTATTATTGGAAAACTTCGGCCGAAGCACAGCAGTGTTCTAACAGCCCTAAAGGTCAGTTCAAATATCAAGGTAGGTCACCGAGCCTAAAGTGCAAAAGTGCACTATCACTGTTTTCATAACTTTGTCCGCAATATTTGCTAAAGCTCAATTCTCGCTGACGTGGGGTATTAGCTAGCATCACGTCGTATATTGAGTAACATTGAACTTTATGCTTTATTGCGTATCGTACAAATTTAGGCAAAGGAAGAGTGGGGACGCTTATTTACCCAAATTAGTGAATTCTTGAAAATGAAATGGAGATCAATTTTCTTTCAATTGACGCGTCGCTTAGCTTCTACTATTCGTTAATGTAAGTTGTGGCACACAGTACATTTACACAACTAGCCCATGACGTCACCAATGTATAGTGAATAACAAACTGAATAAATCCGTCCAATCGGTTTGCTAAATTTTTATCAAGTAAAAAAGGTATACATACCGTTTACACGTTTACCGTTACCCGTATACCATGCGTACGTGTACAATTTCATATTATAAATAATAGTAATAATTATTCTATATTAGATACTTACATAACAATATTGACTAGTAAGCAGGCTGGACTCCCTGTACGCTGAATAAAACCAAGTCTCTCTAAGTCCTACCGCAAAGGAGACCTCGACTCCAACTAATTACGGGAGTCTTGACTTATCATAGCAATATTAACAGACTTTTTTAAATAATATCTGTATATATATGCAATATTGTCAGATTTGAAAACTTTTTGTATATTTGTAATCTTTAATTACCAGCTTCTGAATGTATGTATATACAAACATGTATGTAAATGAATACATATATTTTTATGTGTTTGTTTCGCAAATCTCAGAACTCAGATTTCAAATATTGGTTTTATTTCAATGTCCAAGTTCTATTGTGCATTAGCTTAAAAATCAAATATGGAATCCTTAATAGTTATTGAGCAATGTCAATTATAATAAATAAATAAGCATAGTTTTACACGGTCACATAAAATACCTCACGCTTCTGTTACCGTGCATCAACATGATTACCTAATTAAATTTATTAAATCTTTTTTTTATAATTTCACAGAATAATAACGCTTTTATATTCTATGAAAAATTATTAATATTTGTAAATATTTTCAAATTTAATTTATGTATAAGATACATTTATTTTTGCAATACTTTAGCAGACTCGCCAACAGCTTATTAACATAAACACCTACATTAACAAATTTATTTTTTTCCAATTGTATTGTAATTCTATCTAAAACGTGTTTTTCATATGATGTCACTTTATTAATAGTTACCTGCCATAAAAATTATACGTTCAATTTTTTAACATTTGTGTCGCAGTATTTTTCTTATATTGCATACTTATTTCGATTAGATAATATTATATGTGTTATATTAATCGTTCTCGTTCGTTGAAATGCTTGAAATTATATTTGAAAATAAAAATATTATTTTACAAGTGTCCAACATCGAAAATTTGTTGTCCATTGTAACGGAACTTAAGTTTGTAAACTATATAAATGAAATTGTAAACTCCAAATATAATACGTCCATATACTTGCTACAACAACTAAAACATACTTAAATCGGTTAAAATGTCTTATGAAATTTTGACAAAAATAATTATTTTCTCACATATGTCCAATATCTAAAATGTGCTGACTGATGTAACGGAACTTAAACTAGTAAACCAACTAACTAATTAATTTGCAAACTCCGAATATGATATGAGCATAACCTAGCTACATCAACTAGAACACATCGCTTAAAAAGGCCTAATTTAAATTTGACAATTATTTTTCGCAAGCTATCAATATAGATTTTTTTTTGATCAGTGTAACGGAACTTAAACGATTAAACTTAAAAATGAATTTGTAAACTCCTAATATCATACGACCATAGCCTAGTTACGATAATTAAAAGCACACTTCCTACTTAAATCTCTAACAATCCAAAAATAGTATCGGTATTCAATCTTGACCTCACTTTGGTGTTTGCAAATCGACTATATACCTTGATCACAATTTTTTTCACGAAAGATTATGATTTAAGATTGACATGTCAACTTAAGAATCATTAGTCAAATTAAAACAATACGTTAAGTAAAAGGCAAATAGCTTCTAACCTCTTCCGCGTAAAAAATTAAAACTAAATACATCATCAATGTCTCTCAGCCTTGTATTTAAAGATTACTGTAGTTCCTATACTTAACAAAAACATATTTAATCGATTCATATTAATTTGCGGAGTATTTTTGATTCTTCATGTGACATCATCAGAGGAGCAAAGGTATTACTTTGTCGCGATATTTTTTCATTTTTATACGTTTTAATTTTCTTTTTCCTATAGTATGACTGCGGGAAGAGATATTATTTAGAAATAAGCAGTACTTTTTTACAATTGTTCCTCAAACGCCTTGTCTATGTTAATCGATTCTAATATTAAATAATCAGTGTCTATGTTAATCGATTCTAATATTATAAAGAGGTTAAGTTTGTAGGATATAGGGGGTGATCTCTGGAACTACTGGTTGGAATGGATTTTTTTTTTGTGTTGGACAGTCCATTTCTCGAGGATGGCCGGGCGCAGCCGCGGGCGGAAGCCATTAATGAAGTAAAATAACTTTTTAAAAACTTAGAAATTAATTGCACTTTTTGAACGTTTGCTTCTTCTTTATTTATTCTACAATTTTTATGTGTGCATTATATATTATTTTGATTTAAATATATCTTTTATGTACATTCAATGTCCAAAATCACATTAAACGAAACGAAACAAAATCAGATTAGTCGCAATCGTTCTAAGTTTTTATATATGAAGAAATGTATTAATGTTAAAAAAAATTATAAAAACAAACAATAAATCTGTGTTAATGATTCAAATAAAAATAAAACTAAAGTCCAATTCTAATTTTGCAATAATGGTAATCAGTTTTTATCAGATTAGCAACTGTAACAGTTTAAAACGAGATTTATATGATAAAGAGGTTTTAATTCTTTAAGAAAACTTGTTACAACCGTCATTTAAAAACGTGTGGTATAGTGAACGACTAACCAATAAGGTTTATATATTCGTAGATTATAAAGTCCTTGTATAACATGTTTATTACGTAATTTTACCGTCTTATGTTTATCTTAACATTATCTTTTGGTCAGTCATCAAACATTATTCGTGATTGGTTTATTATATGGCAAATTGATGTAGCACCTATGACGTAGGTAACGAATATTTTAACACTTTTAACATTTTGGTTTCACAAAGAAATCTTTTCGTTTCTTTCTGTATTACTTGAATGCAAACCGATGGAGAGAAAATATTGGTCATTACGCATTGTAATTATATTCCGCGAGTTAATTCAAAATCTAGGTGTAGCATATAATAGCTGAATTCGTACACGTCACACCTTTGTTATGTAAACTTGCTGACATAAGTGTCATAATCGTCTTGATTAAGAAATAAGAAAACAAAGTAATTAGCATGAGCTATGAATTCAAAAAGAATGCTTACTGATATTTTTTATACAATCTCGCTTAAGTTTTCCTATTGTTAATAAGGTAGTTACCGATATATGTATACCTAGTTCGTTGGGTAATTTTTTATTTTTTAAACTTTCAATTTGAAAAATGTATTTTTCATACATTTTAGGTGCATAAATTAAGAAATAAAAGATCCAAAAACTAGAATAAAGAAAAAAATATATAAAAAGCGCGATGAAGACAGATAGAGACCTTTTTCTCAGATGCATAATAATAGATCTTGGGTGCAACAAGTAGGTCTTATCACGTCTATGCTATTTTAGGCCAAAAATTTTTAGTGTGCGTTCAAGGACAATTTGGTTATATTGGTTTTCCAAAATGAAAATCTGCTTCGTTGAATAGAAACTACTTATTTACCAACAGACCAATTCACAGTCACACACAACCGTAATCATTAAATTGTACGATTTTAAATAACTTGTATAAAGAATTAACATTGCTCAGAAACTAATTTAAACTACTAAAACCGTATTAACAGCTATGATTTCATAATGTGTTACATTATTCCAAAATTTGCTATAAAATTTTGTATACCTACCTACACTAAACTGAACTATATATGAAATAACTGAAATACGACTATGTAGTGAAATGTTATTTTTTTACATTTACATTTTTTTTTTACATACGGCTTACTTTTACAGATATCTAAAAGTTCAAATGGTAGGCTAAAAAAGCAATGTCTGGTGTATTGGAAATTGGATGTCTGGCAATGGAGATACCGGGCATTTAAAGTGAGTATTGAGCCTCTCTGATGAAGAACTAGGCGAGGTAAATCCGTATACGGTTTGTTCCTCGTAGAAAATGGTCGAAAAAGCAATGACTTTGACAAATGAAAAAGAAATGTCATGTAGGCTCAAAAGGTCTTTTGAACGTATATGTGTTGTACATTTTATTACTTCGTTATGGATATGAAATGCTGGCTGGCTGAATGCTGATATCTCAATGTATCCTGTTACTACCTGGGAAAGTTTGGCGCCAAAAATAAGTGAATTAGTGACAGTCTTCATGATGTTACTTTTATGAGATGGATAACCAGATAAAGTTTACACATCACGCAATCTTTTACATAACGATTCTCCATATTCTTGCGCAACACTGCAACTTGCTTCATAAAAATACTAATTACACTAAACAAATTCCACTCCTAATGTTTTTTATCACTATAACAAAAATCTCAATGTCATGAAATGGCGGCCAAAATATGACCCTTTTCTAGTTAAGGGAACTAAGCCCAAACAGCCAAGGAATAACGACTAGTTTTGAATATGTAAATTATGTCAGAAGAACCTTAACAAGCAAGCAACCCTCAGTAAGAAAACTTGTTGATCTTAATTGACTTTTACTGTGCATGTCGCCTCTCAATAACGGTCGCGTCTGTTTGATGTAAAAACCTAGATTTTTGCTCCGAATTTCACGGCCGAGATTTCTGATATGACAGAGCCGCTACATGTTGTGTCTTAATGAAATTATAAACAAATCACGAGAACATTGGCGACATAAGAATTCGGACCTCTTTTAAGCCTTTTCTTCTTTTATAACACTTGAACTTCATCTCACTTGATGGTAAGTTATTATAAGGCGCAGGTACACCTGAACCCCTTAGCTACAGAGGAACTGGCTAATGTATCTCTTATTTACCGGAAAACAACAATGCTGTGTTTTTTAGTTTGGCAGACTTCGGTAAGGCGGTGGGGTCTAACAAAGCGGTTTTAGTAAAAGCCACATCACCAACCAATTCGAGCAAAACCTTGTGGTCCTATGGTAATTGAACATCGGACCTCTAGATAGGTAGGTGCTCACCAGTCCATGGAGATATTATAGTGCCTAATCTTCCTATTATAGTAAGTCTGTTTCAATTTCTATTTTAGTGTCTTCTTTATAACCTTCAAATCTGAAAATGTGAAGTTCCCTTATATTAGACTCGATCGATTTTCTAATATGCGTGTGAGCAACAGTGTCTGGTTTAGTGACCTTAGGACTTGGGCGTTATTTGTAGGATTAAAGTCTATCGTACGTTTCATATCGGTCAAATATCGTTGATCGATTGTCGATCGTGGCACGCTTTTAGTAAATTTATAGTTAAAGGTATAGAATCGTATGTAAAGCGCAGCTGTGATGATACTAAATCCTGGCGTCCATACGTTCACATTAACCTAAGTCGTGGGGCTTGCGTCGCGACACTTGTTAGGGCCAGTGGAGCTTTGGCTCGGTGATGGCTGATCTCCAAGACCAGCGGTCCGTTGTCGATTCCGTTGAGGGACTGGTTTTAAACGGTGCACTTAGGCCCCGCAAGGGCAGGCGCAGGCGGCGACCCAGTGTGTGCCCGAGTGAAAGTCAAAATATTTTATTCAACTTTGGTACAGATATATACACTTATTAAACGTCCATCTAAGCCATCTGCTCATAAATCTACCGGGGGGTTCTTGTGCTGAGAGTAATCATCGACATGCACTATGGCGCTTAGCCCGGAGAGAATGTTTAGTGGGTAACGTGGTATAATGTATACATATAAGCAGGTTTCGATTTCTGTAAGAATGTGACCTTCTACTCTAAAATTTAGGCCCCAAATTCAAATCCCGCTATCTATAGTTCTAAATAACTAAATCAGGTAATCAGGTTGTCTGTACAACTAGTGGAAGCTTCAAGGTTCAATATCGCGTGCTCATTTTTAAAACAGTATGATGCAGAAATAAATGATCTAAGAGACAAAACGGTTGACTTTAATATTTTGGTAAATTTTAATATTTATATTCAAATTCTGCTGCTCCCAAAGAATCAACTTAATAATCTATTAAGAGTAGTTTTATATATATGGCTCCAGAAAAGATAGTATTGCTCATAAATATATTTATTATTTTTTAATTTTAATCAAATATACATTAAGCTATACTCTTCAATTTGACATGTATAGAGTGTATGTAAGATTGGCTTTTTTCAAATTTAAACTAACTCGTATTTAGGGAGGCCTCTTAATAAATTAGCACTCAAGCTACTTACTTACAAGGTTATCAAACGTTCAAACATCATTAACGCAATAACACTCGCAATGAAAAAATTTGCATGACCATAAATATAACTTAGATTTTGTCAAAGTTTGTTTTACGCAAGAGCTGCAAGATTTGCACGTTAGAATAAGTAAATAGTTTTAGTAATAACCACGATAAAAATAGACATTTGAGCGAGCGGAATGTTTGTGGAACGATATTGTAATAGAGATTAAAATCGAATTGAGGATTGGTTGGGTAAGATTCAAGAAATATTAAAACATTTCTATATAAAGATCCCGAACACATTTGATAATCATAAATCGATTTTCCGATGGAATTTTAAACTTACAGAATGGAATTGTCTATCAGATACGTACTACAAGAATCTTTGACATATCGTTGTCAAATCGATAAAATAAAAAAAGTACATAAGTAACTCAGTACCTTTGTACAATTTTCTGTTCTTTTGTTGTGTCCTTTTTAACTTTTTTTATATAAAGTACAGCAAATGACTCGACACCACCTGATGATAAGCAGTAGAGGAATCCATATGTGAAGATAGCTAGTGAAGCATGCGACTTACTGCCCTAGCCACCCTCACCTTGCCGGCCCAAAAAGGGTTTTTTCACGCCTCTTTTAAAGGAACCCATGTTCCTTTGATTATCTTTGAATGTACATAAATTATTAAATAAATAAATTTATTTTAAATCAACACACCTCGTGGGTCAAGCGTGGCTGTATTAACCGTTCGCCTTCGTCAGCACGGCGTAAAATAAAAAGTACAAAAACACGTTATGCTCTCATTTCACTTTCGTCCCATATCGGTTTGTTAACCACGTGCTATCATAATAATATCTACCAACGGTTTATAAAGCGCGGCGTCTGTTGGAAATTTGAATCTTGTTTGAACGGTATAAGATGCAAAGGAAACTAAAATGAAAAAATGTCAAAAGAACGGCTTTTTTTAATATTTACCTTGAAACGATCATATTTCGCTAATAGAATGAAACGTTTTTTTTTAAAGAAATTGGGATTTGAACCTTAAATAACAAAAATAAGAAAAAATAGAAATTAACAAAAATTATTATAAAATATAAACAGTAAGTTTATTGTATAATATACACTTTATATAGAAATAAATTAATCTAATGATTAATAATAATATTTTTATCAACAATTAAAGTTGAGAATTTCTAAATATATATCTGTAAATAATTATATATAGGTATTTTCTTAATGAACACACACACATCAATAATTCCTGACAAAATTTTCGTATATAGGTACTCAACACAACTCTCACACAAACGTCTACTCTAATCAGGATTTGAATCCGGGATCTTTGGTAAACAGACCACCGCCAGTGCCAGGTACTGACAAAGCATCCAGTTATAAAATTTAATTTCATTAATGATATTAATAATTAGATGTTTTGTTGGCAAAGGGCATTCGTGTGATGTAAATTTAATTATTACATCCATTTGTAATAGTTAGTAAATCAGTTACCCAGTAAATTTAACGTATTATTTACAGTATAGTATAAATTTAATGTATTTAAGAAAGAATATTAATAGATAAAACCATTAATTGAGAATTTATGCACCATTTACTTATCTCAAAGACCTTAGAATTTTACATTATTTTGTGGTTTTGTTTAATGAGACCATTATGTCGTTATGTAGAAGATTTTTCGCTTTATTTAGAAGCTAAGTAAACTTTGTGTAGATAAAAACCAGGTTTCACTTAAATTAAGATATTTTCCTCTCTAAGAAAAGGAAAGTTGCGAGCAGCAGATAATCAAATATATAAAAAATCGATTCCACCTCTTCACAACATAGGCGCTGTTGGCGCTTCCATACAATTTGATAGCTGACAAAAACATGACCGAGACGATTCAATTCGATTGAAACTCACACTAGGGGTATATGAAACAAAATGTAAGCGTGGTAAAAACATACTTTCTCGGACTGTAACGAAAAATATCATAAAATTTCAGTAGCCAGCCAAACAGCCTAAGATATTACTTAAATTATATACCTTGCTACGAAGTTTAGATTTAGTGATTGATTTATGATACGTTCGTGATATGGCGAAACTTTCACTGTCCGCTTTATGAATGACGCCACAAAACCACACAGCTTTATACAGAAATGGATACCTTACATGTTGTTGGGGGAAGGGTTTAAACTACTTAAGGTTAATACTTTCATAGAGCTTTAATTGTATAATAGTAAGACATAAGACTTACCTTATCTTAAAACTTGTCACCTATCAAGATAAAAATGAAATAATTAATGTGGAGGCCTATTTTAAGACTAAGCAAAACAGTCCTTTTCCTTACTTTCTTTCTTTTATAACATGTTATAAGAAATAATGTAAAGCTCATAGAGCTCGTTTTTCAATACTCTGATATCTTTTAACAAAATAATAACTTTGACAAAATTATTCGCAATTGTTATCAGACTATTGAAAATAGTACCTAAAAGATACATAAAGAGCCAAATAAGTTTTCTTGTCTGGACACTTATAACTCCAAACTTACGGTAGAGTAACCAAATATTTGAAATTTTAAAATTACAACTTTTTTCATATTTTCACTTAGCAATCACTCGTTAAAAGGGAAAACGACCATTTTCCTTTGTCAAGTCACGGAAAAGAAATTCGGTACATTTAGTATGTTCAGAATTTAATTATTAATGGCGTCAAAAAGCACTTTTTAACTACTAGTAGTATTTGAAAATGGTTTCTCTATCTGATTGACAAGATCTTTTTTCGCGGGAACGCATCTAATATTAATTTGAAAATATATTTTGAAAAGTATGTTTTTTATGACAAATAAAAGGAAAAAGTCAAATGACGTTACCGCTCTATTTTTTCTGGTCGGAATGTAATTGTAAATTATATTATGCAAAACATAATCGATGCTAATGTCTAACTAGCTGCTACCAAACTTCAGAACTATAAAACAATTTATTTATAAACAACAGGCATATGTCAGCAGACGTGAAGTTTCAATGCCAAAATAACACTTATCTACTAGATAACTTCCAGTGGAAATAGCTAGCGGCACGCCATGCTGTTGAAGATACCGCCTTGTGGATGTTAGAACGCATTACAACATATTTCAAAATGAAGTTAGCAGCATTTTGATTCAAATTTAGAATCCCCATAATGGAGACCATGGATTCACGAAGATTGGTTTAAAATTTGAGGTTCAATGAGTTTTAATTTTTTTTATAAATAGTACAGCAAATTTCTCGACACTCACGTGATGGTAGCAATAGCAGTTCCAACATACTAGAATGGCCACCTGGACCTTGCGTGCTCAAAAGGTGCCTTTTCACGATCTATTAAAGGAGTCCATGTTTATAAAGTAGGGACGAAACGAATAAGTATGCTGATAAAGAGATGCACTGTCCTTAGTTGAATGAAAGGAATAAATAATTCACAATTATCTTATAGCCAATGAGAAGCATGATAAACTGCCCACTTTTGTTGGTGACGTCAAGGGCTAGAGACGTGAAGTCGTCCAAGTAACGTATATATTCGGAAATTTGTTCAGTGTTGTTATAATTGTGACTATACTCTATATCATTATCACAAGTTTCAACACTACGATAAAGTTTATCATTTGTGTCGTAGGCGTTAGTAATTTTGTATTATTAATTTTTATATAGTTATTAATTATTAAAAGGCGTTTAAAGTAGTGAATTTATTTTTATGGTAAGCATGTTACGCTTAAATCAAACCTACTTTTCTGCACTGCGGCTGTAGGCTTTGAACTTACATGATATAGATGAAGACCTATGGCGTAAAACTATTTGTGTTTCCTCCATTACATTTTATTACGACATTTGTGATGCAAGTTTCACCTTGAACTATGTTTGCATAGAAACAGATAATGAACTTTTGAAATTCGAATTTACTTGGTTACGTATTATGTATTTATGTTAAATTGTGCACGGTGAATATTTTAGGTCCGATATTAGTATTTCTAGAGAAAAGAAATTTAGATTAGATTTTAAAGAGTTCTTTATAAATAATTAGATACTTACCAAACTAATGTCATAAATTTTTGAATAACAATGTTCAATAGTATAATTTAATATAAATATTAATTTTAAATACACTTAAGTCTGTTTTTACACGGTCTTTTTGTACACGGTTTTGATATAACACGGTTTGAAAATTGAATATTTTTAATTTTTTTACACGATTTTATTCCATTTAGCACAATTTGAAATTATATAATATTCAATTTTCAAACCGTGTTATATCAAAACCGTGTACAAAAAGACCGTGTAAAAACAGACTTAGGTGTAACTAATACTGGTTATTACCAGTTGTTTATAGTAGATATTAAATAATAACGGGTCCAATATTCAATTGTGTAACAATGTATATACTTTTTTTACAGCAAACTCAGTAATTGACTCGACACCACCTGATGGAAATCAGTTACGTAGTCCATATCTGAAGATCGTGACCTTGCCGGCCCAAAAAGTGCTTTTTCACGCCTCTTTTGAAGGAAGGAATGTTGTATGAACGAAGGAATACGTGTGCCGGTAAGGAATTCCACGTTCTGTCTATGCTACAAAGAAAGGAGTCACGAAATCTCACTATTAGTGTACATAAATAAATAAATGAAAATAAATCGATCCTAATAACTTATTCTGATTAATTCATTAATAAGAAGGAAACGTGGACCACGAGACGCATAATTATAGCAACACAACCAATCTGTACAATAAAAACATGGCCAACTAATAGCAGATATCTTACTAAATTAAATAAATTAAATGAAGATTCAAGACGGACTCGCTAAATGCCAAGGTGAACTGCCAGAGCTAAAATGCTCCGCGAATATCAAACTGTAAAATAAGTGCGAACTATCGACACTATGCAGCCGGATAAAATTAAAAATTAGCATACCTGGCTTCACTCGATTATTTTTAACTTACCATTTCAATTTGCTAATTTAATTTTTGTTGAGTGCTATAGCTACATTACTTATAAGCCACAAAAGTATAATATGATATCGTGTGACAAAATTACCTATTTGGAAAAGCTATCATATACAAGATGGTGTAGTCATTTGTTGAGCTTGAAATAATTAAAAAATCTCTTAAGTTCAAGTTCTTCTTTGGCAATATATTTCTTATTGTTTTATGATTAAATTTGATTATCTGTGCAATGGATCGACTCTGTGACTAATGTAAGTCCAGTTTGGCAGATCTATTATTATTTTTTGAGATGTATCCGTCACATAGTTCAGATAAAAGTACATCATACACGTGGATATCATATATTATCAATATTATTCAATAAGTAGACAGTGTTTTGAGCCTCATCATGGTTTGTGCGACGTTAATTATGTAACACTAGCTTCCACCCGCGGCCGCGCCCGCATGGAGTTCGGTCTTTCACAAATATCATATAGCCTTTAACCTTCAATGATAAATGGACTCTCCGGCAGAAAAATAGTTTTTAAATTCCAGCCAATAGTTCCAGAGATTACCCCTTACAACTCCACTTTGTAACACTAGTATAGATGTAGATATCATAATCTAAAATTACCACCTTTAAAAAGGTGTATATGTATTCACATTCGCCAATTTACACATTGGCAATGAGCTTAATCTGTAATATAATAAAAAATCACCTTCACTTAACTTTAACGTCATTGTCGTATCTTAACACGTGACGCAGCATCCCTTTCAGATTCATTAGATGCTTGTATCCAGCGCAAAATCTTTATTCTATGTCGAAGACAGTATAGTGGCGATTCTAATGACATTTACTGACACTAAAATTAAGAAATTGCTTATTTTCATCTCAATTCAATGTGAATGGTCGAATTGTATTGAAAGGCTAGTTGTTGTTTAACTTAAATTTAATTAAATCCGAGCACAAAAAAATCGGACCCTCGTCTGCACGTTTCTTTGTCACATCCAGGTCCACCGGTGTAAGTTTCAATCATATCGAGACGTTTCGATCGATTCGACGATTATATATATAAAGTTGTTTCCAATACTTCACAACAAAGGCGGTGCTGTTGTTTGTAAACAATTTGACAGCTAACGATAAACACGATTAAGACGATTCTATTTATTTAAATCTCAGACTAGCCATACAGAGCTTAGAACTTTACCACATTCGTGCCTTGTGGTCAACTTTACTTTAACCTGTCCTTTTTAAGCCAAGGTTCGGCTGTCTCTCATTTGGTGAATTTCCTCGGTCAACCCAGCTCACACTGGCGAAGGGCTATGGTGTTACTGAATAATTTTGGTAGGTACTGTGTAAATTTCCATTGCCGCTATGGGAAGCCGATATGGCAGGATTATCAGTCTGTGCCTTTGTGTACTTTAAAGTTATTTATAGTACCTCTGTGTTAAAACGGTCATATTTTAAAATTACCTTCTATAGCAGGTTCCTTTGGAAGCAATATGTAAACTATTGAGTATCAGGTAGACGTAAAATTACAACAGTATCACTTTTTATATTCATATAACTACGAAGATTCCTGTATTAAAGGTCCTAGAAAACTCGAATATTGGTAATCTAAATTCAATGAGAAACTATAAGATTTCAATAAATTTAGTGTGAAATTGTTATTACGTATTTCTCAACGATCTAAATATAGATTCTTATATGTATATTATGTCTGTCATCGTCAATAATTTGTATATTTAATGACGCATACTAATCTGACATTTTGAAGAAAAAATATATACTTACTATTTTTGTCAATGGCCAATAGGCTTAAGGTAGTTATTTCTCACTTTTTCATTTTAATCGAAAATGATATATCGCAGTATAACTACTATACCAGCTAGCTCCAAACTACTAAAAAACTAAATTTTTTAGTAGTTTGGCCGTAATTTAGTTTTTTAATAATTGAAATGCATAAAAAGCGTAAGTTTGCTTAGGTCGCGCACTTTGCGACTATTCTAGTCTAGAAATATAGTTAAGGGCAGAAAAATTAAAACGGGTTTGGCCCTTGGAACAAACTGAAAAAAAATTATGGCCCGAAGGCTTCAAAGTTTGGAGACCTATGTACTAGACACTTAAAGCTTTGTAATGATTAGTGTTAAACGGGACACTATTTATTCGCATAATATTTCCTACGCGGAAATAGTACGTACTAGCCTAGCTACCTGAAGATATTTTTCATCATCATATCTGCCGAGAGACGTCCACTGATGGACATAGGCCTCCAAGGATCTACAAACCGTTCGGTCCTGCGCTGACCGCATCCAGCGGCTTCCCACAACTTTTATCAGATCGTCAGTTCACCTTTTTGAAGGTCTCCTACCAACGCTGAGTGTCCCGGTATGTGACCGCCACTCGAGGACCTTTAAGACCTGTATTTATTGCTATTGTGATGATTTATCCGTAATAATAAACACATCAGGCATCGAAAGTTAGGAGAGACCTTTTCTTTTCGCTATTTAAAAATTAAACTTAACCAAAAGGCAATTATTAGCACTGTGAATATGGTATGCAGAACATCCAACAATAGTTCAATGTCTTAAGGTTGAAAGTCGAAAAAACTGATTCTAATTTAATATTCAAGGCGTTCGTCTAAAACAAGTTCCATAGACCACCTGTTTTATTTAGGTCATTATAATTAATTCGTTCATAATAAAGATACGTTAAATTATATTAAAGAATGTAGAAGAAATTTCTATTGCATGTTGTATACGTAATTTAAGGAACTGAATTTAAAATAAAAAAGAAATGTCATTACTCATCATCCTAAACGAGGCTTATTAAGTTATGGCAAGAATAATTATAATCAATATCAGGTTAGTCGTGCTTATTATTATTCGAATTGGAAATTGAAGTTTCCAATAAATAATTGTAATTATTACTTCTGTTGTGAAGATTCTCAAGTTCGTTGGCTTAGTGGTTCATACACTATTCGATAGCGAAAACAAAACAACAACTTTCGCCACCATCGGTCCCTGGATGAGTCATCAAACTCCTCCGAGCTTCGGAAGAATCATTAAGCCATTAGTGACGGTTATTACGGCAACCGATATCACCCAAAAACCGGCATTATGCCAGCGAGGTGGTGTGATGGCCCAAATACTTTGTGTGTTTCTCCCATGAAGGAAGGCCTGTCTATCAGTGAGACGTATTTAAACTGTACATGACGTGCGTATTGGTATTATTTTTGTTAATTAATCCATACAATTATTATTTTAATAATTGGTTTGGAAGGCTATTCATGTTTACTTTTTTCTTTTATTTAAATTATTAACTTAAAACTTGATATTCAAGATCCGTGGTACTATAATTATCATATTTCGGAGGCCGCAACACATTTTAAACAACACTCGTGACTTAATATGGGTATAGGTATTGAGGAAGAAAATGAAAATTGATAATTGTTTAATTTATCATATCTAGCTATTTAATATAAATATATATATATATATATATATATATATATATATATATATATATCTAAATTAGATAACATTCATATTGTTACAAAGAAATGAATTCGATATTTAAAATATTTGAGTGAATTTTATTGTACGTTTTTATATATCTTGCTTTGTAGGCACGTAATGAAATATTTTATTGGAAAGGTATCGGAATTATTGCAATCACATTTATTAACAAAAAAAACATCACGAATGATTATTACAAAAAGGTTGTTACTTAATATTATATTTGTAACACTTCGTGTGATAGAAGTAATTTTGTGAAATATAAAACTTATCACATATGACCTCCTTTTTTAAACATAACATATTATTACAAATTTTAAGGAAAGAAAGAAGATAGCTGAAATGGTCAAGCTCAATATCAACTATTGGATTTGATGGAAGATATAAAAAAAACAAAATGGTTTCGATTAGTAGGTACATTATCCTAAAATATAATTAAAACAAAAACCACTGCGCTCATTAAAAAAAATGTATAGGTAAGTTTCAGAAGACCAGATAATTAATTTACAATGTTAAATTTCATTAACCAGTAATATAATGGACGTCTTATGAAGCACCTCCTTGCAAACCAAAACGACAAGAAAGTGTCAATAACAATTTAGTTATTTTAAATATATATATTCCTATTTGCATTAGAGATGTTCATTTTCCTTTTAATGTATAGGTACCTAAGTAATTGAAATTGCTTTCGTATGGAGAAAATATACGATATCTAATGTGTGACCTGCAAAAGTTTCTTTATATTGACATTAAATCATTCGTGCTTCGAAAACGGTACTTAACCTGTTGGTAGAGTTATATCTTTTATTACCTATCCGGTATATTATGTGATATTATTATCTAAAGCAAAATACAGGCAATAAATTTAACAGTGGTACAACGAAAATCGTTTCTATTGTAACTGAAAAAGGTTCTCTCTAAGTTTAAAGGATTACCTATGCTTGAACTCCGTGTCATAGAATCCTATTCATTACAGACATGTAATATTACTTTCGCTTGGAAATGTTTCTACATAGCAGCATCAAAAGATATCTATCAAGTAAATTGTAGCTATATCTTTGGTGACCTTAGTTATGTACATGCAAAGTGTCACGTAGCAATACGTCTACATTTTTATACAAATTTGTAAAAATATTGAGTTCATTGCTCGTATCGTTTTTTATTTTATTAAGGTCGTGGTAGACTTTTTGTTTATTTGAATAAGATCAAATTTTATTTTGTAAGATGAGACGTAGATACATATAAGTAACTACAACCTTATCAAAGTAAGATTGTAAAAATTCACAGACTCATAAAAAGGCCTGACAACGAGCCGGTTTGTGAGGTCAACACTTTCACGACCAGTCAGTTTTTTTCCTATTTCGTATACATGTAATAGATTTTGATAAGATTACACCTTTCTCATGGGCAGTTCTAGACCATCTTAAATTATCTTGTAATTATTCTTTACGTGTGTTATTTGAACTCTTTCAATTGTTAAAACCAGTTAAAATTGTATTAATATGAAGTTAGATAAATAAACGTCTTAAAACAAACAATTATTTAATTTTTAATTTACGAAATCAAAGAGAGTATATTTACGATAAGTTCTAGTTATCATTTGAATGTCTATACCAAAGACTTTAAGAAAGAAGTCAATATTCAGTATATTTTTGCTCCTTTTCTGTTTTTTTATTTACTGTGCAAGAATAATTTAAAAAATATTACGATTAGTGCATTAATTATTACTATGCTGAGTGAATCTAATTCATAACTTGGTAGCATTCCTGTTAAATCATTTAGCCGGCGCATGCGCATTTTAAAATATATGTCTTTTTGAGTTATTTATTGCCCTTTACTTATAATATTAACATGTAATAATGTTTGACGTAACCCCAAAACGAGATCTCATCTAGTGAATCAAAATATATGGTCAATTTCTCTAGAAGCATGGCAAAGCGCATTTCAATTTACAAGTTGTAAATTATTGGTTTTATTAGCTATAAATGTCTTCATAATAAATCATTAATTCTGCTTTTTAAATTATGGGCATCACGTGAGCAAGTACCTACTTCTAACACTATATACTGGTAGGTACTTTTGTTACATAATTGGTACTTGGTGGGTGACACCAACGACTGTTTACCATCAGTTGAGTTTTATGTATACGATATTACCACATTATAAGACTCTTTTTACAGTTAGAACGTAATTGAAGCTGATTGAATATGAAAGCGAAATCTTAAGATGGGATATGAGAAGGATGAGGATTTATTTTCAGTAGGAAATGGAGTTGTGTACCCTTTTAAAGCTGCATACGAAATAGTGGCAACGTCAGGTCCAGCATCATTAGACTCATCTATTTCCTCAATATTTACCATGTTATTTATATAAGATAATGGTATTGAATATTACATGTTTTCCACTTACAATGAAGTATCCACTAAAAGGTTGTAAATTAATTATGATATATATATGATATATATATATATATATATATATATATATATATATATATATATATACTCCACGTTGTTTGTATTTCACCTATAAATATTCAATATTCTCCAGTAATTAATTCCAAAGCAACACATCGATTTGTATACGGAAAGGAAACGATTCATCATTCGCGCCTCTTTTGTCAATAATAACATCAATCTCATCCTCTTCAAAATAAAGATGAATAGACACATTCTACCTTTAAATAACCTACATCATACGGCTATCGGTATTATGATTAATTTAAAAATATTTATCTCTCTAAGTAAATAATACAAAAGTTTATCGGTTTTTTTAAAGTAATAAATCAAAGAAAGTTTGAAATAATAATACCCTTTAAAATATTTATCAACATGATATCCTCCGCTTAATTAAAATTATTTTACGAACCCCTACCTTTTTACCTGAAACCTGTACGTATTTCAGAGATAACTAGGTATACAGGTCTACCTAATATTAATATAATTACTTTACCTATAATAACAATACATGAAGGTTCATGTAATGGTATCACAGAAAAGTGGATTTACAAAAATATTAATATCTAATAATATTAACGCCGGAACCGGAACAGAGAAGTTATTTAAAAATGTAGAGCGACATGAAAAATACTTCTAAGGTTACTGTACTGAATTAAGGTAAATATTTCATATCTGTACTACACATTAGTTATTTGTAACTGAACATATTAAGTTTATTTACATTTTATGTATAATATTTCATTAATTGTATAATAGTTCTAATAAACTTATATCACCTCCCAGGCATATCTCATATAATAGAATCAATATTCAATAAAGTAGAATCCATAAATGGTATGATATATAGAAAATGATGAGACAATTTAATGATAGAGGCCTTTCATTTTAAACGAAATATATATTACATTTATATTTACATTTACATGTTTACGAATGTGCAAGATTCAGTTTCATGTAAATGTATGTTAAATTTTATATTATACTATGATGATTATTATGATAATAGATTTAATATGTCAAATATTGCTCAACTTAAAAACTTTCAAATCACGTCATTTGTAAATGTTATTATTATAAATAATACTTAATTATAAATAATAACAAAGTAAGAAAGCATTAACAAAATTTCTTCTCACAAACATGAGGAAATAGAATGTAAACAATTTCACCAACGCGACGCTTCTAACATTTATCAAATATCTAAGCATACCTGTCTCGGAAGCGAAGGGAGAGTCAACCCGTTCTTCCGGACGATTTCCGCTTTTCACATCCAATTCTTTTTAAACAGAAAATCCGTATCAATTCAAAACACACGTGTAGTTACAAAATTATATTTTTAACATAAAGGCACACAAATTCTAGGCCTTCATTTAAATCACTTTTAAAAAGTAAATTATAAAGTTGGCGCAAGTTTTGGCGCGCTGTTATTATTATTTTTTCTAATAAGCAAAGGAATTTGAAAAATACGACACTATAGTTGCTTTTCGAACCCGTATGTACGTATGCGACACGTGCTTACAGTAAAGCGGACGGTTATCAACTAGTGAATTGCGGCGAGACCGGCGAGAGGCTGGCTAGGTGTGTTCGTGTGAAGGTTTTCGAGCGTCGATTACAGGTTGTTGCCAGATGGTCCGGTGTCCCATCATAGGAAGGATGCACAGTGAAGATGCATTTCACGAAAAACAGAGACGTCTGCTAGTAAAACTTGATAGGCAACACAATACCTGAATTGTCGATAACCTACCAATATCAGCACCAACTTATTAAAAGGTTTTTTTTAATAGATACGTTCTTAAAGTTTGTTCCAATTGGCACCTCATCTCCGGGTTGACAATTTTTCAGAATCAATAGGTGGACCATCTGTTCATGATTCTATTTTCATGTGTCTGATACTCACACATATGCAAATAGAAGAAAAACAAAAGAAAAGCGTTTGGAACACCATTCGTGGAGTTTCGAACAAACTTTAAACATTAATAAGCTAAGTAATATTGTATACACCATGTAGGGTTCTGTAAACGAATTATATGTACAAAATCATCTAAAAACAATTAATTTATTTTTCATAATTTTACCACACTCAATTTTTGAAAATGAAGGATGTTTTTATACACGAACAATTTTGATTTATTTAAAAAAAAAATCAAATTTCAGATTAGAACGAAGACCATATTAGTCAATCGAGTGTTATGACACAGTCAACATAAATGCGAGGTTATACGTATGTTCAATTAGTAGGTGTAATCACATTTCCAGAGGGCTCGGTAGCGGGCAGAATCGTCCAGTCTTCGGCGCACGACAGTGATTGCGAAAAGTACCCTGTCATGCGTCGAAGCCTCGATTAAAGCGGAAGACGTTGGTTTTTAGTGGGTATGCCGGGGCCCTTACTCCCCGGAGAGTCTCACATAACCCAGTGGTGGCCCCATTCACCACATGGGTAGCTATAAAAGCTTTTCCAACGTAAAAAAAAAGAAAAAAAAAGGTGTAATCACATTCATAAATAAAAAATGCCGATATATATTAGTGTCTATATTATATTAGTTATTATATATATTATAATTATGAATTTTAATGAATGTTAATAATTATTATAATCATAATCACAATCTTTTTTGTCTTCATAAGGTTTTCAAAGGTCTTAAATATGTTTATTATTTTTTTAAAAATATTGTTTAGTATTTCCTACTAAAATTTAACAAAAATATCTTCAATTATTTATACGAAAAACATGCAGTGAATTTTTATACATTTATACTTATATTTTTATTACTTATAAATATTTTTTAAATAACATAACTTTTAAAACACTCCAAATTCTTCCTAGGGGAACAGAATAATAGGAATTGTAAGTTTTCTACTTACAATTTGAAGACTGGTAAATTAAGTCATTTATCTCAGATGATTGGTGGGATATCCTTATACAGTTTTAAAACCAACAAAATCTAATTCATCAATCTACAAAATGTTTTAAGGAAATTCTACTTCTGGGAACAATTTACTATAAGAATCCACTGTCACATAGATTTCTTTAAATAAAGACAATGAACTAATTATATCTAGTTGACATCCAAATAGATAGGTGTTTCTAATACTATAAATTGAAAACATCATTGATATTGTTTTAATAATACAATGATTTTTTATCATGGTAGAACTGCTTATTAGTTGCACTCATGGATTCTTTGGCACTTACCACATGCTACACAAAATACAACCCTTCCCTACACAAGTTAAAGCATAACATAATGCATAAGTTGACATATTCGTACTTACTCCTCTTCAGTTTAAAAAACAGTTTTTAAAATTGAAATCACTTTATGATATGTGAACTATTAATTTCAGATCTTGTATTAATATTAAAATATAAAATACTTGGGTGGGTACATTGCAAATTAATTTACAAATGATGCCAAAATAATAAGGGATAATTTTCCATAAAGCTTCTTTCTTCCAGTGTTGTTTGTAGGACGACTTCTAATACCTACTTAAATAGATGTGAATGATTTAATTGTGTTCGCTACTGGATTGTTTATTGTCATTTATTTTTAAATTCTCATGTAAGTGACTGTATTGGTTTTAATAAAACATAACTATTCTTTGAACCTAAATAAAGTGTAAACATTATTACTATTGTAACCATTACTATAGCCATGTTAGTTATTTAAAACTATTAAGGTTAATTAATATCAAATAATTTCTTCTTCTCTACATAATATTTTTTGACAAGAAATAAAAAAATATGATGTGGTGGTAACCCAGTTCAATTGTTTTTTGTATGATACCAGACAGTGTGAATGTAAAGGATTCTCAAACGAAAACCTCTGGGAACTTTTGAGACAGTTAAAAATCAATTGCGCCTGGAATGTATAGCTTGATAAGTTATGTTTCCCCATACTAACTTATCAGTCAAATTGAGTCTGTAGCTTAAGTAATCTTCTTTCTTATATATAAAAATATAGTGTTATTCATTTATCTTGCTGAAACTCAAAAAATGGCATGACCAATTTGCTTATATTTTATTGTTTTGTGCTTTATTTCAGTTTAAAAACAATAATAATTATGAAAACCTGCAAAGCCAAAAAATGGATAAATTAAAATTGACAATTTAGTATGGCTAATTGTCTGACATGCTTAACATTAATACTGTTGTATCTTCCATCATTACTTCGATTTAATTCAATAGATGGCATAAGTTGTAGTATGTATGTGATATAATGTATTATTCTTTTTCAATGTAGATTGTTAGTTAGAGACATTATTGTTATCAGTTTTTATTTAACCCATAATAAACTTAAATCTAAAAAAACTTGGTCCATATTACACTAATCTTTGCACAAAATCACCTATGGTGGTGGCCACCATACTTCTGTACTTCCTATAAAGAAGGTTTAACCTCTTTGTTCAATATTAGCAATGGATTTTGCATGTCCAGCTGGCATTGTGCTATGTCACTGAGAGCTCCTTGGATTTTCTCTAATAGAATCTCACCTTGACGGACAACCTGCAAAATATATATATAAATAAGTGATAATGATTTATACAGACAGTTACAACATGTGTAAATGCAATTTTTACGATAACTAATTTAATTATAGTAAAATATATGTCCAATAAGAATATAGAAAGAAGAAATAGAAAGTAATCAATACATCAGATTCATACCTCTTCCAATTGTTCAGCTGCTTCTTTATTTTCAGCTTCTAAACGCCGCAAACTTTGAACCTGAAGCTCCGCGGAACTCTCTTCACTTGGCAAGGACTCAATCAGAGTATCAATATCCTTGGCACATCGAGAAATCAACGTGGCAAAGAGCATAGCATAATCTTCTTGATTTTGCTGCTGTTGCGGCGTTTGAGAACCACTTCGGTCGAAGCCAGGGAACTTGCTGGGCGTGGAAAATTGTTGCAATATTCCTATGCTATTGCAGAAGTGCTCAGCTTGCTAAAGAAACAAAAAAATTCATCAGTAATTGTATCTCTAACCATCATTAAAGACCATCGATATATTGAAACTATACCTGGTTGATCGTATCTTGTAACTGCGTGAGACGGTCTGCCATTTTTATGTTTTGCTTAAAAGCTATAAATTAGCAAAAAAATCAGTTAATTTAATTTATGTTTGCAATTTGCAACACAAAAAATAATTATCAATCAAAGTTTCAACTTTGACTTTAACCTTTATAATTCTCCATAGGAAAAGGCAAAGGAATCTAATTGATACAGACACTATTTTTACAATTATATATGCATTGTTAATGAGGATGTAGGGTTTTATGCGATATGCCTGGAGGGCAATGGAGTTACCGAGGAGTTATAATGGGTATTCTCAATGCCGCTCTATATGTACTGAGTGAGCCCCACACACGCCCGTCGCTTAGCCAGTAGCAGGGAGGTACGTAAATGGATTCCTCCTCGTAAAAAAATGGGTTTTATGCGACATAAATGTTGATAGACAATATACTGCCACGTAAATCAAAATCAGTCAATTTTTATTTTTGATAATTTAGTTTTGCAAAATACAGTATGTGTCTTTTCTACTACCATACTACTATCCAAATGAAAGTATTGGTATTTAGCTCATGGAACAAACCTATTTATGATCGTTTGTGGAACTATTACAATCATCTACCATATTGGGACCCATTATATCGAATTCTCTTGTAGGACTCCAACCATTGAGCAGATGAATGACCCAAGCCCAAATAGAGCTCAATAACAAATGTTTCAAGCGGGCTCTAATTATACTGAACTTTTATTAGATTTTATTAAATAAAACAAAATATTCGGTTCAAAGGGCCAAAATCACTGAGCATATAAACATGGCCAAAATGTAATGACAATAACAGAGGACTACTAACCTTGAATAGAAATTGTACAGACATATTAAATAAATTTGATTTCTATATCAAAAAACGTTTAAAACCAACTTAAAAATTTTGATTGGATAGTTTAATAAACTAAAGCTGAAAGAATTATTTTGATAATTGATGAACATGTTCAATTATTTGTAGAAGTTAAAGAGGAAAAATTGAAATTGAAAAAGAAACGATCATTTTGAATTAATAAAGGTTCTTTATTTCTTTAAAAGCACTAATCATAGGTTTAGGACTAGAAGTAAAAATATCACAAATTTATAATTTTATATTTACAATGAGAAAATAACCATAATAAATATATTGGTGATTAGATGATAAATGTTAATATGATAAACAATAATATACTAATACTAGTAAGATTGTGGATAACTATTTAAAATTTATTCTTAAGTTTTACTTTAGTGGTAAATAATATATTGACTAGAAAGCTTTACTTAATCAACAATAATTATGATACTAATTTTTTTATTTTAAAGATACCCAGACAAATAAAAGATACCCAAAAAAATTATTATCTAGTGTTTATACACTTTTGATGTGAACATCTCCCTCCCATGGTATATTCATGCGAGTTATAAGTACATACACTTTGTCTGGATATCACAATGGCAACAAAAAATTACATGCGTAACAATGTGATATGTGACAGTACTAGGTACATTTTGTATTAATTTGAAACTAATTAGAAGTATAAATAATAATTTTAAAACTTGAACAATAAAAGCAAAATAATAAGTATTTCTCAGCATCATATTGACCTATAACATGATACAAGCTTGAATTATCCTTTTTTACAAATCACATTTCCAAATATTTATTCTTGAATATCAAATATTAGCAAGAAATTTTTAATGCATTTGAGATCTTCGTTAATCTTAAAACAGAATGTAGGTAACATTCTGATGACAAATATTTTAAAATAAACCAAAATTCAGTACCTAATATTTTTCTCTATCAATATAAATAGGAAAAAAGCTATGGAGAAAGTTTCATTTCATAAGGCTGTATAATCAAATGGTACTGGACCTCATAATACAATGTTATTAATTAATTTTAAATAATTTAGAATGCCCCTAAATTTAAGAGTTATTTGTTCATAAATAAATATTAAAAAGAATGTATGGAGTGTATTTTATTACTATAGTTTTAGAGCCAAAAATGGAACAGACATGTCAAAATGACATTTGTGAAGTATTTCTATAAATATTGAAAGAAATAGTTACCAAGAATCAGGTCCAATATGCTAAAAAAAAAAGTAAAATAATCAATAAAAGTACAGGCAACAATACATATTTCCGGTTAAATTGGACTTATATAACAGTCTTCAAGGGTCAAAATTTACTTAGAAGTAGATTACAGTAGTTATTGTTCCTGTTTACTTATATGATATTTTATGTCATCTTAATGTATTGAGTTATCAACCTAACATTAGAACTTAAAAAAAAATTAACATGGCCTAAAAATGTTTGTTCAATTCATTAATAATAAAAGACAATTGTTTCACATGTATAAATCATTGTGTAGGTACATAGTGAGATAACTAAGCAACATAATTGAGATTCCTAAGTCATGTTTAAGTACATATTTTCATTACTGTGCCAACACTCCTAATTTGCTTCGCAACTGGGAATCAGCAGGCAGTGCTAACGCCCATTTACGAAGACCTACAAGCAAGACTGAACTCAACACTAAAATAGCTCCAAACACTGAAAATTTGCTTGGGATTTCATTAAAGAACATTACTTGCCATAGGAATGCAAATACAATATCAGCTGATCGAGCTATAGCAACAGGACCTGCCTGTTCCATTTGCAGAGACATTGTTAATAGGATCTGTCCTAGATAACTGAACAGAGCTAAGCACACTACAAGAAACCTCTCAGTACCACAGTTAGGCATACATAGTACACCAAAAATAAATGAGTAAAATAAAGTTTGCAATATGGCTATAGCCCCAAAATTGGTCATGATTACAGAGAAATGTAAGCCTTTAAGTACTCGCAACAATACATAGGCATTAGCTCCAAATATTGTTGAAATGAATGCAGCCACAGCCCCTCTGAGACTGTTGAAATTTTGATTGTGTTCTACAGTAGAATCACTTCCAAACAGGAATGGTGGGTGTGTTATCAATATAACACCAATAAGTGTCAATATTATTGAAATTGTATTCCAGATACCACAAGGCTCTTTCAAAAATACGCGTGCGAATAGTGCCACAAAAACAGGTACAGAAAATACTATTACTGATGCATCAGCTAGTGGCATGTTACGAAATGCATAAAAACTTAACATTAAGCCCACTGTTCCTACAATAGATCGCAATGCGAGCAATAACCTCTTGCCAGGCGGAAAAACTGGTTGTTCTGTGTATATAACTATAGGTATAGTAGGTAAAAGTACCCCTATAAAACGGAACATAGCTAACTGCATTGGATCGATGTTAACGAGGCTCTTGACGATTACAGAACATAGAGAAAAAAATAATGATGACAATGTCGCCAATATCAGACCAAGATAAGGGCATCTCTTGATGAGTGGTCTCTTATTTTCTAGCAGATTTGGTATCGTTTCATCTCCACTTCCCGCTGATAAATCCACTAGATGTTGAAGTTCTAGATGCTCAGGCATCGCTTCTAAAACAAATCAAAGAGATACGGTCTATTGTAAAAGAAATTAAAATAGGCACAATATTTTGGTATTTTATTAGTCTCGAACCTTTATTTGTTTTGAACTATTTCGTAATATGTTTTGTCCAAAGAACTTAGCAACAGTGTTCCATAATATATAAAATTATGAAATATTTTATTATTTTGAATAGTATTTTTAATGTAACCAAACTGTTCAATGAAAAGTGACAAATGGTTGACAGTGACATTACAGTATTTTTTTTGTTAAGTTTCTCCATATTAAAGGGAAAGCACTGAATACTAAAGCCTATACAGCCATTTCCTGCGTAGTATTTTTCTTTATTTATAGCTCTAGGATACTGGTGCAATGTATTGTGCCCTTTGCCTCATGGAATTTTTGATGATTAATGGAAATGAAACAAAAAAACAAAATCATAAGTTTATTGGAGCGTAATAGTGGGGCGGTTCGGTGCTGAATGTATATTGTGATGTAGTGAAGTTTTTGTAATGAATGTATGTATGTTACGTATAAATGTAGTATATGTTGAATGAAAATGTAGTTTCATGCCAAAAACTATTTTTATATTGTGCAATATACGAAATACATCATGCAGCGTTCATTCATGATTTACATGATATTATTCAATGTTTTATTTCGATTCATTCATTTATAGGGTAAGTTCATTTATTTATCATTACATATCATTCTATTCTCATTTAGGTATCATTTCAACGTAATCATTAACATATCATTCTATTGTCATATCATTTTATTGTAATCACTAACATTGCATTCCTTTTTCTAAAAGTTTTCTTGTAAGTCATTAATATAATGGCGTGTCCCACCATTAGTTGCCACAAACTCCTTGAAGCAAAGGGATACATTACACCGGTATCCCGAAGCCAGAAATAAAGAAATAATTATATAAGACATGGATGTATGGACTCCTCCCTTCATCAGTTCCCTTTGCCTTCCCTTTAAATGGGAGAATTAAACAAATAAAACAACAATTTCAGTTTGCCGCGCGACCGCCTACTATTATAATTTTAGTAAATTTTGTCAAAAACTAAATAGAGAACAAGTTTTATTTTGACTAATTTGTGGCTGATCTGGCGACTGCCTGACTTAACGAGTCTCCATCACCCTCCACTTTTTCGGTCTTTCTGTACTCTGATGAGAATGAAATGCTAAGATGAGATGTTGAGTTCATTATTATGAGCTTGAAAATTACTCATATTGCGGAAAATTTATTAAAACAATTAGAAATACGTGGAAATAAAAAACGTAACGTATATCAAACCTTGTAAGAATTTGTCTAATAGTCCTACTTTGCGCAGGTTTTTAACATTATTTCAAAGTTTCAGATGAAGATTTGTTGGCACTTCATTCAGTTTTTGGGACTGTTTTTCAAAGAGCTTGTGATATCTTAGAAAAATATCCTATTTTTGTGAAGTACACTACATGTAAAGGAGCAAGAACTCTTATTGAGGTCAAAGGAGAAAACAACCACTGCTACAGGGTATTTCCCAAGATAAATTATTGTCCATGCCAAGCTTTCAAGCATCAAGTTTTGGAAAAAAAGAATGAAGTGTGCTGTAAACATGTTTTAGCAGCAAGATTAGCACAGATTTTGGGTAAAACTGCCCCTCATGAAGTTACACAGGAACAATATTTGATGTTACTTCGTTCTATGTTCGATTTAGAAGAGAAAAATGGATGAAGGCATATCAGATTACTATTTTACAGCCTCAATGGATTCTGGAAAAATTTTATGTAGTTTATTGAAGGCCATCCAGTTTCAAGAGGTATAATTTTGATTTAATCTTCTTTTTTATATTGCCTTAAAATTAGAAAAGATAAAATGTAGGTTACGATTGTAAAACTAAAGAAACATTAACTAAAGGGAGCTATGTCTCAACTTCAATTGGGTATTTAAAAGATACAACACCAATTAAGATTCAAGCATAACTCATTTATTCATGGTTACCCACTTTTAACATTTGTTATTTCTTCACAATGACAGATTGACAATCAAATAGAAATATACAATATACCTTTTCCTCATAATCAGAAGAATCAACAATAAATCAATAGACACTTAACAATAAGAGATCAATTAATTGATATTAGGTATGCCAATTATATCTGCCCATTGTTCCGGTGGGGGTATAAGAATAGGTGATTCTGGGGATGTAGATCTAGATCTCAAACTGATTGGTGACTGTCGCCGGTCAGGTGGTACAGGCTGTTGTACCACTGCCCGAGCCACTAATTGATCTGCATGACGTCGATGAAGTTCTCCATCTTCCGTTCTCACCATATAAGAGCTAGGTCCTTCTTGTAATTCAATCGTGGCTTTCTGCCATTTCTCTCCAGGCCCATACATGCGAGCTAAAACTGTTTGATCTATAGTAAATGAGCGGGTTGTTGTACGCTGTGCTGCCGCGTCATGCTGTTCTTGTGCCTCAGTATATGCATTGTCTGGGTGCAGAGATGACACAGCCGTCTTATAACGACGTCCATTAAGCATTTCTGCTGGTGTTTTATTCGTAGCCGTATTCGGCACAGTGCGAAGCGCGTATAATACTCTAGGTAACTTCTCTGACCAAGGGTTATTTAATGTAGACATTTTCCTGAGTTTATTTTTAAATGTTTGAATAGCCCTTTCAATTTGGCCATTTGTGGCTGGGTGATAAGGGGGAGAGTACAGATGTCTAATTCCGTTATTTTTCAAGAAGGTGTTAAATTCTCTAGATGTAAAATTTCGACCATTATCAGAAACTAAGACATCTGGCAAACCTTGTGAAGCAAAAATTTTTCGCAAGATCATAATCACGGCCTCACTTGTCATTGAAGGTACAATTTCTGCCTCAAACCATTTACTATAGCTATCAATTAAAACAAGAAAGGTTTTGCCTTGAAACGGTCCAGCAAAATCTATATGAAGGCGACTCCAGGGCTTCTCCGGAGTAATCCATGTTTGTGGTTCTCGCGGTGGATTATTTCTTACAGACTGACAATGTTCACATTGTGCAACACATCGCTCTATCTCTTGGTCCATACCCGCCCACCATACATATCCTCTAGCATACGCCTTTGTTTGGACAATACCTGCATGCGGAGCGTGCAATAACTTCAAAATATCAATTTGAAGATTTTTTGGAATAATTACTCTATTACACCACAGTAAACATCCTTTACTATGTGATAGAGCTTCTCTTCGTGTCCAAAACGGTTGTAAAGCAGGATTAGTATTTGAAGGCGGCCAACCATGAAGTACATGAAACAATACCTTCTGTAGTAACGCATCATTTTTTGTCTCTTTTGCAATCGTCGAAACATCTATGGTCCATCCTTCCGGTTGTTCGGCTAGCAATAGTATCTCTTTCATCGGTTTCTCTTTCTCGATATCAGTATTGTCAATAGCTGTCCACCTACTCAAAGCATCAGCATTACCCAAAGCTTTACCAGGTCTATATTTAATTTCATACTCATAGCTACTAAGTTTCAATGCCCATCGTAACATTCTTGGTGAGATTTGTTCAGGAATTGGTTTTGTGGGATTAAACAATCCAATCAAAGGTTTATGGTCCGTAATTATACAAAATTTACGGCCTGCCAAGAATTCATGAAATTTTGTTAATCCAAAAATTATTGCCAAAGCTTCTTTGTCGATCTGGCCATACCGCCTTTCATGCGGTTGCAGTGTTCTAGAAGCCATCATCACTGGTCTTTCTGAACGATCATCCATGACATGAGCAATAATAGCTCCAAGGCCGAAACTGGAAGAATCACAAATTAACAATAATTCTCTATCCAGTTCATAGTTCACCAGCGTCATATCTGATGACAGAATCTCCTTTGCTTTCTCAAATGCTGTACTTTCAGCTTCTCCCCAGGTCCATGGCTTTTTAACTTCCAATAAACGGTACAACGGTTCTAATAATGTCGATTTATTTGGAATAAACTTTTCATAAAAATTATATAGGCCCAAAAATGCTCTTAAAGTTTCTCTATTGGTTGGTGGCGGCCTATTCTTAATTTCCATTACTTTAACAGGTGAAGGATGGAGCCCTTCTTCATCAATCACATGACCTAAGAATTGAATGCTATTTGAAGCAAAAACACATTTCTTCGCATTGAGGTGAAACCCTAAGTCATTCAATCTTTTCAAAACTGCAAAAAGTCGCTGATTATGTTCAGCCTTATTTCTTCCCGACACCGCTACATCATCAAGTAGGCATGCTACACCATCTAGACCCGATAGAGCGTTGGACATGACTCTCTGAAATATTCCTGGCGCTGCATTTACTCCAAAAGCCAATCGGTTCATTTTCATTAATCCCAGCGGCGTATTGAGCGTTAATAACTTGGCTGTACTATCATCAACCTTAAGTTGCATGTACGCTAGCTTCAGATCTATTTTGCTAAACACACGTCCACCGCTTAATTTCACAAATGACTCGACTGCTGCTGGTAGTGGGTACGTGTCTACATCAATGGCTGCATTGACTGTGGAACGATAATCACCGCAAATTCTAAGAGTTCCATCGTCCCTCTTCACTAGTCTGAGTGGCGTGGCCCATTCAGAGTATCGTACAGGCGAAAGGATACCGATTTTAACCATACGCATTAATTCTTCCTCTACTTGAAGTCTCATTGGAAATGGTACAGGACGGGCTTTTAAATATCGAGGCTTTGCAGAAGCACGAACATGTAATGAGACGGTTGGGCCTTTATACTCACCCAGTGTCTCTTTAAATAAATTTGGGAACTGACCTATTAACTTATCAATTTCTGAAATATTCCAACATATTCCTGATACTTTAATATCTAAGGCCTCAAACCAATTTCGACCCAAAAGATTAGGTCCTTTTCCTGACACCACTAAAAGTTCGCACAGCGCTTCTTTATTACCTAGTTTCGCACAAACACGTCTGGCTCCCAAAACTTTTAGGGGGTCCTTGGTCCACGTCACTAGTTTAACATTGGTAGATTTCAACAAAGGTGGAGTACGCCAAAGTTTTTTAAAGGATTCTTCAGACATAATAGTACGCGATGCGCCCGAGTCCACCTCCATAGTAACATCGGCACCGTCTATAGACAAATCTGCTGTAATTGGCGGGCGATACATATCTGAACATGTATACACACCCATCATTTTCTCCAGAAGTTCTGTAGAATCATCTTCACTATTACTATCCACCTGATGCACCTTTGCACGCTTCTTTGTACAAGCAGACGTAATATGTCCATATCTTTTACAATAGAAGCATCTTGCTTTCATAAAGGGGCATTGTTCATTGGCTTTATGCCGCCGCGCACAATGTCGGCAATCATCTGATTTAATTCTACCAATTTCCATAGGTTCACTACTCGTGGACGGAGTTAGCTTCGACTCGATACTAGTTTCAGGGTACATATCATGAAACGTCGCCTGATAATTCAAGCACTGCTGCACAGCTGTCTCATATGTCAGGTTCTGGGCCTTCAACAACTCCCGGCGAAGTCGATCATCACGAACGCCTAAAACTAATCGATCTCTTAATTGGCGCTTTAAATCAACATATTTACAATTAGCGCCTAATAAACTGATAGCCGCAATAAACTCTTGCACGGTTTCATCTTTGGATTGTTGGCGTCGATGGAATTTTCCAGCTTGCAATATTTCATTCACTTCCGGTTCAAAAAATTTATCCAAAACTGTAATAATGTTACTGAATGGTACATCCGTAGGTCGCTGAGGTACCAATAGTGATACAATAAGTGCATAAGTCTCTTTTCCACATTGAGAAAGAAACACTGAACGTGCTTTGTCAAGGTTACTTTCCGAAATGCCACATGCATCTAAAGCACACAGTAATCGTTCTTTGTACTCACACCACTTATCAGTTTTTGGATCAAATTGTCCAGGAAATACAATATTTGCTACATTTGACGCCATAATTCACCCAAAAAACACTGTATTTTCCTCAGTCGCCAATAAAAGATACAACACCAATTAAGATTCAAGCATAACTCATTTATTCATGGTTACCCACTTTTAACATTTGTTATTTCTTCACAATGACAGATTGACAATCAAATAGAAATATACAATAGTATTTATTCTAAGTTATATTTTGCAGTAGTGTAGTAGATAATAATTTAATGGATTTTAGTCAGTCATAAGTGATTTTTATAATCTTATATAAAGTTTTTAAAATCATTGCAGTCTGCAGTATTTTGTGCCTTACCTGAAGGTCTAAAGCTGACTGTTGAAGAGGGTAAATGTGTGCAAGCATCAGCTTATGTTCCTGCTGACAACTTCGCAGAGTATAATGTTAGAAATGATGTCGATGTAATGTTTAAAGTAAGTAAAATTAAATTATTTCATTAGTTTTTCAAGGTGCCAATATTACCATTTGAAAGGATGACTCGTGTTCTTGCATCATTCCAATAGGTAATTGAAATTTATTGCTAGTTTTGTTGTAATATTACTTTTATAAAACTTTGGACACATTTAAAATTTACTATGTTTAAACATGACTACATGAACTTCTAAAATATGTCTGTCAGTGCACATTTTATAACTCCAATACAAAATACTTAAGAGAAAAATTGATTAGCATAACTAAAATTATGACAAGGATATATTTTTTTATTGATTATAAAAAAAAATGTTTTACATACAAAAACTAGACTATTTCAATAACAATTGACAGAAAATTATGAATACTATTTATATACAAAATTAATTTATAGAAAAGCTTGTGTCTGCATCTAGGAAGAAGCTAATCATGCCACCTAAAATTAGTGCAAACTGGACTGACCCAACGTGTGAATGTATCAGTTAACCAGCAAGTGCTGGTTAACTGATACATTCACACGATTTTTCAACTTAACGATCTTTTTAAATTAATTTGCATAAACAACCTACCTGATTATAAAAGATCTTGAAAATGGGGTAATGTATATTATATAAAATGTGTCACATTTATTGTTGTAGATTAGCATTGCAGTGTTATCTGAATGCCTAAATATATTTGGGTCTGGGGAAGAGTCTAGCCTCAAAATGTACTATAGGAGTGAAGGGTCTCCTTTGCTTTTGGTGTAAGTAGTGATAACACTTATGTTTGGTTCATATCTTGTAATGCAAAACAATAAAGACAGAACTTGTAGTACATTGTAGGTAATATTGGGTAGGTATAGTAGGTTTTATTTTGTATTGTGGAAAGTGATAGCTTAAAAACTAGTATATCTTGTAATATTCCTTCATATTTCCTTTTATATTCTCAATCTAAATTTAGTCTTAAATGGCACAGTATCAAATAAAAAACAAAAGTAAATAGCTGTTAACTTGTCCTTTTCTATATTATGTGTAGGTACATAAAATTAAAACCCATTTGACTGCTTACTATAATACAATTATTCACAGAAAGTTTTGGAAATATTAAATCAAAACCATATCGAATCAAAAAGCTGTTTAATAAAATGAAATCAAGTTCTTTTAAATCGTCAAAATAAAACCCTAGCATGGCTTCAACTAATACTTTAATTTTGGAGATGAAGCCGAGAAAGAAACTCCTCAGCGTTTAGTTATTTCTTATGACATTTACAAATTATTTATGCCATTACGTGATAATATTTTTGATATTAAAACATTTTTTATTTTTGATGAATCAGTATCGAGCATTTTCCTGCCACACTTTAGGATCATAAAGATAATCATTTATTTTATACTAAGCTTTCTTACCAGTTTCGATTTTATCGCATTTTTAGATGTGTATAGGTAATTATCTTATATCAAATGGTGAAATGTAAATAATTAATTTTAAATTTAATTCCAGCTTACAACCTCAATCCTTTAACAATGTCATGACAGATTGCGAGATATCAACACAGACAGCTGACTCAGTGTTAGAACTACGTGATGAAGACGCAGCAGAAGTGGCTAAGCTTGTGCTCAAGGCTCCGGCGTTCTTAGGCCTGCTGGCAGACTTGGAGAGGTCCTGTGATATCATTGAACTGAACCTGTCACCTGATCACCCTAACGTTAGCATTGTCACCTATGGAATGCAGGTAAGATTGATATTTTTAGAAATAAATGAGATTTGAGAAGTTATCCCATTTTTTGGGGTCAGCGCTTTACTTTCTGGTATAGCTCCTTCATTTTTTTATATGATGACGAAGGCACTCCCTCAAGCAAATGTTAATAAAAAAATTATATTTTTATTTATAGTACATATGTTACTAAAATTTGAATAATCATTTGAGGTATGTAGTGTTAATAATAAAAATACTAATGTTAATAATAAAATATTAAATAATAAAATTTGTCACACATAATATCTAGACCTATTGAAGCATCATTATAAGCATGTCTTATGGATACTAGAGAATGATCACATATAGATAGCAATATATAAAAATATCAGAAACGAACCAAATAAACAAACAAACATCCATTACTCCGGAACAAGTATTCATACTTATCTTACAATTATTACGGAGGTACTGAACCTGCGACCAGATGTTTTTTCAACAAGTTTCTGATAAGGGGTACTTCACAGACAACTGGACTTTTAATAAATATTTATAATATGTCAAGCAGTACTATCCAGGTCTATAACTGTCTTAATACCCTTGGAATGGTTCCACAGATACATCTATCCATAACTAATTTAAATGTTATTTACTACAGGATAGGGCATGTATTGAGGTACCAAAGTCCTCGGATATGGTGCAGAGTTTCAGCTGTGAGAAAACTATAGCCCTAAAATACCAGCTGCACCACATTCGTCTCATGATGAAAGCTCTTGCTATATCTACTAAGGTAATCTATTAAGTAATTTCCTATTGCATTCACTTCGCTAAAAGTTCCTTATATTGGATCAGATATTTAGCTGTTTTTTTCTTTAAACACCTTTGGTAGTGTCAAGGAGAAAAGCGTTGCCATGGCGATGCTAGATCAGGGTCTAACAACACCAGGGTGCCTTTATGTTCACGTTGGATTACCCATCTAAGACTTGGGGTTTGCGGCGAGTCTGTATTGATGTGGGACAAAGCGTAGTCACGTATGCTTAGTTTTACGCAGAGTTCCATCCAAGCCGCTCTTGACACTGCCAGTGAGGAAAGGCCCTTTTTAGGGCCAGAGGAGCATTGCACTCGGTGGTGGCCGGTCTCCAAGACTGGCGGTCCGTTGTCGAGTCCGATGACAGACAGATTTTAAACGGTACACAGTGGGTATCGTTTAGCCCGGAGAGGATGTTTAGTAGGTAGTGGGGGAACGTTTCTACCCCGAATCCCACATACCCCTACAGTTGGTACCGTACTGTAGGGATGATAAGTAAATGCATTCGACCTCTCCGACAAAAAAAGGTGTGTACAATTATTATATGTTGTAATTACATCAAGCAGGACTCTGATGTATTTATAAAAGCGAAAAATTTGTACTCTTAAATAGTTATTTTTACTCTTTTTACAATTCTTCACGTAGTCTAATCAATGTACGAACTATTTGATTTTTTAAAATTAAAACTATAGAAGTCCATTTGCGAAGATAGCTAGTGAGCATCCGATATACTGTCCTAGACAACTAGACAACTCACCTTATAGCTCACTTCACCCCATAGCTGCTTTTGCGCATGTTGTTTGAAGGAGGAAGGTAATATTGGCGGCGGTAAGCTTAGCACGGCTACCCGTTTCATGAAACTTAACTAACGTCCATTTCTAACGGCTGGGCTATCTTTAGTATCTGTCATGTATGTTACATGACAGTTGTGCACAAACTCGAGATTAAATTTGATTGGCTCTGCTAATTTGCATTCCATCCAGATATTTGTTAAATTCACCTATTTATTGCCTTTAGTCTTTCCTAAAAATATTTAGTTCTCTCTGCATACGAAATATTACACGTTCATTGTGCTCTAATTACGTTGATGTAAATTTGTTCGGAAAATATCTGATAACTGAACTACCAGAGATTGTATTAAAATGTTTCCTGCGCCTAGGAACCCTTTTTAGATACAAATTGTTTATCCTTTCATAGGAAAGACTCGGACGCATCTAAGCTATTGAAGAAATCCGAATTATATAACTTTTCTTTTCAGGTTGTGTTACGATGCAGCGCAAACGGACTTCTCCTGCTTCAGTTAAAATTAGAAAAAGAAGACCAAAGACAAATGTTTTCCGAATTTTACATAGTACCGTTACTAGACGATTAATTAATTATAAGATTGAAAATAAAATATGTACAAAATATAGTTTTATTTCTGCTCCAAAATTACATATTTCATGCAAGGAATGTGGCTGTATACAGTATTAAATAAAATATGAAAGTAACTAATGGATACTTATGATAAATGTAATTAAGTTAGATCGTAAGATGACACACAGATTGTACGTTCGTCTTTCGTTCTAACCATAATTAATAAATTAAATGTTTGATTTTAGACCTTATATAATAATAGTTGTGCAAAAGAAACAATAAAATAATACTGACTATTGGTAAATGAACTAAAAAAATAAAGCAAGATATAAGTACGATTTCTATTGAAAAATTGTTTGTTTTTAATTATAACACAGAGTCATATTACTTAGGATGTTGGCAATCAATAATATCAATCTACAATCAATATAAATCCACATACAGATATGAAAATACGATTAGTACACATGTCACATCGTTGTCCAAAACACATAATACAAACAAACCAACAATCATCGTTTAAGCAATCTTAGTATCGTTAATAACTTTCAATTCTCAGTTTCAACAACATTTACATACAATTTATTTTTAAATTATGATTAAAATATCGTAATTTTTTATTTAACATGAACTCCAATATCCGGCACGTAGGACCATATTTGTCTAAAATGTTGATTACATTTTTATAGTTAGGTACGACTTGTTTGTTCGTGATATTTAATATGCAATAAGAGTTTCCATATAGTGCACGATTGGGTATTTAAGTTTGGTTGAATGTCGATACATTAATAGAAATAGATTTTCTATATTATTCTATCTTTTCTTAAGAAAAGTTATTCCCCATAATTAAAAATGATAAAAACCGTGAAAAATCTGAATTTGACTTCCCTTAACTTTGAAATGTGCACTATTTGGATACACTGTATAAATTTATAAACACTGGGACATCCATAGATATAAATATTTCGTAAATAATATATATCAATAAATACTTAATTCTAACATTACAATTTAAAATTAATGTAAGAACTGAGATAGCCCATCTAAATCAAAATGAGGCATGAATCTTTCCTCTGTAACGTATCACAAATTACTTGTTTCGCGTAATTTGCAGTAATATTAACTTCCAATACTACTAAAGCACAATATTAACGGTATTCTAATTATAAAATCATAACTTCATTTTTTTTTACTCGAGATGCCAGAGCTGCAAATGTTTTTGAAGTCGTGCAACAAACTAGGAAGCATTTGTACCCTAGATGGGGTTCCTCAGTTTTTACGAACATAAAAGACAGTATCGAATGCTAACTTTTGTTATTACACTAGCCCCTGTATACTAACATTAAGTACTATTTGACTAGACCGCCCACATCGCACAAGCTACAGTTGGCCTGAATCTGAAGACTTATTAAGTCTTAATTTTTAAATCGTATACAAAAAGGATATAATTAGAATAGGCATGATAACATTTTTTTATTTGGCGTGTTATTGATTATAGAAACATTGGTAAAATAATTATTTCGGTGACATGGAAACTCTCTTAAATATTACAATTTAAATAGCATTTTTTGGCTCGCCGCATGACGTCACGCCTTCATACTTTTTTTTATCTGTATTTGGTGACGACACTGAATAATTATTACAAATTGTAATAATTATTTAAATTTTAATAATTATTAATTATAAAAACATTTTAGGTATCTAAAGAAACCATAAGCCATTATAAGATTTTAATTTCATGTTAAAACTGAATACATAATTCTGATATGACAGCTATTTTGTATTATCATATTAAGAGAATGAGAATCATTGCAATTGAGATATAGTCAGTACTCCAGAATCAGACCCATTCCACCCCCTTCATGTAGCATTAAACGGGATAGTGAATTTCATACTATAAGGACAATTACATAAGTACCTAACTATTTGTTGATATTTACTAAATAACATATTGTCCTCAACAGTGCTGACTCTGTAGCCGTTTTATAAAACTAAACTTAATACCTGTGCTACCCTTTAATTTTTTCCATGTAACTAGAAAGGATAAGAGATACTAAGTTTAGTTTTAGTGAATTGTTTCCAATAATTTATTTTGCCCCAAATATTTTAGGATTAGAGATTAGACGATTGAGTATGGTACGTTTTAATACACATTTTATTTATTATCCCAATTTAAATAGCGCATATAATCGAATTTGGCTAAGCCTTACAAACTAGAAATTAAACTACAATATAATTAAAATAAATAATCACACCACAATTATTGCACGAAACAAACATTGCTAGGTTTCTGATTTCAGACGTTAAGTGACCTGTCCGATTTGGTAGGCGGAACATACGCTGCACACGGCGTTATGAACTCAAACTTGTGAAAACTATGTATGTTTTTTCTATAACAAGCATTTTAATATGTTGCGTAAAGTAGAAAAAAGCTATTCCTTTTTTATTCATAACAATTGAAGAAGTAAATACTTGAACTCATCGACATTCGTGAGTCTTACTCCATTGTAATAAGAGTTGATTTTTAATAAGTAAGACCGGCTATTCACTGATTTATTCAGGCAATTTCCTACACATTGGTGAGATTAGTTGATTCATTGTGAACAAGTTTTCTAAATTCGATAGAATCAAAATGAAAATTACAATTTAAATTGCATTAAAAAGTCTTTTTGCACCTTAACATAGATATATCAGTCATTTAAAGTTATCTTCCACTTTATACGACTTATTTTTGTCCCTTTTTAGTGACATTGGGATAATATTCTATATTGGACTCAGTTCTACCAATTGCTTTAGACAGGTTAGCGGAGACAGCTTTAATGAGAGAAATATTTTCAAAAAAAAGTTCGGTAGTTACATGACATGTATGAGAATATCTCGCATTCACATAAATATAAAGATAGATAATTTGCTTGTTTGACTTAAAAAAAGTTCAATAGCAATAATTTGAATAAGGAAGTAAACAAAAAAACATCAAATTCTCCACCGAAATACCATTCCTATGGACTAGCTATTAAGTCTTTCAAGACAGGATAATATTCAAGCAAGTGGTGAGACTTGTCCCCAATAATTTCCTATAATCGTTTTTTACTACGTGCAAATAATTATTACACAAACATTCTTGCAATAAGTAAAGCAAAGATACATAGAATGAACACAGTTCCATTAAAAAATTAAGCTTATATTAAAACTAGGACAAAAACCTCAGTGTATAAGGTACATTAATTTATCCTAAACTTTTGGCTTATGTTGCGGCTGCCCTGTTATGTGAGCCTGGTATGTGTGAAAAAGTCTCTTACCTTTCTGCACGTATACAGACGATTAATATCCAAACTTATCCAATACAAAACGTGAAACATTTCGTGTATCAAATCCTATATGTATATATATATTAATTTAGAAAAGTCCAACTTGTAAACAAACCATTTCGTAACTATTAGGCATTGTGATTTTTTGTTATTGCATAAATGTATACTTATAATATAACTCATGTTTAACAGATTTTTTATTTATGATTGAATCACAAAAGCATGAACAAGCAGATGTCAATGTCAACTGCTCGTTTCTTTACATGTTTAGACTTTTCTAAATGAATAGGTTATAAGTTACGTATAACCATTCCTCTTCAAACACCGCGCTAACAAGAGCCCGTTTTAAACGAAGCTGTACTGATTGTCGACCGCTCTATCGTGGGGTGTGCTGCTTGCTACTAGCAGAGCTTCGAGTTCTGCGCGTCGCATGCGCACATCGCTGCCGTGAGTCACGCCCAGCTGTGGAAGAGTTTAAGTGTTGAAATCTTTAGCTTATTAGATTGCAATAGGTATAGTAAAAGTGAAGATAGTTATATCAAGGTGTTCTGTCGATAATCTATTCGGGAATAAAACCGATCCTTTTTTATAAGACAATTGATATTAGTTAAAGATATCGTTACCATCTGTCTACTCTTGCATTAGGAAATATTTTGAGTTTTATTATAAAACAAACTACATTATTAAGCAACCTTATAATAAAATGAAATGACTAAATAAGATCAAAGCTCAATGGTAAACAAAATGGTATGACAACAAGCAAGTACAATGTAAACTAATGAAACAAAAACTTACCTAAAAACAATGCACAGTCAACACACAGGCACAAGACTAAAAATAGAGCAAATAAAAAATAAACAAAGCCATTCCATACATATGTTTAATAAAAAAAAATTTACAACCAAGAAAATACGTTTAAAGCTTGGAAGAACCTGATATCATTTTCTACAAAAACAATATTACAATAAACACATAACACTGACATAGAATGATGTTACGAAAGTAATTTTGTATTGACATTTATAAAAAAAGTCAATTCCTAAGTAATTTATACACTTGTATAGATACGGCTACAATATATGTACATTTGAGGGTACAAAAATATGTACTAACACCATATTGCAATTTTAATAGAGTTCACATTATGAAGTTTTCAGTTTATATATCTTTTTAGATGTGCGTGACTGTACGTTAAGATTTTGAAATTACACAATGGCCATGATTCAACAGAATCGTATTATCGATCGATAATACGATCAGAAAAAGACAAACCTTTGACGTTTCTAAAATGGCCTTTTAAGCATATTTGCGTTATATAAAGATGATCATAAAACTTTCCGATTACAATAAATCAAAAGTGCATCGTTAAGTGCCAACTTGAAGTTCCTAAAAGTCATTCTATCCCTTTCACATTGAAATGGAATGAAAGAGAGGTTAATAACTTAATTTTAGTTAAAGTGAATTCTGGTAATATTGCTACCAATAAATGAGATGATAAAGAATTAATGTTTGATTAGGTGCCTTAAACAAATAAAATTTATTTCAAGATTTTAATACCAACTTACGAATTTGATTTAAGTTTCTGTAAATCATTCTATATCAGAAAAATACACATAATTTGGTGTAAATACATACATTTAGTACATTTGACAAACAAAAATAAATCTAAAGGATAGATAGTATAAATAATTCTGAATATGACATCTTTCAAAATATCATCATTGGGATGTAATGACATTAAATACCTTCATACTATAATTTAAATTATCAACTGAAATAAATGAACAAAATGTTGTTAGTATAAATGGCATTGAATTATTTAAAAAAAAATTGAAATGATTATACGAACGCACGTATTGCGCGCGTCAATCGTTGGCATATTCAAATCTTGGTTAAGTTAATTTCCCTTTAATTACAATCGAAAAGACGGAGAGGTGACGTCATTAGATCTATTTAAAAGCCCCCTCACTTTAAAGTTGAATGAAAGAAAGACGGGTAAATTTTTGAAAGTGTAAACTTTCATTGTGTTTTTTTACTCCGTCTAAATAATAGTGCCATCATTAGGGATTGAAAACGCATAGATTAAGGTACTCAATATAGTATGACGACATACTTTTTCATGTTTATATGGAGTAGGTATCCCAAAGCCTTTGGAATTTCGTTCAACTATTTAATTCAAACATGAATAGACTACTCCACAGTCTTTCCAAAACACGTATCAAATAGTTTCCGATAGTCAATATCAATTATTTAGTGTACTTATCAATTTTATCTAGATCTTTTATTGACCTTGACCCTTTCCAATCAATGTATTTTGCAATGCAAAACCGATCATTTCTTTATACCGGGCTAAACAGTATACACTATACAAAAATCTTATAGTTAACTATAACAACAAGTTATAAGACATTACGTTTGTGATCATCATATACCTAGTCTCTTATAGGAATTCAATAGATTTTAAACAAATGAATATTACACACTAAACATAATCTGTACCACAACTCATGGTATAACTTAATGTAGTATAAATAATTTACAATAATTGTTGTCAATCAATAAATACGAAAGCTAAATGAGACAAAATTATTAATACCTAACTTACTTAACTAAAATAATTAAACTTAAAAATAACGCCTCTTTATACTTACAAATAGATGATTTTTCAAGGGAATAGGAAGTACTCTACAGTTCACCGAAGCACTGTTCATGTAAATCGGGTGGCGCCGAAAATCTTATTTAGCATTTCAAGTTGTAACGTTATTAACTATTTTGTAACCTAACCTACACCAATCTAAACAGACCTACAACAACACAAATTTATTTTCATATAATCTTCCAGGAAAATGGAAAATAAGAGAAACCCATAGGTCGGTGATACGTGATTTCTATCAACAATGCTTTGGTGAATCGAGCAGCAAATTTTTAACCTTTCAAATATAGAATGATAATGTACTTGTTTATTATATACGACTGAAGAACAACATATAATAGATTATTAAGCCAAACTAACAAATTAATTCAATTGCATACAACAATCAGTGTAAATGTAAAAGCCGTGCATATAACAAAAAATAAAACAAAGCTGATCTAAATTTAACACAAAACTTATATGAAAAATTGTAACAACAGCAAAGACATATCACATGAATTGGAACTACCACAAATTGAACATAAATTAATCAATTCTGCATAAATGCTTTCGGAATTAAAGAGCTGACAAATTTTAAATTATTAATTATTACTATTTTATTCAGTTCTATTATAATTATAATGTTCTTTTAAAATTTAATAAATAAACTTCCATAAAAGATGAAGAAATAGGATCTAATATATCTGTAATAGGGTTGTTATTATAACTATTCTATTATTACTTCGATACAAATTAACATTCAATAGCTCTCATTCTTGTGATACCGTGTAGAAAAATATAACCATATAGTGCAATTAATTTTTTAATGCAAAACTGGTAATGAATTGAAAGAAACCATTTAAATAATTAAATTTTAGATAGTATAATTCAAAATTTATTTAATATTGAATCTAAGATTTCAATCAAAAGCATTATTAACTTTCGGTGGGACGAAAATGCCTCTCTGAAATCAGTTTTAACATAAAAAATATCTAGACTCCAAAACAAAATAACAATATAATGTAAATCTTTTAGGATGGACGAACGAGTATGTTCATTTTTTTTATGCTTTATAAAAATTAATGATTATCCTAAATTATCCCATGAGGTCACTCAATAAGATATAAATTATCCTTTGTTTTAGTCTAGATCTATGTATGCCAATTTCCAGCTTCTTAATTTCGTTTAACCTTTCGAGTGTGATTGATTAGGAATTATAAACTTGTGAGTTTGCATTTATGATATAGGTAATATCCATGTTTTGATTTTCTTGTATTTTATATGAGGATTGAACATAATCTAACTTCATTAACTTACATACATTTTCCAAGATTTTAGTTACGCATAAGAGAAAAATATACAAACTTTGTTCTCTTATTTCATATAATTTGAGCAATTTTTAAAATATGCTTACATAATTCTCAACATTATTGTATATGAAAATTATTCCATATTATACAATTAAATAAAATTTAATTTTAATATTTTCATAATTGGGCCCATTGACCATTGATATAGCTTGACTCAAAGCTTGAGTTAACTCTTAGTTTGATTTAGATGCTCAAAGTGAGTAACCAATTATTATAAAAGGAAACAACACTGGTCAGAAACTGGTCTTTCTCTTGATTGAAGCTGTGGGATTTTGGATGAGATCTTTTTGAAGTTTTCCATAACAAAGAGTACTCAAATCGAAACTGATAATCTGCTTAGTTCTGTTCTAGATTTATTACGATCTCTGAAATAATCTAGTATAAAATCCACTACGAACAATTTTAACCATTACTTTTACAAGTTGATGCTAGGTAAAAATAAAATTACCATTTTATAAGATATATTTCACAGTAATATTAACGTAACACTTGATTTCCAATGCTTGGAATTTTAATGAAACTACCTACAATACTTAAGTGATTGTTCAAATAGAAGCATAATTTTAAGGAGCTGTTGATTTATTCACGTCACTTAAGCTAAGCAAAAGATGACTATTAGTTTGATATAAATTAATGAAAATGGACTATCAACAATATTGCATCTTTAAAAATTACATTATCAGAGTGTTCATTAGTTCTAAGACAGTCTAAACTACTGAGCCGCAATATACTCCCGGGACCATAATTAAAAATATTTGTGTCGCCTTGAAGGGTTATAAGATTTAAGTTGGTCAAGAAGGAATCTTTCAAAAAACTGTCTATATCGTACAAAGTTGAATGAACTCGATCCTTGAGCTTTTCTTTATGTATAGAATTGTTTTTAAATTTACTGCTGTACTTACATTAATATTTGACTTATTGTTTTAATTATAAAAATTGATATGTACACAATATAATTAAATTGTGTATATATGAATGTTTAGAAATAATATTTGTCGCAAATTTTACAGCTTGATATGATTTAACTCATAGTAATAGGCTATGTTATATTTATGAGTTCTGACAGATCCTTAAAATTAAGCTAAGTGATTGTGAATCAATATGTATGTATAAATTCACTACTGCACAAACAAATAAAAATGATCTGTACTGGTAGTCAATGCATCCACCAATTGTAGTAAATAGTGCCATCTATCGGTTGCCGGTTTTAGCTTTATGCTCAATGTCTATGAGAGGTTTGCGAGGCTCACTTGGTGTCTCGCAGCGTCCTGGCAGACGACGTACTCGGTGAGGGTGACGTCAGCAGCTCCGCCGGACTCCAGCGGGATGGGGTGAGCACGGAAATGTTCTAGCATGTCGTGCACATTCGGGAACCACAGATGCTGGACGCGGCATTGCCCAGACTCGCTCAGAGTCATGCGGAGGTGTTTAGCTCGGCCCTATAGTAAATCAAGTATTCTTTTACTCACACGTATTATCTAGCATTGAGATCTGGTGTTATGGATACATGTAAGCCGAACACATATTTAATTATTTTTACAGGGCACCTGAATAATAACTAACTAACCTATAAAAAATATTTATATCTATTGAGCCATTTTTGATTCATATTTTTATATTAGAAAATACACCAACATTAGAAGAAGCAGTTGCATTGGTCACACAAACATTTGCCATTGCCGGAATTCAAACCCAGGGCACATGTCCCATAGCCTGTAGCTAGGAACAATGACCACTCCACACCAGAAGATTAGGTATAACGATTTTTCTCTACGATTTTTTTATGAAAGAAAAGTTTCTAGTGTAAAACCTCTGTGTTTCATAAATATATATTTTTTATACCCTACATTTTTGAGTACTCTTGACAAGAGTGTGTATGCATATGTATGTCTGATGGCATAGTTCAGAAAGAAAGCATAATCCATCCTACTCTATTGCATTTGACATGAAAAAATAACCATAAAACAGTGAGAAATAAATAATAGAGTATAATAACATAGAGATTTAAAATTGAAAATACTCTGCCCATATAGTTATATGGGCAGAGTATTTTCAATTTTAGTTTGTCTAAAATAGTTTGTCTAAAAGTGTTTCAATAATTGTCTTGAGGGGTGACCAAATACCATTAGCTAGACAAACATAGAACATTTTTTTTATAATTATTTGTGTACATAATACAGTATTTTTGACGGGTATTTTTTTTTTGTTCAGCTACTTTTCAATAATCAGTGTATATCTACTAACCTGAAAATTAAATGTAAGCACATATTCCCCTCTCCTTGTCTCGCTCTGCCGCACGAGGTAGCATCCGTGCGCGGTGACTCCCCCCGCTAGCACGCAAGCCGCTGCCGCCGAGCGAGCCAGCGTGCCATGAAACCAGGGCCATTCCACAAGCGAGATCCGGGACGACTCGCAACCTTCTTCTGCTATTGAACCTGAATCACACGGTACAATATTGATTTATAGCAATATATTTTACACAACCATCTATATTCCCCAAATTAAGCAGGATTAAGAGATTTTGTTATGTATACTACATTACAGACAAATATAAATAACTAGCTGACTTAAGGATTAATTGACTGAACATTGTACATGGCAGCTAGCTCAACATCCCGCATGTTTTAAATGCAAAATAAAATGCTTTTTGGAAGTGTAACTCCGAACTCAATTATTTCACATAAGTTTTAAGAACTACTTAAATGTAAAATATATGCTTTGTAAGTTATCTAGCAAATTTGAACATACCTAATTCAGCCTCTTCAGGTGTATCTGTAGCTAGATCTACATTACTCGAACTAGTAGGTAGATCCCGTCTTGGTGGCAGGTCAGGTGGAGCTGGTTCTGGAAGTCCTGGTAGCGCATCAGGTGGTGGCTGCGTAGTTGGTTGTGACCGCATGCAGTATTTTATTGTGGCTAGCCAGGATTTCATATCATCTACATCCGCAGCCTCTATTACATATTCCATATTGTTGTCAGCCTGTAATTTTGGGAACAATTAAATTATTAGTTACATTATTTTGTCAAGGACTTTAGCTAATAATTGGAATTCATCATACACTGTATCAAGTCAGTTGTTTAATTTATTGTTCATTTGTCATATTATAGTATGTTATGCATGTTACAACAAGCTTATGTAAGACATACATGTTTAAAAAGATAATTGTAATTTATTATTTATTTATCCATTAATATAGTAGCTTGAGTATTTGGTTAGGTAATATGTGACTGAACAAATAATGGTTGTTTATAATTTTAAATAACAAGGTAAATGTAACTATAACATTATTTCTGTTCAATTTGAGGAAAATCTCATACTTTGCAACTCTTCTTCAACCTAATATGTTTTTGGTTATATAATATGACATCAATACATTTTGTTTATAAAACAAAATTTTAAATAAACCTTTTCATAATATAATTTTACCTACATTTACCTTTATTCATATTTTAAAGTTGCATTGAAAACGTTAAATTACATAAGATAAACATTAACATAAGGTAAAACAACAATCAAATATATAAGAAGTAAATTGTAATTGAATTGCTGACACTGATTAACAAGAAATGAGAAATTTAAAAGGAAATACAAAGGTGGAAATAGTTGAAAGGTAGTAGGTATTCATAAAACTTATCAGTTGCCAGAGAACCAAACAGATGGTTTGGTTCTCTGAACTGCAACTCAAATTCAAAATGTCTACAAAAAGAATACAAAAATAAAGTTATTTAGTCCCCTGTTTTCCACATCCAAAATTTTAGCAGAAAATCTGGTAATATTTTTAAGATTTTGAAATTATATCTCATTTAATAAATTATTTATGAGAATAAGGTAAACTAAGAGCAATAGTTGCTATAGGATTTTTGAAAATAATTTATTTCCAAAAACCTGTGTATATTTGCATTACCTAGGGATGGAATCAAGGACTATGATTGCAGCGAAAAAATGCTATTGAAAATTAAGTTTAAATATTAGCAGCGCTTATGCAATCATAGCTTTACAGTATCAATTATTCATCAAAATTGACATATAAATTTGATGCTGCCTCTTTTTGAGTACAGCTTCAAAAACCCTATTATAATTGTTACACATTTGTTGTTGTATATTGCTTCTTGACATGAAAAGCATGCATGTTGAAATGTTTATGTATATAGATTTTAAAGTAGATTTTACTGACCTTTAATACAAATGTATTTTCATGGTCTGGCATTTCAAGTGCTGTTGTCTCCCTAGCCTCTGATATTAGGAAACAGAACACACCACTTCGTGGCTTTTGTGCCTTAGGTGGTGAGTAGAACTCTAACATATATCCCCCAACAGTCTTTACTAAAGCCAGTCTACATCTCTCCCACTTCTGTGGACCTCCAGGTTGCTCTAAACTTTCCGGAGTCAAATAGTTCACCAGTCCTTCTTTCCTACATTCTACTACTATTTTAGCTAGTTTAGTTTTATTGTGTTTGTTTAGGTTCGATGACAGCTCCACTTCGTCCGAATGCTGTTTGTGAAACAAGCCTTTGCCACGCCGCAGTCCTTTGAAAGATAACCTTCTAAAGAAAGGTTTGTGCTGTGTTTTAGGCGAATCTGTATCTTCAGAATAGTCGCTTTCATCGTGCCCCGTATGTGTTCCGTTAGGGACTTTGTGTAATGATTTTAATTTGACTATTTCGAAGTCGAATTGTTCGGAAACACATTCGCAGAATTTCTTGACAAGTTCCTTGTTACTGACTGGCGAGCGAGTTGTAGAGTCGTGGCCGATGGGCTGCATGTATTGTAGCCAGGCTTTGGCAAAGTCCTGAGCGGCAGTTTTGGCCTGACGCTCGCAAAACTCGACCCATCCTTCGGGCTCGCCGTCGGACGGGCCCGCCATGGCGAGTAGCCTCTTTAACAGCTCCACTTGGAAGGCAATTTGTATAAAACTCACATAAAATACTACAACACCGCTAAATTAATACACTGATTAGATAAACAGGGATTACATTGCGATTTTGCATCAAAATAAAATTCACGATGCTTCTCACAGTTTTCTCGCGAAAACAAGTTTTGTTGCCATGTAACAAAAATACAAATAAATGACAACGGGCGTTGCGCTCAACAAGTTTCCATCGCAAATATATAGGGTGGCATATTTATAAATCTTATCACTACATATTAAATTAATAAAAATATAATGGAATGGAAAATGTTCAATGCAATATTAAAAAACCCGATGAATATAAGTATTTTTAAACTAAGCACATAAATTTTTGTAATGGCAATGTTTTAAATTGTTCTTAACTATAAGACAAAGGAGTCAATGTCAAACAGACAAAAGAAATATAATTATTGAACTCAAACACATTCAATTTAATTTTGAACTTCTGATTTGAAGAAACTTATCAAGATTTGTCCCTTTACAAGTCATTAAGGTGAAGGCCTAAAAAGCACCCAGAAAACTTCTTATTGTCTAATAAACACATTGTCGTCAAAACATAAGATACATAAAACTACTCTGTGTTAGTTATAGTTTTTCAAATCAAGTTTCGGTAAATTTTTTAATATAAAATGAGTAGAAAATTGTTGGCTTCTAAAGTCACTTATTTACTTTCTTCAGCATTTTAATCCTTTTAATCCACACTAGATGGCTCTGCATTCCTCTTTAATAGTAGTACCGCTTTCTCATAACTTAGCGTATGAATCAAAGGTGTGATATTTGAACGGATAGTAGTAATATTTTATACAAAGATTATTTAATTATTCATCCAATTAGTTATTCAATTTTTGTATACCGATTGAATATGACCCTTATGCACTCCTTAGAACAGCATATAATCCAGATATTTTACCACTAATGCCATTTCGGCTTCTAAGAAAAAGTACGTAAAGTAAAAATATTTGCAAATACTAAATAAAGAAATTCTTATTTTAAGATCTTGATCATCAACAGCCGATAAAAATTCCAATGGTGAGCAAAGCGCAGCACTCTTATGGTTAACCTGACAGGCAACGGCATCGAAATGTTACAGTCAAACTTACTTTGACACGCGCTACATTAAAAATGGTCAGGTATAAAATTAGCTAATTCCGAAGCAAAGCTTCCTCTCCATGAACCTATCTCATCCTGACTGGGGTGCAGATTGGGAAACCACATAAATCCAAAGGGTTGGGTCGGCCCTATAAAGTGATCTAGCCTTATGTCATAGAATTGACTAGTGAAAGAGGTCACTAGAATTTCCCGTCAAGGCTTACTGTTAAAACCTGAACGCGCTCGGGGAAAGTTCTTAGTTTTAGTTCATAGTTTCGTTCGTGTTATCTTCAACATTGTGTCTACTTGTACTTAAAAACCTTTGATACTGATGTTTATTGTGATTCTGTGTACAATGACTGCTAAAAAGTCATAGTTAATGTCAAAAGGTGTGATGTAGCTTTCTGTTGTATATTTTATGTTTTTATATTGTTAATAGCGGTTCGAAAGACTTGTTCTTGTCAAAATAAGCTGGCTAGAAAAAAGAACCCAGCTAATGGTTCAGTAAAATAAAATTAGTATGATCAGCAGAAACCTTACCTATTTGGTTCGTCGTTGGTTCGTAGTCAAAACAGTCGATTTGATGATCTGTAAGGACTGCAAGTAGATACAGTTGAAAAAGTCGATTCATTTGCTGCTCAAAAATTTTTAACGGATGGAAAGATTTTACTGCCAGTGCTCATTATTAGTATATGATAGCTTTTATGGCCGTACATACAAACAAAGTTAAGGAGTGGTCGTTTCGACGTTTATTCTTAAAGATTCAAAATTTTAGGGGTTAGGGTGTTTCGCCTTTGTGAACAAAACTACTGAAACTTTCAAAGGGTTGTGTTTGTGTTTGACATACGTGGCACACTCAAGTGCCCATCCAACGGTTAACCAGAATAGTTTCACATCCCGAAATACTCAAGGACCACTTACATGCGTCATCACTTCTCACATAAACCGTCTAGCTTCGATCGTAAACTACGCGCTCTTGTGTGTCAAATTTCCAATAATCTTATTTTGGCGCGCATCAGACGCGTCGATGACAGATATATGAACGCCATCTCGCGAACGATGCGCGCGGGCCGTTCACCTGAAGAGCGACGATGGTTTTATGACACCCCATTTATATTTGCGATAAAGATACCTAATAATAAAATCAAGCGAGAGTGATACACCTTGACTACCAGATGTTAATTCGGTATTGGTATTTGCGGATATTGGTATTTTGATTTATTTCCGTGGGTATTTACGCTTAAGACCTTCCGCTTAAATCTAAAGACAGGTGCATTCAGTTAGAGCACAAAGAGAATATGTACGAGAATCTACCATAGGTCAAGACCACGTATTTACACCAAATTTAGCCTCATAGGGGAAAGTAAAGTACAATTGAAGGTATAGGGACAAATGGGTTAAATAAAGTTTTGTCAAAACTTTAATCATAGATTACTGATAAAGTGTACAAGTCTCTGCTCGAGATTCTGTTCGTTTAACATAAGTATATAGTAATACAGTGTCCTGGTATTATAGACGTGGAGTGTGTTAATTCAGCTGAGTCTGGACACGGCTCAAATCAGACGTGCTTAAGTATTATTCGAACGACCCCTGATGGGGTTGCTTTTGGATATCTACATAGCCTGGCTCTTTGGGATTCCATGGAGAAGTACTAACTATGAATATGGTAAGTATCATAGTTCTAAGATAGTTTTAGCTACTTCGTGTAAGGATTGATTTAAGCGTTTGAATCCCATTTTAGTATTTCTTTGGAAAAAACTTACAATATTGTTTTCGTACAAATTAATTACAGCTCAGCCCAAACTTCTTTGGTTGTGGAAAATCGCAAAACTCTTGTTGCGTAGTGTCTGCGCACCATAACTGGGACATTCAGGGTCCCCCAAAGTATTATTTACTATATCTCAAGTCGGTGTTTCACTTTCTATTGTTTCTGTAAACAATTTAGTACTGACTCCAAAACAATAGAAATTGGATATCTTCTTAAATGTTTTGAATTCGAATAAAAACTCTTCTCTTGTGATTTAAATACCATATATGCGTCTATTAACTTTAAAGAGTTCCTTCTCAGAATCAGAACTGGACTTTGATAGTAACGGGACCAAATTGGAATTATTATATGTAAGTAACAAACATATAAAAAAAATTACAACCGAATTGAGAACCACCTCTTAGTATTTGAAGCCGGTGAAAATAATGTTGATTATTTTCTTTAATTAAAAGTAGTTATTAATCTTTGTGAGCTATTAGGAGGCCTAGTGCGGGATCAATGAGAGTAAGTCCCTTGAAACTTTACGTTACGAATGTCAGGAATATTTTATTTAAGAATGAATTGTTATTATCATTAAATTGAATTAATTTTCTCGAGCGACGTTTTTCACAAGTAAACCTTTGATGGCGGCCCCAGCAGCGGCGGTAAATATTTCCCAAGCACTGCGCAGGCGCAGTTTACGAGCCGCTTAAACAGGAGCCCCGATGTTTACAGTGAAAGTTGGGCTGGAGTAGGGGCACCATTTTTTTTAAAATTACAATATAATACAAATATTTTTACTGCACACTAATTATTGAAAATGAATGCAATATTTTTTGGAGTGCACTACGCTATTACGGTTTACCATTAAGCAAAAATTATTGCTTTGGTAAAACCCAATAAACTCGATATAATTACTTAAATAAAAATGAATCGACACAATGAATACCTACCAACTTTCGCTACACGTTACTTCCGAACGACTTGCACGCACAATAATTCTTTTTATTGTGTTTTTAATTGTCAAGAAAGGCCAAGGAAATATTTATTAAACTTTGACAACAATGCAATCAACTTTCATTTGAAGTAGGTAGATAAAAAGTTCAGAAAAATCTGAAGTTTAAATAAAAATAGCAGATATCCACAATCGTTTAGTAGTCGTGGTGTCTACTAGTTGTACCGTTGGTTGCATCCGGCAGAGTGCTGTGGTGACAGACAAATGTGCAGGAAGATGGCGTCGTTAGGGCTGTCGTCGGGTGCGCGCGCGCAGCGTAAATAAAAGAGGGCATTTTTCATTACAATGTGCAGCTTTTGTAGATTGTACGTTGCATTTTCCCATAATTTCTGGTCGCAACGGAAGATATTCGTAATTTATGTTTTCCAAAAATTTATACCTTTACTGTCAAGTTGTTAAAATTTTAAATTTAAAACAGCGTTAAGAACTTTGTAAATCATTTTGAATATCAGTGAAACAAAAAAGAGATTATTTAATTGAGCTCAGAATAGGTTCAGAATGTAAAATAGTAATTTATTAATTTTATAATTCACTTAGGAAGTCAATGATGAGATTAATAAATTTATATTTTAAGTTTCTCTGTGTTTGTTACTAATTTAAATAAATAAATGAACCCGTAATTTAATAATTAATATGAATATTAGCTATTTAAGAACTATTGTATTGTTGATATTTATTTATTGAAAATGGCCAATCAAACATATTTTAAGCAAGCATCTTTAGGAAAATTGTAAATATCTACCTACTTACATAAATATTAATATTTAAATTAAACGATATGTGTTACGGTTTTTGAAATAACTAAGATAAATTATCTCATCATTATTTTATATAAAATATACCTGCAAAATAGATTCTAATGTGTACTGTAATAAATCTATTAGCAACCAAATTGTGATATATTGCTTGCCATAGATACCTATACCTAATTCTAATTTGTTACCAGCCTTGATTAACGATTTCTCCACCAAATGACTTTTCCGTTGTTTAAAGTTAACTTCTTTAGGTGATTAATTATGCGTTTATTATTTGAACATGTTTTTTTTTCTATTAGATTTTTTTCCTTACAGTTTATGTGGGACGATCGACGTGTGCGCCCGCCCTCCTGTAGCTGTCTCTCTCTATAAGTTCTATTTTTATACGAAGAAGCGAGAGAAAATAATGTTCGTTACAAAAGTTTTCAGAATAAGCAGCGTTCAGCAAAATGACTGACGATGGTAGTTATAGTTAAATATGACTTACAAGTATTCTAGTATTCTAGGTATCTGTTATAAATACTAGATACATTTTCTGCTATATATTTTCTGCTATGTGTGAACACTACCAAATTAAAACTGACTTGAGTACTAAAATTGATTTTTTCATATGGCTCTTTACGCAAATGATTGAAGGTGTAGGTAGGTAGGTAGACGTCACTTTTCCCATATATGTGGCTGCTGGAAGAGATTTCTTATAGAAATAAGGAGTTTCTTTGTACAATTCTCTGATTTTCTGTTGTGTCCTTTTTATTGTCTGTGTGTACATAAATTGTTATACCTACAGTAAGTAAACTTTTTTACTTCCACTGAGTCTTTTCTGTATTGTCAAAATTATGACATCATGTCTATTAACATTTACCAGTTAAGTATATATACTTATAAGTATAAATATTTAACTGGTAAATGTTAAAAGATAAACAATTCTAATGTTTTTAACCATTTGGCCATGTCTTTATTTTTACTAGAGAAAAATTATTTAAATTGAATGAATTATCTGCCTGAGACACGGGTCATTGTACCCACTAGTTAATACTAACAATTAACCATTTAAAATATCCAATAAGGAATTCATTCATCACATAAAATGATGGCTACTTTTGTTCTAAAGAAAGATATAATACTTTGAACATGTCAAGCAAACGATTGATTTTTAACTGTCTCAAGGTACCCAAGTGTAATTGTAAATCAATTAATTAAGGAATTTTTAGTGTACCGATTTCAAATCTCTACTTATATACTTTTGTAAAGCGAAATATTTATTATAATTAACAAGACCATCATTACCTTATAATTGTATTTCCCAGGTTCATATTTATTATCTAGGCCAAATTAAGCATGATTAAGAGATTATGTCTATTCATACCAATATAGATAGATCCTAATTAGTAATTAGATTGGACACTTACGTAAATTCATTTATTTACTTTAGTTTACATTTTTCCAACAGCACTTATTATATATACATTATATAATAGAATTACCCAGAAATAAGCCAATCAAAGAAACGCATTATACTTTTTAAAATGGTAATACTTGGTTAAGGAGGTAGTTGCTTAAAATTTAACTGTATACTTTTTAAAAATTATTCTATTAGAAATATAACTTAAAAAAAACAAAAGGCAGCCTTCGCATGTGAATGGTGTCTTTTTATGTGTGGGTGTATGTGTGGGTGTATGTGTGGGGGTATTACAAACAATTATCTACATTAGAAGTTTACCTTTTACGATCACGAACCTATAATCCGTTTACGAACGTACCCACTATTTATAAGAGACGAGCTCAAAGGGGCACTGAGAATAACCACTAAAACTACATTACTCTTCACGGCAGTGATCTGGTTCTACCGAAGCAATAGATGCAGGTCGCATGAGTAAGTTGTATAAAACTATAATTATAAAAAAATAATCGATCGTTCCATTTTCGAATTCTTGCGAAAGTTACGCACGTGCTATTTATATAAGTACATATAAAAAGCACGTGCATAACTTTCGCAAGTATTCGAAAATGGATCGATCGATTTTTTTTTAATACACTAATCTTAAAGGAATAACGACTGAAATATAAACAGATGGTAATAATCAAATAAAGAATTTTATAAAAATAACAAATTAAAGTAGCAATAATATTAATATTTCTCCCACTCACACCCATCATCTAGACCAAATTAAGTATCGTTAAGAGCTTGTTGCTTGTGAGCAGTGGCGTGCATTAGGAGAAACCTATGTCTAGCAGTGGACGTATATAAAATAGGTCGATGTTGTTGATGATGAAGAGCTTGTGTTATTGTTACTATATAATAAGAAATATAGATTGTATCGGGCATGTAAATATAGATACTAAACCAACATACAAATATCCAAGCATACAAATATTCATACACATTCAGTTACCAGTAATCGTAATTAATTGATTAAAATATTCAATATTTCTAGAAAATAACGGCTTCTATGTATTATAAATAAAATTTTAGCATTGTAAATATACCTATACATTTTATATCTAACTGAAATTAAAGTAGGCACTCAGTACTTGGTGAAGGGGTTAGATCTGATGAGACATGTAGGTATTACTCACATTGTTTACGAGATAGACACTTTTGTTTACAATACATGCCTGCCCACAAGTACGTTAGTTTGTGGATTAGTGTTTACTGTTCCCAAGAGGCGCTGAAAGACGCGGTACATCATCACCACTACTGTAAACACATTTATGAGTTCACGCGTGCTTAAAATAAAATGGTTAAGAGATGGGCACTTGGAATGGGTACTCATTGGTGGCCTGTATTGTTAAACTTCGTAGTTTAATGTAAAGTGGTATAACCCGTCAAAAGACACTAGACCATCAGCGGCCTTTACTCAACTGCAAAACTTGATGAGTCTGCTTAAAAAAAGAAAGCTAAATTTCCCCTGATGAAATGGAAACCAAGACACTTGATACAAAATATTTCTCCCAAGCCTTGAGTAACTCATTGGTCAGGGCAGTCACTTAGTGAGGTACAACGGGTATGATTAACAGCTACAGACGACATGTCTCTCACTATTTTTCCAAATATCTTTCAATTAAGTACGGCGTATTTAGCTTATTAATAGTAGACCGAAGTACCATGTGGGTACTGTACCTCATAGGTGCTTGCAATACTCTTAAACATATCTAAAGTACTTAAAAGCTTTTGAACATTATGGTTTGTCTGTATATATGAAATGAGAGATCAAAAACTACTTATACTTGAATGGTATTATAATTTTAATCAATCTCAGAAAATTTAAGTCAAATGGAGCAAGTAGTTACCTATGTAAGTAGGTAGTACTCGCGAAAACATAATATTAAAAATTATGTACGTATAACTTTTCCAACATATAACTTTTTTCAACATATAACTTTTCCAAAACAAACTATTTACTGCTCGCACTTGCCGCTTCAGGCCATACCTACATCTCGTGCAAAACAAACCCATAATTTAGGTTAAAGAAAATAGCGCTCTGACTCAACAATAAAACGCCGCGTAGGTACATAAGTGAGATAAATAAAGCTCGGTAGGCGGTGGGCGTGTCTGGGCGGGCAGGCGAGGTGCGCGCGCGCCGACGACAGAAAGGGTCCTCTCGCGCCGGCGTCCGCCCGCACTGATTAACGCGGAGTAAAAGATTTATTGTGTCCCGTTGAAAAAATAATCGGCGTGAAATGTGATGGAGGGACAGGAGTGGCGCGCGGAGTGGCAGCAGCCGCGGCTCGACGGTCAGTTTAGTTCTAAGCCAATTTTTAGTTTAATTGTTTATTTTGCTGGCGGTACACGTACCTGTGCGATTGTCGATTAGTTCATTCAGTGATGAAATGATCTGATGACAGTTAAACTTCAATGTTTTGTGATGTTTCGTAGAGTGTTGTGTCCAGATGGTGTGTAACGGAGTACATTGTGCTAATTTTGTGCGACTCATACGAAACGATTTAAAGGCTGAATAAATTTCAGGGTACGTCCTATAAATTATATATGTATCTTTATTAGGCAGCAGTAATTGAAAGTGCAAAGTGTCGTCGTAATGCGTACGCGCATCCTATGGCCGAATACTAGTAATAGTAAAAAAATTGATAAGTGGCGTTCCAGTATTTGGTCGTTAATTGGTAGTTACCGAAAAAACCTTACTACGTAGTATCACAGCACAGGTTACTTAAGCATCACTTCATTCTAAAAACTTATTAAGCTGATACAAGTATTTTCAATTAATTCGTCTTCGTCGTTCAATCGTCTTATGGTTAGAAGTATGGTCTATATGCGAAGATAGCTGGAGCAGCAAGCAACATACTGCAATTCCCAAAAGAACCCTTTCCACGCCTTTTTTCTAAGAGTAAAAATGAAAATAAACAAATTATAAATTTGTAGAAAAAATTTCTAATGTTTTTTTAGTACTTTTCTTTCAAGATTAAGGAAATTAAATTAAAATAGGCAAATAACGAGATGCGCTGCGAAGTCGAATGCGAATGGTCAAAACGTTATTTTTAAACTAGTTAATATGCGTATATGTGCTATTGTCGAAGCCTTATTTAGTTAAATACCCGTTTTACGGCTTCCAAAGGTAAAGCTCTTCCCCTCTTCTAAAGTCTATTGACTGAAACAACTTGGTTGGCCACTTACGTGCCGGAAGCTGGTTCAACCAGCGACTAAAGTTAATTTGTGGGAATCATACGTTAAATGTCCAAAACCGACGGTTAAATACTAATCGCCAGTTCAAGTGTTGAACACCGGCTTAACAAAAATATCATAAATCTTATAAGTTATAAATTTTTCCCTGCATATCCAGCATACTTTTAAAACCAGCATAGTTTTGTGGTAGAAGGAAGAAGAAAACTTCTTTCCACTTAAAATAATACACAGTACAGGAATTGGAATTATTAATGTATGAGAAAAATAAAATTAAACTTCTTGTTAATTTAAACGACGTAAACTTACAGTTTTATTAAAAATAATGGTAAAAAACAAGTCTACACTCACCACTCACTGTGCGAAACTGCAAAACAACTGATGCTTATAATATATTTATCTTAAACTTTTTAAAGAGCTTATAAATTCGTATGAATTAAAAAAAAATAACTGTACGGTTTCCAATTAAAAATCACCGCTTTGCCTTCAAGGGAAAAACATATAATGAGTTTGGGTTAAGGTTTATTATGACACCACCAAAGTGGTAATCATAACAACGGGTAACAACGGCTTAGAGCGACTCCATAAGCACCGAAGAACTCGTGGCAATAAATTTAAATTGACCCATCCAAGAACCAACCATGTCCAAAGTTGCTTTAAACCAGTACGTCAAAAAGCTCCTCGTAGGTTCTATTCCCTGTTTTATCTAAGGCGAATGATTAATCAATGCCATAAAAATAAATAAAATTTAAATATTCTGTATCGAAACTCAAGTGTTGTAATGTGTTCGAGTTTTTTTGCCAGTGACAAAAACTGCCACCCGGACGCTCATTAATTACCTTTGGCATGTTTTGCTTAACTACTCGAGTTAGAATCATGTTGTTTTAAAATTCTATTGACACACGCATCGACTTTGTTCAATGATAAGAAAGAAATTAAAATATTTTTAAATTTTTCAATCGGCGGCAATTTTTTTTGTGACACTTAATTTTTAGATTGACCGGTGTAGTTAAAATGAACGAAGCTGAAACATTACGTGGTGCTTGCTTGGAGTTATAGACAAATTACATTTTAATTTAACATTTCTATCATTGAAATTCAAGTAGTTTTACTTTTTTTTCGTACTAAAAACTTCTTGTTAGAGTTAATTTAGAGATAAAAATGAACAAAAAAGAAAAAATTATATATTAAATGATAAATGATGAGAAGAAAAAATAAAAGCGATGCTCTATGGCCGCTTTCTTCGTCAACTTTCAAAGGAGTTACAACCACTTTTTATTTTTATTCAAAGATTCTTTCACCTTCACTTAAAACATTCGTATCGCAAAACGCGTTCCTACGTTATTTAGAACCAAAGCTTTATCATATATATAAATATTTTTTTCAACATTAAGCAGTTGATTCTATTATTCAGTTCCATTTTTATTCGTTTTTTTAAGTATGACTAATAATAATAGTAAATATATTTAAGTTAAGTTAAAATGTAACTTCGTAGCTTCAGATTTTGTCGTATTTTGTGAATTCACAATTTCCCAGAGCACTTTAAGTATTAAATTACACAGTTTTAGATTGACACATAAAAAATGCACAAAATTATGCGTGGATTCTGTATCACATTCGTACGAGCACACTCGACATTGTTATCCTTTACCTGATGTTTGATTGTACTCAACTTAGTTTTAATTAAATATATTTTATATCAGTGTAAGTACTTTTAAAAAGAATGTCGCTAAATCTCGTGCGTCCTGCCAGTGCCGGCGCGTCAATCGACAGCTTAGGGCTGCGCTGACGACGGATGGATGAATGAACTCCGTCGAGCAATGTGCGGCAGCGGCGCTCGGGATGCCATGAACGTGTAAACATTATGTTAGCTAGAAAGAGAAACCGGGAGAATGTAATGTTCTTTGTAAAGAGACTATGTGACAGTTTAAGAAATTATAGAGATGTTGACTTTTAGTTGAAATTAAATAAGAACTGGAAAGAATTATTTTTGTATGATCGCGAAATTATGTGTTGTTTTTAATTTATAAAATAAATACGAAATAATTATTAAACAAGTATTTAAAGCATTTGCACTATCAGTTTACTAGCAATACATTTAATACTTATGCTTTTATACAGGTATTGCTTGCATAGGTCTTGGATTCGAATCCCGGTAGGGGCAGATATTTGTATGATGGATAGGAATATTTGTTACGAATCTTGTATGTTCATATAGTATATTTCTGATATTTATATACATATTACCATCTATATTTCTATATAAAGAATCATACGTTTTTTACTGCCCCAAATATATTTGACGACCGGCTGACCGAATGCTGCGGATCTCTAGCTACAGAACAGTTTTCTCAGATCATTATATGAGAGTTGAAGTCTTAACTCGAGAAAAACGATATGACGGTGTAGGCAAAACGTTTTTTGAGTTCCTTGTACTACCTTTCCTTGAGCTAGGGTTGATTGGGAATATGTATACTAGTGTTAGTTTTAATTTTAAAATAATTTTCAAAATAATTTATTTAAATTCTATAACTGGGACAGTTTGTAAATACCCACTTAAAGTTATCACTACTGTACCTTTAATTACATTTGTTTATTTTTTCTCATACATATTCCCTGTTATGACCATTTTAAAGAACTTAGTAAATGAGTCTATTTAAATAAAGTTATTTTGACTTTGACTTTGACTTTGCTCCTTGTGGTAGGTACCTGTCCTTGACCTATGCAGGAGAAAAGCTTGAGTCGTCGAAGATGTTTGTGTAATAACACGAATATTTGTTTTCGGATCATTCTTATTTACATATTCTAGTAGGTACATTTCTTGTTTTTTTAATATTTAATTAATTAATCTAGTATCCATAACACAAACTCATAATGATGCATACTTTCTTACTTATTCTAATAGAGCTGATTGGTACACGGAGGACTTCACACATTTATCGTATTCTTGTGTATACTGAGGGCCTAAACAACAAGTCTTTCCATAAAAGCGGTCTATTGCTAAATGAAAAATTTATGAGATTTTCCCAAGAGTGAAGTGTATATTAGACAATTACGCTCGATAGCTTAGCGAGGACTTATGCCAATTCCCATAAATATTTCACAAAGCGAATGCGGTGGCGATTATCGATTGGCATGTAGTCTATGGCGTTTCCATTCTAAGGTTGGCTAGAAAAGATTGATAATGAGCGATAAGACCGCCCTTGTACAATGTAGCATCTGTATATTGTCTGTATTTGAAATTAAGGTGTACAATAAAGCATATTCTATTTTACTTTGGGCTAGAAAATAGGTGCGAGTGTAAGTATTATATATTGTATACTCCTATAAAAAGACATATCGTAAAGAAAATTATCAAATCTCATATTCAATTCTCCTATATCATTAAAAAACTCAAGATATTTTCAAAATAAACAACATATTTTAAAAATGAACCATTCACCCTTTTTCTAAGAATTTGAGAATTTGTGCTCTTGAAGATAAGTTCCTGCTAGAATAGTTTGCAAGGCCTTATCAGTTCGCCATATGTTTACAACAGTTTTTAAAGTGATGGTACACGGAAAAAACGGGGATATTAATTTATGATGAAGTTTCAGGAGGGTTGTTGAGTTGCAATGATTATATTTGACAAATTTGTAAAAACACTTTTAAAATAATATTTATTTACACTAGGCGAAATTGAAAGCTAAAACATAATCATGCAATGACACAATTCTTTGCGTAAGACCGAAAAGAAACATACGAACTCTTTTGTTTTCTTTTTTATCGACTAATAATAATAAATTCTATTCACAATACAATAGATAAAAAGATTTAATTGAATATTATAAAAAAAATAATTAGGATACATAGTTATGGTCAGCAGAGTTTTTATTAATTGAAATTAGTGTAGTATCTAATATTCTATATAAATAAGAAACTGCAAGTATATAATAACCGTAACCAAATTTAAACAAAAAATAAAACGTTAAAAATATTTTAGTAAAACACGCGCCAAATTGATTGTAAAATTGTTAAACTTAGAAAAATATTTCACCGTTAGCACGACGCTTGCATAGATTTCAAATTTAAGATATTATTTACTTTATAATTTAAAACTTTAAATAATTAGGCTAGAGTGCTTCGTCACTGCCCGCACACAGTCAGGAATGTTTTAAAACTACGAACACGCCAAATATGACATTTTAAATGATTGATTACAAATTAATGGGTTCGTTTTGAACGTTTTTTTTAAATATATTTATTGTAAAAAGAGATAAATATGTATGTTGTTATAATTAGTTCATAATGATTACTTTAAAACCAATACTTATCTCAAAAACCGTTAAAGTTTTCGTAATTTACGTATGAAGATAAATACATTCATAAATAAAAATTATGCATTTTCTTCCTTATTTAAAGATTAAAATTTTATACTAAATTGTTAATATATGGTTAGATAAACTGGGCTAACTATCCAATAAAAAGTTTTGGAAACGAAGTAACGTCATGTTTTTTTTTTAAAAAAGCTCACAAATGTGATTTTTGTCTTGAAATAAGTAACTACGCCACAAGTCTACACGTGATATTTTATCTTATCACCGAAATATTCCTTTACAACGTTTTTAAAGACAAGGTTTTAAGACAAGCTCGGGTTCTGCTAATTTTAAGGATCGCCATATTTTTTCTGTTTAAACATAACTTATTGGGTTGGCACTTGACACGATCGCACGCCACGACCTTAAAATATATGTATTTATGTAAAGAAATTAGTTTCAATAACGTAGGCACCATTAACCTAGTGATGTTGATGTTATAATGGCTATGTTCTTCATGAAAATAGATTTTTTATGTTCGTTACTTTTAAAGAATCCCTAGAAGATCAAAATTGCTTGGCTTTTGACTTGACTTGAAACTTTGACCGTTTAGAACGAAGCTTGGTGGACTTAACAAGCAAACTACGTGATTATTATTAATTATTATTTAATAACTGATCTGATTAAGATGCTTCATGAAATTGATTTTCGGTGACTTATATTTTATACGATTTTTTGAAATCTATTTATCTTAGGTAGTTATGGTAAGCTTTCTCATATATTTCATATGTCACTTATAGTTTGGCGGCCGTCAAGTCGAGTGGTCAGTACCCGTGTACTGACTTAGAAGTCTGCTAGAAGGAAATGTTTGTATGTTGAATGCGAACTTTTTTCACGTCTTTCACGAGTCAAATACATGTTTAATAAGTCTATTCTTGTCACTTCTGCTTTATGTTTGCTTACAGCCTCTTTTTCTCAGATTTTCTTAGTTTTTGTTTTGTTTTATTTATTTTATTATTAAACTTCTCCTATCAAAATACGGCTTTTAACTTGTCATCTCCGACCAGACTTAATAATAACAGATATCACTATTTTTCCAATATAAACAATTCAAAATGTTACGTGGTTATTTACTCTTGTTGTTTACATATTTTTAGCCTCGTCCTATTTTTACGATCAATAAATAAAAATAGACAGAGCTTTTTCAGTTCCTCTTAGCAAGTCGTAAAGTACCCATTAGTAGATTCTGTCAGTCGTCACCACCCAATAACGAAGCTTTGTGCAACGAGCTCATATTATGTAGGTCGTAAAGACAAATTTTTAACTTGTTTAGCTTCGGGAAATTATGCAATCCCTTGTTTTTGATATTTTAAAATATTTGCGTTATATTCTTTGACATTTGTTGAAGCAATATTGTATTCAATAACGTATACATACGTCCCACTGCCTTCCTACACGTGAACTGTCGGAAAACAACCATGCTGTTAACATTATAGTTTGCAGCTACAACCACCACCTGAATCTGGCACCGATACAATAGGACAATAAAGTAATATAATACAATATTATGGTCTGGTGGACTGTACTTATAAAATGCTTTAGCACTATACAAACAAAGCAAAAAATTTCTGATCTTAAGTGATTAACTTCTTAGAATAACTGTCTTAACTTCTTCAGCTTGTTCTGGGGCCACCATGCACATTTGTTATGGAGAAATTATGACGTCATTGTACGTTAGTAATTACAAAAAGAATCATTAAATATAAGTAGACCACCTACATACAATACAGTTGACCTTTTCTCTCAGGATCTCACGCCTAAAAACAAATAAACATCTCAAGTGTTTCCAACAAAAACGCCACGAATTTTGTATGAAAGCAATAATAAGCATTTCGTAGTGATTTATTAAAGAGGTAAAGCTGCATTCGCTTTAACAAGTGCATATAACCGCTCCGATTGTGGAACTCGTCGTTAAGTTTTGTTGTAATGTACTAGATCCGCCACTTAGCGAAAAGGAAAGACCTTCCACCGAACTGGTATTCGCTCGGGGACCGCGGATCGACTGTATCTTGGCGTACTAAACTAAAGTGAGTTGAAAATTTTGTAAGCGTGATTGAGGCTTCGCGTTATGTATTGTCACGTCGTGTCTCGGCTCAGAGTATACATTGTAGTACTTTTCGCTGATCAAACATTTCTCGGTTACCTCATATCAATTCGTATTTTACATGATTTTCGTCATTATACTGTTTTTGAGATTTTTTACTACCATATGTGAATCCACAGTAATTTACTTAATTGGGTTTGGTTCTGAAGTATGTCTTCTCAACCTTAAAGATAAATGCGAATAAGTTTTCTCAATATGCAAAGATTGTTTGTGTGTTTCAAATTTATCAATGCAAATAATTAGGCTAACAAAACCAAATGTTTAGGTTTTATAATTATGACTATGTTAACATGGGTAAGTTTCGGCTTGATAGGATATGCAGAATAGAATAAAATAATAAATAATAAAAAATAATTTAACAATCCAAACGCAAACGACGCGCTTACACTATTTATATAAACATATTTATAAAAAACAAACGATCACAACAAAACTATAACTATCCGTAGAAATTAGTCATTGAACAAATGAGATCAAAATTAAACTTAAAACACTACATATTATATTATAAAATAATTGAGGTTAAGATAACGGGGATCACACTCAGCTTTTCGCTGTATTCTGACACAGCAACTAGTGTTGAGTAAAACAAACAAGAGGCAGTATATTTGTCCCGGACATGACGACAAAATGTAAGAGCGGCTCAAAATTACAAAATATACTACTACACATATCTTGTCGCGATAGCCGCATTACACAATCTCCTTGGAGTGAGAGAGACAGTCAGATTGATCGAGGCACTGCACTTCATTTAGTCGCATTACTCGTCACATCAATTGTCATATTTGTAGTAGAACTTCACACGTATTGCCGACAGAACTTCAGTAGGTACGCGTCACCTCATTTGAAGTGGGATATTGTACTGTTCTGCTGAAAAAATAGGCTTCTCTTACAAACTCTTTTTCGAGTCGTGTCCTACACAACACTAACCGCAACTAAACAGAGCTGGTCTTTTGTGTGAATTCCAAGTGACGTGTGAACGCGAAGCTACGTCAGTTATTGTATGTAACATTTTGAATAAAAAACCATTGAATTAATATTTGTTCATATTCACACAAACTTTGTGACATCATGAAACATGGAGAGTTTCTTGGAGTAGCGGGTTCGTTTACCAAAGTAAAGCATCTTTCTCCATGGTTAGGGCTTGCATGAGCCAATCAAATTAGTAATCTTGAGCTACTCTGTTCTGCGGAAGGCACGTTTAGCCGTCGGTCCTGGTTGTTATGACAACCGTTTTCAGCTTCAAAACTCGTCACGAAAGTGTAGACCTCTTGCTGCCAATGCATGTCTTTCGGACTCAAAACTAATTAAGTAATATAGACGCTAAAATCTTCGTCTTATGAGCTATTTCTATTTTTTTCTTAATATGACATAGATTGAAATCTCATATTGATTTTTTTGACTGACTTATAAAAGATAGTCCTTGTATTTTGAATTAAACAAAGATTTTTGTTATTTTGAGTTTGTTTTCATTTTTAAAAGATAAAAGTAAAACAATTGTTTTTAAATCAAGAATTATTATAAAATCTTGTCTGTTTGTTTTCACTGTCGATCGAAAGGAAACGTAAATTAAAATCATAATTGAAAAGAAATAAACTTTGTATCAAATCCTAATGGGTTGACCAAACGTGAACATTTTGCAAGCAGATTTCTACTTAAAGCTGTAAAAATAAGACTTAGTATCGATTGCTAACAATAACGTAGAATATTAGATTATTCTTTCAGGTGTAAGCATAGTTTTTCGATTTTAAGCTTTATTCCTCTAGAAATAAGATCCTAGCGTTTACGCTCAAGATATTCGTCTTCGCGCTATGACGATTTCGTTGTAAGTAAAATAAACATTCGCATGCTACCATTTAGTGTTTATTGTTCTTAATATTTAATTTTGAGCGTCCGTTTATAAGTGACGGAGCTTTGAAGTGCCACAGTTAGGAATTAATCTGTCCGTTTGTTTGAATCGGATTAAAATTATCGCTTTCGAACGGTGAAAGGTTTGTTTTTGATGGTGTTATGTTATTGTTTTGTTTTCAAGTGAAAATATATTGTTTTTAATAGTATCGGGTATTGTTCTTAGAAATATGTGTCTAGGATTTTGTTTTACTCTGTTATAGTAGAAAAATGATACAAAATTGTTCTTGCATAGCTAAAGCTTCGACTTGTCTCATATTTACAGAGAAATAAAGTGAATTGATACATCTTGTTTGGTAATTGAAATAAATCAAGTACAGAGGAATTTTCAAAATACAGAGCAACTAATAGTTTTTGGTTGCCTACATCGTAGGTGTTGGGGATCCGGCTCCATGTCCACGGTCCAAACTGATCCCGAAATTAATGATAAAAAGAAATAAAATTAGCTACAAAAATAAAACGTGTTTGTAACTATAAAAATTCCTTTTAATAAAATACAATTTGACAACTTTGTTATACTTGTTGCCTAGCAACCTCAACATCCTCCGAGGCGCAAAAACAAAAAATAATAATAATATAATAATCAAACTAAACAATATACAATTAACAAATATTTTAAGAATTACCATATAATTCTAATGGGTACAAGCATTTTAGAGAGCGGGTGTAAACTCCTTTAGCAGTCTTAACTTTAGCAGTTCGGTAAATACCATCGATGCCCTCAAAAATCTCAACAATAACGCCTAATGGCCAAAAAACGCGCTTCTGTGGTGTTTCCACTAGCACCACGTCTCCTACCTTGGCGAATTTAAAACAATACCCACGGCCTTTTTGTACTAATAAACTTAGATATTCTTTTATGAAACGAGATTTCAGATCTTCTCTAAGTTTATGTAAATATCTGACCCTAACATTTAAAGCTTTCCCGTCTAATTGATTTAAATCAGAAACGTCAGAGCACGGAATAGGCTGCAAAAACATCCCTGGTGTCAAAGGCTGTGTAAAAACGTCTACATCGTCGCTTATGTAAGTTAAGGGACGAGAGTTAATTACAGACTCACATTCAGCTAAAACTGTTTGAAATTCTAAAAGCGAAACTGAGGCCCTACCAAGAACGCGGCGAAGAAGTTCCTTTATCATGCGAATCATGCGCTCCCACCATCCTCCCCACCACGGACTAGCAGGTGCTATTAAATGCCAATTAATTTTTTGTAGACATGCCTTTTCTTCTATGAGGTCCCAATTGACATTTTTTAACAAATTTTTGGCCCCGATAAAGTTAGTGCCATTATCTGAGTAAATGTTACTAACTCTTCCTCTTCGCGCGATAAATCGTCGTAAAGCTAACAGAAAATCATTAGTGGACAGACTCTCTACCACTTCCAGATGGATCGCTCTATAAACACCACAAGTAAACAAGACTAGCCACGCTTTTGTTCCACATTTTAGAACAAAAGGTCCCGCCAAATCGATTCCAGTGGTTTCAAAAGGCTTGCTATTCGCTCTGGTACGAGAGATTGGAAGAGGAGCAGGGGGAGTTCTATAGGACGCTGCCTTTTGCTTTTGACAAACTACACACCTCTTAGACACCCTCTTTACTAGTAATCTGACTCCAATTATCCACAAACTATCTCTCAAATTAGCCATTAATGTCTGTGTTCCTGCATGAAAGAGCTTGACATGTTTCTCCATAACCAATCTTTCTACTATTGGGTGCTTTGATGGCAATAATATGGGATATTTATAGCAATGTGGAATGTCCTCTGAAAATAGCTTCGTTTTTACTCTAATCACGCCATCACTGTCCATAAATGTACATAAACTACGGTAGGCCTCTTCTTCCTTGAAATACTCTTTTTGTATGCACAAAAACACAACTTTCTCTGCATTTTCAAATTCCTCTAGAGTCAAGTCTCTATGAACACGCCTCAATGTTTTAGATCGACAATTAAAACTAAATCGTAAAATCCAAGATACCATTCTTATTAATTTAGTGTAATTGGAAAAATATAACAATCTATTTGTAAAATTAATAGTCATAGAATTGAGCACTGCAGTCTCTCTAAAAACCTTTCCAGGCAAAGATACAATATTTACAGAAAATGGCCACTCCTTCATATTTAACTTGAGCCAACTGGGGCCTTCCCACCATCGTGAATTCAGTAAGATTTCAGCATCGCAACCACGCGATGGAAGGTCCGCTGGGTTAAATGAACCCGGAATATGATACCAGTCTTGACTCTTGGTTTCTTTTTGTATTTCTTTAACGCGGTTTCTTATAAAAACGTTATTACTATCATTGTTCTTGATCCATGATAATACTACCATAGAATCTGACCAAAAATAACATGTATGTTTTAAGGCGAGAGCGTCTCTTATTTGTACATACAAACGAACAGCTAAAATAGCAGATAGTAGCTCAAGCCTTGGTATAGAAATATCTGACGAGTTTTTGTTTGGTGAAACTCTTGCTTTAGCGGCTAAAAGCTGTATATTAATTTTACCATGAAATTCACTGCGTAAAAATAACGTGGCAGCATAAGCATCCTTGCTTGCATCACAGAAAGCATGAATTGTAAGATCACAACAGTCTATATCATCTGTAGTGATACGTCGCGGGATACTAACTTGATTTAAAGCTTCTAGTTTCTTCGCCCACCTAATAAAAGTTTTACTTATTACCTCTGGAACTTGTTCATCCCAGGTAAGTTTAAGTAAATAGACTTCTTTTAATATAATTTTCGGTACAATTGAAACAGGACTAGTAAATCCTATCGGATCAAAAATTCTATGTGCAATTGAAAGTATCAACCTTTTAGTTACGGGTTCGTCCTTATATTCTAATGAACTGGTATTGACACATAAGGTATCGAATCTGGTATTCCACATCAATCCTAAAGTTGAGACCATGGTTTCTTTTTCAGATGGACCAATGACCCAGCCTCTCAGGTCCATCTTGGCCATCGCCATAAGCTCTGTCGATTGATCTATAAATTTTCTGGCTTCGAGCTTTGAAATACTAATCAAGCAATTATCAACATAAAACGATTGTTTTAATAAATTCGCTGTGTCTCTTAAGTGCTCGGGTATTTTTCCACTTTCGAGATGATAAATAATTGTTGCATTTAACAAAAACGGACTTGACGTCACTCCAAAAACGACACGGCAATGACGGTACGTAGTTAACGATTGCCTATCTTTGTTAGTCCACCACAGAAACTGTAAATACTTACGATCAACTTCAGCTAAACTTATCTGCAGGAAAGCCTTCTTAATATCGGCGGTAAGTCCTACAGCCTGCTTTCGAAAACCGGTAAGCAATTTTGGTATCAAAGAAAGCAAATTAATACCCTTCTCTAATGAATTGTTGATAGAGTTACCATTAAAATCTTTCGCAGACGCGTCAAAAACTGGTCTAACTCGTGTAGTTAGACTAGACTCTTTAATTACGGCATGGTGAGGTAAAAAGTGACCATACTTGTCTTCCTCTACTTGTTCTATGATACCGCAGTCTAACCACTCCTTCAGAGAAGAGTCGTACTCGTCAAAGTTACCTGTAGCCATCAGTCTCTTCGTTGTAGAGTTCAGACGCTTTTCGGCCAATTCTCTATTGTTCAATAAATTCTTATCTCCTTTCCATGGCAGATTTACCTCATAACGTCCAGCAGCATTCACCGTCACAGTATCTAAAAAATATCTCATGATTTCTCTTTCAACTACTTCACTTTTCTTTATTTCTGCGGGATCTTTTATACCAATGGACTCCAAGTCCCAAAGTTCCGCGATATGTAAGTTATTTATGGTTTGGGTGATGGTAGAAGCGCAAGCATTAACAGTAAGCCCTTGTAAAACCCAACCCAATTTTGTTCGTAAAGCAACTAAAGAATCATTCACATGAACTATCTCCCCCGTGTATAGAAAACCAGAGTAGTCAGCCCCTATTAATAACCCTATTTCTGAACAATCATAATTACTGTCATTTAATGTAATATTATATTTAGCGAGCTTATCAAAAACCAAAGGATCATTTAAACTAGGCAAATAACCGCAGAGTCTATCTTTATCTAAAACGGGAAAAACAAATTCGAACTTACCAGTTAAATCTTGCACACAAACTCTATAAACATTGTGCTTTGAAAGGGTAGATTCAATTCCTCCAAATAAACTATGCGTTAAAGACTCACTATTTACCGGTTTCAACCCCAAGCTTTTCGCGACATCTTTAACTATATATGAACGTTGAGCGCCGCTATCAAATAATGCTCGTACCTTTACAAGTTTGTTTTTATAAACTAAATTAACAATTAATGTCTGTAACAAAGTGGTATTATTAGTTTTGTGTGATAATAGAACCTTTTGAGTTGTATCCGTATTGCGTAGACTAACACTGCTTTTGTCTGTGATATCATCTTTTAAAACATTCGCCATAGACACAGAATGCTGTTTGTCGACCAAATTAACCTCTGGACACATAATATATGTATGTCTCTTTGTACAGTTCAGGCATTTAGGATAAAAACGACACCTATTAGCAAAATGACCAACTTTCAGGCAGATTAAACATGCCTTCTTTCCTTTCAGAAACTCTTTCTTCTGTTCTAAAGTCATAGATTTTGTCCGAATACATTCAGAGCTAGTATGGGTACTCTTCTCACACCATATGCACTGCTTATCACTCTGCTTTTGATCATAAACTTCGCGCTTTAATAGCGGTTTTCGCTCTTGGGTTGCTGCAGCACATGCTGTTGTTGGCTCTCGCGCTTTAGCATTCTTACTGAAACTGTTCATCGCTAGCTGAACTTTCTCTTCACAATCTACCTCTAACTTCAAAAAATCCATTAGTTGGCACAACTAATCTTTATTTGGTAACTTTGGTGAACGTTCCCAAACTCGTACTATGCTCTCCGGTAGCGCAGATTCAACCAAAGGATAAAGAATTGCAGCATTCTTATCGGTCGTAACTCCTAGTGACTCTAGTGCACGCAACTGTGTATTTAACTTATCGTATAGAGTACACAAATCTGACCCATCTATGTTGTGTCTTTGGTGCAACACGAGTTCCAATAATTTTCGCACGTAAGTTTGTATTATAAGCTCATCCTTTGCAAAACGCGCTTTCAATTGCTCTATGGCGTTATGGTAGTTGGTGCCACTAGGGGGAAAACTTTCCACTAAGTCACGCGCTGGTGTTCCTGGTTCTGTAGCTTTAATCAAATACTGGAACTTATCGTCATCATCAATAGCTCTATCGTCGTGTATCTTACGAAATTGGCCCCAAAAACCAATCCAATTTTCTACACGACCGTCAAACTGACGTAACTCTATAGCTGGCAAACTAAATTTACGTTTTGAAACTCCAGACTCTCGTGAACAAGCTTGATTATTAACACGTACCTTTAATAGTCCTTCTAATTTGTTTGTTAACTGCTGGTACTCTAGTTGGCGTTCTAAGCTATTATCTAGGTCCAAAAGGTCCATCATCTTTTCTTCTGAAATATCGGCGGTGGACAAAATTACCTGAAAATGCTCATTTATTTGCTGCAATGCCAATCCAGCAGTCCTAAGATTACTAATTAAACTTTCAATGTACGATTCTTCGGCAGACTCCTCATTTTCCAAAAATTTCGTAACCTTATTAACGATAAGCGTCAATGAGCGTCGCCTAATTGACCGTTGCTTTTTCGCAGCTTCTATTTTATTCTCACTGGTCGCCACTTGTTGGGGATCCGGCTCCATGTCCACGGTCCAAACTGATCCCGAAATTAATGATAAAAAGAAATAAAATTAGCTACAAAAATAAAACGTGTTTGTAACTATAAAAATTCCTTTTAATAAAATACAATTTGACAACTTTGTTATACTTGTTGCCTAGCAACCTCAACAGTAGGCATGAACCCTAGAGCCTCTGCAATTGCATCCTTGACCTTATCCATACCTTTCCTTTCCTACTCAGGAGCACGCGTGCCGGTCTACTCATTTACTATGAACACCGTACAAAGAAATTTCGCGACTCCTATTTTTTGTCGTACAGCCAGAACGTATTCCACGTTCCTTATCGGACATGTATTCCCTCAACAACATGGTTTTCTTCAAAAGAAAGGTGAAAAGGCGCTTTTTGGGCCTGGTCGGTACGCTTTCGCTTACTGTACTAGCTAACTTCGCATATGCATTCCGCCTACTGCTTACTATCAGGCTGTGCTAGTTCATTTGCTATGATTATTTTATATATAAAATGATTATAGGCCATTAAAAATCTTGAAAACTATTGAGTTTTAAAGATTTTATCGAACAAAAAAAATCATAAGTATAAAATCATCAGGTACACTTAGTAATTGTACTAAGTGTACCTGATGATTATATACTTATTAATAGTTAAGATTATGATTTATATTTTGTATTTTGTTTTTGGAGAAAAGTAGAATTTGCTATCGCTTTGACTACTACAAACAAAAATTAGGTTTGTTTTCATTAATATTTAATTTACTTATCCTTTTTCTATACAGTAGTTAGCCTATACTCCTGAGTATACTGTGTAATTAACATTACACAGTATACTCTGTTAATATTAATATTATCAGTCCATAATAGGCATTATGATAACTTTTTGTTCGGTATGTCATGGAACGACAGCATGGGTATAGAAACATTAGTAAAATAATTGATTAGAAATTACAATTTGAATAGCACAGTTTTAGAATCGACCTAAATCGAATAGTTAACAGTTTCAAAATATTGCTTGAGTTATTAGGCAAAGCTTTTAGCAATAGCATTTACTACCACTTAGAACACTTGCTTGCTTAACGTTTTCTGATATATATAAGAAATAAATTAGCTTAAATTGTTTAAGACAAAGTCAGGGTATCAACCAACATTTTCTCGTCCTTCGCAATGTTTATACGAGTCATAAATCTTATTGTGAGAACGAGGCCTCATCGGGCCGAACACGTGGATGTTTAAGATATTGGTTTTTTTTATAAAACTTATAAAAAAACAAAACATTTACATACATGCTTTACAAAGCAACTCCATGCAAAATGTTTAGAAAATTGGTGTTATAGTTTTTACGTGACGCGCGTTTAAACAGAGAGAATCAGGTGCACGAATAATATATTCTATCATCGAAAAATTATGCGCGTGTCTACTATATATTACGTCATGAAAGCTCTCTGTGTAAAGAATGTTTCCTCATAAGCATAAAAACAATATTTACTGACACTTATAAACCAGAGTCACGGATTCGAATATCAGAAAGGAGAAGAGGTTTGTATGCCTAGCACGAACACCACGTTGCTCTTATTCAGGTTGGTGGTTGAAAATGGTTTCAGTGACAACCGAACGGGCACATGATTTATGCCGTAATCAAATATTCGCCCTAGTCTCGTGACGAAATATGTGAACTGTAAACTTTCTTCCCTTACGTTGTGTAGGCACCTAAAGAATCCCCGTTCCCATACCCAAAAATGCATCGTACAAATCACCAATGAATGTTGTAACGCGAGCTATGCGCGCCCGTCGGAGTTCGACGCGTTTCCTAATTTATGCGGCTACAGGATAAATTACAGCAATTAGTTGCGAGATGCTGCGCGGGCGCTGTGCGTAAGCGCACGATTTTGAACACTTTCAGGAGTTAGGGTTGCTAATTACAAAAAGTATTTTGTATTCGTATCTTGTTGATATTTAGGTAGCTAGAAAGCTTTTGAAAATTTTAGTGACGGATGGGATAATATTAATATTACACCTTAAAAATGTTGAATTCTGTTAAAATTCAGCGTTCAAAAATATAATTTCCCTTTACAAATCGAAAAACAACTTCTATGTATGAATATTCAGTATAGTACATTTTCCTTATTAACAAGAGAAACTGTGTGTACGAACTCTGTATCGTAAATACTATTTAGCATAATTATTTAGTACAAAAATAATATTTTGTAACGTAACGTTTTGTTTACGTATGCAATTGAATAAATATAAATAAATTAAAAATTAAGAAAATATTTGTTTATAAGAAATTTGTATACGTGCAATATTTTATATTAATAATTTCAGTGATTATCATCATTTTCTCTATTCCTTATCATTATTATATTTTTGTTTTCGCAATCATAATGAATCAATATGAATTTAACATACGACGGTAGACCTCATCACCACCCGTTAATTTTAGTTCCTCGTTTTCTTTTCAGTAATACTTGCTCTTTTATAATGGATAACTTGATCCGATTGTATAACAATCTAGTATCTTGGGTACTTCATCTTTAAACAGGTTGTGGTAAGCGAAAAATTAACGTAAAAATCATTCATATTTTGTTTGATTGGAGCTGGATAATAATTACGTATGTAATAAAATACAATTTTTTTAGTACAATGTAACAATTATACATGCATAAATAAAAACAACCATGACTCCAGAAGAAATGTTCGTGTTCATATAGATCTGCCAAGGTCGCGCCCCAACCCGGGACCCGTAGCACAGAAGCCTGTAGCCAGGTACCATAAAACAGGTGACTACTCGGCTAGCCGGTTGTTAAACTTAATTGCTGTTAATGTACGAAATGTCTTTGTACAATTAAAGTCAGATTAAAGCATATTTCAGTCATTTTTGACATTGAGAATTGTATAATTTTCTTTTTAAATCAAAATTATTCTTGATGACAACCCTGAAAGATTATCGAGTTATTGTTTTGGTTGACAAAGGAAATGTCCGCTTCGGGGTGGTGCAGTCGCTCAGTGTGATTTACGTGGAGTGTCGGGTCGTCACTTCCCGCCCTCACTCATAACAATTTTAATGGGGACTTCTTGAGTAGAAAGATGTTTAGCATTATACATTTTGTTTAAAAGTGTTATTAAATACTTTGAAAGTAAAAGGTCATTGTTCTAGTTATGATCCAGAAAAATTATACAAAACTTAATTTTTCTGGATCATAACTAGAACTAACAATAAATACATTTGATTTCAAGACACCTAAATCTAAAATTTGTCATGTTGTAAATTAAGATTCTATGTGTATAAAGATTACAAATTACTTGATGAATCTCCCTTGTTGATATTGCTATTACAGGCAAAACGCGTTTGTACAACAAGCGAATTATAAGTTGAAAGAAGTTTCAATGTAGTTGGACTAGACTTATTTCTTACTAGTTATCCAGCTATGTGCAGTTACGTGCCAGCCTCATCTAGCGACGTCCCGTCAATGTAAAATGTCCATAGATATCGGGCTCGTTGTCTACCCACTGGTCTAGTCGCTCTCTTGGCCACCATTCTATAACTTAAAAAAAACAATGGTTTTGTCAACTTTTTCCGTGATAGTTAATTACTTCCTGTGACGAAGTGTCCTGACAAAAGTGTAGGGACACTTTTGTCTTTTACTATTTATGCGAGTATAAAACTGCTAATAAACTTTCATATAAATGATGTGTGTCGTTAACTTTTATTGGCGTGCAAATATTTAAAAAAACACTCTATGATTATTTTTATATATATTTTTTAATTAATTTGCCACTTAATGTACACATGTCAGAAGAAGATCAAATTATAAATAAAATAAAAATACGAGTGTGTATATATAGTAATATGAAATAGAGTAATAATACTAAAGATATTACGGAAATAATTGAATGTACCAAAAAACTTATGAAAAAATATTCAAGAATATACGTTATTTAAATAATGTATATCAAGTACATGGACTAAGCATTCAATATTCTATCTACAGAAATACCCTTACCAAAGTCTAAAATATCAAATAATAGAGAAGACTTGCTAATTTGACAGTTTAAACTCCATTCAAATATGCATTATATATTTATATAAAATTCATAGAACATTAAATTATCATTATTTAACAATCTTTTTCCATGCTAACATAGCTTCGTAATTAAGCGTTCCCGATGGTTAATTTTTTGTAACATACACAAGATACGATTTATTTGTTTGACACTTAGTGGAATTCCACAAAATAAATATATTCGGAAATAAAACGTAGTATTCGGGTTACAATGATCACCATTTGTTTTAATAATTTACGTAGATTGATGACTCGGTAGAAATTGTGCTGTTATTAAATTAATACATGTCAGCGTAATTATAATTTTATAATTGGCTATTTTTAACTAATCATTAATTTTGAAAACATCTGGCGATCACTCGGTTCACGAACGTTTGAAGCAGTGCGTTTGGATCCCACTTCATGAATAGTTTTTATTCCAGTCTAACAATTTTTGAAATATCTTTAAAATATCTTAAGACTAAATATTCTAAATATACTGCTTGCTTATCTATTAGCTTAAGTTGTGTCTATGCCTATCAAGTGATTCCTTGATATTGAATGTATCTATAGATATCTTTATCATTTACTATAAGGTGTCCCGTGTCAAAAAACATGTCTCATATAATTCTAGATATTATTGACTTTTTCGTTACTTATATGGATCATCGGAAAGGAAATTTTATTAACATGCACCAATATACATTATAGAAATATAATAAGCCTTATTGCACTTGTATATTACTATTAAACTAAAAGTGATAACGAATACAAAGACAAAAATAAAATAAAAACACATATTGGTGCAGCCAACAAGGACCCTGTCTCAGCATAAAGTCTTATATAACACTCAATTCTCAATTCTTTATTAATTTTCGTTCAACTTCCAACAGCCTCGTAAAATTTATCATGTTGTAAATTGCTCTTAACATTCGATTCTTAACTGTTCATGGAAAGCAACATTAAAAAAGGTATTTTAAAACGCAATTTAAAGTGGAATCTACTAGAAACACACTGGGTATCAGTTAACCAGGCCTGCGACGTAAATCACCATTAGTGCACCCGTTGGACCATGGCTCTAAACAATATATTCTTAATCTGAGCTTCTAGTTTGGGTTTGAAATAGTAGATGATATTCATGAATTTCATTCAGGAAAGATTCCTGGCAACGATAACATGAATCGCTCAGCATTGTTTTGTTTACCTTGTACTGCTTATTACAATTGATTTAGATAAATAATTAAATAGATTTGCCAAGACTCATAAGACAATACTGTTTATAACTTTAATCTAATCATCACAGAATATTTAATGTTATGTGAGTGTTACAGTCCCAGTCTGTAAAGGTCAGAGCTAACTTCATTCTGACAGCCAACTCTAAAATTAAATTTAAGTTTTAGATATCCCACTCGGTCATTATGGTTGTAGGAAAAAGATAACAAGAATTAGATCTGTCAGAAAACCTAAATTTAGACAGTTTGAAAGGCACCATAGACAGAGAATGGTTGCCCAAAATCTGCATGTTAGGACGTTTTTAAGGTCGAAGTCGAATACAATTTTGTTAGAGCCAGCTGTCCTTTTTGTTATAATCCTTAAAAAACAAGACGCAATGCACTTAAATTAAGTTTCTGAGTTGGTGCTTCAGGATCAGAACCAATGACGTTCAAAAATCAAACATTGAAATTGATTTAGCAATAATAAAGATAGATAGATAGACTGCCAAAAAGTATCTTCGCACAAAGGTTCTTACTGCGACACCTGCACATACTCTAACGTATCAGCATTCACACCTGGAGCCAAGAGACAAAGGTCTTAGAATAGCGAGAAGTTGGCACAGTCAATCACCAGTCACCACACCTAGTGAATAGCTGGCCAATGGGGCTGACGATTGACAAAGTTGGGATGATTCAATAACGTACATTTGATCATCGTTTAGGTTCGTACCAACGATATTATTGTTCAGATTTGATGAAAATTCAATATAACATATATATTCTCGCTGGCGAAAAGATTTGAACAATCTAGTTTCGATTTAAGATCACAAATCAACTTTCTCCCTGTGTGTAGTGGGATTAAATTAAATCCGATAAACAGACAATGTAATTGCAGCAAGAGACCGAGAATAGCTCGTCTTGGCATCGTCAGTCAATCAGCAATCAAAACAGCGAGCACAGAAAGAGCGACATCTAGTCGTCTTCCTAGAAAATAACGAAGGTGCAGAAACGATCATGTGTTTAGACTGGCAGCTTCCGTCTGAGCTACATTATGCGGCGTTCTAATGCGAACGATTTCTCAAGTATTAAAAAATAGATAACTAGTCAACATTAGAGATCCTTTGAAAATATGTCAAAACTATTCTTTAAGCGAATTATCAAAGAAATTTATAAGAAAACACATGACTCACGACTTACAGTATCTTACAAAGCTTGAAGGAAGCTGGCTGCAAGGCAACTCTCTGAAAGTAGAATCTCTTCTGAACCCGTTTACTCCAAAGGACTGCTTTTTTAAGTTTAATAGTTTCATTTTAAGTTTAAAGTCGAGTTGTTATGCCTTTTTTATATAGAAAGATCAAGCAAATGATTCCACATCACCGATGATAAACAGAGATGGAGTCCAAATAAAAAGGTGGTTAGTGCGATTGAAACTATGCACTGCACTAGCCATCTTAATCTTGCCGACCTGCGAGCTGCTTCTAAACGCCTCCTTGAAGGACCCAGGATTGTAAGAAAAAGGGAAAACATGTGCTGGTAAAGAATTCCAATACATGATTTTGCGGCAAGAAATGAGTTGCCAAATTTCTTTGTGCGCGTAGGAATGGTGGTCACTGTTTGTCGATGAGATCGTAGGCCAGTACGCGTAGTCCATAGGTGGAAGGGGGAAGGAGGGATAAGGGAGAATAGCTCCTCAGAACACTCGCCATGGTATAGATGCTAGAACAAGCAAGTTATGCAATACAGTGAAATGTCGATGATTATATCAAAGAGTGTAAAAAGCTGGACTTACCAACTTTTTCACTTAATAACTCCAAAAATTCTAAAGACTAGGATCTGTTCTACGCTGTGCCAACGCTCGCGTTTTCTTAACTATTGTTTTTCCGAAATGCCGTTGTTCAGAATGTGCCACCTCACGCGCATACCTGCGAGTGACGCGCGTCGATCGCCTTGTTAATGAGATCCGCGAGGCATGTTGACGCGCTGATCAAAGCTATGCGGATCCTTTGAGTCTATTTGTAAGCTTTCTTAAGTGTGTATGATTCACGGTGGGGGTTGTAAGGATTTGGTTATTCGCTAATTAAATGTGTATATCACTGAAGATAAATTTTCAAAAGACACAGCACACTTGCTGACAAGATGAAGACAGACATTTGTGGGTCGGTTAGTACCCACTTTTAATACTATTAGACATTTACGTATCCTGTATCCTAGTTCAAATTTATAACATGTAATTTGAATTATACAACTTCTATTATCCAGTCTTGTTAATACTTCCCTTGCTCTGCCAAAATTGTAAAAATAACGAAGTTTAAATGACTACTACAGCAACTTATCTGAAATACTGAATCAAATAGATGAATAAAATGCACGGGAATACATGTGTTTTTATTGTCGTATCGGGCGTTCTTTTTAAGCTGTATTATTGTTGTTCATATCAGAATTAATTAAATAATAGCCATTTCCTAATCACAATCGTGTAATTGTAACAATTCTCGCAAAATTAATACAAATCGCACGAGTCACATTAAAACGTCTCAGTTAACGGACACAACAATTAATAAGCGATAATTTATGTGAAAGTGTAGGGTTTGTCTTTGTTTAGAATGGGATCGGGCAATTTGTACCGGGCGGGGCGCGTAAATCAAACAGACTCGCGGAGCGGCTCGCGCGCATCGCACGTGGTAAGCTTGACACAGGGTTGTCAATTAATGATCTGAAACTTCCTCAAAGGAATCCATCATTAAATATGGAGACACTTGGTTTTCAAAATACATTTTAAAGATTATTATTATTCTTAGCCGATTCTAATAAAGTTCAGTTTTCAAACCGTGCGATCCAGATACAGTTAAATTTTAACTATCTTGATATTCCAGTATATCTCAAGCCAACAAATTTAAATAATATTTAATAGTTTAAGCCATAACACCACCGCGCTGTCCCAATGCCACCAACCGTTGGTCCCAATCGACCAACGAACCAACAACTTATCAAGCCTGCCGAAGTACGAAGAAGCATCCAGGACTTGAAATGACGAAAGTGGCTTTGTAATCGAAACCAGAACACTAGAAACTACGCCATCGCCAGTGAACTGCTGCAAAAATTATTAAAAGCAACATTTTTTCCATGTATGTTCCCTACTGTGTCATCCCTATAGGATGCAACCCGAACGGCGCCCGCGCACCTCTAAATTTATAGCGCTCAATCAATGCGGATTTATTGCTGAGGAAGCGACGCTCCTTTTTGTTAGTTGCACTTAAATATAGAACAAATGCCATTTTAATTGGCTCCACACCACCTGAGCACGACTTGTTATTTAATACCGCACGTTATTATACTAGACAAGTATTTGTATTGTTTTTTTTTCTGAGTATTTCTCGAGTCATATTCTAGTTTGATAGCAAATAGCAAATATGGTTCTAGTTTTAATAAGAGCTTTTAGCTTTTTCACTAGGGTTGTAACTGTCATGAAAGATTTACAACCATTCTACCAAGTTAGGTATAGTAGGTAGCTATACCCGTTCTGTTGGGATTGCAAGTTGACCACAGATTAAATACCGATAGATGATAAAGTAGAAATTCGATAATTTACTATGATTATTATGAAAATGAAGCCGTCTCTGCAACATAAGCATAAATGTGCGAAATGCTGTTTCACTAGAAAAAAATCCCAAGTTTCTATCTGGGATATTCACAGCTACAAACATATAACTGACGCAAGTGTTGCCATAAGAACGATTTACATTAACTTATTAACTTTATTAAGGATATCTCTTAATATAAAATAACTGCTACCTAAGTTCCAATGATGTTGAGTAGCCCCTTACTTGTATTAATTTTAATGTCAAATGATTCGCTCAGAATAATTGAAAATTGAATAATCTTGATATTATGATTTGGTAAATTTTATCGTATGTTGTAAATTAGATGATGCCACTTGGGTGTATAATTAGGTAATCGGTAATGATAATAACTTAATAGCGAATGTTTGATGCAATTATAATAATTTAACTTTTATTCAACGTAAACTTATTCCAATAATTAGTAAGGTTAAACTTAATTTTAAAAGGAGTGGTATATAAGGAAACACAATGAATCTGCTTATTTTGAAACGAAATTTCTTCTAGCAGATCCACAAAAGGAAAGTAATATTATATTTTAACATTCTAACTTGCATCATTTATTTATAAATAAATAAATCAAAAATAAAATATAGAAAAATAAACAGCTTATTTTTAATGATGTGGTTAACTCTGTTTATTCGGTAAAAATGGTTGTCCAAAAAATCTCTTTACATCAATTTGACATTTAACTTACCATAAACTTTACATAATATATAACAACAGAACACGTACAACTAACCAAATACAACAACGCTCATAAAATTATCTCAGATTTTCATAAATCTTTTTTTTATCAATGTGATATCTCTCGTTTCTAGTCGTGTCTTGAAAAGCACCCTTTTTTCATTCAGTTTTGGGCATATATCTAGTTTCGCTATGCAATAAACTGTATTTTTAATGTCATAGAGTTCATGATGTACCAAAATATAATCTTTTAAATAAAAGGTCATTGTAGTGAAATTTGGAGTTTTAAGTATAGTTAGTATCAGACAGTATAAATGATATAATAATAATCTATCTAAGGGGTGTTAAAGTGAAGCTTGTCCCTGAATTGCAACGATGAACCGCTTTCCGCTCAGGCTGTCGTAAAATATATGGCCATTTTATACCACTAAGATAGCAATGAAGCATCAGTCCACCTAATGCAAAGCGTTACCGTAGCATATGGACGCTTGCAACACCAGGGGTATTACTCGCGCGGTCGGTAACGCGTAAGTAAATCCCCGCGTTGTACTAGTTCGGAAAAACTACCACAGGAAACTCATTTCACAATTTGAGCATACGCGGGAGAGAGAAAAAGTGAGAAAGTTTCTCACGAAAGTATTGGCCCTTTGATTGTGTTAACCTATAAACTGTATTCATTTAATTTAAAAGTATTATAATTATCTGGAAACTCCCGTTAATATTAGAAATTAATAAGCACCTTTATTGACTCGCGAAACGGGAAATGCTGTATGACGTCACGCCGTGGTATGTTGTATTCGTCGCGGAGCAACTCGGTTCGATGTAGCCCAATTATTAAATAATAGTTTACAAAAATTGTATGGTTTATCCAATGATATTGGATTTGTAATGGATTTTTTCCACATTGAGCAACTAGTTAGTGTAGTGGTTTGACCGCTCTGCTTTTGATTTCTAAAACTAACTAATTATCGTTATGCTCCATGGATGAATCAATCAAATTTTTCATATCGAACGGCTCCGTGCTTCGAGAGGGACGATAACACTCTGGTCACGGTTGATTCGGCGACTGCTTTTACCTGAAAACCAGCAGCGGACTAGCATGGTGTGTTATGGCCCAAACACCGCATAAGTTTATTCCATGTACGAAGGCCTGTTCTCAATAGTTAGACGTATATAGGCAGGCGATGATGATTAATTTTCTATGCCGCGATATACATTACATTTTTATCTGAAATAAATACAAGTATGTATTAAAAACTTATTTTTTAGTTATGTCGACTTATATAATAAGAAACGTTTTTGAAAGGTTATTCGAATACAAAGTTAGTTAATATATATATCATAAAATGTTTCAGTTAGAAACAGTCAGTTCGTCATAAAATTAATATGAATTTTTTGCTATAATGTAACTGTAATTGACATATTTTATAACACAATGTATAAAAATATAAAATCGCGAAAAACCTCAATTTATTGCTATTACAACGTGTCGGTGAAAGATAGTGTGAGAAATTTTAAATTATAACACTGAATTAATTTTTTATGTTATGATTTAATGTATTAAAAGTAAATTATTTTAACCAAAATAACAACAAAACCCGACTGATTATAGTAGTTGAATATTCTTTTCAATATATGACATTCCGGGGAAGAATATTCTCAAAATAGGTTAGTCCGTTTAGGTTACAGTCAGCTCACAATGGAACACACAAACAAACCCACAACAACATAAATAAATGCCTAGACCTGAGAGATATCTTTTTAATTTCAGAAAAGTAGTTTCTTAATGCACAGATTATTTTTCCCAGTTAACGTTTTTAAAGCATATTAATTGATTATAGTTAGTGTGCATCGCGTTGCACGTAGAAGTAGTTCTATACTCATCACCGTTAACATATTTTGTCGTATCACTCAACTAGTTAATAAATAATCAGTACTTTAACAATAATTCTCACTCACACCGTTTCTCATACGGAGAGTTTATGTTATGGATACTAGATACCACAAAAAATATTGGATATTATACATATTTTATATTATAATATAAGATAATAAATATACATAAACCTTATGAACAACGAAGGTTCGTGTTTAATTACTATTTTTTAAATGAATCAAAACCTGAATTAAATTTTAATATTATTATTACGCAAATATCTGCCGTGGCTGAGACTCCTGGAGACCCCTAGCTGAGCAGCCTGTAGCTAAGTGTACTGACCACTCGGCCAGCAGGTCATCCGAATCCTAAATAACTAATAAAATTGTATTTGCGAAATATTTTAATTTCATTCTTGTACAAGGAAACAATAAATTTTTTCTCTTACCCGTTGAGTAAGCCGTAATTGTCATCTTATGAGTTATTTGTGTTCTGCCATAACTGCTAATGTGACATTCTATAAATCAAGAGCCGAATTATTTTCGTACAAACGATTAAGTCGATGAGTAGCAGTCCACTGTCAGTTGGAAGTCGAGATCAATTTTAAATTGTTGAAGTAGAAATAAAATATATTATTTCTTTTATAAATAATTTATCATTTTATTACTTTGTTAAAATAAATAAAGTAACGCTGCAATTAAATGATCTTTAGCTTCAATCATCGAAAAAAGGGTTAAAGTTAATGTATCTCTCTAATTTTTCCTTATATGTTGGAAAGGTCATAAGGCTGATGCATAAAACACTGTAAGTTATTAACATTATAATATAAATCAATCGTTCATACATATACTAAAGTTAAATAAGTGTAGTATAAGCTTTACTACACTGCGCTGTACTGACGTACCTATCTGCAAATCTGGAAGTAAGGGAAGTGTCATATGATGAACATAGATACTTTTAATTTAGTTTTTATTTAACAGAAATCACTGAAATAAACTAGCGAAAACCTTTGATAATTAAATCTAACTTAATAATTTATATATAGCTGGCTTTGACTCCTGTTTCATTCTGGGAATAAATATCCTGAAAATATAAACGAAAATACCAAAATCAAAAATAAATCGAAGATCATTGTCGTTTCCATGCACGTATAGTTTTCATCACTCGTTTTATTTATAATACAGCGTTGACAACAGCTGATGAAAATTATAGCGGCCATTTTGAATGCGTTTTCAGTTTCCCGCCATTACACCAATTAGTTGAGTGAGATGTCCGTTGTTGTGTGCACGTTTTATAGGACTGTTGTTTTTTATTTTATGGTGTAAAAGTGTGGTAAATATTTTATCCTGTACTACAATTGAGTGGACTTTTATTTTAACAAATGCGATGGCTGAATATGAGGTAGATATATAAGATTTTCAAACTTCTTGGCACACACATAATAAATATGTGAAATGTTTTTAGTTCATTCCTAATTAAATCAATTAACATATTTTTGTAAAACTTGAATATATAACTATTAAAAAAATTTAATAGCTAGAATTTTATTATTAAATCTACATAAAAATGTGAAGATTATTTTAAAAAATACATAAGGATCCTTATATATATTCTTGAGACTAGCAAACGCTATGTCCTACATTGATGCGAATAGTTGCCTTTCACAATCGAAGCGACTAATTTAACAATTAAGCTACCGACTTGGAATCAAAGCTAATTAGATTTAAACCCTTAATATTTTTTTCTAAAATGATTTATATGTCATATGCTAACGTACTGATCATAATTAAGCTTAAAAAAACACAAAAAAACTTGCATCTAAATTGTCTTTGGTTACATTTCATAATATTTCTGTAACACAACCCGACCCGACCCGAAGTCCCCGACGGGGAGCTTGTATACAAAGGAAAATATATTGTTCCCAGATTAACCATTTGTGTAAATTATTATCACAGGTTCACAACTGTGCGTTCCTTATTTGCCCTGGGTTCCTTCAAGAAGTGACGTAAAAAACACCTTAAGGGCCGAAAAGTCTACGCGTATGGATTATTTCTTTTCCGGGGTCCCGTTGTTTTGCTTAAAAATATATATTATTATTATTTAAAAGACGATAAATATAAAGATTTTTTTAAAAGACTTTTCGCCGACTAAATATTATATATTAAGTCGGCGAAAAGTCTTTTCGCACATACTTTTAACAAAATATCTTTGAAAACTAATTGTAACGAATAAAAAAATTAGATACATTTTAAAACTGTTATTACAAAAACGGAATGCATTTTGCAACGCAAGCAGCGAAAACAATTTGTGACGTTTATGAACCTAATGCAGTGTCAGTAAGAATAGCACAAAGTTGGTTTAAGCGTTTTCCCCAACCTACAAAACAAACATCCCATAGACAGTTAATCCCGTAGACAGCAATATAACAAAATGTGCTCTGTTACCACCTTTATAGGGTGAAATATGAAATAAATATTGTGTCAAGAAGATACTTTTCTGTTCTTATAGGTATCGTGTCAGTGAGCCAGTGCCCTCGAAGTGGGTTTACTCTCACTCAATCGGTAATCAGCCAAGGCCGGGAGCACGAGCAGACTATCCTACCACCATTACAGCACCCCATCAGAGATGTAAGTTTTTTTAACCATTTTAAGGGTGCTCTGTCTGTCAGTAAAGATCATATTTCTCAGGAACGCGTGGAGGTATTAAATTAAAAGTAATGCCGAATTGGGCCAGCGTGGTAGTGCTATGGACCAAGTCCTCGTGTAATACTCAGATTTTTAATCCCTTAGGAATTTAACATAAAAACACGAAGACATTAAAAATATATTTAAAAAACATCCTGTATATTTGTTTAAGTAGAGGTAGAATAAACATGTATTGTGACAGGGTTCCCTCTGCGGACGAAGCACCTATTCCCCACTGCAAGCTCTTAGTGAGAGTACTTGTAGGGACCACGGAGCGCAGCCGGTACCTCCGCCCCCACAGCCCCCAAGAATGCAGGTAAGTTGATTCAGGTTTTAAATTTGTTCACAGTAAAGGGATTTTACGTGAGAAATATGTATTGGAATTATTACCATACCAGAGATATCAGAAGTAGATTATCAAAATAAGATATTAAAAATTGTTGAGCTTGTTAACCTCACTAGACTTTAAATGGGCTATGCCATTTCTTTTGAAAAGTTTCTCGCAAAAACTATGAAATTCACGTTAGATCTTAATTTGTAGCCTCGCATTTGTATACAATCTCACTGCAAATCCCTTTTTTAAGTTCATTGCTATGCTATGCGAATTATTTTAATTAATTATTAATTCCACTTGCTCTGCGGTCAAAACAGGATGGTAATGTCAGCAAATTGTCAGTAGACATGGAACTAACTTAACCTCAGTGACTTTAGTGGGCGTAGTTTCGAAAAAGTAGCAAAGGTAACATTCAGTGGCAGCGCTGTCTTCCCTATTTGACGTGCAACGTTTAACACTTTAATAGTAAATCCATATTTACTGGAATCTTTACGTTATTGAAAACGGGTATTAAACATTTATTGTAGCGAATATAGCTCCTCACGAAGAAAGCAAGCAAAGGGAACAGAGATGCTAACGTTCTAAGTTTTCATTTTATACATGCTACTCAACCAAAACGCTGAAGGCAGTAAATCTAAGCGTCATCCACAGTTCTCATTACAGGTATCCTCACAGAACGTCACACTCCACTCGGCAGTGGCTCGCTGCACCGCCTCCCTGGAGCTGGCACCCCTCTGGCGCAGCTTCCATGAGCTGGGAACAGAAATGATAGTGACCAAGGCTGGACGACGCATGTTCCCTGCTCTCCAAGCTAGATTAGCTGGTCTCCAGCCTAACGCTGATTACCTGCTGCTGGTCGATTTTGTGCCTCTTGATGATAAGCGGTACAGATATGCCTTCCACAGGTTTGTAACTACTCTATGGTTTGGCCTCCCACTAACTAAAAGAGCCGGTCTTACTGAATATGCTTAAAAATTAATTTACCAATATATTAGATAAATAATATGACTAAAAAAAGAGAAGAGATGATGAGATGATATGTGATAATTATAAAATGTGTTAAAGTTACATTGGTTATGGGTAATCAAAGATAATAAAAATCCTTTTTCTCCCCTTAAGATTTTTGTGCACGCGCGCGCGCACTCGTGTCGCGTGTGTATGTGTGTGTGAAAGAGTAGACGTAGTGTCACACCATAGCTCTTTAGAACGACTGGGGGCAGAGGATATGACATTATTTTGCTTGGTAATGGGGAATTCCGAATGAGCTTTGGTAGTTTTTCCAATTTAAAATTCCACACATAGTTCTGGTACTATTTATTCACGCTGATCTTGGATTAATAACATACTACAACATCGCATACAAAGCCTTACTCATAAAGCGTTCATAATTTATACAACGATTGCAATAATTAAATGTTTAACCAATAAAAATAATGTTTAACCGTTCAAACGAAGAGTCGAACCTATTGGAGTAATGTACTTATTTTTTCAGTAAAATATCATTTATTGCTATTACATAACGACTGTTATTAATTAAACCTATTACTTAAAGTCTGATCAAGAAGTGGTGATTGGCTAAAATTAGATGTTGTCATTATTGGGGCGATGATGTGGTATCGAGTATTTTGTGAACTGTTCATTCATTTTATCGTCATCAATAACTTAGGTATAATAATTAATATCCGACAGTTCGAGCTGGGTGGTAGCGGGTAAGGCGGACCCGGTGTCCCCGCCGCGTATCCACGTGCATCCGGATTCGCCCGCGCCCGGCTCCCACTGGATGCGACAGCTCGTCTCTTTTGACAAGCTCAAGCTAACTAATAATCAGCTCGACGACAATGGACATGTAAGTCTAATAACTTAATGAGAATTCAGAACTTATAACTGTTATTTTCTTCTTCTCGTAAAAAAAGATTGCAATTTAGAAAAGAAGTGATGTTTGTATAGGCAAAGCGTCAAATTAGGAATAAACTTCAATTGAGATGCATCGCTATTACTAAAATGGTGAACTTCCCCACATTTACACCGGTTGGACAACAATTGTATGATAGTGATGTTGATAATGGTGATGATGTTCTCAAAATCTTTTTTGTCACCAGATAATCTTAAACTCTATGCACCGCTACCAGCCGCGGTTGCACGTAGTGTACCTCCCCACTGAGGGTCAGAGCACGCCACCCGGGGTGGTCCCTTTCAGGACTTTTGTGTTCCCCGAGACGGGCTTCACTGCCGTCACCGCTTATCAGAACCATAGGGTGAGTAAGCTTCTATATTAAAAACCACAAGAAGAGACTGAGCTTATTTACCAAATATTCACACTAAGATCTTCGTATCTTTCGTGATTCACTAACATATATGTTAACCACCGTTTATTGCCTAAGTTCTCTCGAAACAATATTTAAAAGCTACCTTTTGGCTCTAGGGCATGCTTACTTTATTATGAACGCCTTTGGATTAAGTGTATTAGTAAGTCACCTTTAAATCCTGCTATAATGTTGCCAATTGATAATTAAACATCAATGGGAAAAGGGCCGTTGATATTTATAATTATGATTATTTTTACAATCGATAGTTCGCTAATTTTCGAAAGGATTATTTGAAGTTACTGGTCTGTAGGTCTAGTAGTATTAAAGTTCAAGAAAAGACTCAGAAATAATAACAAAATTGCCATGTTTCTAAAGCCTTAAATTATTAAGTAAATATTTCGTTATAATACATAATTGCATACAAATAAAGTTGATTATTAAAATTACACAGTGCGGAACAGAATTACTATCGTTATCGCGATGCATGCATTCCTTATTTCTGTGTTCTCTAATTTCATCAACCGTAACGTAATATGTGTTCACGTTGCAGATAACACAGTTGAAGATAGCAAGCAACCCATTTGCCAAAGGATTTAGAGATTGTGATCCTGATGATTGGTAAGTATTGAATTTGACAAATCACTACGTATGTAAGCAACCAACGTTCGACATGACTGGAGCTGAATGCTTCTCCGTGGTTCAATAGCCGTATCAATAGTTGTATTCTAAACTTCTCTAGTCTGTTTTCCCATGCAGGAAGCGCTTTGCCCAGTAGTAGTAGTATAAGCTAGTTATGTTTGTGATTACGGTGCTATTTTGTATTAAAAAATGTCTCAATGTTGAATAAAGTGTTTTAGGGCGAGTAGGATTGAAGAACGAATGTATACACTCTTAATAATGACGTCGAATGATAGAGGTTGATAGAAGACAAAATGTTGTACAGATCACTGATGTGTAGCTCACAGAATATGAATTATGAATTCACAAAATCGGATGCAAGTAACTAGGTAACTTATCTGCAGGAGAAAAAGTTAGTAACGAATATAGTTGTAAACAACTGAATCCTGTCACTAAGTCGTGATTCACTTCCCAAGATTACCGAGTTAAAATGTACATGAATTTGTCGTCTCTGCGACAAATCTAGCAATTTGTTTTAAAGGAAGAACACCTTATTAACCTATGTCATGGGTTACTGCTACATATTTAACCCAAAATTGAGAAGGCATTGAATTAACTGGTGTGTATGGTGCATAGTTATACTGTTATGGCCTTTGTGTAATTAATTACTACTTTAACAATGCAATGGTATAGTTGATCAGCTTCAGCAGCGATATTCGTTCTTTTCAGTAATTATTCTTAATAGTTTCCTTTCTCTTAGAACTTATAAAAAAAACCATTTTGGTTACAAAATTGATTCCAAATGGCAACACAGACAATTAAATTTTATTCTTCCAACATATTAACAAACACCTTGAAATAATTTAGTGGTAACTTAGGAACCATAAATTTTAAACTTTAAAAGCGGCCATGTTTTTTTCATTTTGGCGGGAGCGGGAAACGAGGCGTGTCCGCCATAACTGTCGCATAACTCTTTACTCTATGCCCAAGTCGTAAAAGTAAATTGTCGCCGGCTGTTGAAATGTCCGTCCGTCCGTGTCGCGTAAACTTTGTAAATGTTACATCTCATTGATGTTCCACTATGATTCATTATCTGCGTTGTGACAAGGGAGATAGTTTTGAAAACGTTGTCGCGTTTATTTCGCAATAACTTTGTAATAACTTTTTATGTTTTGATTTATTAAAATTATATTGGTAAGTATTTTTATACAGCCGTTCTTTCATTTACAACACTGCATCACTAAGGACTTTTGTCGCTTGTTGTATCAGATCTCGATCCGATATATCGATATAAAAGATTAGGCTCTGTGCAGCTGTTCTGGTATTACAGATGGTGTTACTAGCCCGACTTTATTCTATTTATTTAGCGTATATATTTGAATATATATGAATATATGTCCACACTAAAAACTTTGTACACACATTTTAGAATATATTAACCTACAACAACGTTTTCCCTCCAAGCCAGTCCAAGCTTCACATGCACTGCACTCGTGAAACATAAACAAACTGCTAAATAATTGTTTACACAGCCCTGTTACTGCCGTTTCGGCCGCAGCATTGGCTACTGTCTTAAGAATAAATCTTCAGCTGTCAACGGATTTTCTCTTACAAGCAAATACACTGATTTATACAACTTTATTGACCACCCAGGCAGCCAATGAGAGCGTCTGGAGTGAATTTTATAATATGGTTTGTAGGTTTTTATCGAATGAGAATATTGTTGCATTAGGTATTATAGTTAATATTATTATATAGGTCGTTTATAATTGTTGTCGTGCGCATATTTTAAGATCTACTTAGTTAGTACTCTAGTAACTGACCTCTTTGTTTGAGCGGGGTGTATGGATGTGAGGACGATTTAAAATATATTAAAAGAAACCATTGTTTCTTTGATAAAATCGTCGGTGGCAACCATTTATCTCAATATTATAAAGAGGTATGTTTGTATGTAGGAGGTAATCGTCTTATTGAAATTCGCTCACAATTATTTATAAAGGACTGGATAAAAGCTATCTAAACTCGTGAGCGTAACCTCGTGTATATTTTTTATTAGTGGCTGGAAAAATAAGATTCTTTGGAATTTTGAATTTACTGAATCTTAGGAAACCAGAAGTCTCGCTACATAAATGAGAAAGAATCAACAACTAAATATTATTTGCAATTATTAACCAAATAGTAGGAAGGCACATGCTTTCCAATGCGAATCATTTTAAAAATAAAAGAATAATTTAACACTGAAGAACCACTCTCGCCACCTAATTCCCCAGGAATAGAAACACTGAATCGTGTAAACTAATGATCGTTTCAGTTTCATATTTATGACTAAACACAAGCTTATCTAAGTCTACGAAAATAAACATTTCAGCCATTTATTACTCCGATCGCGAGGACAGTGAAAAAACATCTCGCCATATGCACAAACATTGAGCAGGACAAAAAACTGTGCGGGAGGGAGAGAAAAAAATGGAATTATAAACTTTTAGCCTATTCCTTTCCATGAGTTCCTGGTATGATCGATTTATAACATCTCCTCATATGGAGGTCATTTGTCCCGAGCTGTCAAAATAGGAATTAACACGACGACCGTAACACGACTCCGCCTACTGGGCGGGCGTTTATTTTATTACGCGATTATCTGTGATTTTGATATGGGATTGATAAGATTATCAAACCTTTTAATTTTTTTACTTTTTTGAATAAACGCCCAAAACATTTGCAAGTGAAGTATTGATTAATTTATCGATTTATATAGTTGAGTTTCAAATCAATTTAATAAAGCAACTTTGAAAATATTAACCAGTGGATATATTATGTAGACTAGCTAATTAAATTATACAGAGGGGCTGATTTTTAAAGCGGTTTCAGAAAGAAAGTTGTACATATATAAATTATAATTATGGTAAATAAACGTAGTATCATATGATGGCCGCTTGGTCAGTACCCCAGTCTAATTAACCAGAGGTCTTGGGTTCCCATCCCGATAGGGGCAGATAATATGATGAGTACGAATATTTGTTCATGAGGTATAGATGTTTGTATTAACGTATATTTTTTTAAAAATTTTCGTACTGTTATCAGTCCTCCAGAACAAAGTCAACAGCGTGGACCAAGTAGAAGGCGGGAAGCGGCAGTCGAGACGTGCCCGCAGCTGAGCCAGCCGTACGCGGCCGAGCCCAGCGGCTGCGGCCCGCTGTACGCCGCGCACACGCCTGTTAGGTTAGTCCCCGACTGCACGCGTAATACGAGGAACTATTTGGTGTTTATAGCCAGTATACAATTGTATTCTCCAACTTATGACTAGTAAATCTAATTTTATAGTAGATCCATTCTTCGTTTATACTAGTAAATCCATTTTTCGTTTATTTGAAGTGTGGATTAAAACTATCGGTTTTATTGTAATTTGTATATAAATTATTTCAAACAATCAGTCATTGCGGCTATTTTATATAATATTGATAAAACAGCTATTAATATGCTAAGAGAGAAAGATATATATATATATATATATATATATATATATTTAATATCCATATTTCTTCGTTATCTAGAATCCATAACACAAGATCTTAATTATGCTTAATTCGGTTTGGATAATTGGTGTGAGTGTGAGAAATATTATTGTTATAAATTAAATTTATATTCTGATAAAAATCAGCCAGTATGTATAATGTTATTTGTGCAACAACTTCCAGATACCAGCCGCACGCCGGCCACAACAGCGCGTACAGCGCGTACTACGCGCACAGGTAGTGCTCGCAGGCGTGATATTATGAGCAAAGACAACTGGGAGAACTCTATAGTGTATACACGTCAAAAGCTTATTAAAATTTCTAAAAAAAAAATTCTGACACTGCAATGCCTAACTCTATGGACCATAGAGTTATGAATGTTTAGAAATTCATAAATTGTTATTACAGATATTAAATCCTCAGTAATGTTTCTATACAAAGTATTTGCCAAATAATAGAAAATAGGATAGGAATCTTAACGACCATTAACTAAAATAATATTAAGTTAAAATAAAAATCTTTCGACAACCAATGACATATAACAATAGAAGATATACTTTTGATATGCATAAGTCGACAGATTGAAGTAATGAACAATGTGCCTTTAAATAAAACAAATTCTAAAATTATTATTGTATAAATATTATGAGACTGATTTATTTTTCCAACGATGAGTCGGCTTTCTGTAAATTTATGCAAAGTAAACAACCAAATTGAACAGTTTTAAATAACGTAAATTATATATTTTATTGGTTATTGTCAATTAAATTGTGGCAGGGAGGAGAAAATTAAATTTTGGATAATTGTGATATCACGAACGATGTAGAATAGTTTTTAAATATAATAAAAATATATAAATTTACGTCTAAGTAATAATTTCAGTTAATAGTAATAATTTTAGTTGGAACACCTCGAATCAATGTTATTTTGTTTTTTTTTTCCTATGGCAACTTGTCGAAGTTATTCAGTACTTTAAAAGTTGTCATTCGTAACTGTTATTTCGTTTAGAAATAGGCATTGCGAATTTCAACTATTTTTAAATTTCATTGGTTACTGAGAAGATACAGCGCCTCCATACGGTAGAAAATACAAAATTTTTCTATAATATTGTAAGGAAAAGTTCCAATCTTTCTCTACAATATGTTATCTAATGCTATTTTTAAGGTTTAACGTTTTATATATAATCAAATTAAAATTTTTTTGCAATTAGTTCGGGAGGGAGAAACTCCCTCTACATCCCGCTGTCCCTGAAATAAATTTTAAATAATAAATTTTATTCGTTGTATAACGTATATCTTACAAACAAGCTTATCAACTTATAAATGTTAACCAGCCAAGCCCGTAAATAGATCTATGTCCACACACAATTATTTTTTCACGTATCGATCGCGGCTTAGTAAATATTTTTTTTGTATAAAATTGCTATACGACAAATAAGTAAAAGGAAAAATGTTTGCTACAAAATTAACAAAGGATATTGGAATAAAATTTATAATTAATTAAACTTGTAAATATTTTAATAAGTGCTAATGTAAATAAGCAAAGTGTGGCAAAAAGTTTAAAAATTATATCGATTTTTTTGATAGATTGCATTTAGTAATAAGTATATTAGATATTTTATGAATTATAATTACTTTCGGAATCTTCGCCTTATAATTGCTTTGTTATGGGTTCCCTATATTTTTCTTATGTTAATAATCATGAAAGTATAATGTTCTATGTCTAAGTAGTTTTTTAATTTATGCTAAGAAGCTAAACAAGTTTTAGTATCGATAACACCTTCGGTAGAATAATTTAAGCATTTCGTCCCTTATCAGCCTACAGCGGCATCACACACAAAAACCTCTTGTATCATAAAACTATTTTATTTTTAAATTATTCATATATTGGATATCAATATGTCATAATTATTATATTTTTTTTTTAATATAACAAGCAGTCAAGTTATACGTTTTACTTGTCGATAGTGTTGAGTAAGATATACAGAGGCATTTGTCCTGGACAAACGGCACAATGTGAGAGTGTCTCAAAATTATAAATGTACAATTTCATATTTCATGTCACGATACGGTTATCGTTTGCTCCCTGAGTAACTCGTAGAGTGATAGAGACAGTCAAATCAAGCCAGGCACTACATTTCATTTAGTCACTTTAGTCTTCACATCAAATGTCATCTTTGTACTAGAACTTCAAAGGTATTGCCAGTACTTCAAACTTCAGTAGGTACGCCTCGCCTCCCTCGAAATGGGACATTGTATTGGCTTAGCGCAAAATGAGGCTACTTTTACAGAGTAACTATTTGACAAGATAAGAAAGAATAAATAAGATAGCGGCAAGTACAGTGTTGCCACCATCTTAATTTTTATAGTTTCTTTTTATTTATGAGGTAGGGTAACTAGTTGAAACCTTTTTGTATTAAGTTATAATTTATTAATTAACAAAATTTAATATTACTTTGGAGGAACAGGATGAACATCCTATATTGTACTATAATTTGTAACTGTAATGCAAAATACATAGCGAAATTTAACTTTACACATATTCTTATGTTAATGGTGCGGTCGGTTTTTGAATTAGATAACTGAAAATTTTATTTTAAATTATTGTGTAAATAAACCTTTTTATTAGAACTAATGTCAAGGGCGGGCAGCGATGACAACGGCAAATAGACTTAAATTAATAGATCTAGTATGTAGTAAATATCTGATATTAAATAAAACGAAATACTTACTACATTAAATAGAGCACAATAAGTATACTTAGGGAATAATTTTAACTGGCAATTAACAATTAAAAAATAATTAATTTTTTTTTTAATAAACTATAAGACAGCTGTCATTTACTTTCCACGTTCAGAGAAAGAGATACACTACATTAAATTGAGATTTAGTGAATATAATCTTAAATAAGGCCCTGTAACTTATTATTATAAAACTCTAGAGACTTTGTGCCTTAATTTGTGTGATATCTTAGACAAACCAAAGTCAAACTTATGTCATAGATTAAGTTATTAATTACATACTTACTCATAAGTTACCAAATGTAATATTTTACTTAAAATAAAATATACCAGATTAGAGGAAACCAGTCAGTCAAAATCAAACTGTAACCAAAGGTAAATGTTTTAAAATCAAATACAATGTAGTAAAATATGTTTTGTATATTTATTCAAATATTAAAACTCGATTAATAAATATTCAGTGTTTTATTTCTGAATGTAGTCATTATTTTTCATAAATTAAATTAATCGAAGATTACGGGCTTATACTTAAAGTGATATACAAAGTATTTTAATGTGACGTTATTACAGACTTTTGTCATTTAATTGTTTTAAAATGGACTCACCCACCGATGTTGGAATGACAATAAAACAAGTGACACATAAGCTATCATAGCATTGGTTCTTTTATTGTATTTTTAAACTGTATTTTGTTATGAAAATATATCATTATTACAATTTGTCCACCCTGTCGTCATCCCTATACTCGGACACACTGAGCATATAAACTACGCTTTCTCGTACATGTAGATTTATTCTTATATACATAAATTTATTTTGACAAAAATTAATTATTAATTCAGACTAAAACAGTCATGCAAAGTGATTAAAAACGAAGCAACATATATTTTTCTGATATAATATTGACACACAAATAATAATCGTTGAATTTTATTTAATTTGATTGTATTTATTTCAAATGGTTTTACTTCACGTTGTTTTAGTTTGTTTATAAACGATAATCACGATATAATTTTAATATCGCATCGTGCAACTGTAAAACAATATCATATCTTACACACTGTTTTCGCCGCATCAGCAACTCCCATTAATAAAATCTATTCTAACCTTCGAAGACGAACGAAATAAAGAGATATGAAACACGAATCACTTAATTTTCATTGGCTTTAGGATTCTAATTTGAAACATTAGTAAGTTAAACAAAAGCCGAATTTTTTGCCAAGCGTCAAACGGGGAACGAAAAAAGTGTAATTTTAGTCTGAAATTTTTAAAATCTTTTATGTTAGGCATTCAACTCAATATTTACATAATTAAAAACAATCAGTATCAAATCCACAGCAACACAAAAATGTATAGATAAAGATGGCGTGATCATAGACTGCTTATTTTGTTTACAAACTCACTTAATTTAAAAGTATTTTGAATATAAGAAAAGAGTGCTTTTAGATAAACTGTGGCTGATACTTACAAAGGTTAATGAGTATTCATAGTCCTTTCTTATTTTCGTGCGGTAATAAAAATTAAGTGCGTTTGTTGTAATTAATTTTGTATCATTGTAGTTTGAAATTTGATTATCATAATACATCATTATCAATATATATTTTTTAAATAAAATAAGATTTTTCTCACGTCAATTATGATGATTAAATAATGTTCTTCATTAGCATATTTTTAATTTTTTTTAATATTGTAAATATTTTGAATAGAATCACGTTTAATTTATACTTTTTTCCCAAACCAGTACACCAAAAGTACATAGAAAAGTATTAAGTAGTACTCAAAAATAGAATATTTACACAAACATCTGCATAATGCAACATTGTCATTGTCTAAATTTTTGTGTGCTCATGACACTTCAAATATATTATATCAAAAAGAAATAGTACTGCATTTGCTCCGGCAGTTCTACGATTGGGGCCTTTTTAAAGTGAGATTTTTCTGAAACTGTATAACTCATCACGTGATTCACTGTTGCTGTACCAGGCTCATCTCCTCGGTTCACAAGCACTTTAGATGAGACTGTCTCCTCAAGCTCTTCTCCCACCAACTCCGGCTCAGATTCTAGAGTTTCTTCAAAAGGCATCACCATATCTTCAAATGGAATAAAAGTTGCGATCGGCTCAGGATTGTGGTGTGAGAATTCTGCATGTGGGAACAAAAGTTGCTCAAAAAAGTCAGGCATGTAGCTGAATGAAATGTGCTCATGAATAGGGCAAGTTGGAGGAGGTACAATGGGCGCAACAGGGGGAAGGAATGGGGGCGGGGGAATCTGAGATTCACAGGGGACGTGGAAGTTGTATTTGATTGTCTGAGGTTCGATTGGAATGTGATGTTCAGGGCGCTGTGAAGTTTCACGGGGAATGTTTTCGTAGGGTAAAATATCAGGAAAATATTCATTAGAAGATGGGGTATTTAGCATATCAATTTGAGGTTCAGAATTGTCAACATGATAGTTATAATAAGTATTATTTTCTGATTTCTCAATCAGTTCATTGTTAATAGGAATGAATTCAATTTCAGTAGTTATATTCTCCGTGTTAAATGTCTTATTTAAAATGGAAGACAGTTCTTCAATCTGTCTGCTAGATGCAATAGCAAGTTCGGTAAATATATCAGAATCGGGTGTAAAGTCTAGTCCGGATTCTACCGCCATTTCTTGAGCGGACATTATTTTTTCAATGGCAGTATTTTGGAATTCATTATTTGATTTAATGTGCTTAAGCAATTTTAGAATAAGCGAGTCGTCTATTGGTTTGTCGGTTGACCTTTTTTCTCTCAGACTGTTATCAACATCTTCTTCAATATCTCTGAATGCGTATGACAGAAAATGTGCCATTTCATTGTGTATAGCCAGAGATATAATCTTTGCCATTTCTTTGATTTCTTCTAACTCTTCTTCGGTAGGTTTTCCTGGTAGATTTCCAGTTTTATCCTTCGAAGCCAATGCAATATCACTTGGGTCTATTTCGGTTGCTATGTTTGCTTTGACTTCTTCATTATGGGTTTTGTCTTTCAATTCAATATCAATGGGCAGGTCATCTTTATCTACATCTGGATTGGCGTATATGATGGTGGCCTGTGAAAAAAAAAATTAATAAGGTTTACCTATTGTGGCAAAAACTTCTAATAGGTTACCACTAGTTAGGATTCATGTTTTTCAATTATCCGCATTCTTAGAACTTCTAAGATTAACCTAAATACTATTCACATGACAACAGAAATTTCACATGCCATTTTTACCCATACACCCTGTTAACAATATGATTGTAAATAATGAAGACTTCTATTTTGTCTTGATAAGTTATTCATAATTAATGAATATAATGAATACCGTAACTGGTTAAATTGCCTGTTAAAAATCTGTATTGTAAAAAGGTGACATCATTTAGGTCGTTGCACTAACATAATTATTTACTTGAATTAATAATCATTATATACAATACGAATGGCCAAAACTGCATTTTATTAATTTAATAACCATCTTTTTACTAGACCGTCCCTAAAGAGTGTTTGTGTTAACAACACTGATGGAATAAGTATTGAAATATAGAGATGAAAACAGAATTTTATTGTAACCAATAAGCAAAATTATTTTATTATTATTTTTTCTTTTGTCTTAGTTAAGGCCTATTAAAAATTAATATTGGAACTTAAAACAGTCGCCAAATAACGTACAATTTGCAAGCAGGATATCATTTCACAGAGCATACTTGAAGTAATGCACACTTATTTAAAACTACCTATTCCTGCTACTTAGTACGGGCGTTAGATTAGGTCTTTAGCAATAATTATGCCAAAACAGGAAATTTATTCCACGATGAATTGGCAACATTCAGCTTTCTTTTGTGGCCTATAGACAATTAAGAATTGAACCTAAATCTTTTAACTCCATTATTATTACCACACATGCCGGCAGCTTGTGTGCATAAAACACCTCCATATCGAGTTTGGAGTTAAACGATTCTATGAAAAAAATCTCAACAGTGCCAATTAGGATTTTAATATCAATCAATATTTAACACTAAATTTACCAGACCAGTCATTTAGACTGGTCGTGCAATTTCAATTCAAAATTCTTATTATATTACACATTTTTTTTTTCAGAAATGATGTTATGACTTTTGTATCTATAATTAGAGAGTACGTTTTATAAACTCAATGTTATGTTATATACATTAGTAACAAATATAATTTTTGTTGTTGACATATATTCAAATCGCTGGTATATCTAGTGTTAACGACATTATCAATTGAGTAGAAATACTCCAACACCATAGACGACGCAAAAAGTTTTATCTGTCTGTCTTGATAGCGTAATAACTTTTGAACGACTTAACCGATTTTAATAAAACAAAGACTAAATGTTTATATTTTCATTATATATTTTCAAACCATTAAACAGAAAACAGAAATTCAGAAGTTTTTGTATGAAGCTCTTTTAAACACACAGACAAACAACAGGCCCACAAACATTCTAAAAATGACAGAAATGTGTTTTGTACAATATTTTTGCAAATATTGTACCCGCCGTACTTTCATTTTTATTATAAGTATAAGTACGTGAAAGTGTAACTTTGCTTAAAGACAAGACAAGAAGACATTTAAGAGAAGATTTTGTTTAAAATATGGTATTTACCTGCAAAATGAAGGCGAAGAGGAATACGCAACGCGCCATTGTAGACAAAAGCTCGGACAACCACTGTTGCCATTTGATTTTTTATGTATTTTATAAGCAGCGTTATCACCTCATTAGGACATAAGGTTTCTGTTTCATTAAATAGTTTCATGTAATAAGGTGATATTGTTTGTCTTGCGCAATATAGTATTCGTGTGTATTGGGCAAAATAATGGCTTATCGATACTTTGTGTTACAGCACTAACAAAGAAACACACCTGTAATTTCAACTGATAAATTGAATTCACTTCAATTAAGAATTAATTTATTAATTATATTAATTTACGAGTATATGCCCCGAGTGTAATTTTATTTCATATGTTAGTAAAAATGAAAGTGCTTTATTTAAAAACTAGCCACACACCCCAGTTTTCCTCGGTCTGTAATAAAATACAGCTATACATTTAACCTTTCTTATAAATTACTTTATCTTTTACAAAAACCGCAACATAAACCGCGCAACAACTACTTTTATTAAAATAAAAAATTTAATTTATTAATTTTAAACTACTGTTATTTATTTATCAATTTATGTAGACACAAAGACAATTAAGAGGACACAACAGAATATCAGAGAATTGTACAAAGGTACGCTTATTTATATAAAAATCTCTTCCAGCAGCCCTATATATGGGAAAGTGACATCGAAAGGTAGAGGCGGATACCAATTCTATTATTAGTGTTCACGCCCATCTTTAGTTACATTATTTATTAACAAAATTTATATTACCCGCTTTAATTTTTATAAAGTTTTTACAAACTTAACGCTGCATTCTACATTAGTCTACGAATTGACGGCGACTCGACCGGATGCGTACTCGCTGATTCTGGTATACCGCTGTTCTGGAACCTTCTTTATTTGGGAAGGCTTCTAACCGCTATCTTTAAGGTTTATTCGCTTAATAAACCTACCGCTCGGACTGTGAACTTATGGTGTTGTACTGTCTTAGTGTTTTATATATTGTGTGTGAACGTATTATCCGCTGTCTCGGCTGAATATAAGTCGAGGCTGGTCCTTCATTATCTCGCTCCATTTTCGAGGGCTGTTGAAGACGAGGAAGAGGTCTGCAGTAGTACCCTACTAGTGGTACCGGGTTCATGCTGCTGCTGAAGGTGAGTTGCTGTTTTGTATTCGTGGTAGTAGAATGCAGCGATTCCCATAAGATATCTATCTCTTCTCCAACAGATACTTTATATAATATATTCCGACCTATGGTGATACCCAATTAGATGCTGAGTAAAAACTACAAACCTTATTACTAGGTTTAGCGCTCACATCATTCTTTTGGTCCTTCGAGCCGGATAAGTAGAACCTTAATTAAAAAATATATATATACATTTTTATGTAATACAATATAGTACTTCACAGATACATATTATATAAGCATTTCTTGCTTATTTCCTGAATTCTATTCTAAAATTTACCCATTTTACTTTGTCTATTATATTGATCAATACTGATTTACATATTCCATTTCATTTCGGCGCTATTATCACTAGAAAACATTAAAATTACTTACTAAATATTTTTACTTAACTAAAATTATAAGGTAGATCGCAAATTATAATTACGCCTTCGAGTGTTCTTGCTTCTATCGACGCGTTGTGCTGTGTTGCAGACAGTATACAAATCCGACATTTTGACTTTGTCTAATATTTAATTTCTAATAATAATTTAAAATGCCGCCTGGAAGTGCAAGTGCTTTAAAGGGATTAGACAAGTTGGAAATGGATTTAAAAAAATACAATGCAAAACGTAATCATTTATTTTCGCGCTTACAAAATATTTACAGCGATGCTAAGCACGTATTTTCCGATGAATCGTATACTGAAACATTTCTTACTAGTTGTGAATCTTTAGAAGATTTACGCTCCGAATTTAGTTCAATTACTGAGCAAATTATTGATATTGAACTTCAGTTAAAACCTGACTCAGAACCTAATTATCAATGTGTTAATGCATTCGATGAACTTTATTACTTTTGTAAACGCACATTAACTAAGTTGTCTATGTCGACAACAACAATCAAGTCAAATACTTTGAATACGAATAATCCTTGTTATAAAAAACCAGCTATAAAATTGCCGAAACTTGAATTAATAGGATTTTCTGGCGACCCTATTAAATGGCCTATGTTTTACGAATCATTTAAAAATACGATTCATGATAACTCTGATTTAACTGACCACGAACGCATGCAATATTTAATCGGTAAGTTGTCAGGCCGGGCACTTTCTGTTTGTGCGGGAATCACACCGAACGCTTCTAACTACAACACAATATGGCGGACGTTAGTCGATAAATATGAAGACAAGCGCTGTCTCGCTTCGGCATACTTAGATGAAATGCTTACTTTTAAATGTTTTAATTCCGCTAACACAAAAAATTTTGAATTATTTTTGGAAAAATTTTGTGGAGCTGTGTCCAGTCTTAAATCTCTTAATTTGAACAATTTATCGGATTTTATTTTGTTTTATATTGCATTTAAAAAACTCGATACAGAAACCGCTCGTCAGTTTGAAATGTGTAAACGTGACTCATCCTTTCCTTCGTACGATGACCTAGTTTCTTTTATTCGTGAGCAGTGTAAAGTACTAGATCGCACTACGTTTTTTAATGTCACCACTACTAAACAAAATACGTATCAAACGCGTAATAATAAACCTACTCATTCTTTAGTAGCCGCTATGAATACTGCCATCAATAACAATTATAGCTGTTGTGCTTTTTGCAAACAGAATTCTCACAATAAGTTATTTTTTTGTACGTCATTTAAAAATCTATCAATCGAAGACCGCTACAATTATATAAGGTCTAACAATGGTTGTACCAACTGCTTAAGCTTATCTCATTTCATTTCAACTTGTAATTCAATAAGTCGCTGTCGAAATTGCTCATCAAAACATCACACTTTGTTATGTCGTAAGCGATCCCCGCTCGGCACGACGCCGCCACAGCCTGCGCGCGCTGGTAGTATGAGTCATGCTAGCAGCTCCCGGGAACACACGCGCATCTCCTCCGCCATTCCTTGTTTGTCTGACGGTGTGCACCAAGAACCCGTTACCGAGAAAAATAGTATAAACTCGCAAAATATTTCGTTATGTAATATGACGCCGCCGCTGCGTAAAAACAACACTACTTGCTTACTCGGTACAGTTAAGGCGTTAATCGCTGATTCGCGCGGAAATTTAAATTGTATTCGTGCAATTATAGATCCTGGTTCGCAATCTAACTTCATAACTACAAAATGCTGTAAAAAATTTAATATTTCATTTCAAAATTTACCGCGCGCTGTTGTCAAGGGAATTGGATCGTCTCCAAATCCGATTAGGGGGGCAACTAATATAGTTTTATTTTCTCGTTTTGATAATAAATCAATATCTTTAGATGTGTGTGTTATTGACCGCATAACAGATGATTTACCCACGGTTAATATCGATAAAACTTTATTTTCTTATTTACAAAATATTCGTCTCGCTGATGATGAGTTTCATTCTCCCAGTGAGATCGATATTCTAATAGGTGCATCGTTTTTTGCGGATATTTTACTACAAGGTCGTGTGACTGGCCCACTTGGTATGCCTACCGCTTTTGATACAATTTTTGGTTACATGATTCTAGGTAACACATACACCGCACATACCGCTCATAATAATTCTATTTCTTTAACCGCTATGGTGCAAACCGATTCACATTTAGATAAAACTTTACAAAATTTTTGGCAGATCGAGGAGGTATTTTCAAGCCAGTCGATTTTGAGTCCTGCTGAAAAGGAATGTGAAAACATTTTCATTAATAATACTACACGTGATAGCACTGGCCGTTATTCTGTCGCATTACCTTTCTCAGAAGACCCCTCCACGTTGGGCGATTCATACTGTATAGCAAAAAAACGATTTCTTACACTAGAACGTAAACTTAACGCATGTAACGAATTGCGTCAAGAATACAATAATATAATTCGCGAATATATCGATAAAAATTATATTTCTCGTATTATTAATACTGATGATCATTCAGGCTACTTCATACCGCATCACGCTGTAATACGATACGACAGAGCTACTACAAAGGTGCGCATAGTAATGGACGCTAGCGCCAAAACTGATTCTAATATCTCATTGAATGACATTTTACATACGGGAACTAACTTACAAAATAATTTACTGTCAATTTTAATTAATTTTAGTTTATATAAAATAGCGTTTACGTCAGACATAAAGCAAATGTATTTACGGATCTTAGTTCATCCGAAATTTTGCAAATATTTGAAATTCTTATACCGATTTGATTCTACCGAACCGCTTGCTACTTACTGTTTTACGCGCGTTTGTTTTGGTTTAAGCAGTAGCCCTTTCTTAGCGATGCGCGTAGTGAGACAACTATGCGAAGATGAACGCGCCTCTTGCCCGCTTGCCGCTCAGGTTGCTACTAACAATTGTTATATGGATGACATCTGTTACTCCATGCCAACCATCCGGGACTCCTTACATCTTAGAGATGAGTTGATAGGGATGTTCACAGCGGGGGGCTTTGACCTAGTAAAATGGTCTAGCAATTCACCTGAATTGCTTGATACATTGCCGTCCTCTCACCGGTACTCAGTTGACGTCCCATTTCAGGACTCTGACGACTTGAAGGTACTAGGTGTTAGGTGGTCTCCAGTTACTGACGAGTTCAGATTCTCTGTTTCGCTTACTCATCGTCCGTGGACCAAACGGAACATTCTTTCTGTTATTGCTCGACAGTTCGACGTACTGGGTCTTATAGCACCGGTTATTTTATTTGCAAAACTTATTTTACAACAGCTTTTTGTATTGAAAATTGATTGGGATGAACAACCACCTACTGAGATATTAAAAACATGGACAAAATACATTACGGATCTACCTTGCTTAGAACAATTACGCATACCCCGTCACCTTGAAGTTTATGAAAATTCAAATATTTCTCTAATCGCTTTTGCTGACGCAAGCGAACGAGCTTATGGTTGTGCCTTATATCTTCGTGCTGTCTTTGGTCCAACTGAAATTCCTACTGTGAGACTTGTATGTGCCAAATCTAAAGTGGCTCCACTGCTTATTCAGTCTGTCGCAAGGCTTGAGCTTTGTGCAATCCTGTTGATGTCAAAGCTAGTTCGACACGTCATAAATATCATACAATCACGACATAAAATTGATGAAATATACTGTTTGTCAGATTCAATGGTCGCTCTCCATTGGGTGCACGGTTCACCTCACAAATTCAAAACCTTTGTTGCTACCCGTGTCACAAAAATCTTAGACTCGCTTCCCGCTCATTATTTTTATCATGTACCAGGAGAGCACAATATTAGCGATTGCTTGTCTCGAGGGTTGTCACCTGCTCAGATACTTAACTATACTCCCTGGTTTTCAGGGCCCTCTTGGTTGACTAGTGATTGTTTGAACTGGCCAATCACCGCTATACAACATGATTATATTCCCGCTGACTTACCTGAAATTAAAGTTGCTTTGAATGTAATTTCAGATAATACTATTCACCCACTTCTTACATTATCGCATCGAGTTTCATCTTGGCTTTTGCTACTTCGCTCTACTGTTTATGTTCTTTATTTTATTAAAAAACTTATACGCTCTAACAATGCAATTTCAGCTACTGAATTACGAAGTGCTGAAGTTGAAATATTAAAGGCTGTTCAATCCACTTATTTCTCGAGTGAAATAAATTCGCTACAAACAAATAAACATTGTGCTCCCGTTATTAACCACCTCGCTCCTTTTATCGATAAAGATGGTCTGATAAGGGTTGGTGGCCGACTGCGCCACGCAGACTTGTCTTTCGAACAACGTCACCCTGTGCTGCTTCCTCGTAAAGACAAGGTAGTCGAGCTCATTGTTAACCATTACCACCGTTCTAACTGCCACACTGGTTCTGTGACTCTCATGTCCATACTGCGACAGAGATATTGGATTCTGTCATGTAGAAGAATTGTAAGAAGTTGTATTCATAAGTGCAACTTTTGTTTTAAACTAAACCCCAAGCCTACTTATCCTATGATGGCTGACTTGCCCGCTTGCAGAGTAAATGAAACTAAAGCATTTACTCACACCGCTGTAGACTACTGTGGTCCTATAAATATAATTCCTTACAGAAAGCGTGGAGTTCGCTCCATTAAAAGTTACTTGTGCGTTTTTGCATGCTTAGTTACCCGAGCTGTCCACGTAGAAGTTGCATCTGACTTATCTACCAATGCTTTCTTATCCGCATTTAAACGTTTTTTATCTCGCCGCGGTGCGGTATCTTGTATGTATTCTGATAGAGGAACAAACTTTATAGGTGCTAAAAATAGTCTTTCCGAAATGTACAAATTTATAAATTCTGAAAACTTCCAGTCGTCTTTCGCGAATGAACTAGTGAACAATCGAATTGAGTGGAAACTTAATCCTCCGCGTAGTCCACACTTTGGTGGTCATTATGAAATTTACATCAAAGCGTTTAAAACACATCTTTATAGAGTGATAGGTACACAATTACTGACATATGAGGAGCTAGTGACAGTGCTCACACAAATTGAATGTGTGATAAATTCTAGACCAATTACATTGCTAAGTGATGATCCATCGGAACCTAGCGCGTTAACACCTGCACATTTTTTGATGTCGAGCCCTCTGAAGCAATTGCCTACTTATGATATATCGTTAGATTCGAACAATTTACGTAATCGATACTCTTTACTAGATCAAATGTTAAAATCTTTTGCGAAACGATGGAAGCAGGAATATTTACACTTATTGCAATCCAGAATAAAATGGAATACAGCTTCTAATCCGATCTGTATCGGTTCTGTTGTAATTATTGTTACTGACAATATTTCACCGCTTCATTGGCCTCTTGGTGTCGTAGTCGCTACCTATCCAGGTAAGGATGGCATCATAAGAGTTGCTTCTGTGAAGACTTCAACGGGCGTTTATAAACGACCAGTTGTGCGTCTTTGTACTTTACCATCACAATAGTTTATGTATCCTTTTATTGTCCTTTATCCGCTATTTATCTTTATTCATATTTCTTTAAAACCGAAGGTTTTAAGGCTGGGGGCAATGTTCACGCCCATCTTTAGTTACATTATTTATTAACAAAATTTATATTACCCGCTTTAATTTTTATAAAGTTTTTACAAACTTAACGCTGCATTCTACATTAGTCTACGAATTGACGGCGACTCGACCGGATGCGTACTCGCTGATTCTGGTATACCGCTGTTCTGGAACCTTCTTTATTTGGGAAGGCTTCTAACCGCTATCTTTAAGGTTTATTCGCTTAATAAACCTACCGCTCGGACTGTGAACTTATGGTGTTGTACTGTCTTAGTGTTTTATATATTGTGTGTGAACGTATTATCCGCTGTCTCGGCTGAATATAAGTCGAGGCTGGTCCTTCATTATCTCGCTCCATTTTCGAGGGCTGTTGAAGACGAGGAAGAGGTCTGCAGTAGTACCCTACTAGTGGTACCGGGTTCATGCTGCTGCTGAAGGTGAGTTGCTGTTTTGTATTCGTGGTAGTAGAATGCAGCGATTCCCATAAGATATCTATCTCTTCTCCAACAGATACTTTATATAATATATTCCGACCTATGGTGATACCCAATTAGATGCTGAGTAAAAACTACAAACCTTATTACTAGGTTTAGCGCTCACAATTAGTATTGGGCGCATACCAATACTAATATAATTGAAGACATAAAAATTAATATATACCCTAACTTATATATAATTAATTATTATAATTAATTTGATTTTAATATTTATGTAAAAAAAATCATTTCATATTATTCCCTATAGATATAATTGAGAGCTACAAATGGGTTTCCGTAAGGAGACCCGACCGAAAAAAGATTCATTTCTCCTCATATTATACAAAATATTACAGCTAGAGTAAACTATGAACATTTAAATGCGATTTACATCAAGATCTTTTAACAAATATGTTTTCAATAAATTTGGTGAAAAAGATTTTGTTTTTTCATATTGAACCCACCACCCGTAGGGAGATTTATGATGTCACATTATGATGTCACACAAAGATGGCAGATTGCAATGTAAACAAAACACAAATGATATATGATCACATGTAGGTCAAGTTGTTTCTTTGAACAGAACACGTAATAATATAATTTCATTAATTTACGTCCGCTTATGGTATTTCTTTTCAATTTAGTATTAGCTTAATGATGCTATGACCAAGAAATTTTGAGTCTACTTTTATGAGAAATTATAATAGCTCGGGGAAAAAATCTCTTCGTATTTTATATGAAAATTCATTACATCATTTGTTCGTAGACTTTCTGCAGAGTAATATGCGGAAGAGAGATGATCCCATTGCTGTAGAAATTTTGGAACTTCAGATCAAAAAATTCAAGAAGTAGTTTTGGCAGTCCTCTCTTGATGTTAACCTGACTAAAGAATTCTAGAGACCGAAACAGGCGTAAATCTGAAGGTGCAAGGTCAGGGCTATATGACGGTTGCGTTAACACCTCTCAGCCAAAATCTCTTAATTTTTGCTAAATGGCTAAAGATGTATCTGGTCTAGCATTATCGTGAAGAAAGACCACACCCTTTCTATTAATCAATTCCGGCCAATTCCACTCAACTTCTTGCTTTAATCTCATAAGTTGTTGGCAGTATAGATCAGAATCGATGGTTCTGCCCGGCGGTTAAAGCTCATAACGAACAATGTCCTTCCAATACCACCATAGACACAACATCACATTTTTGCCATAGTCTGTGAAGCCTGACCGACGTTTGAGCTTCACGCGTTCTTGTCATACGTGATCCACTATTCAAAAACGATTCGGTTTCATTACGTTTCAATAAAGAATAGCAAATGAGTACACGGTTCATTAGGTTTCTTTCAGTGAGCTCGTATGGCACCCAAATATCTAGCTTTTTTGTGTACCCAGTTTTTTCTAATGGATTAATACTGTTTCTTTACTGCTAATATGTCGATCTTGCTCCACTTTTCAAAAATAGCGTCCATTTTATCCGTAACAGGGCGACCAGTTCGAGGTGTATCTTTGACATCAAAATTCCTGGATTGAAAACGCTTAAACCAACTTTGTGCTATTCTTACTGACACTGCATTAGGTCCATAAACGTCACAATTTTTTTTGCGGCTTATTGCATTTTTCTTTTTTGTAATAAAATTTGAAAATGTATCCAATTTCTTCGTTTGATTCGTTCATTTTGAATGAAAGAATAACAAATGAAATATAGTGAATATAGTGTGATAATTAACAAAATTATTTGAATTGGATTCTTTACTGGAAATGTCACCTTTTTAATGTCATGAATACTAGCCAGATACAAATAGTACAGCCAAAGATATTTTATTAACAGTAACCTAAAAATGGTTTGTAACGCCAATGTTAGGAAACTTTTTGAGAAGGACCAACCTGTAGCTGCAAGGACATACATGCTCTCAACAGTAGCGTGCCGATCTGCCGACACAAGAAACGGACGCTTACTATTTACAGCAGCGCTAGAAAGAGACATATGACGTGCGAGTGCGACAGGAAATCACAGCGTCAGCGCGCACGCCCTCTTGCGACTAAACTAGTGTCTCGCTAAGACTTACAATAGTTGCAACACCTTATATTTATATATATATAACGAGATGATCAATAAACAATATTCATATTCAATTCAATTCAATTCCATTCCATTCCAATTATCATTCAACTACATCGGAGTTTTATCCAAACCATCCAGCCTCTAAAAACCCATCCGCCAATAGCTTACTTAGCTACAGGAGTGTGTTATTATAGATGATAGTTGCAGACAAGTGGTACATAATGTATGTGGTTTTAGTTTTCTAATTATGTATATTTTACGTAAAGTTACGTTTAGTAAGTTATTATATATAAGTATTTGTATTTAATATTATTTTCATGTATGTACTCTTCATCGGTCGCCATCTTCTCTCAAATATTTTTTTTTAATCCTGTCGATCCTAAGATTTGGCTTTGTAAATTCCCAAAAAGTACTTGTCCCCAATACTTTTATATAGTCTATTATATTTTAATCGATTACATTATAAGATTTTACCATTATATCTACGATTTTCACATGTCAAAAAAGGAACTGCCATGCACTTAAATATGCAATTGTTAAGGAAGTTCCGCCTCGTAGCTGTGTATTTCAAAGTTGTAATATTTTTGGTACTTCCCACATATTTGTACCACGTGTAGTTAAGTTATCTAGGGAGGTCTTGTCACCATAACAATGTGTGAACCAGAGAAAGAATACCAGAAACGACTGCATACAGAAAGGAGACGTAAATTTATAGTATAGTTTGATAGAGAGCAATCAATGGCTTCACAAAAAGTTGTGGCAGGGGACGAAACCTGGGTGTATCTTCTGCTTTCAAATTTCGAGCCTTCGATCCGTTCTGTACGAATTTCTAATATTCAGTTGTTCCAGCGACAGCAAAAAAATATCTATAATAACAGTAAATGCTCCCTAAGTTAATTCCTGGTCACATTTATCAGAATCCATCAACTTTCAATAAATAAACTACTTTATCTGATATCCAAAATTGAATTGGTCACATTCTTGATTGAGGCCATTGGCTGGGGGAATGGTCAGCATCCCAAGCTACACTCTACTCGGCCAGGGGTCCGGGTTCGAGTCCCGCCCGGACAAATGTTTTGCAATGCATTTGAAACAATTTGGTACAAACTCTAAAGTTATTTTGTTGTTTACCTACATAACCGCATAAATTGTACCAATGCTTTATTTAAATACACTTTATTCTGTACGGAAAGGGTAGATTTTAGCAAGGCATTTTTTCACCTGGATGCTCTGGCAATTGTACACATCCAACATTGAAATTAGACCGACTTTTTATAATAGGGTAATTTTGGGGGTATTTATTTAGGGTAATTGAAACGATTAAAAAAATAATAACTACATTCTGTTTCAATAAATTATATTAAGCAAATTATAATCTTAAATCGTAATTAATCCTACAAATAATGCATAAGTAATTAAATAAGCAATAAAATAAAATACTTTGTTCGTGATTTTATTTTGTATAAAGAAAAAGAAATTGTTGTTCAAAAAAATATTAATTTGCAATAAGGACAACACACACGAGAACATAAAAACTGGGAGTTTCTGATATCAAAATTCGATACACACTTTTATTACGTAACTTCTTTTGTTAAATTTTAGACTGTCTCGTGTTTGTTTAGACAAATACAGATATTAAGCTGTTTAAGTCCATTCCTTTAGACAGCCCGTCACTTAAATAGATATGTTTATATACAATTATAGAATGGTATAGTACTTTTTATAATCGTTGTGCGCCGCTTTTTTCTACTAACTCCAAGCCTTTTATATGAATTATAATATAAATAAATATATATTTATAAGCAGTGCATTTTCAATAAAAGACCCGTTGCGTTTATTCTTGATATTACGACATAAAGAGACAAATCAGATTATTTTTTAACGTCTTCTACGATTTATTAACTAAATCGTAGAAGAGATGAACAACAGCGTCGTGTGTACAGTCCTTTATACGACTAATCGTCCCAATCACACTCGCATTTCGAGAATTTGTCACATTTGTGGCATTTATCTGACTTGTCGTGACAAGTCGGTATCTTCTTCGGTTCAAGAGTGCATGGCACGGGTGGTGGAACGGCATAAGCTAACATCGGAACAGCTGGTGGTAGTGCACAAGGCAGGGGCGGAAGAGGACGGTGATGGTGGTGACATTTACTTGAATGTGAGAAGTGGTGGTGAGGTTTTGAATCTGGGTCAACTATTGATATCACTAAAGGAGAATGCTGAGGGGGATACGGTATCGGAACAGGTGCTGGAATGAAATGTGGAGGATGTGGCACAGCTACCGGAGGTAACGGATGAACTGGGAATGCTATAGGTGCTGGGTGATGGAATGGCACGGACATCAGATGATGGTGGTGAGAAGGTGGAGCTATAACTACTGGTTGTGGACGGTGATGGCAAGGTGTTGGCTTATGACAAATTGGGTGAGTTGGAAAGATCGGCGGCGGTAAAGGAGTCCGGCAGGGTATCGGTAATGGTGGTGGTAGCACTGGAGGATGCGCAGGGGCTTCGGCTGGCAACAACACGATGGTAGATCCAGCTGGAGGATCCAGTTTATCACATTTCTTCTCTGTAATCAAACATCAATCAATTAAATAATGAAACATATTGTTCACTCGCAAAACCCCTCGTGTAGTTTTTAGAAGAAAGCCTAGATGGGCGATCGCTTTTTGTTTTTCTTCTTTGACGACTACTATTTTTTATTTTATAATTGATTGTAATTTCCATCTTTTTAAATATTATATTTGATACTTATCCCTGGTAAAATTGTTCGCACGAACAAATGCTAATGCTAATACGACATTTTTTTATTCTCTTAGTTATAAATCAAATAAAAAATTAAAAAATATGCCTGTTTTGATTACGCGCTCTCTGAATCTTAATTTGTGTACATTGCATCTCGTTCAATCAGTATTGTTACAAAAAGGATAGCTGGTTAATCACGTAACATTATGAAAGGAGTATTCAATTTTCGACCATTAAAGCTCCCCTATAAATGTGTTCTAAAATTGTCTATGGTTCCTTTAAAACTGCTATAATTTAGAATATTTGACTGTTCTAATTCCTGCTATCCTTTTCCTGTAACATGTAAAAGAGCGGGATATACTGAACTGTAATGTTAGAGTATGCCATCAGAGTAAGGATCATTGTCAAACTTAATAAAACATATATTTACCTAATAACTTCTCTTTCAGTGGTTTTTTAAATAATCTGTAATGAAATAAATGGTTTATTAATTAATTAATAGGACATAGGATTACTAAACTAAATTTTTAGACATGAATCGTGTTATGAGGTACGTCTACTTACGCAGATAATAATTTATTGCATTTCCAACCATCCTGAAAATAATTTTTTTTAACCATTATTGTACATATAATACACAATAGTAAATTAAACAAGAAAGACATACACAAAAGTGGGGTTATCTCTATCAACAGATCTCTTCCAGCCAACCAACAATTAATGTCGAGAGGACTTTTGCGGGGTGACTAATTGAGTGTACGAAAATTAAGTTTTACATAATTTTATTTAAATTAATATGCAAATTAATAAATCTCCCTAAATGATAAAATCACTTTTAATGCTTTCGTAATATGAGCTACTGTCAAAGAAACATAACATTGTTTGGTTACTATACAAAATTATTAAGAATTAGCTAGGAATTATGGTGTGTTAAGAAGATAAAGTAAAATAACTTGTGGTGGACCATGAACGATTCACTTCTTTCCTTCACTTATTGAATAAATATAAATAAATTGAACATCAAAATTGAAATGTATTTTTTTAATGTTATAGCCTGTTTTTGGTTGAAAGTATTAGGAATGTATTTGTACCAATCACAACTTTCGTTTTCGGTGTTTTGTTTGAAACAATTACATATAATAACTGACTTATAATTCAAATTCTTACCGACTTATCGCAAGCTTCAGCAAAAGTTAATAAAAAAATCCCGAGGCAGGGCAACAACGCCTTATTGACTCTCATCGGGAAACGGAAGTAGTTAACCACAGACAACAAAAACAGGTAATGACAAAAAAGTTATCAAACCACTATATAAAGAATCTCTTCACTTGTCGATGTTATAATTAGACGTGATATCTCTATGCGTTTTTATCTGTTGCACCATTGATTAGTACGTGTTGATAATAAAATGGTAAATACCTTTAACGATGACTATTTAATGTTGAAATATTGATTGATGGGAAAGATTTTCGAACCATTTCCAAATAGGTTTTAATAATTATTTATTAAATATTTTATTGTACAGTCACCCTTAAAAGTATATTAACAATTTAGCATCTGCCACAGGCAGTATTAAGTATCCATTATCAGGTGTACACGTAGTAAATACTCTAATCTGTGACCATGTGTGTACTCTAGTCTGTGACTATGTACGCAGTATCCGGTGATTTGAACCTATTTTTACGAGGAGCCATCTGTTTACGGAGCTACACACCACTGGCTTAAAAACGAGCTTGTGTGGGCTTCACCCTGTGCCTGATAGTGGCCTACGAATACCCGCAAAAGTCTGTGGTAATTCCATTTTACAGAAGTGACCTGGTTTCTGCAGAAGCGATTACTAAAGGATCATGTCACACTAAACTCATTAACTCCATTACCCTTCGTCTGGGTGACCTGAATTCTAATAATAACATACATACACATCACATAAAAGAAACAATTTTTTGTACAAGAACATACTATGAAAAAATCTACCAGTGATATCTTATAAGCGAGTTTACAGAGAAAACCTGACAGAAGGGAGCTCCTACCAGCTACTGTGTACGTAGTATAGTCATAGAGTTACAGTCAAAGACGTGAAATATGTGAAAGTTTGTTCCCCTCTAATCCAAGGGAAATTTTCGGACCTATCCATGGACCAATAATAGGAACTGGAACCCAAATAAATTTGTGAAGTTTCTTATCTGTTCTTCTGAGCTCAAGACTGCCTGTACATTTACACAGATAGCGTAGTAGATTCAATTCATTATTTCGACTAACTTTGAGGCCTGGTAAGACAATTTACTATGCTCTACCCATTATCAAAAACCCTATGTGTCAACTCTCAACAATAAAACATCCGACCTCCAAAATCAAATCTTTGCCAAAGTTTCTTTCTGTTTTAATTTGTTTCAACGAAGCGCTTTATCATTGTAAGACCCTAAAATGTTTTCAAATAAGTCACTTGTATAAATACCACCCGATTCAATAATCTACCCGTATATTAGCTTACTGGAAGTTTATTGTCTAGCATTCTTTATTAATAAAACATATAAACAATAAATAATAGTAGAGATTACATGATAGACCTTCTTCATATTACCGATTCATTGTAGCACAGCAAGAGCGTGGAATTACTTAACGATACACGCCTTCTTCACATAACATGGTGGAAGTGACATAGGGCAGTATGTAGTATAAAATCTATGAGCTCATCCTACGGCTTTCCATCAAGCGGTGTCGAGTCAATTCCTGTACTTTAAACAAGTGATTTACTTTGTATATGTAAACTTATTTACCGTTTCCATGGTTTTATTTGTTCCTCATCAAATATATCTTTTCATATTATATAACTCGATCATTACAATACTTAATTATCGTTAAAATTTTTATCAATATTCCATTGAAAACTGTATCAAATAATGATAACACTAAATGAATTACCATTGTGCTACGTAACGTGATCAATCTGGTTTCATTCAACAATAATATACGCACACAGATGTTATTTAAACCTTAAGATTTTTATAACAACTTTTAGTCAAAATATTAAAGGGAACATGGTGTATCGTTTGGTTGCAGGTTTTTTTCTGATGGTGAGTAATTTTGATTTTTATTCATTGTACATCCCAGACAATAGAGAAAATATTCATTCTGTCAGTTGAGGGACGCCTGATACTGGACATGAGTTTCCCCCCAAAATCTCCAAGCTGATTGGCTCAGCGCTACTCATATTCTGTGGCGAACCACCTTGTTCTCTCTATGGGACTTACGCTGCTACGACTGAACGCCCTTCCACCCCGACAGCCGGCAGTCCTCCTTATGTGTCCTGCCCACTGCCACTTAAGACTTTGGCGCTGGGTCGAATAGTTTAGTCAGTATTTTTAAGGGACGGATAAAGATAATTGTAGGGAGGACAGATCAGCGCCGAAGGGGAAAGAGCCATATGCAAGTGCCCTCGCGCTCTCCCGTGATTCGGTCCGTATGCCACAAAGTAGGCAGTACCATGGGTTGGTGGAGGGAAGTCAGTACTTTTTACATCATGCAGGTAAGCAGTTGCCATTCGTTTTAATGTTACTTTATTATTTCTACGATCATTAAATATATTACAAGAAAAATCGTACATATTACAAGTAGGTTAATAAAATGCTTAATCGTAAATCTAACTTTGTGTAGCACACGTCATGCGTGCATGACGTTTCACTAGGAAACACAGTGCCCTCATAAGGAAATGTTTTGTTGCTGCTCCTCCTCAAATAGAAATAGCTATTTCTAAAAACAAATTGGATTATACCAAAGCAACATTATCTTATCTTATTTTGGTAAAGGGCGAGGATTCACTCCCGGACTCAATGCGATGTGTATGTACTAGTGTCTGCTGTACTGGTATCCCTCCAAGATGTACTTACTAAGTACGCTTGAAGTCAGGAGCTTTATCGGGTAGCCCGCACCAAAGAGAGAGAAAAAAGATCTTTTCATAGCAAGAGCACCAAAGTTACACAAGATGTGTTCCATTTTTTCAATGTGCTCCCCACAAGCCCTAAACAGAAGCGATTCAACTAACTTAATTTTAAAGCAAGCTATTTGTGCTATAGTGACCAGTAATAGTGCCTCTCAAGCCAAGTAGCCTGCTACGTTATAAGTTTCAAATCGCCTTCTAAGGACCTAAATGGATAAATGTTCATCCCATTCTTTTCATTGCTTCCTCTCCGCATACATTCCGACATGGGGTTCAGGTCCAATAATATTAACCTATTATAATATTTTATAAGAACAACAGCTCTTTCAATTTATTTTCCTTTTGGAGTTTCACATTTAACCTATATACAATACTTACACATTAAACACAGGACAGTCTTTCCAGGAAAGGACAGTTGTAGAAGAATTCTGTTTGGATGTCATGCATGATATTGGATGCTGTAGTTATTGTAATAAACTGTATCTTTCCCCATCGAGCGGTACCGGTTGCCCAATGGCCCCCAAGAAATTTAAAACAAATCTGCGTTTATTATTTTAGTTTATTTTATGTTTTTCTAAATTAATTCTTCTGTAAAAACATACTTCAACTCTTAATGAGTATTATCTTACAAAATTAATAATGTACCTTTTCTCAATTTCAGCTCAACACACCCCAGATTAATTGTGGCCTTCTTACTGGAGATCTAAGAGTGCACAGAAGACCCATTACAATCAGCAATCGACTCTCTCCTGTCTTCATCAACGTGAACTCTGGTTTTACAAAACCTCCCTTGCCATCTGTATCTCTCCCTAAACCTGCTAAACCACCCCCTTTTTTATCTGATCCCCTTTCTCTTTCTTCTACAATCCCTCCTTATTTACCTCCGTTTTCTAGACCCATTTTTCCACCTCCGTCTAGATTACCTCATATAGTACACTTGCCAGTTCCAATATTACCTATGCTACCTCCATTTCTGCCTAGAGTATCGCTATTACCTTTATCACCTCCATATATACCGCCTTTGATTCCAATTCTGCCTCGACCATTTCTACCAAATCCAGTATCTTCGTCTCTCTTGCGAAGTCACTTAAATCCTATCAAAATACCAACTTTAGGAAAAAGGACTCCCTTCGAAAAGTTATTGTGGAAATTAAAGACTTCTAGGGTTAAGTTTCCTTGGCTAAGGAAGAGGAATATTTTTGATGGTCTACTCATATGATGTAAGCTAAACGTAAGGCATTTTGAATTAAGAAAACATTGAAGCATATGTAGATCACTGGCATTTCAGTACTTAAGGATTTATGTTATGATAGGTGGATTATAATTTATTTTTTCTTAGTTTTTATAGTATTAGTTGGTTATACAAATAAAACTACTGAAAGATGATAAAATATGTTCTATTGTATGTATAAAATATTTAGTATAAATATTAGACATTATTATATGGAAAATTTGAGAAATTATTAAAAGGAAAATACTATTGAAATGTAACTTTCAATAATAAGGCTTTTAAAATACTTATCTAAATTAAATTATATAGCACAAGTTTTATTATATTACTTTTAAAAGGAACTGTAGAAAAGGTGACTTAGTTTTACTTATAAATAAACTTCTTCTTAAGCTAAATTAGTCTACATACTTAACCAATTATTTTTTAATTTCACTATTGATATTCGTTCATTTTGTAATTGGAGCCACTTCTCAAACAGTAGGTTTTAATAAAAAAAAAAATTTTTTCTAAATTTTAGTGTTGAGTTAGGACATATAAGATGCGGTAATTTTGTCCCGGGCAAATATTTGTCGGCAAAATGTAAGAGCGGCTCAAAATTATAAAATGTACAACTTCACATTTCATGTTGCGTTACTCACTCGAGTAACGTCGTGAGTAAGTCTTTCTATCACCCTATAGGTATAGGGTGATAGAAAGAGAAAGTCTGATCGAGCGAGGGACTATACTTTTTTGTCACATTACTTTATTACTTGTCACATCAAATGTCATATTTGTACTATTACTTCATATTTATTACCGACCTTCAGTAGGTACTAAAGAGTAAAGTGTATAATGATATATGGTATAATACTAAATGGATTGTTTTGCTAAAGCACCGTTTTACAACTTGCAACTTGCGAGGCGATTAATATCAATTATGTTTAAATTCAACAACTCGTAAGCTAAATCATCTGTAGATAGATAAAAAAAAACTGAGAATAACCGCCTTTAAAACTAAGGAAGTTTGATACCCCAAGTGTTAAAAAAACTTGATTGCAATTCTGACTAGCTTTTCCAGTCCTAAGGCCCAGGCTTACGAAGTAGGAGTGGCAATGGTTCGATCGGCCTCTGAAGTAGTATAACACATTTGTATCAAGTCATTAATAGTTTACGTGATATGGTACCGAGAGACAGCCGTCTGGTCGAGAGGTCGGAACCTCTGTCTACTTAGCCAGAGGTCCCGGGTTCGAATCCAGTAGAGGGCAGATATTTATATGAGTACGAATATTTGTTCAAGAGTCCTAGAAGTTTGTATGTTTATTTAATATACTTCTGATATTTATAGGCATATTATTATCTATATTTCTCCATTATCTAGTATCCGTAACAGAAGCTCTTAATGGTGCTTAATGTGGGCTAGATAATAGGGGTGAGTGTGAGAAATATTATTATAATACATTTACATCTGAGGTCGACACGACCTGCAGACCGGCCTTCCACCAAAACTGCTAATTATTCTGCTGAAACCCTCCTAGTGAATCCTCTAATAAGACGCACCACTATATCTTTGATTTTTCCCATAAAGTTGACTAGCGGATAAGCAGACGATCGCTCGCCTGCTCGGCAGGAGAAACACGTGTTTTCTGTGCGCTGGCGCAGAAGAGATTTACTTAGAAGACTTCCCTGGAAAAAAGCATATGCATTAGATAACTTAGGTTAAAAATAAGAATTTATATTTATGTACGATGCAAGGTAAATGTATTTTCCGAAGTACGGAGGGGCTCTCACAAAAATTTACAATCTCATATTGGTAACACTTTCATTTATACCCATTTCATCTTTTATCTTTCAAAGATTTTGCTGGTAGAAAATACATATCTAGTTAAGTTCGCAATTGTATATAATCAAAACCTATGAATTCTGCTATTAAATTAGAAATTGGATAGTTGGCAAAATTTACTCTGAAATTATACAAAATGAATAACGCAACGCCATTAAGGAATTTCACTCCAAAAACAAAGTTGAAAAGACAATAAAGTTTCATGCCGTCCGTCACAATTTACTAAAAACTGCTCTATTTTAATTTTGACTACACAGTAAATAAATATTACAATAACAAACCTCCACGGTAGCAGCAATTGCAAGGAGTATCAACCATAACAGTGGCCTTCTTAAATTCATTCTCAAAAAAGGCCCTCGCACATAGATAAAGTACTAGGCTTCCAGCAAAACACGTGTTCACTAACCACTTCATCTTACAAACGCTTTTACACTATTGATTACAAAACTAATATTTGTATCAATCGCGTCATTGCTGTTTCTTAATCGAGGCAGAAGAATTGTTACACGTTTTTTTCGATAAGACACAGTTATGTTTATATTTTCTGTTGCCATTAATATAATTAGGTACACGTTTAATCGATAAGGCAGTCACCGTTTAATATCGACAACTAATTGCGTAAGAGCCTTGAGATGATTCATTCAATCGTCTCTTGCTGAGTGGACATAACATTTGCCGAGATTTCGCTACGTGCTCATTTGCAAAGTGGATTTGACTCAGTAAGATGTGATTTCGTTTGAAATGTGTCGATACGTGGCCGTTGTTTCGTTGATGGTTAGTAATTTTTAAATAACTTTTAATGTGAAATTTCCACAGTGGAAGCTTCAAAAGTGAATGGTGTAAATCTGAAGTGTTTTTTTTTGCAAAAATGTTATAACTCAATTCATATAAGTTAGTTACAATATTCTTTACACTGATATAAAAATAAAATTTGCATTTGTATAGCTGTTATCTTCTGTAATGAGGGTAAAAAGATTCTTCTTGTTGTGTAATCTCTGAATTCACGTAAAAGGTGTAAAAATGGTCCTCACTTCAATCTTTATTTCAGGAAAGACTAAAATTGATAACGTTACCCAACCTAAGCTTAACCAATTCTATTATAAAACACAAGAATTCCAGTGAGGTGTTGGGCTTGGTAATAAATATATCTAAAAATTCATTTGTTGTTGCTATTTATTTAAAACTTATGTGTACGCAATATATATAAGTATTGACAGAAATAATGAAAACCAAAATCACAAAAGGTCTGTGTGTTTTTCAGGTAGTAATCCAATTCATGGAAGCCGCACCTCCTGTTCATGTTACCATCGATTGCCCATCAGAAGAAAATGTAAGTATATCAAAACTAACATCATAATTAAAATCAGCAACCTTAAATAATATGTCAAAGTTCGTTGTTCGAAACAATTTTCATATATCGTAATTTGTTTGTCTCCTACATTTCAGATTGTTTTTTTTTTATTTTATCCGAATATGAACACTAGTATGCCTACGTTTATATAAAATGAGGTAGACCGAATTATTTTTTTGATCAATAGAAAATTATACAACCGCCACTTTAAGTTCCAAATTTGAAAATTCGATCTTAAGTAATTAAGACCTCTTTTTTGTATGAATAGGTCGCTCAAAGGTACGATTGGTATTCTATTTTCAAAATTGTGCAGCTACCCAAGCATTTAAGGGTCTAAGTGCATATTTTTCAATACTAAGATAACTTTGAACTAAGATATATCTTTGACAAGTTGACAGCTTTTCTATTTTATATATGAGAAAACGTCAAAATTATTCGGTGGATAATTTTATCGGACATATGTATATAATATTTTTACTACGTACTACAATGATTTTAGTGTAAGGAAAAATTTACAAAAAAACTAAGATGAATTTAAACTAATAGTTACTGGTTGCAAAAATATGTCTTATCTAGATATTTATGAAGTACTCATATTCCAATATTGATGGTATTTTTTGTTCGTTTTCAGGATAATCCAGATTTTCTGTCAAGTTTCAGAGCCAAATCAAGCTCAAAATCTTCCACCAGACCAGATCAGAAACTAGATGTCAGTTCCGTTTGCGATCTGATCAACACCGCCATTCCCAAGGCGGTTAAAGACGGTCACTTTATCTTGTTAAAAGACCGGAGTGCTGACCAAGATGCCCTGGGAGACACCTTCGCACCTATATCTGTTCCACCACCAAAAGGCTTCATACCGAAATTGCCGAAATTAACACCATCAAAGCTAAATATACCAAAACTCAAAATACCACCACTGATTACACATAAAAGACAGTTGCTAGCCCCAAAAGTGGGTTCCCCAAAGCCTTTCATAACGTTCAGAGTGAATGAAGAAGAGGAATCTAGCGCTGAGAAACTGGAGAATTTCAAGAAAGTCGTTCAGAAACTGTTGCACGTTGTGAAAGTGGTGGGAAAAGTAGATCAGTACATATCGGAAAGAACTAGGATCGTTGTAGAGAAATTATCGAAGACCTTGGCTGAATGATTGATAGATACTACGAATTAGTAAATTAAATGTTTTTTACTTTTTTTACAAGATTTTTTAATTGACTATCTATATTATCCAAAGGTACACTACAGATTTGGTCATATTTTGATTTGATACCTAAACTACCTAGTAATACACGCCTTTATTAAATTGTCTGATCACAGATTAGATTCACATTGCTTCACGTTAAAACGAAATACGAAGTCACATCCCATCTCACTATGATGCACCACAATAAAAAGTGACAGATATAAAGATTCCGTCATTCGATTAGCAATGAATAAATGGGTTGTTATGTAATTATGTAATATGCATGGTAATGGCAATAGCAATTAATACTAGTATTGAACATAAATTGAAAAAAGACAGATATACCGTGACGTAATTTAACGTTATTAAAATGGCGGCTATTTAGCATGTTTGCCTATCAGCAGAAAACCCAAGAAGACGAAGCATTTTTGCTTTATTAAAATAAACGCATCATAAAACATGCAGATTGAAATAAATTAAAAGTGTATGGATCGTCTAAATGTCTTACTTGACGTGCCTAAAACTCTTTCTATATTTTCTTATTGAATTGGAGATTCGCATTGATTTGAAATGGGCATAACTTAAATTTAATTTAAGTCTGTGCACAACGGAATAGGATTCCATAATAATTAAATTAAATAGGGTATTTGTTAGGGATGAACTGCTTCCAGGAGCAATAGAAAGTACTCCTACTCCAAATGATAGCTTCCAGTTAGATTAGATGTGCCTGCTTTTGTACTCGCCGTTATTTTGTTTTTCAGTACAGTTTATTATTTGTACTAATAATATGTCCTCGACTGCCCTTATAGAAAAATTGTAGAAAAAATAATTGTTTCACGAATAACCAAGTGATTTGTCGGAATACTGACAAAAAAATAGTAAAATCAATTCAACCACGATATCTGAAGAATAACATAATATTTAATATATTCAATTGAGAACCGTAATTTGTAAATATTTAAAAGGAAACAGTTATAATACTGCAACTATTATTTATATTTTAGTGTTCAATACTTTACAATAACACGCTTCCTATAATTCATAAACGCACGCCTCAGCCTCTCCAATTCATAGAAAATAAAAATGAAATAGAGTTTATTTGTACACTCACCGGTCTCGTTTCGAATGAAATATGAAAGTAAATTGAAAATTAAATATAAAATTACCAAAATAAAAACAATTGCACATTCCGTTGACCTGACCATGGCTCTATTGTATGGTAATAAAAATCGAATATTTTATCAACTGGTCTCCTACGTAATACGATACGATATGAAATCTTTTATGACAGATTATAGCACTGATGTGCTTAATAATTACTCCTAATACATTACTATCATAATTAATTCGTTACTGGCCAAGCAGAATTTTTAACGAAATTTTAACATGCCTAACTAAAGGCCTCTATACTTTGAGAGCATGTCTTCATTTCGTTATTAATTAAACTTTTACTGATTCCTTCCAACCTATTTTGAACAGCATTAAATTATTAAAATATATGAAATTATAACTGAATCAAAGTGTAATGAACTGAATAGTTAAGTCGTAAGAGAAATATAACTGTGACTCTTCATATTAATAAACTTTAATAAATAATTCGATTTGTGTTGAACATAAATTATGTTAATCAATTAATTGCATACAAATTATTGTATAAAAAGTTACATAAAAAGTGCACAGGAAAACAGCACGAGTGCATTTCTGTACGCGAGGACCGTGCAGAAAGTACCACGTAAGTATTTTATTTTTTCAAAATAAATCGTAAAGAGAATCAGCGTCGCCAAACTAATTTGATATATCAATATCATTTATTATTAATATTATTGAATATAAACATAATATTTAAGTATCGGTTAATTTCTTAGAATTTTTTATAGTTACGTTACTAACGTTACATTAAATTGGATGAGTTCTAGTTTCATAAAACTTAATTATGTATCAAGTGTGAAAACTTCATAATTGTTTTTACATTGTATGAATGTGCATGTATAATTTTCACTTGTGTTCTAGGTATAGCAATGGCACCTCTACCCCAAGAACACGCTGGAGCAGAAACTCTCGCCAACACTCCAGTCCCTGGAGATGACGACATAGTAATCTCCGGAATATCTGGTTTGCTGCCTGGATGTACTAGTTACGACGAGTTTGTAGAGAAGATCTATCAAAAAGTATGTTGGGTCCATCACACACACACACACGGTCACATATACATTGACCCCGCTGAATCCAGACGGAGATTTCTTGAAGGTGATGATAAACCCATCAATAATGCCATCAAAAAAATCTCCATTGCTTAGCGGGAAATTTATGGGATTTGACATATCCGATCGAAAGTTAGTGTGTAGTAAAGTGAACGACGTCTAAAGTGATATTTACATGTTTTGTTTACCTGCTTGTTAAGCAGGTAATTCTGGTGAATTAAAGCAATCAACTTAGAATTATGGTAGTAATATGTACCGTATAAAATTAAGTGTTATAAAAAACAATGTGTTTTTAGAAAAACCTGGTGGGAACTAACACTCGTTGGAAAGGTATTCAGCATCCAGAACTACCAGCACAGTGCGGCACAGTGCCTGATCTAGACGTATTCGACGCTCAGTTCTTTACTGTATTTTATACCCTGGCACAGACCACAGAGCCCACCGCCAGAAAGATGTTTGAGCAAACCTACCAAGCTATTTTTGATTCAGGTTGGTTGAATTTACCTTTAATCATTTTGTTAGATTTACTCTTATTACGTAGAATTATAAAAATTGATAATTTAATTCCTACTTATTAACAAAATTCTCAATCGATGGTAAGCGTAAAATCAGTCTGGTGCTTGTTTATGCGTTTTATGTCAAAAATCATTTCCATATAGTACTTAATAACATTGCATAAAAAAGCATTATTTCCGTGAGATTTCGTTTGCAGAAAACTATTAGAAGATCTCTTTGTTATATAATTAATAAAAATAATTCATTATATTCAAAACAGATTTTAGTTTAATTGACAAGACCTCGGAGAAACACTTTTTAAAAGAAATAAATAAGTAAGAAGTATTATTACTACACTCCTTACAAATAATTTAACGCAATGCAACAGAGCAGGGTCTTCGAAGCACGCTGTAATATCAGGCGTCACCTTACATAACGCATCCAATGACAATCACTTCTGTAAGGTGTCATTAGATTAAAATTACACCAAGAGTTGCAGTACCTTTAAACTGACAGTAGAACTCACTATTTTCTTAGGAAAAATAATGAAACCCCAACTCCACGGTCTCATATGCAAATTGTTTGTATTTATCCAGGGATATGTCCAATGGAGCTATCAGGAAGAAAAGTTGGAGTATACGTGAATGCTGGACAGTGTGAAACGGAAAAGATGTGTTGGAACCCCGACGTTCCTCTCGGTCTTATAGGGTAATTAATTACATATTCTTTGATTGTGGCTGTATAGTAAACTTCATCATTAGTATTTTATTGTACATTGCACGCAGGACTTGATAGTCTTTTCAATAGCAAAGTCTCATCCAAAAACACCAATAATTTTATTTAATATAACAAAATATTAAGTTGATATTTGAGTAAACACTCACGATCGAATCACGAGCGCTATTTACCATCATATACCATTTGCACATATAATCATGACACACACTGAATACAATTGCCTTAAACCAGTCCCGTTGAGCAACGGTCATGTGTCTGTGCCTAGATTTAAGCCTTTAAAATACCTTCAGTCTCGGTTAACTTGGAGGCTATACAATAGGTGTAGGTAAGGCTTAGGGACTCACGACGTTCTTGCCACCTTAAAACTTTTTTCTTGGTTTTAAGGTGGCAAGAATGTCGTGAGTGTAAAATACCATTTTTCCTTACCCCTTTTATTACTAATCAACAGATGCAGCAGATCAATGTATGCCAACCGCATATCTTACTGGCTTAACCTGAAAGGACCTTCGATAACCCTAGACGGGTCCTGCTGCGGCACTCTGCTGGCCCTGGAGAAAGCTCGCGACGCTATGATGAGTGGCATCTGCGAAGCCGCTATCGTGGGCTCAGGGAAGCTCGTTTTACATCCACAAACGTCTATTCATAACAATAGGTACTTGAAATTTGTTTAATCGGATTCGGATAAGCTTAACCCATAATAGAAGTAGCCTGATATTCGTGGCGAAAGAAATGCACATAAACACATTTTCTAAGAAGCTGTTTTCAGAGTGGTTAGTTGACGCGGTGAATTTTAAACCACCTATAAACTATTACTAACGCCATCTATCTAAAGAAACCCGAAGTAGCGGTGGAAGAAATGACAATTTTAATATTTCAGACAATTTTCCATACTAAATTACCAATTAACTTTTTGACTTTTCTTTAAGTTTTTCCTTATTATTGTTGTTTTAAAGCCACCCCTGAATTAGAACAAATACAATTAAATTTATGTTAATCAGTCAAGCCGTTTTTAAGTTTTAGCTAGACTAACGTACAGCTGTATATTCTTATATATAAAAAGAAGAAGAAGGAAGAACAAGAAAATGTACTAGTATTCTTTTTTCTTAAATGAAATATATTTATTTACAGAACATTACGTCTAAACTATGACGGTAAATCGAAATGCTATGATGAAGCGGCTGACGGACAATCGATATCAGAAGCTATCAATGTAATCTTTCTGCAGAAATACAAAGACGCTAAAAGGTATTTTATATAACTAATTACATAAATAAATTTCTAATGTGCTCCTTGACTACAATTTTATACAATAAATGAGTATTACAGTATTTTGCTTTAGGAAATTTAAAAAAAAACTTCATTACAATTGATTCAAGTAACAAATGTATAAATTGAGTTTTAAATATGAATTTATATTTTTAATTTAAAATAAACGTCACTCGTAGATTTAGGGGCCCTTAATTTAATTCAGCTATCTAAAGGTAGTCTAATTAAAATTCCGACTATCAATAGATAAATACCGTGTAACTTTAAAGTTAACTATCACATACATCCCAGTTCAACCGCATCTATTTAATGTATTTTTATGCACATAGCTCGATAAGTTATGGAGAAACACTTAATATTCTATCAAAAATGCACCATTTTGAAAAGAAAAAAGTATCGTACAAAATCCAAAGAAACATTATTTTGTATCGTTATACTATATTCCACTTAAAGTTGACTACAACTTGGATTTTAAGTAAACAACAAATTTAAGTAAACAACTCGTTAGTTGTTTACGGGATTGACTTAATTTTTTATACTTCTTTTAAACCAACTCGTATTTAGAGCACCATCTCTTAATGTTGTTTATAAGAAAAATTATTAAAATTTTAAAATATACCATATGTACATAACAACTAGCCTATAGCACATACCTTTATAATTATAACAGAAAAGAATGGAAGAACAAATTTTTTAACATTTCACTTACAGAATAAGTTACTCGTTACTTTAAAAATTTATTCTCTTTAATGTCACCTTATCGGAATCAATAGCTAAACTTTTTTAAAGAATATGTTTTCTTCATTTTAATTGATAAGTAACAACTAAGCTCGGATAACCGTAAATATAATCCTTCTTTTATTTTGAATGCAAAATTAACTTAAGTACTGTTGTTATTAAAACTTTTTAGAGTGTACAGCGTGTTACGTCACGTGAAAGCTGTCTACGGAGCGTCTCCAAAAAAGGTTGTCGATGACAATTTTCAAATTCCGCGGGATGTAGAGCTTTTGACTAATTTCTTCCATGAATTTTACAAAGAGGCAGGAGTGTCGCCCTCTTCTGTCAAATATATTGAAGGGTTTGGAGCAGGTATGAACCAGCCTCTTAATTGCTTAAATCCAATTACAATATGCTTTACATAAGATATTTCAATCCAGAACTGCTTGACTGGGTATGGTCGAGTGATCAATACGCCTGTCTACTAACCCTGAGATCCCGGGTCGAATCCCGGCAGTGACAGATGTTTATATATGAAATTGTAGTTTTTATCGCAATCGAACCCGAGACTTTTTAGAATCCTCTTCTTTGAATATTTTTTGTTATTTCCTATAACTAATTTGGCTATCCACCCTAATTTGTAAGATATTTACACGCATTTCGAATACTGTATACTTGGATACTGTATATTTTTGATTCTCCATGTAAAATGTAACATAGGGGTTTATTCTATGACTTGGTGAATTGCTCCGCAGAACCCAGGTTACCCCCGTGAAGGGCAATAGAGTTACCGGGGAGTTTTAGTGGGTATTCTCTATTAATGTACTGAGTGAGCCCCACACACGCCCGTCGCTTAGCCAGTGGCGGGTAGGTCCGTAAATGGATTCCTCCTCGTAAAAAAGGGGGGTTTATTCCATAATACTATAGTTGATGTATGTTATTGGTACTGCATTTGTTCTAATGAACTATGGTTTCAACATATCTCTGTGTATCTTGATAATCCAATTCTCCAGGATGCTAATACGATGAGGTATAAAACAATAACAAGATACAAAGTTTCTCAACGTATTTTTCACCACGTGAATGTTTATTACAATGATTCAAAGTCAAAGTCAAAGTCAAAGTCAAAATATCTTTATTTAAATAGACTCATTTACTAAGTTCTTTTAAATCTGCATTGTTGATTTATGATCATGATTGTCCATTTTGTTCGTCAACATTTGCTTTTCAAAACTACAACAATTTCACAACACACGGCTTTCTTGCCGAGGCGTCTCCTGTCTATTTAAAATTAAGGGCTCAATAAAAATTAATATTTAACTTTCATTCAGCATCTCAGAAATTTGACAAGCTGGAGCTTCAAGCACTGGAACAGACATTCTGCCAGGATCACAACAGTTCTCTACTGGTCGGGAGCGTCACGTCAAACGTGGGGTACACCGAGACTGCATCGGGGTCTTGCGCTATATTTAAGGTCATTAATTTTGAAATGAGATGAGAATACGCATTTTATTTTATTGATCTCGAAGTAGGTAGCTCTTGACCTAAATCCCACCTGATGATAAAGCCGAAGGTGGAAATAAGGTACACCAAGAATTCTTAACCAGGACTGGATATCTTATTTTAAACTGCTGGAGCACAAAAATGTAGTTGACAATATTGTTATGGTGGCCGACTTGATGGCGGTGGCCAGACGGAATTAAAACTGGTCACAAAACCTTGTTTACTTAACCAATAGTCTCAGTTTCGAATACCTGTAGATGGATAAATGTTTCTATGATGGGTACGAAAATTTGTGTTCGAGTCATGTATGTTCATTATGTATATTTCAGATAGTTATACATCAATTACCATCTATATTCTTCCGATATATCCATAAAATAAGCTCCTAATTAAAAACGCGATAAATAATTGTTTTAGCGTCATGCTGATCTTTTACAGTTGTACCATATTATGTATTTTACCTAATCTTAGCTACAGTGAACTTGATTTGAACTTACACCTAATAATTTTCGTATATTCATATCAATAAACAATTATTTTCAGATTTTATCAGCTTACCAAAGAGGCGAGATAGCACCTACTATAAACTGCGAAAACCCACGTCGGGACATCCCCGCATTGCAAGATGGCCGCATGAGTATTGTGACGGATACAAAACCATTTGATAGGTCCTACTCAGCCGTCAATAGTTTCTCCATCACAGGAATCAACGCCCATGCGCTACTTCAGGGTTGTTATAAGCCAAAGGTAAGATTGAGTTAAAATTAATACAATTTAGCAATTTAAAATCACAATAAATGGAATAATAATCCCAATAACTGAAACTGTGTCCCATGAAAATGCATGACTTAGACAGAGACTTGCTTACATCAGAGAAAGACAATCACTCAATTAACTGGATTTAAAAAAGCGCTATAAAGTCTTTAAAAACCCCTTTTTGTACTCCAAATATAAAACTTAGTAGTCTGGCATTCTAACAATATTATCCTGTAGTCTTAGACAGTGTTCTGCCTAACGAAATAATCAAGAAGAGAAATGATAATATTGTAACGTACTACGGACTTTTTGTCAAAATAGAGTAAAACGATCGAATTTCCTGGTTTCAACATCTTTAACAAATTATTCGTTAATTACAGAACCTGTCTCGATACTACTCCGACATCCCTTACTTAGTGGCTGTGTCTGGAAGACAGGAAGCTTCCGTAGAAAAAATCCTGAACGACATCAAAAATCGTAGCCTAGACCCTGAAGAGATAGCATTGATCCATAACATCCACAAGTCGCGTATATCGAAACATTTGGCCAGAGGATTTGGAATATATTGTGAGTTTTAAATCGTCTCTAACCAGTATTTGACTACTCAGTACGTACTATAACATTTCACAAAAATTAATTTATGTAATACACATATTACAATATAAAACCACTTACTCTATAAGTATTTGTAAACTTCAGTTTAAAATGACTTACTGTTCATTGATCCTGTTCTCTGAGGATTGACTCTGTCTCAGAACATTTCTCTATAACTATGAAACTGTCTCAGAACATTTCTCTATAACTCTCACTGCAATTTGATCAACATGTAGATTTTAAACATGTACAAGCCAAATACAAACCATTACATTGTATGCCTTAAGCTACATAGTTTGACGTAGTTTGACGCAGAATTAGAAACTTGCAAAGAAACGTTCTTTGCGAGTTTCAATTTTTAAATTTTAATTACAGCGATGGAAAATAACGAAACAGTAACGTCTTGCATGAAAGTAGACTATTACGACGACGCCAAAAGACCTCTGTGGTTTGTATACAGCGGCATGGGCTCTCAGTGGGCCGGCATGGGAGCTGAACTCATGCGAATACCAATTTTTGCAGAAGCTATCGAAAGGTAAGGTAACCATTGGAACTAAAACTATTGGAACTATTAATCAAAGAAAATATTTGGTCTATCTAAGCTGTGTTTTAAAAATCTAACGTAGACTTTTGACTTGAAAGGACACATGTTTAAGAATTGTATGAAAAATGTTAAGGACCACAGTCAAATCGTGATTTTAATTATTTTCAATGACTAAAATGTAGAATTTAATATATATCCGTAATGTTGGTGGCTGAATTAAACGATTGACTGCTCACTGGTATTGGTTCTAGCGGGCACTTAGATGTGAAAAATAATAAAAAATAACATCGCACGTACATAGGTACATGAAGCAAGAAGAAATCATAGTTAAAAATGTTGCTTGCATAAAAAATATATTTGTTGGGTTGCCATCACGTACAAGTTTTTATCATGCTCAATTAATTTAAATTGTCTTTAATATAAAATGAAAAATTTTCTATTTTTCCACGCATTCTTATAATCTAAATGTCGTTGCATAAAATTTTGCTGAGTCACATTTGGCAACGTTGTTATAAATGTGAATACATTTTCTCATAAATGAAACTTGTCTAGTAAAGCTTAAAGTTTGGAACAGTAAGTTTATTTTTCCTTACATTAGGAATAAAAATAAACTCTTTACTTAAACCTTCACCGTCTTCACACTCCTTTTCAGGTGCCACAAAATCTTAGAACCAAAAGGTGTAGATCTCATTCACATCATTACTACGAAAGACAAGACGATTTTTAACAACATTTTACATTCTTTTGTTGGCATTGCGGCCATTCAAATTGGATTGACTGATGTCTTAACTGCTATAGGACTTGTACCTGATAATATCATTGGTAAGTTCAAAATAAACTGTAAATAAATATTACAACCTTCACGTGTATCTATTTACCCATAGTTGTGTTTTCTGTTTTTATATCTTAGTACTTTCACGTAATAACTTCACAATTTTAATGGTCTTCATAATTGGTCTTGCTTTTAAATATCTTATTGCTTAAGACTTACTCAATATTATATATTTCTTCAATGTCATTTTGAAATCATTATTTCAATTCTTTTTCATTAATTGAGAATTCTTATATCATATCTGTATTGCAATACAACATTGCATACTCCGAAACTTTATTTTTCCTATACTAGTCAAAGATTAGTCTTTGGAAAAATCTAAGATCTAAAAATCATTCCCAACTTTTGTATATTTTGTAAAATTTTGGGCTCAATAAGTTATAGAAAGTGCCATACAATTCATGTAATACTATCTTCTTCTATAGTATTCCATACTCAAAAACTGTTGACAGGTCATAGTTTAGGAGAGTTTGGTTGCGCATACGTGGATGGTTGCTTGACGACCGAGGAGATGATAATGCTGGCCTACAATCGCGGGATCGTATCCATTCAAACTCCATTTATTCACGGTTCCATGGCTGCTATTGGTATGGGCTATAAGACGGTAAATCTTATAATATTTACTTTATAACTTCATACTTTTAAAACTTTTTTTTATATATAAAGCACAGAAAATGACTCGGCACCACCTGATGATAACCAGTAGAGGAGTCCATATGTCCATATACTGCCCTAACCACTATTACCTTGCCAAGCCCAAAAAGCTTTTTCACGTCTCTTTTAAAGGAACCACACTGATCTACACAATATGTGACATTTAAGTTTGTTTAAAATATTAGATTATCTTAAACTTTGTTTTTTCTCGCTCTTTGGAAATTTAATGGAGGATATAATTTTTACGCTCTTTATTCAAAGATAGAGCGTTAAGTAGTCAAAAATTATTGTAAGTCCCATATCAGATAGGTTTTAAATCATGAAAAAGTTCAAATCCATGCAGATTGCTATACAATTAACTTAAAATATGTATGAGAAGATGTTAAGAAATGCTGCGTGCTATTGTCTTCTAATACCGCTGTGCTCGGCAGGGTCCACGATGATTCTTGTCGTATTTACCATCATTTTAATAATAGTTACAACAACTCTTTTTAATAATAGAAAAACAATTCTTTTTTTTTATATTATTGGATTGAGATTTCCGTCTATATATTATTATTTATTTTTTTAATTTTGGCCTTCATTACACCTGAGTGTAAGTGAAGATAAAATTTCTCAACCAATAAGGATCTTTCTATTTTGTATCTGACTACCGGAACACATCAATATTATTGTATAACATTATTGTTATGACAGTAGACTTAGGTAAGATGATAGTAGCTAACCAGGTGGACTAAAAAAAGCCCTAATACCAACAAAGCCGAGCAGAAAATCTCTGGGAACCCCGGACCTCCAGATCTGAAGAAAGTGGTCTCAGCCAGTATATAACATTTTAATTTCTAGATAAGCAAAATCTGTCCTTCCGATATCGAAGTGGCATGCCGTAATAGCAGCGACTCCTGCACCATATCGGGTCCTGCTGAATCTGTTCAGATGTTTGTGGAGAGTTTGACTAAGCAAGGAGTGTTTGCAAAGGAAGTTCAATGCGCTAACATACCTTATCATTCGCGGTACATCGCTAACGCTGGTGAGATTTTTATTTTATTGTGAGATTTTACATAAAATTAAGTCATTTTTACGAGACTCCAGTGCTATTTAATAAATTTAGCTCGTTTTAACTGAAACCAAGCAATTCTTGAACCAAACATATTAATAATATTAAGATTGCATGGAAGATAAATATATCTACTCTTTTTCACACATTTTATGTTATTTCTTATGTGTGAGCGAGAAGTAAATAGAACTGACGCTAATTTCAATAGTTTGTATCTTTCTTTGGCTAGACATTTTAATTAGTGAACTGTAGCTAGTAATTTAAAATAAACTTATTTAACATCTAACTGTTTTTTCATACTACAATATTCTTTCAAATATCAGGACCGGAGTTCCTAAGAATGTCGAAGTTAGTAGTGAAGGAGCCGAAGCTACGAAGTGCCCGTTGGGTGTCTTCATCGGTAATACAGGACAGGTGGAATGAAGAACATGCTTTGTATTCATCAGCAGAGTACCACACAAATAACTTACTGGTAAGAAAATTATTATAAAGTTAGGGGAATCAAATTACCCTTTATAAAGTAGCTCATCCTACATATTCATGTTCGCCTGGTACTTTGAATGATTTCCTTAGGAGAAAATAGGTTATTTTATAACTCTTATCGGCCTGTTTCTGAAATTATCTATATTTAATTAACATATTTCATACAGAATATCACATAAAATATAGTTTGAAACGAGCTTAGCTTCAAATCTCATCTCAGAAACAAATGCCTCTCAAATGTAAAAATTGCTTAAGTATGGCATCCTCTATTTATGGTTTACCCATATAATATTTTTAATTCTTAAAATATCTTTGATAACGCAAGACAAAGTACTAAGAAGCTTTTGCAAAATCTTAATTTAATTGTACCTGTAGCGTTTATGTGGATTATGTTTAATTTTAGTCCATTTTCCTTCAGGCCGTCATTGAAAAATTTTAATACTTGACAGTTTGAAATTTGTGCTATCCTTTTTTTATAGATATTGAGAGAATGCGCTATATCCAACTTTAGAAAATAATATAAAAAAAACTACGGCAAGTTTTAAATGATTTTTGTTTACTTTCTTTTGTGGAGTGAAGTTCATCAGTGTTGAGGTTCTGATTTCATTTTGACCTTTATTTTAGCTTCCGTTACTCTATTATTCGTACCGTTCGTCCGTACACGTACCTAAGATTCCTTCTGGTTCCTTATATGCAGAAAATGGATGAAAACAATTTCACTGCCTAAAAAGCCATAAACGTTTCAACATGATTACATTTTTTATTGAAAATCTGATACTAATACAACATTATTAAATATTATAATTTCATTATAATAACCAGATCATTATTGAATTATTTTTATTGACCTCTCTATCAAAATGAAGTTTGTCAGTTTGTGCGGTCCAATAACCGCTCAGAATGTACTCCTGTTCTATGGTTTTTTGTTTATTCGTCGCCTAGAACACGGTCCTATTCGAGGAAGGCCTGCGCCGTGTGCCCAGCAACGCGGTGCTAGTGGAGCTGGCCCCGCACGGCCTGCTGCAGCCCATACTGAAGAGGGCGCTGCCACACGACTGCCGCCACGTGCCACTCACACACCGCGCGCACCCCGACAACGCGCTCCACTTACTTGAGGCTATTGGGAAGTGAGATACGTTATTGATTTGATGACATGGTTAACTTCGTAACACCTTAAAATTCATTTGATCCTAATTTTTCATCAGAGATTTGTCAAACCTTCTATTGAAAGTAATAGAAATAGCGATTCCTATTAATAATGCAATTTATACTTCATTCAAACAAAAAAATTCTAATAAATTAGATTAATTCAACTAATCAGCACTTTATTTAATTAAAATTAGTCACTGGACTTAGTTTGAATTACTGAGGTCTCATAAACTTCATACAATATCAAATAGTTAACATTATTACGCTACTTAACCTGTGGAGCTCTCTATTTCTAAGAATATAGTTCTTAGAAAGAAGTGGGCAAATAAGGAACCCACGTCTTGACTCGTCACCGGTATATTGACTACTTCAAAACATATAAAAACAATCTAGTAACAAAATATATTAAAAGTAAACTTACATATGAACAAAACAGACTTTATACAAAGCTACCAGTAACAATCATAATAACATTTTTCGTTTGATGTGCTATTGAAAAACAGCATGATTAAAGAAATATTGGTACAATAATGGTTTCGATAACATGGAACCTCTCCGAGATATTATAAAGCACATTTTTGGACTCGCCCAAAAACGCTCCTAATAAACGGGTACTGCAGTATAACGCCGTAGCGTCACTATGTTCGCCAGATATATTAAATATTATGTTCATGTAAATGGTTTCTTAATAAAAGTTTATCCAATGATATTGTTTTTAAATGAAATTAATTAGTTTTAAATGCATTGTTTTATATTTATAAATTATTAAGTTATCAAATTAATTCTAAATATTTCAGACTGTACATGGAAGGATACGATCCCGACATCAGTGCATTATACCCAAAGATCGAGTTCCCAGTATCGTCGGAAACACGATCACTATCGCATTTAGTGGAATGGGCGCACGCTGAGAAATGGTAAATATAACGTTACTGCTTTAATTCATTTAAAGCTGTTTGATTTGAAAAAGGTCTTATAACAAGTATATGCTAAATTCAAACTCGATTGCAGGAAATTATGTTCATACGTCAATGCAGATAGAACGTCTTGTTCTGTGCTGAAACTGTTGGTAACAGTACAGGATGATGAATACCAGTACCTCAATGGGCATTATGTAGAAGGCAAGAAAATATTTTTTGTATTTGCCTATTATTTTGTCAAACTCGGTCATTATGGCTATAAGTAACCTCAAATCTAGCACTCCAAGGAAAAAGAAAAATAATTAGGCCTTTTTATAGATAACTAACCGACTCGATGAACGTTTAGTTTGCCATATAAATATCTTTAAAAAATTCTGGAAAAGACAACTCCTATCACCTATGGGTATAAAAATTAGCTCACAACCTATTCTCAGACCTACCATATACTGCATATAAAAAAATTCCAAAAAAATCGATCACGCCATTTCGCAGGAATTCAAACTGTAACACGAGATTTTTTATATCAGAAAATCAAAAAGATTTTATTTCTTAATATTTAAATTGTTATTAAATTGGATTATATATATATATAGTAGGCCCATAAATATTAATTATTTCTTCTTTAAATTACTATTATTTTCTATGAATTGACTTATTGTTATATTCTGAGTTCCAAAAGTTCCTACAATGTTGTTACCAACCTCACTTCTAGGTATGAGAGTATTTCCATTTGCTGCAATGTTAGTAGCAGTATGGGACACAGTAGCTATGACGGCAGGACAGAAGAGAAGGGACGTCTCTGTTCAGTTCTCGCACGTAAAGTTCCATTCACAACCTCCGGTCAATGATCAACAACTGCTACATCTGACAGTTACTGTGCAGAGAGGATGTGGAAGATTTGAGGTATGACCTGATACACTTTAAGAATGCAACTAATAATATTGTTCAAACAAAAAAAGAAAATACAGGTAAAGTAAAAATCTTATAGGTATACCATAACGAAGGAGTTGTCATAGAAGGCTACGTTTTAATAATAGCCGGCAAGAAATTTGCTTCTGTAGAACATGATCCCATGCCTCAAGAAGATAATGAAGCAGACTGGATGCAAGAAGAAGATATCTACAAGATATTTTATGAGAGAGGATATGAATACAAGTAAGATATATTGAAATGATTTATTTTTATAAATTTCGGAGCTTTTTCCATTTCCATAAATATGACTCACATGCACATTTAGTTATGTTGTTATGCATGAGTATAATTATGGTGTTCATTAACAAATTAATCGCAAATAATTAAATTTCGATTGGTAATAGACATCAAATATGGCTTAATCACACTAAATCTAGATTAAAAACTTTGCTTATATGCAAAGCCTTAGTAAGAAATGCAAATTATAAAAATAATTTTTCTTTACCAGAGACCACTTCCGAAGCTTACAGACCATCAACTCTTCTATGACTCAGGCTCAAATAATTTGGCAAGATAATTGGATAACCTTTATAGACAGCGTACTTCAAACATTTACACTCAGAGAAAACTACTCCGGCATCTCTCTTCCGAACTATATGAAGAAAATGGTCATCGATATCAAAGCACACGTCAATGAAAAGGTCTATAGTGACGCTGACGGTTTTTTGATAGCTAGATACAGCAAGATTTTTAATAGAGTCAGGTTCTGTATTAGTGTTTTTATTTCTGTATTAATAATCTAAACTTCCAGACTTTATAGTGAATGAAAATCATTTATTTTTATCTATTTTTTAGATGTGGTGGAGTGACAATTGAAAACATCTGCTATAAATGTAAGCCTAAATCAATCAGGCAAACGGTTGCTTTAAAATCACAAAAATTTATACCTTTTTACAAAAAAGAATTTAATGATGTTAGTATTTTGAATATTTATAAACTAGTGTACTTGTCAAATAAGAATTGAGTTAGACGAAAATCTAAAATTACAGGTAACTACGTCCGTTTTTGTTTCTATTCAAGTGGTAATTGAAAGTCTAAATAGAAATAAACTGAACATTCTCTACATAACTGCTCTAAACAAATCAAACTACTTTAACAAAGTCGAGAATATAATCCAAAGTTCAGAATTGGATATGGACGTAACACGCGTAAGGAAAGAAGATATATTGGAAGCCAAATACAATATAAAGAAGCCTGATATAATATTCCTGGAGGACTTGCTTTCTGACAAAAAGGTAAATTAGTGCCTCTATTATTTTTTTATAATACCAATGAATCAAACTATTATGTTAATCCTACTTTTCAGATGTTCGAATGTTTTTACAAATTTATAGCTCCTAATACTTTCTTAATCAGCATTGGAGTCGACACGACCAATATTTATTCCACTAGCTTATACAAACCTATTTTAGTCTATGGTTCCGGAAGAGCTAGAGTTGAACTAGCGAAATTCAGACCGCCTCCTATTCCTTCTAATACTACTGCAGTCTCAGTTCGTAACAATTCTGATATTCACAATCTTAGAAATATTAGTAATAATTTACCTTCAAAACATAAATTGTTAATTCTATCGTCGTATCCTACACTTTCTGATGTGAAATCGATGGTTAATAATTGGAGGAAAGAGGCCAATAAGAACGTATCTTTGGTTATGTTTGACGAAAAGAATTCTATGGACAAAGAATTGGAAAATATTCCTGATATGCCATTTAGCATTTTATATGATGTAAGTATTTTAAATTATCTATCTAAATAATTATATATGCAATTTGCTTGTGATACTCAACTATTCAGTTTTTATCTCAATTTATGAAATCATTTAAATACTACATTCAAAATAATATTACCGTGCTACGTTACGTATTCAGGGTGTTTGGGGCAACGAGTACTATGTGCCAACAAAATGTGAAGACATTGTTTCGAAGAAATGTGTAACTCTGAGATGCTCGCAACCTGGAAACGTAAAATCGCTGAATTGGACTGAAATGGGAAATCCCACTGGGCCAGGCATTGATGTCTCAGTAAGATTTCTGTGTTTTATTTTTGATTTACTTGGTACATAAATTAGTTACTGTGATTAGTATATTAATATTTATATAATTAAAATTGATAGAATTAAATAATCTCGTTATATTCAAGGTTTACTACGCCGGTCTGAGTGTTAAGGACGCTAAAAAGGCGTTAGCTGAAACTCCTTATTTTTCAAGTAACGAAGGCTTTGGAATGGATTTTAGTGGAGTCACTGCTAAGTATGAATTAATAGTATTTCCGTTTTATAATTTTATATTAAATATTTTTATACTAGCTTTAACTCCATTCGAACCGAATTGGTGGATGTGCCTTCAGAATCATACCTCCATTGTTAAATCAATATTCAAGTCATTGCAAGTAATGAACTACTATTTTAGTTGTTTCTTTTCAAAACCTAATCGATATTCCTATATTATTTTCTGTTATTCAATTTATAAATTACAATGATTATCTAACAAATTAAATCAAAGTCTAAGGTACAATTCTAGAACCAGACACCGAGACAAATGACAATGATTTCAAACACAAAAAGCTACTTAGTGATATTGTCCTGGCAAGCGATTATAGACATAATTAAATTTTAACCGTCGTAAGGTTCCTGGGAGTATGATTATGGCGTCTTAACACATTGAATAATGATTTTTTTTAAATAGGGGTGAACGAGTAATGGGTTTGATAGAAGGTGGATCAGTTAGCAGCAAAATCCGCGTACGACCAGAGCTAATTTGGCCGGTTCCGCCGCACTGGAGTCTGGAAGACGCAGCCACTGTGCCGTTGGCCTATGCTCACGCCTTCTATTGTTTGGTCAGTTTACACACTCTAGTGATGAGACTAAGCTAACGAAGGGCTTCTTGTAGTGATTTATTAGGTTTTTATTCATAGTATTATTTAACTCACAAAAAAATATTCCTATCGCATTCTTTAGGTCACCCAAAAGATCTTTTCAATCGGTGTTGAACTGTTGTGCTTATTTTTAATTTTTAGAAATTTATAGATTCAAATTGCAATTTTTGTTCATTCCATTGATGTCAGAACTAAAGTTATATGTAAAATTTAAGTACAGTTGAACGATAATAATTTTAAACATTTGCATTGAAAGTTGAAGAACAAATCAAGAAAAGATCACATCTCTAATTACCAGGCTATCAAAGTTCCGCTAAGGAAAGGCATGACGATTCTGGTTCACGGGGGCGCCGGCGCACTGGGTCAGGCCGTCATATCCATCGCCTTGGCTAATCATTGCAGCGTCTTCACAACTGTTAGCGATCTACGCAAGAAACGCTTTTTGAAGAAAGTGTTCCCTGAATTGAGAGGTTAATAAAATAAATTCTAAGAATCAATCGTTAAGTATGCACATACTTGAAAAAGCCATAGATGTTTCATCATGATTGATGATGGATGATTGTTTCCATCTATTGGTATAAAACTTGGATATATACAAGGAGTGATAAAACTTAAATACAATCAAATTAAAACCCAAGATGAAAAGGAAAAAAGTTTTCAAATTCTTATATTTTTTTACAGATGATCATATTGGGAACTCCCGTGATACTAGTTTTGCAGATATGATCAGGAGTGTTTTAAAAAAAGACTCCTACAGTGGGGGCTGTGACCTCGTCATCAGCTGTGTTAAGGGTGATCTTAAGAACGTAAGTTTAGGTAGAGATATTAATGATTGTAATGGAACCACTATTTTATTGAATAAATTTTCATAAAATTGTAGGCTTCTATGAGCTGCTGTGGAACATCAGGCTACACGCTTGATATTACTCAGTTAGAAGACCAAGAACATTTCCCCTTCGGAATGTACAACCTCACCCTCGCAAGGACTTACACTATGACTGACTTGTCATCTATATTTAAAGAAAACAATTTCATGGAGATGCGGGTGAGAAGGACAATATATGTGTTTGTTAAATAAATCTGATCTCTGCATGAATATGGTAGTACTAACCATTTTGCACTAGTATATCAAAACGGCCGAATGCTCAATAGCTTCATGTCAAAGATGACATAAAAATGATGATGATGATAATGTATGAGTTTTCATCAAATTAAACACTCCTGAACAATGGAGCAGATCGTACAATTTTGGGAAAGGTTGGAGTGTTCGGACGTTTAACATCAGAATAAATAACCTCTAAACAAGTAAATCTGCAGTATTTACACATTTAGAGTATTCCATAAGCGAAATTATTACATTTTCTGAACTTTTGACTAACGATTCGCCGATTAAAATACAAAAAATAAAATCTTGGTATAAGCCAAAGATTTTGGTAATATACCCAAAATCTTTGAGTATAACCACACCACACACACACCACACATGTTTGAGTCCTGGAATGAATCTCAGTTATTGTTAGTTTGATGTGCATTAGCGAAGGTTTTTGTGGTATTTCTAAAACAGTTTTTTTAAAGTATCACGCAATGCAATTCTACTCTTTTTATCGGTAGTAAGGCTTCCTCTATTTTCCAAAAGAAACTCCAGCTTTTAGTAAGCGAAGGCATCGTTCGCGGATACGTACGCCCATTATCGCGTATCACATACGAGCCTCATGAGACTCCTCGAGCTCTACGACTGCTAGCAGCGAGCAGGCATCGGGGAAGGGTATTGCTTACGATGCAGCGGAATACACCAGTCATACCTAGCAGGTAGGCTTTGTTAACATCATCACTAGGACCTAGCGTGAAACTGTTGGACATTAGATAGACCGATGACATGATTTCAGGAAATCGCGCACTTATGACTTGTCCTTGCGGAAATCTATATAGGATAAAGAAAATATAATTCTTAATACCACTTTAGAGATTAAATAATGAAATTGATTTCACAGAATCACTTGCGCATCGGATCGCAGTTATTTGGTAGTTTGCGACAGAGAGGGACTTGGTTTGCAATTCGCTGACACGCTAGTGCGTCGAGGAGCCAAGAAAATACTTGTACATTGTGAAGAGTCATCGTATGTCAAACACAAAATACAGTAAGTGGTTCGAACTGGACATAAATAATTTTTATCAAGACAAAATTCGGAAAACTAATTTTCAAGGTTCTCGAACATTTAGATAAGATAAGATAAATTTTATTGTGATTCTGTGTACAAAAGATCTACAATGATAAGATTGATGTATTCAATAAAGATAATAAACACCGGTTATAATTTTCCGCTCAAGATATCTCGTGTAAATAATTGTATTTGTGGTTTTATTAACCACTGTTGAATGAATAAATATTAAAAGAGCTCTTTGGCTTAGTGGTTCAATCACACTGGTTTTGATAACGAAAGCTAAGCAACTTTCGCCATGGCAAACGTTTTCACCCACCAAGCCACATTGAGTCACCGTGGCGATATTATTTCCCAAACTCCATATTTGTTTTTCCATGTAGGAAAGCCTGGGACATATGTAAGTTGTTGGTAAATAAATGAAATTGCTTTAATAAATTACTAACTACATATTTGATGGTCATCTATCTGATCGAGTAACCCCTGTCTACTTAACCAGATGTCCCGTGTTCGAATCCCGATAGGTGCAGATATTTGTATGATGAGTACGAATATTTGTTCACAAGACATGGCGGTTTGTATGTTTGTTTAGTTATACATATTTATATATATTACTATCTAGATTTCTCCATTATCTAGTATTCGTAACACAAGCTCTTAACGACGCTTAATTGTATTCAATATTTTTTTAATGTACTTCTATTTAGACAATGGGAGAATCGAGGTGTTTACATACAGACATCTTCAGAGGATCTCGCAAATAAAAATGGGATTTACAACTTGCTGAAACAAAACACTGGCATGGGTGTAGTTGATGGTGTATATGTGATGGCTACGGATGCAAAATACCAGTCTGGAATGGCGTCTATTGTAGCTAAATTAGATGCAGCTACAAGGAAGTTCTGTCCTGATATAAGGTATATAATTAACGCATAGATTGTGGAACTATTTAAGTAATCACTAACTGAATACTTTCTTTAATGACACAATTCTAAGTAAAGAAAATTAACACAGTGTTATTGAAAAATAATGATTTTTCAATAAAATATTTGAACAATAACCAAAGACAAATGAAAGCTTTAGTAGCGGTCATAAAAAAAATCAAAAGGTCCCAAAGGTGATCTAAAAAATTCCGAAAATATAAGTGCTTCATAAAGCTAATAAAGTACCTTCGAAGAGTATGTATTTTATCTTCAAATTAATAATTCAGTGTTTTTTCATAATTACACTTATGTTCCAGACACTTTGCAGTAATAAGTGAAGAGGATACGCTTTGGAGGGATAATATCTTAAAAAGAGCTCATGAAGGCCTACCGTCTTTATCTTTACGATTACGGAAACTACATCGGGTAAGACTTCATGATACCAATTTTTCGCTTCGGGATTGAACTGAGCTATTGATATTTAATCAACGCACCTGCGTCGTTATTTGCCGATGTCAATAGGCTTTGTTAGTTCAATAGGAATTAGCTTGTTTAAATTATTAAATATAAAAAAATCTTCACGATCGACATAAAGGACTATGACGGCCGTTTGGGCGAGTGATCAGTATCAGTGGATATTTGTATGATGAGTACGAATATTTGTTGAAGAGTAATGGATGTTAATTTAGTATATTTCCGATATTTATAAAGATATTTCCATTTTCATTTCTTTGTAACCCACGATCCATAAGACAAGCTCTTAATGATGCTTATTTTGGGAAAGATAATAGAGTGAGTGTGACAAATATTATTCTCTCCCTCTCTCTTTCTCGTACATAGTGTAATAATAATGTACAACAAAATTCTCACCCTGCTTGATTTCTCCTTGAGAAAATAAAAGAAAGATACAGTAGAAGTTGTTTATTAAATAATTTTCAGCCTAACCACAAAAATGACGAAGATGCTCTTTTATGGTACAATACAACAAGTGCTGTTGAACAAGCTCTAGCAAGTGGTGATACTATCGTTCAAGCATATGCGCAGTTACAACCAGTTACAAGTATACTTGAAGAGATAGCTCAAATACCAGGTAATTTAAATATAAATATGAAGATTAATATGCCAAGAAATTGTACTATATATTTAATTGTAGGACTGTTTGGGGACAGAGACAATATAACTTATCTAAATATTTTCTGCTAAATAAATATTTTTGTTACGTAGGCATAAAGGCAAAGTGTAAACAAAAATGTTTCAATAAATAGTGTTAAAATTGTGGGTATTATAGTTTTATCTTTCGGCTTGCCTGGATAATTTTAATGAAACTCCTTTAATGGGAATGTTGAAGGCATAAACATAACAAATGCAACGGTAGACCGTACCAGACTCGAACAAGTAGGTGTGGACGAAGGACGAGCTAAGGAACTGTGCAATGTGTTACGGGACGTTTTTAATATATACATCTCTGATGCAGACGTTCCTAGAATGACGATCGCACAGTGAGTATAATAATCGTAACTCATCGTAAAATAGAAATACAGAAGCTACCACCAAAAGTTCCAAAAGTCGTTATACTTGTGGCACTTTTGATTGTAAATTGAAGATAGTTATTGTTAAAAAAAAACAATAAAAATTAAACGCAGAGTCTATTGGTAGTAGTTTTAGTAATTCCAGTACATAAATCGCATTGTTACTTAATAATAATTAGTAAACACCGTTATCGTATAACAATAACATATTGACGTCTAGTAGGATAGTTCCAATTTCAAATCAACATAGCTGTCAAATGCGGCGACACACACACTAGTCTACAGTTAATGTTTTTATTAGAATGAGGTCTTGACTAAAGTTCTCCAAATTAGATACAAATAGTAGCTTTTGAGTTTTTTACTTTATATTAGGTGCGTGTACCTCGTAGACATTATTATTCTATGACGTCACCATAATCAGCCACACTTAGAAACGCTGTTTCATATAGAACATTTCTATATTTTAACTGAAATAGGAATAATTCAGAATATGTGGACCACACTAAACACATTTTTATTCGGCCAGGTTGAAGCAACTCAAGGAGGATGTGGTGGATATTGAAGTTGAACCTTCAGGATTCGGAGCCTATTTTAGCACTTTCGACCCTGACGAGATGCTCGCCACAAGCGACCTCGTTCTAATGCCCACGCTCGTGCAGAGCTCAGATCTGGTAAAGTAACTTACCCTCCTACTCATAAACTTTTCAAGTCAAGGAAGTAGATGGCCCAATTGATAGTAAGTGCGAACTATCGCCTAAAACACCAGCTAATTAAGATATCACTAGATACTAAATGGAGCATTACAAAATAACTCTTGCTTGATTGGTCATCAAAAATTAGCATAGGATGTAATACTATTATATTGTAAATAAATACATAAAATCATTAGTTTCCTTAAACTCATATTCAATTTATCTTGTCATGAAATAAAGTCATGATAATCACAGTGACAATGCTTAATACAGCTTCCACAATAGTCAAAAAAATATAATTGACAATTATATTCTTTAAATAGGATAAGTAGTAAGACTTGAAAATAAAATAAAACAAACAATGCTCACCTCACATCTGCCTGTTTTTGATCGATATAAAAACTACTTCAGATTAGCCTTTTTGCAGGATATTTTCTTAACAGCCTGTAAGAAGGCGTTTAGCAAAATATAATTTTGATACGTAACCCTGTTTAATTAATAGAAAAACACTACAGAGAATTGTTTTTTTCTTCTAGAGAACCATTTAATTAAACTAACACACGCATGCTCGCACACACACACACACACACACACGTAAGAACTTAATTTCTGAAATTTAAAGTTTGTATAATTTGACTATGGAAGAGTTAGGTCTTCTGTTATTACAAGTATTTTTATACCTAAAAGAGGACCGCTTAAATTAATTGTATAAAAGGTTTATTTGATTGTTAGATTAAAACGTAATGCAGACTTGAAGACTGACTTTGTAGATAAAACTCCCTTATATTTTTCAAAATCATCTACAGCGATCTGACGAATTCCAAGTAGGCTGTGACTATTTGTGCATCATCCCCGGCGTGGAAGGTCACTTCGGCCGCTTCAGAGACGTGAGCGAGCGGCTCAAGTTGCCAGCCGCTGCGCTCAATCACCACTACAGACCCCATGAGACCATACACCAGATGGCTCAAGCGAGGGCTGATGTGAGTATTGAATTTCATGAGAACAAAACCTTGGGTAGAAAAGATTTCCACTAGAGTTTACAAGTGACTAATGGGACCTTACGAAAGATGACATTTATAAAGTCGCTGATTAGGGAGATTCTTCCACGAAACAGAATATGATATCCATATAAGTAAGTAGCTGACTGGAGAAGTACCAGATAGCTCAGGCGTTATGTGAGTACTGAATTTCATAGGAAGAAAACCTTAGTGAAAATTTGGTGAAGAATCTCCCTAGTTAATGGGAGGTTCCTCAACTATACATATAGTTGACTGGGGAGGTACCACCGTCATACAAAACATGACATATATATAGGTAAGCGTTATTGAGGGGTCTGTTTCTTCTTCTGGTAAGATCCTAATATGTATGAGATTTTATTTTTTGTCAATGAATGCCAAACCAAACGATGGCTCTCCTGATGGTAAGCAGTAACCTTCACCTATACTGACCAGCAAATTCAAGGAGTTACTTCAACTTTCGAAGACAAAATTTTAAAACCTCCCATTCCTGTTAATATACTAACCAAATTTCACTACACACTGACACAGCGAACTGTCTCGTGGCGGTAATAGGGGAGTTGACGGTATCTATCCAGACGACCCTGCAAGCGAATCTATCACCTAGTAAGTTTTTAGTGTTAGTCTCATAGAGGTATTAACTTGACACTGATCTCACCTAGAAACGGGTCTCACCTAAATTAGTATTTTAAACACAAACAAACACCTATTGGATTTAGTTTGATCACGGGAATCAATGCTATTAGTATTCTAGAGATACTCTAGAATACTAATCGCTCTTACATGAGTCTCTATCATCTAAAGTATTTGGATGAATCTCGTGTACGAATACTCGTGTCGGGAGCTTACTTGACACTAATTTATTTTATTTATTTAAGCCCATTTTATTTAATTTTTCAGACAATCATGCATAAGCTCAAACCGAATAAATCATTCTACCTACTGGGATACGACTTTGGAGTATTAGTTGCCTTAGAAATAGCGTCTATTCTTGAAGGCTACGGTAAAATATTTACCTTTTCATCCATTATAATTTGTTCTTTATCAAAATGTCCCTAAAACTATTTTCTTCTGCACAGGCATGAGAGGAACCGTGTATATGCTCGGAGGAACTCCCGAAGATATCTGTAATTCCTTCAATGACCACTGGAAAACCTTTACGTCAGGAGAGATGCAAAATGCACTAATTCTTCACATGTACACATTAATCTCTAACACCACCTCAAAAGAACTGGAACAACAACTTCAAACGACCAATACCTGGTCTGATAAAGTTGACTTCTATATCAAGGCTTTGACGAAGAAGGTGTCACACACCATGGAATACACTAAAGGACTAATAGAAGGCGCATACGCAAGAATCAAGCTTCTACAAAATTATTCTCCTAAACAATACCGTTTACGCTCAAACCTTATTCTTATACGTGCAAAATTACCCATTCCCCAATCGAATCCTGTGAGGTTTTTCCCCGAGAATCTTAAAGTTCATAATTTGAGTGCATCTTTAGCTTACGCCTACAAAGATCTGACTTGCTCCAATATCATCAATCAATATTTGGATAAGGAAATCCTGGAGGCTTATAACAATAGCAATCAATGTGAAACGGTTTTGGTCAATAATCACTTATTTTTAAAGCTGGCCATGAAACCAAATAACCAATAGGTTGAATATGCATTCAATAATGAAAATATAAAAAAGAGTTTATCTATTTTTAAGGCTTAAGTCTTAAATATTTTCAAATAATGGAGAACTTTATTTTTTATTCTGCAAATAGATATTTTCTGTAACGAGTTTTTATGAAATGATGGTGATTTTTTCTATATGAAAATAAATATGTTTTGATGGTTATTTTTGATTTATTATTATCCCTTTAAAGAGTTTGACACTACCCTTCTTATCTATTTTTGTATTTAATTTAATCATTAAGTCAATTCATGAAATTTTAATAATATTACCAACTTATACATTATTCTTTAGTAAATATTTGGCGATGATGAATATATAAAGAACGCTGTACACGCCTGTAATAGGTGTACACATCAGGACATTTTTATGTATATTTGTGTTTTTGTACAGATTAATGTGTATGCTGTTGGTGTGTCCTATGTAAATAAATAAATAAAATAAAATAAATATAGAATCAGATATCAATGTAAGTAAAGCTGTTTAAATATTGTAAATATGTATCTCTCTAAGAAAATACTTTTTCCGAGGATTCGAAAGAATATTATCACCTTCGTCTAGTACCAATTTTGAAATAATTACACTACTAACGTAGTTTTTAAAGTTAGGTATTCAACTATACTAACACGTAAGTGTGTATCTGAAAAGTTCCTGGAATTGTTAAATTGTTTCTACATTGACAGATGTGCTTCAGAGATAAGAGCATAATATAAAATGTCAGCATTTTGAACGTTCCTGTCACTATAGTAAGCTTAATCATCCGATAAAGGGTGAAGAGAATTTTGTGAAGTTTAGTTTGTTAAGATCATGTTTAATATCAATTTAGCTCTGTTTACGTTTGGATTGTTCATCACAATACAGAAATGTGCAGGTGAGTTAAGCAGTTTCTTTTATTAAATTTTGTTTATATTATTTCTTATTATTTCCTTTAATTGAATGAAATCATCTCGTGTTTCAATTTCTAATATAAGCAGCGGTTAATTAGTTAAAATTAGTATTTTCAAAATGTAACCGCTTTTCATACTTCTTGATTTCTTGATGACTTACGCGTTTTATTTTTAATTTTGAACAGATAGTCGTATTTTTACAAAAAAAATAACACAAAGAATTTGGTTGTTTAGAAGGGGATATTTATAACGCAAAAAACCCAATCAACTGTGATAAAGATGAAGAATAAATAAAAAGTAACTTAACTAATTATATAGATAATCGAAATAACTATTATGTGTTCGTCAACAGAATATATTAGTGAGCAATGGAGTGGTGCGTTAATATCGTACCCCGACAAAACGCCGCAACAAAAACGCCGCACGAAAAAACAGGGTTGACAAAACGCCGCAAGACAAAAGGTCGCAAATCGAAAAGGCCGCAGACAAAATAACGCGCACAAAAACTTCGCATACAAAAACGCCGCATATTTGATGAATGTTCCCTATTTTTTTATTTCCGTTACAATTGTTAAAAACGTGGAATTTCAAAGAGTTAATTTTTTGTACCAATTTAAATAATTTAATTTGTTTGTCTGTCTGTCTGGACAGAATCTTATATAACATTTCCTAGTTAATTATTTTGTTTTATTTTCTTTCATTGGCTTCATCTGTTTGTCTGTCTGTCAGGACAAAATCTTATATCACATTTCCTACCACTGAGAAAATACCGCTTAATTATATATTAAGCCAAAAAGACTGCTGGTCTCGTTACGTGATTGTGGGGGGTTTCATTAAAAACGTTTTCATTTTCGGTGTGGCATCGTCCTATGCATTTTGCGGTATTATATTCAATACACTTCCATATGATTTTTTCATTACATACTCTCTCTCTCTCGTATATACATACCCCTTATGCAATAGTTGTTTCGCACCTTTTTGGTTTAATATATAATTAAGCGGCATTTTCTCAGTGGTAGGAAATGTGATATAAGATTTTGTCCAGACAGACAGACAAACAGATGAAGCCAATGAAAGAAAATAAAACAAAATAATTAACTAGGAAATGTTATATAAGATTCTGTCCAGACAGACAGAAAAACAAATTAAATTATTTAAATTGGTACAAAAAATTACTTTTGAAATTCCACGTTTTTAACAATTGTAACGGAAATAAAAAAATAGGGAACATTCATCAAATTCGTTTTTGTATGCGAAGTTTTTGTGCGCGTTATTTTGTCTGCGGCCTTTTCGATTTGCGACCTTTTGTCTTGCGGCGTTTTGTCAACCCTGTTTTTTCGTGCGGCGTTTTTGTTGCGGCTTTTTGTCGGGGAACCCGTTAATATACTATCCTATTTTAGGTATATACATTTAAACCGAATGTGTTAAATTGTACAAAATACGACTAAACTATAAATACTATAAATTATATCTTATCCATAATCCTGCTTTCGAAACGCGTTTTAAATTAGTAAAATTCCTGATTCTAAATGTCATGTTTTAAAATTATATTAAATATATCTAAACTCAAAAACGGCAAATAACCCCGACCCAGCAAATTATTTTTTACTTTCATTGTGATATAAAAGAAGCTCCTATACACGTATCAATTAGATATAATTCGTTATGTATTGTATGAAGCTAAATATATAAGCTAAGCAATTAATCATAATACAATCTGTGAAGTCACAACCCAGACATTGAACCAAACACAGGTGGAAGATAGACAACTGATAAAGGCTATCTATATAAACTACGTCAATAAAATCTTAAGCTATAATGAAAAAAAAACATCTGCTTAAATTTAAAAAAAACAATATTTTATTGGGAAAGGACAAATACGTCTCAATACATAGTATCAATGATATTTTAATTGCAAAAAAGAATTTTTATATATATATTTTATATACTTTTCCCGCTGATTTCTCTTTGTTATAAAATAAAGTGCAATCACCGTTCAGTAGGAAAAATTAACGAAAAGTACACAACTAACCTGATGATAAGCAGTTAACTTATACGTGGTTTAAAATAAAATAAATATAGAATCAGATATCAATGTAAGTAAAGCTGTTTAAATATTGTAAATATGTATCTCTCTAAGAAAATACTTTTTCCGAGGATTCGAAAGAATATTATCACCTTCGTCTAGTACCAATTTTGAAATAATTACACTACCAACGTAGTTTTTAAAGTTAGGTATTCAACTTTACTAACACGTAAGTGTGTATCTGAAAAGTTCCTGGAATTGTTAAATTGTTTCTACATTGACAGATGTGCTTCAGAGATAAGAGCATAATATAAAATGTCAGCATTGTGAACGTTCCTGGGTTAGCATTCCAACTATCACTTTACCTTTGTAGTATGCAGGTACAATAACCAACATTTGAAGGTTTATTAAAAACCATTGTTTTAAACTTCCCACAAGTAAAGCTGGGGCCACCACAAATTATGTAGTCACCACAGTTGCGATACTTTTTACAGTTCTTCTCCAATAAGTTTACTTAACACCATATTATTTTTACCATACATTATAAATATTTTATTTCTGTAAATAATCTACGTGTCGTTGTGTCGCACTGATGTATAGTTACAGATGCAAAGTGAATTAATACACCCTGACTCGATTCGTTACTCACTCGCACTCGCTTCCAGGAAGCTATTGTAGAAGGACATATCGCGCTTAAATATCAACTCTGAATCTAATCGTTGATATTTAAATTGTAAACAAATATTAACTGTCACTAATAAGCTTAAGCATCCGATAAAGGGTGAAGAGAATTTTGTGAAGTTTAGTTTGTTAAGATCATGTTTAATATCAATTTAGCTCTGTTTACGTTTGGATTGTTCATCACAATACAGAAATGTGCAGGTGAGTTAAGCAGTTTCTTTTCTTAGATTTTGTTTATATTGTTTCCTTTAATTGAATGAAATCATCTCGTGTTTCAATTTCTAATATAAGCAGCGGTTAATTAGTTAAAATTAGTATTTTCAAAATGTAACCGCTTTTCATACTTCTTGATTTCTTGATGACTTACGCGTTTTATTTTTAATTTTGAACAGACAGTCGTATTTTTACAAAAAAAATATACACAAAGAATTTGATTGTTTAGAAGGGGATATTTATAACGCAAAAAACCCAATCAACTGCGATAAAGATGTAGAATAAATAATAAGTAACTTAACTAATTATATAGATAATCGAAATAACTATTATGTGTTCGTCAACAGAATATATTAGTGAGCAATGGAGTGGTGCGTTAATATACTATTCTATTTTAGGTATATACATTTAAACAGAATGTGTTAAAATTGTACAAAATACGACTAAACTATAAATACTATAAATTATATCTTATCCATAATCCTGATTTCGAAAAGCGTTTTAAATTAGAAAAATTCCTGATTCTAAATGTCATGTTTTAAAATTATATTAAATATATCTAAACTCAAAAACGGCAAATGACCTCGACCCATCAAATTATTTTTTACTTTCATTGTGATATAAAAGAAGCACCTATACACGTATCAATTAGATATAATTCGTTATGTATTGTATGAAGCTAAATATATAAGCTAAGCAATTAATCATAATACAATCTGTGAAGTCACAACCCAGACATTGAACCAAACACAGGTGGAAGATAGACAACTGATAAAGGCTATCTATATAAACTACGTCAATAAAATCTTAAGCTATAATGAAAAAAAAACATCTGCTTAAATTTAAAAAACAATATTGGATTGGTAATGCACAAATAAGTCTCAATACATTATATCAATGATATTTTAATAGCAAAAAAGAATTTTTATATATATATTTTATATACTTTTCCCGCTGATTTCTCTTTGTTATAAAATAAAGTGCAATCACCGTTCAGTAGGAAACATTAACTAAAAGTACACAACTAACCTGATGATAAGCAGTTAACTTATATGTGGTTTAAGATGAAACACTCTCTAAAACGAAAACAGTTGATTGGAGCCGAATTCACAACTGTCGGATAGAGGATTCGATTCAAAAGAAACGTCCCGAGTCCGTCTGATCATGATTTTTTAAATTTCAAATAATGCCAAACAAGCACAGGGTACTGTGCTAACATGGTTTATTTTTTCAATTATTTGGCCTGGTAACTAGGACCTTTAAGCCATATCTTCATAAATGTAGTTTTAATCTTTATATATGACTCCAGGATACTAGTGCAATGTAGTATTTTGCCCGGTGGAGTTTTTGGCAACTAATGGTAGGCCCCGCTATTTTGTTAATGAGTAAGACACTAATCAACACTGAATTATGTATTCCATATATTGCATTTAACTATCCTTTTTGTCATAAAACTACACTAAATTCATGACAATAACTTACAACACTACAACACAATATATGAAATAAAACATACAGCACCAAACCGCCCCCGCAATTACGCGCCAAAAATTCTGCTAACATGGTAAGTGGTAAATTTTCTGTAGAGAGTTATGAACAAAATTCGTATACGTAAAGCCTCTCCGTGCATTACCTTTCAAGATATGTTTATATCGTGTGTCTCCTTAAATTGCTTTATTTAAGTATTACGTTTAGTTTTGTTTATGTATTTATTTATTTGCCTAATAGTTATGTAGATTAAAATTGTTTGTAGATGTTTTTAATTAGTAATAAGTGTTAATTATATTCAATATTGTTAGTTTATTTATATTAATTAATTATGGCCGTTGTTGGGAGAAATCTTAACCATGACATGTCTTAAGCAGTCTCACAGCAAACCAGCGTTACGGCATGCCGTGACATATAGCTGAGTGGGCACCATTTTGAATGCATTTTGATTTTTTGCTTGTTCTTATTCTATTTATATTTCAATTATTTTAAATGCTCCAAATAAATATTTTTAATTGCATTGTATTTCATATAAGCATGCTAGATATTCTGATGCATGTCACACATGCTTATGCATGCTAGATATAAATTATTCATGTTTATGGTATTATGCTATATAAAGATACAATTTTACTGTTTAGCGGACAAGCCATGCTCGGCGCGTAAGATCACAGGCCAGTCGGTGGTTTGCGTCTGCAACTCCACCTACTGTGATGAAATTGTCAGGGAAGCTCCATCACCAAACCAGTATATCATTTACACAACTTCCGAGGTAAGAAGAATGAATATGATTATATTATAACATTATTATTTTGACAAGACCCCATTGTAAGGAAAATGGTAAAGATTTGAAGAAAATTCTTGAGAAAATAAATTAGTAGCCTTCTTTTGACACGTCCAATTCAAATTCGCTGAAATCATTTTCATGTTGCAATACTCATCATATTTGTGTAGTCATTAATTTTTTAAACTGATTTTTTTGCTGTTTTATTCTATAATTCTATGAATAAGTTTTAGATTTACATTTATGAAGTACATGCTCCAAATTTCATACGAATTTTGGATTCGAATTAGGGAAATGGGAACCGTTAAATAGATTTTCCTTAATCATGCAATATCTGAAATAATAAAATTTTTATATTGTATATTGACATGTAGAGACATTACTAATTTGTTGATGTCATTACAAATATTCAAAACCTGAGGAGTTTCTTCCGCGGATTCTTCTCCTAGCACGAAGCGGTGACAAACTCAAGGCTATTTAATTTAAAAAAAAACTATTTCGCTTTAAATAAAAATTATAATTATCTTTTTGATTATTAAAATAGTACATATAAAAAAGTATTACCATTTTTTATTTATTGAATATTTTTGTAAACCAAAATGGTTTACAAAAATATCATATAACATATAATATATCATATAATATATATCTCCGACTAAATTATGTTAAATGAATTATTATTATTATTGTCCATGAATTATTTCCAAAGAAGTTCCATGAAGATATAGGAATCAATATATTTTTAAGCAAACTCATAAATGGGTAAATAAATTGGTTTGAATATTGTTTTTTTGTTTATTTCCAGGCTGGTTTAAGGTTTCACAAGACAACGGGAGATTTACAATATGGTGCCACAGGTATCAATAAACTCTTAATATGCATTAATGTTAACATTTAAAAGTAGCTTTATTTTGTTCCCCTTTTGTTACAATAAATGATGTATTAATTATAATTAACATATTGCTTTAACAAGCTACAGACATAGTTCTTTAATGATTTAATAATGTCATCTAAAGAGACAACAGCAACAGCTGTGCAATTATTTACTACTGATAATTATAATATACCGAATATAAAGTCTATAAAAATATAATTATTTGACGGCACATGTTGAGCGCTATCTAGTTTTCACCCCGGGAACTAGAATGACAGCGGCAATAAAGATGGCCGCTGTCAAAGTGGCGCTGCGTTCGTTAATAAGAAATCAAAGGAGTTTGCTTTTACCACGTCTTTTTTTAATTCATTTTCTGACTAATCGTTTCCGTTGGGTTTATCTGTCAAATTGTATGAAAACAATAGCAGCGGCTCTGTTGTGTAGTATAAGAAACAACTTTTTATATACGGATTTGGCGGCTGAAAGCAAACCCAATCGAGACATTTAGATTGGATTAAAATTTCTAGATTTCTAATATTTACTAGACATACGGAACGCGCACCACGAACTCAACGAATTGCTTAGTTTCTTCGTATTATCATTGGTTTCTCTAGTACATGAATGCCCCCTTCGTTGGGGTCAATATCGGATTCCCAGATCAGATTCAGTTTTTATTTATGATGGACATAAACAAAAGCTGATATCGTCATGTATAACGTTTATGTATTTTGTAAAATATTTTATATCATTTGAAATATATAGAAAAAGCATTTTTAACGTAATTCGAGTATTATATAATGTCAGTTCATTTTAGAAATAAAGGTTTCTTGTCCAACACAGTTTCTGAATCCCTACACTAATGAATATGATTTAAATGTAACTAAGGACTGAAACATTGTGTGAATCGATTTTGTTAAATGAGTATCATAAAGTGACTTTTGCTAATAAAACTGATTCTTCTCAAAGCTATCTTGGTTTTATCGTATAATTTACAGAACCTTGCTAGCTTTCAACATAATAGTAAATTCTGACTAAACTAATTGGGCTTTTATTTCATAAATCTACAACAACTGGCAGATTCAGTTAGAAATAGTTGTTATATTATCATGACTAAATAATATGTTCACTCGGCCTCAACACTTTAGTACCATACCACACTCACTATTAAGTATCAGTAGAAGTTGCCACCCTACACAATAAACGCCGCTGTGACATCGCAATAAAGTGTTAAACTAAATCAAGTTCGACAGTACATTCAAAATTTATGATTTGTCAACTAACTTTGTATATCTCACACACTCACATCTACTCCTTTGTTTGTAGACTCACACTTACAAGCTTTTGATCATTTGGTTAATAGACGTACGAGTCACATTTTGAGCGCTGGATTCACATTTTATTGTCTGAATAAATAATTAAATGAATATTTTGACAATTATAATCATTTACTGAACATAGCTCATATCAAAATAACAAAACCGATTTATTAACTATTACAGGTGACTGTACCACGACCTTGACGCTGGACACTACGCAGACATACCAAACTGTCGAGGGTTTCGGTGGAGCCGTCACAGACGCCGCTGGTATCAACTGGAAAAGCCTTTCTGATGGGAAACTTAAACAAAGCCTTATAGAGTAAGTAATCTTTTGAAGAAAACCCCTAAACTAAAGCTATATCTAATCGTTATTATTTGACAGAAAACTACGCCTAAGTCTTTCCTGGTTTTTTTTCAACCAACCTCAAAAAAGAGGGGGTTCTCAATTCGACCATATGTTTTTTGTATCTTTGTATCGGGGTTATTTAAGTCAATTATGAACCGATTTTCAAAATTCTTATTTTATTCGATAGAGTATACTCCTGAGGTTCCAATTCATTCCATTTTCACCAAGTTAAGATCCGATTATAGGGTCCCACAGAATCTGAGGGCATCCGTCAAATTTTTCCTAAAGATATTTGAGTATTTTTTACGAATTGTCTGATGGACACCCATCTAACTTTTATCTTAAATTAAACTCAAAACTGTAAAAAAGTTTTTGAACATAACTAAAATCAAAATACTAAAAACGCAAAAAAAAATCTTTGGATTTAATGGTAAGTTGTTTCCAGAATAAATAAAATAGAAGTTAAGACTCGATAAAAATAATTCTCTTCCCTTATAAAAAAAAGTTTTAGTTTTCAATGCTACATTAACCTAATATGTTTAATAATGTTTTTTTTATTATTTGCCGCCTGAAATTTAATCGCAAATGCAAGTAAAAATCCACCATCCCACCCTTACGCTCTTTGTCAAATCTCTCTAACTGAAGAAAATACGGTGTAATACTTAAGTTATTAGATACATTGAAGAGTTCTAAAATTATGAAATAGTAAAGTATCAAATACAACAGATTTTCTATTGTACGTGAGCGTTAGTCCGATAGCAGACTTTGGACTAACTTCACTTAGTAACTCGACAAAGGGGGTTTTTTAAGATTATTGTGAAGAGGGCAGAATAAGTATAATGGTTTACCTTTCACCTCCAGCTCATACTACAGCCCAAAAGGCATAGAGTACAACATGATCCGAACGCCAATAGGCGGTTGTGACTTCTCCACTCATCCCTACGCTTACAACGAGCTGCCTATAAACGACGTAAAGTTAAGCAACTTCTCACTGGCCTATGAAGACTACGAGTACAAGGTCAGTTGGAAAAATAGTTATTCTACTATTTAGTGCAATTTTCTTAATCTCTCTCTTTATGGCTCTACATCTATAACTGAAGATCTTAATGTGGTTTCGCAATACTGAAAGGCACCTTTCTTATGAGTACGTAAAAACCGAACGAAGCTTCCGTGAGGAATTAGCTAGTTTTTGTGTGATACCAATAAGTAGTTAGGTATATCAACAACATTTCAACTGCTCATCTGTCTAATTGGTCTCAATCAGAATCAATTTGTATAAGTGAATCTCAATTGGTTTAATATGAACCAGAAGTTTCTTTAGTTTTTTATCCTCTCTTATCTTAAAACTTTTGGGGAGCATACTTCATAAATGGAACATGTCCAATGTAACTGTGATGCTCTTTCTACGAACAGAATGAATCTGTTTGCTCTTGGCTACGCCACACCTGAAGACATAAGTTTGCCGACTACACGAGTACTTAAACAGTACATCCTGGAAGTATTCCAGGACAACTGTCATTAGGATAAGGGAAGCACAAAAAACCCCAGATATCAAAAAATTAAGGATTCTGTCCGCATCAGAGATCTAGGTGTGTCGTGATCGTGTTTCCAAGTCATCTGCACCCACCCAACCACCGCCCAGGGTCAATGCTACCCAAGGCCACTGCCACTCTGTTGCGGAAACAATACCGTCTGAGATATGAGGCCAGTAGAACAGTAAAATGGGATGCCGCTGGTTTGTAGAGTAGTCCAAAATACCCATTACTGTGTTCCCCGCACTGGTGCAAAATACGTAATTGCGTTTTCCAGCCTCAGTCTACTAAGTCTTTTCAGATCCCTATGATCAAAGCCATTAATGCGGCTGCAGATAGCAAAATCCACATAGTGGCGACGACCTGGTCTCCCCCGCCGTGGATGAAGACAAACAACGACTACACAGGCTTCAGCAACCTAAAGAAAGAATACTTCCAGACATATGCTGATTATCATTTCAAGTAAGATACACATTACAAATTAATAAAAAAAATTACAAAAGAGCTTATTTTTATACTTTTTTCAAGCCAAATAAAACATAAATTACAAATTACCTCCATTATAAAAATACAATATAAAAATGATTATAAGTTATACATATTTTAAAATATTAGATTTCCGAATCAATTGAACAATAAAAATTTCTTGGTGTTAGGTTTATACAGGAGTATTCCAAAGAGGGTATTAAAATTTGGGGCGTAACCACTACAAATGAACCAATCAACGGTGTCGTGCCGTGGGCAAGCTTCAATTCGCTTGGTTGGACTCCGAGAGATATGGTTAGTATTGAAAAGAATACTAAGACTTTAAGATTTCGCGTTGTATTGTTTTAAACGGGTCTTACGCGACTGTAAATAATATAACTTTTAGAACAGTCGAGTCAACGGTTAGTTCAATCCTGAGATAGACGCGTAAGATCCGTTTTAAACTTAAATAGATCATTAGAAAGTGTTAGTTAAAAACCAAAAAAATTTTCAAAAGCCTAGTACGACGATATCTCATAATAAAACAAAAATATTTAGTAAGATGTACCATTTCGTTTTGTATGATGAAAATTTCATTCAACTAATGCAATTCGTGTTTAATGGAAACAGTTTATTTAAAGAAATAGTTGTTACTTATTATATAAACATGAATACAGAGTATACATTGAAGATAATATATGTTTTTACCAGACCTACAAGTAAGAAACTGTCTAAATACCTTATCTTATTTAAAGGCCGGGAATATCTCCCGTAGCACTTTTAGGCTTCATGTGTACCTTTATTTCATACTTTGGAAATCTAGATCGGTTCCTAATTTTGAGTTTTATTCTTTTAAGAACTATTTAATTTTCAGGGTCAATGGATAGCGCAAAATTTGGGACCAACCATAAGAAACTCCAACTTTTCCGATTTGAAAATACTTACCGTTGATGATCAGAGAGTAACGATTCCTTTATGGTTTAACGTGGTAAGGCAACTGAAGTACAAGTTTCAGCAAGTGACTCGACACCACCTGATGATAAGCAGTAGAGCAGTCCATAGGTGAAGATAGCTAGTGAAGCATGCGACATACTGCCCTAGCCACCCTGCACTTGGTGGCCCAAAAAGTGCTTTTTGACGCCACTTTTAAAGGAACCCATGTTGTAAGAAGGAGGGAATACGTGTGCTGTATAGTTACATATGAAATGCAAGCACATGTGTACAAATTATATGGATTCACACAATCTAATTGGCATAGTGATCTGAGCTGTCTAGTTTCTAATCTGAGTAGACTACTTGATGAGTTATTTATATTTTTTTTATCTTGACGTCCTCTGTCTCGGAAAGAACAATTAAAATCTAGTGTCTCTAGCTCTGTGCTTCGGAAGGCACGTAAACCGATGGTCACGGTTGTTACGGCAACCATTTTCACCAACACCTATTGGGACAGCTCTGTGGTGTTACGACCAAAAGTCTTCAGTTTCTCCCATGTAGGAGAGCTTGTAAATTTATAGAGGCTTTTGATGATGGTGATGATGAATTATAAAAGGCATCTACTCAAATGTATAGCAATACTAATAATCAAAAAATTGTGGGCAATTGACAGTTTATTAATTATTAACGGAATTTTCCAGCTGGTTGCACAACACCCGGAAGCCTTGCCCTACATAGACGGTGTGGCAGTACATTACTACTCCGATAAGATTAGCCCACCGTCTATTCTCGATCTAGTCTCCAAAACTCATCCTAACAAGTTTATCCTGGCTACCGAAGCATGTGAAGGTAATATTTTACACACCAATAAAACTCTCTACTATACCGGGTGTCACATTTAGATCTGTTAGTATATTAGCATAAGTAGTATAAGTAACTATGAAAATAATGTAAAATGAATAAAATGCAATGTATATAAAATCCTTTAATTTAATTACGTAGTTGTTCGAAATGACGACCAACTCGTTTAGGCAACGATTTGACTATTGCATTTTGTATTAGGTTTTGTGTTACTGATTTGACTTCTTCGTAATCGTTGTCTTTCTAACATTTATGTCATTTTTTTATCTAATCAAGTTTACTTGACAAGATTGAATAGTATGAAATACAGTGCATTTTATTCGTTTTAGATATCATGCTTCATAGAACATTTACTACTTATAACTTATACAATAAAAAAAATGATGATGATGATTATCTAAAAAGAAATGATGTAAGTTTTATACGACCGAGTTTGATTCCCGAACAGAGTTCAATTTTTTTTATCAATTATGTAGTTTTTTCTTGTCACTAACATCGATCTGATTTACCCACAAGTCAGATACTATAAGATACTAACCGCACTAAATATGCCTGTTTAACTTGAACATACCTTTCTCATGTCACGTGATATTATAGCTGTTCTTTTAGCAATAGTATTGAGAGAACTATACTTACTCTGCATTTCAATTTAGATCTTGAGTCAGCTCGCACTGCGAACACAATTCTGCGACACGACGCCTGCATCTAATTCTGTAGGAATAATCAGATAATGCGGTTTCTGTAGAAATTTTCCTAGAAATGATATAAAAGCAACAATTATTTGTTTTGCTGCACAATCCATACCGACGCGGTGCGATTTAAATTCGCGTGATAGTTTTGTGCACTAAATGGGGATAGAAACTAACAACAATCACGTGGAATTTTATTCACAGTGCGTGTTAGTTAAATTTCGCACACACATTAGAAAGCACGAGAAAAAAAATCGCAGTACGACGTTAATCTTAGAGTGGGTAGTTCAAATATGGCCTAGGGACATACTAAGCCTTTATAATATTACATTATTCAATATAGTTAAATCAATCAAATCTCATTATTGAAATATTCATTTAAAATTTCACAAAAAATATAAATTTTATATATATTAAGAATTTCTTTCTACTACCTACTAATCGTTATTATTTTTCATTTCATTATCATCGGCTTCGAATCTTATTTCAGGTTCATTTCCTTGGCAAAAAGAGAAAGTGCTTCTGGGATCTTGGGAGAGAGCTACAGCCTATTTAGTGGATATATTAGAAGTAAGTGTTCTAATCATGAATTAATTATTTGATTGCATTTACACAAAATACAGAAGCTTATGGATTGTGATTCTGACGGTTTGATTCTCGCTCTGGCTCTGGTTTGTTTTTGGATAACGAAACAAAGCTACATTCGCTATAGTTGGTCCTTGAATGGGTCAATCAAGTTTTTAATCTCGAACTCCTTGCTACGGAAGTCATGTTAAGCTGTTGTTCCTGGTTATTACGACAATGTCTTTCACTCTACAAGCCACATTTGACCATGAAGGTGATGTTATGGTCCAAACTCCTTATGTTTTTCTCCCATATAGGAAGGCAGTTGGATGTATAAAGGCTAATGATGACGATACAAAACAACCTTTCACTAATTGAAAACCCAAACGTCCATAAATTCATCAGGAGAGCCGTATGCTCGTTAGCCTCATTAGTGATATAAAGTGATATCATTATTGTCAACAACCGCCTAATTCCTCGCCTGTTCCTTTGGAGTTAAGGAATCCAGGTGTAACTTACTTCCGTCTTCGGCTTTATTATCTACCATTAAAACTAATACAAAATAATTCTCATTGCAGGACCTCAACTATAACATAGTGGGCTGGATTGAATGGAATCTTTGTTTAAATGCTCAAGGCGGTCCAAACTGGGCGAAGAACTACGTAGACTCTCCCATTATAGTATTCCCTGAAAACAAGGAGTTTGTGAAACAGCCGATGTTTTACGCGATTGGACATTTCTCCAAGTTCATCCCGAGGGGTTCCAAGAGGATCGCCGTGACGGAGAAGAAGCCGTTGCTTCACTCTTCAGTAGGGAATGTGGCATTTATAACGCCAAATAAAACAGTCGTAGCTGTCGTGCACAATAGGTGAGATAAACACCAAGCAACTATTTACTAAAACATTTTAACTATAACACGACTTGTCTTTTTGTCAACATTCTTCAACATAGATCAAACTCAACGCACAAAAGGATTTAGTGACTTATCTCTGCGCACAACTAGAATACTTACCAGCAAACGTACTCCTTCCTTCATAGAACATGGGTTCTTCAGCTTTTGGGTGAAAGTGGCTAGAGCGGTATCTCTTATGGTGTACTTCTTCGCATATGGATTCCTCCTTATGCTTACAAACAAGCGCTGACGAGACACCCCTCTCTTATGTTTTAAAACTCAATGGGTCACCATAGACTTCGGTTATAAATTACGCTACAAAATATTTTTTATTGTATTTTGTGTAATATTCATTAGGTTCACAATCTTGAATTTTATGCTCCGTTTCTAAAACGGATTCCGAACCTCACACATTTTTTATTTTCTTAAAAAAACTAATTATTCATGCGAGCGATAACGATCTAATGGCAGAGTTCTTCGAACAGTGACTAAGTACATGGTTTGGTACACTCAAAGTTTCTGATACAAGGCTACAGTGCAAACGCACTGAAGAGCTGATAAAACTGAGCAGGAGCAACATGGGTGCACTAATTAGAACTTTGACAAGACACTGCAGATTAAACAGACACTTATTCAATATGAGATTAAGCGATTATGAGGTTTGTAGATTCTGTGACCAGGAGCGTGAAACCCCAATGTACCTCCTACGTAACTATGGTCCCCTAGTACATAATCGACCCTAATGAAATTAAGTCTTGAAGCTGGGAAAATCCTGAAGATTGTGGAAAGGGCCCAGATTAAGGATCAACTTTAACCTGTTGGTGGCAAGTCACAATGGATCTTAAAGGTCGCAGTGACAATCTTATTAGACTGAATAGTCCCAAATCATAAATAATATTAAAAAGCCAATAACTATTATCACTTGATTCGATATTATTATTTTAGCTTGTATTTAACTGCAGGTACATCTTTCTTACCTAACCAAAAATAAATACCATAACATCACACTATTTCCTGTGCAATTAATAATTTTAGCGTTCATGCAAATATTCATGCAAATATTTATAATTCTTTAAATATAACATCTTTATTGATTGCAGTGGACCAAAGAGGGACGTGTGTGTGAAATTAGGCCAAAAAAGTGTAGCCTTAACTCTGGAAGCCAAGTCTGTCGTCACTATTGAGATGCAGCTTTAAATGAAAAAAAATATATATTTAAGGCTAATTAATGATTTAAGTTGTAAATCGATTTTGGTTTTAAATAAAAACATGTTTAATGTCATCCACTTTGTTGTTCTCGTCGTTATTGTATGCTTAAATATCTCATGTCTTTTACCTAATTCATATAATAACACCATATGCTCTGTATTCAAATTGAAATATGGTGCATATTTCAATTTCGTGATACATGTGTGACAGAAAATTTTAATTGGTATTATTATTTAGAAGGAACTTTTCCATTCACCCATAAATAATTACCATTGTCGAACGCCGATCATACAGTTTACGAATCTTAAATTTGATCTTACCTTTTATAGCACTTTAAATTATAATGCCAATTTTGTTTATAAATTTAAAACACACAAAAATGGAAAACAAATGAAAGTATAGTTTAAACGCTACACAACATATTTATATTGTTTGAACTGATTTCAAGCACAGGAAACGACCAATCGTGCTCAATGCGTTCCGCGGTCATGGCTACCGGTTATATCACATGGTTCAAAAGGCATTGCATAGTTCAAGGCATGCAAATAAATATAACTATGTAGGCAGATAACTTAAAAAAAATCTTATATTTATTGTCGTAACAATCGCACTTGTATAAACGTTTATAAGTATTAAGATTATTAACCCTATGAGGACGGGCGGGACATTTTTGTCCCGGTACCTTTATCTCGTGAACGGATTAACGTAGGTCAATGATCTATACGTCATTTTAAAGAACTTTTTATTCTGAAAATTTTGATATGTATATTGACCTGTTTGACATCCGAGATTAAAAAACAGGTGCATCTACAGGTGCATTTTTTTGAAAATTTAAAGAGCAGCTTTACACAATATCAACGCAAAACAATAAAATGGTATAAAAAACTCTTCTTTCATCTACTTGAAACTTCAGTCTTCAATGCATACGTTCTATATAAAATGCGCAATACAACCAACATATCTTTGGGAGATTTCAAACTAGATTTGATCAAAAGAATCATAAGTTTGCACGGATCTAAACGCCCTGATCGAATTGGCCGACCACCTACTGATACCCCCCTTTGTCTTACAGGCAGACATTTTATCAAATATGTAGATGAACATGGTAAGAATAGAAGAAGATGTCAAGTATGCGCAAAAAATGGCCAAGAAAAGCGTTCATTATTCGAATGCAAATCTTGTGATGTTGGGTTATGTAATCCCACATGCTTCGAAAAATTTCACACTTTAACCAACTTTTAGGTCATATCTATCAATAAAATACATTTTCTGAATAAAGTAAAACTTTAAAAAAAAGCCCGTCCTGAAAGGGTTAACCATAAAATTAAAAGGCTTCAAGTAAAGCCTTTTTAATTTGCATAAGGATTGAGGCTACAGTTGCTAAACCACATTGGCCAGTTATTTGGCTGTGTTATGGCACAAACTCCTAAGGCGTTTCTCCCACGAGTCCAGCAGTAGGACCTTTAAAGACTGTCGATGATGATGATGAAGGGTTGAGGACAAAATCGGGAAACTGTGTTATCAATATTTAGTTAAAGTTGTAAAATATTTATTTATTATTTGAAAATAACTGAAATGATAACTAACGTTTTGAGGGACACTAATATATATATTTGTTCTTCATTGCACAAACGCATAATGGAAGGACTTAACGCCACTAATTAAATTATTTTAATATTTTTTTATAAATATGATTAGTTTACCAATTTTCTACATCTTCAAAATATCAATCCTTACGCACTCGATAGGCAACAAAAGCTTCTAAGAGCCCTTCATTAGTGTGAGAAACTAAAAGGAGTTTGGGAAATGACAACACCATGACGATTAAGTTGTTGGGTGGATTGGCGAGTTCCGTAACAAACGGGAACAGCAGCCTAACGTACCTTTCGAAAGTTCCGAAGCACGAAGCCGAAGCACAAAGCACGAAGCCGAGAAAATAAATTTAACTGTCTGTTAAATTTGTTTTAGTTTTCGGGGGTAACCCCGCGAACTCCTCACGAAACCACTTCTTACAATGATTTAGTATTGTAATTTTTATTTAAACTGTGGTATTATTATGTCCATAGTTATAGAGTCCAACTTGAACATCATAAAGTTTGCAGTATCAAGCAGAATTTGTCTTGAAAGAATTCAGTACCAGGATCATTTATGAACTATAGCAGATAGCCCCTGCACTTCCAGGAAAGTAGAAATAAAGAGCGATTTTTTATTATTACAAAATGATGTAGCGAAACTAGATTACAAAACCCTTTTGGTTATTCAAGAAAAACTGGTGTACGAAATTCAATATGTATTATATTCCATTGATGCGATGTTGAAAAAAGAGTCACGGCGTACGCGTCCTGTGTCCGAATCTAGGATAGCGATTTAAATCTATGCCTACCAAAACATCCTAAAAAGATGTTTTACTTTTCCATTCCTTGCCACCAGGATTATTTAAGATTTCTAAAACGAAAGCAACCTATAGTTGCAACAATAGTGGGCTGGTGGCAACTATCCAATTGAATGAAACTAAGGAGTTGTAGTAGGCATTTACTTTCGAATATAACAAATATAAATATTTTTAGAAGCGAAATAAAATTGTGTAAAAAATTATTAACAGAGAAACGTAACCTAGGAAACAAAACAAAAAGACATCTCGCGCATGCTCGGGATAAATAAACAAAAATACCTAACTGGTGTTAATTTGAGGACAAAAGTCTTCTCTACTTCATCTCAGATAAAGAAAGTAACTGTACCGGCCATTCTTATTGTTTTTATTGAATAATAAGTATGAATCATACGTTTTCTGGTCGCCCTACAATCTACGACTTTTTGAATGAGTCATCATCGTGCGTAATACACCGATGTCAATTGGGAGTTCAAAACAACCTATGTGTAGATAAGTTATACAGACTGTTATTTTAATGTCAATTTTATAAACGAGAATAAATTATATTTGTATCAATTTATGTATAGTAATTTAATTATAAATTAATTATAAGTACTTGTATTCTTTTGTTTGGTAGGTACCTTAAAGATTACCTATATCTATAAAACAACACCTATAGAAAACTCATTTAACTGTATATACCTTAAAAACTGTTAAGTGATCGATTGTTTATAAGTTCACCTTAGATTTCATATAAGTATGGTCAAGGGTGACGATTGTCTTTATCCAATATAATTAAGTCATTTTAGCCATAATAACGGACAAGGAGAATCTGGTTGGCGAGGTGGATCTGGTTCCAATAACGAAAACAAAGAATAATTTCGCCATGGTTGGTCTGTGGTCAAAAAAAATTATTTTTAGCTCTTTGGGGCCTTGGAAGGCTCTTTAAGCCGTCGGTTCCGGTTGTTACGGCAACTGCTTCCACCAACCAGCATTGGGGTATTGTGGTGGTGTTAGGCACCACTTGATTTCGACTTGTTGATGATGATAACGGAAAAGAAAAAGTAGCGTGATTATGTTACCTATGTTTGTTGTTTGTTTGTTTGTTGTTTTTTTATGGGTGTGTTATGTTTATACACACACTTGCGCCTATAAACGGACGGGCGTGTCACTGTGTTACTCTGACCCGTAATCTTTACAGTATTAGCTTGCCTAGTAAATGTTTTTTAATCAATTAAACGCCTCGTTTCTAATAGATCTTATATTATCTTGATGTAGGGCCAGGATTACTCCCGGAACACGTCGACCTAATGGGATCTTTTGTGCTTCCCCAATCCTAATGTCCGCTGTCCTGGAATGTCCTCTAAGATGTCCTCACTAAGTACACCCGGAGTCAGCAGCCTTATATTATTCTAATAGATGATAAATATATTAAAAAGATTTTTTAATAAATTAACTAGGCCACAGGGTTACCGATAAATATAAATGTTGCAAGGTGTGTTTGGTTTTAGGGCGGGGAAAGAGAATATCTGATAATGAATATTCATCTCAAAGCAAAACGACCAATACAGAATCGCCATTTTATGATATAATGTACGCTTTATGTTTAACAGTAACCAGTACGATGCACGCAACTTTATATGAAGAATTTGCGCTTGTTTTTAGTTGGCCACAAAACAATACTTTTATTGTGATTTTCATGAATGTATATAAAACAAAAAATATAAAAAAACAGCAAGTATAATAAAAGCAGGGAACACTGTACACAGACAGTTTAAATTTAACAATAGTATAGATAAGGAAAAGGAAGTGTGACAAACAAGTGATACTAATGATTCATTAATTTGGAAGACTCATTAGTAAATAGTAAACAGTCTGTGAGTAGACGGTTCGCATTGTTGCTACCCAAGGATAATTCGTGACAAGCAAAAACATTACCTTATGATTTGAACTACTTTAACGATGGAAAAGCTAAAATATCATAAAACTAATGATTTTTCGTAAACGAGCACCATTCTTTTGTCCTGAAATCAAGCGAAGTGTTAAACCTCACGACATACATTAGTTCTTCATCGATGTTTGTAAAGAGCTTAAGAAGGTAGAATACTAAGCCCATTCGGGTATGAGAAATTTGAGCTATTTGAAAAATATTTTTTAAATGAGGCTGAAATATAAAAGTCGATGTTAACATAATTAAATCGAAAATCATAAGGTTTAAACAAAATTGATCTCTGTCTACTACACATAAACTGCAACCTTTAAGCAGCGGACAACTCAACCATCGAATAAAAAGAAAAGTATTCATTATCCTTAAGACTCCGAGACAACTTTCAGCAGAAAATTGAAACTGTCCTAAGGTCTTGAGAATTTATAGTTAAGTTCCTGTATTTAAGGGGAATTGTTTTTCTAGTTTTCATGGAAGCTAAGTCTACTAAGCTAAGTCTAACTGGGCTGGGCATTTCAACATGGCTCTTAAACAAGAAATTAGTCTCCCGAGTTTCTATCTACACCCAAATACAAATTCCATTATTCCTGTTCCAGCATGGGAAACTCGAGGATCTTTTGTTTTAGTACGTGTACCTGTACGTTATGATAGCTAATAAAATAATCGTATTCCCACTAACTAATTTAAGGGAGTTGAAGTCTCAACTGAACCCAAAAACAAGTTCAGTTGAGAACATGCTGTGAGTAATACATTGATTTAATATATGATTCATTACATCTCCATCTGTAACAAACAACGTAATATTATTTACACGTAAACGAAACGGGAAAATAAGTAAGAAGCTACATTTATAGCTTTTAGATATTAACTATTAACTGTTACCTAACAATTCATTACCTATCTAACGGCAACCATGTTTCCTTTATAAAAGACTTCAAAAAATGAAAAGGGCTTATGTTAAGCTACATATATTTTGTATGTGTTTACTGACTTCTCTGTTAATTGTGAAATGACTTTCATAATAATTATTTTAAATCGATAGAGTATAATCCTTAGATGGTCTCAGTGTCACCAAGTCTGGATCTGATGATAGGATCCCAGGGAAATGGTTGTCCACAACAATAAAATTTTATAGGCTATATTACGTGTTTCATATTCTTTTCTAAAACTATTTTCTAAAGTTAAATAGTTCGGTAATTATAAAAACTCAGTGTTTAATTAACGACCTATTTAACCTAAGAAACTTACCACTCTAAATTGCGAAAAAAATTTAAAAAGTTATCCTCTTTGAAACTATTTTTTGGCGTTAGTGATGATTTCCAGAAATAACAGAATGTGAAGTCTGTCTTCAATAAAAAATATTTTAAATTGAAATATTTTTGCATTTTTAGTGTTTCGTTTAAATTTTCTACTGTATATATCAGCTAAATACAAAGACTATAATAAGTATTTGGTTAATAATAAGAAGTTCCAAAGGAAGCTCGCGATTTACCTAAACGTCACGTAAAAATATGTTAAAAAATTGAACAGCAATTCCGAGAATTTATTAAGGAGTAAAATATTTATTAAAAAGCCAATACATTGTTTTCTTATAGATTACTCAAACGAGATTTACTGAAGTTTAAAGACCCACTTAAATTACTAGGATCTTTAGTTAAATTTACCAATACAATTATTTACTTCATGACTATAGTCATGAAGTAAATAATTGTATTGATAAATTTGCTATAGCAAGGCAAAATAAAAAATAGAGAACATAATTTAATCAGACTTTTTGATTCGGCCGTTAACCCTGTCTTATGAATCACAGATTAACCAAAATATTAGACATTCTATTATTGTTTGTTTATGGATAGCAGCACGTATTATTCCTGTTCAGCTCATCCTAATTTGACTTAAACTTTAAAATGAAGTGACAACATTATTTCCCAGAAACGCTATCGCACATTCGCTGTATTGAAATGCCAGCTACTTTGTTTATATAAATGGGAGTCTCAACTCAAATGACCCGCCTGATCAGCCAGTCCCAGTCAGTCTCGTATTAGCCGCCGTAGGTGACACTTGCGCCTTACTTTCCAAAAGTAGAACTTATAAAAATTTATAATTTTTTTTAAACAGCCATTAATTACTTATAACAAAATGTATCTTTACTCTGTGTTTGGTGTTTTCTTGGCGGTATTTGGATGTGCGCACGCACACACTTACCATTTGGGAGCGTGTCCCGTTGTGGAACCGATGCCTGGCTTTGAAATGAACAAGGTTTGTATTTTTTTTTGTTGTCTATAAACTGGAATGTGTAGTATTTTACACCTAAATTACCTACGAATGTTTAAAGATGTTCAACCTCAATAAATAGGTTTTAGTAAATTAGTTTAAATTCACATCTTTTCATATTATCATTATATTTAATATCAGTATAAATTATAACTAAGTCTGGCTTGACAGTTTATTTTGAGCCCCATATTACCCGACAATTATTTACGCCCCAGGGGATTTTATGGAGTTACACAAATACAGGGATATCAGTAATATGATCCTATGCGTATTGCAATATTATGTCAATAGAAATGTAATAAAGGACTTTTCCATCAACGAAGACTATAAAAAATATACGTTCTGTGGTGTGAACTAAGCGTTATCTTTAATGAGGAGTTTATTAACTGAATTAGCTTGAACACTGGTATCGATAATGAAAAGCAACATTCGCCATAGTTGGTATTCCCCTGGGTGGGTCAATAATTTTTTTTATCACAAGCTCCTGCGTGCTTCGTAAGGCACGTCAAAGTACTAGTCCCGGTTGTTATGGCAACCGCTTTAACACACCAAACTGCTTTGGGCAGCGAGGTGGCGTTATATCCTGTTCACGCTTGCAAGGAGGCTTCATAGCGAGAGACATGCCGCCTCCTTGAAGTATTGAAGAGCGGCGTGTGACTTTTTTAGAATAAAGCCGAGATCGGCGATCGTCGTTTTGTTTCTTTTCTTCTTGTTGACTACTATTTTCTTTTATTTTACAATAGATTGTAAATATCATGTTTACATATTATATGTGATATCTTTTTAATCTATTGTATTATTGTTTGCACGAACACCAAACTCCCCAAGTATGAAAGCCATAGTGGGACGTATATAGACTGAATTTGATCGTTATGATGATCTTTATATAATCAGAATATGATAAGCACTGTTGAATCAACCACAATACTCTTTGACGATGGATCAAACGTAGAATTGACGCGATAAGTCGATAACAGCTTTTATTGTATGACCTGACGACCTTTTCGTATCTAATATTAATAATATTTAAATAGATTTACTCAAAGTGCTGAATATAACAATAAAATAAATAATTAGAATAATCTTACTGTTGCGAACCTTCTTACATTTTTGTGTAATTCCTCTTTTGGCTTTTAAAGTGACATCAAAATTATTGTGGTTTTGTCATATTTTTTGTTGTTGTTTACCTTAGTTACGGTTTATGTTATTTTTTTCACTTAAATATAAATATTAATTTTATCCATTTATCCGCCTTCTCATTTCATTAGTAAATAGGCACTAGCTCACATATCCGTCCTCAACACTTACATATTTTGTGTATCAAGTGTAATGGCTAAGTTGGTTTTTCCACTAAACTAACAAGAAATGTAAATGAAACGTTAAAGAGAGCTATTGTCCATTGAACTATAGCAGATAGCGTACATAACGGACACTGTTTTGTTCGTTCGTATGACAAAGACAGAGTGACCCATTGAGCGATCTCTAGACTGTCTAGCGATAGCACGGATTTGATGGCCAGTTTCATCAATTGGTAAAGTGCTTATTATTTGTTGAGTGGTCAGTACCCCTATCTACTTAGCAAGTGGTCCCGGATTCGAATCCCGTTGCAAATATTACAAATATTTGCTCACGAGTCATAGATGTTTGTATGTTTATATAGTATATCTCTGATATTTATACCGTTTTACTATTTATATTTTTTAATATGTGTAGAATTTTCGGTCTATCGACAAGTATTCAAACCGGCGGCTTTTTGTAACACTGTATACAAGGTATCTTTAAGGTTTACTAATTTTAGACTATGATAGTAAAGTATGCCGCTAGTGGTAGAAAGGAGTAATTATTTCTTTTAAGGGCAATTAACAAAAACATGTAACAATAAAAAAATATTTAACTATAGCATAGACATTTAATTAAGTACTGTTTTAAATTAAATTAAAGCGATGTGGACTATTGTAACTATATATACTGTGTCTTGCTTCTCTTATATTTCGATCTTATACAAGAAGTGATAATAATCTTATTATCACTTCTTGTATAAGATCTAAATATTTACTTATTTACGTGGTGAGTACTGCGATATCTATTTGATAACTTGTTGGGAGCAGTTTGCCTTGTAAAATGATATCTAGTATAATGATATATAGTATATTATAATGAATAGTTTTATCAGTTTTATTAATATTATTAATTTTTTTTTCTTTTTTTTCTTTGCAATTCAGCCAAAAAAGTTCGTAAACGGCCTACTGGTTTATACCTATTGAAACATATCCTTAATTTTAAAACAAAGTAAACTGAACTGTGTTTTAAAATATGTTAAGCAGGAATTGTATTAACGCCATTGTTTGAATCACAAAGCCGGTGTCTAATGTCATTACAGTAATCAGGCCAAGTGAAAAAGACGCAATATTGAATTGTTTTGATTCAATATGCAGTTTGTATATACAAGAATCAAAATATAAAAGATCACCTTCTGGAATTAATAATATTTTTCTTTTGTTCGAGTTTTGGAACTCGTAACGTGTGTAAAATAAACAGTTTTTTACTGACCACCTTCTGATATCTCTTTATCTGGAGGTCCGGGGTTCAATTCCCAGAGGGAGCAGAAATTTTTTCCATCGTTTGGTTGGTGGTAGGGCTTTTGCAAGTTCGCCGGGCTAGTTAAATTTAACGTCAATCTATGCCATCTTTTTATGAATCTACCGAGGATCTTTACCAGATAAGAACTGTGTTGTGCAAGCTTCTATGCTGTCAACAAAATACTTTCTCTTGATTTTCAGGCTTTTCGTAGGTGAATAGGTGAATATAAAAATTCTTCTAAACAAAATTTTGAAAAAAATAAATGACTATGGTGGCTCCTAGTGCGTTTGTTTTTCTATATTTTTGAGCTGTAAAAAACGAAATAGCACTCCATGGGATAAGCCACATTTTCATGTTGCCGCAGGAACAAAGAAAGAAATCTCCGATATAACCATTATCGCCTATTTATTACTTACTTTCTTCGTCTCCAGTTCTTGGGCATATGGTACGCGATCCAAAAGACGTCCACAGCATCACACTGCATCACGTACAATTTCAGCAAGACTCAGGAACCTGGCAAATACGAGTTGGAGCAAACATCCCAGCATTTCATCCTTGGACTCACTCCCCTCAAGCACGATTACAGGTTGGTTAGCTACTGCTGCAGATGCTGTTACTAGTTTTGATAATAACGTCTGTAATAAGATATCTTAACGCCATTCAATCATCTATTAAACCGTAAAAGTATAAATTCTCATAATACTTTTATTTTTACGACCTCTGTGGTCTACTGCCAGAGACCACCTGACAAAACTATTCAGATCTGGAGATATGAGAGTTTGGTAGCTACCACCATACTACCAATAATAATGATAACAGCATTGTAATGTTACTACATTACCTTCTTACAAGATGGGTTCCTTTAAAAGAGGCGTGAAAATGCACTTTTTAGGCCGGCAAGGTGAGGGTAGCTAGGGCAGTATGTCGCATGCTTCACTAGCTATCTGCACATATGGACTCCTCTACTGCTTATCATCAGGTGGTGTCAAGTCATTTGCTGTGCTATATATAAAAAAATGTTCCGACACGTGGAGGTAAGATAGCAAGTTCTTCAAGCCTCTATGGTTGCATCCGGATGTAGTTTGCTTTCATTTTCGAATTTATCTTCACTTTCCATTACCCTGTTAAGAATAAAGAAAATAATGGTACTACAGGGGAGGGAGCAGTCCTCATCCGATTTGTGTGTGACCCTGAATTCCATTCCGACCCCTGAACATGAAAATTCATCACATTTCTTTCGAATTTTAATATTTTTTATTAACACATATAAAAATTGCTCATAAGTGCTTGATTGATGACGAACATTTATTAATTAAATTAATCCGAAAATCCTGATTATTCAGAGAACAAACTGACTTCCCAAATTAATAAGTAGGTACATCACAACGCTCCCTGAGTTCTTTACGTTTACGATAGATATTTCGTTCCAATACTTTTTCTTAGTTAAATCTATTTATTTTTCAGATACAAAGGAATCCTGTCAGTACCAGACCCAGCAGTGCCCGCTAGAATGAAAGTTCGCTTCCCACTTAGTGAGTTACCTTCAATCTTTTTGGAAATAATGCGTAAATTATATACGAGCCTTCTGTGAGCGATAATATTCACATGTAACTAGAATAATATCATGTGTACCTAACTTTTGATATTTGCCTAATGGGTAGTAATAAAAACCGTTAATGAATCAAATAAATTAATAATGAATATGTAATTCTGAATTGGAGTCCAATTCAGAATATTCCGCGGTTAGGCGCCACGAACTGTGGTTTTTTTTGGTTATAATTATAACACTTGAATACTGATAACCTGTGGACTACACTTTAGTAGTAATTTAATGGTGCAATCGTTGAATAACTTTTAAATGATTTAAATGTGGTGTAGATTACAAAATGTAGAGATACTAATAAGTGGAGTTAACCCCATTGATCACAGGCGTGGCAGGTTCAGCCAGCTACACAGCAATTGCGACGGACTACTCCACATACGCCGCCATCTTCACGTGCCAAAAGCTTGCGTTCGCGCACCGCCGCTCAGCCACTATTCTGTCCAGGAGTAAGGAATTGGACAAAATTTTCGTCGACAAGGTGAGAAGATATTGGCTTTATAGTTCATGACTATCTAAGTTTATTAGTGCAATACTGCGCGCGAGCAATTACAATGAGTAACAGTTTGCTGGTATTTTCTTAAACAAAACTAAAATTTGGCGGAAATCTGTGTAGAGAAATAAATAACTGCGTGTGATTCCTTTATGTTTGATTGTTCCATGAAGCAAAACTCAAAGTATCAAATTGCTAGATACAATTAATAGATAAGTAATAATTAGATTTTTATGTTTGTTATGTAAGAATGAGTGCGTGACCGCGCGCTTGCTACTAAACTCCTCGCATCCCGCGCTCCGGTTTATGTTAGACTGTATGTCGCCAATAAATCAGTGCGTTACCAGCTGCCATTGGTTAAGTTACGCCATTATTACCTTTAATTATATCGCAGCCCGTAAAGATTAACGTTTAAACTCTGTAGCTATTTCACTGCCGACAGTGTAAGTTCGTGGAGCTCCTCCAGGCTACTCCAGAACCTATGCTTCAGGATTTACGATATGTGCCGTTGTTTTCAGAACTTTTAGTACGTTATGAGTAACACGGTATCGGTACACTGTCAACGAAGATCGAAGTAACAACAGGGTTTCTATTGATTTAGAGCGCGAAATACAGTATGAGCCTACTCATTGTCGCAGTTACCAACATTGGACTCTTAATCTTTAAATACATCAATGATGCAGTTGCAATAGTTAGTTGATCGTTAGTCCTGTTTCTAGATGCGCACCAAGCTGTCGTCCTTCGGTGTGGATCCGTTCGATTTGTCCATCATCACACAGACCGGCTGCCCAACGCACAACGAAACCGAAGGCGTGAACATCAACATTGACCCTGAAACATTCTCTTCGCACAACATTGGGGAAGCGGTGAGAAAAACTGGTGGTGCAATCGGTACGTCAAACAGAAACTTTTTCATTTCTATTTAAAGCAAGAAAATGATTGAAATAACGAATAAAGTAAATATTTCATTTTTCTAGAAGACTAGAAAGTATTCTTTATAATTCGGTCTTCATTCTTTATTTTACAAGTAATCATTTTACTTAGAAATAGTTATGTACACATGCGAGCTTAACACACAAATGGGTGTCCTACCAGCAAACCTTTGAGCCCTGCATAAGTAAGTACACCCGTGTTATGGAGCTCGGTAGCGCTCTAACTCCTGTAACCCCAAGTGTGAGTTTAAATCGAATTAAACCGTCTCGATCGTGTTTTTCGTCAGTTGTCAAACGACATCAGCACCTCTGATGTTAAGTATTGGAAACCACTTTTTATACAAGCGATTATCATCTGAACGCAACTACTTTCGAAACGTCTTGATACTATGGAAACTCACACTAGGGTTACGTGTGTTTTTCCATTGTTTCCGCGCTTAAATCGCCAGTTTTTAGACCTAATTATTACAAATTATGTAGATAATTGTAGTACTAACGTAAGAAAACGCGTATTTCAGCTGATGGAGTGGAATACGTAGTGGACGCAGGCAAGAAAGTGTACCACAAAGTAGCTAGCAGCAAGGAGGACCTCACAGAAACTCCAACCAAAGGTGACGAACGCAACTTTGACATGGATGCAGAGTGGATGCCTTGAAATATGAACCTTATTACTAAACCGTACAGTTCCCATCTGATTGCCAAAATTTTGTCATAGTTACAATAGGTCACAGTAGATTTTAAAGTGGACTGTAGATTTATACTCGTGACCTTAAGTCTTGTTATTATAATATGCACTTCTTAAAAAGTTAAATTGGGCTATCAGAGTTCCTTAGCAGCTCTTTGAAGCAATTCTTTTTTTCTTAATAAACTGATACGCAGCGATCTGAAACTTAGATTAAACAGACAACTGGCGCCGATTGTGTTTGTGTGATTACCGATTTCCAACTTTTAAAGTGGTTTTAGTACACTCACGGTGGCTACGACAGCCTACTACTCAGAAGGCCAAGACAAAATACATTTTTATAATCGCAATCTAATCTGGAAATAAAATATGTATGGGATATTTTGCGAAGGTTATAGCTAAACGAAGGCACTTTCCTTTTTACATTTAGCGATTCAATTGTTATTATCGAAATGCTTCTCGTCTAGGCCTGACTTCTCTTTCATTAAAATCCGACTTGAAAAAGACTGATTACCCATAATCTGTTTTTTGCTGGTTGAATTTCATTGGACTTGATTTGACGTTTTTAAAATGACGACTTTTAAACATATTTACATTATTTTAATGTACATCATAAACATGTCAATAAAAATGTCGATTAAAATAAGCCAAAGTGTATGTATAGTGTAAATGTCAACTGATGTCCCTAAAAGTCATCTTAACCCTTTCATATGGAACTGGAATGAAAGAGAAGCACTAAACTATATATATGGCAGCAGAATAACTGCTATTAAAGAGATATCATTTTAATTCATTAGCAAAACTATGGTTACACAGGTGTTATCGAACACGACAGTCAAAATGCCGTGAAAATACGAGTGCCGAACTGTCTAGCTATCCTTTAAATTATGTATTTCCACTTTAAAAGTTAGGACATTATAAAAATAAAATGTAGGTAGCCCAATAAATAACACTTTACTTTAAAATAGTCGACAGAAATGTCTCGCAGTTAAGAGTTACGCTGTTATAAGATTATATTTAATCGTTTGTTTGTTAATACTACTTTTAACTAATATATTATTTTATATAAACCCAAAAATATAGGAAATAAAAATCTAAGTTCCTTTAGTATTATTCTATAAACAGATTATTATAGGTAAAGATTTTTTTTTGGGTTTATCAAAAATAATTATTTTAGTTCCCACTCAAAACATTAGTGTAATCGTTATGATAAACGCGTGATTTTTTATTACTTACATAATTTAGATATTTAATTGTTTAAATAAATGCTATGTGTCGTCGTTATTTTTAATCCGTACATAGTATGATTATGTCATATAGTTACACTATGGCGGCATTAACGCGTTTTTTTGCATAAGTTTACTATTTTTATAAAAATGACTCATTTTAGTATGTATCAACAATTGTGATAGCAGTGAATTCTCGTTAATTCTTATAATTAATATTTAAATCATGTTTCTATATACTTTACACAGTGAAATAAAAATAGTTACAATTAAAAGCTTATTTATTTATTTACTAAGTAATAATTTATTATGTACACATAAACATTAACATAAAAAATGAAAGCAAGAAAAATCACAAAAGAAATGGTTTTGATAACAAAACCTATTTTTAAGATTATTCTAGATTGTCCTCGAAAAATGTTAATTACACGCATAGTATAAGGTAACTGCAGCTACGAATCAACAATCGTACTTTTAAAAGATCTTTGGGATACATAGCAGATATATACAGTGATATATACTAGGATTAATTATGGCGCACGAATATAAGCCTTATGATTGTATCATAAGGTACAATTGACATGGGCTCCGGCGGAAGTAGGACGGGCGATAATAGCAACGTTGGCCGGCGGGACTACATAAAGAGCTTAGTGGGGGACATAGATATCCTAACTGTAGGGGTTTGTATAATAAGCAGTTTTTTGGGATATCCTTCAAAGATAGTAGGATCCCACATTCTAGGTTACTTTTTTTAATAAAACGCATAAAAGTTATATGCTTATTTAAGCTTATCAAGTATTAGTTACAAAATCACGCATGTATATTAAAATAATAATTGGCTAAAAGAAAAGCATAATATTTTAGATTTCGTATTAACGTTGTTTGTTTTGTTGATACTTTCATTGGATTTTTACTTTATCTATCTATATCTTATACATAAAAATACTTCATATAGCTTATTGAGATAATTAATTCGTAAATTAAAAACGAAAAATAATTTTGTTTTTTACGGCACTTCTGTGCTATATTGAGTTGGAGCGGGGTACGCGATTTTAAACCTTAAAGCTTCATGATAGTTCTATAGATAACCGGAAATTTAAAACCCCTTTACTAAGCTGTTTTGTATTTTCGGAGTCGCCTCGTATATAGTTTATAAATGTATGTTATTGCACATAAACAGGTGCTTTCTAAAATTGATCGTAATTAACATTTTTGTACGAATATTAGTAGAAATCTATGTACTTACTTGTAGTCTGTAATCAGAATCCTGTTTCCAAATCAAATTTAAATCAATGGTGGAAAAATAATCCTTAAAACCAGCGCCAATTACTTAATTCCGAAGATAACGTCATCCATTGTTACTCAACCGTGACTTCATCGCTGCTTTCTTAAAACGTCACTATGAATATTAGCCTTATCACGCGGCAATAGATAGTCAATAAACTTTAACCTGATAAAGCTCATAATTATCATTGGAATTACATTTATAAGTCTTTTGCTTGGAAAATAAAAATACTGGCGTTTAACTCAATATTATACTATATTATTATCTTTAGCACGTAACATCATAATTAATAATGGAGATACCTTGTCAAACTAGTAATAAAATAACAACGGAAAAAGCAAAGCTTTTTTATATAAAAGATTCGAGATAACGAGAACATTTAACGGATATTAAAAACTTTACCACAATTATTTTGCTTTCTAGTCAATTCCTGGTGGAATATGGAATATGTACCATATTTCTTTAATATATACCGATCTATCCTGCTATATTTTGCAAGATCTTTAAACCCATATTTATCATGTTCGTCATGTGCAAAGAAAAATGATACAGAGACATGGAGGATGCAGGACTAGTAACGGTAACAACACATTTGATCAATACAACCCTCCCCATGTATAGACGACAGCACAAATAGTGTAACTGTTGTACTACAAAAGCCGCCGCTATTACAAAAGAGTAAGAGCGGCCTCAAGGCCAAATTAACAATTTGCAATGATTAGCTGTGTACACTAAGTTGAAATATGTACTGTATTTACGATTTTGACCTCTTACGAAGACATCATTTTAAAACAGAATAAGAAAGTAACTTTTAATTCTTCTACATTCCGAATTTTTAACATCAAAATTTTATTCATTGACTGTCTGAGCAAAAACTTGAGTTAATAAAGTTGTTTATAATGGATAATATTTAATATTCACTCCTGTTCGAACTAATCACTAGTTCGAACAGGAGTGTATTATCTCCCGGACATATAATTGGCGACGAGGATGATCGGGAACATTGAACCATATAATCTTCACGCGGCTTACATGCATAGAATGGAGCAGTTCCTAATCTAACGATTCAATGCACAGGTACCAATGCTTATGACGTAAATTGGACCGGAATGCGGTTTTAAAATTTTTGGTGTCGCTGGAGATACCATCAAATAAGAGCAACAGTAATACGTGACCGATTAAACCAGAACACCATACAGAGAAAAAGTCGTTAATTACGTTATCGATATTAATGTTTACTATTTTATTTTCGAAATGAAAGGGAAAGCGGCTCAGTGTAATTTTGGAATACTTTTGAATGAAGCATTGAGGGATTAAATTGTCGGTGGGTAGCTAAACCAAAATTGATAAAAGAATTGCTTACGCAAGCAGAAAACTTGACATTTAATGAAGTTGAAAATGGCATCTGTTTTTAAGAGTCCAGAAAATGAGCTAAATGTATTCAAAATGAATGAAGTATCTTTACCATAAACAAAAAGTTATTTATGCAGCAACAAAATAACAAGGATCCAACACAAAACAGGAAATATAGTAGATGGGGTCCACCTTATCATCAGGGAAGGTGCTCATGGAAATATTGTACCTTTATCTATGTCGAAAACATGGCCATAAAGTTTCAAAATGTCAAGCAAATTTATACGTAACCTGATGACGAAGAAGAGGTGATACTGGGGAGCATTGTAAATGTATATAAGGGGAAATCTAGGCGATAAGAAATGGTTGCTTTTATATCCTTGTGACCAGGAAATGGGGCATTGTTACGTATGCAAATAGATACTATTGCCTTTAATTACATTATTGGTTTTTCTCATACATATCCCCTGTTGTGACGATTTAAAAGAACTTAGTAAATAAGTCTATTTAAATAGAGTTATTTTTGACTTTGACTTTGATACTGGTACCTGTAAATCAGTAAATTCATAAAAATATGAAAATCTATTTCTTTTATTTAAGCTTAGTTCTTGAGCACATCAATTTTTTCATTTCAGATTGTAAAAAAAAACCACATCAAATCAATATGACAGTGTACAACAAAATATAAAGTTAATTTCAATATTGATCTCTAGACGCTTCAGAAACCTGCAAAATGCACGTAAATAAAATGCAAATTACCAAAGCGTAACACATATTTTAATGGTCTTATTGTTCACGGATGTCTTGTCTATGGAGTGCATCTTTCGAGGAAGCGAGGGTAGAGGCAGACTTCTCTTATATGATGGCGGCCCAGTAGCCAGCAGAGGAATCTCTCTAAACCCAGCCCGTAGCCGCCGTGGGGCACGCTGCCGAACTTGCGCTGGTCCGTGTACCAGTAGTAGGGGGAGGGGTCTATACCCTCGCGCTTGTACCCTGAAATAAAGATAATAATTTAGTAATGTTTGTAGGCTTTGAACTAGATTAGATTTAAACAGAGCTCTTTTGCGTAGTACTTTGTACGCTCAGGCTTCGCAACTTTCGCCAAGGTTCATCGCATTTTTATGCAGAATGACGTCACGCCGTGGCATTTTGTATGCATAGTATAACAACTCTGTTTAACAGCTATATTAAATATTATGTTTATATATAATACATATTCATATAAATTGCATTGGTTCTCCAACTAAATTACACACAAGTTATCATAGTTATTAAACATTAATAGTCTTGTTTTATCTGTATTTCGTAATGATAATAAATAATAATAATCTGTTCTCTATTACAGGGTATGAGAGGCATTGACGTCACCTGTCTTCAGAATATGAAGTAACTCCTTGATATTGCCGGTATCTATAGTACATGTTCACCATCAGGTGAATTATCTCAACCAGATAACTTGATATACCATATACTTTAACAACTCACCTTCCATAAGTTCGTTGAAGTCCCATATCCTCATGGACCCCCCTACGATCTCGCCCACTCCAGGCATCAATACGTCGACGGACTCGGTCAAGCGGCGATCATCGGAACACCTCGGCATATAGAACGCTTTGATCTCAGCGGGAAACTTGCACAGAAGGATCGGTTCGCCGATCGCATCTGTCATCTTGCGTTCAGGCATTTCTGGAATATCCTATAGAAAAAAGATTTAATAAGCTCGCTTCTATGTTACATTGATTTAATTCTGTCATTTATCTATAATGATATGAAATGATATAAGTTTATGTAAGGCAATAAAATATAAGCCAAAAAGAAATAATGATGGGAAATCAATAATAATAATAATAAACAATTATCGACTAGAATCTTACATTCGCACTCGTCACAAAGTACATCTGTTCTACGCTCCATTTCATACCAGAATTTATGAAAATAGAACCTAAATAAAAAATAATAATATACACAGGTTCTACTTTGGCCATAATTTCTTGTTAGAAATGAGACGCAACAGATGTACTTTGTGAAGAGTACTACTCGAGAACAAATATTCGTATTCATCAGACAACGTGCCTTTCGATAATTGCTAATGCAATCGTTAGAGAAAAATATATAGAGTTTGACATAAGCCCTCATTCAACTACCTAGCGATCGGCACCGGTTGTTACTACATTAAACAACCCGACCTAACGATTGTTTTTTTGTAATTTGTATATGCCTCATATTTGTGAACATATTTCTATTAATATTTCTCAGTTCTCTTGTCTTGCTTCTATCTATAACTTGCTTAATTTGTGCTAGATACACGACAGGCGAGCATGATAGTCCTCACCTCTCCAAACTCGTAGAAGGAGCCATCGTCTTTAGTGATATTGTTGGCGCGGAGGTATTCTATAGCTTCAGTATACGCCATTCTTTTGAACGGCCTTGTTGGTCTCTGAAATAAAAATATGGGAAAATCATTTATAGTACAATTTGCAAAAATATGGCTACACGGGATGTTCTAGAAAGAGTTACAAGCATATTCTGTCGATCACATAAACGTGAAAATATTGTTTTCAATGTTAAAGAAATTAAGCAATTTTGAGAAAAAAATATTTATTTGTCATTACCATTATTTAAATTCACAATATTTCAATAAAAAAGCCAAATATTATTTAATTACCAATCAACGAGGTAAACGTTCAACCAAAGAAACAGTGTGTTGTCAAACAATTGACACACACACAGCCTCGTGTTATTATTAGCAACACAAGCACGGATACTTTTCGAGTATAGTACTGATACTTCAATCGGTTACATTAAGAGTCATTTTCCAACTGACATGTTACGCTTGATCTGTACAAAAAGACAACATAAATACAACGTACAATATACAAGCGAACCTCACAGAATGAAAGTCAATTATTACATTTCGTATTAATTTAATGAAATGCACATTAAAAAGATACTTTAAAATTAGAAATACAATTTGTAAAGTAATTTTAATCTATTAAATTTGCTGTCAATGTAATAAAATACTCTATGAGTATTTCAGCGCTTTCTCTATGAAGGAAATTAACAAAAAAACTGAAAAATTTAAATTTAAGTGTCCATGATCATCTGTATTTATTACCTAAAGAAGTACTCAATGTGATTTAACCACTCTAGAATAAGTCAACATTGTTAAATTTATCTGATAGTAATACTGCGGAAATGTCAGAATATACGTATTATTACAAAGTCAAATCAACTTACTGTAAGAGTTCTCAAACGGAAATGTAATCTATTTATATTATTCAGAATAATGCAAACTTAATGCAAGTAAAACGTATAGCTTGTTGCTCAGGATAGGAATGTTGAAAGAAAGCGTCCTTTTTAATTATCTAAAGTAATTTACTCAACTACCCTAATCATGTTGAGCAGTAGTTATCAGAATTATGTATTTTTCCGTTAAGTAAATTCTACATTACAAGCCACGATAACCTTTAATTAAGATGGCAATAAGTTTTAAGTGTGTTTGTTCGTGAAATTTTCTTAAACCAGTGTTTATCTTGTTAGTGGTCCTGATAAAAGAAAAAAATTTGAATCTTTGTAACCGTGATTCATGCTTTGCATATAACTGTAACATTTTATGTCGTATGTTTGTGTTCAAATTGTAGTACTAGTCTCTGATCAACCGTTTCTTGCTTAGTTCTATATGTAGCTTATTCAGAAAGTGAATTCCACATTATCCAATCAGTTACACAAGAACTACTTTTGTAAGTGACCTACCTTGAAATCAGGGTTGAGCTCATATACCAAATGAGCGTCAGGCGAGGCCAGGACCTTATCCACCACGTCCACCACGAGGTCTTCCAGCTTGTTCAGCAGGTCTTCGAACGTGATGAAGGCGCACTCCGCTTCTACGTGGCTGTATCTGTTGGTATGATAACATTTAGTTGTAGTGATGAATGTGAAATACCTAGCATCCTATAACTACCGGATTCTATTAAATAGCTGATTCCACAAATTGGTTATATATCAGCTATTGATTGACTGCTCTACAAGCATGGATCTATCGATCGAAAAAAATAATTATTGACATTTCTTTATTGTTCACTCTTTTATAATTTTCACAATTTAACTCATCAAAACGGTTGTGGTCAACTTTTACATATCTGCAGATCAATATTTGCAGCTCTGATCCCACATATAACCAACAACGCCCAACAGTTTGATACCGGTAAAACTCCCTATATGTAATGGGATGTAATGGGAAATATTTTTTTTAATTTATTTTAAGTGTTCTACAAATTAGGCATTCATCAACTAATGTAACATCACATCAAGAGGAACTAATTCTTGCAGTTGGCAACATTGTCTCTCTCTTCTATGAAGCTAAAAAATACTAAAATCTGTTTCATGCAATTAATTAATGATATTTTTATTCATGAAACATATAATAGGAGTAGGGTTTTGATATCACCATTGTATTTGACTACGTTAATATGGGTATGTTTCGGCTTGACAGGATATGTACTAAACATCCTGTATACAGACCACTGTAGCATCTCAGCAGTCTAGAATACTTGCGTGTCCCCGAAAATCAACTCAAATTTTGAATGAAAACTAATAAACAAATATTTTATAATACTATGCGTTAGCTACTTTGTGAACTCACTCGTAGGTACAAAATGTTCCTTATAGAAGAATATACAGTTAATAACTCACTCTGCAAGATGCCTTCGGGTCCTAGACTGTTCAGCGCGGTACGACTGCGCGATGCAGTACACATCACCTAAAGATGCTAGACACGTCTCCAAATACAGCTGAGAACTCTGCGTCAGGTACGCCAGTTCACTGAAAAATGGAATATTCAAAAATAAGTCAGCAAACAACGGTTACAAAACTTTGTATATGGATGTTGGGAGTAGGCCCTCCGTACCTATATAACTGTTACTTTCTATTGCGTTATGTCAAAACGAGACGGACTGTCCAATTCGAATAACTGTCAGAATTAAAAAGGTGATGTTAAGCGAGTTGGTAGAATAGGCGCAAGTTTTTATCGCAATGGCGTATTAAGGATCAATCAATTATTCCTATGAGTTATTTAATCAATAATACAGTTTCTGCAGTATTCGTACAGTTTATATAAGTCTTAGAAATGTTAAACTTCAAATTGAACTACACACTCAAAGTGATATATTTTGCAAATGCAATCTATAATATTAAAAAAATTCTTAAAGTCAAATTATTTATCATTCCCGATGGGCGCAACAAACATAGACGAGAGAAGTTAAAGATTATTTTTATTTTAAATAACATTATATAATATAATAAAATTTAATGATTAACCTGTATGTGACATATTTTTTTAATTAATTGTTAATTAAAAATTACAAATTGTTAATTTAATTAAAATAATATTAATTTTTAATTAAAAATTCTTATGCTAAACTAGCTTCGGTCCGAGGTTGCAACCGCGTGGTGTTTGGTCTGTCACAAATCTTATATAGCATTCCCTGATAAATGTACTATCCAACACAAAAAGAATTTTTTCGATTCCAACCATTAGTTCCAGAGACATGTTTAACCAAACAAACAAATTCTTCAGCTTCATAGTATTCAAGTCATACAGAATACTAAAATATATTGTAAATTACATATATTTATAAAGTACTTTATAAATCATTATGGTTATAAATACATATAGTAATACACAAAGACATATATATAAAATAAGTGCACTTAAAATAAATAAATACCAAAATTTTTTTGATAAGGCAGATAAAATAAGTTAATTTTTAATGTTTATGAAAGTATTCATTAAGATTTCAATATGCTTTTCAGTCAAATAGAATTTCATATATTTTGTAAAGTTCCGATCGTTTTTTCATTAAGGTACCATTCAAATCAATCAAATCAAATCAAAATCAAAAATTTAGATTACTCCTTAGTAATTATATGGCTATGTTGACTATACTGACCCGAAGTAGTCGAACTTGAACAGCGTGCTGCCGCCCTCGCACTGCGTCTGCACCAGCGTGGGCGGGGTCACCTCCGTGTAGCGGCGCTCGGCGAAGTGCTCCCGGAACGCGCGAGTCACCACTGCGCGCGCGCGCAAGATCTTAGAAGTGTTCTCACCGCGGATCATTATGTGCCTTTAAAATATTGAGGGTTAGGTGAATTTGTGAAAGAAAGAAATCAGGTTATAGATCATGGATAATTTTACAATTTTTATATTTTCATACCATAACTAATATTTTCGTGATTTCGATTTTGACCCTTTAGAGAAAGTTATTAAGTTTGATGACTAATTCAGCCCTTGAGTATTACTGCTCATTTTTTTACACTTTCAACTTTGGTTATCTGTTAGAGCATTCTGTAGTCTATAGGACTTGCAAAGTTAATATAATAATAGTGATTAGATGAAAGAAGATAAAAATGGTGACAGAAACGATTTTTTTCGATACTGTATAAGAAATGACAACCTTCTTTTTCATACTGTGCTTGTGTCTCTGTACTGTTATTCTGAATGCAAAATAAAGTATTTCTACCTATCTACCATTACTGACAGCAAACTACACGATCCAGTCACCGTCAAAAGAAGAGAAAGAGGCATTCATCACAAATTACCAATCATTTGATTAAGTCTTTAAAGAGTCTTCATGTTCATCTTTGCTTGAATTTTAAAGATGAATAAAACTTTCTGATATTGCTCAAACTATGTAAAACGAAATTCGTCTACATTTATGCAGTTTGAACACACAGCATTGAGACATTAGTATGTTGATGATACACATTTAATAAAATTAAGTGTTTAGTAAGTTCTATAAACATTTTTCTCATTTAGTATTAAGAAGTTTTTATTTTTAATAATAATAATAAGTTTTATTGCATACAAACATATACAGAAGGAAATAAAAGCATACACAATACAAATAGGTGGCCTTACTGCTTAAATCTCTTTAAATGCAATTTGTCAATAGATATGCCAGTAATTTTTCAAAATTTTCTTTTTTTACAAGCATACTTTTAATTTAATTAAAAGTATTTGGTATTAGTTATCTTTCTATTAGCAAATATAATAATTTGTATTGAACAAACTTTCTATAAAAAAAAGTAAGAGTTATACCTGTTGTCTAGCTGTACATCCGGCAATGCTTCTTCATTCAGTATGGCATCAGCACCACCGGGAGGGGCCAGCCCCACTAACTCCCAATAATCTGCTGTTAACTCATGACCTCCTGGTGCCTAGAATGTCAAAGTCAAAGTCAAAATATCTTTATTTAAATAGACTCATTTACAAAGTTCTTTTAAATAATCATAACAGGGAATATGTATGACATAAAATAAACAAATGTAATTAAAGGTGATAACTTTAAGTGGGTATTTACAAATTATCCCAGTTACAGAATTTAAATATGTACTAAATAAATTGTTAGTTTGAATTTTACAATAAATATGCATATGTATGCTTATTCCCAATTAACCCTACTACGGCTTCGACAAATTAGTAGCAGCAGAAGAAAGCGCGCAAGAAAGTCTCAGCCTTACATAGTCATATTATATAGAATACAAGTAGAAGTAACATAGAATACAAGTAGTCGAATATAAGTATTTGTCATTATCATCATTAATGATAATTAAACATGTAAAATATATCAAAATTCCACACCTCATTAATAAAACAGTCACATTAAACTACCTAAATGTTAAATAGGTGTGTTAAATTTAAACTACCTCGGATTGATAATTAATTAATTTTTAGAGAAAACTTGTATAAATACAAATTAATTCATCATAATTACCGTCTGCCCTTCCAGCACCACTTCTAACTTTCCAATAATCTGGACAGAAGACTCAGTAGATAAAACAAGAGCATCATATGTTTGACAAAGTACTCCATGGAGAACACATTGCAGGAACCCAGTACCATCCCTCAGGGTGATGAAGGTAAGAGCTTTGCCTTGTCTTCTGAGGCGGTGCACCCAGCCACGGAGACATATTCTCTGACCTCTATATTCAGCAGCTGCAAAATCAAATTTTCTATTGAGCACAGCAAAATATATATACAGAACAATCTATAGCAAAAATTGCCTGATACTACTCTATTACAAGTAAGGTTTTAAGATTTCTTGGTTTGACTGTGCCTGCAACTTTAGGGAAATGCTTGATTCAGTTTTCAGAGTTCATTCTGGTCACTTGCCACTATATACATTTTTGAATTGAATGCAGTACTTGCAATAGCATTGGACCTTACACAATTCATAATGGAGTGAGATAGGTACAAAGCTAATAGTTTTTTCAAAAATTTAAATGGACATGAGATATAGCTCTAGTCTCAATATGTCAGAGCCGGAACAATTTACATACTGCCCTAGGGATGGGCCTTATCTTGGATACCCTAAACATAAATTTACACACCTCTTTGAAAGTAGCCAAAGAAGAATATTTTATAGCTTAAATTACTTAGCTACTCATAATAGGATAGTTAATAATTACATTATTCAATGTAAAACTGTTTTTTCTAAATCAAAATACCTTCTATAAAAAAAATTAATTTATTATTTAATCTGAAATTTTGTTTATTTATTCTTCTGATTTTGTGTCTGTTTTTATAAATTTATGAGGGACACGTTTGAGTTATGACATAATTGGAATAAATGTAAGAATATTGAATTGATATGTTATCAATATATGTTACATGGTATCATACAGCTATTATTATATCATGACTCACTAATGAGCAGTAAATTACGCATGTATATTGCATCATAATGTAAACAAACAACTGGATCAATTAGTTACCTACAGATTTTTTAATATTAAAAACTACATAATGAAGTAGTAAATCATCTAAGCCATTTGGGCTGTGTTTAATTTATCTACCAAAAGAAAACCTCTCCCTTACCTTAACCTTTTTAACAGAATTTATTTTTCTCTAAATATTAATCTCACAGTTCACTTTATCTAACAGGACAATTTTATCTACACATATCAGTAAAAACTACTACTTAGAAGTTGCCTACCTTCAAATATTCTGACTACTTTCGCCTTAGGCAGACTGGGATCTTCTTTGATTATGATTTTCTTAGCTTCTTCCAGATTTTGCTGTCTCTTTTCTTTTGTCTCCTCCTCTGCTTTAGCTTTATCCGCTGCTTTGTAATTCTCTCTCACCCATATTTTTTGAATTTTCTTCAGTTGAGATTTGGCCGCAACCTCATAAGCTTTGCCTTCTTCTTTCGCGTCTACATAAATTGCAGGGAAAGGTTCCTTACCAGCGTGCCGCATGGCCTGCAAAATTGATTTATATGGCTTCTCCACAGATCCATCTCCAGTCTCATCGTTCCCATTTTTATCAGAAGTATATATTTCACCTAAAATTAATTACTTTAACAATGTCGGTCTGTTGCATACGTGGAAATTTAGATAGGTTATAAAACTTTAGTACTTACTTATCGATAACTTTTCGAGATCAGGCATTTTTATTACAATTTAACTTATAATCCAATAGTAATTAAATTTTACCATCAAAAAATATTCTCCGTTTAGAATAATTTACCGCAATAAATCACCGCACTGCACCACGAAAGACACACGGAACATACCAACAGTGACAGTTGTCAAATTTATTGACATTTAGAGTGACATATTTTTAAAAGGAATTAAAATCACAAAGCCTCATCTGCTTAAATTATTTATAATTTTTAATAGTTGTCATTCAGAAGCTCACCTCTAAAACTAAGTTCAAAGTGACATATAGAAAGTATTATTTTATTATTCGTACATGTTAGAGAACTCTATCTAAGACTAAAATAATCGAAAAATTAGATAATATCCCTCGATTGAGGAGGCCACATGAATGAGTTCATGGTCAAGGAAAATTTAACAAAGAAAAGAAGACCAAACATGTGCAAGTGTACTATAGGGTACTATGAAGCATACGTTCCCTTTGCTTTCCCTTACTTTCTCATTACTGACTGCCATTTAACGGTACCTTTAATTTAACAGCTATATTGAAAAGTAATACTACCATTAGACATACTCTTTCTAATCTGTGAATACTACAAGGATGCAAATTATGCGAGGAAATATAAAAACTTCAGTTGAATATTTTATCTGTTTAATACACAAAAAAAAATACAAAAGTACAAACTTACTCTATAAGAAATAAATGACTTAAAACGATTTGTGTCACAAGTACCGGTTTATCGAATACAACTCGACAATGCTCAATTTTATATAACCTGTACCAGTAAGATACAAAATTTCAACAATATTCTACTGTTATTAGGATATATTGTAACAATCACATATGCGTACAAACCATTTTACAAGTGTATGGTACATTTTCTTTCATTAATTCTGAATTCGAATTAAGTATTACTGAGTTTTCTGTAGCAGATCTAGACATATCTGTCTTATCAAGCGTTCCCTCCGGCGGAACAGCTTTAGGTGCCAAACTAGTTAACCTTTCGTTAACAGCATCTCTCATTTTATTTAAAAATGTATTATCGACAGATTTCAGCCATAAAAATTTACTTAATTGATCTGTAGGCAACGCCTTCTTTAATATTTCACTTGTGGCAAACGGTCGTATATGTTCTGATACTAAGGACGGTGAACTAACCACATCCTTTCCTAATTTAAACTCGTGTGTCGTGACTCGTGTTTGTGGTCTCTTCAAAGTTGAAGATTTTAGTATTGACGATGACGTTACTTTTGGCTTAGTTGATACTTTTGACCAATCAGTTGTTTTAGGAACATCCTTTGGAATATTAATTGTTGATGAATCTAGAGATTTGTTTGAATCTCTAAAAAGTTTTAAAGAAGGCAATGAAAAAGGAAGATTAGATCTTTGTAACATGGAATCTCTTGGACTACTTTTAATCTTAGACTGTCTGTTAGAATTTCTGTGTCTTAATACAGGCGCAGAATTGGAGTTTGGTCTTTTGGATTTGATATATGAAGGAACTGTGCGAGATTTTGGAAAAATATTTTTATCGCTGTTCAAACGCAATGGTGATGAACTTGATATTTTAGAAGATTTAAAATCATCATATTCTGATGGTACTATTTTAAACAAATTATTTACTGCAGGACTGAGTACACTGGAAGATTTCAATAAATTAAATAATTTGCTATTCTCCGAAAGTTCACGTGGTGTACTGTTCATTTTTCCTGAAATAGGTTTATTTTGTGCCCTCGCTAGCCCAACATTTTTGTTGGGTAGTGTAAATGATTCTCTTGTTATTTTTAAATCACTACTTTCCGCTAGCATTGATGGATCTAATTCTGGTAAATGGTTAAGAATATTATTGCGTAGCGTTTCAAGTCGATCATTCAAATCATAATGTATGCCTTTAAGTTTATCACCAAAATCTTCATGGCGAGTCTTTAGGTTCTCCATAATATTGGCACCTAAAATTAAAGGATTCCCTGAGTCAGATGTTCGTGATATGCCTGTTTCTTTCAAAGTTCCTTCTATATGTTTTTGTAAATTATTTACAGCATTTTTAGCTTGTACTTTAAAATTTTCTGAAAGTACTTGACCAGATCTCAACGTATCTTCAATTACGTTTCTGCTAGTTGTCTCTAGTGGAGTGCTTAATAAATTTTGAGCTGTCTCTAGAAAACTTTCGCTGACATCATTTATCCCAGGCAAAGTGATTGGATTTCCCAAAAAGTCAGAAGCTTTTCTATTACCATATATGCTATTTAAACTACCCATAGAAGGTTCTAATATCACCGGGCTTAAATCTAATGCCTCGGGTAATACAAATTGGGACCTGTAGGAATTTAGGCTTGGCAGATTCATATTTTCTAAAGGTTCTAAAGATGGTAATGCTGATTTGAAATTAGATGTACCTGCTAATCTTGATAATCCTTCTTCAATTCTTGAAATACCATCTTCATTTGTCGATAAAATATTTGGTATGAAAGAAGCAGAATTGGTGAATATATCAGCCAAATTATTATTTAGACCATCAAAGGGGTTGTCAACGCTTTCAAATAGTGATGGCAAAATTTGGGATGATTTTAGATTATCAAACATATTTGTTAAATGTTCACTTGCATCAGAAGTCATGTCATTGATTTGATTGATTTTAGTATCTCTATTTCTCAATGTTGTCTGATCAGGACAGTCTTTTGAGAAATTTTCTCCAAGTTTTTGAATATTATTGCGGGCTTTTGACACCCTTTCAACAATACTAGAACTTCTATCTTGAGGCATTATTAATTGTTCTACGATTTCTCTTGGATTATTATTTAAAAAACCTGTACTATCCGTATTTTTAGAAAGTAATTCATAATTAGGAAAATTGTTAGATGTATTCGACATGGAATCTTCGATTGATGGGCTTAGGTTATTTTTATCGCCATACTCGACTTGGTTCATTTGATCATTATTGTCAACTGATTCCAAGTCATCTTCATCTTCATTGTTACTTATTGGTATGTGAGTTAAAATCTTTGTTTTCTTTTTGTTATTAGTTACAGGATTTTTAACCATATTTAAAGGACGCTCGACAGGCTCATCTTGGTTGAAACTTGGAATATGATTATAATCGGAAAGGTTTGTGTTGATGACTTTCATAGAATTAGGAATATTTGAGTCTGTGACCTCAATTATTTCTGTCTTCATTCTCCCATCTTGTGTGGCTGGAATTGTAGTCTTGTGTTGCTGTGGGAGCTGAGTATTTTTTTTATCTGCAGTCTTTTTTTCACTAACATCATTTCTTAAGTTTAATAAATCAGGTAGGTTCAACAATTTTCTCGATGCTTCTAAATTTCTAAGTACATCTTTTAACAAATCACTTGCAGCATCTCGATTTTTTGACGATAGCATCTCTAGCAAATTTTTTCTACTGACTACATTTTCCACTACGTTTTCATTTGGATCTCGGTTTTTTTGTAATGATAATTTGTTATTATTTAACTTATTCTTAATATTACTATTTCCTTCAGGATAATAAAAGCGCTCTTCTACATTGCTTGGCAAATTCTTACTGTCAGAATCAATAAGTCTTCTTGTATTTTTCTTTGGTATTATACCCATTATCTTTGGAAATATAATCGGTTTAGAGCTATCGTTTGTTTCAAATGCAGATTTAAAGATTCCTCTACTTATATGATCATTATTTAAAATATTTAATGGATCCATTTTAGCCATAATAACGTGTCGATCATTTGCGGGAATACTTAATATTCTTCGTTCATTACTAGCGTCAGCCTTACTTTCTCTATCCAACAATTTTTTTATTGATTCTGGTTTCGGCAACGTTAATTTAAGTAGATCTGTTAGTAAATTAGTTGGATTTGTTTCTTCAATATCCGATGCTTTAGAAGTGCTATGATCATTAGCGAATAAGTTTTCGGGACTCATAAAAACATTAACAAGGTTCTTGACATTTTTCTCTCCATTATCAATTAATTTAGATGCACTTTTGGCTGCGTCTCTTTGTAAAGCGTCTTTGTACTCCTCTTCCGTCGCTTCCCGCAGCGTATCCACCACAGATGTGGCCAGATCTACTTCGGGATGAAGAAGAGGCTTTATTTCGTCTTTTTCATCTTCCAAACTAAGAAAAATAAAGAGATTATTTAGTAAAAGTAAATCTGAAAGAATTTAAATACAAATAATTTAAATACAATGGTTCTCTATGTACTTGTATAGTGTAGGTATAATGAAATGTTAAGTCCATCAATCTGTAGTCTATTTTGTCATGAACAAACTCTATGATCATTCCAAGATAAAAAATTTCGCCAAATAAGAATTACGTAATTTTAATAATGTTTTCCGTATATAAGGGAAGGATATAAGGGAATGTGATAAAAAAAAGGATAAAAGGGATTTAAAAAATCATCATCTTCAACAGCTATATACGGTTTACTGCAGTATACAGGCTTTCCAAATGGGAGAAACACTTGAGGAGTTTGGGCACATCCGTGGTGACCTAATGCGGATTGGTGGGTGAAAGCGGTTGCTTTAACAACCAGAACCAACTGCATTACGTGCCTTCCCAAAAACGGAGGAGGATAAAAATTTTTATAGACCCATCTGACGCTCGTCTTTTTATGTCGTGAAGAGAGACCGGCGCTGATTCTACTAACCTTCGCTAACAGAGCGTGCAGTACTGCACCTAGCCGGCCATCTCCCTACCAAATCTGGAGGTTGTTCGTGCAGGATGATTTTCAGAGGAGGCAGTCTAATGGCCCCTAAGGAGCGACGGAAGGTGAGGTGCACCATCATAGAGGATATCGCTGCCATTTGGCAGGAGCAAGGGGATGCAAGTGAAGATGACCGCGTGCTGTACAGTTTCTTCACCGACAATGCAAGGTGTCCCTCATACGACTAGGTGGAACCAGACTACGTTACCTCGCAGATGCTCACGGGGCACGGAAGCTTCAGGCAGTGCCTTAACCGCACTGTACCCCTGTGAAAGCCGAGATCACGCAGTATGGGAATGTGCACTGTATGCTGACGCCAGAGAAGTCATGCTGGCCCGTTTATACGGAGCAGAACCTGGCCCGTTGTATCACTAGGACCTTATCAGGAGCCGCGGTAACTGGGAAGCATTGCACGAGTTCGCGAACTCTTGGCACACTATCAGACGATTATAAGAATAGGATCAGGTAAAACACACAGTGCAGCCCGAGGCGAAGTCAGTAGAGTGACCCTTAATCACACTAGGGTTCCCTGATAGGTATTATTTGGGTATAAAGTATTTTTCTGACATAAAATGTTACCATAATTTACTCGTACTGGACGTGCACTAAAATAGACGAATTAAATACTCATGGACGTATGGATCAAGCGCCGTTGTGACTCAAGGAGATGTTGGAAAGAGGACGTAAATCACATGAAAAATCAATTGTTAATCCCAACCCCTTTGTTAATTTCTTCAATTCGGTAAATCTTGCTATAAAAAAATTATCAACAGACAGTCTAATAACTTATATTATTCTTCACTATTGTACAAGTATATAAGTATTTAATAGTACCTCACGAAAGGCCGAGAAGCGCGCATTTTACTCGGAAAGAGGATTGATGACGCCCCTAAGGTGTCCGCGTCTCGAAATTGACTCGAGCAACCGTCCACGCTTAGAGCGGAGCGACCTTCAGAAGTCGTGCCAGACGCCAGCTGATCACTTGTACCAGGTAACTGCAACTGTAAGTCCTGCTCTGGTGACTGCTCGGTAGGGTCATCTGGACAGGGGCAGCATTTACGACCCGTTGATTGGTCAATAACATTTTCTTGTTGTACTGGTTGGGCTGCAACCTGCCAATAAGGAGTTTAATAAGGACAAGACTATTCTGACTAAAAAGGTCGAGAACATGACCTTTTTAGTCAGAATAGTCTTGTCCTTGAATAGAGTGGGATGTGAATCCACCATGTTTCATGAGGTATTTTTAGATCCTCGGGAGACTGTATCTTCTCCCGTATTACGGAATATGAAATTTTTCAATGTTAAATAAAATTTTAAAAAAAAAGTAATACATTTGCTAGATGGACGTTAACTTCAAAGGACTAATGCGTATTAAAGATAAAGGATATCACCGGATTCTCCCAATTCACCAAAATTCTCCATATTTCATTTTTTCGTTATTTGTCGAAAATTACTACAAAATGACGAGCGGGACAGACCAATATTCATTAGTTATTATAATTTAAATAATATATCCCAGTGTAATAATAATATTCAAAAACAATATCATGAAAATATTAGGTCGGGGAAAAAGTCTTTTCATATATACTATGTATAAACTTGTAAAAAATGTCTTGGGCGGTACTATATGTATCTGACTGGTTTTCATAACATTAAAGTCAAAGTCAAAGTCAAAAATAACTTTATTTAAATAGACTTATTTACTAAGCTCTTTTAAATCGTCACAACAGGGAATATGTATAAGAAAATTAAAAAGGTGACGTTTCAAAAAAAGAATTAAATTAGGAAAATTATTTTTCCCACAATTTATCATGTGTTTTTCTTGCTTTCAAAAATAAGCGAATCGAATGAAGAAATAAGAAAGCCGCGAAAAAAAATTGTGACATTATGAACCTAATGACGTTTCAGTGAGAAGCACAAAGTTGGTTTAAGCGTTTTCAATCTTAGAATTTTGATCTCAAAGATGCATCTCGCTCTGGTCGCCCTGCTACGGATAATATGGACGCTATTTTTGAAAAAGTGGAACATGATCGGCATATTGGCAGTTACTATATAGCTGAAGAAATGGGAATTGACCACAAAACAGTTTTGACCCATTTGAAAAAGCTGGGTACATAAAAAAAACTTGACATTTGCGTGCCACACGAGCTTACTGAAAGAAAGCTAATGAACCGCGTAGTCATTCGATATTCTTTAATGAAACCGAACCGAATTAAATGTAAATTAACTTTGAAAAAAATGTCTTGAATTTTCATATAAAATGCGAAAAAAAATATCCCCAACATATTATGTAAGTATGTAAGTAACGTCTATTTTATTAAAATTGTATTCTAATTTTTTATTTGAACATTTGAATTGTTCCGTATTTGTGTCCAAAAATTATGGAACACTATGTTTATATGTAGTGTACTGTAGTATAAATCTCTCAATAAATTTACATCTCGAAAACCCTTTTTGTTTACTACAGAGTAACAGGAGCACCTACCTAAGTAGATGGAAGAGAATGATCTGGAAGTGCGGGGTTTATTTCCCAGTGGAAGCAGAAATTTTCTGGGGTTTGGTTAGTAGTTGGTCTTTATATAAATCCGATAGGGTATCTTTCACCCTCTTACCTTAAGTCTGCTGACATAAAAATATTAACAGCATAGTTGTATTCCGGCAGCATTGGCGGTAGGTTAGCTAGTTCCACTGTGGATGAAGAATCTGGGTATAGTTCGCTTCCAACTTCGGCCTTACCTTCACTTAGCATCAGGTGAGCTGACGGCCATAAACCCGTCAAGAAAAAAAAGACTTATTTGAAAACCATAATAATAAAAGAATTCTACTCACAATATTTAATGGCAGAGTAATGCTCAACAGGACCCAACACCACATCTTTCACAAACCCACATTTGTTCAATCAACTAGATATGCACTCATTTAAAATCTCTCTTATTTTAAATATCAGTCGATATTTTATGATAGTCTGTTAGGGCTGTTAATCGCATAGTTTTTTATTATATGTATTGACCATTAAAAATGTTAGCAATGACAAATCCAAACATCGAAAACCGCCATTTCAGTTACCGGCCGATCAAAGTTGAAGGAAGAAGAAGAAAAAATAATTAATTAGTAAAATTACGAATTCTTATTTTGCTTATAGAGAAATAACTTACTGAATATCACTACCAAATTCAATTTAATGTTGTGTTAAGCAATTGAATTGGACGTATGGCGAAGTTGCAATATCTATAGCATGTCATAGTTTTCCTTCTAAAGAATTCGTAAAAAGTTCCCGATCTGAGGAAGAATTTAAAATTAAAATATGTTTATTCATTAACTTGGCCTTTCTTTACGTATTCACTTATCTGTTTATTATAACATGAATTGACACGTGTTGATTAGTTAAAATTATTTAACATTTAACGGTTTTAGGTATACTTTTATAAATTTATGGAATCAAACAAAGTCATGAAAATTAGAAGATTATATGGTCTAACCTTTTGAGTCAATGTCTAATTATATCATGAAGCTAAATTATGAGTTCATTAAGTGTTTAAACCGACTGTTTTCTTGTTGTGGGCAACCCTACGAAAGAATCACAGATCGCGCGCGTACGATCAGTACAAACGTGACATCGATTGAAATGATTGCAACGGTCAGCATTTTTGCACGATATCGTGCATACCATCGTTATCTAGTTTAAGATCCTATTGTTAACAATCAAAATTTTAGCAGCCTGCGTGTTGGTCTTTATATTTCTTTCAGTGGTCTTCTCTATAAGTTTTGTGTATAATAGATTGAGCTGGAAACCGTTATTATTGTTATTGTATCATTATATATTCTTCTAATTTGTGTAGGTACCATAAAAAGTGTATTTTCCAGAATAATGATAAAAAATATTACTAACTTAGACTAGACTCCCATTTTTGATATGTGTGGTGGTAATTATTTCATTAAATTAAGAGCACCCAACTAGATTTTTTAAATTAACCAATGACTTTCCCCGACCGTTGATGAAATTTTTTCAGTGTGATTAAGTTCGCCAAAATTCAGAGAGGTTGAAGAAGAAACGGCCATGCCAAGTTTTACAGAGTAATAAGACTGGCATTGTCACGCATTAGTAATTAGGTATAGATATGTATAAATAGATAGCCGCACATCGAGAGTAAAGATTATTTTGCAAGAAGACTTATAACTGATTAAGTTACTAATCGGGATACCTGTTTTTTTGCTATTCATCCTTATTATACCCTCTTATGCACAAATCTTATGCATTTTAATATTTTCTGGTGCGATTATCGAAATGCCCTGAGAGAATTTATGAGATTGGAATATCGTTAAAAAAGCGGAAAACACCAAATTTTATTTTATGTGATGCTTTCTAATGAGAAAACATCTAAGTGTGTAGTATATTCAGCTGTTTTATGTATAATAGTATTCTGTAGGAGATTATTGTATTTCGTACCTATATTGTCTTGTAGTGAAGTTGTTGTTATGAGATTTTTGTACTTTTAGGGCAAAAACTATTGTTTTATCGTGCAATATATGAAATAGATCATTCAGCATTAATTAGTGACTTACTTGAGTTTATTCAGTGTTTCATTTCCATTCATTCATTTATAGGATACGTTCATTTATTTATAAACATCGTATCATTCCATTTTTATTGGGTATCATTTCATCATAATTATTAACATAGCATTCTATTTTCATCTTTATATAATAACAACATTAATTCCATTTTTAAAAAATATCTCGTGTCATTTAAAAAATGGCAGGGCCTATCATTACTCGCCAAAAACTCCTTGGTGCAAAGGGATACGTGACATCGGTATCCCGAAGCCAGAATAAAGAAATAATTGCTAAAAAATTAGTTGTATAAACTTTAGTTCTCTTTGCCTTCTCTACATTACGGAGAGTAAAACAAACAACAACAACAACAACAAGTAATCTGTGGCTTTTAATTCGTAATATAACCTAAAAAATTGAATCCATTCGTTTTCGGTTTATTAAAATAATGTCTTTGAAAAACAATGATGACAACGAAGCTGAGCAAGCGATAATAAAGTTTTTAAAATCGCACGTTTCTAGATCAGACTTTCCTAATGTTGAGAATGAACTCAAGAAAGATTTCGTTTTAGCCAAACGCAAAAGTAAAAGCAGCAAACAAAAGCCTAAAAAGAAGAAATCGTGTAATTTAACAAGGAAAGAGAAGAAGTCTCTAGGTTTCTATTCAATTCCAAGAAGTGGTGTTGTGTATGAAGATGTTTTACCTATGCATAACGTTTGGTTGGGTTACATGAGTACTATATTAGAAACAGACACACCTATAAATGACTGCAATTCAAGAGGATGGGATAATTTTACTCAAACAATATATAAAGCAGATTTTCATGGCAGTATGTTAGCTGTGGTGCGATCGAAATGTCCTAGTTATATTGGCAAAAAAGGAATCTGTATTATGGACACAAAAAACACTTTTAAAATTGTCTCAAAAGATAATTTAGTTACTACTATTCCAAAGAAGGACTGTGTGTTTGATATGTATTTCCAAAAATTCAAAGTGACTTTTTTTGGCAAACACTTATGTATGCGGCCTGCTGAAAGATCCACAAAGAAAATAAAAAATCAGTTGCTTCCAGACTTATAATACAAATAGTGTTTTATTACATTAATACTAATCACATATATCTTCTGTTCTATAAAATAAGTTGCTGTATTTAGTCGGGCAAAAACACTATAACAGCTCGACTCATTTGAATAATGTATCTGTATCTTTGATATAGAATATATAATAAAGAAAAATAAGTGACATCCTAATGAAAATTAACCACATTAGATGATTTTCTGTATTAAATAGAAAATTGATGATGACTGATGTGCTAACTCTAATTTCTTTCTCTGATACTTTGGATTTATTTTGATAGGTGGCCTTTGTGGCAATCAAACATTGCCTCTATACTAATTATTTTTTCCTAAATTTGGGTAATATAAAGTTTATGTTCGCTTATACAATGTCCTGTATAAAGGTAAAAAATTTAAGGTCTATTCCATGTCATAACTGTAATTTATCATAAAATTTATGATTGAGATAAGCTGGAAAGACGTAACTTTCTTAAGATAGTGTGACAATTATCAATGTTCCCTGTACATATTTCCAAATACATTTGTAGTGGCAAAACACGAGGTGAATTTATTTGCATTAAAATTTTACGAGCAGTTACCAAATCTCCTCTAAGGATATGGCAGACAGATGCTTTAGCCCACACTGACACAGCTATCATATCTCGCATTTGATATGGCAGCACTGATACAAGGTCATGTATCATTGGTGGGTTTAAATGTTCTACTGCATCTGTTATTCTATCTAAATTTATTAATGCTTCAGCAGCATAAATGTGTGCCCATGCCTTATGGCTGCTAGTCACATCAGTTTGACTTAATAGCTCATTCGCACTTACAAGTGCAGACAGGGGATCTTGTAAATTTAATAATACATAACTTTGAAGGACCAATGTTGAGTTCTTCAAATTGCACCTCTGACGCCAATTGATTGGTGGACCAGGTGGAGCCTGGATCAGAGGTGCAGTGATGTCCACAGGAGGGTCTTGATTAGGAAGAAGTGTTATAGCATTCCTTAAACATAATGCTGCAAACTCCAAAGAAAGAGATGGTATTGCAAATGATTCCCCTGATGTTGAATACTTTTCTTTGCTCTCTTTTGATAGTAATACTCTTGTATGAGGACCACTGCCTAATTTTTTTACAGTATATTGCAGAGCTTCTTCATTACAACATTTTTTTACACAGCATTCAGCTAAGTGTAACCAAATTCTAGGATTGTTTGGGTAATGGCGGGCTGCTTCAACAAGGCATTCAAAAGCACCTTCAGAATTGTTTGCAGCCAGTAAAGCTAAGCCTAAGTTGTAAACATACAGGGGTCTGTCTTTACAAGCAATCAGTCTCTCACTATCATCACTATCCATGGCTTTGAAATGTTCTTTCACAGCATGTTGAAAATATTTAGCAGCCAAGAAGGGTTTCTTTATAGACAAATAGATGACACCAAGATTATTGTTAATAGCAGCCCAAATATCTTCACCCTGAGATTTCAAATCATAATTGAATTTTAAATTTTTATACTGTCCAAGAGTGTTTGAAGCTTCTTTCACTTCACCATTGAGATACTGCTGTTGAGCAATTATAAAAACATTTTCAATACAGTCTGGCTTTAAGTTCAACTTTACCTTTTGGCCTAATAAAAGCTGAGCTCTATTTACTAGTCTTTCAAACAAGTCATTAACTTCACTATTGGTTTTAAAACGATCTCTGTGTTCATTCGCTATTTCAATTGTCTTGTCATAAGTTCGTCTGCAAAGAGTAGATTCTAATAATAGGAGTACAACTTGGTGAAACAACTTTGGGTCTTTGATCTGTTTAGATGACAATAACTTGTCTAATATAACTGTACACTGATAATAGTACCGCGTGTGATAAAGAATTACCGCATAGTTGTAAAGCAAAAAAGGTGTAGACATATCCTTTACTTCGACATCTGGAAAAGCCATACCAGCTATTTGACCTATCACTTTTTTATATTTATCCAAGTTCTTCATGTCGCTAGCCATGAATTCTACAACCGCTTTGTTGTTTTGTACTCTTTTGTTAGTCGTTCCAACTAGACTTTCTAACTCGTTCAAGTGTTGGAGCGCATTATTGTAATCCTTTTTTGAATAGCATTGGTGCGCGAGAATAACTGGCTCATCACGATCCTTCAAGCCGGCCATTTTTTTACTTTGTTTAATAAAATAAAAATTATTGGTGAAAACGAATAATTGTAATTAACGACCCATAAATTAATTCATTTATTTTCAGATACAAGAGGAACATTTGACTTCAGCACAGATTAGAAATTAGAGGACTTGATTGCCATTACATTGGCATACAAAGGGAAAGCAAAGAAAACTAAAGCCCATACAATCATATTTTATGTGATTATTTATTTATTACTGGCTCTAAGATACTGGTTGTATACCTTTGGTGGTATACTGGGATAACTTTTACTCCAAGGAGTTTTAATGTAATGGCGGGGGGCGGTTTAGTGCTGTGTGTTTTATTTCATATATTGTGTTGTAGTGTTGTTTTTGCCATGAAATTGGTTTAGTTTTATGGCAAAAAGGATCGTTAAATCATGCACTATATGGAATACATCATTCAGCGTTGATTAGTGACTTACGTGAGATTTTTCAGTGTTTCATTTCCATTCATTCATTTGTAGGGTAAGTTCATTTATTCAAAAACATTATATGATTTCATTCTCATTTACTTATCATTTTGTCGTAATCATTATCATAACATTCCATTTTCAAACATTTTCTCGTAAGTCATTAACAAAATAGCGAAGCTTACAAAAGAGGCAAAGGGCTATATTGCACCAGTATCCTGGAGACATAAATAAAGATAAAAACTACATTAATGAAGATATGGCTTAAAAGTCTTAGTTACCAGGCCATATAATTGAAAAAAAAATTACGATGGCAGCATGTCTTTAATAAACCTTTGCCACTAAAGAAATTACTTTAAGAAGCACTTTAGTTATACTCTTTCTAATCTGTGTTAATAAGTTTGGTGTGGGTTTGATGCGATTCCGAATTTGGTCTCGTAAAATTGTTATAATGGGATGAAACGATCCTTAAAGTGCTTATAGTGAATAATAATCCTAAACATTGTCAATGGCAATAAAACCAGTGCAATGAATAAATATCGTGCTCAACAAAGTGCTGCAAAAAATATGGAATTATGAATCAAATGCTTATTTACGTTATTTAAGTGTAAACATTAAATATCAGATATGTCTCGTAGATTCTTATTCTTGCTCGCAGCTGCTGTGGTGATGCTGTATTTTTCTATTATAATGTTTATGTTGAGTCCACTGAATGGTGCAAAGGGAGCGTATTATGGGCATGGTTATATGAACCACTTCTCATACCGTCAGTTGCCGGTTGTACACTGGTGTAAGGAACTAAGGTGGAGGTCCCCACCATCTCCACATGTTGTGGCTTTAGTGTCCTATCCGGGGAGTGGAAATACATGGCTGCGATATTTACTACAGCAAGCTACAGGTTTGTTTATGTTTCAAGAGTACCATAAACTCACACCCATCAAACAACACTAGCCTGCCCGCAGTTCACAATTTAGAACCAATTGTTTTTATGTAATGTGTGTTTTATAAGCTCTAATAGAATCAAAAATTGATTTGTATTTAGAATTAAGTAGCAGATGGGTATAATATGATCTAATGTTGTTTGTTGTTCTGACCTGTTTATATTTTTATTGAGGAGTAAATTTCATAACAAACACCACTACTTTAATCCATAGCAATGTTGCAAAGAAGTAAAAAATGAATAGTAATAAGCTAATATACAAAAAAAAATGTGTTTTTTATCAAAATCCTCCAAAACATCTTAATCAATTTTAATGAAAATTTTCCTAAGTCATATTTTTATACACCTAGGTAAAAGTGATTCCCAAGATTTCAAGAAATTTTTTTTTATTAATAAAAAATGTCAACAGCAGCATTTTATATAGACAGTTTTGCAAATCCAGTATTATTACCTGAATTATTTCAGAAGTTGAAACCTATTTTTCTCTTTTTTAGGTATTGTCACAGGGTCTATATACATGGACTATGGTCTGCGAGTGCATGGTTTTCCAGCTGAGAATGTGACTGACGGCTCGGTACTAGTTGTTAAAACACATGAAGCACCACCCTCAGAAGCTGACAAGTTTAAATCTGCTTTGCTGTTAATAAGAAACCCCAGGGATGCCATTTTGGTAAGATTAATGCTGATCCTATGATACAGCATCTAAAAATAAATATAAATGCTCTATTCCTTTCATTGCAATCTAAGGAGAAAGGAATATAATGGTTTTTAGTCATATTTTCCTGATTGAGGTAAATAGAATACAATGATCTTGTATTTTTTATTTTATACAATGTACTACAGAATTAACAGCAATTTGCATGTCTCGAAGTTTTCAAATAAGTATTAACTGATAATTGGCATGTTACTTACCAAATGTAAAAAATATTAACTTTCATGTTACTTATAGAAATGGTTAATAACAATCACCCCTCAAGTAATATAGAATATTGAATCAACTAGAAGCCATGAAACACAATGAAAACAATTAAAAACTTAGTTTTCGATACTTCTAGTAGAATATAACATACTGACATATCACTTTTTTTTCTTTAGGGTACCTTACCTCCAACTATTGCCTTATCGCAACCTGCCAGTTATAACCTGCTTAACAATATTTAAAAAACCTTTTAGTTTAATATAATTAGTTTTCTTTGCTTACATTTTATGTCTAGTTTCAGCTTCACTGCACTGCTGCATCAAGTTTAATTTAACTGGCTTGAACCTGTCATTGTTTTTGGTAATACTTTATTAATTTTATTTTACATTTAAACACATACTTATCTTAATAAGTTCATTCATAACCATTACATATTCACTTTCATAATCTTACAATCAAATTATTGATTATTAGAATAAGATAATTTTGCTGTCCCAAATCTTTGACAGGCTGATTTCAACAGACTTCACAAAGGTCATATAGGGACAGCACCAAAGTCAGCGTTCAAGAAGAAGTCAATTGAACACAGAAAGTCTGGTGAGTATAGTTTAATATTTAAAAGTTATAATCAATCATCTTGTATAATTGATAACAGAGATATATTAGAACATCTATTTTCTTCATCCAGTTTTTTGACATCACAGAAATAGCGAGAAGGCTATAAAGAATTAAACCCTATGAGTTATTTAAACAAAGTATGGTGTAGTGAATGTTGTTTAAAGAACACATGTACAATGTGTCTTCTCCGTATGTTGAGACAATAAGAATGGTGCCAATAGTCTCATTGTTAGCTATCACCATAATTAGCAATTTAAGTTACATTCAAATTATATATTAGGTGTCATGAATGGAACTTACCAACAAAAAAAGTCGGTTGAAGAGAATTATAATATTTATTTAGTTTATTTGGGCCAATTACAGTTATCCTCAATTAAATTTCAAATAAGTATTTAAGTCAGTTTTACAGTAGTGTGTAATAACTTTTGATAGATTAATGTTACCGTAAAATACGGACGTAAAATATATTTTTAAATCCTTAAACTTTATTCAGTAGTTTTGTTTTGATGCTCTTTCAAGCACACAGACAAAGGACAGACACAAAAATTGTAAAAATGACAGAAATGCTTTTTTTTCTATTTCAAAAAATAAAAACATTTTTCAAACAAAAACTTTTCAATGTACAGACTTGCAGTACGTTGATTTTTATCATAAGTATAGATCAATAAGTTGAGCTTTCGAATAAATAAATAAATATCGATAGTAATATGTAAAGTTTCTTCGCATTTTATATGAAAAACCAGACATTTTTTCGAGTTGACCCAGGTTATGCCACACTGTGAAGCCTGACTTTTGACCATGACCTTGTTTGCATGTTCATGTCATGCGTGATCCACTTTTCATCATCATGAAAACTAGTCAGATACAAATAGTACAGCCTAAGATATTTTATTCATACTATATGCAAAAAGACTATTTCCCCGACCTAATATATGAGTAGTAAAAATATATTTAAAAAACATACAAGTATTCATGGTTACCTTTTAACATTGGGTCCATCTGATTATGTATAGTTTCGCAATCTTTGTCATAGAAACTGTTCTGTCACAGACTGGTCGCATTATGTGTCCACTCAGCTGATCGTGTGGGAATCGCTGCACCGGCTGTGGCTGACCAGATTCCCGGGCGCAGTACACGTGGTCCGCTACGAAGACCTCGTCCTGGACACTAGGAAGGCGCTCAATGGAATATTGGAGTTCTTGAACCATACAGTCACCGAGGTCAGAAGACTTGACGTTGTTTTATCATATAGGTCCACACAGTGGAGAAATACGTGCGGAGTATTGGCAATAACACCGCCAAGCTTTCTGGGGATTGCTTTACCACTTAGACCAACGACTCAACTAACCAGAACTTAGAAATAATCTAAACCATAGAAGAGATTATGATAACCAATTTTAGATTGACCTATCTATTCGTAATGAGAGTATGAGGGGAGAGGTCAAAACAAAATTTCCATTAACTGGCTCAATATTTAAATGAAACACTTTTCTTTCAGGGCGATATGAACTGTGCGATATCCAACAAAGAGGGTATATACAGGCGAAAAAAGAAACTACCAGACTTCGACCCTTACACACCGGAGATGTACAAAGCTTTAAACCGAGTCAGAGACAAGGTGTCGGACATGGTTAGTAAGTACAATAGGCAAAATACAAACGAGACTTTAAGACAAAATAGCTTTAGTTAGATGAAAAAATGAGGAATGCCCTGCTCAGCTTTATTGGAAAAGCAACCATATTCAGTTAAGCATACGGTTTAATATTGTGTAAATGTAAATGTTTTAATAAGTAACAACTTAATAAGTGTCAACTGTATGTATGTTTAGACATCAATTATAGATAATGTGTCGATCCTGTTTGCATTCTCAAAAACTTAAAGTAATCTGCCTCATACTACTCAAATAAGAAAGGGATAAAAGAGTTATCGAAACGTTAAATCAGCAGACACTTAGACAATGAATACAAGAGTTTTAACGTTAAAACATCATGTTTTCATTTGTGTTAATATAAGGCAATTTATGCTTTAGAATCGCCATTTTAGATATATCTAGTGATATGACCGGACATTGACTTTTCTGGCCGATTTGTAACGAAGGAGAAGCAGAGACCTAAATATAGTTTTAGTCCATAAACAAGACAATGCATATTAAAAATAAGGGCAAAATGATTTCTCATTGCAATTTCAAAACGTTATATGGCCGCTATACATTTTAAATATAAAAAGTTTTTTTGAAGGAGACAGGTATATTTCAATGTGTAATTCAAATGTATATCTTTTAGCTAGAATAAATACCGCTTTCTCTGTTTAACTGAACGTAACTTTACGATTTTGATAAATTTTATTATTAATAACATTTTTATGCATGATTCATGTTGTCGATATGCGCAGACGCAGATATTGTATTAGTGCGAAAACAAAGGATAAGGTATATTTAATAAACTAACAGGCCTAACGTGCTAAGCATACAATACTACTTAAAACGAATTTAAATCTATGTAGATTAACTGAGTTTTTTTTACCAAAGATATCTTTTAATTATTTTCTATTACAACTTTTAGTAAAAAGACAAAATATAATGTTCCTATTTTGTATATTGTTATTTAGTTAACTTGTTATATTAATTTTGAATATTTGTTTGATAACTTCGCGTTGTTGACGCAAGAAAGTATTATAAACAAGATGTCAATATTTGTATGAATCAAAAATAGTCGTACCTCTGTTTTTAAGAAACGAGAATAGTGTATTTTCTCTTCATCCAACTTGTTACTATCTTCTTGATCGTAACAAACAAGTTATAGTAAGTAGCATTCTCATGGTACAGAGGGTTAGGGTGCGTTCAAAGGAGGTTCAATTGTGACATTGAAGTTGTCTATCTGATTTATGTGTACTTGTTATTTGTCCATAATTATATTCCAATTTATATGAGTGTTCCAATTGCATAAAATATTCTAAGACGTAGCTGATAATGAAATTGTAAAATACGTCTTACCAAATTTTACCAATGTCTAAAGAAATACTTTCAGTTTTTCAATCATCGTGATTTGATTGAAAAGTACCTACACCTGAACGTCCGGCATGTTCGCCACACCTTAGACCATGTTATATGTTACGTGAAGCGGTAATCTCTGAACGCACCCTAGCGCTGACATACGAGCGGCATCGTCGTACGGATGTTAACAATTAAGCGCAAAGATATAGTCAAATCTAGTCTTCATTGTGATAATTTGTTCTCCATTTCAATTATAACCAACGAAGCAACAATGTTCGAATGAATTCAATAATGCACCTAGTTAAATCATGCACAAGACTTTAATTATATCATATTATTTAATTAGTAAGATTTGTTGAATAATATAGAAACGTGTATGTAAAGTAATTGTATTGAAATTAGGAAAGAAAATTTAAAAGAATTGAACTGCAGCGTTATTTTAAACGTGGTCTAGAGTAAGGTTGAGTCACAGGTTCTCAGAAAATTCGGATCTAAATAAGACGAGTCTCGTGACAATGATTTTTACTTATCCTCTGAATATATTTTGAAGAATGAACGCTTCTGAACGTTTTTTCTTTCAAAAAAGACAATCACGTGTTAATTAACCTCTAAACGTGAACTAAACTTTTTATGTAGAAATAAGGATTAAAATACAAACGATAATATTTATCTACACTATGCCTATCGGTTCTGGTGACAAAGTTTAACTTTATGGTACTTATTGCGCTAAAATGTCAGATTACAATTAAAATTATTGCCTAATTTTTAATTAATCTTTATTACTTATCAAGGCCTAGTCATTATGTTAACTAGTTTTTATATATTTTATATTAATTTAATTTATATTGTTCCTATTTTTTAAGTATTTTTAAAATATTGTATTATTATAATTCTGAAGACACATTTAAATGAGATGAAGTTATGTTGGGAGGTAATGTATCAAACATGCATTTATAAAGTTTAAAAGGTCATCAAAGATAATTCTAATAGCTAAATTCAAAATACAGACTTGCGCTTATGTATAAAAACACAGATGAATTGCAAATAAATTACCGTTAATTGTACAGATTACAAACTAAAAGCTCAAGTAAATGAATGACATGTCAATAATGAATTTATAAATTTTCTACTGTCACATGCCCCGCATCCGTACTGTAAGTATTATATATAATCGTATCTGGACGTGTCGATCATAGTTCTGTTAATATATCGATTCTGTTGTTTGCATACAATTTGACAGCTAACTACAAACTCGATCGGGACGGTATATTTCGATTGGAACTCACTCAGGTGACACGCGATAGGTTCATACAAGTGTATTACTATTAACTACAACAGAACAAATATAATAATTAACATTGTGTCGGGTTTGGTTTTTTAAACAATTTTAACTTCATGTTACATGGACAATACAAAACTAATTATGTAAAATATTTTAATACAAATACAAAACAAATATAAATAGTATACTTAATAATATTGTTTTCTTGTTTAGTGTAGAATAGTAATTGATATTGTCGTCTATACTGCTGAGTACTTAAGAATCACGTCTCAGACAAATCCGTAATTGATTAAATAAAAATCGCTCAATATGATATGCATATGCCAACAAAAAATCTGTTCGTTGTCTGTGCTAAAATATACTTTTGTATGTTTAGTCAGTATTTTAAGTGTAGTATGTATAGTACGTAATTTTGAAGGATTTTGGCTTGGTATCTAAAACCTTTTAGCCATATCTTTATTTTAAAATTTCTATTCTTGAGCTTTATGACAGCGATGTAACGTATTCCTTTGCCTCGTGGAGTTTTTGAAAACACTGTTAATATCATAAACTATGCTGTATTCTATATATAGACGAAAGTGATATAAAAATACACTACGATACGATATATATAATAAAATATACAGCTCATAACTGCATTTCGCAAAAAAAAATCTTAACTCAGAAGCACAGATTACGGGCCACGTGCACTTGCTAGGGAAGATCTCAAAATGAAAGATAAAATTCGCTCAGAAATACCAATTAATCTGTCTCTTGGGGTAATGCTGAAATAATCATTTATATTGTAATTTAGAATTATGTACAAATTATTAATTGATGTAATATTTATTTGAGTATGTAGTATTGCGTCTGACATTGTTTTTTAAATGTGATTTTAAGAGTACTACCGTACTTAGCCATTAGACTTAATACTTCTTAGTGGCTTTTTTATTATTTTTATATCAATCATACTGCTGTTGATATGTTAAGAAAGATATTCAGTACCTTAAATATACAAATGTATATAGATATATGTTATTTTATATGTATGTTCAGTGTTTTTAATGCTCATACAGCGTATACTCGCCTGGAGACCACTGTAATCACTTCGACATTTGTGGGCCCATATTATCCTTATACGTTAAAATTGAACTGTGCAGTTACTTGTTCTGAACCGCTCATAGACTTAAAATGATTTACAATTTTCATTCATTGAACAGTCGATCTAATTAACCAAAGAACTTTGTAACATTCAAGATTTCATTATGTTAATGCCCTGTGTCTCTATCAATAATTATTGAAACCTAATTAATAATATAAATAGGCCTAATACATAGCTTTATGTAAGTTCCAAAAAATAAGTTAATTGAGTTTTTAAAATAATTTTTTTCTGTTATATATTTTTAAGATAATATCCAAACGAGATTAATAAAAATAAATTGTTTCTATAAAAATTGTCTTTTTAATTATAACCAGCTCTTAGTTTACGATATTTATATTAGCTATAAACATTTAATGTTATAAAGAAATTCGATTTGTATCATGCTTGAACTAATTTAAATACACTTTAGCCTTCAGAAGCCAAAGCGGCCATTTCAATACATTCTGTTGAAATTTATTAGTAGATTAGTTTATTAGATCGATGCCTTAAAACCAGCATGTTTCAAAATATCACTAAAGTTTCGTAATTTTTTCGGGTTTGAATCAATTTGCCACTTTGATTTTGATGGTTCACCTCATTTGTGACGCTATTTTTAGTTTAATCTAGCAGGATTTATTCCTAAAAATCCTATACATACTACAATAAAAATGTATTTGAATAATATTATTTCTTTATCGCTGTAAAACCGAATTACATGCTTTGTTTGTCTTTAGAAGGTTGTGCTATTAGTTTAAGTTTTAAATCTTTTTGATGTTTTATTATAAAAATGTTGACAAATCTAATAAATAAATTAAAAAAATCTGAATCTATAAAAGCGTGGAACAGTTATAGTCTCGCCAATGAAACATGATACTGAAAATAGACTATCATGACAAATTAGCTAAACATCGCTTTACAATAACAGATTAATAATAAAAATCTATTGTTGTGAAGTAAATATAAATAAAAAAAAACCATTATGAAACTTAGTAATGATAAATAAAATGTTAAATTTGTAGTCTATGGTCAGTTTCATGTATCGGTGGCCAGACTACTTGCTAAATGTTCTTTATTGTATACTTTGATATTTGTATGTTGAGTTTAAAATAACAGAAAAAAATTCTAGGTGATTCCTTCTGTCATCTCACATAAAAAAGGGTAGTAATTAAAAATGTCCATAAAACTAAATATACTTTATTTCACATCGTTTCAATATTCATTGGTCACAAACAAGTGTTGCACTTCGACATGGAACTCACCGTTACTCCGATCCTTTACATTCATTATAAAATATATGCAGTTAACAACAATCCCTCCAGTTTACTCATCTTTGACGCAAGTCTTAAATGCCTTACATTACGTTAGAACGAAAAGGGTATTTAGATTTGACACTAACGTCAAGTTAATTAAACTAATGAAGAAGCTTTTATAAATTAAAATGCAGAATTTTTCAATAACACATTTCTATGCAGCGTTAAATATTAATTTGACGTTAATGGAACAAACATGATATTAGTTAACCTATTGGCTGATATATATACACGTATCCAGTCTTGGTTGGCACTTGTTACATTAAATTCACACAATGTCAGACTTGCATCAATGACACACTAGAAATATTTAATGTTTTTAGATATTTTATCGCTTCTAGTAAATACTGCGATCGCGGTCCGGCGAGTGGATGTCGAGAAATACTGTTATATGTTATTTATAACAGCTAGCTGCTCATTATTATGACAAATAAATACAATATTAACTAATCAATTGTGATATTAATCTGATAAATTTAAGTTTTTCAATGCGTGTGATTGATCCAACCGCCAGACCGCGGCCGTCGGTCAATAATTATACATCAACGCACGGCGAGGGCATAAAATAATCACCAGTAAAATTTAACGTCTAACAACATGTTATTAAACTCTTAACTATCATACAAAATTATCATCAATATCACAAATAAAATACAGACCTCGTCGCTCGACTTGCGGGGCTTAACAACGCAACACCATTCTAACACTTATCGTGTCCCAAATAAAGACTATTTTACCGAATTAACATAATCAACTTCAGTCGAGTGGCTTCGTCTGTTCAAATGTATTACATACATTCCGCGACGCAGGAGTCTATCATACGCAAGTTTTACGAGACATAGACATCTCCCTCGCACGCGTTGACCGGGCTATACACCTATCTCTGTCAGGCGGCCGACGTTAGCCGATCGTCTGACAGCGTGTGAAACAAAACTTACTGTACAAAAATAATCATAGAACAAATGAAACACTATAATACAAAATAAATGTAAACAAAAAAAAACAGTTTCTATACAAAGTTGTTAATGTCCATGTGGCGAAGGGCTTCCACAAGAACCCTTCTATCACGTGAGTACAACGAGTGAGTCTCACTGCACTCGTCAATGCGGAATTGTCTTTAGTGTTGTTATTAATTAGTATTTGGAAATATTTAAATTTCATTATTTACAACCATATAAATTCCGCGTTAACATGCACGGTGAGATTAGACGGGCAATACGCATCCGAAATCTATTTATTTAATAAATAAAACTAGTAGTGATCTCATTAAAAAATGTAAAATCGAAAAAATATTAAACAACTCGTTAATAACATCGGACGCGTATCACTAGCCTTTCTGTGTCGTAAAATAACAACAAAATGAGTGACACATGGCCCTATTCCTGATTACTCATCACATTTAAATTTAAATATAGCATGTCACTTTCTTTCCATATGTTTAGAAAAGAGATAGCTATTATCGACAGAGAAAAAAGAGAGTTAGTAATGTGACAGTAATGCTATCCTTTTCTAGACACGTGGCAAGGAAAAGATACACTATATTCAATTTAGATGGGTGTAACAGAATGAGACCGACAATTAAGTTAATTAAATCAATATTAGAGTAGAGAATCAGCCTTCGCTTCAACCATTCAGTATACCTTTGCCTAACTATTCTAACCGTCTGCCCGCAACACCGCGAAAGACTAGATAACAATTACACATTCAAATCATAAACGCAACGTCTTTAGACTATGGTCTGGCTGCAGACTAATGAGATTACTTATAGCGTTCATATAAGGTTCAATTTCGTAACGCATTCCATTTGTTTTTTTTTGTTGTTTTGTCAAGGTCAAGTATTGTTGAACATTTTGTAAAATTATGACAGATCTATCGATATTTTGAATTAGGACGGCAATATTATTACATGTGTCTTTAAATTCATTATTGGCACTTAAATTTTGTGCTTCTCCAAGTAATATACCTGACATCGATAGCTATTAAATTTATTTTAATGGAACACTATTTGGATAAGGCATATTTTATGTTGTCGGATACAGTAAAAAAAAATCTTATTTTGACAGCGATACATAGAAATATTTCATTGCCATACAAAATTTCGTAATATCGATTCGGTTGACGACCGCACAATCACGATCGTCGGTTGATACTCGATTAATATTTATTAGAAATAAATTTTACCTCAGCGATGACGTCACAGGACTCATGACATGACATAAATTGGGAAAAATGAACCGTATAGTTATTAGCACTGAATTCATAATTGAACATAAAATACTACTCTAATCTGTAAATGGTGTTTTAAATAATCTAGTGCAATTATATTTATATTATGCTTTACGCGTTTTATTTATTTCCTCCTAATATAAAAACGTCAAAATACTAAATAGTTAAGATTACTTAGCACTCTTCTGTTTTAAAAAAAAACTAAAATATATTTATTAAAATATAGATAGTAAAAAAATCCTTTTATATACATCATAAGTCCTGTAACCAAATATACACCAAATCAAAGTAAAATTACCATTTTTATTCCACGTCTATTATAATAGGAATCTCAACGTACAACTATAAGGTGCATTTAGCTTTGAAAGGTCACAATTTGAAATTAAATCGCGAGATATCAAAGCGGTTTGACTAGTCGAGTGTGGACAGTTTTAAATTCATACTGTATCAAAGGCCTATGCGGTCTACAAAGTCTTGATACTTGCCAGCATTTTGTATTTTTGGTTTGTCATTAGCAACAATGATATCTTAAATTTTAATTCGCAATTTGTCGGTGTCCATTTTATTGTTAGCGCTATAAGTTTCAACTATTTTCTATAATTCATATTTTTATTTAAAGAAATATAAATAGTAGAGTAAAAGGAAATTTAATTTGTGAATTAAATAATTGATTAAAATATTATATACTTAGTTGAAACATATTTGATAACAATAACAGCATATAAAACATGTGCCAAGTATCAAAATTGCTAATTGTACTATTACAAGTTGTTTTTCTGGCTTCATATTACACTTATACACGATGTGAATGTTGAGATGTTAAGGTAATCTTTTTACATTGAGGCATTTAGTAAAGTGAGCAAAACATTATGTTTGAGGAAGAAAGTAAAATTAGAAATAATAGGAAGGGTCTGAGTGGAAAACCACTGTGTGTGTCTATTTCATTTCTAAATTCATAGCAAAATTAAATCGAATTCGATCCCGACAAAAGGGCCATTACGATAAATATGAACTAGGCAACCCAGAAGTTACCTCAAGAGACCGAGGTGGCATATGTATCTGTCCACAAAGATAAAAAATTGAATTTTTAAAAGTTAATAGAAAATTAAATTAAGAACATAACATCGTGTAATAGTGAACAAGTCTCAAGTGCTATTGAGTGGCGTTGTTACGTCGGCGGCGGGCACATAGGCGGAGGCGGGGGCGGGGGCGGGCGCGGGGCCGTCACCGCAGCGTGCGGCACCGCCGGCACACGCGCACTGAGGACTCGCCCCACGGACTTAGCTCTGAGCACGAGCCGCAGAATATACCACCGCACCGTCTGGGGGCAAACACACGATACCTTAGTATAATGAGATACGAGGTTACATTTTGATTTTAAAATTAAATGTTTGCAATTATAAGAATGCGGGGTTCAAGTGCTTCAGTTTCGATTACGAAAACAAAGCAACTTCCGTCACAGTTGGGTTTGAATTAGTTATCTTGAGTCGTTTAATGCTTCGGAATAGACGTTGTAGCGAGCGGTACCTGCAGTGGTGGCGGCGCCTGGCGAGCCAGAAGTGTCCGCGGCAGTGCTGGCAGCGCGGCGCGGCGCTGTCTGGCAGCCAGACGACGCCGCGCGCCTCCTCGCCGACCTCGACCTCGGAGCCGCTGCTGGCGCCGCTGCCGCCGCTGCTGGCCGACACGCTGCCGGTACTGGCGCCGCTCTTCTGCTATCACCAAGCCAACTTTTAAAAGCTATTTTATTTACAATCTTTCGAAATACATAAAATTATACACAAAGTTTAATATTATTGTCACAATCTTTAAATTGGTTCCGGACAGATGTAATTACTGTCGCATCGGTGACTTTGCTTGAACATTCCTTGATAATAACTTAGATGCCATTATTACCATATTTGTATTATGACAGTAACAATTACATGTTCGCACTGTGACGTTTTAATAGTGTATGGCTGGAATGCAGCCCTTTTGTCTTGCGTGTGACAGTGACACTTGACATTAGACATTTTTACAACTTACTTTGCACGACTTCATAACCTCTTGGTCTATTTGGTTCGAATTTTCCTGTGACCTGTGGCCTTTGGAATTCGATGTGTACGCGCATGTAAGTGATTTCCCAATAAAATGCTCATCAGCTCAATAAAATATTAGTTTTGATATATCGGGATTTACCAACATTCGCTCAAGAAAATCATTAATCAAGTGAATTCAGCTCAAGAAAGTGAAAGGAAGGTCGGCATTTAACCTTAAAGATAGATGTGTTGTATCCATTTACCCTTTTGTTTGAAGTCTAAGTATATATGATGACATTATATGCCGACTCGCGTTTTAAATTTTAAATTTTGATTAACTTTATCACAGATAATGATAATGTAGGCTGCCCTGATATTCAGATGTATTAACATACTTGCATGATATCAGCGGGCGGCGGTGGCGCACCGGCCTGCGGGGAGGCTCGTCGTAATGCTTCCCGCGCCTCCCGAAGCTGGCCGCTCAGGTCTTCCACTACTTTCTGTCAACAATAGACAATTCACTTGTTTCAAAAATACACTACACTAAACAATATACTCGTTTCATGATAAGTTTCTTCGAAGATATTGCTTTTTCTGCAATAAGGCTGCCCATTAAGTATTATTTGAGTTAGTCACTTCATATGGTCTGTTCCTGTTTCGATTTTTATGTGCAATGAAGAATATGTATTCATTTTAGATGTCAAGTTTTTCAATTCTAAATACACAAATGTTGCCAGAATAAAGCTAGTGTTGTAAAGCTGGTATCGACATAATAAGAAGCTAATTTGTCTCTAGAAACGAAATATTGTTTCAACAAAAGTGGTATGTTGGTGGGCTGCAGAGGGGGCACTGACCTGGTGGTGCAGTATGATCTGATGCAGACGCTCCTGCAGCGGATCGGTGTCGGGTGGCAGCCCGTCCAGGGGGTCGGCGCCGAGCCCCCCGCCCCCCGCGCCGCACACACAGCGCGCCCGCCGCGCCCCACCGGCCCCGACGGGGGGTCGCCCCCCCTCCGATGCAACCGCTGAGTCACCTGATGTTTCGATACTGCCTGATGACAACACAAAAAATAATAATCAATATTTCTGCTGAGGAAGTTTCACTTTGTGTCCACCATTTAACTCGCCTGAATACATGACCTATTATATGTAAAATGGTTACGTGTACAATATAGAATAGAGTTTAATATTTGGCATTCAACTGAACATGTTGTCATACGAACAATTTCCAAAGTGGTCTAGGCCTGGCTACACCTATTTTGAAAGATAATACCAAAACAAAACAAAAAACGTTAAATTATGAATAAATCTTTTTTTTTATTGAAATGTCAAGCAAATTCCACATTCCACCTGATGGAAAGCAGACGTGGAGTCCAATTAAAAAAATGGTTAGTGAACGCCTCTTTTGGAAGGCCCAGGATTGTAAAAGGGAGGGAAAACATGTGCTGGCAAATAATTCAATTTCTTGAATGTGTGTCAAAAAATTTATTGGCGGGTGTAGGAATGGTCGTCACAATTTTTAAGCGCTATTATGTACTCTATGGCTTTAAGCATAAGGAAGGCAATAATAAATAAATTCTTGCGCTACATGTTTTAAATTCCGTATGAATGTTTTTGAAAACAGACCATTCTGATTTAACTTAAAGTCGTTAATAAGAGTCTATCACGCGCAGTTTGTTGAGAAATATTTCAATGCTATAGTATATTGAAACGTCGGAAAAATTAAAATAAGAGTCTAGGCTAAAATAAGTCGTAGGCTAATTTGATATTGCAAATGATAACGGTTGCCATTAAGAATTTTTTATAAATTTATATGGCTAAACAACGATTACAGAGTCAGCTAGTATGGTATCGAGTATGTGTATACTGACTGGAGGCGCAGTGGCAGTAAGCTCGACGCGGTGAAGCGGGGCACAGCGTCAGCTGGCTGGCGTGCCGCCGCCCCGCCCCGCCTGCCCCGCCCCCGCCCTCGCCGGCGCCCGCCCCCGCGCCGCCGCCCAGCCGCCGCCCTCCGCCGCCCTCGCTCTCGCTCTCGGAGCTCGTACTGCACGACGTTGTGCCGCCTGACACAAAAACACCGTCATGTACCACGTTATAATAAGCTAATAACTCAATACTTATCAGTATTATAATTATATACTTCAATCTTGACTTCATTACAATATGTAATGCACTCAGAATGAATAAATTTATTTTGACTGTAACTTTGACCACTGGCTAAGTTAACAGGGGTATTGACCACTGCTAGAGTGGCCGTCAAATTTGATTGTAATATGTGTATGATGAAGAATTGGAGTTGTAAACTCACCATTCAATTGCACCTGAAGGAATTTAGTAGTGAGGTCCGTCCCGTTGAGAGCGCCGTTGGTCAAGAGGTTGTGGTTGACCTCATCACCAGCGGTGGAGTTGTGGTTATCAGAATTGAGGTCATTAGCCGAGCGGTTGTTAACCGGGTGGTTATTAGCTATAAGGTTATCAGGCGACGGTTCGTGTGAGGTGTCTCTCCCTGCATCCGGCTCGAAGCTGCTCTGGTTGCTAGATTCAGATATGGATCGCCAGGTTATGCTGATGTTCCTCGTTCTGCTGGACTCTCTTGCCGCCTGCAAATGTGGTTAGTTTCAGCTAAGGCTGTGGGCTGTAGGAAATATACGTATTTGTTTTTAAAAATCACTTTTTGAACCACTATTGAACTAATGAATTACAAGAAAAATAGTAATATTACTAACTATTACTACCGCCTATTTTGTCCGTTTCCAAAGATAACAAAAAAACTTACATCAGCAATTCCAATGACGTCCGTGTAGGTGTCTCCCAGAAACACCGCTTGCTCTTCAGGAGTGTCCACGTCACCCACCCTGATGACGCTATCGGCCATCCCCGGCGCGCCGTCGACCTGGTCGTGGTCGAGCACATGGTCGGTCACGTGGTCGGTCACATGGTCGGTCACGAGATCGGTCACGCCGGCGGCGGGAGCCAACTCCCGCTCCAGCGAGGACGACCCGCTGGCGATGTCACGGACTCGCGACTGCTCGAAGTGGTCTGGGTGTAGTCCGTCCACCTGGACAACGCACAAATTATTAATGATAACCACTTTTGTACATTGACAAGTACAAAAAATATTAAAAGCCCTGACTTCTGTAACACAGGTATACCTGTGTGGTGGACACAGGTATACCTTACTCTCTATAATATGTAATTTATCTAGTTTTATGTTAAAAATGTAATGTATTTCTGATATTGGAATATTTGACTGATTTTGTATATTATGTATAGATCGTAATAATGAAAAAACAGAACCTCAAAGAGATTTTTGTAAAATGTACACAATATTACTATTTATAATTAATAAAGAGTTTTATTTCTTTTGTAAAATTTGAAATGAATCCGATAAAGTTAGTATTTATTCAGTAATTAATCAGCAGATATATGTTCACCAAATGTTACTTTGTTCTTTGTTCAATAGGTGATATATACCCGAAGGTTTTCGTATAACATTGTGAATAATACTAATAATATAGAATATAATTAACTCGGTCGTCGTGTCATAAATTTGTCCTTAAGTAAAAATGGTTCAGGACACCTTTCAGTAGGCTAAAACGTCATTGTATGAAATTTCTTCTGCTCGGTGACCGTACTTTACAATTCGCTTAGACTGCTATTATTCACACTTTGTGAAATCGCAGATCATATGCATTTTATTGTTGAATGCAATGTGCCCGATGTCATTGAATGCAAGTGAGAGTGAAGGAATAGGAATTAGAAATTATTGTGTTCGCTCAGTGTGTGAAAAACTATATGAAAGATCATCATTTTATTGAATTAAATATAGCAATCAATTCCAGCCTAGAGTCACACTACGACAAATAAATACAGTATATACTTAAATTTTTTTTTGTGTTGACGTTCCATTGAGGAGTAAAGTTGGTCAGAGTTGCGATGCTGTGGTTGTTTAGAGTGCGTGGTACCAACCTGCAGGACGCCGGGTGCGGGTGGGGGCGGCGGCGGCGGCGGCGGGGGCGGGGGCGCGGCCATCGCGGGCAGCTCATCCACGCAGCTGTCGGTGAGCGCGCGGCACGACCGCCGGGAGTCGGACGCGCCGACCACTGACAACTTCCTGCGGCCAACATGCTGTATATTAAACCACCGTCGTTCAGCGGCACTCAACATGGACGATACCAATTGATATCATTTCTTTACCCCTAATATTATTTTGATAAAGAAACAATACACAATACAGGTGTGCTAACAAAAAAGTTTTTCACATACATTATATAAATAGGATATGTTTGCAAGGTGTTTTTCTTCAGATTGATTAGAAAATTAAGTGGTATAAAAATTAAAACAATGTTAAAAACATTTTAAATAAATAAAAAGTCATAAATAAACATATTAATTTTGTTATGCGCATATATATTTAGATAGCCAGAAAAGAAATAAAAAATACAGGCTAGAATTTTTCGCCTACTTTTAATTACTTGGAACGTTAAAAGCCGAAGGGATAGTATTTCTTCTCATTCTTCTCTTCTATAGTATATTATATTTAATAAACAACTAAATACATACATTACATCAGCCGCTAAGCTCGGGTCGCTACATCTTCTCTGAGTTGTTCTCTTTTCGCCTTCATTGAGTAGATTATCACAAGATCTTGTTTTTGTCATGAGTCCTGTAACAAATACATTTATAAGTGACAAAACCTTAATTTTTTAAAAATACAATCAAAAAATTGTCATCTCGTTATCATCACGAGATATCGTCCTTATTGCAATAATTGACAGAATGGAGATATAAAAAAAATTCGTCCCGCTCGGCACTGAACAGTCCGTTACAATAAATGTAGTAATAAGTATGTGATATATCTGACCTGCGTGTGTCCGGGCGCGCGGGCGGCGGCGACGGCCCGCGGTCGGGTTCGTCCCGCTCGGCACTGAACAGTCCGTTACAATAAATGTAGTAATAAGTATGTGATATATCTGACCTGCGTGTGTGTCCGGGCGCGCGGGCGGCGGCGACGGCCCGCGGTCGGGTTCGTCCCGCTCGGCACTGAACAGTCCGTTACAATAAATGTAGTAATAAGTATGTGATATATCTGACCTGCGTGTGTGTCCGGGCGCGCGGGCGGCGGCGACGGCCCGCGGTCGGGTTCGTCCCGCTCGGCACTGAACAGTCCGTTACAATAAATGTAGTAATAAGTATGTGATATATCTGACCTGCGTGTGTGTCCGGGCGCGCGGGCGGCGGCGACGGCCCGCGGTCGGGTTCGTCCCGCTCGGCACTGAACAGTCCGTTACAATAAATGTAGTAATAAGTATGTGATATATCTGACCTGCGTGTGTGTCCGGGCGCGCGGGCGGCGGCGACGGCCCGCGGTCGGGTTCGTCCCGCTCGGCACTGAACAGTCCGTTACAATAAATGTAGTAATAAGTATGTGATATATCTGACCTGCGTGTGTGTCCGGGCGCGCGGGCGGCGGCGACGGCCCGCGGTCGGGTTCGTCCCGCTCGGCACTGAACAGTCCGTTACAATAAATGTAGTAATAAGTATGTGATATATCTGACCTGCGTGTGTGTCCGGGCGCGCGGGCGGCGGCGACGGCCCGCGGTCGGGTTCGTCCCGCTCGGCACTGAACAGTCCGTTACAATAAATGTAGTAATAAGTATGTGATATATCTGACCTGCGTGTGTGTCCGGGCGCGCGGGCGGCGGCGACGGCCCGCGGTCGGGTTCGTCCCGCTCGGCACTGAACAGTCCGTTACAATAAATGTAGTAATAAGTATGTGATATATCTGACCTGCGTGTGTCCGGGCGCGCGGGCGGCGGCGACGGCCCGCGGTCGGGTTCGTCCCGCTCGGCACTGAACAGTCCGTTACAATAAATGTAGTAATAAGTATGTGATATATCTGACCTGCGTGTGTGTCCGGGCGCGCGGGCGGCGGCGACGGCCCGCGGTCGGGTTCGTCCCGCTCGGCACTGAACAGTCCGTTACAATAAATGTAGTAATAAGTATGTGATATATCTGACCTGCGTGTGTGTCCGGGCGCGCGGGCGGCGGCGACGGCCCGCGGTCGGGTTCGTCCCGCTCGGCACTGAACAGTCCGTTACAATAAATGTAGTAATAAGTATGTGATATATCTGACCTGCGTGTGTGTCCGGGCGCGCGGGCGGCGGCGACGGCCCGCGGTCGGGTTCGTCCCGCTCGGCACTGAACAGTCCGTTACAATAAATGTAGTAATAAGTATGTGATATATCTGACCTGCGTGTGTGTCCGGGCGCGCGGGCGGCGGCGACGGCCCGCGGTCGGGTTCGTCCCGCTCGGCACTGAACAGTCCGGCCCACACGCGCATGCTGCGGACGCTGCAGTCTGCCCACAGCACCTGACGCGACACAACACCACCCTCACACTGTACTATTTATTCGCATCATTTTGACGGGGAAATTACAATTATGACATTACAAAGATGTGGTAAAAAAGAATATAGAGCAGTAAAATATACGTGGTAAAGTTAAAAAACATTTATATGAAGTAAAAAAAATACAATGGCGTCAACGTCAATATTTTAAATGTTGAATTTAGATCACAACTACTATAACAACAATAGCCCGCGTATCTACACTATATTTAGTTTTACGTGGGAAGATTACTTAAGATACTATTATATAAGGTTCTTATTTTGCCAGTCACTCCGACTTTCCCAATGCTACTGTTAAAACATTAACGAACTTATTATAAATGGAATAAGAAAATAAGATCTATACAATAGTTATTTCTGAAAGTATATAAAGGCTATTCTTTTAATCTTTCAAACTGTTCTTTTAATCTTTCAAAACATTTAAAAGAAGCTTACTATAAAATAAATACCAAGATAGTAAATGGACACTTTATTACATCTCATTAGAATTTTTTAAAATACGACTTATTTGAACAAGATTATTAAGTACATTTTGACGGTTTTACAGGTGGTCGATGATGAGTACCTACGAAAACGATTACTTTAGGGTATATATGCTTATTTGTTATTAGCATTTCTAAAAAAAAATGATTAGTATATTAACGATGTAAGGGTAATCTCTCATTACACTTCCTAAAACAATACCACTTAAATTTACGTAGAGTAAAAAACTTTTTAATATTGCTAGAATAAATAAGGTTAATATAAATATTTGGTGGGTCGAGCCGGGCCAAAAATACCAAAAGTACCAAAAATACCTGGTCGGGGTGCGGCCAGTACAGATGGTTGGTGTAGGCGGGCGCGTCGAGCAGGTGCCACACGTGCGCGGTGGAGTCGTGCGCGCGCGCCTCGGCCCGCTCGCGGCTCGTGTTGCACAGGAACGTGCCGAACATGCACGAGTGCACGTGCGTGCACAGCTTTATCTGCAAATTAAACTCAAGCGATTATGAACACATTCTCCATTTAAATATGTTTATCTCTTTGGGATATAGGAAAGTGGAAAGAAATATTTGTCAAATAAGACACTAAAAGTATCAATGATGTTTGGTATTGTTGGTTTTTTTCTATAAAACACCCTAAATTTCAGTTTCTTAAGATACAATCACCGTTCCACTTATTTGACGGTACAACCTTATATAGTATTATCATTAGGACTAAGAAATAACATTACTTTATAATGAAAAATGAAATCCGTTTTAATTCCACATTTGTCTGTTTTCAACGTTCATAAAGTCTATGCATTTTATTTGCCAATCTCCAAAAAAAATGAAAAATAATTTGAATTCAACTGACCAGATAAGCTTCATTGAACTCGAAGCTGCAAGGATGCTGTACCATAAGCTGGTATACGACGTCGAGCCACTGTAAGAAGATGGGTGAACGCTCGTTGGGTTCTTCAGGGCCAAACTGGTGGCCGCAGCGGTCGGCGAACTTGTGACCGAAATCCAGCCATTCCCGCTCGATCAGAATACGGAAACCCTGTAATATAAAATGATGGTTTAATATTTGCGACAACTACAATTATAAAAAGAAAATATGGAAAAAGTATGGATATTTGAGCCCGTTTGTCGACTTTATTGTAATTAAAAATTAAATTTGTTTAAGCTGTATCGTTAAGAAATGCTTACGCAATGCTCAAATATTATATTCAGCCAAAATGTTATTGGTAAAATAACATAAGTTTTAGGCAACAATATACTCAAAAGCAAATCTTAAATTAAATTTAATTAAGTTTAATTTTATATAGAATATAGAAGAATATTTTGTATAGATAAGGATAGCATAAATAAGTAACTTAAATCTTTATATCTTTAACGAAACCATTGATGTTTAGAGAAGGCTTGTATGGTGATGCTTCATAAAATCTGAATTTTATTACGTTAAAAATGATCGAAAATTGGACACACTGTGTTCAGTAATATGAAAGGATTATTTAATAATATATAGAATTCAAGACCTCGTTAGAAAGAAAGTCCTTAGATAGATTATTGAAAGCCAGCATTAGTGTATTTCAGAATCAAGTGAAATATTAAGAGGCAGCTTTTTAAATACAATCCAGTTATATATAAAGTACTATCATGACACCTTTAAGGTTCAACAACGCGTCAAAAAACTATTTTCGTTAATAATTTTGTTAATAACTATAGAATTGAAATTATGCTGAACCACTTACAAATTAATTATCTTAATAATGTATTAAAACTATTTTATATCGAGAATATAAGGAGAAGTACGTTATACTCTCCATAATCCAATAAATTGTTTTTGTTTAAGAAAATTTTTAGCCAATAGGTTGATTACACTTTTTTATGCCAACTCGTATTAAGGAAGCCGCTTTAACCGTAACAGACATTTATGTAGTACCTGTCTCGTGCGATAGTACGGGTCCAACAGAAGCTGCGCAGTGGCAACTATTTGGGGAGTTCTGTCCCAGCCGTCAGAGCAGTGCACCAGCGCCGGGCGGCCGGCTAGTACGCCGCCAGCGACCACGCCGGCCGCCCGCATCACTCCGGCAACGTATTGAGGCCATAGCGAACGTTCCAAGTTGCTATGCCAGCTGTAAATATACGCGTGTCAATAATGTTTAAAACGCCATCTAGCCAGAAACAATCATAATCATGTTTTTAATATGATCTTTTGTTCCCCAGAACGAAATCTATTTAACGTTACTACAAAATGTCGATTTAATCTAGAGTTTATGAACCAATGAACCGTGGAGGTTGAGACTGAATGGTTTTATGCCATGTTCCTTTTTTGCCCAAATATTACTATTGTGGATTTTGTACTGGTTATTGTTGTACCGGTACAAGGAACAGAGACGGCCTAATAAGCAAATGTAAGCTTTGAGATTAGTGTGTTAACTAACACAGTATTTTTCATTTGTTAAAATCTGAGAAACCTTTCAATATTTACTATGTGTCTTTGAGTACACTGTAAAATTTTAATAGTAAGAATTTACTCGATGCATGTACAAGTACGAAATAAAGTGTCAACTCACTTGGTCTGGTCGCTCGGCTCCGCCGCCAGCGCCCTCATCTGCTGGAAGCTTCTACGCACGTGATGGATGTTGGGCAAGCACATGAACTGTATGTCCGCAGCTGGGTAATACTGCTGGCACTCACAGCCCCCTCCCCTAGCACGGTTTGTTACAGCCGAAGCGTAGGATCGGGCGTCTACTATCAGGAGTTTTAGCGTCTGAAACAATAAGGGTCATAAAAATGTGGTACTTAGTATGAGGTCCTACACCTTGTACTTGTATAGATACTGATGTAACTTGCAAACTTTGTAAGCATGATTTAGGCTTCACATTGCGTATTGTGACTTTTTTTATGTCGTGTCGCGACTCAATGTTTACATTCTAGAACTTGTTGCTGATCAACATTGCTCGGTTACTTGATACCATTTGTCTATGTAGCGCTGTGACGTACTCGCTACAGACTCACGCACTAACAGATTTATACAAATTTACAGGTATATAAAAATAATAGGTTCATCTGTACAAAATGATCGTCTTTTTTGACCATTACTGGGACTAAAATGCAAGGTTTTAATATGTTTTTCATGTTTTATGTATTTAGTATAAGTAGATAAGTTATTGAAACTAAGCATTAGACATTGCTACTTGCCTAGTTTAATGGTTTGTTGTTCTTTAATTGTTTCATAAATGGTGCGTTTTGCAAGCCTTCTAATAGTAATAGTTTGTTAACCCAATTATAAACGAAAATTACTTTGTAGATTACGTTATTTACTTCGGTAATATACTGTGTTGATGCAGGGTACGCGGCATTGAACCATGAACCTGAACGATAAAACGCTATAGATAGCCGGAAATTTTTTACGGACTTAGCATTGAGAGGGCTAAAAGCTCTCTCTAACTGTCGCCTATTTACAATAGTGCCTGGATTAACATCTCTAACTAGTATAAGGCGATACCTTGGCAGTATTAGCGGGCTGCACGCCCCTGTCGGCGTTGCAGGCGGACACGAAGGCCGCCAGAAGCCGCTCGTCCTCACTAGACCGCCAGCCGAGCCAGCCCACCTCAGGCTGAGAGGACCGCGCGATGACGGCGCCGTTGCCCCGGTGCCGCCACACTACGGCCGGGATTCGTCGCATAGCGCGAAACCTGAAAGAGGAAAATTTGAAAGACTGGAAAAATTGGAAGCCATATTGAGTATAGATCTACTATTGACATTATGCACGTATGATCAATGATCAAGTCTTTTAGTATAATATACAAATAAGCCGATATTACTATAAATATGATTTCAATTACTTATAACGTTATTATACGTAATGAATTCAACGGTAACCTTTTATATGTGTGATTAACACGAATATTTGTTTTTCGGATCATAATTGCTTAATATCAATTTATTGTTATTTGTTAACCGGGTTAACTTAGTGTCACTTACAACCTGCCACTAACGCCATCTCTTAGAAGAAACCAGAAGCGACTATTGAAGTAGGAAGTTTGAATAGCAGTTGGGCGATTGTGTATACTAAAATAACCAATAATAAACATATAGTAATAAACGTTTATATCTTACCATAAAACTAGATGAATTACTATCAATGTATAACTCGGCCAGTTTTATGGTTAGAAATAAACGTTTTTAATATGAGGGCTAGTTCAGGGAGTAACAACATCCTGAGACTTGTTTCTAAGAGTTTTGACTGTCAGTACATGAACCATTGCTCAATATAATAATTTAAACTCAATATTTGAATTTTTATGTGATCATTAGATATTTGATCTGATAGTCTTATTAAAATTCTACAATATTACTAACAAAAGGCCTAAGCCCAAATATTGCTAACAAATATGGATTTTTAATATCTCAATAAATTATTATTATTATTTATTAAAGTACAGAAAAAAATCGTCAAACTGCCATTTTTTAAGCTTTTAAGCCTACTGTTTTAATTCATACGGAAAAAAACTGTTATATAATAGAGTTACAAGAAAAAGATAGATTTGAGGTTTTATTTACTGAAGGAACTTTTTTTAACATACCTATACTATACTATATATATATTAATACATTAATATTAAGTGGGACATTGTCAATCAAGTTATTTTACAGTCAAAAGGAACTAATGACCGACCGATTCGATTTATTAATCACATCATTAACAAAAAACATTTGACACAATAGTTTTTTGTTTAAAGAGAAGTCATACCGCTGTTTACTGATTGTGATAACCTAACTTATGAACACTGTAAATACAATAGAAAAGAATATTACAATAGAACAAAGAAGAAGAAATATACGAGAATATTACATATTCTTTATACCTTATGGTAAAAAACTTACTCGCAAAAAAACAATACTAAGGGAAATACTTGCCCAACAAAATTTCTGATTACAATAAGGATTGTTTTCTTGTGGAATTAGTAATCTTTGTTGGTTAGGTTCGTATAATGTTCTGTTAATACAACCTTAAAAATATAATAGATAAACTTATTTGTTTTAATATCAAAACGAAAATTCAATGAAACTGATTGTAACTAACTTTATCAGTTCTATTAATAAATTTACCTGATACTACAAAGCATACCATTTTTACTCGAAAAGTAGCTATACCTTGGCAGTTACAGAAATGTAAGTTTCTAAAAGTATCTTAACGTTGATGAAAAACCAACTTTATAACTACTGGAATACGACTCAATCTCTAAGGCCACATAATGAAATAGTGCTTCAAGCTCATTCAGTCCAATTCTAAGAAATACATTTTATTAATACAAAGTTCCGAACAGAATAATCCAAGTCATACCTGGCCACAGAGTCGAGATCCTCATCCCCAACGGAAGCGGGCACGACCAATAACGGAGGGTAGGAAGAACAGAGCTTGTAGTCCGCATTGGCGGCAGAAACTCGCCACGCACCCTTCGCCGTGAACCCTAGTCGCTCCACCTGGGGACCAAACGAGACATGTTTTAAAGATAAGATGAGATAAATCTTTATTTGCTAGAATATTGGATTTATGGGATTTTGATATCACAATTCAAACACCTAATTTGAACTTTGACATATAATGTCATCGTCGTCGTCGCTCCTTCTACGTTGGTGTAGACTGAGCTCGTCGGCGTAGCGGTTAGCTGAAGTATATTTAACGTCTCGTAAGCCAACCCATCTGTAGATAGAATATTGAAACCTATTCTCTCTATATCTAATGTTATACCCAGTTTAAACTTTATCTCTTAGATTAATATATATCTGCATCTTAAAACATTTATTATCATAAGATAGCCTGCTATTGATTGGGAGCCATTGGATTGTATCAATACCTAAAAGTTAATGCTAATTTTTGCCTTGTAACACAGCAATGTATGGATAATAAAGGCCTGAGTGACTTAATTCGGTAATTTCGGTAACTAATTTTGACACGAAAAGTGAAAACGAACAACAAAATTGCTTGTCCATTGCTAGGTTTCAAGGCAAGTTTGACTGTGATATTATAATAAAGTAGCAATCCACTCGTAAATAGCATGTTGCTAATGCGGGGTCAGTTGGCCACTTCAAATATAAATCTCGGTTACGATTTTGCCGAGCTCTTATCTACCTGTTGTTGAAAATTACACCATGAGATGTATAACTTGTCATAGTTTGTCAATTTCATTATCTGTTCTTTCTTATATACGTTGAGAGTAGTTATGTAACGTTCTCGTATTAAATATAAGTAGGTATTAACTTAAATAAAAAGCAAATCCTTCAACAGTATGTATAAAATACAAAAAAAAACTGCTGTGACTTTATGTGTAAACATTGAACGCAGTAACATTGTCAATCTCGAGACTTTACATAACACTTTAAACGTGAAAATGTATGGGTTACGCAACACGTGTAAACCTGTTTTATTTATAAATAAATTATAACTTATAAAAAGGAACATTTACATAGAAGTTCGGCTAGGTATGGCTCTTTATGTTACGTATTACCAATTCCTTGATGTACTTAAAAGTCGACGGCCAATCTGTTGGTAAATTAGTAAATATTGTTATACCCAGCAATATTACGGAAATTACTTCGTATTGCTGGTCCATTTATCTTCCAGAGAAGAAAAATGCTGGGCTTCAATATTCTATCTACGGATGGATTTACTTAAAAGGAGTAATGACATATTGCATATTTGAGATTTTTTATGTCAAAATTCAACGCTTTATAAACAAAACCGTCTGTTGTTAGTTTTGGTAACGAGGCGTTTTGACATATTACACAAGTGAAATAATGTCCAAAAACATCGCCGCGATTATTGAGACCCAGTATAAGAACGACCTCGCAGACAATCGATTTTTCTCAGTAATAGGCAGGATTTGTCCCCTTTCAGGGGCCTTATCAATCAATCATCTCAATAGTCAAACAATCAGAAGGTCATTTGTAAACTTGACCTTTAAGTAAATGTTTAGTACCAGGCTACTATAAATAAAAAGCGATACTCACTTCAGGTCCGAACCAATGCCTATGAGCGGCGTGCGACGCTCGCATAAGGGCTCTATGCACGGATGCAGGTGGTTGTTCCTTGGCCCAGGCCGCGTATGCCGCTGCGAAAGTCTCCTGAACGGAGCCTATCGGAGCCAATGCCGTGTTGAGTCGCCTCCACCACTCGACACATTGGTCACCGTTGGCGAAAGTTGCCCTGGGGACGAATATAAAACAGTAGGTTGTTTAAAAAACATTTAAATCAATTGCCCTATTTAAATACGAAAGTGCATCAGTTTAACCTTGTCACCTTAGTATAAACAGTCGAGTCATTGACGAAATCAGTTGGACAAGGTGGCAGTTTATGTTGTATTACATTAATGATACACAAAATATACTGCCACGTTTAAGTACAGCTTAACTAAACAAAACGTAAAACCGAAGGTGTTTTGTTAATTTTTTGATGAATAAAAGTGATCAATCTTTGTTTTACCTACAACCAAATTATCTTTAATTTTTTTTATAAATTATCCTGCGATTCCGATAAAGAGGTGTGATAAATACATTCCATAATAAAACTAAACAAATAGCAACAATAACAAAGGAAAATATTCCTTAAGCTGTTGCCGGGGATTTATCGCAATGGCCCCAATTACGTTTGTCTTATCTTCAGAAATAAGTACAAAACATTGGAATATCAATTTTTATAATACTTTCCTTTTATTATATCATACTAAATTTAACTTTTATTAATATGTGAGCGCTATCATCGAATTAATATCGCTTTGAAAATAAAAGTTGTAAGCGTTCCAAGTACTAAGGAAACAGAACGCACAAAGAGTTTATAGATGACCGACCTTCAGATATCAAGATGGCTGAATGAATGGAATTTAAACAATAATTCAAATCTTTGTACGAAATGGAATTAGTGCCGAATACTGTATCATGTAGTTTAGTCCTAATGATTGGATACTACCTTAGAGTAGTTATAAGATTGTTATATATAGTACTGTCGATAGCACATCAAGGGCACTGTCAAACAAAAGCGAATTTTATATATATTTTTTGCAAGCAGACTGCATAATAAAATAAGGCATCCAATTTTTTAAATATGAAATTGGAGCAGCAAACATGTAAAAAACAACATATTTAAAGCCGTCAATATCTACACCAGCATTTTAATATTAATTTATGTAGTCTGGCGCCTGTATGTACTTCAATCCGCGTTGCCTTTTCCCAGTCAGTAAATTGTAATGGAAAATGGAATAAGGGTAAATGTCTTAAAAAACCAGGAGTGTTATACAATAAAGGTATTATTGGTTGCCCAAGTTCATAGAAGTAGTTCCTATGCTGGATATCAATTATCTATCTACAGATGGTTATGTCTTATATAAAGTCAAAGTTAAACGCCTAAAGTTAAACACATGGGAAATAATTTATACAACCCAGAAACATTAATGGTTTTTTGATCTTTTACGATAAATATAAATAACGTTCTTTTCAATTTTTTCTTCTATTTTTAGCTTAACTCTGAAGATGCTCTTTCATATGTAGTATCAAGAGCATCTTCAGATTTAAGCTTAAAATAGAAGAAAAATTTGAATAGAACGTTATTTATATTCTAGTTCAAAATCATTTATGATATTTTGATTACTCACTTAAGCTGCCTGCCGTGTTTACACAATACAATCAGGTGTAACATATCACGGATCTCCACGGCATCTATTAGGCGGATGGGCACCGATGGGCCAGGCCCGTTGCACCTCTTCGACTGCATGTGTAGACGGTAGTTTGACATCGCTATTGTACCTCCGTCTGACATGCGGCCAACCCACTGTAACAAGAGAATACTTGCTGTTAACATATGCTGTCCTAGTATACAATTTCCAACATTCTTTTTTATCAAAAAGCATTGTCCTAACTATTTTCTGTCACTCACGTGTCAGTCTGTCGTTTGTTACACAAGTTTTACAGCAAAACGTATATAAAAACATTTTAAATGTTTTTAAAGGGGGCTATAATACAAGGAAAGGAGATATCGTGGTTTTGAGCTCATTTAGAACATACCTACTGTATTTTTTATTTTAAATATATTGGAAAACAAAAGCATAAGAAGCAACCAAGTCTGCTATTTTAATAAAATATTGTTCTAAAGTATGTTGTAACTTCCTTTTGATCTGCGAACTTGTAATTTGTTGATAATGTTTACTCTTACCTATAGTTTACTAAAAAATTCCAATATATTGTTAAATCTAAATTTTTTCTATGAAATTCTATACGTTTCCCTAATTTGGTACGAAACTCTCGGAGGGTGAGAACGACTTACACTTGTCCGTTTTTTTTTGTTATTAGTATAGATAGCACGTGACATATCGGAGTTTTTATCAACTGTTTTTTATCAATTTATACAATCTTATCAGCCCACACGATAAGATTGTATATATTGTGGAACAGTGCCAAAACCTCAAAGCATTAGATAGTGTCTGGTCACCCACTTTAAAAAGGGAAGTAATGCTTGCAGCGAAAATGAAACAAACAACATTAGGGTTAACGCTACTTCCTTTTATTAAAACGAAATAACAATATTTATATTTGTATAGAATAAGATTGCTCAAAACGAGCCTCTATTAATGCAAATTTAAAAACCTCATGAGTATGATATAAAGATTATGTAACATATCTATCAACAAACGTGTTTACGCTTATAACTAATTAAACACTAGAACCGACATTACAAGCGATCTACTACAACTATTTTCTCTTAGTTACTTTGTAGCTTATGCAATGATGTTTTGATGATGACGCAAGACCACCCGGGACGAATTTATTCAAGCCTCTGGCTAAAGAGGTCTCTACTTTATAAGCTGTTTAGCAACTCGATTTCTATCAAAAACAAAACTTTCTTTATTTAAGTTACTACGTTCTTTTAAATCGTCATAATTTAATTTAGCTGTAGAGGAGGAACCGCAAGAAACTCCATAGCATTTTAAATAGAATTATCATTTGTTTTGTTATAAAAATACTGTTTGTTGTATCCATTGATTTCACTAGTTTCATGATAATTTTGATCCTATTACAGGAGATGTTTATCCTTTTAAATAAGCTAAGTAACACATTATCTAAACTAGCGTTTAATAAAGGAAACAATTGATAATTTGTGCAGCAACATGTGCAAGTGTAAACTACCATATCTACAATTTTACAATACCAAACATCTATAATTCCAAAGTCCCTTTATGATAAGAAATCATTATAAATTACTTATGAGGAGAATTTATTTGCATTTCTACGATTATGAAGACTAGGCAGCCCTAGGACTATCGTTCATTCACCCTTATGCATCGTCCCGATGAACTTTAGTCTCACTGCATATTTAAACGTGACTGTTACTTATGTATTGTGTCGCAGGTCATTTTGCTACTTGAACATTGATAAATCAAACCCTGCATAGAGTCACCAATACATAGACATGTCACGAAATTTATATTGTGATCAATATAATAAAAAGTAACAGTAATCTATCTGAGGGATCATCAAGCTCATCACAACAGTTGTCCAGATACGTGGATATGAAATAGTCTTTAGTTACCCTAATATATCACTTTAGCTGATCGATTCATATCCTATTACATACCTACCGTAGACCATGTTTGGTCTCTTAGGAGTTTACAGAGCCAGAAACCTTTTCCAAAGATTCGGAAATGTTTAGCCCATATAATAAGCATGCTGCCGTTGATATATAATGTAAAATCTACGTTTGTAACCTGTAAACCCCGCCTTATAATAATAAATATCTCACCTGTATAAATTCGCCGCATATAGGCGCGAAACCGGCATCCAAGCCCGGCTCATCGTATTGCGTGCGCAAGCGCGGGTAAAGGTCAGCGGCGCGCACTCGGTGTGGCGGAGGTTCCGGCTGTGGTGGCGCGCGATATCGTTCACGTTCGCTCATCTCGCCGTTCGTCGCCGGCACCTGGTGAAAACAGTAAAGATTATTTTTCTACGCTAAGCCGCCTCTAAACTCTTTGTGTTTTTTTTTAAAGAGCCTAATTGCACAATGAAATAATGGGTACCGAAAGTTTTTCGGCCCTGTTGCAAATTTTATTTGGGGTCGGCGTAATATAGGAACATCAATACAAAGAAAAAAAGTAATTCATATCAGTTTGTCCAACATAATACAAAACGTCATTTCAAAAATGACACTTATTGCAATGGATTGTAGACTGTCTATGGTATTATATGACGATTCGAAATTCGTATAATTCGAACAAGTTAAATTTTCAAGAAATCATAAGTTAAAAGTTAAGTTTGAAAATATTTATAAAATAAACATTTACCCACGTCATATTCTCGCGAAAAATCATAGACACAAGGTATCTTTAGACACGCCATCCTTAATATTGACAGAAACATTGAATACGAAATTTTACTTAACGCACGAAGACACGTTCGTCTTGAATTCGATATAATTAATATTGCAATTGTTATTATTAAGTAACTGATAACGCCAAGTATACTCCGAGTTAGAACAGGAAGAAAGGTAACGTCTTCTCTTTCATATTATCACAAAACAAAGTTATTTATGGGTTCCAGTTTATAATATGTAGATTAATAGATAGCGAGTTCCTCTCAGTGAGCTCGTGTGGCACCCATATATCGCTTTTTTGTGTACCCAGCTTTTTTCAAATGGGTCAAAACGCTTAAACCAACTTTGTGTTACTCTTACTTAAACTGCCTTAGGTCCATTAACGTCTCAAATTTTTATCGTGGCTTGCGTTACATTTTTTCCTTTTTGTAATAAAATTTTAATATGTATCTAATTTTTTCATTCGATCATCGCTCATTTTGACAGAAAGAAAAACAAATGAAAAATAGCATAGTAACAAAATTTTTCTAATATGATTCTTTTTTGAAATGTCACATTTTAATGTCATGAAAACCAGCCAGATACAAATAGTACAGCCAAAGATATTTTATTACATGTTTATACATACTATATGCGAAAAGACTTAATATCGTTGCCCAGATTCCAGCCGAGGCTTCGTTTAAAGGAACTCACTGAGACTGTACCGGGACCTTTTTGTAATTCGGAATAGCCCAAACTAGGAGAGACAATAAAATTCAAATAAATATAATAAACTAAAGGGGCCAGGATCGTCATTCTTTGTTGGTTATGTCGGTGTAGTTGTATACATTGCAACGTCATGCTTAAGATTCACTCAAGCAAAGAAGATATGGATAAAGACTTATCTAATTGGCATACGGCCAGCCCAGACAGTAGCTTCGTCACAAAGAGCTGAGTGAATAAGACAATATTTCGTTCATATATGTTGGGTACTGTCTTTTACATTGAGTTTTCATTCCAATGTTAAATTATTTCCAATAAACCTCAAGTTTTAGTAAATATTAAGTGAGTTATTCATTTTAGCATTTCCAGATCTTTCGTTCAAGGAACAACATAGAAAATTTGAGCATAATACGCTTTTTTTAATAGGCTTCGTTCTATTTTAATATAGGTACTGTAGGTTAGCTTGTGATTCCACTCATGCTCTAAGAGAAGTTTGGGAGATGTCGACGAGGAAGCGAACTTCACAAAAGGTGCCTATTTTATTCCGAATGAACTCTGCTTACATGCAGAAGTAAACTGAAGCTGGCAGAGAGTGAAAACACTCTCTGATTGTTATAAAGTACAAAATGGACGGGAAAATAAATTCATCTTCTAAACTTGACAACCATTTTCTAATACAACCAAGACGGATAATAATGGTCTTACTTAATCTATGATCATGTATGTCACCGCTCTTGTAGTACCGAGGCTCACAAACGACCTTGTATTACTCAACATTTGGCTTACCCGCTCTAAAGAACGAGTTAAATTCTTAAAGACAAGTTTTACGAATTCCACTTCAAAGTAATTGAAACTTATTTTACTACAAGCAAAATATCTTAAAATAGCACTGTCATTGTAGCTAATACGTGCATATAGCAGCCATCTGTTATTTATTTAGACTACGTCGTATAAATGAGATATAAGAAAATGTATAATATATCATCAGACACATCATAACAAGTTTTTAATTTTATATGCGCATATGTTTATTTATTAAGTAATGCGGTTGACTACAAAGTTAGAAACGTGCAATAAATTGTGTGGAGACGACAATACTATATTTAATTAAAATATCATTCTAAAAATGAACGAATACAAAAGATATTTTAATTTGTTGTAATAAGACAAACAATCCATTCACCCATACCATCCTAGCCAATACGTATAATGAAACTGTATAAATCACGAATACATTAAACATAATCACTAAATATTGAATCAGGCGATAACAGAAAAGTACGAGTTATTATCTCACATTTACGATATTTGGTGTGTTGATGGAAGCTTTTAACTTTAGCTAAAGTTTCGGGCTATGCGCTTTTAATAGAGGCAAGTTTGAAACAAAGTTTTTGCAAGACAAGAACCGTTGATTAACCTAAATTAATGAAGTATATTAAATTTTATATCAAGAAACCAGAAAACCGTAAAAAGTTACCACACACGGTCGAGTAAGTTTAGATGACGTTTAGGGAAATGAGTAGAAACTAACTTTTTATAAATTTGTCTGTTTAGTGTCGTTCATATTGAGTATATTTGTCCTAAAAGGAAGTATAAATGAGAACTAAATCCGATAAGAAAGCAAAAACTACCGGCAAGTACATATAATATATAGAATAGAATTTACAAAAGTTCAACAAACTTAAGGCTACTTATGGAACCTCCATAAATTAAAATACTGAGTGAATTGAAATGAAAAGGAATACAAACAACTTATTAAAGTTGAAAACCTTAAAGAAAGTGTTGCTAGATACCGAAATGTAGGAACCAAAGATGGTCTCATCAAACCTTATTAGTTCATTTAAATAGGAGGAGTGCATACGCAGGAGTATGTGGTGAAACTTGCGGTGAGTTAACGTCTTTTGCGTGGGAATGAAATGTCAACAAAGTAAAAGACATTAAATATTCATATCATCTTTATCGAACTAAAAGGAAAACAAAACAAACATCTCGATTTAAATCATCAAGTAAACTGGACATATGTTTGTAATAATGATATTGGAGAAATGGGGACTACGAAATTGTCTGACAAATGGTTTTTCAAATAAATATTTATATATTTGTTTGGAAACAAATTCGTTTGTTTTGATAAATATTCTTAGTCTTTGTTTAGATGCAGTAACACTTTTGTCACTATGTACAGCGAGCAAAATTACTGCCATTAACTTATAGGTAAGAATTTTAATAAGATTCTGTTTTATCTGATGAGTAGAACGTGCTCGCGTGCGTATTTATATCGTAGGGGCAATAAACTGAACTTTCTGAAGACCCTAATTGATGCAGCATTCCACAGTAATGATGTAACGTTCACATTATCCAAGTACTTTACACAAGAAACATTAAAATTATATTATTTAACTCTTAATACAGTCGCTTTAGAGGTTACTATTGTATATTACATAAACATTTTTATTGTGGTTACAAATACTATGGAACCAACACTTAAAGAGCTATGAATCAGTGATGCTCATGGCATATGCTTATTATAGAAAGAGTTAGTACCGTATCATTGAACTGGTTAATAGGGTCTAGGTTTCAAGCTGTAAATTTTATGCAAACCAGTTATATTGCGTTCAAACTCATGAGATTTTTAAGATTAATTATAAAGGTGGACAAACCAGAAATTGGCGGCTTCAATCCGATTAACATTTTATCAGTCGCTGGTTTGCGGTTGCCGCCATGACTATACCAATAGTATACAAGCGTTTCAATATACATAAAAGTAAATACGAGAACGAATGTACATGAAAACATATGGATGGTTTCGACTCGAGCTATTTGTGATAAGAGACTGAAGATTTCCAAATCTCATGTAATTACTACATCTAGTTTACCGACTGATTTAAATCAAACCTAAATTAAAGTATTTAAAAATAATATCAGATACTTAGACATCCAAAATTTGCCATCTTCAGTCTCCCATTAAAAATATTGCGCCAAATGAATCAAAATTATAAATCTAGTATAGGAAACTTTATCATTTATAAACTCTGCGTAGAATACAAGGCAGGTCAATGATCACATTAAATAGATCAATATAATTCAAATTCAGTGACATCACTACGGAGGTGCGTAGTTAAAAACTTAATGATCTTATACAAATTCATATCAGACTAACTGGCTTTGCGGTGATATTTATAAACCCGTTTCAGCGTGGAAAATCCACGGTAAAAAATGATTTTTGACTTAAAATGGGCTTACTTTACGTTAGAATGGTTAAAAATAGTTCAGCTAAAGACGTAACAAAGTTTTAGATCTAGCAAACTTGAATCCTGCTACACATCATGAAAACATCTACCAGAATTATATACGAAGTATCTCTTAAGGATCTTCTAATTTTGTTTTGATAATAAACATTTTATTTGGATTAAAAGAGAACATTCCAGAGGTAAACGTATCTATAATATTGTAAAGATATATGCTTATTTATTACCACAATAACCATAGCCACCATGTTTATTATTACTAATTTATTACAAAAACTTCGAATATAAGTTCACACTATTAATCGTGTAGTTTCCTGATTAAAAGGGAAATTTTAACAATCATCATATCTTTCATTATATTTATCGACCTCAATTATAATATTTTCGTGAAAAAACTTCTTTTTCGAATCCGTCAAGCTAGTATGATGCTTGACGAATTCATATTCTAGATCGAAATGTTTTATTTTCGATGGAAAGTATAGGGAAGTTAAACTCTCAAACTGTGAAAAACTATATTTTGATGTAAAGAAAACCTTTTTTCGTGTAGCGAGGTAAGGCTTGTATCTATACTATTTGAGTGATATGTGCATATTGATTTCACAAAACTTGTCACATTTCCGTTCTGTGAGAATTTTATACCAGGCTATCATCATATCAATAGCAGCTTCTGACTTGATAATGAAAAATGTGAAGCGCCTAAGCGGCCGCGTAGGCGTCACGCCTACAGTCCCGTAGCGCATTCACCCTAAGCTTGAAAGCTTACAAAGCGGCCCAAAAATGGCAAGAGAGAGGCAACAATATATTTTTTGTTGCCTGCTATCAAATATTGCTAATACAAAAAACTTATACTATATTTTTAACAGAGTCGAGCAATTTGGCTGTGAATGCTTAGTCTATTGTTAGTTCTATGAAAAGAGGATATTGAACTAGTGACTTGTAGTGATTCCATTTTCAATAAAAGAAGTAACAGGTAACTATTTTCGAACCACGATATCAATCGCGTACCTGAATTCTATAAAATACGGCCATTTTTTATTTAAAATGGCTACTAATTTTACAACTTAACCATGGTAAATTTTATGCATTATTTTATCCTGTAGATATATTTGTTTAAAGTATAAAATCTTTAAGATCAACAAACAACAAAGCTTTTGTTCTAAACACAACCGCACTTAAACATTCTCTGCGACCATTAAAATAGTCATCAAACTAGTGCTGGTGGGCGCGTAAGAATAACCAGTTTAATTTAAAAGGTTTACTGCTACTTAGACATGAACTAAAACATGAAGCTATCAGCTTTAGTAGCTTTAAAGTTGAATTTAGCTTGGGTCGTTAACCCACAACCGAATAGACGCTGATAAATGTAAAAAAAGCTATAAACTTTCGGCTTAAAAGGCTGGGTACACTTGGGAGCAATCTAAACATACAAATTAACTAATAACCAAGCGTTTTTTTCATACAAAGTTATGGCTTATTGCTTTGAAATAAGGTGTAAATTGAAATCAATCCTTGTAATGTATACGATACTAAAGAGTGATAAATTCAACAGAAGATTTAGAAATAACAATCGTACTATTGGCCTATGGTAGGCATGACTGATCCACGAAATATCCGCTTTCCGGTCTTATATGAAAAGGGATATTTCTAAAGTATTAAGAATATTGTACAAGATAATATACAAGATAAAAAAAAGATATATGCTTTTAATTAAAAGTATACAATAGACACAGGTAAACATGATGTACAAGAGGTGTATGAATGGTGAATTATAAACATAATTCTATAAGTCAAGGTAGCATAACCATAATGCTACTACTAGGAAAACATGAGCGTACGGAGTTTTATACACCAAATGCCTCTCAATTTGATTCCTCTCGTTTAAAACATAAGACGCTCATCTTTAATTTTGCAACACAATATTGTTTTATATAAGTGTTTTTAAATATTTACAAAAATTCTGATACAGAAACAATACAGAGACGATCACTAACTGGAATAATACAATATCATCGCATTACTATTTTAAAACATTAGGTGGGTTGGTAAACTTAACAAAATATAAAAGCTATGTGAACGAAGTTGCATTAACCATAGATAAACATCAAAGACGGTTGTCCGGATCCATAGACAGATCGCTCTATTAATCAATGGCATGTATAGGGGCATGTCCCCGCTTGCATAATCGCTCGCATGACTAATCTCGTATCGGCATGCGTAGGATACAATTGAGGTCGTTTGAGGTCGCCATATGGGCATTGGCTTAAGCACATCCGTATTTCAAAATCTAATTCACGTTAGCCAACTATTTCGATGCCACTACGATATTGCCAGCAGATCGTTCGGTTTATATTATTGTGAATATCGCTACTATTCAAGATTTCACAGTACATATGCTTGGTGTAATAGTAAAAACAAAACATTCATGATCTCCCAGATGAATGAACAGTATTCATTCATACCCATTAAGATTGTGACTCAAGTCACTCTAGTGTTACAAATCAACCATTCAATTTGAGGAATCCTCTTGTTTTATCTTTGAGCTCTTAGTATTGTTAGTCGGCTTGTAATATTCAAGAGTCAGGCGATTACTTATCTCGTTAGTGGTACGTCTTCCGTCCCTCTCAGACGTGATCATCTCCTTTGTGAACAACAATAGCTTCACAACTTCCGGCGCATGCAATTCAAACAAATCTGTTTGTGTATTACCCACAGTATTTATAGAAACACAGATCAAACAGACACCCGATTTATCGAACAATATAAAATATATTCTATAGAAAAATCAAGCAATGTTTGTATTTGACTAAATGTATCAATAATTTGACAGTCAATCATATTGTTTAAAATTCATACAAGAGAATTATGATAATAATGTTTTTGATAATTGGTAACAATGGAAATGGTTTCACATAAAAATTGTCTACACAATTATTTAAAATATTATCTGGCTTTGGTATAATACCACATCCCACAGGGTAAATTAAAACTACCGGCTGTGATAATACTGTTGCTATAAAAATGTATGACTGTCATTCGAAAGCAGCTGTTGTATTGTTAAACATACGACCGGAGTGAGTCACGCGACAGGCATTCACATTCACTGATGTAGACAATGAAACAGAGATTATTAGTTCAAATTCCCCTTCCAGTTACTGAAATTGAATCGAAGGAGTTTTGATTAGATTAACACACGTTTGTAGCCTAGATTGGGGAAAGACTATCGTCATGTTAAGCTTTTTAAAATTAAGGTACTATCAGGTGAAACTATAGACGTAAAAGAATTAGTTTCTAATGCCATTTCATTAGCGAAACCTATTAGCAACAATTGTTTCATTCTGATCCTCTGTCTGAACATTCTCAATTAACACGATGATTTCATTGCAAGCAGTAACAATAACTGTCACTCAAATAGAATATATATTTTTATTATGACTAACGATATTTATAAATCTCTTCGGGATATTAAAACTGTTATAAACAAATCAATTGCTTTGATTCACTCGGTGTAAATCAAAAATTTTAAACAAGTACTTATACCTACATATTCTGAATAAATTGAGTAACTTCAACATGTGCTGCCAACGAATAGGGAAGTGAAGACATGTAGGACCATCAATAACAAGTTGCGTGTAGGTGTGCACAAATGTTCAGCACGTCTTACTTCTTACTATTATATCACGTCGGCAACGCATATGTGACACCTGTTAAAGCAAAATAAGGACAGCCTTGTGTAATATCACACACGACGTGACGCTCATTGTACTCAATACTTGTCTCACTCTTCACTTGTCCATTAATGAATGAATTGTACTGAATCCCGACTGTATAAGGCTTATACAATGGAAATAAGTCAATGATTATGATAACAAATTCTAAAACTGACGTCTAAAACTACAAATGTGAATGAAGAAAAAAGTGTAGTTCACGTATTCCAACCGTTAGAATTACAATAGCAACAAAAAACCTACACCTGCGTGCAGTTGCGTCGAATAAGGCAAAAAGGTTCGAGAAAAATCCAACAAAGTTCAAACAATTTCAAATATACCGATGAACGGAATATTCTTGGTTTTTTTTGAATTGTGAACATTGTAACATCTTCATAAACGAGGTTATTTGAATGTAGAACTGGTTATGACAATTCCATTCTTTTCACAGTTGGTTCTAAGCTTTTCAATAATTAACTGAGACTCCTGTCCATAAAATAGGAATAGAGTAGTTTTTTTTTTGCTTTAGAACTGGTAGATAACAATGATAACAATACCACAGTTTCAGAAGTTATTACAATTATAGTTTATATTACAAACCTGTGAGTATTCCGGGGAAGGAGGTCTCGCTGGGTACTTGGAGGCCATCCGAGCACCTGCGCTGCAGCCCTGCGCGGGCGCAGCCGGCTCATCCTCAGCGTAATATAGGTGCACGAAATCCTCCGTGTCCAAAAACGTATTGATCAACATACTCCACAGTCACAACGTACAAAACTAACTAATAAATAACTTAATGCAGTCTAAAAGATCAGACTTTGGGAACACTAAGCACTAGTTTAACGATAAGGAAGCACACCATGGAAACGTGTCCGATTTGAAACGTTCCATTTTTAAGTCTACACTTATTAAATATGAATAAATTAGTTAATATATCACTACACTTGTATAAAATCACATTTGTCTGGCGACCACACAGTTATCTACCTACTGGAAACAAAATATTTTAGTTATGTCATGTGACTTGTGCGATGACAAAAACGGCCAGTTATGTTTGTTGGTATCACCTCTTTGTTACAAAATATAAGATATAATCTGATTAAATTGTTATCAGAACCATTAGTAATAAAATTTGAAAACTAAGACTGAATATTGAAGGTAAAAGATTCTGCTGTCAAAGTGGGTAAATTTACGTGCACTGGGGGTTTTTGTCGCATCTTGTCTTCATGAATATTGAACAGGCGTGACGTCAAACCTCGCAATCATAATGATATAGTGCTGACGTATCGTGTGAAAGAGACAAATCTGGAGGAAAGAGAGAGTGTATTGCGGTTTGACTAAGCGAAATATGTATTGTCATGGTGTTTGTAAACAAAGTTTTTTTAAACTAGTTTACACACCGTTTAGTTGATAAATTTGGTCACCAATTGCTGGCTATTACCTTACTAAGTTGACTATTACGTAGCGATAAGTAATAATAATGTTACAAGATTTAACTCAAAAATTATTATAACTTTATTTTTATCGATAACATCCTGATTAATGTGTTTTAGTGAAAATAAAGAGAAATAAATACGAAGGTTTTGGTGTAAAATGTTATTAATTTCTATGATAGGACATTAGACGTACTTAGTTTAAGATAAGCAATAAACAGAACAAGCTTCGGAACTTGTCACTCAATATGAAATACGGGAGTTTATGGCGCGTAATGGTGGAATCGGTTGGTTGCTATATATTTTATTTCATATATTGTGTTGTAGTGTTGTTTTTGTCATGAAATTGGTGTAGTTTTATGACAAAAGGATCGTTAAATCGTACAATATATGGAATACATTATTCAGCGTTGATTAGATTCGTGACAGCGTGAGATTTTTCAGTGTTTCATTTCCATTCATTCACTTGTAGGGTAAGTTTATTTATTTAACAACATTCTATGATTTCATTCTCATTTACTTATCATTTCATCGTAATCATTATCATAACATTGAACATAGCTTAAAGGTCTTAGTTACCATGCCAAATACTTGAAAAAAAAGGAATACGGCAAAAAGGCATAATCCGAAAAATAATAGGAAAAAATATTTCAAAGCACTTTTCCTGTTATATTTATATCTTAGCATTCTTTATATAAATTAAACAAATATTGGAAGAAATGATTACTAGAGAACAATGACATGTAATATTCGTTCACCTAATGAACTAGTTTAATTTTTAATCCTATAACTGGTGTAATAAATAACAAAAAAGAGGACGAATTCCGTGAATTCAGCCACTGATATCTTTTATCGATGGTCGATAAAGCTAGACCGAAAATACCTTTGATTGACGGCCATCTGGACGAGTGGTCAAAACCCCTGTCTACTTAGACAAGAGGTCCCGGGATCGTATGAGTACGATTTGTTCACGAGTCTTGTTTGTGTTTTAATTTATTATATTTCCGGTATTTATCTAGGATCAATAACAAAAGCCTTAAATTATGTTTAATTTGGGCTAGATAATTAGTGTGAGTGTGAGAAATATTATTATTATTTATTATCTGTCCTGAAAAACCGTAGGCGTCTTGCTAATTACCCATTGTAATATTTTGCGATAAACGTATCAAAGTTAATGATAAGACCCAACGCTTTCATCCACTCGTGTAAATCATAACTAATTTTGTTTATATAATTTATTAAAGATTTAGGCATATTTTTTCCCATTTATTTGATGATAACGCACAAGCGCCACAAAATTAAAGAGACACAAATGACCTTACTCAAACAAAGTTAATGATCGTTGTTTAAAACTATAGTTTTATTGCAAAAACATCGCAGCATCAAAGAACCTGAAGCTTTAATATCGCTTTTGACTTCTAAATAACAGAAGATACTGGTCGTAAGGAAGGTCGCTTGTTTAATTTTCAATAAATCACGAGTCTTACTCTTTTACAACGGAAGTCCTTGTAATGCTAAAAAACTACTTTAGAAATATCATTGACAAGTAGTATGAACTTCTCTTTTTCTGACAAAGCCATGTGTTGGGGTCTTAGGATATAAAAGCAAAGATAATTATATTTCTGTTATCATCTTTTTATACGAATTAACCCAGTAAAAACCAATGGACATACTAAAATACGATTATATAACACCAAAATTATGTAATATTCTAAAATCGAAAGCAATAATAATGAATCATGTAAAATATCTGTACGTTTATTTTTACGTTACTATTTATATAACGCGATGACTCAGATTAATACATCTGCGTACCAAAACTTCATCAGACAAAGAATCGATTTACTATATTCAATAATCGGATAGGTGTTGATACAAATTCTGATTGTGATATCATATATTGTCTATAGATTTTCTTAAGACGAGCAATAAGAAAATACTCCTGCGTGACACAGCAAATTTTAAATGATAATGCCCTTTGTTCATGAAAGATGTAAACACAATTAATTCACTTTCATTCGCTGAAACTGGAGCTTTACTGTTCTTTGTTACATGTAAATCAGACGCTTTTGTCCATAACATGCATTTAGGTGTTTTGTCTTTCCAACCTTTCCCAATATCTTTACAGCTGTGTAACTGTCGATCACTAATCAATAAATAAATCCTTTATCACAAATAATAATAATAGTAAGCACCAATTTCTACTTTTTAATCAAAATAATTCCCTTCATAACATCATCATTCCCTTTAAAAATTCACGTTCACGTGTGTGACTTAACCGTTGTTGATTAGGATTTAAATTTTAAAATTTAAAATAAACAAAATAGGAAACCAAGGTCGTATTTTGATTACATCAAAAGCCTAAGTGATGTATCGGCATAATTGGAGACTACTTAGTCAAACATTTAAGCAATTTTAAACGAATATATAGGTGAATTTAAATTTTATTGAATTAACGCATCGTATTCAATCACTTGATGTCCACGAAAATAGCTGTGAAACTTCATTCAATGAGCTCCGTAATTACTTTAAAGAACAAAAAATACAATACAAAAAAATAAAATTAAAACGCATCTGTTTCATTTCATAATGGAATACCAGGATACATGAGGGTGGCAAGAGATATCATATTGCAGATCTAGTAGTACAACGGATGCTTGCTCTACTTTCTGAATAGTCGGCGCAAAAGAATGCGGCCACGGCGCCTGCACGCTGTTACATACCAACTCAAAGCTATGTCGCCCTAGTAACGAGACAGACTTAGCAGACAATACAGACATGTGAATTGTAGAAGAGTATGCACACAATCAGCGTTACGTGATCAAGTTATAATATAAATTACCTGAAGAAATTGAACAAGCATGAAATAATATGTTGCAATTAATATATGTGCCAATTTATTTTGTCAATATATCGTATCTTAATATAACTCCTCACCTTTTTTACAAAACACAGATATATTTGTGTATTAGTGTTGCGTGACTATTTAACGTTTCATTATTAGCGATTACAAAACAAATATTGAGGGCACGAAAAACATACGTAAAGTTTATGTCCTGAATCCGAATTAATCACTACAACGCTTAAAGTACTTCAAGCATCCTGAGAGCCTAGACATTATGCATTTTTACGCTTAGTGATTCAATATTTGTTATTAAAGTCTGAAAGAACTAATGAAAGCAGGTAATGCTTTTTGAGCCCTGTTTGCTGATGCCAAAACAAGAGAAATGTAAAAAATGATTTCAATAATTGGAACGTAGGATACGGATATCTTAGTAAAATTAACTGTAGATTTACTTACAGGAAAATCTCAAAATTTATTAATTTATTCTGTTACCTCATCATTAAACATCTCGTTGTTCAAGAGCAAGTAATAAATTCCAACTTTACTAAAGCTATATCCAATTGCAATAAAATCCATTTTGAAATTAACAGAAATTTTAGTAAAGCGGTTGAGAGTACCATATTCCTGGACGGCAATTGCGTCCACTCACATTCCTATGCATTCTCGTGTTACCAACAGACCTACATGGTTTAAAATCTCGCAAAATGGCGCCTTACACTAAAAATGCTTTTTTAGTTTTAAAAGCACTTTTAGCTTTTAGTTTTCTACTTAGCTACATAATGCGTCAATTTAATTTTATGAAACGAGTTTTTATCGCACTAGTAGGGTAATCAATTTTAATAAGAATTAAAAAGCACATTTCACTGGATGTAGATCTCATGTAGCTAATTTTACGATTACAGGTTACTGTACTGGGATCAGCTATATAGTGAGATTTATTCATAGCGTAACGTTTGTTCCTGTTACAATTACTCGTCGCCTTCAAAAACTTTGAAGTACCGATGATTAAGGTTAGGTTATTCGTAAGAAGAATTGTGAAATTTAACATGTAAATGTATTGTTAATTTCTTATTGGATCTATATATGATATAACCAATTAAGTAACTAACTGTATATGAATCATAATATTTAAAAAGCTTTTAATCAAATCTATTCTAGTATGTTCAAAAATTATAACGTAATTTTAATAATATGGACGACCTTGGATGCTAATTGCTATAACGTTTCTTAAATATATTCGGAACAAAGAAATACAAATATAATAAAAAGTAGAGATGACAATTGTGCAAGCTTTAGAACAATTGATGACATTAATAAACTAAGCAAGATTGTTTTTTTGTATGAATAAACATTGATTTATATTTTCTTAAACAGTCGGAATGTTGTCGAATAATTTGGACCGGTTGTTTTGTAGATAGCCTTATTTACTAATTTGGTACCTCTACATTGCAGAACTTCAAGTTAAATCACACCAAGTGATCTTGAACACGTGACTCGTGGTCACCAAAGTGACTACGAGTCACGTGTTGCGAACGAAGATGCGTTCAATGTAAATGAAAATAAAAGCTCGTGTCTTGATAACCTTCTTCTAATAGATTACATGCGCGCTGCCGCTGGTTGGTTTGATAAATTGATAGTTGTTAACGTCAAAGCGTGATGATTTGAAATTAAATTCAATGACTTCAATTTACTGATATTCAATACTAAATCTTAGGTTTCATTTATTCCTCATTCTTCTGTTTGAAATGTTGATTCACAGATAAAATATCAAGCTCTTAAATTAAAGCACGAAAACATACTTGGATGTATACTGAATCTAGTATCATGTAAGTGACCTTCTCTCATAGATGGATTACCAAATCGATAAGACCTTTTAAAAACGTTGGGATTGCACGATCTGAAGAAGTAAATTATGAAAAAAATTAAGTTATCGTGACGGCTATACCCAAACCAAAACCAAAAGTGGATTTACCCTTAAATATTATTGTAACAATTTAAAATTACAAATTTTTATGGGATACATAATAAACAAAACAAATCAATAGCCTGACTGTCATCCTCATCGTTATTATATTAGTATTTTGTGAGACGCACAAAAAACATACACCCGACAGCCGAAGTATGCACAAAAACATATTAAGGAAGGTCATTTCATAAGTATAGCTTGTTCTTTCGTAAACAAAACAGAAGACAAGACTCAAGAACCTTGATCCTTGCTCGTTGCACTCAGTGAAATAAAGTGATAAAGGATAATGGTCATTAAAGCTCAATATACACAGTAACTATATCTTAAATTGTTCAATTAACAGTGGAATTACACGCTAAAGAGTATACAAGTTAAGAAAAAAGCATTAAAGCAATAAAAATATTAACATACGAAAAGTAATAAAGAAACACAGCAATATGTCGTAATAGCTGTAATGTAACTATATAATTTAAATTATGATAATGTGAAAACAAAACTGAAGGTCAAATAAGGTAAATAAGAAAATTATAGTATGTCTTTTTATATTTGTACACATATTGGATCCCTCCGGTTGTAACACTGAATTTTCAAAGTCAGTAACATTTCTATTGCAAGGCGCTTTTACTCTTACATTTAACAACTTTCTCAGTAACCCTACTGTCAACGTTCACTGATCCTTAGTATACTATTTACCTCTCCTTTGAACTGCGGGCTAGAAACCTCATCTTGTTAGATCACTGTTAAGGTTTCAGTAGAGACATATATAACTATACTAGTAAAAATGGAAAGAGAGTGTGGCTAATTAACCTTTCCTAATTTCCTGCGAGAACGCAGACATATAACGATTCCATTCTTAATGCAGACATTGTTGACATTATACTGCTTATAGTGCGGTAGATTATATTTATTAACTAGATTCTATAAAATACATTCAAAGCACATATTTGGCTCGTTGTAAGCTCAATCTTGCCACTTAAAATTATTACGAAAAGTTAAAAAAGAAAGCTACAATATGCCTATTATTATGTTTTTATTAAAATAATCGGAACATATCTAAGAAGTTTATGAATGATTGATAACCCTTTTTTATAGATATAAACAGGAAGTATACTGCGGTTTAACTACATTGAGAGAGCAAGGTCGTAATTCTAAACAAGCTAAATGCAACTGGCCTTACCGAAAGCACTTGTTGGTCTAACCTTGTTACTACTAAACATCATATTTGCATAAACATCTCCATATGGACCAGTTCAAAGCAGTAAAAGAATAGCTTTTTACGATAACTAAAAAATACGACGTTATATTGATTAGTAAACTAAATAAAAATAACTAGACATATTTTGAAACAATAAAAATTGTAATGCTCAAGACGCTACTAAAATGGCACAACAAACATAGTCACGTTTCTCAGACAATGTTAGTGCAATCACGTTTTGTTATCAACATCTTGTGACAATAGTATGACATATTTAAGCTACATTTAGATACTTCATTCATGTTACGAAATAAGATATAAGTAATATAAAAGAGCCATTGCCAACGTTGATTTAATTTTAAAAATGTTTCTAACATTGACGAAGTAGTAATAATTATCCAACCACGTACACTAAATATAGTTTAACTAATCTATGGATTAGAAGGCGATTCCCTTAAGATGAAATCTAATGGAGAATCTAAAGCCACGTATGACCGGCCAATAGCGTTAGCACACGTCGTAGTCGATTGGTCAACAAACAAGTCATGTGATGTTAGCGATACCGCATCCAGGCGCGGGAACGGCCATGACCCTCGCCTTACTGAGTCGAAGAATTTCAGTAAACAAACTTAATGATTTAACTAAAATGGCACAATTTCTTCTAAAAACGTTCTCAGACTATTTTTAGATATTCTGTTTGAAGTGACTAAACTACTAGAAGTATTGGATAATTTTTGTAATACTTTTATATTTTTGTATTATTACTTATCCTTTTAAATTATTCAATCACTTGTCTAATATAAAATGTTAATTCCACCTTATAATTTAACTAGACTCTATCAATTCAAGACATTGTTTACCATTAGTAGTATTGTGGGTAGTACCTAAAAGACTATATGGTGCAATATAGCTGCTAAAAGACCCAAGAAAAATACAGCCTTTGATGAAAAACAAACGAACGCTAACGAAAGGAAGTCTGAATCTATTGTTGAAAGATGAATGGCATTTATCTTGATTTGGAAAGAGGATGTTGTGATTTGTCACGGAGTTGACGGTGCCGGTGGTGAAAAAAATATAAAAATAGCAATCACAACTAAAGCCGAGATAATGATAATGACTCTATTAACTTGACATATACGTGTACAGGCTTCCGTGTTAGAAGTAGACATTTCCGCGATGTAGCAAGAGACAAGTGGTCACTAGCACTCCGACTGTGAAAGTTGTGTCACAGCAAATCTTGTAAATGTCGAATGTTTTAGTCAACAATCACCATTTAAACGACCTTGTTTAGACATAGCTAATCAAGGTCGCACTCACTAATTGAGCTGATAAATACCAGCGCTGAATTATATAGCAAAGGCACATAGTACCTGATGTAACATTATTTCTACCTTCTGTTTTTGAAAAAAATAAACATATACACAATCATCCCACTAAATCAAGGAAGGTGTCAAATAAACGCAATAATACAAACGTAAATCACAAATTACACCAATTACTTTTCCGTAACGCTATCACATGTCGCGTTACCTTGAACTCATGACCATAATTGATTTATAGTACGCTGAAAAGATCAATTGGAGTAGATGCAACAAGAGAGAAAGTGGCATTAGCACATATTTCATTGTAATCACAAGTAAAAACCATTATGATCGCTGCATACTAGAAATCACGTGAACTCAAATGTAGTCTAGCAGAACAATTACATCTTGGTAACGGCGTTCAGTTGATAAAATGATGATCACCTGTGTCTACTTAATGAGTAAATGACTTATTATGGAAGTGTTCCTATAGGGTCTTAATAAATTAGGCACGCGAGTCGTTCATGAACGACCGCGACCTAAATACACGATGATAAAAAGCTGAACTTTGCGACTTTGTTTCTGATTATTACTGAAGGTGATTTTCCGCTAATAAAGATAATTTTGGTTGTTTACGCGGTGCATGTAGCAAACAAATTAAGAAGTTAACACTTTCCTCGAAAACTTTCTTTGACCAATATCATATTTTCCTAACGTATATTTCATTGGCTGTCAAGTAATATTTACCAACAGAAAGAGATGCTTTGAACAAGTAAGTTATCCCACGTGACGCTAATTGCTAAACAGATATGAGTAAGTACATTATAATCTTACAAATAATGATAAAATAGGCCGCTCGTTTCTGTTATCAAGATACAGATATATTATAAAATCTAGAGCTTTGTATTTAATACATTATAGATAACAATCAAGGACTCTTAATTTTATGTTTCAGCTGAGATCACGTTTTTATCTGAAACCAGTCATATGAATCTGCTATTATTAAAAATAGTAGAGCGTCAATGAATGAATTTCAAGTGCATTTGAACACGTGATGGGAAAATGGAAGCGACGAAGTTAGTAACGATTTTCTCAGATCACAGCTGAGACAGCGACGGGCGGCGGGCGTGCGAACATGCGCACTGTGCCTCTGCACCACGTGGTTACACCAACTAATTTTTAATTGAATATCGACGGACCGATACTTTCCAATGGGAAAGTGAATTTCATTCTCATGTTGGAACTATATCCGAGCTCATTATCGATTCATGTTCACCGATTTTGTTTATGGATGACTTTATAATTTACACCGATCGTTTTATTTTTCCTTCCTATGAAACCTTCCTTGTAATTGAAATTGGAATAATCTCAAGATTTTAAATCCAGCTGAGCATCTTGATTGCTGTTTAATTTTGAGATTTATGTTTGGTTCTTACTAATAAATGTACTTTTATCAATATTATACATCTTATAGTAATAAAATTAAAGCAAACTCATTGCGTGACTTTCCCAAAAGCCGTCATGGATCTATTCAACAGACATGCGCAGTCGTTAGTTATTGGGACACGTGGCAGTCTCCCGTTGCATAACCTTTCTATTAGTGATTTTTGTACAAATGTGGCTGTTTTTTTTAAAGAACTGTCACAGATTTAACTGAGAAGGAAAAATACCAAATTGTTAACAAAGAGGACAAACAAATGATGTTGTAGACAAAGTATTTTCCTGACATTGCTTATTTTATTTAGTATATCTATCATTAATCACTTTCTCAACAAAAAAATTACGATTATCTTAATAACAGAGCAGTTCCAAAGAACTTTATTTTTGTAGAAATAATAAACTTCCTTTTTGATTTCGTTTACATGAATTACGATAACGTTAATATAGGTGGATGAACCTATCATTAATTTGGTTTCTCTTGCAAGTTAAGAAACAAACCCAGCTTTATATTAATTTATTCTCATGTATCAAACTTATTCGAATTAGTGTATTAACCTACCTACAATAACTTCACGTAGCGCTAATATTACATGCGCCAAATGGACATATTCCAATAAAACCATGTAAACACTCAATGCAAGTTTATTAAACAATGCCAGAATATTATCAGAGCGCTGAATGACAAGCAAATATTGAACATTAACAATGTAGGTATCTCATTTTATCTTTATGATCTATTTATTTATTATTTTACAGGGGTTAAAAACAGGTGTCAAGCGTTAACGATTCATATAAACTTTGTCGATATCGACCTATCGGTTCGTGGTTTCGTTCTTAACATAATTTACTATATTACTTTATGAGTGATCTATAGACTTTAGTAAATTAGGTTAAGACTTTAGACTGTGGCACTAAATAGAAAAATGGTTTGACAAAAATATACGCTATAATCAAGTAAAAGCTAATACGTAATCAAATATTTTTATAGCATATGTGAAGAATTAACATTTGTATGAGGAAAATAAATGTTTGAAGACTTGTTATTATGCAAAATAATTATATTTAAGTACCAAGAACTCAGCAACGGGAAGAATATATATGACCACACCTACAGAGCCCAGTTTACTATACAGCATGCCGCAGTCACGTTGCAATATGACAACGCGCACATGCACACGGGACTTAGATGTAGACACACCGGAGCAAGTTCTGCAGAATGGCGACAAGGACCCGCCATTTTACGCATATTTCTAACCATGCTTTCTTTGACTATAATTCTAGAATATATTAAATATTCGGTTCTGAGTGTTGTGGTATCTTACAGACATGAACTCAGATGTTAATTAAATTATATAAACGTTTAAGTTATTTCGGACTTTGAACATTACCGAGTCGAGCAATTCATGCAGCGGTTCGTAGTTATTAGCCAACGTTTTGTTGAGCTAGTGACCTCGGACAAAATCATACTTTGAACAAAGCAACAACGAATACAATCAAGAATTCAAAACACCGATTGCAAAATCTTACTTTGGAAATCCAAATCTACACTTTTTTATAATGTGTCCGTACCATGAACAGGAAAGCTACTGAGTTATCGAATATTTTACAGGTTGATAATCATTTTCAGGTTATTCTATTAGTAAATATACCGAGGATTCTTTAGTAAGACACCGTTTAGGAGCAAACACCCGCCATAACGTAGACGTGGACGCCACGAGTGCGCCGCCCATGCCGCGGCACAAATATTTCGATGATATCACGATTTTATCAAATTGTAACTTGTTAGAATACATGATATTTATACTCTCGCTTTATTAAGTAACTGATTGTTGTGATTCGTGACGTAATTTCCGCCAGCACCATATTATTACGAAGCCATGTGCCGAACACGTCGGCGAGCAACTGATTGCCATATTAGAAATTCCAATGCGGACCTTAAAAAACTAGTTGTTCCTTGGAGCACTTCACAATATAATCCATTTATACTTGTCGAAGACTTCAAAAAACCACAGATATGAGAACTGAATGTTGATAAGAGCGCGGATGTGTATATCCATATTATGTTATAGGGATAGCGAAGTCGCATGAAATATGCGACGGACGCGCGCGGCAGCTGCGAAGCAACTGAAGGCGCGGTGGTGACGGCGGGTATGCCGGGGGGTGGGGGCCGCCGCCGGCTCAAGGGGGAGGGGAGCTGTGGTGTCTGAACCGCGTCTCTGCTTGCTACTAGAGGCCCGCCGTGAATTGCAACGTCAGCAGGCGCGTGCGTACTCGTATTTACCTCATCTGGCGCCCGCTACGGACTGGCCTGTCAGATAAGAACCGCAAAAAATCTTAACGCTTCAATGACATCCATCGGTCACGAGCCATGAATTTCCAAATGAAATTCATTACTAGTCGTGGCGGCGGTTAATTGCAATTATAATTATTTCAGAATCCTACAAAACAAATCTTTATTTTACTGTTCATGAAATGAATGTTTATAAAAAGTGACGTAGACGTATTTCATTTCATAAATAACTCATAAAACAATATTTGTGAAATCCCAGTGAGATAATACAAGGTTATTAACTTTTAGTAGATTTACTTGTAATCGTCATCAACATTGTGCCCCACAGCTGGGCAAACGCTTTCTTTATTGGAAAACACATATAGTAATTGGGTCTATTTTGGTCCAAACTACAAATTGGTTTTCCAAAGTAGCTTGGGCTTGAGTTTACTTTTACTGATTTCCTAAAATCGTTATATACTGTATTATTACTTAGCTTAGGAATTACGTTAAATTATGTAACAATAAACTATTTTAGATAACTCAATCCTTTTTCCTAATACCAATAATATAAATCTACAACTACACCACATTTTCTTTTAATAGGCTTGTCAATTATTTCACGTTTGGTATGTGTAATAGAATTTTTCAAATGTTATGGTGTTGCTTATCGGTACTTTATCGTTTGTCGGCCAAGGCGAGCACTACACGTGGTAGGTCGCTATGGTGACAACTGAATGTCATGCTGTAGATTGCAAAACGTTTTGATTTCTAGTCGTATTAATGTTTCTATAGTCACTGCCTTTCTTTGTCCTTTGGAGAGTTTAATTTATTCATAGGTCTGTATGGACGTTTGGTGGAGCCGGATAACGGCAAAGGTTTAGAAAATAGGAATAGCTTGCGAATATTGTAATGAAAAGAGTTTTGATACAGATTTTTAAGTATCTTTGATCCAGACGGTGCTTATAATAATCTCTCCGTCACCTTCAACCATATTTAGAATTTTCAATAACGGGTAATCCATGTCTTAATTTATTTTTAAGATATTAAAGCATTTAGTGTGAAGGTGAAATTGGAAAAATACATAACTGGGAAATTCTCCTTATGATATATGTATTTAAACACTGGCATACTATTAGATTCTGCAACATAATATTACAATATTTACTACATATTAATTTAACCAATATAACACTTTATATATATATATATTTTAGATTAATAATTTAAAAGTATTCCGTCCTACAGATAATCGAGGACAAACAAAAATAAAAAAGTTCGGTTCAGAATTCTGTGCGAAAAAACAGTCACGTTCTCTTTATTTCGTAGAAACGGTAACATTTACACATAGAATGCTTTCTCCTTAGTTAAAATAAGTGAGATATTTAAAGAAATAGAGCACTGTATAATACGCGCGGCGAAAGTAACAAAACCAAGTTGTCCGCTGACTCAATGTGGGTGTTTAGGAAATTGTCTACCTACGCCCGCCCACTACTCATGTCACTGTAAAGTGTTATCAGGATTTGCCACATAACAATGAATCTGATATTTTTGGATATGCATATATATTTTGTAGTAACTGAAAATAACTATAACGTTAAATACACTCATATCTACAACGAAAATAAAACGATAATATAACTACAAATTAAACAATAAACTCCTTAGAAATATCAATAAACTAAAAAATGTGATATTCTGGATAAACTTACGAAGTATGGTTATTACAGCCTATATAACAGAGGAGGTATACGCCGAATGAAAGGTGCAGTCAACGCGCAATCATAATTAGAAACTCGATCATGGAATAAATGTGCCCTAACATCTGGTTCCAATATTCTATCAAAGATAAGATTAATAACCAAACCTCAGAAAGCTTATTTAAATATGTAGAAAGTAGAATATCGTAACGATCGTCCATTATTCACAATAAAGCTTATGTTGTAATATTTATTCACAACAAAATAAACATTGGTAATAATACAACTGAAAACAAACAACAAAAAGACAACTGTTCAAAATTAGAATTATTGTTTTGGCATGATTGAAATACGACAAGTATTTCAAATAATAAGTTCTAATAAATAGTAAACTTTACTAGATTATGAATACATCAAGAAAATTAACGGTTTTACAGACAGATTAGCTAGCTCCATGGGGCGCTAGCTTAACATCAGATTCTCGTAAATCTAGCCCACGCCCAAATGGCCTAGGCAGACCCGTTAGAATTAGGCCAGGGAAATCAATATTGGACTGGCTAGCGTGGTTCTAGAATACTACAACGAAGAATGGTTATGTAGTACGTAGAGTTGGTTTTTCCAATATTCTGTTATGTTTCTAATATGCATTTGTGTATAATGGTTAAATTTAGAAATTATAAAAACGATAATAAAGAACATAATTTTAATGTTCAAAAAGAAATAAAACAATGTAGCGTTAATTATTAAAAACGACTTTTTGTTTAATTTAAATAAATATTGTTTTTCATCATCACCAATGGTTTATGTAAACATATGAGGAGTTTTGGAACATACCACCACCACCAAGTTTTGTGGGTGAAAGCAGTAGCCGTAACAAACGGGACCGGGGCCGAGGCCGGGGTTTAACGGGCCTCATGAAGCACAGAGGATCCCGTGATAAAAATTTTCGATTGACCTATACAGGTGTCAACCATGCCGTAAATTGGTAAATTTCGTTATCGAATCGAGAACGTTGGAATAACTTTATCAATGTTCTCAAAACAAACGATTGAATTTAAATCATTAATTCAAATTTATTTGGAAGTTTAGGTTAATATTTACTTAACTTAACCAATTTTCTTAGCTTTAAAACCATACAATTATTTAATATATAAATATAGCCATTTTGTTTACACAACCCGATCAAATGGGGTGTTAAATAGGCTTAAGCGACATAAGTCTGCACGATAACTAAGTCCAACGTATTGCTGTCTTTGGAAAACTACTTAAGCAATATTCTATAATTGGATAAGGTTTTGAGGTAAATTGGTTATTATGAGATACAAATCTTAAGAAATTTACTATGTCTTGTCTCCTAAATGCAATATTTAGGATGAATGCTAGGTATGCTATATATAACAAGAAAATAAAATAATCTATACAGTTGATTCCATAAGATAAATCTAAAGTATAATAAAGCTAACTCATAATTTAATTGTTTCATTTTAATACTAAAGTCACCTGCTGAATTCATAATAAGAACTACATTCCTGATTACACCAAATGCAGCGGCGGATCCAACGTCACTGTTGACGTACACAACTCGATAAACGACAACAAAAATTCCAGCAATAAATATTTCGGCAAGGCAAGGTTCCTTTTTTATTTTAGATTGAAAAACCCAAAAAAAAAATTGATGTTTTACGTCACGATCCTCCCAAACGAATGAAATGTTAATGCCGGCCATTAAAATCTTTTTTTGATCCTTTGGACTGTCTAAAACTGCGAATACATAATTGCAATGCACACAACTTGCATAAACAGGTGACCGTCTAACCTTGTCTCGGTAATGTTTGGTTTTATTTTTACACAAAAATAATCCGCATATATATTTGTCAATTTAGCCACATTTGCTCAGCAATATCAAGGAGACTTATATTTGCGGTAAATAACACTGGTTTCTTTGGATGTGAATATTTACTCAAGTGTACTCGGCTCACTGCTCAGAGTGCTCTGAGATGTTGTAGGAAAACATAATTGTTTGATCGATATATTATTAGGTTGAGTTGTATTAATAATAGAAGGTGAAAAAATGAAAATAATGAAGATACGGGAAACTACAATAAAATACGAAATTTAAATAATTTACAAAAATTACCTGATAAAATCATTAATGCTAAAAAGAAACTTACTCAAACAATTTTAATTTGTCTTACTATAATGACTTTCAAACATCCACGCCCGACCTTGCACGATACGACTTTAACATATAATAAACATTATAATTTTCAGATTTGTCTCGAGTGATTATTTTAGGCATGAAATCCGATCATTTTCAATGGCAATAAGGTTCTTTATCGTGTATACATTTACATACATTCAGATTGGATACGAATCACAAAGCATTTAAGTAAGTAAAATTGAAAATGAATTGAGTACGTGGATATTTGAGTACCCCCGTTGTAAAAATATTTTTGAAATAAAAAAACAAAAGTCATATTTTGAGAACAAAACACGTGAGGAACGTTTATGAAAGCTTGTTCCCAACATTCCGTTTATCAAATCTTATTACGAGGAACCAAATAAGTGGCTAAGCATCCACTGCTGTAAAAATTGTGTATGCTAATACCGAACTCATCCATAATTTCAACACACACATTGATCGAGTGCATGTTACTTCAAGTAACCGACCCGTCGACCTTGGAAGGACGTCTTTAGCTGCAACTGAGTTCCGTAGGCTCTTCCGTAAACAGCTCCAAGAAATCAGCAGTGGAATTAATCACGCGTTTCGAGGACAATTTAATGAATACTAAAACGATGTGGCACAAAATGTCTTTTGGGTAAAATGTCACCTATGTTATTTTTTTATTTCGATAGATAGAAAAAAAGAATTAAACAATCAATAAACTAAATGTCACTAAAAGGGTTCCCACTCAGCATGTATTGGGACACACGACGATGGTCTACTGTGGTAACATATAAGATTGGAGTTATAGTCATTAAAGGATAGAGAAATAAATACTATATCTTACATTATGAACCATACTTTTACTTACTAATAAAACTCGATGTTTATCATCTGATATAATATATGATCATTCTCTACTTAGCATATTACTTGGCAATCAAAATATATTTTTTTTGCATAATTCTTAATTTTGCCAGAAACGTTTCTATGTTGAATGACAGGAAAATAACATTATTAAATACAAACGGTCTTGAAACTGTTCAACAGATATTTAAAGGGTTCCTTGGTTCAAATGAATCCATAAATACGCTAAGGAACCCTGACCTGCCACAACCAGGTATTGATTAAAACTGTGTGTTATAAATACACCCTGCAAAATAGTTGAATAAGAAACAAATGCTATATTTTTTACTACATTTTAATCTTTCCAAAAACTAAATAAAATTTTGATTAATTCTTTTAAAACAGAGTTATAGTTTGATGAAGTATTTAAATGCATCTACCGATCCAACAGTTTAAATCCAAATCTTGGATACATTACTCTTGAACTTTTCAACAGGAAACAGGTTGTATACTGTTTTGTTGTTTGTTAAATACTCCTCCACGGTCACGATAACATTGACGAATTATGCAGGACAAAACAGAAACCATTTGACGATTCGTTTTGTTTAAGAATTTTACGATCACAGAAAACATAATTATGGTTGTTGTAATGTCTGTACTGAAAATGTTAAACATATTAAAGACAAAAAGAGCTTCATTCAGACACTTGCTATTATTCTTGTGCAGGTTCTACACAGCTCTAGAGGTATTGATATATTTTGGAAACAGTTAATATTTGGAATTAAATTTCATCAAAGAGAACCGATACAAAAACTATATCCAATATGATAATCTTTATTAAAATTAATTGTCTTTATAGCTGGAAGTAATGCTGGAAGTAACCCTTAAGGAATAATTTACTACTTTCAATGTGAAGATCTCTCAATGTTCACCGATCATGGTCAGTACACAATCTAGTAGAAACTTGATACTGGCGCAACTTGGCAACCTATTAACCTAAAAGCCAGACTATTAATACACAAATAAAATGGCTGATGGTAAACCGTTTAAAAATTTATTTTTATGAAACGTAATAAACGTTTTGATTAGTAAACATTTTACGTCAGTGAGGACATGCAGCAGCTCACGTAGACAGTCTTTAGGATTGCCAACAGACAGTTCAGAGAGACTGCATTTATTAAAAGACGAATCAGGAAGCCGGTCATCGAATGTATATTTTTGGTTGCCACGCCCACGTTGACTACAATATACTTTCTCA